>OX940877.1:77509661-78781149 GCA_954870665.1 Stratiomys singularior | reverse complement strand
GATGATCATGTAGAGTTAGTTTCGTGAGTTGACAGTCATTGCCTCAAGTCTTGGCACAGACATTGTAGCTTGAATTCAGATACAAGAGGTGAGATTTGACGGGATGTCCACTTCGCATTTTAGAGTCAACGTGTTAATGTGGAAAAAATAACTACTTCTCTAGACTAACGATTTGCTTCATATTTTCCAACCTCGTGCCAAGGGAAGGATTTTCAAGCATGGGGACCGTGCCAAAATCAGTATTTTATCCATAGGACTGAAAATACGGCGACCGGGAATGCATAGACGCCATCTTACATCAGTCAGTATTTTATTTTCACAAATTCTAGTCTTACTTCAAAACAGTTGCACTGCTCTCAGTATCTCATCCAGTCGAAAACTTTCGCTGATTCCTCGATTTGACAGATAGCACGGCCTCCAGCATTCATACAGAATAGCCCTGTATTGGTGAAAACTACTTCGGGGAAGATCCTCTAGCAAAGTCTTGTGCTATACATCCAGCTGAATATGCCATTATAATTAGAATCTTACCGGAGGTAATGAAATCTGACAGTCTCAAATCTTGACAGCAGGACTGGCCACACCTTGAAAATTATACAACGAGTGAAATTGTCATCATACCATTTGCTTCTTCAGCTGCAAGATTTTACTTACCATTAGCACAAAGTGAGTTTCATTTTTGAAATTAATGATAAGAACTATTGAATAAAATCATGGAAGGAAATCCCGCTGAAAGTTAAAAGTTGCAAAAAAAGTAAAATCAACAAAAAAGTAAAATCAACCTTAATGGTCCGTGTAGATTAATATAATATTGGCACAGTTTTCGAAAAGGCAGCTGCTTTTGACATATTTTGGTTTAAGGTGAAAGACTCAAATCTGAATGACCGTTTGAATCGATTAATTTTGTTCGACCTCTAGAGGAAGTATTTTGTGAATATGGTGATTTAATGGTAACGAAAAACTGAAAATTTCAGCATTACAATGTCACTGAAAACTTGAAACAAAAAGTTCATGTGTGAAGGTAAAGTATTGAACTTAGAAATCTGTTACTCTGACGAAAGCCCTATTGAAAGGCTCTAAGGAGCATCGGTAAGAACAGTGTATAAAAATGGGCAACAGTATGAAAAAACCAAGCAACTTAAAGCAGTAACCGAGAACATTCGGAATGTTTACCTTTTTCTAAATTTTAAAAAGCCTAGTTCATGAAGACTGAGGATCTAATTTCCGATATAATATTCAAAATTAGAGAAAGTAAAAACTATGAAAACACTTACTAAGTGCTTTTGAAAATCAAATTTTTGAGGGTTCTTCAATGTAGAACCATTACAACTTCGGACCATGTACCGCATTTTCAATATAATTTGTTCTCAAATTCCATTCCCTTTTTGATTTTCTTGCCAAACAAGATTTACTTTTTTATGGCAAAGGTTAATGACACGCTAAGTATGGGATTCCCTGGAGTGAACTGTAGGGATCCGTTCTCTAGCGGGGAAAAAGTAGAGCTAAAAAGAGTCCTCAATTAATGACACAACCTGAAGCTCGAGTATTCCTTTTTAAACTGTCAAGAGTGCCCGAGCATAATGCGCCATAAGATTCCTTACGACTATCAATTCAATCAATTTTTGGGACTAAATTTTAAGAGCTCTCGCAATTTTTTGAAGCGAAGAATGTTTTGGAATGTGTGGTATATCTCCTGTAAACGTTTGATTGAGCTACCCCATCAGGTTAGGGACATAACGTGCAATCCAGCTTTCCTTTGTATCCCGTTCTAAGAATTGGTAGCAATCTCTTCACTGATGACCTATTCTCTATTATTTGCTCTTCTTTCTTTTATATACATAGTTTCTCCAGTTCTTAGCAAGGAGAACGTTGATTATCACTCCTGCGACAGTCAACATTACCATCCCAGTAAACAATCAATCGCATACAATCTGTACGTCTTGTCTAGAGTACCACCCCATATTTTTGTTTCTTGCAGGAGAAAAGAATGCACATAAGGCTCTCACAGCCTTTCCAAGATGCGGTCCCCCTCAAGTTTGTTGGCCATAACCCGAGTAAATGTCGTTACACGGGCTTCAGCGTAATCAGGGATCCTTCTGGAATACTCGGAAAAACTCATCTTTGATCCTTTCAATGTGCCCGGGGTTTTATACCTTTTTTTATACTACTGGGTTTCATTTGATTAACACTTTCCCAGCATGCCGTTTTTCCACATGCGAACAACTACTCCGAAGGTAAAATCGTAATAGTTTTTTATCGAATAGTGGCAGGAGACGAAGAATGGATACAGTGCGATAATCCAATTCGCAGAAAAACGAGAGGTAAGCCCGACTATGCATTATCTTCAACGACTGAACGGAGTATTCATGGCGAGAAGACAATACTGTACATCTGGTGGGGTCAACTCGGAGTGATCTACTATGATCGACTTCAGTCTAAAGGCCCAGATACAATACTGCGTGAGCGCGATGCGTTTCCCGCTTGTCGAGGAAGATTAATGTTCATATGACAAATGTCAAATTGATGAAGTTCTTAAATGCAATTTGCTTGCAATTGTTTTCGATTTTTTAAAAGTTTTGCATTTGAAATTTTCCTTCGTTTGGCAAATAATAGCCTCAACAAGGATGCACGAAATTTTCCCTCAAAATTCATTCTAAATAACCGAATAATTCATTCAGAATAATAAAGAATAAATAATTAAAGCGCCACAAAGCATCTGACAAATCTCAACGCACCTCGTTGCGAGGAATTTTCGATTTTCCGAATATAGGCCTAAATACAATACTGCGAGACTGTGATGCGAGAGCGCGATGCGATTTTCGCACGCCGCGGCGCAACGCATTCAATTTACAATGCACGCGATGCGAAGAAAAAAAATGTTTATATGACAAATGTCAAATCGGTGACATTTTAAATGAAATTTGCTGGAAATTGTTTTTGATTTTTTGAATGTTTTTAATTTGAAATTTTCTTCGTTTGGCAAATAATAGCCTCAACAAGGATGCAAAAAATTTTCATTCAAAATTCATTCAGAATAACTCTAGTACTGAAAAAGTAATGAAGGCGTTTTAATTCTAAATTTCATTTAAGCGCCATCAAGCATCTGACAAGCGGCAGCGCATTTGGTTGCTACGATTTTTCGATTTTCCGAATATTTCTCGCCTCGCATTGACGCATCGCAATCAATGTACATTGTCCTATAGAAATGCATGTTATGAAATCTGGTTTACATTTGCTGCGACTGACGTCGCGCTCTCTTGTCACAGTCTCGCGGTATTGTATCTGGGCCTTAACGAAACTACCACTGCCAAAAGTGATCAACAACAATTGATGCAAGTCAGTCAAATACTCAAGCTCAAACGCCCTCAATATGCAAAAAGACATTACAAAGTGATCTTTCAGCACGACAACGCTCTGCGACATGTTGCCAAAGTTATCGAAGAAACATTGGGGGCACTAAAGGGGATGTCCTACCTCTCCCACCGTGTTTGCCAGACATTACTTCTTCGGAGTACGACTTACACCGTCAAAGGCGCACGAGCTGGCTAAACACCACTTCACTACTTACGAAGAAATGAGAAATGTAAAACGAAGAATTTTTAAAAGAAGAATGGATAAATGATGTATGCTCCATCCAAGATGGGCAAAGGAAGGAGAGAGCGACGGACAATGTTTTGAATGAGAAATAATGTGCAAGCTTTTCTGTATTAAACTTAAAAATTAAAAACAAGCTCTTGTAACTTATTTGTACACCCAATATATTCAGACATAAGAATATAGTAAAAGCCAGGATCAATAAGTATCAAGAGGACCTTTACTACTTTGTTTGATTTATCTCTTCTAATCAACTCACCGAATTGTCATCAATTTATATGCCAGACACTCCTTGCAAACTGCGAAACTAGAACAAAAGAAAAAATCAAGAAAATTCTATACCGTCTTTCATTAGAACGGCCACTTCCTTACATGGGTTGATGTTCAGTAGTTCACATGACATGACAAATACATGTAAATAGTATTTTCAACTTGTAACTATCAACTTAACATTCTCTTGAGCAATGCAAGATATTTCCAGAATCTGAAGGTTTTCACGATTGTATTGAAGCCAGATATAATTTAAGTTGTACTTTACAGTGCCAAGATGCCACTTGAAAACTAAAATGTCCTTAGTGACATTAAATGTAACTGCAAATTACACCAGAATTGAAACGGGAGAATACCGTTCCCTCCTTGTGTAGATACCTTCGTCATGCGATAAAATGTACAAGTTTTTTCACTTAAATACTCTAACGTTGTGCTCCACGAAGCACATTCAAATTGACGGAAACTTAAACTTTGAGTTACTTTTCTTATATTTCCTTGCGTTTTTTTCTCTCTGCACTTTGGCCATGAAACTTTATATCGTTTACTTTCAACAAAACAATGGCTGTAGAAAATGATAAAATTTTCCATCAACTAACGAGATTCACACTTCACAACTCTATTGTCCCTGTTAAAGGTGTATATTAAAGTTCGTTTGAAAAAAAGTTCCGAGAGATTTATGCGACATTTTGGGTCACAAACATTAAAAAATATGTTGCTCAAAGTATTGCGTAGTGTCCTTTTGTTAACTTGTTTGCATAAGTGAAAAACTTTTCGATTTATTAAGCATTTTATGTAAATTCTACATTTTCTTCGAGGTAGCCATTAACTGATTGACCAGACTAACATAATTAAGTGAGGTAAACCGCTACTGAGTTTTACTAGTGTAGGATACAGAACTGCATTTTAATAACTTTGAAGAATCCAAATAAAATTAGAATTTACAATATGAACGCAAATGAATTGATTTTATCCTCTGACTTGGCGTTGCTCTTGAGTTCAGAAAATATAAAACGGGATTTATGGTGCAGTTGTAAGTGTTGTTGCAGCGTAATAGCACACTACAGGATTTGGCCAGAGAGAAACACGCCTAACCGCCCTCAGAGCAACCTCTTTTCAAGATTTAAGGTACAGGAAAAGCACCTCTGATGAGAATCACGTTTGACCTGGATCATTTTCCAGCAGGGAGCTTTCCCACATATATGTAGGCTGATACGCCGATACCGTAGTCAAATTCAATTCAAATATCACTAACGCTGGATTCGGACCCGGCATTTGTCGCAATCCAGGTGAGTACTCTAGCTAGGACACTAACCAGAATATAGGTACGATCCCAGCGGGGATGTCAATGAGACCTTATAAATTTCCAGATGGTTTATAAACCATCGCACAATATTTTTTCCACAGTCATCATCACTTCGATAGAAAGCTTTCAAAGTTTAAGACAGATCTATCAACTTTTTTCCTTTTCATCGCCAGTTAAAATAAAAATCTGCTGATAATTTAGAATAATGGAGAAAAGAGAGTTTTGACTGGTAATCAAACATTCTATTGAATAGGATTTACATAAACAAAAATCTAAACCAATTATTATAATAACTAATGATTACAGCTAATGGTAATCTGTATTGAGAATCTGTGACGTAACGGTTCATTAACGTAAGACACAAAAAAATTGCATATGAAAGAAAAAGGACCCCCTCTCATTTAGACTTCAATAGTGAATAGCCTTTTTAACCTCTATATTATTATTTTACTCGAAATAAGAAAATTGCTAGCATAATTCGATTTGCTGATCATTGAAAGTTCTTATTTTTCGTTAGTTAGAAAAAAACAAAAATTTGAGTTTAGTTTTTTATGTCAATACATTTTGCATTTGCTTATTCCATCGTTTAATTGTCTATGAATATGTGTCCCACTTCTTTACTGAGACACTGCAGTTTAGGAGATAGCATAACCACTAACAAGCGTAAACACTTCGAAGAAACTCTGAATCCATCGATATTTAAAGGCAATTTTCCAGATGCAGTCATATTTGTAAGGAAAACTTGTTGGAGATAGAACATACAGATGAATGTGCATAGAGAAGCACTTCGTTTCCGTAAGCCCTGCATCATCATCATCATCATCACTCGTGTACGAGCATTCAGAGAAAGTGCAGACCACGGAGCAATTGCAAATATAGTGAACTTTGTGATTTTCTAGTAGTAGTTAACAGTGCGTTCAGTGAATATAATCATACTACAATACACAACGGCAAAGAATACCTCCTGAAACCTCTAAATCCATGGATGAGTCAAATTTTTCCTACACTGTGACCAAATTTACTAGTTACGGACGAACAGACAATTATTTTTAGCTTTTTATATAAATTGATCTGAGGTGGATGGAGCTAAACCAAAAGAAGGGTTTAGGTACTTAATAGAAAGGAAAATGGGACCGGGACACTACCCAGAGAAAACAGCGACCACTACATTTCTCCAAGAGCACGCCAAACATCTTCATCACATGCAGAGCCAGCTAGAGCATGTTCTCAAATAACTTAAGATTACCCGAGAGCAGTTTCAAAGCTCACAACTACAACTACAGAAGACCCACGAAAAAATTCGTGAGCAAAGGAAGAAAAATGAAGACCTCTTGCACATCATTACTAACCTAAAAAAAGCCTCAAAATGCTAATAAAAAACGGACAATCGTGAACCCTCCCTCATTCTTGGTGGAGTCACTCTTCACCTCGTGCGATGAAAAAGACGAATGCAGAAGCTCTGATGAAGATAAGCAGGAACAAGAGCAAAGGAATCCTGTAAAGAGAAGAAATACAAGAAAAAGGGGCTGAGGAGGCCCGTGATGAGGAGGAGTTCCTACCTCCCCCACCCACTGAAACAACTGAATGTTTCTCACAGACACAACCATCCACCCCCTCAATACCTGCGATCCCAAATAGCAACAAAACCAAAGACGCACAGGAACAAGGTGAAGTCAACAAAAAACGCACGGTGACGGCCATTCATATAGAACCGGAAAAATGGACTGCACTTGCTAAGGAACTAAGGAAGAACAAAATCAACTTTGTCTCAACTAGAAGGGCTTACCTTGGCATAAAAATAACTTCGACAAAGGACGGAAAAATGACAAAACTAACGACTAATCTCAAAATGCAATACCACACTCATAACCTCCCCGAGGAGAAAAACTTGAACGTCATTCTTCGAGGACAACACGGCCTTAGCTGTGAGGAAATCAAGGAAGAAAATTGTCAGAAATTTGGAAATTCTTCGGGCAATTGCTATACACAATCGAGATGTGTAAAATGAGACTCGCTTCTCCACCAAAAAGAGTGTAAAAAGCCAAAAGAGCCAGCTCCAACATAGATAAACATGTGTAAACTGCAACGGCGAGCTAACAACGGGTTATGGCGTAAGAACCCGGGCAAATACACCGTTCAACACTAAGCCCGTGAACAAACTACAGTCACAATCTGCCCCCCTACTCAATCACAGGGGATGCTTTGAATGACTCACGTGGAATGCCAATTCTTTGTCTCAAGAGATTAAAGAGTTTAAACAATTCATCCTGGCATATAAATTTGACAATATTCCTCTCAAGGAAACCTTTCTGGAACCAGGAATCCGTGCCCATTTTCCTAGCTACACTCTGTACAGAAACGACACATTGTCTGGTAGAGAATGTGGAACAGCCATTCTTGTGAGGCGAAATGTATGCCATCACCAGATCGTTACATTCCAGTTAGCAAAAACAGAAGTCACAGTTATCAAAGTCCAATCGCGCTCCTTTGAATTCTGCGTGTTTTCTCATTAAAACTCCCAAAACAACAGGGAATTTTCACAAGACCTGGAAGCTCTCTCCGCCGTCGGAGATCCACTTTTAATCATAGGCTACTTCAGTACATACCATCGTGACTGGGGAGCAGTGAGAAATAACCGAGCCCGGAATGAGCTAAACAGATTCAATTCTAGCGCACAAGGCAGGTTACAGATTCCAGGTGAGCAAACACACCAGGGACGAATCTCAGCCGTTATCTTAAAATTTCGTAATCTCCCGATAATTCCAATAAAAAATCAGAATCAGAGGTTTTCACGAGTTCTCCTCTGATCATCAACCAATCTATTTTCCTCCAGAAGACGTTTTCATAGATGAACCACTAAAAGTTAAGACAAAAATAAATTTGAAGGCAAACGAAAGTTTCTCCAAAGAGTTAAAAACAGCAAGTGATCACGACAATAGAATAAAAGAAGTAAAAGAGAAGATCAAACATGCAAAGAGGAGCCACACAGCCACAACTGCGGCCAGGGAATATAGTCCTTACGAACTCCCTCAGTACGTAAAAAACCTGATAAGGAGGAAGAATCAAGCCCGTAGAAGAGCTAGGAGCACAGTTTATCCAGAATCAATAATAAAAGCCTCCTGTTTGACAATTAAAGTTCTAAAACGAATATTTGTTTTCCAAAACAATCAATGGAAAAGATTTCTAAAAAGCAGAAACCTTGGTAAGAATGCCTTCTGGAAGGTCTTCAAACATTTTCGAACGAAAAACAAGACAGTTGTGCTACCTATCCACGGACAAACCGGACTCCAATACGACATTTTGGGGAAGGCGGAGGCATTGGCCGACACTTTAGCACAAAACCCTCCCGGAGGAGGACCACGACGCGGAAGAAGCAATCCTTTTAAAATCCAGAAAAATTATATCCTCGTGGCGCCATGAGGAGTACGTAATACGACCAATAGACCTCCACGAGACAAATAACATTATACTGGGACTTCACAAACGAAAGACGCCTGGTCCAGACAGAATTACAAATACAAACTTAACTGGCTTCCAGACAACGTATTAACGACAATAACGAACATCATCAACAAAGTTTTCCAATTGTGGAAGTATCCGCAAGCGTGGAAGCTAGCTATCATAATTGATATTCCCAAATCAAGCAATGATCACAGTTTGCCGCTAAAATGTAGAACTATTAGCCGCTTTTCTTCCATTTCCGAAAAAGCCGGAAGGGCTTTTCTGTATAGGCTAGAAGAGACGGTCAACGATAAAAGAATCATGCCCAACTAATAATTTGGTTTCCGTACCGAACACTCCACTGAACTCCAGCTTATCAGGGTGGTGCAACATATATCCAACGGATTAAAAAGCACCAAATCGACAGGCCTTGTTATGTTTGACAAAGCAAAAGCCTTCGTTAAAGTGTCGTATGCAGGACTAATTTTCCAAATGCATGCACTTTATATTCACTTCCACTTTATATTTATAACATAAACTATACACTTATTTCTCAAAGGCAAAACCTTTCGTCCCAGGATAGACTATCACATCTCAAGCATCTGATCAATCGAAACTGGAGCTCCGCAAGAATCACATATCTCACCAATTCTCTATATTCTATGCACTGCGGATTTGCCTAGTTTGCCCAAAACGTACACTTATCCCTATATGTAGATGATCCGTGTATATTCTACACAATTATCACGTCAAAACTGCACAGCTCCATCGATATTTTCCTAGAATACTTTACGCAATTGGAAAATAAAATTTAATAAGGACAACATCAAGGCACTGGTCGTAACCAGAAAGAAACAGCATACCTCGCTTACTACAAGTTGATGACGAACAGATAACATGGAATAACGCAGTGAAATACTAAAGACAAACATTTGACCAAGGCCTTACATGGATTGGCTACATACGTCAAAAAAGATAAGACTACATGCAAATCCTCACATACTTACAACTTATCCTTTAATCCGGCCGCCTGAACAAGACCAACAAAGGACCAATATACACACAGACAATACGACCAACCCTACTCTACGTCAACAATGCATCCTACCAGTCATCGAAGAGGAACAGAAAAGATACAGAATAAGGCTCTGAGATGGATCGTTCAATTCCATGGTATATTAGCAACGTGGACATAGAGAAGAACTGCACAATACACAATCGAAAGTATATACGCGATGGAGCAGCTAAACTTTACGACCAAATATACAGAAATTATTCTCATATGCATTTAAGGTCAGAAAGGTAGCCATGTCGATTTTTCTACCCAGATACATCGTTTCATTTCTATTATCTTTATCTTGCAAAACTAACCTTATTTGCTACCTGATGTGTCCGTATCTCCTGCTATGAAATGCCGCTTCAGACTATTAGCGCTTTTCAATAGTTACGCTGCGCTCCAGGACGTCCCATAGAAGTGTGTACACCTTTAATGATAAAAAAATCATCAAATGGAGTTGATTGATAAGGGAATGGGCTACGAGTGTGACAAAAAGTCATTATAACTTCACATGTTATTTTTTTTGGCAAGATTTATGTTGGTTTTACTCCCAACCGAAAACAAGTGTCTTATCATCGCTAAAGCACTCTTGGAGCCTACAAGTTAAAATTCGGATGACGTTCTGCGGCGATTCCTTACCGTCGATTTAATCTGTATACACTATTACACGCACGTAATGAAAAAACAATGAAAACAGTGGACCCTAAGCAGTTAATCAGCTTTAGAGAAAGCATATACGCTGAAATCCGCTGGCGGGGTTATGGGTTATGGTTTTTGTAAAGCCCTTGGAACTATGTTTCTAGAGTATTTGGAAAAAAGAAAACAATCAGCGTACTAGAATATTACGCGTCAATATTGAGTCAGTTGGGTGTAAAATGAAAGGATAGACAACTAATTCAAACAAATGTTAACCATTTTGCATCTACAAAATACAATAATGCACACAAACGCAGCTCCCGATTAAATAACCTCATTTCGACTTGAAGAACTGAAGTTACCATCGAAGGACTATCTACCGTTTCCACAGGATTTCTCTTCTTTCCTTTCAAAGATTTATTTTGAACAATGAGTTCGTTGAACAAAATATGAAACATTATATGTATCTATATATAGGTACATATACTTATCTTAAAGAAAATGATGTTGGGAAAGACTTTTTTCGGTCTTTTTATTAGAATTTATTAACCTAATCGCCTTGTTTGAGAAGTTGAATTGGCCGAAAGTGATATTTTCTCAAGATCTAAAATTATTTCAAGCGACACAAATAATGTTCCCAAAATTTAATATTGTAGATAGTCTAACCACTATATCGCATCTGGAATGTGACGAGAAAGAATGATTTTATGATAAACTAAGATTTAATTTCATTCATTTTAATTACAATTTGGTCCATGTGGATGGGGGAGGCTAGAATACATCCACAGTAACCCAACTTGTCGTAAGAGGCGACTAATGAGAAAACAGCACCGAACCCGGACTATGATTTGACTCTAGACTTTATTTGACGCATGTGGGCTGGCGGTCATGATATTCTGGACCTAGTCGCTTTCTGCGCGGTACCGCCGGAGTGAAACCCGCGCGCGAACGGCTCCAGGCTAATATCACGCCATCTCCGTCCCGATAAAACCTTGGCAGGCCTCAGAGTACGTTCAAAACTCGCACCATTGAGTTGGTGGTGTAGGTTCGGTTGAGTCGATTAGCGCTGATCTGGCTCTGAGCACCTGACTCCATAAAGGCTGGTGCCAGCCCTCGCATGGCCTCCCTGCTTGCATAGATAACCATAGGATCATTAAGGTGACTACACATTCGAGCGGAGATAGCGGCTCTGAGGGGGGACCCTTAAGAACAAAATGAAGAAAAACAACAACAAACAGAATAATGTAGAGGAGACGAACAAACGAGCCGATGAACATAATTCTGACAACCATAACGATTATCTTGGCGTGTTTTCCCGTAGTGGAAAAACCTTACGATCACCACCACGGTCTCATTCAGCCCCAAGCGGAAAGAGTAGTGATGGGCCGGTAGTAAATGCGGCTCCGAAGGTTTACGACCACCTCACTCCTAAGGTTGCTACTGGCGAATCGACCTCAGTAGGAGGAACGCACAACATAGAACATAAGCTACCGGAGGAGAAAGTCGGCGAAAAATACCTGATTGTTAAGGAGGTTATCGCGGAGAACCGTTCCAAGGAAGAACGGTTGACTAAAAAATGTTATGTGATCTTCAAACGTATGCAAGGAGCGTGCATAAACCAAAAAACAATCAGTAAAGATGTAAAAACTAGAGTGTTTGAGCTCGAATACCTCTTGGATCGAGTTTGCCACTACAGGAGACTCTGGAAAAAGCTGGAAGAAGAACATCCAGATCCAACGATGCACGTTAAAGTCACCTAGCCTTTCCTTCCCAGTATCAAGAGGACCGCTGCTAGCCCTCTTGAGAGCGAACAGGAGAAAAGACGTAAAGAGAACGTTGATCCAGAAAAAGAAACGCCACAACGAAAAGACGCTTTCCAACTCGTGATATCAAAGGCGGCAAAACAATCCGCAAAACGCGAACATAGGCTTAGCCAACAAACAGTGCCTGTTCAAACAACGACAAATACCGTGGACAAACCAGCAAGAAAAAAGCGAAGAGTCCTTGGGGATACCATTCTTGTGAAGCCCACCGACGGAAGGAGCTATTCTGACGTTCTACGCGATATCCGCAAGAATGTCAAGCCGGAGGAAACAGGGACGATTATTAAAACTCTACGATCGACGAGGTCCGGAGGGCTACTCGTCGAGTTTGGAGCGGACTCCCCTGATAAATCGATATTCCGCGACAAAATAAAGGACGTCCTTGGGGCAAAAGCCACCGTCTCTACCTTGGAGCCAAGAGCTTCATTGGAAGTAACGGACCTGGATTGCATCCCCGATCCGGCTCAGGTCGAAGAAGCCATTCCAAAAGAGTTCCCTGGAATAACTCTAGTAAAAGTAAAGCTTTCTCCAGAGAATCGCCGAGGGCAAAGGATGGCCATACTCGACGTAACGGAGAAAGATGCTACACAACTTCTGACCAAAGGAAAAATAAAAATCGGCTGGGTGGTGTGCAGAATTCGCCGCCGAGCCATCTCAGTACGATGCTACAGGTGCCTTGGATAGGGGCACACCACTTCGAATTGCAAGGGCCCTGACCGTAGTATACTTTGCTTTAAGTGTGGAGTGTTTGGGCATAAGAAAAGAGAATGTGTTGAGACTCAGCGCTATTTGTTATGTAATCATCTTAACTCTCAACTGACAGAGCACCTTCACGTTGCAGGAACAGGCGTGTGCCCAATCTTTAGAGAGGCACTAGCCAAGGCAAAAGCAGCTCTGAGGTGATGATCAGGGCCCTTCAAATTAACTTGCATCGGAGCATCAATGCACAAGATTTGTTAGAGCAGTTTGCCAGAAAAAAGAGAGCTGATCTGCTGCTGCTGAGCGAACAACATCGAAATAAGACCTCACAAGCCTTGTTCTCCGATGACTCCCATACTGCTGCCGTTTGGGTTTGTGGCAGCATGCGACTCCAGATTCAAGGTCACGGCCGAGGAGATGGTTTCCTGTGGATTCGGTGCCTGGGTATAACATTTTTTAGCGTATACCAGACGCCGAATGAGTCAATGCCATCTTTTAAAAATAGACTGGACGCGCTGGAGGATGTTGTTCTGAACACAGATGGCAAAGTACTCGTAGCAGGAGACTTCAACGCCAGAGCCGTTGAGTGGGGCATGCCTCATACCGATTTCAGAGGGCAACGCATTCTGGACATGTCGGCGAGGACCGGGTTGGTTGTTTTAAATACCAGCAATGTACCTACCTTCCGGCGCTGGGGCTGCGAAGGAACAATCCCAGATGTGACATTCGCCTCGGAGTCCCTCGCTCCGACGACGCTGAACTGGAGAGTACTTGAAGATTATTCAGCGAGTGACCACCAATACATCGCGTTTGAGATCGGCGATATCACTCCTCGCTCGTCTCAACGATCTTTCACTCCCGGGTGGAATATCGGAAAAATGGACGTGGAGACTTTCGCCAATGTGATTCTGGAAGGTGGAACGAAATCGGGGTGCCCTTCGGGGAGCGGAAGGGCTGGAGTCGAGGGAATGGCGGAGTCAACGATGAACCTCATCACTTCTGCCTATAGCTCATCTATGCCTCGATGGAGGCCTCGACACGACAGGCCTGCTGTACATTGGTGGTCAAAAGATATCGCAGACAAATGAGGCGAGTGTCACAGGCTTCGACGTGCAGCTCAGCGCTCGAGAAACGTAGAGGAAGCATCCAATAGGACAGCAGCATACACATCAGCGAGGAAAGAACTCCGAAGGCTCATCAATGAGAGTAAGGCACGCTGCTGGCGAGAACTTGTGGGTGATGTGAACAGGGATCCATGGGGCTCGGCTACAAGGTAGTGTGGCGCAAGCTCGGTACCTCACGGAAGCCGTGTTTACTTCAAGCAGACAAGATGGACGGCATAGTGCAGGCGCTCTTTCCAACTCATCCTGTCCGTTTTAATGCTGTCCACGAGGTCGACTCAGGCGAATGTCCATCGTTTCAATAAAAATGAGCTGGGGGATGCGGTGCTTTCTATGAAACCTCGAAAGGCACCAGGACCAGACGGCATTCCAACCAAGGTGCTACAAATGGTTTTCCACGTTTGCCCTGATTTGCTACTCAATGTGTTTAACGCTTCCCTTAGAGAAGGTGTATTCCCATCTCGCTGGAAGGTGGCGAGGCTCACATTGATCAGAAGGGGAAAAGGGGACCCCGGGCTGCCATCTACATACCGCCTTCTTTGTATGCTGGACACAGCCGGGAAAGTGTTCGAAAAGCTCATCAAGAGAAGACTCACTGACGCAATTCGTGCTGTTGGAGACCTTTCTCCTCGGCAGTATGGCTTCGGAGCAGGGCGATCTACTTCCGATGCCATCATGGAAGTGGTGAATGCAGTCCGTCGAGCCGAAGCGCACAAAACTGAAAAACGAGTTGTCTTGCTAGTGACCATTGACGTCAGGAAAGCCTTCAACTCCGCCAGATGGTCGGATATTCTTGGTACATTGGAAATTTTTTTCCGATTGCCAGGGTATCTGATGCGGATTTTGAGGGATTACTTAAAGGACCGCAGTCTGCTCTATGACACACAAGATGGGCGGCGCAGTATGGAGATAACGTCTGGTGTAGCGCAAGGCTCCATGCTGGGACCGGACTTGTGGAACGCCTCATACGACGGACTATTGAGGCTTGAGCTGCCAGATGAGTCGCGCTTAGTCGGCTATGCAGATGATATAGCAGCACTGGTCGCCGGACGCACAGTCGAACATGCGCAGGGCAGACTAGGAATGCTAATGCGTCAAGTGAGGGAATGGATGACCACCCGCGGGTTCCGCTTGGAACTAGAGAAAACCGAGGTGGTCATTCTCACGAAGAAAAGAATTCCCGCGGTAATTCTTTTGCAGATCGGAGATGCGGCTGTTGAGTCTAAACTTGCAATAAAATATTTGGGACTATTGATCGATTCGAAAATGAGCTTATCGGAACAGATCAGGGCAACGGCGAAAAGCCGCGATAGGCGTTTCAGCTCTAAGTCGGCTAATGTGCAACATTGGTGGGCCCACACCGAGCAAACGCCGACTTCTCATGAGTGCTGTACAGTCAGTGCTACTGTACGGCTCTGAGGTTTGGGGCGGAGCTCTCAGTAAGGAGCTGTATCGAAAGCACTTGGCCCAGGTACAGAGACGAGGAGCTGTACGGGTTGCGTCTGCATACCGCACTGTCTCTGCGTCCGCGGTGTTGGTGATCGCAGGAGTGATATCCATCGCCCTCCTTGCTAGGGAATGACGGAGAATGTGATATGACCGAAAAGTGGAGGGCTCAAGACATGCTGTTAACCGAAAGAGAGGCAGCGCACAATACTCGAGTGGCAACAGTCCTGGGAAGGCGACTCTAATGGCCGCTGGACTGCGCGCCTTATAGGGGACGTGGGATCGTGGCTAAATCGAAGGCACGGAGAGACTGATTATTACCTTACCCAGCTTCTTAGCGGGCATGGGTATTTTCAGTCTTACCTGCACAAGATTGGTGAATCACGGTCCCCAGACTGCATTTTCTGCCCCGGGGAAAGGGACGACGCATGTCATACCTTCTTCAACGGTTGAAGGTGGAACAGGATACGGCAGGACTTGTGGTAGGTGATGGGAGAGCTTTCTCCAGACAATCTGGTCGGAGAAATGCTGAAAAGTTTCGACAAATGGACCAGTGTGGCACATTACTCTCGAGCAATACTTACTGCCAAATAGTGTACCATGGATAACCTTGGGCGCGATAACTCTCCTCCCGCTGGGGGAGATTTCTCTAGGCTGATGGCGCCCTAGGGCGAAGTAAAAAGAGGCCTAGCCCGAAGTAATGTGTCAAACGGTTCCAGGCTAGGGTCTCTTGACAGGGAGGGTGTTTAGTGAGTAGTCTGGTAGCATGCGCTGCTAGGAGTCCCACACTCCGGGCGTAAATTGCCTTCACCCCCAACCCAAAAAAAAATCTAATCCAAGCAAGTAATCTGAAAACAGAAGTTTTACTTAATTCTATGAATATTCGTCCCAGTGGTCTAGTTTTTCGTTATTAATTTTTAATATAGTTTATGTAATATACCTTGAGTATCCGCTTCAACTAGCTTGTATGTATATGCTTTCCTTGAAATTATCGAGTAATTCTGAATTATCGTTGACCTAGTAATGTCGTAAAAACGTTATATTTTATTTTAGTTTAGTAATGCAGGCTCAATACAAACTGAAGATAACGATTCTTAAAAGTAGTTTTTAAATTTAAAAAAGGGTTTATTCAATCGTCGCATGTGTTTAACGTAAAAAAGACCGTTTTAAAAAAAAAATTAAAGAATCCTTCGGTTGTTAGTTCATAGCATATTAGTTTGTGAGAAATTACCTAATAAATAAATAAATAAATAACTTCTCATAGACAGGGGTTATGTAGGATCAGATTCATCTTATTTGTATACGTCTCTATAACCTTTTTATGTTTTAAATTTGAATATAAACTTAAAATTTGCTTAAAAATCCTTCAGTACCACTATTAATTATTAATTTATACTTTTTTACGACTGTTCATCTACATTTCCTGAAACTTTCTCACTGTCCCCACCGATTTTTTTTTAAACTCTCAGAACTCCTAGTTATGGAACCAGTCACTAATGGTATGAATTCTAGTAAAGAGTCATGAACGAATGCATTAACGCATTATAGATTAATGTAAACATTAAAGATTAGGATTGATTGGGATAAATATGGTTTTGTTAGAAATGGTTTAGTTGGTAAGATATAAATACAATTTCTAGGGCTTATGAGATCAGTAATACACGTGAAACAAAATAAAAAAGTTACGATATTATTTTTTATTAGTTAATTCTCCTCACGATTGAGGACCAGTGTTTGCGCGAGGCATTGTACGTAGCACGAATTATACATATCACTTATTTGATTTGATTTTCTGCATATGTATCCTTTCTAACAGCCCCCCGCCTTTCAGGAACACTCACCAAATTTTTAAGTTTTCTTTATGCTGTGGTCACACAACTCAGTTGCTGAATCCACCTAAGCCATGGAATCCTGATCGATCAATTTAGGTGTTTCAGCCCATATTACAGACTTCCGATGAATAACACTACAGGCAGTGATTCAGGCGTACAAAAAAATATTGACGTAGGAAAACAAAAACAAAAGTTTGAAGCTGGGTTATCATCGCTGATCAAAGTAGGATTAAAAAAAGATAGGCTTCAAAATTCAAGAAACTCCTTAATACTCCGCACAGCTCCAGAACTTTTGAGCCTATTGTTATAGATATTCCTGGGGCGCATTCATTGGCATCACCAACTATGGATCAAGTCTGTCGCAAAAGGATTATAAAGCGCCGGCATTAATAAAATTCCAGTAGAGCACATTAAATACGATAGCAGTGTTCAGAAAGGAAAAAAACTTTAGAGACAGATCACTACTTTGTACGGTGTACAAAGTATTTTCGAAGATCTTACACAGCCAAATCAGATCATACGCCAACACTATTATTGGGAAACATCAAGGTGGCTTCAGAGCTTGTGGATCGACGCGAGTACAATTTTTTATTTTCAAGCAAAGACTTGAAAATGCTGGAAGTTCAATATCGACGCACAGTGGTTGTATCTTAGCAAGCATTTTCGTTGTATCTAAGCAAACATACGACAGTATTGATCAAAACGCACTGTATCGAATAATGCTTCGCTCTGGTATTATAGCCAAATTAGTCCTTCTTCCCAAAATGACAATGACGTCGACAATCCCCCAAGTCCGTTTCAATAACTAACTCACTGATGCCTTTGACACATACACCGAGCTAAAGCAACCTGGCCCCTTTGCTATTCAATCTAGCTCTGGAAAATGTTATAAGAAAGCTAGCTGTCGATACAAGAGGCACACTGACGTACAAATCAAGCCAAGTGGTACCCTATGCTGACGATATCAATATTATGTCAAGGTGGCTAATAACCACCAAAGAACTTTTCCTAAAACTCGAAAGCGAAGCAAAACTTGTAGGGCTACAAATCAAAAAGAACATAAAGCGAATGACGTCAAAAACAAGAAGGCTAGTGAAAGAGACGAACTACGCCGAAGAGCACGGCTCACAAATAGAACGTTTTATTCAGTTCTGACGATTATCAAGATACACAGAATGCATACATCGAAAAGCAAAGTTCCTAGGGTACAAATCTGTGAATAGCAACATGGAACCTAATCCAAGCATCCACAAATATATTTAACGCCTTTGAGCGATGGATCCTGAAGCGGATAATTGGATCCAAGCTAGACGGGGACCAATGGCAAATTCAATACAACCATGAGCTGGATGATATTTTTGAGGAGCCGGATATCTCAACGATTGTAAGACCACGGTAGCTGCAATGGGCTGGCCATAAGAGTCGTACAACAACAAAATATTCGTTGGGAGGAGTAAAGGCTGGAAACCAGTGATAAGACCAACGAAACGCTTGTCAGACTCTGTTGACGAAGACAGTTAATCGCTGCTCGGATGTCAAAATTGTTGGGCATGGTTAATGAACCGAGACAGTTAGAGGTGCTTGTTGAAGGAAGCGAAGCGTGAGAGGGGCTGTACTCCTACAAAGAAGGAAAATTGTTCATGAATGTCTCATAATTTCAACTACGAATTTTCAGATTAGCGCGGAAAGTCGAAGTTATATTTGGTATTAAAAGAAGTGGTAGTAGAAGTAGTCAAAGCACGGCAGTAGAAGTATTTGTTGTCGTAGTAGATAGTAGCTCTGTGGATTTCGTTGTTTGTGAGAATTGCCACATCGGTGTTTTTCAGTATTACACTAAGTCCACGAGTGAGTTTCCAGTCCCTTCTAGGCTAACAGGAATGCGTCTTGCTCCAATGCGCATACAACTGCTGATGCTACCACCTAGCCTACATAGCTACTAAAGCGCGACCCCTTTGGGGGGTCAATCCACTAAGAATTTGTCGGGTCAATCTACAATAATTATTCCTAAATTCCTAAATTATTCTACAAAAACCATTTCGAAAATCTGTCGACGAATGAAGCCTTGGGTGACACCCACTTTCGCTTATAAATTTTGTATGCCTCGCATGAAAGGCTCACGCCCTTCAATCAGTTCCGTGGAACCTGTACGAGATACTCTGCAAATTGAAAGTTTCCAGGATGACAGATTTGAATGCGTTTCATCGAATCTTTTCATCGTCGAATTACACTAGCAAGACTAGCTTACCCATTGGATCGCACCAATTATTTCTGTAATATCCTCTATAGCAAAACTACTGATAAAGATTGCTTGTAGAATGAATCGTATCAGCTCGCTTTCCCCGTATGAGCTTCTCTAACGGTTTCGCGGTCATAAATAAAATAAATTATGAGAGTATGCAAGCAGTGAGCCCAGGTTCGCTTTTTACGATGTTGTTAAGTATAATTCTTGATTTCATTGGCGTTTCGTTAGAATCTGTTCATACAGGCAAGTGTTGGATTCTTGAAGCACCAATTAAAAGTTGGGGGTAGTGAAACTGTGAAAAAATATGTGAAAAAAGAAATATTCTGCTTATTTTGAATTATATTAAGAATCTTCAAATCAGGGAAGCGTGTAGAAAAAACACTGTTTTGTTGCGTTGGTTGGTTTTCGCGTGAGTAACTTTAAACCAAGACTCACTGGGTCCCTGTGAACTTCGTCTCCAAGTTATTGGCAGCAGTTAACTTGTTGCTGTTGTATGTCTGTATGTCTATTCCTGCTTTCACGCTGTACATCTAGTGCTTTGCTTGCCTCCCTTTCACATTTTCTGAACTCTCAGTTTCTTATGACGGTTTCTCCGCTGGTAACAAATTACGTTTGATCGATGGTACACTTGAAGCTGACCATACTGCGATCTCTACAGAGTATAGTGGACCTAAAAGCGGACGTGTATCCTTAAAAAGCAGTACCCATCGTGAAATATTCAATGCACCTCCAGAAACTACTAAAAAGCATTCAATTTTTGCAAGTAAACTACAAAGAAGGATATATTAATACACTTTGTATTGCGCTTGTTGGTCATACAAATGTCTCATATAAAGTTGTAAATTAGACCAAGATTGACATTGGAATAAGACTTTCTGAGCTGAAATGCATGTGAGAATATTTTGTATATATACCGGTGTAATGGTAGATGTGAGTCATCGTGTGTGGATTCAAAATTTAAATCAATGTTCATGTGAACCTCACCACACCTTCGTCTTTTTGTCCTGATATCGTAATTCAATTGGATGCTTAGCCTTGACATGACTATAAATTTGCTTCCAATGACACGACACTCACAAAAATTTTCATGTCATATATTTAAAATTATTGCCATAGCTTGCGTCTTCGAAAATATTCCGTCATTTCCATCATGCCATAAGGGCTCAATTGAGCACAAACCTTTAAAAAGAATTTCTCTAACATTTAATCTTTATTTTCTGCCAATTCTTCATGCTTTTGTACCTTTTGAATTCATTTTGTTCCAATTCCAATTCTTACTTGTCATTTTGTATTATTTGAAGCCATATGAGCGGTGACTTAGTTTTATAGGATAGAATAAAAACAAATTTGTGACTCAAGAAATTATGATGATATAATGTATCTGTTTTCCATTTGTCTGCCTTCCTAAAATTAAAACAAACGATTCGTGGAACGAAAAATTACACTTATTGCTTACATAAAGGATTAGTATGTTTATAACCTAATAATTTACAATTAATCTTTATAATTCTACGAAGCCTGACACACGAACTTG
The DNA here is from genome assembly GCA_954870665.1 of Stratiomys singularior. Classification (NCBI taxonomy): domain Eukaryota; kingdom Metazoa; phylum Arthropoda; class Insecta; order Diptera; family Stratiomyidae; genus Stratiomys; species Stratiomys singularior. Next base: position 78,760,151 of record OX940877.1, on the reverse strand, counting down.
TGTTCATTAAAAATCGTAGCCTGCTGATACTGCTGTTCTACAGCGGAAACTACAATGCAGAACCACACCGTACATACATACAGCACTAACACTCTCTGGCAGCTTCTTTCTGACAGAAACACTAGTGGTTTCATATTTGTATAACGCTTATGTGTCAAAGCTTTGAGAGGAATACTCATATTTTTCTCCTCCAGAAAATTTACCAGTCCAGATAAAATTCTCCCTAATTATGAAGCATACCGGTCGATTAGGAGTTTGTTCGAAGTGTCAACGCTGAGCAAAATTTCTTGGCTAGTTCCGTTATAAATTACACTTTTGCCATACATATTCTGTATGTGTTTGATAGTGAAAATAGTGAATTTTTCAAAAAATGTTGAAATTTTTTGCCTCACGATTTTCTACGAATTGAATATCTGCATAACATTTTCTTTTTTCACTTTTGGTTATTTGGTAATCTCAACACTTTCCTTATTTATTTATTTGCGCTTGTTGGCCATACAAATGTACGACAAATGGGCACTGTAGGTATTTCTTTTGGAAAACGTTCAAATATGATTCCCATTTGTAAACGTGAAAATTTTACCCCGGATGAATTTTTCCCTGCAGAAGCTTTGAAAAGTTGAAGTCTCCCTTGCAATAGTTTAGTTGTTCTATAAATAAATTCTCAAATTATCAAATAATATTCAGGTACTAGTACACTTTAGGAGGTGAAAAAACTGGTATAGTCCCATTAAAGAATATTAAGTTGAAACTTATTGTATTTGTTCTAACTTTATTCTTTTTTTAAATATTTATAAAATATAAAAAAATTATGTTTTTTTAATTAATTTTTTTGACCTACAGAGATATGTATATCCAGAGAGCGCAAACGTCGAGTATCAAAAAAAGTTGGTCCATGGCGGACAGTTAATCTCCGAATCAGCAATCCTGGAACAATAAATTCAAATAGTTTCTTAAAAGGAAGGTTTTTTGAAGGGCAATCCGCCACAATTATAAAAAATCGACAAAATAAAAAACGTTGGGTGCTTGAAAAAAAACTCGAAACAATTGCTTATTTTTTCGCTGTTTATTCGGTTTATAAAGTAATACTTTTTTTTTTTTTGGAAAATTGTGGTGAATTGGCTTCCAGAATGTATTCATAAGCAAAACGCAACAAGGTTTTTAAAATCGGTTCAGTGGTTCCGGAGATTAACTGTACACCTTTTGAAAAAAGCCAATTCGAGAATACCGCGTTTAAAATTTTTCTTGTATTATTTATTAAGTGTTTAAAAAAATCTAGTTTAAATACTAACATTTAATTAATCCGCTATCTCTGAACCATACAGCAAAAAGTCACAATTTTGAAAGCCTCCTCCTCCGTTTGGTGAGTCTCCTATTGCGCCACACGACCTTCTTTGGACGACGCTTTAGCAGCTTACTTGGCCAAAAAAATTCGCTCTTCGTCCTTTGACTGCACGTATTTATACGCTGATATTCCAATAGTGCACCCCATGACTTCCATCATCATCAAAAGGCTCATACGTCCTTCATTGACGATGGCCAATGATGTTTGGGCTCCCACTTCAACGACGCCCTTCCCTGCAAATGTTTGTTTTGTTATAACATTAATTATTAATTTGAGTATTTCTCTCCAAACACCGTTTCAGTTGATCGTCATTCGTCAAATTTTGACGATTGGCCGGTTTGACGTATTCTTGGACTTCCGCACTCAGAGCAGGTTTATGTTTATGTTTAAATTTTTAGCTTTCGCTCGTAGGTATTTAAGGTGCTGCGGTGTGCCATCAGTGGAAATAATGGTAAAAACTGGTAAAAACCAACCCATATTTCTATTTTCATGTTGATTAGACAATCTGGATGACATTGTACGGCCAAAGAATATTTTGTTGACATCTTTTTCATTATTTTCCTAGTCACTACCTAGAGGTAGTCCCTGTACCTCCACACCTCCGGAACTTTCTAGGTAATTCGCAGATACTCTGCTTCATCTTCACTCTCGCACCAGATGTCAAAATCAACGCAATTTAAATTTTTCTTCATCATCTCGCACGCCTAGCATGGCTTGGAAGAAACGAAATAATTTAAAATTTTGCCTGTATATTTACCTATTACGTTACAAACGCCAATCAGTGAGCTAAAGCCACGTTTTGGCCACGTGTCGTCTCCTGAAACTACTTATTCGTTCTCAGGTGAACCATTTTCTACATTTTTCTGCTTTTCCACCTCACCAGCTTTTTTAAAGAGAAATGTCGATGGCACTTTTCGTTGTAATTTGGACATTTTCTAAAAGCTTGTAGTATGTTGTTTCACCAAAATTTGATGTCATGTTCAGCAACGAAGAAAAGAGTTCTAATCTATTACGGCCTACGCCCAACAATCGCATAATAAATACGATGTGACGATTAATTTCAAAACCAGTATTTATAAGGGGTGAAAAATTTATTTGTCCCTCCCACAATCGCACTCTACATTAATTTTAAATCTCAGTGCCCGTATACTAGTTTTAGATAATTTAACATCTTTGCCACAAGTTTTACATTTTCACATATTCGCCAACGCCGTAAAAGCGAGTGGAAACTCCAGTATACAATATATAAAGGTATCATCACACTTAACATAAAAATCAGAATTCGTTGACAATTTTCTCGCTGTCAAAAAGTGTGTTTGTTACGATGGGATCCATGACAGCCTCAAATTTTTCTAGTTTTTTCCTTTGAGTTTTTAACTGCCTTTCTTATAAGAACTCATTTTTTGGGCACACAACACTTCAAAAAAGAACTCAACAAACACTGAGAAGGCGCGTTATAACCGAATTGATCGTGTAACCAAAATCCGATGTTAAGTATAAGAAAATAAACAATGAACGTCACGTCACTGGCAGCTGCATAAGTAAGTGTGTACAGGTGAGAGCACGCATACACGTTCACTTATTTCATAGTGCTAGAGCTCGAATCTCTTTATAATATTTTAGAAGGGGATTTTTAAAGGCCGAAGGAAGTGAAAAATGTACAAATTAATCCGATCTTCTTGAAACTGTAAAGTGCATTAGTACCTTAAGGAAATACGAGTGGGCGTTTAATTACAGTATCTTGGCAGATATTATTTGAAATTTGTACAATGTTGGTATGTTTGCCCAATGTCAGGATCATTATTTTGATGATTGCCTGAAACGTGAATTTTGAATGATGCAGATACATTAACTGTATAAAACAAATACTGCAGTTGTCAATGGTTTTATCAATATGAAGATCAAAATTTATTGAAGTGAAGGTTTTTATTAAATACCTTTAGCTTGATATTTCATGTAAATTTTTTCCAAATTTCATTTATTGCAATCATAACCGGAAGTTGTGTTTGTGTTATTTCAGGTACTCCACTGTTAAAGAAGGATTCGAGGAATCATTGTTTCATAAATTTGATTACATACACAGAATGGGTGATTTTCGACAACTTATAACCATAACACTATTAGTTGATAGCTATTTGACCGCTTAATACACTGACCTACTTTGTAGCCACATAGAATTTTAGTCGTCTACTACTGGCAAAATTACGGTATTTAAAGGAATTCAATTGTGCACCGACATTGCAAGGCGATACACAATTGTAACGCAATAGCGAAGTAATTCAAGTTTGTATAACTGGAACTAATCCTTGCCGAATTGATGAAATCCCAGAATCTGTGACAGATTCGAATCTGTCACAGAGTTGCAACTCGACCCTCTAGAAAATAAATTACACCTAGGATGTATAGATCGGATATTGGACAGACCGTGGATGATGATACTTCGATGTTCGATAGTCGACCTATTCTTTGTTCCGAGAATATGTCGAGTGATATCAATATGTCATTAGCGTTCATTTACAGACTTATATGTTGATATTTGTAGACATATATTTTAAACGTATTTTTCACGGTGAAATAATTAGTCAAAAATAACTTTCCAAGATTAACGTTTGGTGTATTGATGAATGACGCAGTATCCTGCCTGAATTCCTTGAAACCTAAGTGCCAAATTTTTTTTTAAATATTTTAAAATGTTCACCGATATTCCACTGAATTAATTAAAGGATTTTTATCACAATTTCCACCAATTAAACATTCTTGTATATTCATATGTGAATGCATTATTAAAAAATTTCCATTCTTGACATTCCCATGTGTGGGCTATTGATGTGAAGCCGTTCATTTTCTGCATCGGGAAATTATAGGGAGATTAACATATTTACGCAGTCATACGGGTACATACAACTCTAAAGCTTTTGTACTGAATTCAATGAACGCACATTTTCTTCCTGGATTAAAATGTACACGTACTGACCAATATGGCAATATTTCATGTCCTTTATGAATGCTTTGAAATAAGTTAACGAATTACAATGCATTGAATGACGAGTTTCACTACACTAAGTTGTTGCCATTACATGATTTATGTTAGTTGTGGATCAATTGGAAATTGGGACAACATTTACCAGAAACATAAAGTTTCCCATTCCACTTATGTGCAGTGTGCGCAAAAATTAATTTGTTACTCTTATTTCAATCATTGAACGTGTAGTAAATGATAACTATTACTTATTGAATCATTATAAATGTTGAAATGAGCAATAAGGTAATTGAATTGAATTAAAATTTAATTCGCATACTATAATCGTGTGGGAGCTCTCTGGACATTGTATCGCGAGTTCTTTTAATTTTAGAAGCTTGAATGATCTCGATATTGAATAGCTTTACTTTAAGGGACTAGTCAACTTTGTAATTTTCAAAAAAAATTGGTTTTTCAAGTTTTTAAGAAAAATATTCTCTGAAAATTTCAAAGTGTCCCAAGTATTCCAAAAAATATTTTTCCTGCTTTCGTATCTTACTATCTGAGTAGTTCAAATTAACCCCGTCCCCTATATCAGTTTTTTTGTAACAGTTTATATCTCTCTAGCTGGAAAAATAACTTAGTATACTTCATGTGAAACTGTGGTATTGCAATTTTAAGCAGTCAAACAGCCTTCTGAACGTTAATATACAGCCTATTTCACAGGCAGTGTTGTTTTGGAGTTAGAGCGATAAATCTCTGTATTGAGTGATTCAAGTTTGTTTTACTGAAAATGGATAGAAAACAGCATGGAAAAAATGTTGGAATCACCCAAATCTTAAATAAAAATACTTTTTACCATAATAAATTTTCTGATGAATCAGGGGCTAATTTTCAATTGCATCAGCAAAAAAATCAAAACAATCTATGACAATAGCAGTACTCATGTGTAATGAAGGATTTCAAAAGAAATGAAAATTATCAAGGTAGTGGATGTTGGAATCACTGGAACCACTTTTCGCTTCGCTGAAGCATACAATCAAACGCGTAAAAGCTCTGCTGAAAGAGCATTTATTTGATAAGAATCAACTCTTCGAAAAAACCCAAGTTATTACGTATGGTGCAGGCATCGCTGAAAAGATTTAAGTAGGATGTATTTGCGAATTTTCGTCGAAAAAAAATGTTGAACGAGCTTTTCTCAAAACTATATTATTCGACCTTTGGGTGTAGATTCTTCATAACTTACTGATCTGATTCGCATGAAATGTTAATGACATATTCCTCTAATGTTTTATCAATACACCCTTCACCCTTCACAACACCAGCGTTGGTTAGTGATTAGATAGAAGTGCTGACTAGTTCAGGGAAACGCGTTGTGCGATAAAAACGATAAATTTCTTGATCTCATGATTACAAACTAATTTTTTTTAATAAAAAATGCTTGCTATAGATGTAAATAAACTAGTCGTTAACTGGAGGCAAAGATTAATCTATCCCAGCCTTGGGTTAGAACCTAGGTTCTACCTCATGATGGTCCCAAGCCCGTGTAAATGGGGAGGGGAGATGGTGGTGGTACTTGTTGTCCTAGGAAGCTAAAATGAAACCAAGTAAGGAAACTGAAAGGTGGAATGATGCGGAATAAGACATCGCCTTTGTTGAGTCTTTGGTGGAGTGCAATTATTGAAATGAAGAAATGACGACTGACGGAATATAGAACGAACATTGTATACGTCTAAGTTGATTTATAATGAAACCACAGTAATGAGGGATGAGGTGAGTGGGGTATGGAGAATGAAGCAGGCAGTTGGAAAGGCTCTGATGAAACTAGTTCCGAAGATGTCACCAATGGGAAGCCCCTGCCCATGATTTATCGAGGGAAATTTTCACAACGTGACCCTTCTATGCTGGATGGTGGAGGTGTAGTACGTGATTTGTACAGATGGAGGAGTTGTAGGTGAGTTGTACTGATGGGGTGATGTACTGCTGACGAGAAGGTTACTGACGTATAAGGAGTCGAAGTTGTCTATGTCGCTGAAGAAAAGACGGACTGAATTTAGTACTGTTCACGTACTGTTCTAAATGGTTGGGAATCTAGGGCGTACAGAGAGAAAGCCAATTCGATGGATTTAAATGCTGAGATGCATCGATGGGCTGAATGATGACTAAGGGCTAGACTTGACGAGAAGGATGAAGTGGTTGCAAAAACAGACGGACTGAATGTAGACTGAAGTGTATGTGTATTGTGGAATATTAAAAAGAAGAGACTGATAAAGAAGATGTTGTTTAAGAAGACGATGAAGATGGTTGTTGAAGAAGATGAAAGAAGAAATCGAAGTTTATGTTATTGAAGATCTTGGTCATCAAAAAATGATGAAAAAGATGAAAAAGATAGAGATTGATATAGAGGATTATTCTAAAGATCAAAACATAAATGAGGACGAAGTTGGTTGAAAAGAGGATGGAGTGAAGAAAGAAGAAGGTGGTTGGGAAGATGTTGAAGAAGGCGACGAAGAATTTGTTGCTGTGAAGTGAAGTAAAGTGAGTAGAGAGCGCAACCTGATCAGAGGTTATCTGAACAACGGGTTGGGGGGACGCCCGTGACAGGTTACTGTCAGCCCCCCACACTGTGAGGAGCCTCTCCTTGGCTGAAATGTGGTGGTTGTGATTTCGAGGACTAGGGAGTGGGTGAGTATTCACCAGTTGCGTTCGGTTATCCAGGTAGCTTTTAATAAATTGGGACCTAGGACTGAAACTTGTTCCAGATCTTAGGGGTGATGGTTAACACATTGTTTCAACCTATTCTACGGAGACCGTGGAATTTAGACACAAGCCAGGTGTCCACGTTAAATCACGTGACTTCAGGCAGGTATTATATTGCCGAGTTTCCACGAAGCTCATTGTAAATTCTGTCCTACGCCTATGAAGATTAGAGTGTCTGCACCTTCTCCGGGAAATTCGACAGTTAATTGGACAGACCGAACCGAAGTAGAGCTGATGAATAAGGAGGTGAAAGAGTTCAGAACAGCGATGGGAAAACTTCTTTTGAAACGTAAGTTGTCCACCTGTAATATAGAATCCCCGAGCTGAAGTGAATATCCCTTTGCACCTCTCTCAAAGATCCCGCCAATGCATACACCAACATCAAACATTACACAAAAAAATGACAAACCAAAAAGAACATAGGAAAAACCCATACAGCAAAATACAAAATAATTCGACTTAACGATAAAATCATAGTGGATGACGTTGTTACCCATAAAAAACTGCTTGACAATACATAACTCAAATGCAGAAGACTACTTCTTTACCCCAAACGAGTGTACAAGATATTCTGCTATCCTCAGCGTAGTAGACTCCGCCTTTGGAAAAAAAAGTAAAAGAGGATATTGAGGATCATTTCTCCAGCATAAAAGCATTGATAGCATTTCACTATTGATAGCCGGTTGGTCCACAGCAAACGGAGTGTGCTCAGACTTCAAAGAGTGACCCAAGCACAGGAAGATGCTAAACATCGCCTTCTGAAGGTATGGTATATACTCAATCAACACATATATCTGACAAACTGCGCCTTTTATTCAAGATGTGTAGCATGTAGGGAAGACATAACTACGAGACGTGTGTAAGTTGCCAAACAGACAGGCAAGATGGATAATCCTTCTGCGTCCTTTGCAAAGAGCTATTCAGCAAACTAATCTGGCTGCCCCGAAAGGAAAAGGCTAAGGGAAAAAATTGCCTCTGTTAGATCCTAACCAGCAAATCACTAACACGAAAACGTGAAAACACATGGGATCACTTCCTTTTTAAAAGCCAGAATCATCGGCTACCAGAACTCATATTTACCTATCATCTCCAACACCAACAAGACAGTGTCACCAGAACATGATATCATTGATAACTTTTTCGTTCATGAGGCCAAAGTTGAACATATCCTAGTCAGCATAAATAGCAAGCCCTCCACTGGCCTGGATGGCATATCCAGCAAAGTTATGAGAAACTGTGGAGCAATTGTTGTGAAAATGATAACAAGCCTCTGCAACAACTGCATCAATAATAGCCAATTTCCTCAAGCCTTGAAATTAGGCAAGCTTGTACTCATTCCGAAGCTACGCTGCGATGGTAATATTAAAAATTTTAGACCTTTTTCGCTACTGTCTAACATAATGAAAGTCCGAGAAAGGTCCCTCAAAACTTGATTTCAGAGTTTCAGGTAAGATTACAACATAGAAGTTCAACAGAACACGCAATTATGCTGCTGCACGATACGGTCAATATGAATTTGTGCAGGAAACAATTGCTTACGCACTGGATTTACAAAAGGCTGGAGTCAAAGGCCTGACGGTCACAAATTCAAGCTCGTCTCTTCAAATTCTCCTCTCTTTCTTGCAAATATCATTGATAACATTCTACTAAATATAATCTTAACTTTTAAACTTCAAAGAAACTTCAACAATAATACCCATATCCTCATATCACGGGTGCCATAAAGTTCCACACTTGGGCCTTACGTTTTCAATTTTTTCCTTCACGATATTCCTAAACGAAAGCCCGTCTTGCGTCACAAAGTTATTATGTTTACAGATGGCATAGTAGTACTCGCCAGTCACGTTCTGGCCATTTTCACTACAGGAAAGATGCGAAGAGCAGCCCACGAATTAGCGACCTACTTAAAAGATTGGATCCAAAAACCACTTCGTACTCTGGAGATCAGGTCGGATGGAGATATTTGATGAGATAACTTCAGAAATTTGGATTGTTTTAACGCTGAGAAGAGAGCATACGGTTAGCCAAAACAAACCCAAAGGTTGAACGGTGAATAAATGTAAGTACATAAGTTTTAAGGTTTAGAAAAGGTTAAAAGTGTTGTTTGTCTTAAGCTTTACTCGGTTAATCACTATAGGATCAAACCCTATGAACAGAGGGAAAATGTACATATAAAATAACAAAAACAACTTGCACGTATTGGCTCAACTCGCGTATCCATCTAAAATGATATTTGACAACAGAGTCACTATCAAATGAATTGTAAATAAATATAGTAGGCTAAGACATATATGTTTAAGAAAAGTCTCAATTAAGTACTACTTATACTTTTGCTAATACTCCAACTTCTACTACATCTAATACTAATACTACAGCAACAAATACTAGTACTTCTACTACTACCACTACTACTATAATTACAACTACTCCTGCTACTACTACTACTGCTACCACCACTACTTCTATCACTACTACTGCTACTACTACTACTACGACAACTACAACTACTACTACTACTACTGCTACTACTACTACTACTACTACTTCTACTACTACTACTACAACAACAACAACAACTACTACTACTACTACTACTACTACTACTATACTATTATAAAAAGCGTCGCGTAATCGATATTCAATCAATCAGCTTTAAAACATAAGTGTTTACTTTCCAAATGTTAGTGAAAATAATAATGATGTTAATGGGATATTTAAACAAAAGATTACATAAAAAATCAATCATTTAGTTTAAACAAAAAAACTTACAGCACGTTTCTACTCCAGAATAAAATTTAAGAAAAATGCTGTGCCACGCTACTGACATTTTTGTCCACGTAAGCGACACGTACGATTTCTAAATAAAGATTTCGTATTTTTTTTCGAAAAACTCTTTCCTGTGTATCCAGTGCATGTTTTTGGCCTCGAATAACTTCTCCATCACATTTTTAAACATGAAATCGGGATATCCCAGCAATGGCATTCACCTTTTCCCACGGACGCTTTTGTGCTATTTCTTCTTTAATTTTTTCTTGGGATATGTATAAAAATTTTTGTATTTGGGACTCGAATTGAAGCAAGAGTCGCAAATTCCTCACCTGTTTGTACAACAATACTATCTCACCGTTGTCACATTGATTTTTGCCGCACCAAACGTTTAACGTTTCCTCCTACTTCATTAATTGCCGTGTGAAGTAGCGACGTACATCCACAAAAAGTTTTTATTATGTTTTTTGATAAGTAATGTAGCATGAACTTATTTTTAAACTCTGAAGATGGGCCATCACTCCAAATGACATCTTTTATCTTTGTTTCGTTATTTTTCCTTATAACTATATTGTAGAGATGATTCATAAAGACGAAGACTGTATCTTTGTTTTTATTTTGGCAATCAGAACAAATCACAAAGGTCTGGCATTCATTTTTTAAAAATACAGCCGCTGAAAGTAAAGTCTCATTTGGCCTGGCCCAAAGCGCGCATTGTACTTTATTTTCGTACTCACAGAAATAAGACATTGGAAAATCTACTTGCAAAATCCTAGTGTTTTCGCGTTTTTAATCAGAATTGAACTCGTCATTTTGAATTCTTTTAAGGTGTACATGTTGCACAAACTTTGCACATGATATAATTTTCATTCAGTTCTTTTGCACTCGTTTCGTTCACTTTTATTTTAATTTTATTATTTTCTAACTCCGCCCACTTTTGCAGTAAAAATTTTTTGTTAAATTATAACGTTTCTCCAGTTTTTCAGATTGTCACAGTTATCATATTGATTGTTCCAACATTCTGATGTTAGCTTATCATCGCAAAATATATTTTTCCAAAATTTTTTTCAATTTCACCCTAAAATTCGCAATTTCATTTTAAATTTTTCGTGCAGTTTACACTGGCACTGCTCTGCGGGTGTATCTTTCAGCATTAACACATTAGCTGGCGGCAAACTGCCAAATATCGAGAACCACATTTTAAATTCGGGGTTATCTTGACAGAAGACACAGTACGCTTCTTTTACAAACATTGTTAAATAATGTTTGTTTCCCCGTTTTCCCAAACAGCCATACTGTCATTCATGCCTGGACAGGTGTATACAATACCAGGTCTATAAAAAAAGTCTCTTACCTTCTGCTCAAATTCAAATTCCCGACTTCCACTCAAATCTTTTTGTATTTCCTTGACGAGTTTTATACCCAAGCGAGTGCAGACACCTTCGATTACGGATTTTTGTTTAATGGGGCATGAAGGCAAGCAATTCATACACTTCAAAACTGCCTTGATATATGTTTAAACACATTTGTATGTGTTTATACTCGAAAAAGAATTATTTGAAGTCGATACTTCCAAAAGATTTGATCTGCGTAAGTCTATTTGTTGAAGCTTGTTTCTTTACGTTGTTGTCTTTTTTTCATTCCACTTTCGTTTTTGTAGATATTCCAGCTCTTTCTTTGTCATTCTTTCCCTTTTCTTCTTTTGAAGCTCCTTTATGCTTTCATTCTCCTTCTTTTTGTAATCGGGATCATCTTTCTTTTTTTCGCTAAATTTTCGCCGTCTTGAAGCACTCGTGGTTTGCTTTGGTGGATCCATGGGGAATTTGGATTATACTTTATTAATAAATCGCACAAAAAGTTTCTTGTATTTTATCTGGTAAATGCGTCACGTAAACGTCAACACACAAGAAGCCCGATAATTTTAAAAAGATATGCAAAAGTGGTCGTGTATCTACTTCACACTAAGGCTGTTACCGAGCTCTTTTTTTATAAATCAGCATTTAAAACACACCTACCCCCAAGATTGTCTTGAATATAAATTATACGGTTTGGTGTCACGTATTCGACGCGATCGACACTCGGTGTATTTTTTGCAAATTAATTTTTATAAAGACCCGAAGAAACCAAAATATTTGAGTGCTAGTCTAAGACACAGTGTGAACTATGTTTTCAAAACAGTAAACGATGAGTATATTTCTTAAAGATGACATTAAATAAACCTAAAATTGGGTTTTTTCCATGTTTTGTGCAATCATAAAGGTCTCCTACATACTCGGGATTTTTTAACGAGTTTAAAAGTAATAGTAAAATTACTCATGGATAATGAAAGACTAACACCTACGTTATATTAAGCATTTCGAAAATAGTAATTAGATTCTATAAAATTTACTAAAATGATAACCGATTTTCAAGGAATGCGTCTTTAAAATAAATAAGGAATGAGAAAGAAAGAATTTTTAAGGAACTCGACTTGGCATAAGTGGCGTGATATTACAAAAGAAAATTTGTTAGGTTTCGTTGCCATGTGTTCAAAGTATGGGATTGGTTCCACTGCCATATATTCAAGAATATTGGACCACTTTTTCTAATAGTAGAATTTCTTTTTTCCGGAAAGATTTACTACGGCCTGATTGATGCAATATTTAGGATGCTACATTTAATAAAACAAGAAATGCGATTTTCTACGCATATCTCTGAAGATGAAATGTAAAATCGCAAATCTCGGTAGATGAAATCATTTTTTTGGCATTTGGAGATGTGTCTGATTAACTCATCAATATTTACTACATCTCAGAGGAAACAAATAATCAAAGGCCAAGTTTGTCAAGGTACTCATTGACCAGCTCCTAAGTGATCTTCGGGGTCCGATAATGTCTCCTTTCAGATATTCTGTGTTAGCATTCACTAAAGTCAATTTCCTATTTTCCCTAAAATGAAAGGGAATAAATATTAAATTTAGATAAGATAGAATGGTATAAATATATATTTTTGGATATATTATTGATAATGTTGGTTACCTACAAATTGAATCAATCAAAAGTCTCTTCAATTAGAATTCATAGAATCCTGCTACAAATGTACGTAAATTTGTAAGCCATTGAATCAAAGTGCCACTCATGCTATGAAGAAAACTTTACGCTCGTTCACTGTAGGGTCGAAAAATTTTTCCACTATGTCCAAGTGCAATTCTCAATTTATTGCCACAACGAGAGAATGGGAACTATACTCGTACGTACTTTAGCATTTACCCAGCCTTATCTTACCATTTCTGCTCCACTGATTTCAAAAATTATTTTCATTAGATATTGGAGCAGCTTTTTCCCTATACCCACATTTTCCCTTAACGTCTGCTTTTTTCCTTCTTTGTTAGTGTCAAGGCCTGAGGATCAATAAATATTCTGTCGAACAAAGGAAATGTCTGATTTGGTACGGACTCGGTAGCAAGGAGGGAAGCACTAAATTACTTGCATATTTGTGATGTAGAATGCCATGATTATGATATTAACGAGGTTGAATATACGCATATTATATTAACTTAAGGATAAACGAGTCTATGGTTGGAAATTTATTGTGTGATAAAGTCATCCGTCGTTTTTACACTACGTTACGAACACTTTGTAAGGATTGTAATGGCATTTTGCAAGTTGCAAATGATGTTGTTCATATAACTATAAAATGATTGATGCAAATCGATGGATTCGTTTTGTTTAGAATTTAATTGGGAACTTTCTTCAAGGAGACTTTAAATCAAATATTAAAAGCGCAACTCACTTTCTAGAATCACTTAAATATGGGTCCCATGAGATTAAACACGGCTTGAACGTAATCAGAATAAGGCACTAATTGTTATTTTGCAGAAATCATCATTTTGCATATTACCATTGTGTAGATTTTTAATTCCAACGGCATAATTTATAACAATATAAATAATATCAACATCAATAAATAATATCAACCAAAACCTCTATTTTGATGAAGAAAGTCTAATGTAACTTTGCCATTGTTGTTTTGCTGTTGAAATAGATTATGTTGATGCCAAAAGCTGTAGTAACATAGGGGTTTGAGATTATTCCATGTTTTGTAATACGAACTAAATGTTTGGAAATCCCTTTGAATTTTAAATAAATTATTATTTAAATTGTTAATCAATATCCAATATTCTACATAGTTATATAAGTGATAGTGGGTTATGTGAGTGATTTATATGCATACAATTATCTACAAATGTTTTTTCAACCTTTTTTAACCTAAACCAACCTGCCTAGCCTACGAGTTTTGCCTAAAAATAGTTTCCAGAATTCTATCCTAGCCTAATTATTGTATAACTTGCTTCTATTTCTTTCACCATCTTACATTGACTTATTTCTATACTTACAACGAAAGTATGACATCTCTGTATTTCTTGTGGTGTAATTTTTGAGTTTAAATATCTCAATGGTTTTTTTATTTTAGTTACCATTCTAAAACTTATGTACGAAAGCAAAGTTGTATTTGATTTTATTGCTTTATTCCTATACAGCACTTATCTACTACTATAATAATTTAAGCTTATCTTAACATACAGCCGATGCCCGCTTCCACCGCTCGATGTCGACCTTTTCACTGCGCGATCGATCTGCCTCTTGGCGTAGCGATGAATCGACTCAATAGCTGCCCTCTGCCCAATAGCGACCCTTTGACAGAAAACGGTTTGCCATGGAGTTAGGAACGAATTTGTCATCCAAATCATGAAACCGCAATAAGTGAGAACTCCTGGTAGCCACTTTTTGCCAGTTATTCTGTAGATTTGAGATAATATACAAGCACCTAATCAGAGTCATCACAACGACGACTCTATAACGAGTCAGCTCACATCGAAACAGGACGTGAATGCCTAGGACCATCGCAACGAACTGTTGCCTTCGAGTGAACTGTTCTGCCACTTCAAAATTAGATGATCTGGCAGTTGCTGGTGGACTAGCTCTGTTCGGTGACGTTTGCGGACGTGGATCAGACCACTAGTGAACTTGCAGTCCGGTTCCATTATCGAACAAGCAACCGCAAAGACCAATTTTCCGGACGCGACGTCTAAGATGTCGACGAGTTGATTATTGTTATTTTGGCAAGACGGACTCATTTGGCTGGGATACCAAATTGACGCATCATTTGATATAGCACATTACGATCAATACTGCCATTTGCTTGCTTAAATTCAACGAAAATCTGGCAAACGTCTATGTTGAACTCCCAGCGTTTTTCAAGTACCTGCTTGACAGTAAACAATTAGCATATCACCGATCTACCAGCTCTTAAGCCCCCTTTATACTACCCAATAAAAGTGATGGACTTTGGTCTGAATTTTTTTTGAGATCTTCAAATATATCTTGTACTTCGCACAAAGTAGTGATATGCTTCCATATTCCTTTCTTCCATAGTCTTTTGGCATATAGTTGATTAGTTCCACTCGTTAGGCTTTTGTTCTTCTTTCTAGGGTTGCTAGATAATTGTATGGATGACTTCCCGAACTCTGCTGCTTTCATATTTGATAAGCTCCAATGGAATCTCATCGATGCGCGGTGCTTTATCATTATTTTGGACTTTGATGGCAAAACAGACTTCATCCAGAGTTGTTGGCACCAATGGTAGCTATCCAAGAATATTTATGTCTACTGGCTCCAATCTTCTAAAACTGTGCGGAGGATTAAGCAGTTTCCTGAAATATGAAGGCCATCTTTGCTCAATCCTGCTTTCATTAGCGATGATGTCACCGGTGTCATCGCAACTGAACATGGTTTTGGGCTGCAACGCTTCAAGTTTTTCATTACTTTCAATGCTTGTTCTTCATTCTGGTTTTCCTACCTAAATATTTACTTGTATACTTGATTCTTTTTATCCAACGAATCCTGGCATTTGTCGTCGAACTGATCATTTCTTTTGCGCCTGGTGTGATGACTGGTCATCTGTTTTGCCACGATATTAATTGCTGTTTTCACTTCCAACCATATTTCTTTGCTCGTTTTCAGCAAGGTATCTGAAAGAGTGGTGGCCAAATGTCGAGAGACTCCAGTTAAGATTGAACTAAATTATTACGACCAATGACTTTTTCATGGCAAACTTTTCATTTTTTATCAAACGGTCTTCATAATTGTAACACGGTTTTTAAAATCATTATGTTCTTATTTTTCTTTTCTTTCTTTTTCCAAAATTCCTTTTTTATCACTCAATTTCTTCATGAAATATCCAACATCTATCAAATTACTACTTTCTATTATTCGCCTTAAATGACTTTTCTTGCACGCTAATTGTTTCGTGTTCACATCCAAGAAAAATATTGAATTTTCTCTAATCGAAAAACGTTTTTCAAATACCGCGGGACAATAGTCATAAACAGATTTTTCCTTCGCTTTCTTTAAAGGTCATAAATGGTTTTCTTTAAATGGTTTTCAACGTTCTTTCTTGATGTGCCGAAAGAGTCACAATTTAATACCTTAATTATGATAATTTACATATTTTGTATTTAATATCTTACCATTGATACTACTGTAACTCTCCGTGAAATTTTTCGCCAATGACGTCATTTAGCGCCTTTCAATGTCGAATTTTTGTAGAGGGCTGGTTTTCATCGAATATGCCTTTGACATGCGACATCTATATATTAGTCTAATCAAGTAGTGATCTGTGTTACAATTGGCTCCTCGGTATGTCCGAACGTCAAGTATACAACGTTGTAGGATCAGAACATTGTCGATCAGTTTTTGTGTGATTTCGTTCTGTGATACCCAGGTCATAGCGTAACAACAAACAGCGCTCACACTCCGAACAAACGACCGATCTAACGGTATTTGAAAAATTCTGGAGAATTGCATTGGTGTTCGTAAAAATGTTTATTTTTCTCTATTTTGTCTATCTGTTTACATTGTGTTTGTAAACAAAACCAGCAAAAAATAAATATTTTTACTAACACTCATACAATTTTGCAAAGTCCGTTAGATTGGTCGATGGTCGGAGTGTTATCGCTGTTTTTTGTTACGCTATGCCCAGGTCAATTTATGTATGCGTCGATGTGGGAGGCAAGTCAAACATGCGAGCAGATTTCTGCTTTATGCAAAGTCAATCAGGCGCTGGCCTTTGTCGTTCATTTCATCGCGGATGCTATATCCTCTAAGCGTTCTCCGATGAGATAGCTCAGTGCCAGCTTTAGCGTTTAAATCACCGAGAATAAATTTTGTGTCCTTTGTAGACAATGGGTGAACTAGTCATACACTAGACTAGCATTCGTTTCGACTAGTCATGGACTAGAATAGCCTTCATTTTTTTCTCAGATCGATGTGTTCGTTTATCTGCCAAATTTTAAAAAACTTCACTTTTATTCGGATCGACCACAACCGTTCATTGTCTCCCTTAGAGCCAATAACATGCTTTCTGAACTCACTATCCACAATGAAGACCAAAGTCCAAATTTTCGCTTTCCAACGAGCTTCCCACTTTCAAATATTGTGAGCCATCTAGTATTTTGAATATCACTTTCAGTCCAGTTCACTGTCCAGATTCCCAGTATGTCCTTCACAACGCCAAGGATATTCAGTGATCTGACACTCCAGAATTTAATTCCACAGTCCTTTGCTCGGTTACGCCGTCATTGCCGCAGGTCCAATCCATTCCGAAGCTCTGCTACAGATTTCGAAACTATTAATAGGTATTAAAGGGGTTAACTTGTTGAACTTCAGCGGCATGGCTTCTACTTTGATTCTGTTATTAGGTGCGGCATGCTCGAATGCCATCTCTTACGTCCTTGCAAAGAGCTGTGAATAGGATTTGAGAGCAGAGCTGTAGGTGTATCCACTGTTATTAGTATTTCTCGGCATTTAATCATTGGGGATCCAGTAAACCCAATATGCGAATCCGAAATCACTCGCTATCATTTATTTGTGGAATGAAAAATAATGAATCAAGAAAGCTGTGCGGTGGGGGGATAAGGAGATATCTCCTCCTTTCCCAACCTGCCTTGAGACCGTCTATGTCAAAGATTTTGGTACGACATGGAAAAGAGATTTCAGGTTCTCGCGTTCAAGACGTCGAAACCGATTTAAAACTTCTTCGAATCATTTGGTTCGGAAAGGAAGACCGCTTTCAATGATACGTACGTTGGAATCTGTCAATGAGCCAACACTTGCGTTAAGAGTCAAGCAGTAGCGCTACCAATAGGACTCAAAAAATTTGAGCCACAGAAAGCGTTTAGAAAGACTTAGTTATGAATATCCTCGAAGACTTCTTCCAAAATCAAAATGAGTTATGTAGTGAGTGTGTTTTTCTAGTGATACCTCAATCGATTATGCTTCATAAATTTAAAAGTAATTGCTCAGGTCTATTTGCCTGATCTTAAAAACGTGTTTAATATTTGTGCGTTTGAGATAATTGGTGTGATCAGTAAATTTAATTCATAATAATTATCATAATTATTCATCACAGTACGTTGCGACTTGATTTCGATAGAAATATCTGGTCAAAAATAAAACTGGATACTAGGAATCCCCAGGCTAATTTCAGATCTTAGAGAACATAATATAATACACTCGGTAATGAACTCCGAGATTAATATGGATATCATTATCTAAGTCAATGAACCTGGGATGTGTAATTCAGTTCGAAAGTGGCCCTACAAAACCTTAATTACAAACTGTGGAGTCCTAGAAACTCTTGAAAATAGAAGATTAAAAATGTGTGTTATGTCCGCGTACAAAATTGTTCAACTGGTAAAATGTTTAACTTTTTCTAGCTTTTCTCGTTAGATCCTTGATCACGGGTAGGATTTTTTTACCATAGAAACTCAATGATATTAGTTCAACTGGGGCAATAATTCAATCAACAAAAGACAGTGAAAGTAACATCGATGTTTTCCACCACTGTTTAGTACTATAAATCAAATATATTCAATTAGATATGTAATATATTCCTTAGTCTCAAATAAATCCTCATTCTGAAAAGATAACTCTATAAACTTTTATTACATGGTAAATGTATTCCACTGCTATTTTATATTACTGCTGTACAACATCATGCTAGCTTCGATAAATTTTTTATCATTCTCAAAATCGTTTATCGTACTCTCAAAGCAAACGTTGAATTCTCATTACATCACAATTGCAAGTGCCATCGAATACGCTCTTCAATTTCATGCTGAAATTGTTAATAACATTTTGGGCATGTGAACAAGTGAATTAGTACGTCCTTGTTAATTTCCGATAGAATCTATTTATGTATGTTACTTATATGATATCTTGCAAACTGATGTATTGTCTCCATCTATCTGTATTCTGATGATGCATGAGTAATGCATGTTTTTTCGACTACGTTTTAATTATAACATTACTTCAGCCAACAATCGCATTCTAAATAAGCAGCCATACACAACATGCACTTTAATGTAAAATTTAGGCAACATAATAATCTTGTACAAGAAAGATAAATAAACGACTAAATATTAATATTTTAAGAATTATCTGAAACCGTAGGATTATTAAAAGTATTGTTTCACGAGATATGTGTTTGAAGTATCTCACATCTTCCATAACTATTCTCTAGCATCGCTGCACAGTGTCTCCCTTCGATAGAAGAACACATTTTTCAAAGTCCTGAAGCATGCGTGAATAAATTCATTTAATAATACATAAATTCATTATTCACATTATTCTTCACTTACTCAGAGCCAAGCTGGAGTTCTTTTGCATATAAGTGCGGCAAATCTTACCTAAAAAATAAAAATAAATTGCACAAAAGAGCCGCATTATATCCATTACGAGAGCGCTGATCCAAGACCCGATGACTTGAAATATATTCAAGACATAGTGTCGAGTTTTCAATCAAAAATCTAGCTTCAACTAGATTTTTGCAAAACCCAGCTTCGATGAAATTACATGTTTTCTGCAGATCTTCCTGTTTTCCTAGGAAAACAGAATCAAGGCAACAGTAACCAAAGTGAAGGCCCAGATACAACATTGCGTGACGGCGATGTGTAAGCGCAATGCGATTTTCGCTCGTCGTCGCGCAACACATTCATATTACATATTACATGTTCATATTACAAATGTCAAATTGGTGACGTTTTAACTGAAATTTACTTGCAATTGTTTTTGATTTTTTTTAAAGTTTTGAATTTGAAATTTTCCTTCATTTAGCAAATAATAGGATAGCAGAAATAGGATCCACGAAATTTTCCCTCAAAATTCATTCAGAATAATCCTTGTGCTTAAAAAGTAATTAATGCGTTTGAATCTCAAATTTCATTTAAGCACCATCTAGCAAATGACAAACGTCAACGCACCTCGTTGCGAGAAATTGTCGATATTCCGAATATTCTTAACCTCGCATCGACGCATCGCAATAATTGTACGATGTCGTGTACAAATGCATTTTACGAAAACTGGTTGACATTTGCTGCGAGATTCTCGTCTCTCGTTTCGCTGTTTCGCAGTATTGTATCTGGGCCTTAACGAAATTATCACTGCGGAAAGTGATCAACAACAATCGATGCAAGTCAGTCAAATTTTCTAGCGTATACGCCCTTAATTTGCCTCGCAGTCTCGCAGTATTGTATTTCGGCCTTGAAACTAGTCGTGACAAACATTGGGAGTCCTCCGACTTTACGCAGCTTGGGTTTTCTGAGTATTTTGCAGCTCTGACATTTGCCTCGGGGTCCCTTTTCGCCGAACCATACAATTAGGGTGGTCTAGACAGTTATTTGTTCTATGATCGTAGGAACATAGTATTCGCAACAATGCTACTACAGGGTCTCAAGTTCATACAAAGAAAATTGATGTTAAAATGTTCGTCAATGCGCTCGCCAGACCCGCACCACAGCTTGACTCACGCCTGATTGAGGAGCAACTGTTGAAAATAATGATTGGTTTGGAGTAGTTGGTCCCTTGGAGCCAGTGTGATTTAGCACTCTTGATCCTAAGTTATTTTACTAGTATCTGTCAGTAATTGATCTGATGGGGGGATAAATTATTTTTCGTCTTTTTTTCCGAGATCTTCAGGAATTCCATGGTTTAATTAGAGTGTCTGTCTGTTTGGTCGGAAAGTTTTACTGCTCTGTGGCGTATGTATTTTTCAATAGTGTCAAGTTTGAAGTCCATGTGTTTGTCCACGTTTCTAATATACCATGGAATTGATCCAATCCATCTTAGAGCCTTATTCTGTATTGTCTGGAGTGCTTTTTTATTAGCCTTCCAAGTCTGGTAAAAAGCAACGCTGCCGTAGAGTAACGTCGGTAATTTTATTTGTGTGTATATTGGTCTTTTGTTGGTCATGTTCAGGCGACCGAATTTAAGGATTATTTGTAAGAGTGCGAGAATTTGCATACAGTGTAGTCTTTTTTGACGTATGTTGTCATTCCATCTGAAGCAATAGTCGATTGTTAGTCCTAATTTTTTTGCCGCCTTGTTCCATGTTATCTGCTCGTTATCGACCTGTAGTAAGCGAGGATGTTGCTGTGTCTTTCTTTTCAGTGTCTGAGTTATGGCCTGATTAAGTTTTCCATTTGCGGAAGTTTTCCAGGAGTGTATCGATGGAGCTTTGCAGTTACGACGTGATGACTTCTACTTGTCGATCTGAACAAACACGTGTCATAGAATATACTCGTGTATCCGTATTCGTATAATGATAAGCGTACGTTTTTTGGCAGACTAGGCTTCGATTGATCCAAAATTTCAGAGGTGATTTGTATTCTGACATGGAAGGTTCTGTCTTTCAGAAATGAGTGAATAATTTGCATCACTCGGAGTGGTATATGAAGTTCATGCAATTTGAAAATTAGTCCTACATGCCAGAATTTATCGAAGGCTTCCGCTATGTCAACCATAATAAGGCCTGTCGATTTGGTGCGAATCATCCCGTTGCGGATATGTTGGACCACCCTGATAAGCTGGAGTTCAGTGGAATGTACGGAAGCCTTATTGTTCGTTGAGAATGATGTTTTTATCGTTGACAGTCTCATCTAGTCTATACAGAATAGCCCTTTCGGCTATTTTGGAAATGGAAGGGAGTAGACTTATAGGTCTAAAATTTTGCGGGAATCTGTGATCTTTAGTATGTTTTGCGGAAGCCATTTAGGCATTGGATCTGTGGTCATGCCCGGACTAGGCGTCTTTCGTTTGTTAAGTCCCAGTATAATATTTTTTGTCTTGTGGAGGTCCATTGGAGGCTGACACCAATGGATCTGGTGAGCTGCATTTCCATACTCACGTGGAAAACAAATTCCTTGTATCAGAAGACTGGAGAGTTAAAACAATTCATATTGGATTATAAAATTGACATTATTTTCCTCCAGGAAAACTTTCTGAAATCAGGAATCCGTCTCCACTTACCTAACTGCACTCTGTACAGAAATGGCAGACGAAGGTGGAACAGCTATTTTCGTGAGGCGAAATGTGTGCCATCACCAAATCTCTACACCCCAGTTAGCGAAAACAAAAGTTAAAGCTAGCAAAGTGCAATCAAGATCCTTCAGTTCTCCGTAATTTCTCTTTAAATCCCTCTAAACAACAAGGAATTGGCACCAGACCTACAAGCTCTCTTCACCCTTCGAGGTCCACTACTTATCAAAGGTGACTTCAACGCATTTAACGTGGAGGTCCATTTGCCGCGAGGATATTATTTTTCTGGCTTTTAGATGAATTGCTTGCTCCCCGTCGGGGTTCTCCTCCGGGAAGGAGTTTTCGCAAAATTGTTGTTGTGTTGTGTAAGGTGTCCCTGAACTCCTCCGCTTTCTCTAAAGTGTCCTATTGGAGTCCGTAATGTCCATGGATAGATTGCATAACTGTCTTGTTTTTCGTTCAAATATTTGGATTCTTGATCCGAGCTTGATTCTCTCGGTTATTTCTCACTGCTCCCCAGTCACGTTGGTATGCGAGGATCCCCATTATACTAGGTATCCGCTTCTGACGAAGAAGATCTCTAGCGTAAGATTGCTCAGGCCAAATAAGGTCAAAGTCCACCTGTGTTTCCTGACAGACCACCGGTAAAACTTCTAAAAGTATTTAAGAGCAATATGGATGGGGGAAATAATTCTAAAAAGACGAATCTTGATGTGTGCCGTGCAAACCACGCTCCTACATGCAGCATTAGTATGGAACCTTCCAGCGACTTCCATCGGCCAACCGTATTTTTTCAGGAGAAAAGACATGGCACACAGGTAAGTCTTCAGGATTGTAGGGCTTCAAGTGTTTCGTCGGCTCGGGGTCCGCAGTGCCGTAGTTTTGATTCCATCCGTAATTTTTTTTTGTATTTGCGTAACAATTCAATTCCTTCTGCAGTAGTTTTTATTATAGTAGTTTGTTTCCGGGTACTGCGGTAGTTCGGTATTCCGGTGGGCGGAGGCGCGATCGATTAGGTTGTTTTTTTTGGGATTTGTGAAAAAAGATTAAAGGTAAAGTTATGTTTATACTTGGAACGCCACGTTCGGAAAATCGGGGTTTGCGGTTGCTGGTTCACTAATGGAACCAGAGCGGAAGTTCACAAGGGTCCAAGCTTCGTCTGCATACCTCGCCGCACTGAGCTAGTCCGCCAGCAGGCACCAACGTATTGAACTTCCGAGTGGTCGAACCATTCACCTTTAGGGTACAGTTCGTTGCCACGCCTCTATGACTTCACGTCCTGATATCGGTGCGAGGCCGACTTGTCGTAGTGTCGTCGTCGTTGCGTAAACGACGTAATAAGAAATCCATTACAGATTGAATGGAACAGGTTCAGAAACGAGAAGAATTGCAGATTGCATCAGCATAAAAAACGGCCTCTGATTCCATGGTGCTGGTCTTAATCAAAGTGAAACATCTTCCTTCGATGACACGAAGGTCACAAACAATCGTTACAAGCAATAAAAGATGTGTCACTCTTAACGAGTGCAAGGAATCTTGGAAGCGTCAGCTAAAATGTAGTAGGAAAGCTGTGATTTGGGGGAATCACAGCGAGATTTAGTACAACCTGACTCAGCTATTGAGCTGACACGCTTGTTTCCAGTTTCAAGTAATTGTCTTTATATTGCATATTATATATTAGAGAAAAGGAGAATCGTGCTTTTAATACAGAGGTTGGGACAGCGAGGTGATCTACCGACAACATTTGGTAGAGCCCCATCCAAAAAGCCTAATCTAAGATATTCTGGAATCAGTCGACTAGTATTGCCAGACCTTAAATTACGCTGCCTGACAATAAAAAAAAGAAGACTCAATCAGCTGAAAACGCAGCAATCAGCTTCCTTTCACCCTTCCGAATGTATTTCAGTGTCAAAAAGGCGCCATGGCGCAAAGCATAGGGAGATGTAGCCCAAGACAATGTGCCCTTTATGTCCGAGTGTTTCAAGCAATTTCAGACCATCTGTGGATGCAAAGGAGGTACAAGGAAGGAGTCCAATAGATTTGGCCGCTGAAAGTCCGATAATCAAGACGCATATAGCATTCACTTCCATAATCCCTGACATCCTTAAACTTAAGCCAAAATGGATTAATTTAGTAACGTGGAATACAATATTATTTTAATTTAGGCGGAAAGAGTGTTATAAGATAAATTATCCTAACAATTCAATATTACTATTGGTTGTACTAAATTTATACAAGAACAACAACGACAAAAATTACATAAAACAAATTTATTCATTGTGCTAATCGAATCCATCTAAGCAATGTAATGGCAATTCAATGTCGGAATACTGGAGAAATTTTATTGAAATTAGGAGCCCTACAATAAAATCCCTTTGGACAAAAAACCAGTCCAAATAATCGTTCATATTCTTGGAGACTTTATCGGGACTAGTAATTTACACTGGACATCGTGACTCTTCTGCCTGTTGTATAGCCAACTAAATTACTGGATAGAACCCGTGGCTAACATATTTATACGCCCGCCTATTGTTATTTCCCGAAACAAAACGAATCGCATTATGCACTAGGCGAAACGCCACTGGCAGCCGCCCTCTGGTTGGAAGATCGAAAAACTTTCCAGAGAGTTGTTGGCAATCAAAGAGATAGAGGCACTTCATTTGCATATTTTGGGGGAGCGCATATCCTAGCTGATGTGGTGTCCCGAAGTAAAGGTTTTCATCAGGTAAAATTGCTAGTAATTTGCATATTCGATTCATTGTCATACAACGTGAAATCGAATTTTTGGCTACCGCCTCTATTCGATGTCCAACCACGATGAGACTGGTGTTAAAGCTTCCATTCGGGCTAAAATCTTGGGACGTGCATTTTACCTTATTCTACTTGAAATAAAATTTTTGGTTTAGCTTCAATATTAAGCCTACCGATTTGGTGCTAAATTAGATATATTTCAGGACACTTCATTGAAATCATTTTCCTCTTGGTAACTTAAGTTAGCGTAATTTTCTCTAATGAGTGCTCCAGTCCAAAATCGATAAAATTTCATTCCAGCATTTCATCACTTATTAATACATTCAATAAGAAAAGACAAACCAAATTTATTCCGGCCCTTGGCATTAAATAGAGTGAAACATTAATATAAAACCTAATATGACGTCTACAGGTAGAAAATGGAAAGTCAAAAAAGCATACTGGTTTGCCGTTGAGAAGTCACCTCCTGTAAGGTAATGAACATGTCTATTCGCATGTATGTAAATGGAAAAACTTAAAGAGAAAACATATTCATCTAAAGTTTTTCCACCTTAGGAACGCAGCGTAGTAGGAGTTTAAGAAACTTTTCCAAACGATCTACTTTTTTCTTGTTGTAAAGAGTAATCAGACACTGTGTTGAGAAGTATTCATAACAAAGTTTTACCAGTAAAATGAATTGTACCAAGCACCAAAACTTGAAAGATGTTTGTGATTAATTTTGATGGCATTCAGCCGATGTATGACATAATTACTTTGACATGCAACGAAATTTATAACTACTGCGAAATTTGAAAACACAATAATTTTAAATTAATTGCATCCAACCAAATATTTCCCCTATTTAAAAGAAAGAATATAAAAACATAAATCTTAAGGATAATCGGCAAGCACTTATATAACTTTATTTCAAAAATCAACTTTACTCATGTCAACCTGCATTAATAAGATGACTAACAACGAAGAGAGTTACTTTTATTAAAATTTTTATGATATCATATTGAGTTATAATCAAAATATACAAATTTAATCTCCGAAAAAATTTAATATTTTCAACTAACATATTTCAATTTAGTAAAATAATTCGAGTTTTAACAAAGGTCTATTTGCTTGTCTTATTAAATGCCTTTTTGTGAGTTTTCTTTTGTTACATTTGGTTCCATTTACATTTCAATTTGTGACATCGATGTCAGGAACAGTTTGTAATAAATAACACTGTCGGGTATACGTAGTGAATAATGTTGATGCCCAAAAAATAATTTTAAGAATTAATTTGAGTTCTCTAATGTGATATGGGTATAGTTCCGCCATTTTTGATGTGTTTTCCGCCCTCATGTGATATGGATATGGATTTCTAAGATTTCCTCTGGATCTGGATGGGGCATTCCCCATTCTATTGCCTTGGCATTAAAGCCACCGCCCACATGGATTCGGCCTTCTGTGCTCGAGACAGCTTCCTACAGTTCATTGAGCCTGCTCTGAAAAGATGAAATTGACTCATTTGGGGTGAAATAGACGCTTATGAATGTCGAGTTCGCACACCCTTTACCGTTTCCCTGCGATCTGCTTTTAGTGAGCTACATGCCGCCTTTTTGCCTTTTACGGAAGGAGTAGAATTTTAGGTGAAGGGAGTTATATTTTCAGAATCTTTCTTAAGCTCTTCCAGCTCACCTCACTCTCTGTCCATAGCCACCTGCGAGGATAGTGGTGGATTCTATTAGTCCTCTAGTCCGCCAATCCCGTTTTCGATATCCTTGTAGAAATTTTTTGGAAATTCGAAATTTCTCATCACGTTTAAGATCGCGCTTATTTTTCTTATTAACCGCTCTTCCTCGATTCCACCTCGCGTCTTCAGGTGCCGTTTTTGGTGTACTGTCAGCAAGAGGATCTTGTAGCTGCTAGGCATCCTTTTTTCGCTTTCCGCGAGGTTCGGTTTCTGACTTTCGACGACCCCTAAAGGTTGGCACTTGAGATCGATGGCTCCAGTCCCCAAAGCCTCCACTACTTTTCTTGTATGATTCGCTCCTTCGCATTGAGCAGGAAGAATTGTGTGGACAAGCGCCTTTTTCGCTAATGCAAAGCGGTGGATAGTAGTTTGCTTGCCTGATGTTTCCTCACTGCTGTGGGTAGGCTTGGCAACTCTTTGAGGCGGAGTACGCAGCAGTTTTGGCACCCAAGCGAATATGGTTGCTTCGGTGATCTTTTTACTTGTAGCTTTTGATCTTTCAGCGACCAAGTGTTCCACCACTGATAAATGCCTGGCTACTTATCCCCCCAGCTCTCTCACTCGTCGGGTTTATATCCCCATTCCTAGTTTATTGTTTTCCCTAATGATTTTTGATACTTTTAGTGACTTGGTCAAGCTTCTGGATGACAAGCAACCTCGCCAAACCCTCCACCACGCCAAGATAGTACCCTTGGGGGGATTTGCAATAATTTTGTTTTTTTTTCTGGTTAGGAGGTGAAGGCTATTTACGCCCTGAGTGTCGGACTCTCAGCGGCACACAGCAACTGAACTACCGACTAAACACCTCCCCTGTCGCACCGAGAACCAACCCCGGAACTGTTTGTCACATTACTTCAGACTAGGCCTCTTAAGTCTCGCTTAGCGGCGCCTTCAAGGGATTCATTGGAAGTAAGGGACCTGGACTGCATCGCTAACCCGGCTGAGGTTGAAGAAGCCATTAAAAAGGGGTTCCCTGGAATAACTCTAGTAAAAGTAAAACTTTCTCCAGAGAATCACCGAGGACAAAGGATGGCCATACTCGAAGTAACGGAGAAAGAAGCTGCACAACTCCTGGCCAAAGGAAAACTAAAACTCGGCTGTGTGGTGTGCTGGATTCGCCGTCGAGCCACCCCAGTTCGATGCTACAGGTACCTTGGATACGGGCACACCACTTCGAATTGCAAGGGCCCTGACCGCAGTATACTTTGCTTTGAGGATGGAGCGTCTGGGCATAGGATAAAAGAGTGCACTGAGAGTCCGCGCTGTTTTTTATGTAATCATCTTAACTTTTAACCGACAGAGCACTCACACGTTACAGGCACAGGCGCGTGCCCAATCTTTAGAGAGACACTAGCAAAAGTAAAAGCAGCTCTGGGGTGATGATCAGGGCCCTTCAAATTAACTTGCACCTCAATACACAAGATATGCTAGAGCAGTTCGCCAAAGAAAAGACGGCTGATCTGCTGCTGCCAAGCAAACAACATCGAAACAAGATTTCACCAGCCTGGTTCTCCGATGACTCCCATACTGCTGCCATTTGGGTTCGGGTAGCATGCGACTCCAGATCCAGTGTCATAACCGAGGAGACGGTTTCGTGTGGATTCGGTGCCTGGGTATAACGTTTTTCAGCGTAAACCTGATGCCGAATGAGCCAATGCCATTTCTTCAAACAAGACTTGACGCGCTGGAGGATGTTGTCCTGAATACAGATGGCAAAGTACTCATAGCAGGTGACTTCAACGTCAGAGCCGTTGAGTGGGGCATGCCTCATACCGATTTCAGAGGGCAACGCATTCTGGACATGTCTGCGAGGACCAGGTTGGTGGTATTGAATACCGGCAATGTATCTACCTTCCGGTGTCGGGGCTACAAGGGAACAATCCCAGAGGTGACATTCGCCTCGGAGTCCATCACTTCGATGACGCTGAACTGGAGAGTACTTGAGGATTATTCAGCGAGTGACCACCAATGCATCGCGTTCGAGGTCGGCGAAACTTAATAAGTTTTCTGATTTCTGCGTGAAGTACAAATAAGCTACTCGCAACTTTTCTTGGATACTTATTTATTGTAAGATACTCGGAACTGATTTGTTCTCCGTGAATATGACGAAACCACATTCTTTTGTACAAAGCGTTTATAATAAGTTCTGAAAACGTATATTTGACTACCATTATTCAAATCAGCTTAACAGCTATTCTGTGGTCCACATAAACTGCTTAAATAAATTTGCTCACCTGTTACAATCAAAACGATGTGTGGTTTCGTAATTATTTCGAGGCGAATTGAAAATAAATCAGTTTTATCATAGTTTTAATTCAATTTAAAGCGTTGAATCTCATACTATTTGCTCATTTACTCCCTGATGCTGCTGCCTTTAATACTGTTTGTGAGGGCTGTAGTATACCAATGTGGTATTCAGGTGGGTTGGCTAATCGGTTGGTCCATGATTCCAGAAAATTCGAACATCTGCTCGAGTAGGATTGAGCATCCATGAGGCCTACTGACACTAATTGGTACTGCGATATACTGTGCATTGACTCTCTGCACTATCAGTACCATCATCCACAGTGTTCACTGGCGAATGATGAAATTAATTAAATTTGCTCTCCGGATTTAGAGTATCAGTTCAGCAAATGCAGCTCGCAATTTATCCTGTGTACGCCTTCATCTATACTCGTGCAAGCAATACTACAGCAACACCAGGATAACTGCAGCAATGACAACTTTGAAGCTAACCAGCATTTAGTAAATACATGCATCAGAAGCTATAATGGGGTCGGTAGTGTATTTGGTGATTATACGGAACTGGAAATGCTTGGGTTCGAGCCATTTTAATACGAGTATTGAAACGTTTTTAATTGCGCATGTAAAGTTTACTCTATTCCGTTCGCACGTCCTGTGTACTAATAAAGTTGAAGTCGATGACTCTCAAACCAAACGCTTTTGAGACTTCTGTCTTCTTAATTCGCTTTGGTGAGACAACGCTGCTTTGCAATATGAATTTGGTGCTAAGTTAGTCCGTGGTTGAGCTGAGTTAGTCCGATGATTAATAAAATTTTAAAAATGTCTTTTTCCCAATGAAAAGGAGTTAATAGAAATTCACAAATATTGTAGTAAGTTAAAAACTAATGGAAACCTTCACCATTGTACGGTAAAATGAAAAAATAAGTTTCGTAGATGCAAATACATGCGGCTCTTAGATGAATTCTCCATAATATTGGTAAAAAAAATGGTTGATGAGTCCTCCTCTATGTTAACAATTGCACTGTTAGATCCGCTGCGCTCGGAAGACTACGTTCGAATCAAGAATAACGTTCAAATATTTTTCTGCTGAAGTCGATTGAACTAGAGCTTTCCCAATATTGAAGG
This sequence comes from Stratiomys singularior, assembly GCA_954870665.1. Taxonomy (NCBI): domain Eukaryota; kingdom Metazoa; phylum Arthropoda; class Insecta; order Diptera; family Stratiomyidae; genus Stratiomys; species Stratiomys singularior. The sequence goes on along the minus strand of OX940877.1, from coordinate 78,730,125 downwards.
GCTTACTCTAGGGATTTGATTTGAGTAGTCACCGGGGCAGCTGGGGTTCCTTCCCCCGTGTCGTATAGAAGGCTTCGTTTCTTCTGATAGTCCCTCAGAATCCGAAAAAGATATTTTGGGTATTTCAAAACGATTTCGAAGCGTTTTCAGCATATCCGGCCCTAAAGCATCGTAAAATGCATTTTGAACGTCCAGAGTAACTAGTAACAATACTTCTTGTAACCTTGGACTTCTGTTCCCCTGGTAGATCAGTACTAGCCTTTCCATCTTCCAGCACTCGAAGAATTTAAGTGCATATTTTTTACGTCCCAATAAGCAAATCAGTGCAAACGTATTACCTCAACACCACACCTGCAATCCCTTTAGAGATTTAGAGATTGCTTTTTTGGCCAAGGCTGCTACCTCCAGTGCTCTTCCTGTAAAAAGACCAGCCGAGGAGTGGATGCCGACCAATGCCTGCAAAGTTTTGTGCATCTTCTCTGCCTTATATGTGCGAGGCGAGCTTTTGGCGATGATTGTAGGCCCAATTAATCCCTATTCAAGTTACCCGTCAGGCCTAGCAACCCACTGATAATGGCTATTGAAGTTGTACCGCTGTTGAAGAGCTCTCAAGGGCCCTTCCTTGCTAATTTCTAAGCTGTTGATGAAGCAAGTATCTCTGTCCAAGAAGGTGTTAGTGGGCTTGCCGCAGAAATTTTTATACAGATGGCTTTTGAGTCATTTTGGGCGAAGTAATTTATTCTTCTTAACATTATATATAATATTAGATAAATAATGAATATCGATTATTGATATCGATTTTTGACGTAGGCGCATATAAGACGTAATGTATCTCAAATTTTTGTAAACTACATCTTTTGCTGTAAGTCCTCTGCTTAGAAAGTTCTATTAAATTTACGACAATCCTTTTATAATTTTTTAAACATTAACGCAAGTGTGGAATAAAGCTGGACTGGAAAGCATCGTATTTGATCTTCAATGCTATGATCAAGGCCTGTGCAATCCTTTGATGCAGTCCTATTTTTCACCCTTGTTACTAGGGACTCTGCAGCGAATTTCACGTCAGATATGGCTTCAAATAAACCACAATCACATTAGGATTAGTATTACTTGTGTTGAATATGATGAGGCCAGTGCTGCCCGTCATGCTTTAGATTCGTTTGTCCGGTAAATCTGATTGAGGAATGCTCATTCATCCTTAAGCGTTGAAGGCGCCACCGAAGAGGGCGCTGCATTGAATTTAAGTTGAAAAGATATTATTCGTTCAGTACTAAGCGTGCACTTAGACGTGTAATTTCCGAATAAAACTCTAAACGAAACCATCTTTGTACCAATTGTTCTGTTCAAACCTCCTGTGGGGTTGTACATGATTCGTCAGGATGCCATATTGGTGAACTAATGGTGTGTTGAGTCTTGCTGAGCAGCAGCAATTTGGTTAGCCAACCTCTCTCGGAAACTGATTGAGCAGATCATCTTGCGCCCATGAGACACATATTCTTGAGGTTGTCTGGTCTTGGAATACACTCCTCTGCACTTCTACCTTTTGTGTCCTGCCTAATCGCCGCCGTAGCACAAGAAACTCGTATTTGTTTCTACGCGAATCTCCGAACAGAATCCCGCCATTCCTCGTCGGTTTCCTTTCGACGTTCACATACACGTTTTGGCAATGTGACTTCTTCAGGGTTTGGTTCCGTTCTTAGCTTCTATTGGTCATTTGCATCTTTGTCTGGCTTGCCCGTATCCGAGCATTCCTGTTCGCCATATCTGACGAGAACCTAGTCTATGTTGGTTATACCTTTTCTCTGGTTGAGGGGACTGACTATACCATTTGTTTTTTAAACAATGCCGCCTGAATGCTTTCCTCAGTTGTTCACATATTGGAAAGGTATCACAAAGAAAGAGATAGACCTAAAGCTAGCTTTGCAAGATAGAGAGCTTTGAAATTAAACAATGTAGTGAGTGGCAAATCATGATGGCTTGTTTTCTGACCTGAAATATATGAATACAAAATTTAAAAGAATGCCCAGAATAATTAAAAAATGATTTAGAAGAAGGTCAAAGAAAGAGAAGAGAAAAATATGAAGTGTGGTTGGATCGACATATAAACAAGTGTAGTCAGAACTAGGAAGGTTCTGCAGGGTAATGGAAGTTTGATTCAATGACAGAAAGTTGTTTACCGGGAGCAAAAGTTTATGATGCAGATCACATGGTTGATGTGGCTAGTGAAACTTATACAGCAGTACGAGTATGTGATAATGTAATTAGGGAGTAATGAAAAAATATTGATTGTTAAACTTGAAAAGGGTTGCGAGCAAGATTACTCAAAGTGAATAAAAAAACATAAAGAAAAAGTTGCACAATCTACTAAAAAGTTCGCTGATTGCAATATACTCGAACGTAGTTTTCTCTTTTATGTCATTTTCCGTCCATTTATGTCCGTTTATGTCCGTTTTCGGCAAACACATTTAGTGGCTGTTTGTAGCCATCATTAGAACGAGCAGTTGTTGAAATGTCCAAATTACCTATTGTCATGTACTGGTCCACATTCAACATTTTTCTTACAATTCGTCGATCCTTCAATTTCGTTTCGTAGTTCCGAACGGTTGCTAACATTTTCAATAGAAATTTCCAACTTGCCTTCATCAAAAACGCGGTTTATTCAGCAAACGCAACGTATAAAACGCAAATTCATTTCTGACATAAGTGATTGTGACGAAAACCCATATGTAACTTGAAAAAAATTTTTAATTTGCTTTTTTAAGACTCTAACTAATGATGCTCTCAGGCCATGGTTTCCGAAAATTGTTTACAAAATATGAAAAGTATGTTTGTGACAAATGAAAAAGGGAGCTGTACGAAGTTTGATGTTCCATTGATTTGCCCAAAAATCACCATGAAACCGTTAAATTAAAGGGTATTAATCAAAAAAAGAGACATTCGAACATTGTCGCTGTTACTTTGGCCCAGCACCACACAGCGTACACATATCTTGCATATTTTCAAAAGCTGAAGGATCTTTTCAACATAGAATTGGCGTCTACCAAAAGAGCAAATAAATCCGATCCGAATAATTCCAATCAGCATCAAAGGAACCTCAGATTTTAATTATATTGTTACTTATCGGATGCAGATCGAGTTCTGTTAATTTTACTACTCAGCTAAGTTAGGCATTTGTTGGCCAATCCCGAAAAATTTTATCTCATGCCACTTTTACGTTTCCAAAGGAGTTGTTTGGTCCTCTTTTATCCTGTATTCATTCCAAGCTAATTCATACTCTTTCCAGAGGATTTTGTCTAGTTCCATTGCGTGCATGTCTTAGTTGCATTTTGGTGAACTGATCATCCTGTTGCTAGATCATTCCACCCTTTTTGTTTCGCTTTTCACCATTTCCCCTAAAGGCCTATGTCAGTTTTACATTAATGCGGATTGTTGTGGCGCCTACAATGGCGTCATACTGTTCAAAATAATATGTATTCCTCGATTAAGATGGTTTTTTTTCCGCTTTAGTGGCCATTTATGGTGCAAATACTTCTGACTAGAAAATTGCGGTCCGGCCCTCAAGTATATAGATTCGATTGAATTTCGGATGATCTCGAAAGAAGATTCCGAAGATACGTTTTAGACCCATGAGATAACGATTTCACTTCCAATTGGGAAGTCTTGCGCCGTTATCTGCTCTTTGCTGCGATTTTCATTCTCTTTATTTCTTTTATGAATTCTCTTTATTTTTTTTAAACTGCAGAGGTCTGCCGTTTCGGGGTGTTCAGATAACTTTTTGTAGATTTTAATCGGATGCTCGCAATTGATGTCTCTCTGAAAATGATTCAAATGAGCTCCATCTCCATTACAGGAATTTACGTAGTTCCAAACGCACCTGTGATACGGACCAAGCCATTTGCTGTCACCATACCAATACTCCATAGCATTTTATTGGTCTCGCTTCTGTTGCATATATCCAGTGGATGATTTAGGGCTTTTAGACCTACATTACCCTCACTAGTCTTTTGCTTATCATTTAACTTCGCTCACTTCCCATTTAGGTCGTCAACAATTATGAGCTTTGTTGAGCTGTAAGTAATCAGGCAATTGATGATACTAGGCTACTCTACAATATATCCCTGTTAGTTCATTTATCTAAGATTATGTTGTACTCTTCCACTGGAATCTCTTTATTATTCCAACTTTTGATGGCAATGTTCCTCTCCACCTTAGTACTAGTCATATATTAGAACTACAAGAATGCCTATAAGGAATTCCCCTTAATACCATATGTAGTGCCATTAAGCGTTTTGGAAGGACGCTCAAAAACTTTATACTTAAGTTGCTTGAAATTTTTACAAAAAAACTTCAAATGATTTGAAACGATATTAAGCCCTTTGTCTTAAACGAGAAGTCCTCTCAGCATCTAAACATGGGATAGCTAGTAATTTCCTATCCCATGGTATGTATAAAAAATTTCATTTTATTTGAGAGAAAAATCAACCTCTTTCAATTGTAACTTGCATTAGGTACGGGCAATTCGTTGTACCGAAACTGGGAATGACAATTTTGACTTTTCTCCAGCAATGAAAACTTCATTGAAATATTCATTGAATCTTCTTGAAAACTTCATTTTATTGTTGCCACAGGCCAACCTTCAAATGTTGGACGTTTTACTGGGATGTAAGACCAGCTGTAGGTTCATATTAGATCGAGTTATTCATATTATTCGAACTCATAGAATTAAATTATTCGGCGCAAAGGAGTTGATGTATAACGTTCTTTTGGGGTTTTGAAGAAAATACAGTGCGTTATATCAGTTTCTTTCCCCATTAAAAATCGGTCGAAGGAATAGGTTCAAATACTAAATGGTTAAGAAAAATTATCTTTAGTGGAAATCCTTTGAAATTGCGAAACAAAATGTTGTGCTTTAAGCTTTGGTCCCTGAAGAAAAAAGAACAATATTTCAAAAAAAGATCATACAAATAAGAAGAAAAAAATTCTTTAATCTAAATAATCTAAAATAAATAATCTAAAACCACTCGACGCACAACAAGAGCGTTTACATCAAAATGCAAAGGCTATGGATTACAGCGGGAGCATCAATTGGTTTTTTTGCAAAAACGAAGAATTGCAAGGAAATATCGTTAGAGCAGCTTTTTAAAATCTAGAACTATTCATATTTTAGGATATTTAAGTCACATGCTTATTTTGTTCTTTATTTAAAAAAGGAAACTGATACCAACGAACAAGAAACGTATTTTTAGGAAAAACAATGTTCCATCGCTGTTTCGCTTACAGCGTTTTCATTCCTCATATTTGGTTGTGGAAGTATGGCATACAACGTATAATTTTGAAAATCTTTTATTTTAATAACATTTGTTACCAAACCTCCAGCAATTATACCTTTTCAGAATATCATTTAGACATTCTGCTTCTTATCACATCAAAAAGGAGTAACTCGCAACTAGAATAAATAGTCATCAAACAGTATTTGAATATGGTATGAAACATTCACGTAGAGTACAAGAAATCCTTCCGGGAATACTTGCAGTGCAATGTTGTATATAGGATAGGGATATAGACTTGGCCTTAAGAAAGTTGTAGTCGCCGGTGAATGAGCAAAAAGAACTGAGTGAAGACAGAGACTGGCTAGTGGACAGCAAAAAGATGGCAGGCAGGAGCGATAAGAACAGGAAATAGCTGCCATTAACGCCAACACCAATCGTGACAAAAGGGAATTTACTTTGTCGAAATTTATAATGAGCTGCTATGATAGATTGGGGCGATACTTTTAATAGATGTTTGTGTCCTCGTTGTGAAAACACTTGTATCGATTAATTGAAAACGCTATGTATATAATTTGATGAAGAATGGTGGGACTATAAGGGTGGGTCTATTCTTGCGAGTCCTTATGATTTATGACTTTAGTATTTCCGCAAATGCAGGGTGAACAGTTGAAAATTATAGTTAGATGGTTATTTGGTAATATTTTACAAGCGTGTGCAACGAAATATTTTAAACCGAAAGCTATTTGTCTTGCAAAAATGTCAGGAATCGTCACTAATTTAACGTACTTTAATGAACAGGAGGCAGATTTTGGACGATCAATGCTTGTGTGTATTACAATTCGATGTTTGAAATAATTTTCGGTAAATCACTTACCTGGGGCAATCTTGTAACTGTGTTTACCTCTAGACATTTTCATACTTATATGTTATGGTATGTTGTGTTGCATTATATCTTATGTGCCATACACACCTTCTTCTGAAAGAATGCTCAGATTATTTTGAGAAATCGCTATTTCATCTGGTACAGTTCATGCATGTCCCTTAAATTGAAAGCGTCAGTAAAACACGAACAAATTCAAATGGCACGTGGTTAGACTTCATCATTTCATGCATGTCAAAGAACTACCGCAAAGACTATCTCATTTCATTTCATATGCACGACATAGTTTCATAGCATATGGCGTTCTGCAAAACGTGAAAGCAAAGATCTTGAAAGTGAGGCGGTGCGTTGTCATAGCGTATTACACAAAGAACTCAACATGTCACCCCGGTAGCTCAATTATTATTGCACCCTCCCGCGAAACGCTTACTCATTGCACATCCAACACCATTGTTGACTTTCTCGGTAAATCAACTAACTAACTAATTTTTGTGTGAGGCTTCATGAGCTTTAAAAGGATATTAATCAAAGTAAAAGACTTGATTGGGTTTATTTAGTAATTACTCCGGAATATAATATGGGCTTTCTTTTTGGCACTTATTTTTAGTATTTTACTACGTTGTTGCTTACATATATTGTCCTATATGAATTGGATTTTAATTATGACCCATTGCATAATTAAATGAAAGGAAAAGAGCTTGCTTAATTTGTTTCAAATGCATTCTTTTCACAACCTTTTCGTCATTTATTTCTTTTTCCAAGAAAACGCTGTTGATTTTCAGTTTCGACAATTAAACATTTCTTAGAAAATAAGAAACAGAAAAAAGTCCAATTTCTAGGCATGGAAATTGAAAAACTCATGTGATAGGGTGCCAAAAGCTTCATATTACATATAAAACCTTGTCTAACCTCTTTTCTCGTTTTTTGCTGTGCTATTAAAATCCGATTTTGGGCCGTTTGTCTCGTTTCCCTAATGAGTAATTTCTTTTGAGTAACACTTTTGTTCTTTATTTTTTTGGTCATCCTTTCATTTTCTTTTTGGCCAATTGGATTATCTAGTACTGTTTTTAACTGAAATTTTTCGTGGTCAACGGAAAAAATGCGATCCCTGTGAATCCTGCTGGATCGCGGAAAAAAACTACATTTAAAAAAATTTCCGTGGATAATGCCAATACGAAAACAAAACTGCAGCATGTAATTCTGAGTAGTTCAAATATCATTTCTTCAGTTCTGCTCTTCAATAAAGTATTAATAATATGCTGATGGTGCGTTTGTTACGGCTTCTTCCAGTCTGAAATGTCTTCCTCAGTAGGCGCGAAAAATCAATAGACAAAATAGTTCGAAATATATCATTTGCCTATTTCGCTAGTAATGTGGTGCGAATAACTCGATCAGTTTTTCATAAATCAACGATGATTTTGGTCCTATCGCTTTATGCATGATAGTTGTGTAGTGTGTCTTTCACTGGAGTTTTAAACAATTCACTACCAAATTCCAAATGCGTCCTAGGGTACCATAGACCCTCAGAGGCCTTGATTGTTGGCAAACTTATGTTCTAGTAAGCTTATCCTCATAATGTGATTATGTGACGCTAATGTGCCTGTCACTGAACACACCGTGCCTATTGAGGTGTAGCTCCACAGCAGAAACCACAAACTCTGCAACTGACACTAAGCCACAGTACGAACAACCAACCGAATTAGGTTAGGAAAATATGAAATGTAAAAAAGTTAATTCAAAGAAAATTTCTTTTCGTACAACTTTTGGTAAATAATTGAAGCATTCCTTATACAAACGACGTCTGTTCTAAAAAGAGTACGAACTTTAAATTTCCTTGGGATTTTTCTTTTGATTTTCTATTTTTTTTGTGGCGCTATGTTGATAACCCAAAAAGTTCGGCCATATTGAATCTTCAGTTAATTTTTGACAGCTTTTTTGCTTGGACTTGTGAAAGGTAACTTTAAGTAGGTGGACGTGTTCACCTTTAAGTGTTCAATGTGGACGTGCATTGCAATAACGTTGCTAAGGGGATGTTGAACTCTTTCCGTCACGAGACAAATTTGTTCCAGAGGTTTATGGCTGCTAACGAATGATAGGGCTATGGTCACAACGTGATATGGCCTGAATTATTGGCCAAAATAATACAATCATGATGTGGCAGCAACAGTATTCCAGAGCCTGGCAGCCTATGAATTTTTCTTGTTCCCGTAACCGAAGTGACCCATGAAAGGGCGACACAATTTAACGATTGAGGAGGTAAAGACAGTATCGAAGAAGGAGCTGAACAAGACCACAAAAGCATGATTTTTTCGAAATAGATATTGATGAATCAATAAAAAAAATATTTTGAAAAAACATGAAATGCGCGAAACTTTTTTAACGAACCTCGTGTACAATGTTATGCAAATGTTAACGTGTGATAGTGAACATTTATTTACTTTTCTTTTGCAGAAGCAAAATATCTAAAAGAAAAATTTTTTATTTAATATTAAAAATACGTAAGTGCTACTTTCAATAATTCCTAAATTATGTGAATATAATCAAGAACTTTTGAAACAAAAATAATCCTTAACCTGTAATAAACATTTGTTAACGTACGATTAATTTATGGGAAACTATTTTTATTTTAATACAACAAGTATTTCCAGCAGATCGTATTTGGAATTAATTTTATGTTGCCTTTTCAATGGGATTGATGTCAGAATACGAAGGGTTTCTAGCATTTGAGCCATCTTATCAACAATCCACTTTTGAAATGTTGTTATCCTGCTGGAAGAATTACGTGTCACTGAAATTAAAATTATCAGTATTTTGCCGTAAATCATTTATTTAAATATCTTAATAATCATATTGGTGTATTGTTTTGCTGATCTGTGCATTTTCTACTCCAGTTGCTGAGACGCAACGATATAGCATCATTCCACCACGTCTATGCTTTACTTCACCGTAAGGATTTTTCAGGTGAGCCTCGTTTTCTCTTCTCCACACCAATTCTTCTTAATTTCACCTCATCGGGGAAAATCACTTGACACAAGAAGTTCATACCTATATGTTATGACACGTACGGTATTCTTCTATTCGGATCTTACAGGTTTCTTATCGATGCTCTTTTTGAAATATTTACACACCTACATAGCGATATCATTTGATTTTATAATGTGGTTTCCATTATATCAAAAAAAGAATACACCCTTTTTCTCTGCTGGTTAATTTGCGTGGTCAACCACTCCTTGCTTTAACCCATTTTGGCCCGGGTTGGTAGGGTGCTGGGTACCCAGCACTTAGAGAATTATTTCTAGAGAATCAACAACCTCCTGAAAAAGTTTTTCTGTATACAAATGTCCGTTATTATGTTAGCTGTCTCATAAACTTTTTCAGCTCTTCTCTCCTCCTTTTTGGCGTCATGAGAGGGGGATAATTCCAACCTTGGAAAAAGACCATCTTTTGATTAAAAATGAAAAAAAAATTAACAACAGGGAAATTGTTTAATAATGTTTGCGTTGTGATAAGAACATATACCAAACATTTTATATATACTCATTTATGACGTTTTCTGTACAGTATCTGAGTTACGTATATTTAAAAATCAATGGGCAGTTTTCTACCCAACGGGCCAATAAAGAACACATTCTTGAGATATTTTGTAAAACAATTCAAAAAACAGGATTATTTATTTATAGAAATGATACAAGGTATCACATATTATTCCTGTACTTTATAGTGGGCAGCTGATGAATATTTACTTTTATTATTCATATTTCTCAGATATTTAAAATTTCCATATAGGTACTTAAAAATCAAAAGTTGATACATATCCTTAAAAACTAAGTACCTCGAACTTGGAACAAAAGCATGTCTGTATCTGGATTATTTATGCAAAGCAAAAATCCTTTTTTAGTAGGTAGAGGACTCTTATACGTTGCAAAATAAGGTAAAAAGATCATTTCATAGACCTCTCTTAAATCCTCTTAAATCATATATATATATACATATATATATATATATATATATATATATATATATATATATATATATATATGTAAATATTTATATATATATATATCATATCGCATATCATGAAAATCAACCCATTTCATACAGTGATTTTGTTGAAAACAGATTTGTGCAATTGATTGTTTTTTATTTGTGAAATTTCATGGATTTTTTTCTCGGGTTATTTGGTTTTTTGAATCGTAAGTATAAATAATTAAATTTAAATTTATTGAATTTTGTATAGCAATTATCGAAAAAAACCTTTTCGTTTATAGATAATGAGACGCCAAGAAGCCTTGGCAATAGAGGAAACAATGGCGACCCTTGATTCTTCTGATGAAAAGATCAGGTTGTCAGGGAAGTGCACAGATCGGATGAGGTAAATGTGGTATACACCCCTCCAGAAGTGGACGCAGCCGGCGATTTAAAGAATTGCCATGACGAGGCTGTTGAGGACAACGCATCACTGTCAACGGATATTGCTGACACTGTAGAACTAGAATATTCTCTAAGACATGACATAGTAGATGAAACAGAGGCTGAGCTGGGCCATCTATCAAAAAATCAAAATCTGTAAGAAAATATGGAAATCCTACATGGTGGAGACGTGCTTTCGGTTATTCAAACCAACCAGTCGATGTTGAGAAAACTATATACCAAATATATATTGGTATATATATATATATACCAAATGATACCCTACTTCGGTCGTGATTCATGCAAAATGTTCATCTGTAACAAGCCTATCAGATTCGGCATCAAAGCATGGTGCTTGTTTTCTGAAAATTGGTACTTATAGCAAACGATATTGTATGGAGGAGCTTCTACACCACATGAAAAAAATGGTGCTGATGTCCTCAGTTTACTTCAAAACGTATCACCTCCATCAAATTACGGTGTTGTTTGCGACTATTTGTTTACATCACACCATTTAGTGTGTATCCTGTCTGAAAAAGACTTCTATGCTACAGGTAAAATATATCATAGTTAATGAAATTATAATATTTCTTAGTCAATTAGAAAATGTCACAGCCATATTATATTGATATTTACTATTTTAGGAACCATTCGTGCAAATTGAAAATGACAAATCAATCAACTTTAGAACCATTTGCTTCAGCTAGACGCTATCATCGTTCTCAAAAGAAGCATATCAACATCCAAGTTGCTTTTATGCTCTCTTTATACTAATGCTCTTGGCAATTATTATGTAGGTATTCGCAGTGAAAAGTTGTGGTGGCCACTTTTTATTAATACATTATCAAACATGATGGTCAACGGATGAAAATTACATGTCCTGGTTGCCAAATGTGGAAAAGTCAATCCTTAATTGCAGTTGGAGTTTAGAGACCAAGTTACTCAGGCGCTTTTATTGGCAGATGTGCCTGTCAGTGACACAGATAGCGATAAAACACCAGATCGTAACGTGCCAAGTACGAGTAAGAAAAAACACTTCTTAGGTAGAATTCAAGATAACAAACCTTAACGATGAAAAGTTCGCCACAACAAGACACCCTTTATTTGCATCAAGTGCAATGTTAGCTTACATCAAAAGTGTTTCGAAAAGTATTGAGCTAACAACTAATAACAACATTTATAATCAAATTTTTATTTTTTGAATAAATTTCTGTTTCCTCTATAAAATATTTTTTTCCAAAATGTCTATACATATTGGCCCACTGGGTAGTAAACTACTCATATCATGACGGGAACACCAGCGAGTGAGAAAATTTTTTGATTCATTTTTTTCTCCATTGGGTCTTTATGAACAAGTTTTGAAAAAATATCGAAAAAATTCAACGGGATCTTGTACCGGGCCAAAATGGGTTAATAAGTATTCCTTCTTCCATCCTGAAGGGTTAAAACCTTACCCAGCTGATTTTCCCGACTACTTAGTACGCTATTTGATGATAAGGATGATTCGACATGTATCATAAAGCCTTTTCAGGTAAGAGCATAGAAATGGCAAATTTGGATATCGTATGTTCAGTTTCAATATGTAAAGTGTTATATTTTTAATTTATAAAGTTGTTGATTAATTTCAATTTTTCAGTCGTTTCTTAAAACAATAAATATGTACGTAGTAGTAACTTCAAATAAATTAGTTTGGTAAATTATTGATGATATTCTTAGATGTTTATGGAAAGTGAATAATCTCATTGTTATCTAATCGTACGTTAACTTCTGTTTTGTTAAAACTGTTTATACAAACAAAAGGAACTTCATTCATATCTCAACCCGAAGCGGTAAACCCAACAAGCGACGACACAGATTATTGGCAAAATTATCAACAAAATCTAAGTGTCGCACTCGCATATTTTATGAGAAATATTTGATGCGTTCTACTGCCCCTAGGAATGGAGTGTACTTTTTGTATCTTATTGAAATATTCATCAAATATGAGTGTATATCGATACAATCTTTTTAAATTCAGAAATGTTTTATTCAAATAACACCCATTCGTTAGGGTTATGAATTTTTTTAAGTTTTGTTTGTTATTGTTGTTTCGATAATCTCAGGATTTTCTTTAGAATTCGCTCTGACCTGGCCGTCAGAAAGAACGATTATAATCTTGGATGATGTACCGTCCACGGTTCTTTTGGAAATCGACTGGGACCAAAAGTAAAGTGATAATGCACAGACAGCAAGTATATTCCCGATCGACTTCTGATAGAAAGAGATAGAGGCAGGTACAGTTGATTTATGCATGCATGCATTGTGTTTTCAATCGAAAGCTTTACCATAGTTATTCTTTTTAAACGAAACTATGAGAGAAGTTTAGCGATGCAATTAAAATAATACTTATTTTGGTTGAATCCCGTCAAATCGAGAGTTCGTTTGAAGTGTTCTCGTTACAGTCACAATATACTCATCATTATATAAAAATAATAATTAAATGTCATTGTTAGCGGTTTTACGGTTATAAATCTACTTCTGTGAGCACATTTGGTCATTTTGACTATCATTTTTTAAGTGATTTCAAATGTTTGCATGGACGCCAAGCAAAGCGTCAGTAAAAACCTGTGACAAACTTTTGAAATTAAATTTATCATTGTGACAAGTCTGCAGCCTTATGTAATTTTGAAATTGAAAATCGATAAAACCAAAGCATGGTCCATCTGTAAAGCTTGTTTATGTTATGTAAAAGTCTGCGAAATCACTTCTACTATGGCCAAAAGATATTGTTGGCTATGATTTTGCATCACCTTGTAATGAAATCGGGCAGCAATGAAAGTCCGAAAAGACACCATCGGTCCCTGCCCTTATCTTACCCTTACCTTATGCCGGTAAACAATTTCAAAGTATCAGCTCAAACATGATATGTGGTTTCCCACATCTGCTATCGTTCCTTTTCAGCATCCGTGATGAATAAATTTATTTATTTGCAAACTCCAAAAAAGTGACAAGCTCAGAGCCCAGAATAGTGGTGAAATTTAGGGCTGGCCAAGAAAAAAAATTTCTCCTAAAACGCTGAATTTATGATGTTGATGATGAAACGCTGGATTTGTGAAACGTTGGGCTTCCAACGCATGGCATAAAAAATAAAATGATTTCTATATTAAGTCTACAGCCAGATTTAGAGAAACATCATAGAATCTAAGACTGCGTTGTAGTATTCTAACTATACCTACGTAGGTTAAGTGTGTTTATTTCGGTGGGAAACGGTCTTTTCGCACATGCAAAACCAAAGATTTAACCTTCAAAATCAAAATGTCAAGTGAAAAATGCAGAGCCTTGCTATGTGTTGACTAGTGAAAGGGTTGAAACAAAGGCCAAGGCAATTGCATTATCAAGTAAAATGTTTTGGTTTCGTGATGTGTGTTTTACGCAAGTCATATACAGAAAATACATACATATGTAAAAAGTGTTGTCAAAATTTTTTTTTGCCGCTGCTGTCAAAGAAGAGAAAGCGGAAACATGCAAAGCAAGTAACGTTTAAGATACTAACGAATTTACAGTATTAGACTTCACTAATTAAAGTCAAATCTTTCACCGGTTACTATACGGGAAAGTTTTTGGTTGTGTTTGTCAAGAATTCCGCTAATTCGAAACTTGGGAAAGCCGGCTATAATGCCGCTGAATTCGAAGAATGGAACGAAGAACAAGTCAAAAGCGGAAACTGTAGTAAAAATCATGTCCATTCAGGGCCCGTCAGGTAACGTGGAAGTAGACCGCATCATACTGATGAGCAACATTTGCTCTCATTCGAAAATTGCGAAGGGATGTTTAAAAATTATATAGGAGTTTGCGACTCGGAATTCCTCTGAGTTGAGGTAAATGCTAAATATTTTTTTAGCTTTCACCTCAACTACTTAGATTGCGGAAAATATGGGTGGAAAAGAATGCGTACTCGTTTATGTGAACGTTTCAAAATAACCACAATCGGAAGTGAAACGGAAACAGGAAAAAAGTATAAAGGAAAACTCTCTTGGGAAATGCTGAGCTCCCTGCAAAAATGATCGAAAACGTGACGTTATTCATATTGCCGTATAGTCTAGCCATCAAACGCAACTAGAATTTTGTGAAAACAAAATGAAAATAGGATCAGATTCAATACTATCACTACTGCTGAAGAAACCAGAAACCACATTTTGTGAATGGTAAAAGCGGCAACTGCAAACACTTGGGATTTTTTTAAAGCTGTATTGCTCTTTCTACAGATATGACAGAAAACATTAGACTTGAGAACGGACATTTGAGCAAGCCTCTTATCCAGCGGTGACTTGCAGGTTTCCCAAAGAATAAAAACAAGTGTCTCAATAAACTTATATTGAAAATCCTTCCGGAATAAGTATGCGGTACAGATATCGTTGTTGAAATTGCAGTAGAGGAGCAGCAAGCACTTTAATGAAGGATATTTTGCTTTCTTGTCCTTTTTGAACAAAACTGGCATTTTTATAGGACCAAGTCCTCATGAATGGCGAACTTTGAATAACCACGGTAGATGTAGAAGTTGCACGTAAAAGTAAAGCGGATAGAACCCAACGTAGACAAAAGCGTAAAGATGCATTGGGCTTCCTGAATAGTGTTTGAACGTAGATGGCATTGATGATTCTGTGTGAACATTAATATTCAAGTACAAAAATATTTCAATTAATTTTCTCGCAAATGTTTAATTTTAATTTAATTGACTGGTCTTTTTGAAATTTGAAGCCCTATTTCTACACATAAATCAGCAGATAATGGAGTTTTACCCTATTTTTTCATTTAATAATAGCAAATTATTTTAAACAAAAAATTGCGGTTTTCACTTCCAGAAACTTCCAAAAATAAAATAAATTTTAAGGAAAATTTCTCCGATTATCAAGAAAACCTTTCAGGCGATTATTATGGCTATGGAGCTCGACACATAATAAATTTTTTCGAGTCGCCTATAGAGATTCGCTGTCACGAACTCAGTTCTCAATTGGTTTTAATTGGAAATTTTTCCAATGATCTCCAAAAGAATCATGAAAATTTGTACTATTATTATTATTATTTAGAATACTTCGTGCTTATTGGTAATTTTATGAGTTAACCAACGAGTAAATATCTTTCTTCTTAGAGCAGCAATGATTGTGTCACATATTGGTAATGTTAAGGAAACCCCCAATGTTAAGGAAGAAGTTTCCTCGGCAAAAAGGATAATATTCGGTACTCTTCTATTCCACAGGCACGAGAATGGAGTAGGATTAAGGAAGGGATAACTGATTGTCTGTGAATAAATGTGCCACAGGATAACCTCAAATTTGTTTGCAGTATCAATTATTATTTGTTTGATTATTGAAGAGTTATACACAAAAAAAAAACAGTCATCAAATTATTTACATATAAATAAAGAACTTTTATTATGAAAAGGTAACTCAATATTAAAATTTAATGCTATACGTAAGAATGGAACGTAAGTTTTTGATTTCATTATTTGCCTCCGCGTTAATTTCAAAAAAATATTATTCAGTGGTTGAACCCACACTACTTTTCGATGGTTGAGTAGTTAGTCCTTCAAATAAATTATTGAATGTGTTGAGGCGAAGAGATTAGGTCACAAACGGTATAAAATTTCAGCCATACTTCATCCTTTCTCATTCCCGATTGCAAAGCTGAAATAACGATGCTTATTTCTGGAGTGTACTGATCAGATGTTTGGCGTTGTTCGACCACGCATATTATTACATAATACAATCCATGGAGTTGCTCCTTGCGTAAAAGTAATTAATAACGATTACGTGATTCTCGTGCAGTTAAAGTAATCCTCTCTAATGCTTGATTTGGAATTTCATCAGCGGTATCTGTTAATTGATATCAGCTCACTATAATGCGAAGACAAAATATGATTTGGACTCTTGGAGAAATGGTCCTGTCGATTGCAGTAGTCAGAGAGATATCACATCTAGATTTGACTACGTATATAGGATGCAGAGAACGGTATCAAAGTACGCAATCACTGTTAACTTTGGCAACCAAAGTACACAATCGAGATAGAATTCCTTTCGTAGTATTGATTGACTATCCGTGGATGATTGTTGTGCTGTCAATCAATAAGTCCAGCGAACAAATGGAACCCCTTTTGTATTTCTGACAGCGATACAAAAACCAAAGAGGCTGGTGAGATTAAAGTTGCGTTGCCTTGACAAATTTTATCGGGCCAAAAGATTTTATTTAGAGAAAATAATACTTTATTTAGACAAAATAATAGATTTTATGCAATTCGCGTGAGAAGACAATCCCAAGTAGGTACATAGAATTTTTATTGAATTTGCATAAGGAGATTTTAGACGTGGATTTTTTAGCGGAGAATAGAAATTAGTAGATTTGAAAGGCAACCAACTAACATGCATAGATTAATATTACAGATTACTTTGGTACATCAATCTTTTATGCATAATTGCGATTTCATAGTGAATTGGCATATATTTTGAAGAAAGATGAAGTGCGAATCGTATAATACATAATAACACTATGAAGGTAAATTCATACACTCAATCCGTTTAACTTCATGTGACCTTTTCGCCATATTGAAGAAATTGAGTGCTGACTATCAACAACGACCACAGCACATTTTCTTGTCGACTGGCTGGGTTAAGTCGGTATTAGTCAAATAGACTGACATTCCCTTTGCTATATTCGCTTTGCTGTTCCCTGCTCTCTGGGAAATTTTTGGAAATCGTTTGCTAATGACGACGCTAATGCATTATAGTATCCGCCGTTTTGCAATACGTGCTGGATCATGGCTTTAAGGATTATCTGTTGAAAAAAATTGAAAATGTTGGATTATTACAGCCCTTTAAAAAAAGATCACAATTCATCTACGTTCTGAAACTTTTCATCGATCTCCTAGGGAGAAACACTTTACCAGGAATAAAAATAATGCAATGGTATGGCTTATTATGTGTTGTTTAGTGTGCTTGCTAGAATGAACCCCATTTTAATAAAGTACATAATGTCTAGCTGACTATCATTTGTAAATATAACCGTTCCTTTTGGATACTCTAAAAAAAAATATTTTTCGCACCCCAATCAGTTGAAATTATATAATATAGTAATATGTTTTAGTAGACAGTTCAGGAGATCCAGAAAAAGATAGGACACAACCGTCCAGCTGAGAGTTTGTGTTAGCTAGGAAAGTGGTAAAGTGTGTTGAAAAGTGAAAAAAAATTATTTGGACGATAAAATGTCAATGGTTGAATCGAGGCTTAAGCCCTTGAATTCTTGCTGGGGCTGGCAAGAAGCTGATAATATCCATTTAATATTTATTATAGTTAAGGGTATAATTCATTGAATAATTATTAGGTCAGTGGGCGAACCGAGGTCTAAGCGCTTAATTTCTTGCCGAGGCCAGCGAGTTGCTGAAACATATATACAGAGGTGGCCAAAAGTGATCGGACAATTCAAGAAACAAGCAATAAAATACTTTTACGAGCATAAGCTTTGAAATGAAATAAAAATTTTTCCCTTATATAAAAGTCACTTGTATTCTCAATTAATTGCACAAAAAAATAAAACAGAAATAAAAAGATTTCCATAAGAAAATTAACAACTAATTCAAATTCACATTGCATCAAGTGGACAAAAGTAATCGGACGTTCAATTGTAATACTTTTCTTTCTGATGATTCCATTAGAACATAGGCTTTTAATATCTAGTTGCGTATCCTTTTTGTTTTATAACTTCTGTTAACCTATTGGGCATAGACTGTACCAACTTATTGATAACGTCAGGAGTAATGTTGTCCCATTCTTCTAATAACACCATCTTCAGTTGACTTTTATTAGTAATGTGATGGTTCCTTATTTTTTTATCCAGATGATCCCAAAGATGTTCGATGGGATTTAGGTCTGGGGATTGCGGTGGTGTTTTTAATTGACCAGGAGTGTTGAAAAGGAGCCACATACGAACATCATGAGCTGTATGCTTCGGGTCATTATCTTGCTGGAACAAATAATGACCATCAAGACCCAATTTTTGTGCACTTTTTTTCAAATTTTCTTTCAAAATTGACAAGTAACCTAGTTTGTCCATAGGTTTGTCAATGAAAACAAGTTCTCCTACACCGTTGGCAGCCATGCAACCCCAGACCATTACACAGCCACCTCCGTGTTTTACTGTATGTTGAACGTTTTTGGGATGAAGCTCACTATTTTGAGTTCTCCACACCAACAACCTGCCGTCGGAGTGGTAGATATTAAACTTACTCTCATCAGAGAATATTATACGAGTCCAAAAGTCGAGCGGCTTGCTTTTAAATTCTTTTGCAAATCATAATCTTTTCTTCTTATTAACTTTGCTAATTAGTGGTTTCTTTCGAGGTACTCTCGCTTGATAACCAGCACGGCTGAGAGCTCTACGAATAGTCCGGGCACTAACATTGGTACCATTTACATCTGCTAATTGATCCCTAATACTTCTGGACGTTGTAGTCGGATTCTTTTTAACAATTCTTAAAATTTTTCGTGCGTCTCTCTCTGTTAGTTTACATGGTCGACCACTCGTAATTTCGTTTTCCACCTGATTATTTTTTCTGAACCGTTTCCAAAGCATGGTTCATCTGTAAAGCTTGTTTATGTTATGTAAAAGTCTGCGAAATCACTTCTACTATGGCCAAAAGATATTGTTGGCTATGATTTTGCATCACCTTGTAATGAAATCGGGCAGCAATGAAAGTCCGAAAAGACACCATCGGTCCCTGCCCTTATCTTACCCTTACCTTATGCCGGCAAACAATTTCAAAGTATCAGCTCAAACATGATATATGGTTTCCCACATCTGCTATCGTTCCTTTTCAGCATCCGTGATGAATAAATTTATTTATTTGCAAACTCCAAAAAAGTGACAAGCTCAGAGCCCAGAATAGTGGTGAAATTTAGGGCTGGCCAAGAAAAAAAATTTCTCCTAAAACGCTGAATTTATGATGTTGATGATGAAACGCTGGATTTGTGAAACGTTGGGCTTCCAACGCATGGCATAAAAAATAAAATGATTTCTATATTAAGTCTACAGCCAGATTTAGAGAAACATCATAGAATCTAAGACTGCGTTGTAGTATTCTAACTATACCTACGTAGGTTAAGTGTGTTTATTTCGGTGGGAAACGGTCTTTTCGCACATGCAAAACCAAAGATTTAACCTTCAAAATCAAAATGTCAAGTGAAAAATGCAGAGCCTTGCTATGTGTTGACTAGTGAAAGGGTTGAAACAAAGGCCAAGGCAATTGCATTATCAAGTAAAATGTTTTGGTTTCGTGATGTGTGTTTTACGCAAGTCATATACAGAAAATACATACATATGTAAAAAGTGTTGTCAAAATTTTTTTTTGCCGCTGCTGTCAAAGAAGAGAAAGCGGAAACATGCAAAGCAAGTAACGTTTAAGATACTAACGAATTTACAGTATTAGACTTCACTAATTAAAGTCAAATCTTTCACCGGTTACTATACGGGAAAGTTTTTGGTTGTGTTTGTCAAGAATTCCGCTAATTCGAAACTTGGGAAAGCCGGCTATAATGCCGCTGAATTCGAAGAATGGAACGAAGAACAAGTCAAAAGCGGAAACTGTAGTAAAAATCATGTCCATTCAGGGCCCGTCAGGTAACGTGGAAGTAGACCGCATCATACTGATGAGCAAAATTTTGAGTTCTCCACACTTTGCTAATTAGTGGTTTCTTTCGAGGTACTCTCGCTTGATAACCAGCACGGCTGAGAGCTCTACGAATAGTCCGGGCACTAACATTGGTACCATTTACATCTGCTAATTGATCCCTAATACTTCTGGACGTTGTAGTCGGATTCTTTTTAACAATTCTTAAAATTTTTCGTGCGTCTCTCTCTGTTAGTTTACATGGTCGACCACTCGTAATTTCGTTTTCCACCTGATTATTTTTTCTGAACCGTTTCCAAAGCATGGTTCATCTGTAAAGCTTGTTTATGTTATGTTAAAGTCTGCGAAATCACTTCTACTATGGCCAAAAGATATTGTTGGCTATGATTTTGCATCACCTTGTAATGAAATCGGGCAGCAATGAAAGTCCGAAAAGACACCATCGGTCCCTGCCCTTATCTTACCCTTACCTTATGCCGGCAAACAATTTCAAAGTATCAGCTCAAACATGATATATGGTTTCCCACATCTGCTATCGTTCCTTTTCAGCATCCGTGATGAATAAATTTATTTATTTGCAAACTCCAAAAAAGTGACAAGCTCAGAGCCCAGAATAGTGGTGAAATTTAGGGCTGGCCAAGAAAAAAAATTTCTCCTAAAACGCTGAATTTATGATGTTGATGATGAAACGCTGGATTTGTGAAACGTTGGGCTTCCAACGCATGGCATAAAAAATAAAATGATTTCTATATTAAGTCTACAGCCAGATTTAGAGAAACATCATAGAATCTAAGACTGCGTTGTAGTATTCTAACTATACCTACGTAGGTTAAGTGTGTTTATTTCGGTGGGAAACGGTCTTTTCGCACATGCAAAACCAAAGATTTAACCTTCAAAATCAAAATGTCAAGTGAAAAATGCAGAGCCTTGCTATGTGTTGACTAGTGAAAGGGTTGAAACAAAGGCCAAGGCAATTGCATTATTAAGTAAAATGTTTTGGTTTCGTGATGTGTGTTTTACGCAAGTCATATACAGAAAATACATACATATGTAAAAAGTGTTGTCAAAATTTTTTTTTGCCGCTGCTGTCAAAGAAGAGAAAGCGGAAACATGCAAAGCAAGTAACGTTTAAGATACTAACGAATTTACAGTATTAGACTTCACTAATTAAAGTCAAATCTTTCACCGGTTACTATACGGGAAAGTTTTTGGTTGTGTTTGTCAAGAATTCCGCTAATTCGAAACTTGGGAAAGCCGGCTATAATGCCGCTGAATTCGAAGAATGGAACGAAGAACAAGTCAAAAGCGGAAACTGTAGTAAAAATCATGTCCATTCAGGGCCCGTCAGGTAACGTGGAAGTAGACCGCATCATACTGATGAGCAAAATTTTGAGTTCTCCACACTTTGCTAATTAGTGGTTTCTTTCGAGGTACTCTCGCTTGATAACCAGCACGGCTGAGAGCTCTACGAATAGTCCGGGCACTAACATTGGTACCATTTACATCTGCTAATTGATCCCTAATACTTCTGGACGTTGTAGTCGGATTCTTTTTAACAATTCTTAAAATTTTTCGTGCGTCTCTCTCTGTTAGTTTACATGGTCGACCACTCGTAATTTCGTTTTCCACCTGATTATTTTTTCTGAACCGTTTCCAAAGCATGGTTCATCTGTAAAGCTTGTTTATGTTATGTAAAAGTCTGCGAAATCACTTCTACTATGGCCAAAAGATATTGTTGGCTATGATTTTGCATCACCTTGTAATGAAATCGGGCAGCAATGAAAGTCCGAAAAGACACCATCGGTCCCTGCCCTTATCTTACCCTTACCTTATGCCGGCAAACAATTTCAAAGTATCAGCTCAAACATGATATATGGTTTCCCACATCTGCTATCGTTCCTTTTCAGCATCCGTGATGAATAAATTTATTTATTTGCAAACTCCAAAAAAGTGACAAGCTCAGAGCCCAGAATAGTGGTGAAATTTAGGGCTGGCCAAGAAAAAAAATTTCTCCTAAAACGCTGAATTTATGATGTTGATGATGAAACGCTGGATTTGTGAAACGTTGGGCTTCCAACGCATGGCATAAAAAATAAAATGATTTCTATATTAAGTCTACAGCCAGATTTAGAGAAACATCATAGAATCTAAGACTGCGTTGTAGTATTCTAACTATACCTACGTAGGTTAAGTGTGTTTATTTCGGTGGGAAACGGTCTTTTCGCACATGCAAAACCAAAGATTTAACCTTCAAAATCAAAATGTCAAGTGAAAAATGCAGAGCCTTGCTATGTGTTGACTAGTGAAAGGGTTGAAACAAAGGCCAAGGCAATTGCATTATCAAGTAAAATGTTTTGGTTTCGTGATGTGTGTTTTACGCAAGTCATATACAGAAAATACATACATATGTAAAAAGTGTTGTCAAAATTTTTTTTTGCCGCTGCTGTCAAAGAAGAGAAAGCGGAAACATGCAAAGCAAGTAACGTTTAAGATACTAACGAATTTACAGTATTAGACTTCACTAATTAAAGTCAAATCTTTCACCGGTTACTATACGGGAAAGTTTTTGGTTGTGTTTGTCAAGAATTCCGCTAATTCGAAACTTGGGAAAGCCGGCTATAATGCCGCTGAATTCGAAGAATGGAACGAAGAACAAGTCAAAAGCGGAAACTGTAGTAAAAATCATGTCCATTCAGGGCCCGTCAGGTAACGTGGAAGTAGACCGCATCATACTGATGAGCAAAATTTTGAGTTCTCCACACTTTGCTAATTAGTGGTTTCTTTCGAGGTACTCTCGCTTGATAACCAGCACGGCTGAGAGCTCTACGAATAGTCCGGGCACTAACATTGGTACCATTTACATCTGCTAATTGATCCCTAATACTTCTGGACGTTGTAGTCGGATTCTTTTTAACAATTCTTAAAATTTTTCGTGCGTCTCTCTCTGTTAGTTTACATGGTCGACCACTCGTAATTTCGTTTTCCACCTGGTTATTTTTTCTGAACCGTTTCACGATATCGAAAACTGTCGAACGACTTCTTCCAATTATTTTTGATATTTCAGAAAAGGATTTATTCTCTTTATACAACTTTATTATAACTTTTCTTTCATTTATACAGGTTTCTTTGCGATTCTTAGCCATGTTTAACTTTCTTCACTTAAAACTGACAAGTAAATGACTGATATCAGAAAAACACATATCAACATATAATTAGGGGAATTCCCTTTTAAACTCGGAAATGAAAAGAAGAGAATTGCTCCAAACTTCAATGACTAATTTCATACTTTTCAAAATGTGCGATTACTTTTGTCCACTTGATGCAATGTGAATTTGAATTAGTTGTTAATTTTCTTGTGGAAATCTTTTTATTTCTGTTTTATTTTTTTGTGCAATTAATTGAGAATACAAGTGACTTTTATATAAGGGAAAAATTTTTATTTCATTCCAAAGCTTATGCTCGTAAAAGTATTTTATTGCTTGTTTCTTGTATTGTCCGATCACTTTTGGCCACCTCTGTAAGTATATACATGAAGTCGACGTGATTTACGTGGGTAGCTGCCTCGAGAAAGCCTTATGTGTCAACCACCACGCCTAAGATCTGAAACAAGTTTTAGTCCTAGGTCCCAATTCATTCAAAGCTTCCTGGATACCCGAACACAACTGGTGTGTGCTCCGCTCTACTTTCCAGACTTCGAAACCACAACTACCATGTTTCAGCCAGGATAGGCTCCTCCCCGTCCTCCAAACCCATCTCATCAAGTTGACCAGGATAACCTCTGATCAGGTTGCACTTCACTACTGTCCGAGAAAAACTCTCAGTTTTTACTCCCGGCGCACGGGACTGATTGCCCTTCCTCACACCTCAGGTACGTGGGATCGGTACTCCCCAAATTCTGAATGGAACAAGCCGAAGCCTAGACCATCTATAGCACAAGTCTATAGGGTTCGGGTTAACAACAGCCACAACATGTATGCAATCAACATTTAATCAGCGTTCAACAACATTAAGACTTCGATGCTTAGCAGTGTACTAGTCTCGCATCCACCTCATCAACAAGATGATGTGGCAATGCGAGCTCTTCCAAATGTTAGTACAATGGACACCACTCAGTCTACATCGAACATAATATCCATTTCGTAACATTCAGTCTTAGTCATCTGTCATTCTTTCACGGTACACCGCAGATGTCAGCTTAGCACATAACTTCACTTGAAATTCATCGACAAACATCTTCATCCTCTTCTGCTTCATCAACATCATTTTCTTCAATGTGCATTTAGATCATAATATTCTTCAATTCACAAGCACAACAGTTTACACACAGTCCGTCAATCAGTTCACCAGTTGAGTCATCCAATTATCATAACTTCAATGCATCGAGTACTCCAGCAGATCTCTCTCCATTGTTCATCTCCTGAAGGCTCTATCTCTCGGTATGCGCACCTTGGCGACGTCATAGATACTCGTTTTGGGTGAGCATTCCCAATTTCAATCAAGTCTACCGCGATCTTCATGTCTCTTGCATGATTTCATTTTTCAGCAAGTCATCGGTCATCAGTTCGTCTGTTCAGCATATCACCGTTCTGCATTTCTTCAGTTACTCCAGGGTCACCGCGTCATTAGTCAGGGTCTCAAATCTCCAATTCATCGATTCATCATTCATCAAACCAACTTTTCAACGATTTTTCAACAGTCCATGCACATCAGCAAGGTTCCACTAGCTTAGCCTCATTCACCCAGACCGCAAGTGCCGAAATAGCCTGCAGTGACGTCTTCGGTACTTACATCGCTTCATCCTTCTAATAATGCGAACTTCTTCACATCCAAGCTCTTCATCTCAGTTACATCAGGTTCATCAAGTAGCAAGACGTGTACAACATTAACTGTTCGGCCGTCCGTCAGTCTCCAATTTTTAACAACTTGATAATCTCTAAAGACTCATTAATACAACGTCTTCTTCAGCGTCAAGGTCACGTTTCAGTTCCCCTACTCGGCTTTCTATCAACTTCCTCAGACACACAACTCCACTCCCTTCTTCTCTCCCCATTTACACGGGCTTGGGACCGTCATGAGGTAGAACCGAAGCTGGGTTATATATATCTGGTTTATACATAGTTCAGTAGACCGAACGCAAGGCTGGGTCATAAATATATGCAAATAGAATATAAGATATAATTAATTAAATTGTCTACAAGGGGTCCCCTTAATTTAACCCCGGATCCAAGCTTGGTCTTGGAAATAGTGGGAATGGGTGACATGGGGTTTTCCACGGCAAAGGCTGCTGAAAAACCTGCATAGGTTTTGTGAAATGTTCGGAGGGAATGTAAGGGAGGAGTTCTAGCTACACTTACTAGCAAGTTGCAAGCTTCAACAACAACTTCCTTCAGAGGGGTTACGAGTAGAGGAGGAGGATTTTCCCAATACCAAAGGGGACGCTCTAGCTGATTTTAACAGCGAGAAATAAGAAATGGTCCGGAAAATTGTGTCTACAACTCTGGAGCCCACTTCTAAATGCTCAGTAAACCTTGGCGAAAGAAACTTTCCCGAACTTCACGATGCCGTTTCCAAGGCTTCGGCAAGCGTAAGAAAAGACGAAGTTGCATTCCATAGAACAGTATCGACTGGGAAGCAGTTAGTGCTGACTTGTATAGAAAACTTGACTTATTTCAATCAGCAGATCGAAAAATTTCACAACCACTGGGATCGAAGAGGGAATCGCTTGTTGGATTCAACCCTTAATACGGTCAAAATATCTCCTTTAAAAAACTCCTTTAGGAATTATCTTTATAAAGATTAAACATAGGACATTTTGGAGCTTCATTGCAGACGTAGCACACTAAGGAAACTACTCGCAAGAATATACCACCGCAACTTGAATGTAGTTAACTGGGAGAACCAGAGGGTACACTTTTTTATACTCTCCCTTGAACCCCTTGAATGATTTGGAGAAGAACATCTGATTTTGCCAATGAGAGATTCGAACAGACCTTAGCAAACATTAGACCCGGTGCCTGGATGTTTGCCAAAATTTACAAAATAAATGGCCGTAAGTGCCTGCCAGGAATTCTCACTTACAAAAGTTCCATGTTAAAAGATGATAAGACCGTTGCTGACTCCATAGCACATCATTTTGCGGAAGCTCGCCAGTTGGAAAATTGAGCTTGACCGGACAAAATATAAAACAAATATTGGATAAAAACGTATAGACTTTTTTTATAGGTCTTGTAACTGCCCTACCTCAATCAATTACTGTACCGTTAAGCAGCTGTAGAATCTATCAATCTTTATGCTGAAAGGTTGATCGAGAGAGCGACGAAACGTATGGCGGAGCACGAGACCGCCACAATTAGGAACACGGCAGACAATCGAGCGATTGAGGCAGCCAACGGTTGGGATAAGTAATTATATTTAATATTTTTAATTGTTATAAGGAAAATATTGTATAGCTGTAAATAACAAATTACTGTACATAAATTAAAGCTTATTACATACAAAGAAAACTAAACCATAACTTAGGTCACACTTAGGGTGTAAGTGTTAGCAAAAATAATATTTAATTGTAAAATACAGTAAAGTCCATATAATTTAATATGTGTTTATAGAGTTCTGGGCACAGCCATTAGGCAAAGCCCGTAGGCTAAGTGGTGAGGTAAGAAAACTTGATTGCAAATGATGTCAAAATGACTCAATAAAATAATTTGAATTTGAACTCCTCACTGATACGGAGTCAGGTGTGGAAAAGCTACGAACTTTTCGGAAAAGGGTGTCTAATTTACGATTGCGTCGATATTCATGAATGTGTCTCTAGAAATAATATAAAAACTCTCCACTGTCTACGGGTTTTGGGGCCTCCGGAGAATTGGGAGTCTCGCGGCCTCTGGGTTTGCCGGAGGTTTTCACATGAGTCCCGAGCATATTTCAATAAAAAATGGGTAGTTTTATTCATTCAGAACGCAAGTGACCGATTCCTAGGGAGTTACGATGAGCTCCCTGGGTAAAAATTTACACTCCAGCGTACAGCAACAGACTCTGTTATGAGATTAGGAACATTTAAGAGCAAGAAGAGTCTATTAGAACTTATGTTACCGCTTTATGGCCGGAGTTTTTTGGCAACTGGAGAAGATATGCTCAAAGGTCAAAACTTACATTCAAAAGTTACTAATCAACTAATCTAATGATTTGAAAAATCGTATAGATCTTTTCGGAAATGGTACCCTTTAAAAGAAATTAAAGACAAACGACAAACATGGTAGGATCATTTGCTGTTCTACCCAGTAGTCACGTTTTTGCACTAAGTATGGAGTACGATGGGGTACATACAGCCAGCAATTTAGCAACATTTAGCGGGCTCAGACAATTAGAGAATTGTCCATAGAGATAATCCATTTAAAGGGGACGCTGAACCTTAGAAAACCAGTCGAGGATTATCAACGGAAACGTCACTACCAAGACTTTCGATAAAAATTTGGGCAGCTATGTCAGTCGTACTAAAATGCGTCAGAATCCTTAAGAAATCAGCCTTTTTTTGAATTTTTTTTATACTTTTACTTAGTGCATAGTACTTAGTACTTTTCGTCAAATAGGCATCAGCCTATTTGGTTCCATTTCAAACAGGGAAGTGATTGCCACTTTAGAAGTATAATCTCTGGAAAAATAGATCCCAGGGGTGTGTCATGTGAAGGATTTAAGTATATGTGTCGCATTAGGAGAAACAAAAAGGATTTAAATAGCAATACTTTCAATTGTTTTCAAGATCAAACATAGTTTCGTGACAGTAAATTGGCTATCATCTCCCTTTTTCTGGCCTATAAAGTCCTGATTGAAACTCTAGCTAAGGAGGATGCAAATGGATCGCATTCATGATGTAATAAACGGCAAAGAAAAATTCATTACATTATAATAGAAATTTTGGGTTTTCCATTTTTTTTTCGGATTATTCCATCCGCTACCTTCATTTGCATTCATTTTCTTGCTTTTGTTACGTCGAGATAAAATCAAAACAAGGACGAGGGCTCGAATGTTGTGGCAGTAGGGTTCGGTGTATGCCAACGCAGTTAACCGTTTCGGTGGGATTCGTCGACATAACGACGAGCGCGCTTGACCTTGAGAGCGTGATTCGTCGCTATGTCGACGATTGCGTCAGTCTGCGTTAAGCGCCCGGTGAGGAGGGTTGTTCGTTCGTTCAGTCTTTTTTTTATCGTTAGTCAAAAATTAACATAGTAATATGTAATAAATTAATCGGATTTTATTACCGCAATTTTAATTAAATATAACCAAAATCCTTAGCACTGAAATGGTTAAATAAGTGAAGAACCGACCAAGTTGAATGGAAATCCACTTCAAGTAAATTGGCAATATTGCGGTCAAATGTTAATCGTCGTTCTCAGGCAAACTTCTCTTCAAACGGCCTCACAGCCACGTAAATTTTATAATATGGTAATTATTATTATTAAGAATAAAACACTTACGGCGCATTACGAGCCATTCCTAGTGATATTTATTTCGGAATAAACGGATATTGATGGCAGTGATTTGGAAGAGAACACGTTATCACTACTATATATATAATAAAATGACTTACTCCTTTAAAATAATTTGAATGTTGACAACATTACGAGTCGCTTTTCAAATAAAGATAAAATGGAGGTAGTAATATACACCATCAAAAAATTTCTTCGCATTTTTAACTATGTATAAGCCATCATGTTTCAAAGGAAGTTTAGTCTAAATATAAATCACGTCTACATTGTGTGGACTGATTCATATAAAAAGCACTGAAACGCCTTCTCTTTTTTCCAAGAACCATAAAATTCAATCAAGCAATCCATCAAAGATCATCATAACAAATTAACATACTTTACTAAGCAGTCGCTCATTGGTAGGAAATCAGGATTTCTTGGAGTTAGTGTTGCCATCCTTTCTTCACTTCTGGAAATATAATTGCCAAGATTTAGCACGCAGTTGGATTGGTAATCTGTATAGTCAACTATTTGTCGCAGGGGTCTTTACGTCTATCTAGTTTGATTCGTCTTAGTTTCCTCAGCTATCCAACGTAGTATTTTCGTGATTGTCAGTTTGTCGATTGTCATTTGGTTTGATTCTGACTGTTGTCAAACTTAAGGACATTGTCCCGCATGTATTTGTCAACTGTCTAGTCGTAGCTCCCTTGTGTGTCTATGTTTCTTACGTGCCAAGGGTATCCGAAGATTCTCCTTAGAGCGAGGTTCAGACACGATTCAAGCAGTTTTTCGTCGGCTGGCAGGAGAAGGAGCAAGAACCTTTTCCCATTTTATTTGTATGTGTTCTGTACAAAAATTTCTGTTGTTTAGCGTTAGCCCGCGGTTTTAAGGTGTCGTTTTCCATTATTTGTTTGTTTTATATTATTAGGAGTTGTCAACTTTGGTCTCTTGTTGGTGTGATGAAAATGGTCTGAGTTTTGTCTGTGTGAATTGTTGATCGTTGATCGACTGCTGCAGTTTTAAAGTGATGACTTCTGCTTGCTGCGATGTAAAATATATACAAGTGCCATCAGCATAGAAGGATTATGTCATGTTTATGGGCAATTGTGGAAATTCCACTGTGTAGATGTTATATAGTATGGGCAACAGTGGCGATCTTCGTGGGACTCCATTTCAATTGGCCGCAAGAACACTCTCCCACGGCTTGTTGCAAATTATATTGATCTGATCACGAATCATGTTTTTGAGCCGGTCGCTAGTAGCACCTGTCTTCTTACATCGTCTTCGGGCGTGATTCATCATCCGCAAATATAATTCATTCATTGGGGCAGTTTATATTGTTTAAATTTTTTTCCCTTGTCGGAGTTGTGATTGGGTTGTCCTCTTTAACCTGGATAATTTTGCTTTTAATTCTCAAATTACTTTTTCCATGTTGCTGGCCCTATCAGTTTCCATTGGCTTTTTAAAGATTTTCTAGTTTGTTTTCTTTTTCGGTTTCCGATGTCTTTTATTAAAAGGGGCACTTATATATTATCAGATGTAAACACATTGAGGATGTTTAACCTGATATTGTGGTTGAAACGTCAAATATTGCAATATCTAAGTAGATGCGGTATTTTGGATCTAAATGTGTGAGCTGATTAGGGATATGCCGGTGTCCATGTGTCTCTGTGAAAGGTCGGTTGAGCTGCATTGCTTCTCACAACTTCCGAATTGCGATGATCTGCATTCATATTTACTGCATCATATATTAGAATATAAAATTTCAATGGATTTTGGGAAACTTTTCAGAGCAGCGACTGATTGTAAACAGACTTGTGAACGAACTTGAAGGAGGTAGTCTGTAGCAGCCCGGTGTATACCCGACCCAGCGATGAATAGTTCAGTTTTTCAAAAATCAGCAATAAATAGTGTAAATCAGTTTGTTTCGAACTGACAGGTTAAAAGAATGTCTCGGTCACAGAAGTCGCACTGATTCGTGTGAATAACGAAGCGCGGTGGAACGACTTACACGCAAACATTTCTGGGTAGAGGAACATTTAACCACCAAATCTTAATTAAAAACAGTAAAATGGACAAGACACGGAATCATTTAATTATATAATTTAATCAAATAATTATAAATCAAACAAAAGGAGGGTTGGCCTTGATCACGTAAGATGAGAGGCAACAAAGACACCGAAAAGAAACTGAAACGTACGTCATTGGTTGACCAGCCCAGCGAAGATTTAAAGAATTTAAAAAAAATATTGAAGAGAATTAACTTAAGCCGCTTCAAGAGCATTTCAGATTAAGCCTGAAGCGAATTCAGATAACACTCATTGCATTTACAGCCCTACATCGAAAGAATATTTCCTTGAAGGAGAAAATTATCGAGTTTGAAAATAAAAATGAGAAACTGAAACAAGTAGGGAAGTCGAAACGCCCATTCTTGTGCGGAGAAGTATGATCCATCAACTGATTTATACGCCATAGTTACAAAAAGCAGGAGTAACAGCCATGAAAATGAAGACTCCTTAGGATACTTTGTTACTTCGGTGTAGCTCAATAAAAAAATAAAAACACATGAACCCAAGACCTTCAAACTCTATCCAATAAATTAGGACCTCTTTCGTTCATTGGAGACTTCAACGTCTATCAAAGGCATTTGGGTGCTGCGCGATGTTATCAAATTGGAACGGAGCTAAACAGATTCAGCAAAAGCTCGAATCAAACCCTTACCCTTCTTAATTAGTCATCGCATTTTCGAATTATTCTTGACCTCCCGGGAATTCCATCCCAAAGATAAATAAATAAATGTCCTCAACAAATTCTCCTCAGATCAGCTTCTGTCACACTGCTTGATGAAGGACGTCAACATAGACAAACCTGTCAAAAGCGAGAAGAAAACCAACTGGCAATATTACCACGACCATCTACCTTATGAAAGTTTCACCTTAGAATTAAATATAGCCAATGACCTTACAAAACTTTGTAGACAATTACAAAGTTTCTCAAGCAGTCGAAAGAGGGCAATATAGTTAAAACTCTGACAAGGGAAAAGACTCGCTATGACCTCCATTGCGGACTTAAAATCATGTTACGGAGGAAGAATCAATCAAGAAGAGGACGGGACATGGATGATCCCAGGCTACGAACGAAAACCATCCGCTTAAAAAAACTCAACTCAACTCAACAAAACTCGAAACCCAACACGGTATTCATCAGTTTTGGAACGAAGAATAGAAGATTTGAATCCAGTACTTTGATTCCGACAAGAAACCATTTTGGAGGACGCACAAATACTTTTACATACAGAATGACGTAGTTCCGCCAACCATACATGGCCCACACGGCATAATGTATGACAAAGCGGAAGGCTTTGCAGACACGTTGGAGGTACAGTTTCCGGAATACCTTTTAAATACCCTTTAGGAAGAATTTATTGACGAAGATGACAAAGCCTTCACAAAGGTCAATAAACTCATTAAAATTGAGCCACAGGTAATCCTGGCTGATGAAAGTCGAAATAAATACCCCATTCAAACGACAGATGAAACCTGTGCTTTGAGTTAAGTCTGAATTGGTGAGGGTAATTTTAAGTTGGCTCGCCGAAATCGCTCTTTTTCGAAGGCTGGTGCCCAGTGTGTCTGAAGTATCTGCTGGCTTTCAATGCGGGTAGACATTTTACAATAAAGGACCGACATCCTTTAAGAGTGCCAATGCGTAAGGAACGATTTTCTTTCATTTCTTTTAATTTCAAAGAATCAAATTGATTGCAGCTTCGAATTGTTAATGGACTTTAATTAGTGAAGTTTAAAGTATTCCAAACTTTTTTTTTGTTTTGTTTTTTCTGTTTCAAACAAAACATCACCTGCAATTGGTTATAATCGCCAGTCGAAGATAATAAACGTAATTATTATCACTATTCGTTACCTACAATCGTACTGTAACATTGCCCAACCGATTTCCTCGCCGATGCATAAACAAACAAAGGAGCGATAAACATGTATCAAATTCAAGAACTTTGCCTTTTTGCTTTGCTTACCAATAATTAAGTCATTCACTCCTTCTTCAAGTTCTACCTAGAAGGTTGTTATTTGGTAGTTGTAGGCCAAATTTCCCACATGATATCGCTGTAGTAACAATGTAGAGAGGATGAGTGAACAACATGGCAAAAGGCCTAATGATAATAAAACTTTTATGAATATTCGCGTTTCGTGACGAGACTCTTAACGCAAATAAATTTTATGAGTTGCCATTGCACTCATCATGAAATATAACGTGACACCTCACAACGTAGTTGGGGATTGGGACGTTGCTTTTTGTTTCATTGCTTCTATTTTGAATTACTTTTGAAAACATGGAACGCGATGAGAGCGAAACCACCGAAATAAATGAACTAAAAGTTTTGTCTAGCTTTTAATTGAGTTTATGGCGAGAATTTAACTGCTTGTCTAGAGATATGATAACATCATGAAGTACGTACTTGAAAATATTATAAAATGTTTATAGGGTTGAAACAAGTAGAAGTGTAACGCCACTGGAAGTAATTAAATTTAAGGGATTGTTATTGGATCATGGACACTTCTATTGATTGTTGTTGGTATATAACGTCACCTACATTACAAACATCACTAAATGTTAGTCCGCATGATTTCGGATGAATCAAACGTGGAAAGTGATTTGTGATGTTATAGACTAATACCTACTAACGTGATCGTACAATTGTCAAATTCTAGTATTCATATTTGTTTTTTGTAACTTCTCAATGTTGTAAATTTTTGCATTGGATGCTATTCTACTTTAAAGCTAATCCATCGCAATATCAATGAATTCGGAATACCTGCAGGGAAACAATTGTATTGGATGGGTATGTCAGTGTAAGCTGGTTTTGGAAACAGGATCAAAAAAATTATTAGAGTTTTCAAAATATGATTCACATCTCAGTAGTTACTACTGGGTTTCTTCTACGATGTTTGTCATATATTGGAGTGGCACCCAATGTTTTTTCCAATAATCAACGTTTCACACAGTCCCTATTTACGTTTCATCGAGCGAACGGAATAGTTAAACCTTTTGGTTTGGATGGAACTGTCAAGAATGCATATTAAAGATTTCATTATAAATATTCGCGTCAAACTTGGCTGTGAGAGAGCTTTGTAATATGGTCCTTCGTACGTGTTCGATTGTATGAAAAAAGAATCATTAAAGAGCATTATTACAGAAATATCCAAACACAAATAACAATATTATATAGTCATATTATATTTAACAGATAGCACACAAAAATAGAATTATAGAAGACAAATTCAAGCCCGGAAGCTTACAAACCTAAGAAATCAGACATTGACTAGAATGCAAGAGTCCTCCCAACCGAGATATCCTGACATTAAATCACGAATTTCTTTTGCAGACCTGACGGTATGCAAAACTATAGGTGTTGATTATTAAATAGCTTGATATCTAAAAATGTACAGAACGTATTTTTGGGCACTTCTACTACCCTTATATTTATCTTAACTTTATTTAATATTTTTATTTATATTAAAAAATTATGTTCTATTACGGACAGCCGTGTGGACCACAATAATTACAGCTCGCAAATCTACGCCACCCATTTTCTTGTTATAATCAAGAACAATATTTGGTTTTCCTTGCCTTCTTGCCTTTTCTACCTTGGCTTTTTATCATCATGAATAGAAGTTAGCATCAATACGTTTCTCATCTTTTCGTTTTAAAACCAGAAGATTGTCTTTGTATCTTACTTACTTAATTCAATCAATTTTTAATTCAATGTTCTTCAGAAACAATCGTGTTCGACTCGAGCTACATCAATTTCTCTGACATGAATATTCTCAGTATCGCTTTTTTATGCGTCGTAGTCAAAATTACTGTCAGATGATATCAACGTCATACAAAATTACTGTCAGATGATTTAGATGTTGAACTCATAATGCTTTTCATTTTTCTACCTACTGGATCATTGATTCCTTCATCGCTTCCATTCATTTTGATGAATACTTTAAAATATTCTGATATATAAAGGTTTGAAACATAAAAAATATAAGTTAATAACACGTCTACTATTTTCAACAGCAAAATGATAGTGATGCTCTCCGTCTCTTAAATTCATGGCATGCCTATGTGACAAGTACCTTTCAAGTTATATATATAAATTTTACGTCCCGCCGGTTTGAAGACACGACAAATATATCAAGGACGTATTCATATGTCTTGCCCATACTCGATATTGCATCCGATATTTATATGTCCATTTGGTCAACAGATTGAATGTATGGTACTAATGCAAAAAATATGAAGAAAAGTCAAAACTTAGTAAAATCCCATTGAGATAATGTGAAAAAGATGATTTCAATTAATGAAAATAAAGTAGAAGTTTCTTTGAAAAGTGGGGATCAACTGACAAATCCTATAACAATTCTTGTAACTAAATAAGTAAAAAAAAGAACTTTTGACTTCCAACTACTTATTTTAACGTTAGTATAAGGAAGTTACTCTTACAATGCAACAAATCCTAATATACAATGGAGATCAATCCCAGTAATCGTGATACATATTATATCTATAACTTGTCACTTATGTCACCAACACAAAAAATTATAGGAGACTCACATGTTGTTTTGAAAACCTTAAATTCAAACCCAACTTTTTTAATTTCAATGAAGCATTACTGCTGATTTGGCATTTCATGTTATCAAAGCAACTTTCCTGCTGACGACTGACTGTGGTGAGTCGAACTAAAATTATCCTGGCTATTTCTAAGCAAAGCAAGCACATACTATGACCCAGACTGACGTGAATTTGAACATCTTGACTTGATCCTTATCCTTGACACGTAGAAATAACGAGCTAATAATATATTATTAAAACCACAATGTGAGTTCTTTCATGCTAATTACTTACTAAGAACTCTACTGGATCAATTCCAACTATACTCCGTGTTTGTCCGTGGATGGTTATTGTTTTTCGTTCGCTGAACGAAAATCCGTCGTTCCCCGTCTGTCTGCTTGTATTGTTGATAAGAATTTTTGACTTTGTGGGTCTTAGATTCTTTTCTTTTATGCGAGTAGAAAAAATTAAGGGCCTAGCATTACGGAGTGTTACAGACGCACATATAAATAGAGACGCTTAAGATCGGTAACCATGGAATTTCGTTCGAGTTGGCATTATCCCCGCAAGAATAAAACTAGTTATTAAAGCGTAAGCTGGTCTTGCGTTATTCTAGCATTCAGTCGCAGGTTATATTAAATTTATATATAATAAATATTGTAAAAATATCAAAGTATAATTTCTGCATTAAGATTTTCTTTCTTCAATTTTTTCCATGCTCAAAAACAGTTTCTGGGCGAAACTTGTTCAAATTTTTGCAAGAAACTCGGTGTACCTTATTTTTTGATTAGGGACTGTAAATTTGACAAGTATTTTTACATTTACCGTTTGAGTATTCAAGGCGTTCGACTGCTTCTGGAAAAAATCCGGCATGTCCAACTGAAAAGTCTTGTTTAAAGTCGGAAGCTGAAGGCTATTCACAACAACCTGAGTGTCAAACTTACAGTAGAACAAACCTACTGGACTATCCACTAAATACCACCCTTTTCAACTGGAGTACCTAGTACCTTCCTATACTACGCACTATGGCAAGATTGGGTCATTCCTTCTCCTCATCATTTTCGCGATCCTCCAAGCATATTTAGTACGTATATCTTGTTATTAGGATCGCCCGAATGTGTTGTACCACCTTGTATCGTTGTCGGCCGATTTCCGCATCTCTTCGATTAGACTCTTTAGGCTGCAAGTTCAAACTACTTCTACTGCAAGCGTTGTTCAGAACATATACCTCGAATTGTTTTTTGTAGCTTTTTTCATTTTTAAGCCTTTTCTGGAGTTAATTCAGTATCTTGATTTTAGTTAGTATTGAATGGTTCGTTATCGATTCTTTGAATTGCATAAAAGTTGGATTGAAAACCAATGTTATCCATGAAATGTCAAAATCTGGGTTCTCGTCGGACCAGACGGTGAAAGTGAAACTTCTTTTGCCATTTGCCTCTCGGAAGGTACTCTCAACCGCGAGGAAAAGTCGCAAGTCTCGATCATCAGCCTGGGCCCCGTCTCACACAGCCTTTGGGTTGTAAATCAATTTTTTACTGGGAGAGTAAATAAATCGGCAGTCGATGAGATTAATTTTGTAAACAAAAATAAATCATTTGATGCCAAAAGAGATTTCTTTGCATTTAAAATTTGTTCCTCAGTGTGCATTAATCCTTGAAAATGTACCTCCTGCATGCGATAAAGTAAATAGAATGCCACTTAGACACAAGGCTGAATTCCCGAAAAGAGGTTCGTGTCAGCTGGGACAAAACAAAGTGAATGATAGTTTCTGACTATGTATTTTGGTATATTATTATTGCTTGTGAGAAAATTCTTGGAAAATCTTGAATAATATAACCGACAATGATTGTTGAAAATTTTTTATTTTCATTATTTTATAATAAAAAGATCAAAATTATGGCACTTTTATATGATTTGATAAAATCAAGATATAAAACAATTAAAGAAAACAATATCTGCAAATTAATCAAAGAATATGACCAAAAAATCCACCGAAAAGTAAAAATTCAAAATGAGAACACAATGTCGCACTTCAACGAGCAAAGAGACAATCAGACGCGTGTACTGTCTGCTGCTAACCAAAACTGCGCATGATCACTCAGCGCCATAGGACCCATAGGTATACTCTAGATATACTACTCGCCAGGTTACAAGTCACGCTATACAATATGTCATGAGAGTGTCAGTGAGTGAGTGGTTAACGCACTTGTCTCCCACCCGTGAGTCCCTGTTCTTGCTTCGGAAGAACATATACTAAAATTGGAACGATACAGAGAAGATTAGCATGGTCCCTGCGCAAGGATGTCACGCAAAATCGTGAAGCCTTCCACATTTGTGAAGAACTCAAAAGTGCTGCAGTCTACAAACATTATGACTGGAAGATCAGCTGCAACTCAAGTCCAACCTGCTGTCTCATTTACAGGAGTTCCACGGCAAAAGTCTGTCCAATAGCATAATAACGATCTGGGAGCAATCCTGAATATAATCCTCAACCGACCGGGTAGAATCGAACAAACACTCGCCTATCACGACTCATGAGAAGGCAGACTTATAATTGAACGAAGTGTTTTGATGAAAAAATAGAAGAAATTGGGATTTGTGCCTTGCACTTAAAAACAAGTTGAATTTAATTTAAAAGTAGAGAAAGAATGGCACTATAATATAAATTCAAAGACTTTCCACAGGTTAATATTAAATATTTCTAAATTAATAAGAAATTGAAGATGAAATGAAAATGTAAATAAAACAAAATAAAACGAGATTAAATTAAATTTACATCAATCTGTAAAATAGTCAAGCAAGAATAAAAGTCTAGTTTTTGAAATACCTAGGAGTTAGCATGTAAGCTTAGTTAATAAATAAACATAAGTTAGCATTTAAACCAATATAAAATTACATGTAATTACGCTGGAATAATATTTTTTAAAAAACTTCCTCCCAAAACCGTCTCAAAACGCTTGACGCGGTTTCTTCCGACACTTCTTCTCATTGTATACAACTGGCGCAAAGAAGTTTCTCTTCAAAAAAAAAAATTTGACAAGTTGTAAGGGAGTAATAAATAAAAATTCAATTGAAATATAGTAAACTCGTCTCCCGCAGAATGTGTTACAGAAAAAAAGATTACAAAAAATTACACGAAAAAATCGACAAAATGTCTCACTTATTTTCCTCTTGATCACTGTTTTCAAAACAAAATTCGCTCCAAGACCTGTATTCACTTAAATTCTCAAAAAGAATGGCTTATTGAATCACCAGCTAGTCTTGGAGACAAATGAAATATATAGCTAATAAGTTAAGAGTTTCAACTTTATTTGTTTATTTCAAGATCTGTGGAAATCTCATTTCAAATTGACTAATTTGTTAATATTTTACCTTGGCATACATATGGCTGCCAAGAGATAAGAAGTATTAATAGGCTGTCAGCAGGTACCATTTAGTCCGAGATTCAAGACTCATCGCTCATAGATGGACAAATGTTTTCACATAAAGTTACGGTCAGCTGTGCTATTACATCTTTCCTCTTGTAAGTACCAATTCCTCCATCATGCCGTTATTATCAATGATCATGAAGCCATTGCTGTATTCAATTTTAATGGACTCTTTCTTATGAATTATTATCTTCTATTGTTATTGACGTCCATTAATGTGCTCAATGTGCTAATGGTTGTTAGGCCGAAAAGACTACGCTGAAAAAGATAAAAAACAGTTATTTGAAGCAATAAGTTGGTTATGTGCCACAAACAAAGGGTTATGAATACAAAATGTAGGGATTAAAGCGAGCTTTGCTTGATAAAGAGCTTATACTTTCAACGAAGGCGGTGAGTGTAAAGATTGTGATGGTTAACTTTCTAAACTTAAATGTACGTGAGAATAACTTTTCCGAACAAATGCAAAAATAAAAATAAAGAAAATAACGAAGGTGCGGAAAAATGCAAATTTACATTATTTTCATGCACATTGACTCACATATTCTATAAATCCTATTTCATAGTATATGTGAGTCAATATGCATGTAAATAAGTTAATTTTTATTTCTCTGTACTTTCATCTTATGTTCGTTCTCCAAAAAAAATTTGCTTGCAAATACCATTGCATCAACAAAGTTGGAGCTGAAAACTTTTGGAATATTAGTTTTTTCGTTTATGCTTATTAGTGGTTGCGCTATAGTTGCGACACTTTATATAAATGTGATGATTCTGTTTTTCTTAGTTTTTTAGTTACAGAAAGAGTCTCAATT
The DNA here is from genome assembly GCA_954870665.1 of Stratiomys singularior. NCBI lineage: Eukaryota > Metazoa > Arthropoda > Insecta > Diptera > Stratiomyidae > Stratiomys > Stratiomys singularior. The sequence goes on along the minus strand of OX940877.1, from coordinate 78,690,599 downwards.
TTAGGTTAGGTTCCGTGATCTTTCCGAGTCTAACAGCGCAAGTTAAGACATTTGCTTATTTGCATACATAACCCCATAATAATTTGATTATGTCAAAAACGAACCGAGGCACATCGAGTTTTGAGAAAAGACAGGAAAATTACAGTTGCTGAACTACGTAGTTTTCTAGGATTCTTGATACCCGGAGCGGGTATGAAGTGAGGCCAATGAACCCATCTTATATACGGTAGAAATAATAGAATCTTTTCGAAACATAGCACAGAGATAGATTTTGAGAAATTCTGAGGTTTGTACACTTTGACCAAAAAACCAATGATCTAAAATAAATCAAATTATAAAAATTTGTGCCGATAAATTAAACTGCGCTGATTTACAAGTAACAGCCAGGCTTATTGTAGCCCATATCAGGAAAAAAATTTTATAATTTTTTTTGCTTTAAACATATAAAGCAGAATAGGTGCTTTTCTTCTCAACCACATCTGATTCATTTTCCGGCTACTCAAAGTTATTTGAAATATAAATTAGGAGGAATAGCAATGAGGAATAAGAGTTGACAGGTATAAAATTTTACACTGTGTATGTTTTCCTGAGCTTAGCACTTCTAAATTCGACTTTATTTTTTGATTTTCCATTTTTCCTAAGGTCTAGTTACTTAAGATCTAGTCACTATTAGATTTTATAGTCAGTGTATCTATTATTAATTTGCTTATGTTAACTTAAGGTCTAATTTCAATGGAGTTTTATTTACCTATGTACATGTCTAAGTATTACTAAAATTCTAAGTTTTATTGTTTTTTTCCTCTTTCCTTCCATTTCACTATTTCACCATATTCAGGAGGCCAGAGTATCCATTTCCAAAGTCATCATAGAGCCTAGTTTCAGTGGGCTGTCTCATAATCCACAATGATTCGTACACATCCAGTTTTCGCTTGTTTCTTACTTCCTTTACAACCGTGAGATCGTTCCATTCTATTTGGTGTCCTTCGCAAATGTGCTTCGCTACTGAAGATTCATCGTTTGTCACCATTCCTCGTTTTATCGCTAAGGCTAAGAAAGTGTGCTCCTCGAATCTTATTTTGACATTTCGCCTTGTTTGTCCGATATATGCTTTATCACAGTGATTGCATTTGATTTGACAGATACCTCTCTTCTATTCTTTCTTCTTGCTGTCCTTTGTGCTTGTGAACTTACTCTTTAGTTAAAACTGGACACTGCTTGACTTGACTTGCAATCTGCTTAAGGCCCCAGTTAGATCAGAGTTTATGACCACTGCCCTTTGTTGTTCTCTTTGTTTTTGGCTTCTAATTTGATTTTAGAGTGTAGCAAAGCCAGTTCTATTTTGAGTTCTATGCTCAATAGTATTGACATCATCCTATGTATCCACGCTCCAAAAGGCGCCATTTTTTGTGAGTATGAATGTTCTGATGTCCTCGGTACGGTCCTTTGGGGGCTTGTGTTTTTTCGGTATATGTCCAATCCTGATATTCCGTTAGCTCTCATGATTTTTAAGCGGAGGAAAGGTAGTTCGTGGTTTTTTTCTTACTCAATTGTAGACTTGATGTTTTATAGATGTCGTTTAATTTCGGTAGCAAATTGTTTATATCCTTTTCGTTTACTATGGTGAAAATATCGTCAATGTACCGAACCCAAAATTTGGGCATTATGCCTGCTTGTTCGATCTTTTCTTCGATTCGGGTCATGAAAACCTCGCTTAAAAGCGATGATAGATGGTTACCGTGAATAAAGATATCGAAGCATTAGTGATGATTATCATTTCTTAAGCCCAATTTTATATTCTATATAAATATTAATATAATAAATGATAATTTACTCAAATTCGAAATTTGATTGCCTATATGGGCTACTGAAAAAAATGAATTTCAGCTATTATTAAAAAGTTTTACTTGATTTCGAAATATACATCTCCCCCAAAAATTTTCCGGTGCATGGAGTATTTTATATATTATCGTTTCAACGTATTACTTATAAATGCCGAATTCGAAATTTCTTGCGATACCCGCTTCCCATCACATCATACCCGCTTAAAACAGGAACTAGCAAAATAGATTTCAAATAAAATGTAAATATTGCACAAAATATGTTGAATCTATATTAGTTTGATTTTCGTATCGTGAAAACTTACTTGATTAGTCAATGATATGAATATCCATAGATTTTTTGTAAATAAACTGAGATAAGGTTACTACATATTACTTTCAAAGAAGCGTATTATACTTTATTATTTATACTTTATTATTATACTTTATTAATGTTTTTTACACAGGCGCGGTATCTCTCAATAGTTGAAAAAAACCCAATAACCATGACCAGTTATATTCAGTTCACTTGACAGCACCTTATGGAGTACGTCTTCGCCAACTTCTCTTCTCATGATGTATTCCAAAATCATAACATATGGAGAGTACTTCATAATTCTGTCGGTGCGCTTATCTAAATATTTTAACATTTCTTTCATTCAAATTGCATCTCTTCCAGCTTACGCAGATAGATTCAAATTGGCTTATCAAAAAAAAAAAAATACTTTTAACTTGTTTAAAGTTCCTCATGTTCGTTTAAATCTTGTCTGTTTAGCGGGGTTACGCGTACAAAATCCAAGCTTATTCAGCAATATCAAATTTATCAAGTCAGAGATCAAAATACTGTCCTTAAATTTATTTCTGTTTTAGGGTGAACTATTTAATCAGAACATTTCGATCGTGTAAAACCATTATATGTTTTTTTTTGTCACCTGGTTAGCTAAATAAGGATTCTCTATTTTAAGTTCACTGTTTTTCGGAAGAGAAAGATGGCCTCGGGAGAGTTTTTATGGCAACAGTTTTTTTTTAAACTAGGGAGAAACGTATAAAACAACTGGTTCCGTAAATTTTTCATTGCATGAAGGTATTCTGTGTTACTTATAGTACAAATAAAATCATCGTCAAAAAACTGACTTGACGTTTGAAATTACCTCACGGCTTGATATGTGTACCACAGACAATGTGATATATTGTGTGTGATGGAAAGAGCAGTGATTGTTTCATATAAGAGTAGAATCTTACTAGTCCCTAGAGGTCTATTTTTCTTTTTTAATTGTACTTCGGACAATTAACTGACTGGTTCAGCGACACCTTAGGTTTGGATTATATGTAGATTGGATTATATTGTAGTTTTTGTGTTTAGATAACACATTTTCGGTGCTTCGAGCCAGTTTGTCTTTGTTACGATATTCAAATCAAAAATTTATATTTCATCACTTGTAACAATTTTAATACCAAGTTGGGTGTTCTTCCGGGCACTTACATCCAAACTTGGTAACAATTTGCTTGTTATTCTTCCGTTAGAGTGCATGGTAGAAACGCTTTGCATACTTTTTTTTTGTGCCAATCTGGTCCCGATAAAATTGGTAAGATTCACTCCCTCGCGTTTCTTTCCGGTGTGATTTACGAAGAAATACCAATTAATAATGGGATTGTTGGTTTGATTCTAAGAATTTTGACGAAGACGAAGATAAGAACGCTCATCGCCTTTCACCAACAACCACCCAAACGCTTATGCCACATAAAACGCAATTTTTCTAATATAACGCCAAAATTCACCACAAATAGTATCTTTATCAGGTCACTCTTTGTAAAAATGCGTGACCAGTAAAAAGAAGAAGAAAACTCCTTAAAATCGGCTAGAGTCACGCACTCAAATAATCTGTATTATCAATCTAGTTTATTTTTTCTTTCAAAGGCGCTTCTTATATCAAACCACGGATAAACGATCCAAATCAATACTAAATTCACCATCTAGGCTTTATAAAAATGACATCAAGATTAGCTTAGATTTATGAATGTTTAAATCTTCAAATATTTGTTTGTAAATCCTTTAATAAATATGGCACCTTAAATTCAGTTTCTGCTAGTCATATGATATGAATTGTTTGCCACAATCCATAGCAAGCTTTGCGATTTCTATGCATTGTTCCCTTCTGAATATTAAATTTTGTTGTATTATTTACCTTAATATGTTCCGGAGAGCGTTAAATTTCCAGCTCCCAACCCAAAATGAACGTACGCTTGTTCAACAGAATGAAGCTAAATCATAAAATGCACTCAGGGACCTATTATTACAGCATAAGTTTGCTTCATGAAAATATGTATGGAAAGCCTCTCTACGCAAATCTTTTCTCACACAAATTGAAACATATTTTCCTCCGGGGGCTTTTGGTGGAAAATAGTTTAGCATTTATGTGCTTACATTCTATGGGGCGAGTTTCATTCACCAGTACAAACGGAAAAAGCTAAAATGAAATATATTCTTTTAAAGAAATTTAAATGGGTTCATACGCATGGAACATTAACATAACATTATATGGAGATGAAAACCGAAATCAACCAACCAAATATCAGATGCAAATACTATTCCAAAGGATGCTTATATCTACTACATATCTAATATTACATCATAGAGAATCTTATATCTACTACATCGTAGATAAAGCTTACCTAAAAAGGCGTTGGAATTTTTAACTTTCTGATGAACTTAATCCACCAACTGATAAATTAATAACACGAAGAGGTAATAGGAGATAGCGCAGCCAATGAATAGTGCCTCTATTTACTTGAGTCATCACAAAAAACAATGCTTCAAGAGAACTTTACAAGGTAGAGAGCTTTTAAATTAAATGACGTAGGTAAGTGTAGGTATTGCCAGGGCAAGCTTTCGAAGTTCAAAAGTATGTCTAAAAAGGGAAGTATAAAAGAGAGTATAAAAAGAGAATATTAATGTGGATCTCTCCACACCTTTGACTTGATGTCGTTCATCTAACAAGGCTTGGTTACAAATACCAGTCCATTTGGAATTTGGGGTCAAATTCGGTTAAGGTGGCAGGTTGTTGGAGATATTAGCGCTGACTAGGAATGACTGAAACTGTGTTGTTAGCGCTTTAGGCAGCTACACTGTGTTACGAATCCGGAAAATTCACGCGGGGTTGAAAGACCTTCATCGTTATAAACTTTACAATGAGCTGGAGCTTTCAATGAGGAATTATTGAATCTTATTGAAAGATTTCGTTTTCACCCGAAAACTCACACCAAGAGATCATCTGATGTTGATGGGTTTTCCAATATCATATAATAAACTTATAATAAACTTGAGGTTTTCATTCAAGAATTCGGTGTTGTTCCATACTGTGACAAATTTGCTCTTATTAAGAAAGGGAACAGCTCTTCTATTGTGAGGAATCTCAATCAGATATCTTGATAATTATGGCAGTCTCAAATAAATTTCTCAAGAGGCATATGATAAATATCTCAATTGCAGTGCACGGAATAAATAACGATAAAAATTCGAACATACTCCAGTTTAAATGGGATTCAGTTAATATGATTATGGTTCTATTTGTACCTGTAAAAATATTCTCATTCTATTCCGATTAATTTGTTTAATATGAATTGCACTCTGAATATGCAACAATACACTAATTTTAAATTGCATGAAATTTACAATGTAATTTAAAATTGTTTGTTTTTTCTCTTTCTGCCAGAAGCTGCCGAGTGTAATCTCTGTTTAATTTCAACGCTATAACAACCTTATGGTATCTTAGTATATAGAACGGCTGTCACAGAATAAGCACCGTGCACCTGATCTGGAGATCTACAACAGTCCCCCAAAACAATGAATTGATATGCTTGTTAGGAAGCACATCGTGCGTTCCACTCCCTCTGACGAGATTTCATGAATTTTGCAGTCATTCCATCACTCATTTATGGGTTACTCATTAATTGAAAGGACTAATTTATAGGTTCACTTTCTTTACTTTACATTTTGCATACGTCTACGAAAATTTATTTATGCTCACATTCGTTCAAAGAATGGATTGCCAAATCACGGGAAATGAGAAAAATGTATCCTTTTTTGTTTAAAAAAAACAGTAATTTTATTCGATATTTCACCGAATAAATAGGTGGTTAATAGGTGGTAAAACTCATTCTAAATAAACGCTTAATATGCCTTTTAACAATTAGTATTTAAAATTCGAAATATATATTTAAGATGATAGAATAGAAAACGACAAACTCTAATAAAAAAAGACAAATACGTCAATGAAGCTATAAAAAAAATCAAAATAAGAAGCACATATAAGACTAGTTTACAGCTTCAAAAGCAAAAAAGGTAGCTGTCATTCTTTTATATTTTGTTCTTCCTTAGAGGTTCCCAATCTCGAACAGAGTTTTGTCTTGTTTTTTGTTGAAGCTGTTGATATGTCCTACGGTTTCACGATGCAATTTTAATAACCAGCTGAGTGTGCGTCACGAGTAATTGACACTCCCATTAATTAATTCATTGAAAGAGGATTTTCGAATTTTCATGTTGATAATCTAATAAAAGTGGAATATATAAGGATGCATGCACCAACTGCCAGTATAATATGTGATCGAACGTCCACAAAAGCTACCTGAAATATAATACTGGACGCAAATAAAAGGCATTTTCAATTCTTGACAAAAAACTCGCAAAACCTACCAATAAGAGATACTTAAACAACATAGACGCTAAACCTAAATAACCACAAATAACCAAAATAGTAATAAACATTTTAAACATAAACACATTTTATCTCACTTACTTCTCACGGCTTTAAGATATACATAAAATAAATATATTATATGACATTGAATGGAAAAATATTGCATGATGAATATCTACGGTAAAAAAACATCATTTTCCAATTTATACTTTAATAGACACAACACTGAAAAAGGGACTATATCGCTCTCAAAACAGATCTCTGTTTTAATTCTTTTAATGTTTCTCATAGTTGCAAACACCCAAAGCAACGAATAGAAATATAAACTTTAATACAATTGAAATGAAAGCCAATCATGTAGATGTAAGCAATGAATCGAAAATTAAGAAATTGTTATAATACGTTAAGCTGGTAAGGATATTAGCATATAATATATAGGATATAAGCATGATTTGTTTACTGTACAAAATATTTAAGCTCTTATTGACTTGTTGGCAGATAAATACTGCTACAGGGATTTACACAGATGCAAGCATGCAGAAAGAAGAAATAACAACAAATAACAATAAAGACATAACTTCCTAAAATGCTACATGAAGTTACAATTTTGATGTAGTACTAGTAACCTGGTATAAATTCCAAGGAATTCCTCACCAAGCCAAATGTAACAATGTTTGAAGAATGAAGAATCAGATATTTAATGAAGATGCCCAATTTATGCAAGAGATATGACTGTAAGGGATTATGACAAAACAAACGGAAGAAAGGTGGGACTCCTAACTAAATCGTTCCAAACCTTATGTTCTTTAAATGAAAATTCTTCACACAATAATTATTTTTTCACAAGAAAGCCAACAATAAGGATTAATATAAGCAATACGGCATGCATAACACGGTCCACAGAAATAAATAGTACCCGCATAGTGGTATACAACTACGATGCAAAAAAACTAATTATCAATAAAATACTGTTGCGCTTTGTCAGGTGCGCAACTTGTTTGCTCTTCGCTTATATTCGCAATAGTGAATGAAACATACCGGACTAATTTAAAATTAGATGTTTGAAATTTTATTCTTAAAATTCACTACCACTTTACAATCATTTTCACTTCTTCACTTTTATGAGTTACCACTTTTACATTAATTTATTAATCGCTTATAACAATCACTTTTAATCGCTATTTAGAATTCGCATACGATTTCATTTCACAACACTTTTCGATTACCGCACTACTTTCAACGCGCACTAACGCTCGCTTCTTCACTAAATTCACAAGACTCTCTTCGCCACTCGCTGTAGTTGCTTTTATACATGAACCAATCAATCGCGAATCTTCTATGTGGATTGTTCTCGAGTTTACGCGCTGAATCACTTACACACGGATTTGTTCTACTCAATGCACGCAATGTGTTAATATTATGCCTCTTTGAGAATTATCGATGTATATGTAATTGAAACTAGTTTACGACTTTTCTCTTAAGACGGCTACAGCGGCGCGTGACATTATTCAAACATGTCGCAATACCAATAATCCTTGGAATTCGTATGACCACAGAACACAAACTTCGGAGTCTGTAGCATACAACATCATACGCAATCCCTTCTTGCGATTGTGTAAAAATGGATTACATGGCTTCTATACTGGTAAAATAAATGATTTTGAAACTTGTCATTTAACTGAAACATAGCGCCTTGATATCGAAGGAAGTAATTCTTCAAATTCCGGAAATAAACATCTCAAACTTAAAAGCAAAACTTAAGTGTACCTACATGGCTAGAAACAGCACCGTAACGTACGACCATTACAACATCAGTGCCATTCCTCCGAAAGGCATCACAGACATATTTCGGTTCATACAGATACTATAGAGACATCACAAGCTGTTTCATCACTTTGTAGATCTGCCAAGGAAACCACCGTAGATCTGCCAAACACCGTAGAAGAAATTACCCATTACAAAAAATACGTTAGCCCATGATCATAATACCATTAAAATAGTACAGCCTCTTGAAATTTCCCAGATGACACAATACTAAACTCTTATTTCGACCCACCAATATGGTATTGTATGGTGCAATTCAAGTTTCCATCTAAATATTCTACGGATTTTCATGGAGTACACCCCGTTATTCTACTTTAAACTTACTATTTTAACCCGACCGGACTTCTTTAAACAAAGAATAAGACTACTTGGCAAGATCTCAATCTACCAGTATTCTACTCCGATTTTCTTGACACATCAGTACCCATCAACAAAACTTGCTGAAGATTGAATGTAATGAGAAGGAGGAGAGAAATACGTAGCATAATTCTCTTAAAATTTGAGCGCATTTAAAATCATCCTCATATACTGTATCATCTATAAAATTATTCCAGCATGTACTAAAACTATGGAAATAAGTCATTGGTATCCCGCCACTCACCTACATCGTTTGATTTACAAGCTCTCTATTTTGCAAAGCTATCTTTGTTTGCTACCTGTTTCTACTATTTAAAGGTTCAATAAAATATTCAGAGGAGTTTAGTCTTTATTTTTAAAAAGCGCTTATGAGTATATTATTCCATCGTATTTTTGTGGGGTACGAAATCGCTTCACTCTCCTTGTGTCTTCTGTATGCCTTTTTGTATGAAATATTCCAGCTACATTTTCAATGTCAAAACGATTCCGATCGTTAGTTTTAATTCAATTTAGGTTGGAAAATATATTTTCAACCATTGAACTGCATACAGACAGTATTGTCATTTGGATTCCGTGGCTATGGAAACACCGCACTGGGATGTATAGTAACCAGCAGGAGTTCCTTGTGCTACAAATGTCGTGAAGGAGGAAACAAGAAAAACGAATTTCAGAAGAATGTACAGTGTTTCCTTTGCAAGGATGCTGATGCGGAAGAGGATCTCTGAATTGTATTGGGATCAGGAAAGTCCCAAGGAAAAACAAATCTTCGATGAACCGTGTTCTGAATCTACACAGTAGTACAATTGCCCAAAACTGGCTCGAACATTTTGCGCGGACATTAAAGCTGCCCTTTTGCTACTTACCGATTAACACCATGACAAAAGCTCTGCAGCGATGGACCCTGACGAATCTGGTGGTCATCTGTGTCAAAAAAAATTTCCAGGCCGAGAGCTGTGGATATGGGTATAGTTTCGTGTGAGCTCGGTGCTTGAGAAACGCGACTATGATTATCCTCAAGACTGCGAGCAGTGTTTCTATGCCCCTTCGAAAATCCCGACATGGCAGGCCCAAAGTATACTGCTGGTCGACTGAAATCGCTGAGAAGAAAGGAGTGTCAGAAGCTTCGTCTAGAAGCTCACCGGGCCATGACCAGGCATGCAACCAAGTAGAAGCATAAAAGCTCGTTGCTGGCAAGATCTAGTGGCCAATATGAGAAGGATACTTGGGGCCTTGGGGCCTTGAGTACAAGCTAGTTACGCCAAAGCTTGATTTCCTGCGGAAGCCTTGAAAACATGAAGAAAACATGGATGAGATAATGCGGGCACTTTTGGAACTTGTGAGGGCGCGGTCCAATAGGCAGAGGCATGTAGCCGCACCAAGTGACGGATAGTTCTTTCGGGAAGCTCGACGTTGGGAACGCCTTCAACTCTGCTAGATGGGTGGATATTCTTCATACGTTGAAAAACTATTTTCAAGTTCAAGAATATCTTATGCGAATATCAAGGATCGAAGCTTGCCTTATGACACGACACAGGGCAAACGCAAGATGGAGATTACATTGGGCGTTGCCCAGGAATCCATCCTTTGTTTGGACTCGTTGTTTATCATGTCTTTCGATGGGCAGCTAATATTAGAGATGATTCGCGCTTGATCGGCTACGCGGATGATCTTGCGGCTTTAAATGCTGGACGCGATGTCGATCAAGCAAGTCTTAGACTATGTAGGCTAACGCCGAGTCAGGAACTGGATGACTTTTCGCCGTTTCAGTTTAGTGCTAGAGAAAACTGGTCATCTTGTCAAAGAAAAGAATCCCTAGAGTAGAGAAAGTCAGTATTGGTGATATACTATTTAAATCGATGCCAGCGGCGAAGTGGGTGGTGCTACTGATCGACTCGAAGATGATTTTCTTTGAGCAAAGCAGGGCAACGGTAGACAAGGCTGCTTCGGGCGTCTTAGCTCTGAGTCGATGTCTTATGGCCAATGTGGGGGGGGGGGAGTAATTTATGTAAAAAAACACCGTTTTAGCAAAACAGTGAAACAAAAAACGTTTACTTACACTCAATGCATGCCAGCATCCCGTTCTGCATCCCGTAGGTTTTTCTTTACCATTCTTAACCTTTTTCTTCTTAACTTGGTCTTTGGTAAAGCTACATAGTCCGCTTCCTCCACTCAAACACTGTCAATGTTTCGGAAAGTATTGACACTGTTAATTCCAACTTTTACACATAGTTCATTGAGCACTTTGATTCTACGCATGATTCCATTGTTAAATGTTACCACAGCATCATATGCGCCAAATTTTAAAGTAGAGATCACTACAATGTTAATTCTAGTGCTAGAAATAAAGAAACCTTCCTTTTAATTTTATGTTTTTTTATTTACCTTGCGGAATCGATTCTTCGGAATCGAATCAATTCTTTATTTCTAGCACAAAAAAATTTTATGAAGATGGAAGCAATAACAAATATGTTAATTCTAGGTATTCTGGACCATAGAACTGAACTAAAACTCTCGTTCACATTTTGAGTTTGCCCGTGTAAACAATTTCGCAACAGGTCAGGGTTTGACAAATCCTTGAATGTTGCTTTTATAATTTCACATATAGCCTGGTCAAATCAATGCTTATGCTTATAAACTTGTCCTTCCTTTTGGAATTGTTTAAATTTACACCACTCCATATCGCACAGCTCGTGTTGAGGTTGTTAATCTGCAGACATTTTCTGAAAGAACATCGCCCAAACTGCTTTTTTTCTTTTTTGTAGTCATCAGTGGCTGCGTCTAATGGTCTATGATCATAATAATTTTGCAAAGAACCTATTGCACTATCAGTCAGCCTCCCTGATTTTCTACCTATTTTGAATCCGTCACTCAACCTCTGTCCTTTCATGTCCCGTCGTAACCTTCGAAGTAATCCCCCCATGCCCTTCTGTACGTGACCAACACACTCCAACTTTTCTATTTGGAAACCTTTTCCATATGGTTAAGAATCAACCACTGCTTCAAATCATTTACTGTCCCCATCTCCCATATAATTTTTATATCGTACTTTTCGAGTAAACTCAGAACGGGCAAATAATAGCTTTGCACTCTCCACCTCCATTGCCCCACTAAATCCCTCATGGTTTTTTTTACAAAAATGGGGCTTGGCCTTGCCTTTACTAGTACCACAAACATGACAGTTTTTACTCAACACCTCAACATCTATTATCATTCTTGTGTCAAAACTAGAGACAGTCACAATACCATTTAGTGACGAGAAGCCTCGTTTTTGTCATGTGCCGTCAATTCAATTCTTATGTCTCTACTTGTTTGACCATCTTCAGTAATATTATGGGCACCTGCTTCTTCTGTTGCATTCAACATGGATTGAGTAGCAACCTTTTCTAGACTCTTCGCAAACAACGGATTGTATCGCTCAAACCGTGCAGGAGGTGGCGGATCCCTTTCCGATAGACCGATGTCCATAAACACATTTCAGATTTACATCAAAGAATGATTTAGTTTTGTTTGAAGTCCAAAAAGAATACTTATTTTGATAATGACTACAGAGAATTGATAATTTACATTAGTTTCCTCTAGTAGGCCTAAAGGGTTTTCACTTTTGCACTGCTTGCAACATGTAGCATTCAATAATGTTTGAGTAATTATGTCTAAACTTACAATGGCGTTATTGTCAATAGACGAATCATTTACTTCATCTGCTTCTGAAGCCCTAACAATCTTTCTTCTTGATATAGATGAAGGAGTAGGCTTAGTTGCAACATCTGTCCTAGACTCACTACCTTCACAATCACTATCACTGTCACTTGAACTGTGTAAACTAATATCTTGTGGTTTATTTTTTTTATGCTGGTTACCACGGAAACCTCTTTTCTTACATGATTTTGTGAATCTAGGCATGATAAAATGAATTCAGTCACTAAAAGCAACAATCACAACTTATAATTCCAGCGCCAAACATAAACAATGCCAAACATTGTACTATAAACAAACACTTTAATGCACATAGCAAAGCACCTGCAGTATTACAGCTGACAATATTCAAGAAAACAGGTTAGCCAACCTGAATAGTAAAATTACAGATAGATTGAATATAAGTACTACATATAAACATAATTAGCAGGTGTAGAGTTCAGGGTCAGTGAAGGGCATTGATACAAGTGTGATTTTGTGTTGGTGGAACGTCAAAGCATAACTTTAGGGTTTTTTCAACCAGAAATAAACATCTACTACCCAAGTGTTATATATAAATGCAATCAAGACATTTCATAAATTCAGAATCAATCATAACATAAAAATTAATTTTTCTCCGAAAGGCGTACATCTCCCCTTAATTCATCACTCGTGATAGATATGTGCTGTTGCCTTTCGTGTAAACGCAATTTGGATCCTGTGGGCTAATAACGCTTAAGTTCTTCACTCATTAGTTGCTCACCCTAAAATTTTTTTGGATGTAACTTCAACAAAGCCATGACAACTTTTCAAACTTCGATACATGGAGATCCATTTCATCGTTAGTTAAGTTCCTGTCACTAAGAATAACTGGGTAAGAACTCCCAACATCAGAAGGACGACATTGTTTCTGGAAATGTCGATCAAATTTACTTGAAATTTTGAAGCTTTGAAATGTTTGAAATCAGCCAATGATTTTCATTTTTTACTTGAATAAGGATGATACTCCAGTAATTCCAGTTAGCCGCAAAAAAAACGATATTTTATATCATTTTTTATATGTACAAGTACACAAGAAATATTACGCTTAGTGTGATATTGGATGTTGTATGAATTATTGCGACTAAATTTTAAATAAAAATCAAATTCACGGCGTTTAGCAAAAAATTTCAAAACATGAATTTTTTTTTCTTTGTTAAGAAATAAATAAAAATTTAAATTCTGCAACGTCGTTTTTTTTATTGGAAAAATAGTACTTACAGCTAATTGCCCATTATTTCCGTATTTTACTCTCACTTCTTTCATATAACTCATTTCTATGTGAACTGTCATCTCTTCGCTTCAGTCTACCTTTCTTTGAAACATCAAAGCTGTCAGGATCTGCTTTCTATATACCGTAAACGGTGCGCTGGCTGGCGTGTTGGAATACACTTGGACCGATTTCTATACTTAAAGCTTCCATTCTTTTTAATATCGGTGAAAACTCTTCATTAAATAAGCAAACATTTGTTTTTGCTGCGATTTCAACAATGATTTTGGCACAGAAAACATGTTGAGGCGCTACACCCCAAACGTAACTAATGAAACTCTCGTTGTTCTCCAATCATCACAATTCAAATTATCAGAATTTAAGTCTTCATGTGAGGGTTCTCAAATCGCTTAGGCTTCATCAGAGAGTGCAGGAAGGCGATCATATTCATTTAAGAGATTAAGCTTCAAGTTTTCGGTACTTGTATCATGGTTTGTACCTGTTGGACAGAGCGAATGCTCTGGTTTGGTGTCTATCGCTAGTTTGGTGTCTGGACTTTCCGTTGATTACTAAATGATTTTTTATTTATTGCGCCAGCCACGGGCCCAAAAACTAGATCTTTTGATAGGGCGAGCATCTTCAAGGTGACACTGAATGACCTAATGCATCGTAGTTCACACTGCATAATTTTTCTTTTTGTTCCGCCTAAGCCACTTCGCATTCAATACGGGCATGGACTTCTTTGGATTCCGATAACACCGATTGAGTTATTTCTTCCAAAGACGTTTTGTACTTCACCAGAGAACTCAGTTTAAGGACATATTTTGTATAACCCTTGGACTGCTATTATTTGAAAACTTACCGAAGGTAAAATGGTCGGTATTTGTCTTCAAAGGTGGACTCACCGTTTGAGAAGGTTTTAAATGAAAAATATATCTCTGACCCAGTTTCTCTCAGTACTTAAAGGAAATTAACCAAACTCTCTCCTGAGTGAAGATCCCTCAACAAAAAAGTTAATCATAGAGCCTCCTCAGAATTCAGAGCATTTTAAGCTGAATTGATATCAGTCATTTTGTTTTTGCGGTAGTTTTTCTGAATTCAATCTTTTAATTCAAAAATCGGTTCTTTTATGATCGCTCATCAACAGCTGCACCACGTCCCCTCATTGCTGCCCGAACACGTTGATTGTCGGGACTTCGGAGACACAGCAGTTGGTTTTCCCCTTTATTTTTTGAAATATTCAATAAACTCAATATTTTCAATGTTTTCTTGACAACAATAATCATTCTTTTACTCGATTCAAGTGGAATTGTGACTTCCTGAATTCCGTCTAGTAGTGAATAAAACTTCTAGCCATGATGAAGCTTTCCCTTCTTCGTGTTCTTATTTGTTTCATGATTTTCTTTGATTAAATTCAACTTTTCGTCTTTTCTAATCGACTGAATTATTTTTAAGGTCTGGTTTTTGTTATCGCTTTCCTCGAGAGTATTCTTTAGAATATCAGCCACAAAATGCTATTTTTGGCAGAGTTCGTCTTTTTCTTTTAAGAGCGACTCTACATAATTAATAACTGACACTAATTGTAAATTTTTGTGTTGCTCTATCGACGACTCTCGTTGAATACACCTCTTGAGAGTCTTCTCTCCAATGCTCCTATTTGAAAGTTTCCTCCAGTCGGTAGTGAAAGTCATCTTTATTCCGATTTAACACCGGCGTCAGTGGGTACTTCCTGGCTTTTCATAATATAATATAAAGTTTTCATCGATAACCCAAAGATTTACCAAACTAATAATTATAGAATAAAATTGACGCTAAAAAAATTAATTATTGACCGAAGCGAATTGAAAAAACGTCTGACCACTACGAATGTTAAACGTATTCACCCCAATAATACTTATTTCATAGAGGGCGCTCTTGGATGCCCTTTTGAGCTTCTGCAGCTATTGGTATTCCGAAGGGAAGTTCATATCGCGAAATCATTGTGACCAATCGTCCCTCCAATCACTCTTTTACTACAACCTCTTTTATGCATCGCCCTAGTCTTCCGCTTTTCCTCATCACTAAGCCACCTTTTTTCTATCCATCTTGATAATTTTGCTCTCAATTCACACAAAATGCCCAAAAAGATACAAAGGAAAACAGTTAAACCCGATATTCTCGCTATTTTTATTAGTCGTGTGTATTCAAGCACAATGTTGCTTCTTTGATTTATTTTTCTGCAGAAAATCTTTAATATTCTTGCATATGAGGGGCATTTTCCCAGATGATTTTATTTTAAAATATTAAACCCACTGCGCCTATTTCAATTGAAATGAAAAAGAAAACTGTATGTGTGTCCATCATCAAGAGAGGGCATACAGTACATACTTTTCTATCCTTTATAAATTTACTTTTGGCCAATATCTATACATCTGGTACGCTTCCGCCAATCGATTGGTTGACCATGTCTCAAATACCTGGAGCTACGAAATACGGTTCCCAGGATACAACGAATAATTTCTTTGCATTTTCGATGGAAAATCGATAGAAATATGGTCGGAAGTTGAAAAATTCTTGTTTACATCTATTGAACAAATAGATTGCTCAAAAAGGTAGAAATGATAACGATGATATCTCTACGTTCATGCAAAAAACAGTAAATCCTTAACAAACATCCCACTGAACCCCAAGTAACAAAAACAATTATTCACCTTAAAAGGAAATTCAAAAAATTAAAGTAACATTTTCTAAACCCAAATTAAGAACAAAGATTCTTCAAGCAATTGTGTCTGAATTCATAAAGGACACATGTATTTCGGCGCATCTTCCATTTCAAATGGTGAAAATAATGTTCTTGATTCGAACTCTCTCCAGTATGAAACCACAATTGCCAACACCCCTAAATTTGAAAGGGCCATCTACGGACAACGACTATTCAATCTGCTTGCTAAGCAAAATACCATTCAAGGTTTTCGTGGTAGTTGGATTCTTTGAAAGAAGTATTTCAGGGTGTGCTACACGACTTGGATAATTCCGACCAAATTAAAAGTTCGATAGACCAAACGAGTCAATTCGAAATCAGTTTCTGTTAAATTGGCACTCAGCAGATTTCTTTATGTCGAAAAGAAGCTTAAAAGCTTTTTTTCCAGCGCGAACGTAACAACTTATCCAAATCATTCAGGCTCCCTTTTCAATGAAGTACATTGTGCTTGACTGGATTGTCCTCCTTCATTTTTTTTTTGTTGGGGGAGTGTTGCGAAATCCAATTAAATGCAGGAAATGGTTATAATTAATGCCGTACGAGCAATTTATCGCGTTGGAAGGTATCGATGGTGCCCCCGAAAAAGAGTGTTTCATTACGTCGTTACACCATGAAATTAGGTACGATATGATATCGTTGTATATGCATACAAATATAATATATTCTTACATATAAAATATATAATGTAAAATCACCGTTTGAAATGGAAGATAATGTGTAATATATGTATTTAATTCTAAATGCATAATGCATACTTAGAACAATCAACTTCAAAGTATATTTGAAAGTACGAAACGAAAATTTCCTCTGCAGTATTCTACACTGGACAAGTGATTAGGTGACATTTTGACATATTGGCTAAAAAAGAAAAAGAAGAATTTACCGTAAGCGGTCAATTTAAATTTTTATATAAATTTCATTCCATTTTGAAATATTGGCCAGCAATTCAAAATACTTTTATAATTTTTTTTATAATTTTTATGACTTATGACTCTCAAATTACAATTTAAGGCCACAGGCAGTTAATTTTTGTTTTGCTATGAATTAAAAAATTTAATTTAAAATTAAAAATTAATTTATTTTTTTGAAAGTCGCCAAAAATTTCAAAGACGAAATAAGTGTGGATATTTTTATTTATTTGTGCATAAGTTTTGCTTACCAATTTAGTTCTGGCTATCACGTATGCAAACTTATATTGACATGTTTTTATAGTTCGAAAAAACTCGAAAATCGAAAATTAAATTTAAAAAAAAATTTAAATTGAGTAAGAATTGAGTGAAGCTGGTGGGAGCTGGTACTCCTGCCTAAAGTAGGAAAAAACTAGTGTCCACCGCCGGTTGGTAAGTTCCTCAGGGATTGGTTTAAAATCTCAAGAAAACCCGCATGTTACTGTTACTTGCGACAATTTCACGGGCGAAAAAAAAGCAAATGGACCGTGTTTAATAACAAGCACTGCTGTATCAGTTGTTTCAAGCTCTGAAATCAATAAATAAATGTCAATAGTGCTTCGGTTTGTTGGTTAGGTCAAGTCCTTAGTTTAACCCACAGAAATGTTGTAATACTCGCTAAGGATTGAAGTTATCGGCAATCATCATGAGTCAATACTATGTGATGATTACCGAAGTCTCCTGTCAATCGCTTGGGAGTGAGATTTTCTGTTACCGTTACGAAAATTTCGATATGTTTTCAAAGAAAACATCATGTCACGACCACAAGAGCTGTTGTGCAGCCTCGAGATGGAATGTTTATCTCACGATGAACACTCTGTGACGATCACATAAATTTGCTCAAAGTGCTCCTGTAACCGTTATGAAACTTTCTGTATGTTTGCAACAAACACATATGATGGTCACAAGAAGGCGTTCAATGTGCTCCCGTGACCGTCACGAAACTATCCATATCTTTTCAAAGAAAACCTCATGTGATGACGACAGAAGATTCTTGCCGTCTTGAAGATTCGGTCCTCTAAAGTGATTTGAACAGATCATGTATTATTTCTTCGCGTTATTCACGATCTGTTGTTAACGAGAGTCTTTAGCAGAGTCCCTTTTCAGGTTTCAGGCACTTCATGGGTTATTAACCAAAAACCGAAGAGAACAAAAAAGCGATTTCGGCTAAGATGAAGATGAAGAGTTTAACATCTGGCAAAAGGGACTTCAGATTTCTTCGGGACTTCAGTATCAATCGATGGAATGTTTATCATACACAAACTAATGCAAACGAGCGGCTTATAAACCTTCAAAGGTTTATGAAAAACAATGTTGATTGTTTTTTGGATCATTAACTCGAACGCACGTGCTGTTTGGGTTATTTTTAAAGGATAAAGTTTATTGTCTTGATCTTTAACCCACTAACAAAAAATAAATTGTGCACATGTGGTACATTTTCTCAACGTTTTCTCAGCAACTTTATTGCGGCATGATGTGAAGAAAGAAAAAACTGTTATATGATTAGTATGTTTGTCTATTCAACAGACCGAAAACAAGGGATTTTATTCAATTACTTCAAGTGATTCAAGACCACACAAATTAATTGATGAAATAAAAAAATATTGAAAAGATTCAAAATAGAAATTTATTTATTCGATAAAGTCAACGCCCGTACAAAAAGTTATTTTTGGCCAATCGGAATTGTCCACAAAAAGTGGAAAATTATTTTAAAAACATGAAAGAAAATCACTTTCCATTTGAGTGACATGGTATGTGGCAGTTTGAAGTCTCTTCATCAGGGTTTTATTACATGTCCTGTGCTGAACTTAAAAGGAACCATCATCTGAGTGTACACGACATTATGTCATGATCACATAAACGATCAACAACAAAGTAGGAGAACACCATAGTGTATACTAGAACGTAGAGGTGCATAGTATAAGAATCACCATGCACACTTTCCTGCTGTGGAATAACTAACATATTTAATCAACATTAAAATTCGAAAACAAAGTAGAAATTTTCAACGCTACAGCTATGGCTTAAGTCATTGCTATTTGCAACAAGAAGTTCTACGTGTAGTGGTAAAAGTAAACAAGACTAATATCATGCTGAGCTGGCTTAAATGAGCGCTGCTTAAATGAAAGTCTCACGAGTTTGTTAACAGAACGTCTAAAGTCCAAACCGAAAAAGCGCAAAAAACACAAGAAATGCACATTTGAATCACTACCTTCCTTAGCTGAAATTGTTTCTTCAGACGAAGCAAAATAAAAAGCATAAATGCAAACGGAACTCCAATCCGACAACTACATGGAAGAAGAAGGCGAAACGGCCCAGGACCATGAGAAATTCACTTCCTTACGCCCGCTGAGAAAATCGAATGTCACCGAGAACCATTCATTCTCAACAAACCTTTGAAGCTCCAAACCGTTGACGATATCCATTATACCCATTTCAATGAAAAAAAATGGACAAATTGACAATTTTCGGACGGAAAATCGGACAAATTGACTTAAGCTTTGTCAATTTGTCTGGTTTTTTGTGTCCGGATCCATGGAGATAGACAATAAACACAAAAACGGCTAGTCGAGATTTACCCTCGTATGCAAATTACACCAAAGACAACAATAGATCACCGAAAATTGAAAAAACAGCTAACTGAACTGAAGTGGCAATACCGTACATACTATCTTCTTGAGCATAGACACATGAATGTCAACATCAGATAACTTTTTGGCCTAGAGATCGGAGACGCAAAATGCGATCTGAAATATGTCGGTTTCGACCCAATACAGGTATATTTCCTTAAATTACAAAAGGCCTTCAAAACTGATTAAATTTCTTCTTCAAAAGGAAAAATCCCATATCTACAACATCACTGCCGTTTGTCATCTCGTCTATAACGTAGAAGTGCCAAGGCCATGAAATTGGCAATTGATGTGTCAGAACTGATAGCGGTTTGCACACTGTTCAGGTAACTGCCATGCGTAAACATAATGCAGAAAATGCGAAGAGCTCAATCAATTCTCAGAGTGTGTGTAGACACCTGAACATAAAAAGAGAAAGGCGACTTCAATGCTTATTATAGAGGCTGAGGGTCTTTGAGAAGCAATCAAACTGGGACTGAGCTAAAAAGTCACCAAATCACAAACGAAACAATAAGCCTGTTCCACCAAGAAAAATTAATTTGGTGGCATATATGACAACATGTTCAAATGAGAACGAAACCAAATAAATGAATGTAATAACCATAAATTATAGACCTTCTGGCAAAGCATAGAGCAAGGAAATTTGCGATTTTCGATGCGATTTTCGACTTTAAAATACAAAACAAGGAATCGTGCTACCTATTCATGGTCTAAACAGCTGAAGAGAGCAAGACTGATGCCTTTGGAGACACTTTTAAGATGCAATTTCGGCGAAATATTGCTGAAGCATAGTATTTCAACCGCAAGGTCCTGGTGGAATACTCAGGAGGGAGGATAATGCCCAAAAAAAGCAGAAAGAGGTGTAAGACTGCCACTAAATGTGACAAAGACGAAAGACATGATACAAGGATAAAATCAACACAAAGCACATGACTAAAATACACTAACAAACACATTGTTAAGAGGGAAGTGGAAAAATTTAGTACAGAATATTACGGACATCATCAGTACCATGTTTCATTCATGACAATACCCAGAAGAGTGTAAACAACAATCATCATAGTTATACATAAACCAGGAAATATTTAACTTTCCGCAAAGTTAGAGGCCCTTTAATCTCTTCTCATGTGTATCAAAATTAACGCGAAAAGCGATCCTCAATAGGCTGAATGAAGTAATTCAAGAAAAATATCTCATTCCAAATGCTCAATATGGCTTTCGAGCTGCACACTGTACAGAACTCCATCTTACAAAAGTGGTATAGCACATTCGAGATAAGAGGAATCGTAAAAAGGCAACAGGATTAGTTATGTTTGACATAGCTAAAGCCTTTGACAAAGTCTTGTATGCTGGACTAATGTATAAAATGCATATACCCAAAATTCCAAGCCCATAATTCAAATCATTTACTCATTTTTACATGACAGAACATTTCGTGTCAAAAGAGACAATCACATTTTCAGGTGCCATTGTTTAGGTCAAGTGTGGATAATCACTTCGAACCGTCAAAGAATCCATAGTTTCATCGATGCGTGGAAGCGGGTAGTTGTCTTTCTTCGTGATGTCGTTGAACCGTCTGTAGTTGACACAAAAACGAGTGCTCCTATCCATTCTCTTCAACAGAACTGCAGGTGATATCCACGAGCTGATTCATGTCTCAATTACTTCTTGGTTTTCCATTGCCGAGATCGTTGCGCTCACTTCTCTTTAGTTGGTTAATGGAAGTCTTCTTGGCGCTTATCGAATTGGCGCCTTGCGAGAGTCACCATACTTGTTCGCCTTTGATTGCCTTGACCTGTAGAGCTTTACCTGTAAAATATCGCGATACTTACTCATCAAATCAGAGGCTTGCTTGAAGAGCTCTGGTGATAACTGGGTTTGCTCCAATAAGGTCAACAATAAATGGCAGGCTTCTTCGGTCTCTTGTTTTCTAGCTGCATGTTTATCTAAGGATTCAATAAATAGAAAAAAAAGTAATTAACACCGACAAACGCAAGTTAGCTTCAAAACAACGAAAAGAATTTAACATCCGAACACATTACCGTTAATAAGAGAGACGACGAAAGATATAAACATCCAAGCCTAAGATCGATCTCGTGTCTACAATCCACAGACTAGAAACCTTACTCATGTCACCCTACAAGCATCCTACAATCGGATGACAACGAAACGTTAATGCTTATCTTAATAATGCTTATCATTTCCACCGAAGAATGCAAAGAAATTAAACGAAATCAATAAATTATTCGAACTTTAGGAAGACGCAAAAATATGGAGGATCAATTTGACGTAATACTGAAGTTACCCATTATGTTCTTACGTAAATAATTTATTAAAAATTTTAATGTGGAGTGCATTCGGAATAAACCAGCTAGAATATTCAGTCGTCTGTATTGTTATGAAGACATGGCAGGGAACAACAAAATATACAAAGCACCCTGAAAAAGTAGAATTTCTAGAGGAGTAACTATAGCCATTAAAAAGTCCAATATGCATCCCGTCATATTCTTTTGTTTTAGAAAATATCGGAATTTGCATTAAATGCTAATGAAAATCCACCTACCGCCAGTGCCAAACTTCGTGACTTAAACTTTTTCAAATGTACTTCTCTTGTTTCTTATCCTACTTGTAATACAAACGCAACTACTAGAACTCTAAGATACCTTACGACGTAAGTGGTTTTCGGCTACCCAGGTGAACGGAAATCAGGCTACTCTCGCTTTTATGATGGTGGCCACCCTCGCGATCCTTTTTCGCGCTTCGACCAACTGCCAACTTTCTCCGTTCTGTAGTTCTCCGCCAACTGTACTGAATCACGTTTCCAATAGTAGAGGGCTCAACTTGTCTATTAGTGCTTCCAACTATCTGCAAGAATTTTCAAGTCCGGAAAACAATCTCTAACCTGACTTTTTGCCTAAGCGTCGAACGTTCGTGCTTCGCCCGTTCCTGCTGGTCAACGGCAAAATAAACATGGAACGTTACACTCGTACTCGGGATTTTTCACCACCGCCCATTTTCGAATCACACTTGAAGTTCGCAGTTCTCAAATTTTCGCTGATCTAAGTCAGGCACACAATTCGGATATCCACCAACTCATTGTAGGTTTCGACCGCAGTCCGCCTTCTTTTCTTTTCCGCATAATTCTGTAAACACCAGGCGGTTTTTCATTAGTCGAAATGCTGACCCAGCCCACGCAATTAAGCTTAGTGAAGGTGTTTTTTTAAAGGACCACTGCTTCAACAAATTCCATTCCTTAATTGAACTCACAGACAACCAGTCGTTTAGCATCGCACACACTATTTCCAGTCAATAAGTTGATTTCTACTTATCATACACTCGCATTTCAAGTAATAGTCCGTAGTTTTCCATGGAGTTGCTACTGTACAGAACACACGATTTCACGAAGACCAGATGCTGAGGATATGACACACTGCGCGAAAACAAGATCGTTAACATGGCAGTTTCCGATATTCCAATTGCCAATTGAATCGCGTCGACAACAACGTTATTCACCAATTTCATACAAATTTTGCCGTCGTAGAATTTTAATTCTGCGCGAAGGAATTAAAAATTTCTCCGTGCACACGGGGAATTTTTACAAATGGTGGCAACTTAAGTTTTCGATTTCACACAGTTTAAAAAAATTAAAATTGTCCAGAGCTTTCCGCGCTCTATACTTAAACACTTGGGTTATTGATTTTCGCAGGTTTTTTATTTATAACAATGCAGGTTTCGCTTGTAACGCGTTCACGATTCGATTCTACTCTAACTCTAATTCCTTTCTTTCAGACTCTTTTATAATATATTTATGCTGACCCAGTGTTTTTGATACAATCTTAAGCTGATCTTGCCAATGCAATGGATCCGAAAATCTTACTTGGCATAATTTTCAATATTCTTTAATATAAACATTGCTATGAATTCTTTAATATAAACATTGCTATGATTGACTTCATTCAAAGCGAAATCCAGTCTGTTGTTTATCATTTGAGTCAGCAGTTCTCAGCTTAAGATCGTTCTTATCATTATTTACATTTGAGTCAGCAGTTTGGGGTTTGAGTTTTGACATAACACGCAACATACACACATCGTATCGTTGAAGGAAAAATCAAAAAAGAAGACCCCCCGGTTTTCCACATCCTTTTAAAACCACCCATCTAGCGGATTGTTCCTTCCGCTGCGACCGTTCACCCTTCGGGCGATGACCCATCCGAGATTCGACCTACTTTAGTGAACCGCTGTAATTGCTGTACGGCGAGTTTTCCTATCTACACTGGATTTCACGACACTTCGCCTCAACTGGTGACACTTGTGATCGCGAGTCGCGAAAGTGGGTCGAATTCGCCGCTAAGTGTTTGGCTTCGATGCGTTAGCCGGAATAAAACCGCTCGAGCTCGTTCCGGTAGGTACTTATTTTGATGCTGGTATCGGTGAATTCTTGCGCTGCTTGCTGGCTTTCAAAATCATTTGATCTCCTACGACTACTTAGTTATCCTTACCAATCTAACTCCAATCAATAATTCTAATTCTAGCTTCTATGAATTTCCCTTGCCACTAAAGTTACCATATTTTGGCTAATCGCTAAATAAACTATATTTTAAATTCTTTCGAGCTTGGTTCGTGATCGAGCAAAAGAATTCAACTCCTACTATCGCGGATCAACGGAAGGTAGTGGTTTACTTTGTTTACTTCATTCGTTCATTCCGTTGCTTTCGGAAGACGCGTTCGCCAGATTCTTTTCGTGTGGAAGCAATATATCTAGACAGGGTATACGGAAAGGGATAGCCAAGTTTCGGCACTGGTGTATGAACACTAATAGTTGTTTTAGCAATGGAACTGTGTAACTTTCTTGTTAACACAATATTATCCCTTCGTACAATTTTTGGATCAAACCGCTTTATATTTCAAAACAAAGTAGTTGCATTCCAATCAGAAGCATTCTCTTCTTTTTTATTTTAGTCTGTTGTCATCACTTTCGAAAAAAGCAATTTTCCTTTTTCTATTCACTCACTGTCTTCATGGTTGATACGTAGTATCCGTCCCAATTTATGTAAGTTAAGTTAACAATCTACGAGTCTACGAATGTAACGCGATCCAGCCACATGCCAGTCAACAAACACCTCACCTGGCCATGAGACAAGAAATCACGATGACACCACGTCTAGACACCTGTCTCATATTCAAGCATCAGGAATGTGCCGATTCTATGTCTACATACCAGTGGCAGTTTCTAGCATAAGTTAGAATTTAGAATCTAGTAGCAGTTCTACTCGATCCTTTGTAATCAACGGACGAAAAATAAAATTAATATTTTTCTTTATGAAAAATTCGTGAAGACTTAATTAATTGGCGCCCAACGTGGGGTTTTAGCATAACCGTATGCACCAAAGTAAAGCATACGCGCGAAATAAACGCAATCCGCAGTGAACAGATCTACGAAAGTATTCACGCGCAAATCAAAGTAAACGCGAGATACGAAATTGATTTGTAGAGGAAAGAAATTCGCGAGCGAGTAGGGTTCCGGACAACAGGGAGGAAACCCCCCAAGTAGCCAACGCGCGAAAAGGAGCAATCAAGAATTGCAGCCGCCTCCCTTATTATGCACACTTCAGTAGTGTTATTGTAAGTTTCTAGAATATTAAGTTAGCTAGTTTGAATTAGAAACCTGAGCCTATTCATATAAATTTCACTATATTATCATGTTCTTGCATTTCATTGCATATTATTTTCAGGAAATTTTTTAAATAGATTTACAATTTCTTTCTTTTGATAAATACTTCGCGAGAAATTGAAACGTATATTGCGTTGTTAAAATTAAAACTTATATTGTGGTGTTAAAGTAAGAGTGTAGTGTTGATTGATAGACTTCAAAAATTTTTAAAAAGCCTTCCTGAAAAACGAAACTCGTATTGTGGTGCTGTAAGTGTAGTGTCAATTGGAAATGGCGCGACAGGAGAACCTCATTCGACCAGCAATACTATGGTTCGGAAACAGTCCCGAGGATCAGGATGTTCCGAGGGGTGCCCCTCCTGTAGCGGCTCCTCAAAGAACAGCGGCACCTAATCCGAACGTGCCGGGGCATTTGGAGGCTGTAATAGAAGGATTAATTGCACGAGAGTGCCCTAGAATCCTACACGGATTGCTATACCCCGATCTGGATCCTACTTTGGAAATGGATCGGGGAATAGAGGAGAGATAAAGGGGAAATCTTGAAGAAATGATTAAGATTCCTGATATAGTGAAAAGCCTTAGAGAATTCTCAGGGTAGCCTGGAGAATTCAGCTCCTGGAGGAAGAGCGTAGAAAGGTTTCTGCAAATTTATGAAAATTTGCTTGGGACCCCAAGATATTACGGAATTCTGAACGTAATTAGAAATAAAATTGTAGGACAAGCAGATATGGTGCTTGAGTCTTACAACACCCCATTGAATTGGGTAAGGATTTCCCGCTGCCTGACTCTCCATTATGCCGATAAACGGGATATTAGCACATTGGAGTACCAAGTTTTCCAGGAAAGTACCATTCAGCAAGTATGCGCAAGTGCGTATTTTAAAGTCTAGAGGAATACAGGACATAAGAGGACCCTTAAGGGAGTTACTGATCTCGTTTGGAGTACCAAGACAGGTGGTTATAGATGGATATAAGTCTCTGAACTCCGCATCAATCACATTCATGATGCAAGATCAGTTGAGAATGCAAGTTTACCGAACTCCTTCCCACAGAAGGCAAGGTAACGGGCAAGTGGAGTGATTCCATTCAACGCTAACAGAGATTATGAGATGTCTTAAGGCAGATGGTATCCCTAGATCCTTTGAGAAGCTGGTAGAAACAGCGGTCCATAAGTATAACTACAGTGTACACTCGGCGACTGGTAAGAAGCCCGTTGAGCTATTCTTCGAAAGGGTCGTATCTGCGGACCCGAAAATTCTTGAAAGAGCTAGGAAGGAGAACATAGAAATGTTGAAGGCTCGACAGGCCAAGGATTTAGGATAAGAACATGAGGTAGGACAACAAGTATTTGTAAAAAACAATAAGCGAGTTGGATGAAAACTTTCAGCTAGGTATAAGAAAGAAACTGTTAAAGAAAATAGGGACACAGTAATAGTTACAGAAACGGGACGTGTAATACATAAAAGTGACATTCGAAATTGATTTCCCTTCAGATTCGTGGCTCTTGTGGGAGCGGAAGTGCAGATAATAGATCATTCCAACTCGCAAATGATAGCTATAAAATCTGGGAAGGCATGGATCCAGAGTGGTACCCTGATGTTGATCCACATCTTTCCAATGGAGTAATTTCGGCAATCAGCACACAACATCTCATCCCTTGTGAACGATCATATTCCAAGTAATAATCCTTTTCATCAGTTGTTGGTACAGGAGATATCTGAGGTGGAGAAATACCTACAAAACTTTAAACATATTCGGCCAAAAAGGGCATTAAATTTTCTTGGGACAGCCTGGAAATGGGTAGCGGGTAGCCCCGACCACAATGACTTAGTCATGCTGAAGGACAAAATCAACGGCATTATTTCTAATAACAATCTACGGCTTATAATAAATCGGGAACATAATGACAGGATTCATAAATTAACAAAAACCGCTAACGAATTGTTAAATATGATCAGGAAAGATAAGGTTTTCGAAAACACGCTGGCTTTGACAACACAATATAAGGTCAGATTACTTAAGGAAGAAATTTTAAATGTCATTCAAGCAATTCGTTTAGCCCAATCCAATACCGTTAACTCCAATATTGTTTCAAAATTCGAAATATCAACCATAATTAATAATTTTCGTCAAAATAGCATACCGGAAATAAGTATTGAAGAAATCCGAGAATTATCAGAACCAAAGGTCATGCAGAATTCTTCTCATATTTTTTATATTATAGCAGTACCCATTGTAACAATTAAAATTTTTGAAAAATATGTACTAAAACCAGTAAAGAAAAATGGAACGATACCTAAATTAGAATTTACCAATATATTAATCAATAATGATGACTTTTTTGGAATATTAGGCTCATGCAAAACTTATAATGATTTATTTGTTTGTAAACAAAATAAGGTTAGAAATATTAGGGAATCGCAATGTGTACCTCATTTGTTTAGGAGTAGAACCGCGCAGTGTAAAAGGGAGAGTGGTCATCACCTACCATCGGTGGAAGAAATCAAATCAGGCGTGCTGTTCATAAACGAATTCAAAGGTATCATTGAGGTCGATCAAAAAACCCATGAATTGAAAGGATCTTACCTGAATATGTTCCGAAACTCTTCAATTACAATAAACAATCAAAGATACGCTGCCAATGAACTACAGACCGTGGAAATCTTACCACCGCTGCTCAACACGTACACCGGCGACAATGCACTTGATGACATCCTCTCCTTGGAGTTGATGAGGGAGTTGACCATAAATAACACAAAGCAAATCGAGACGTTAAGGATCGAAAAAGCAACTTACCAGATCGCCAACTACGGGATATTGGCGTTATTGATATGCATAATCGCCGCCTTTAAGATTTCAAGGCTCTGTAAAAGGACTACGAGTACGACGACCAGGGTAGCCGATTCCATACCTGCAAACTTACCTGCCATCCCGACGAGTAATTCCGGATCGGTTCTGAATTTTCAGGACCTTCCTAATTTGCGAAGCAACAACGGCATGTACAACCTGTCCTTTTTCTAACGTTCGAGGACGAACGTACTCAAGGGGGAAAGAATTAAGGTAACAATCTACGAGTCTACAAATGTAACGCAATCCAGCCACATGCCAGTCAACAAATACCTCACCTGGGCATGAGACAAGAAATCACGATGACACCACGTCTAGACACCTGTCTCATATTCAAGCATCAGGAATGTGGCTATTCTATGTCTACGTACCAGTGGCAGTTTCTAGCATAAGTTAGAATTTAGAATCTAGTAGCAGTTCTACTCGATCCCTTGTAATCAACGGACGAAAAATAAAATTAATATTTTTTTATGAAAAATTCGTGAAGACTTAATTAATTTGTATATTTATACTTGGTTTTAAACAGGAAATACATTTTGGATTTCGGATCAGTATTGCTACTAGAAAAGTCACTGGTGAGAAAAGATGACCTGAAAGAATCGGTCCGCACGTGTTATAAAAAGAGGATGTTTTATAAAAAAAACGTGCAAATTTCACTGAATAGCGAATTAAGGTCGAAAATTCAGATCAGAAGTCTGTCTTTTTGTTATTTCTAGCGTCAAAAAGAACTCAAATGAAGAAGATAGCAGCACTGTTTTTTTTTTGAATCACAAACACGACGAATGAATGTTAAACATTAAGTTTGAAGTTCTTAAGTTTAGCTTAAGACTATCAAGGAATGCATCATATTTTTCCACGACAAGCTATGCTGTTTAAACCAACGCAGCAAACATTTTGTCGGAATTTGTCTTAAGCGAACTAAAGTCGGACCGCCTATTCTTCGCCAGAACGAACAACAGTCGGAAAATAGCATACGCGGGAGCACGACGAGAGTCTCGCAGCAAAACTCAAGAAGTTTTCGTAACATGCATTTGTATACGACACCGTACAATGATTGCGATGCGAGGCGAGAAATATTCGGGAAAACGAAAATTCCTCTGCAACGAGGTGCGTGATGTTTGTCAGATGCTCTATGGCGCGTAAATGAAATTTGAAATTCAAACGCCTTAATTACTTTTTAACTATGAGGGTTATTCTAAATGAATTTTGAATGAAAATTTCGTGCATCCTTGTTGAGGCTATTATTCGCCAAATGAAGTAAAATTACAAATTCGAATTTTTAAAAATCAAAAACAATTTTAATCAAATTTCATTTGAAGCGTCACCAATTTGACTTTTGTCATATGAATATTATTCTTCCTCGCACCGCGTGCATTGTAAATTATATGCGTTGCGCGACGACGAGCGAGAATCGCATCGCCGTCACACAGTATTGTATCTGGGCCTTAAAGCTATGGAAAAATCGTCTTTTCTTCGCCAGAGCGAACAAAAGCCGGAAAATAACACATGGGGCGCGTAAAGCTATGGACAGAGCGAAGAAAAAAACATTTCTTTTTCCTGTTTTCTGGACCCAATTTTATTTTTATGGGTTGTTGATCAGTTTGCTCTTGTCAGTCTCAGCTAAGATTTCTAAGTGACATTTTTGGTTATCCGTTTTCGAACCCACACTTTCATTTTAAATTACTAATTTGCAACGCGAAATTAGCGTTTATTTTCTCGATCACGCATTACCTTGTGCAGCATTTTCACAATAGGTTAGTTACGCGATCAAAATTAATCATTTGTGCGTTCTTTTTCATTAGTTTTATACGCAACCAAAGCTTATCCTTTCAGCTTCTTGATTTGTTTTCCGACTGCGCGAGTTATATGTTAATTGTGTTGTGTGTTAAAAAAAACAACCTAGTTTCGGTTTCGAAAGAATGATACTTTACCACTTTATGCGGCAGTTATGCGGTGCGTAAAACTATGGAACAAGAAAACTTATCTTTTTCCTGTTTTCGGGATCCAATTTTATTTTTATGGGTTGTTGATCAGATTGCTCTTGCCAGTCTCAGCCTAGAGTTTTAAGTGACCTATTGAGTTATCCGTTTTTTGACTCGGTCTCTCTGATTTTTAATTATTAATTTGCATCGCAATTCCCGATTATTTTCTTGTTTGACTTTTTTCTTGTCTTCCTGTCCACGTTTGAATTTTTTTTTTCAATAAAGGAATCAATAAGATTCTTACAGACTCCACTTTAACAAAATAGGAATACAAACAGGCTGTAAAGTAAGTCTTTTCTTCATGAAGGAAATTGAGTTGTAGAATTAATTCTGTTTGTATAAAGTCACAGGGAATCTGTAAACCATCGAAACATGGAGAATACAATCAAGCTTATGGAAAAAAAATATGTGTTGTACGTCTTAATAAAAACAGGAAAAGGAAAACTGACGAGCCCTGAAAATCTGCAGTTTATCAATAAAATTGGGAGACAGTCAAGTTCGGATAATTCTACTAGTTTGGCGACCTGCTTATCCGTCAGTACGGCTTCCTGCTTGTCCACTTGTTTCTCATGTTTTCTCAGTAACTTCGGATGCTCCAATCTTGCAATACTGTAAAAAAGTCAAAAGAGATGACTTTTTCTAAGTAAGATATAAATCAGTCGATTACACAGCCCAACGTTTCTGTCAGAGGGACTTTGATGAAATGTAGTCCACCAATGGAAAGTACTGACGTGACGTCACCTTAAACAGTCGCCATTTTCTTGCGGGACACCCAATATTATTGAATGTATGAGATCTCAATAATATATATGTCACACAAAAAACCAGCTGTAATGCTTATTATTAATTTATTCAGTATCCTAATCAGCATAACAGCTGTTCCTTTTGTTGCCCAATGTACACTTCATTACATGCACCTACAGTAGAGCACCGAGAATCCATGTATCTATTTTGTGATTTCAAAATTTCAATCACTATGTTTTATTTAAATAATTTTTTACAATTGGTATCAGCGGCTTTCACAAGTGGTATGTTCATACATTCAACGCGCAAAAATTGTTAATACCGGATTATATAAAAAAATATTTATTTATTTGAATGAAATTCACTAAGGATCACACTATCTAAGTGCAACAAGATAAAAAAACACTTAACTAACCAATTTGCTGTAAAATATTATAAAAAAGGGGACAAAGCTTCGGCATTTAAAAAGTATATTGTTTGCAGTTTACTTGGCGTTCCGACAGTTGGCCAAGAATTCGTGAATAGCGAACTGCTCATAACGATTCGGAATTCAAAGACTGGTAAAGTGCCACTCTTTCGAAAACTTAGACTAAATGGTTTTTGTTTTAAACTCACCACACAATTAACATATAACTCGCGCAGTCGGAAAACAAATCAAGAAGCCGAAAAGGATAAGCGTTGGTTGCGTATAAAACTAATGAAAAAGAACGCACAAACGATTAATTTTGATCGCGTAACTAACCTATTGTGAAAATGCTGCACAAGGTAATGCGTGATCGAGAAAATAATCGCAAAAAAAACGAGAGTGTGAGTCCGAAAACGAATAACCAGAAATGTCACTTAGAACTCTTAGCTGAGACTGACAGGAGCAAACTGATCAACAACCCATAAAAATAAAATTAGATCCAAAAAACAGGAAAAAGAAAAGTATTCTCTTTTACGCTTTGTCCATAGCCTTACGCGCCCCATGTGTTATTTTCTGACTTTTGTTCGCACTGGCGAAAAATAGGCGATCCGAATTTAGTTCGCCTAAGCGAAATTCCGACGAAATGTTTGCTGGGTGGGTTCTTTTGTTTCCAGCTCTTTACTTATACGACTCTTGATAATGTA
Organism: Stratiomys singularior; assembly: GCA_954870665.1. Classification (NCBI taxonomy): domain Eukaryota; kingdom Metazoa; phylum Arthropoda; class Insecta; order Diptera; family Stratiomyidae; genus Stratiomys; species Stratiomys singularior. The sequence goes on along the minus strand of OX940877.1, from coordinate 78,658,314 downwards.
TGGCATTTTCATTGAAGTGTAGTTTATGTAAACAATTTAGTGCTGTGGTCAGCCACTTTCAATTTCATCAATAGTTCTTAGACAATTTCAGAGCCGCATTGGGTTGATATTTCATACTTTGGCTTTTTCACAAATTTTAGTGTTGCAGTGATGAAACTCTATTAACAAACGAGAAACGTGAGGACTTCGGATACATATTTTTTTCTTTAAAAATATTTACGGTGAGAAACTTACATTCTATGGTTATAAAAGTCACACTCTAAAGCACTCAGCTATCATAAAATACGAACTGATAGATTGCTTTTTTTCATCATGGCTCACGAAATCATTGACCTGAAATGGTAGGCAGCAATCAAGGTACAACAGGAGCAAAAACGGAGTTGCTTTCATGATGTGAAATTGATGTGACTGTTGTCATGACTAGATATTTCATCTAAATACAGACAAAAGTGTGCACAAAAGGATAGAAAACATTGACTTTTGTTAGCCTGTATACTATTCACATAAACGTACTTTATCAGACATGAAAATCGAAACACATTCTTGTATTTTGATGCAAAGTATATAAGTAGTTTTGGCTTTAAATTTTATTGCTTTAACTTCACCCTTGACACAATTGCTTGTATGAGTGCTTGTTATGATGTTCTGTAAGCCGGCAGCTTCTTCCCTACTGACCAGTATATTTAGAAATGAGCGATGCCATCCTCTAGTGCGTTTACTATAATTTGTCGTTCTTCGAAATAGCAACATTGTCTCGAACCATATTTTGAATCATGGCATAGCTACTGAAAAGCACTACCACGCTCAGAAGGAATCATGAAGATGTAGATACAATGTATATCAGAAAAGCGTGGAAGCATTTTAAGTGAAAGAATCGTGAGTTCATTGCATTGCGAGCATATTTTCCATTACAATTCGATATCTAAGACATTGTGAATGGAAAAAAATTTTGATTCAAACTTGTTATAGTGTCAAACGCATCGTACTATAGTGTTATCACTTTGAAAATACGGTCCTTTCTTTTCTTGAATAGCAATCTTAAAAAAAACTGACTCCAAGCCAAAAAATGGACAGGCCATCGGCAAACCTGTTTGTTCATCCGACAAAGCATCGCATCTACATGCTTTTTTTTTTTTTTGTTTGGGAGGTGAAGGCTATTTACGCCCTGAGTGTCGGACTCCCCCGCTACCGGACTACCGACTAAACACCTCCCCTGTCACACCGAGAACCTAGCCTGGAGCTGTTTGTCACATTACTTCGGACTAGGCCTCATTAATCATCGCTTAGCGATGTCTTCAGGCTAAGGGAAATCTCACATCCGTGAAGAGAGAGAAGGAATTGCAATTAGTAACTATAATATTGCGTTACAGAGATGTTCCCTCCCTCGCCAAGCGATCCATTATGTCCTTCTTTATAATGAGTACTGTCCGTACGTAATGCGACACACAGTTCCAATTGTCCTTTGTTTTCATCATTTTTCCCGTTAAATTTTCTGGGGAAATTACGCCAATTTTCTCCGAGAGATGCGAACGGAGTCTTGTTAATCTATTACACGTAAAGAACGTGTGGCATGCGTCATCCGTCACCCCCGGGCAGAACACGCAAGTTGGGGATGTTGTCTTTCCCATCTTATACAGGTAAGACTGAAAATACCCGTGACCACTGAGCAGTTGCGTCAGATAATAATCAGTATCACCATGCATTCTGTAGAACCACGGCCCCAAGTCACTTATCAGCCGTGCGGTCCATCTGCCTCGCGTTTCGTTTTCCCATGTTTGCTGCCATAAGATAAGGGTTCTTCTCCGTTCCTCTTGGCTGACGGTTTCTCTCGCCGACTCCCCCCTACGTGAGTATACACGTTTCCGTTCGTCAGCAAGTAATTTAATTGGAACCACCCTCGAGATTACCAGCACTGCAGGTTCAGAGACAGTGCGGTATGCAGCGGCTATCCGTAAAGCTCCTTGCCTCTGCACTTGTGCCAGACACCTTCGGTACGTCTCTTTATTAAAAGCATCAGCCCAAACCTCGGAGCCATACAAGAGCACTGACTCCATTACACTCATCAGTAGACGTCTTTTGCTCGAGGTTGGCCCCTGCGTGTTGGCCATAATGCGGTTTAGCGCCGATACCCGCGCGGAGGCCTTATCTGCTGACGCTCGAACCTGCTCGAAAAAACTCATCTTCGAATCAATCATCAAGCCAAGGTATCTGATTGATTCTTTTGATTCGATGATCATTCCCCCTATACGAACCGGCATAACACGAGGGATTCACTTCTTTGTGAGGACGACAACCTCGGTCTTTTCCAGCGCTAGGCTAAGCCCACGGTCTGTCATCCACTCGCTCACTCGGCGTATTACCGCATCCAGTTTGAGCTGCGTCTGTCCAACAGTACGTCCGGCGACCAGTACTGCTACGTCATCTGCGTAGCCAACCAGGCACGACTCCTCCGGTAACTGCAGCCTCAAAAGCTCATCGTACGAGACATTCCAGAGGTCCGGGCCCAGAACAGAGCCTTGCGCGACCCCTGATGTCAAATCAATTCTTCGCCGGCCTCCCAACGAGTCATAGATGAGTTTCCGATTTTTGAGGTAGTTTTTCAATATCCGCATCAGGTACCTCGGCACCCTGAAATATTCCAGAGCACCAAGAATATCTGTCCATCTAGCAGAGTTGAAGGCATTTCTCACATCTAGAGTTATGAGCAGTACTATTCGTCTCGAGTAATGATTGTGGGCTTCTGCCTGCTGGACCGCGCTCACTACCTCTGCTATTGCACCAATTGTGGATCGACCAGCCCTGAAGCCGTACTGTCGAGGAGACAGATCCCCGGCAGTTCGAATGGCTACTCCAAGTCTTTCTCTAATGAGCCTCTCGAGTACCTTCCCAGCGGCGTTCAGCATACATAGGGGCCGATATGTAGATGGTTGCTCCGCGTTCCCCTTTTCCTTGTGGATCAGCACGAGCCTCGCCTCTTTCCAGCAATTTGGAAACACGCCCTGCCGCAAACAGGCATTGAAAGTGGTGAGCAGCTTTTCAGGACAAATTTGATGTGCAAGCTGTATCACTTCCGCTGGTATACCGTCTGGTCCTGGGGCCTTTTTCGATTTTAAAGCTTATACCGCATCATCCAGTTCGATGGCGGTAAAAAGTGAGCATTCTCCGGAACATGCTTAGAATAAAATCTACATGCTTAGAATAAACAAATAATTTCTCTTAAAATGTTTTCAATTCAAACTCCAGTCCAGTGCTTGTAAGAACATTGCCTTGTTGCCTTGAAAATTTGTGTTTTTTAAGTTTCTAAATCAACCATATTTATATATATATATATATATATATATATAAAGGTCGTTTTTTTGCCTTTCAGGTCGTTTATTTGCCGAATCAAGGCAAAAATACAATAGTGCGAGACTGCGATGCGAGAGCGCGACGAGCGTCACGCAGCAACTGTCAAGCAGTTTTCGTAACATGCATTTGTATAGGACAATGTACAATGATTGCGATGCGTCAATGCGAGGCGAGAAATATTCGGAAAATCGAAAAATTCTCGCAACGAGATGCGTTGACGCCTGTCAGATGCTCGATGGCGCTTAAATGAAATTTGAAATTCATACGCCTTAATTACTTTTTAAGTACTAGGGCTATTCTAAATGAATTTTGAATGAAAATTTCTTGCATTCTTGTAGAGGCTAATATTTGCCACACTAAGGAAAATTCAAAACTTTTAAAAATCAAAATCAATTGCAAGCTAATTTCATGTAAAACGTCACCGATTTGACATTTGTCATATGAACGTTATTCTTCCTCGCATCGCGTGCATTGTAAATTGAATGCGTTGCGAAACGATGAGCGGGAATCGCATCGCGCTCACACATCGCCGTCACGCAGTATTGTATCTGGGCCTTCATTTTCCAATTTCCACGAAATCATTGAACCGCTGCTCTGCGGGTGCCTGCCTCAGGGACGCGAAGAGGTAATAGTTAGGTGACTCCTCGTCTGGAAAGTACGGCGGATGCAGAAGCAAGTCTCATCCAAGCGTTTTCATAGTGTTTTTAACTGCTTTTACTGTGTGCAATGACGCATTGTCGTATAACAAAATCACTTTACCATGTCTTCGGGCCCATTTCGGCCGTTTTTCGATTTATGCGTGGTTTAAATTTATCATTTGTTGACGATAGCGTTATGAATGAATGGTTTGTCGGGGCTTCAAGATTTCATAACACACAATACCACTCTGGGTTCCAACAGACACAGAGCATGGTCTTCTTGCCGAAGCGACTTGGCCTTGGTGTTGAAAGATCGGCTTCGCCAGATGAATGCCACGATATTTTCCACTCTAGGGTTTCAAAATAATTCCATATTTCGTCGCCCGTCACAATTCGATACAAAATAATTTCCTGTCGTGGCGCCGCTGTCGTTTTACTGCTAAGTGCCGGTAATTTTGAGTTGAGTCACCATCCAACAACTCCCGCTATACCTCTTCGCATTTTTGTGGCCTATCATAGCGTTCACTGTCTTTTACATTGAAATGACCACATTTGAATTCGCGAAACCATGTTTCACATATCCTAATTGATGTATCGTGTCCATCCTTTGGTTTTATCATCAAACGTTACTTTCAACAGCTTTTCTCTTTTGATTGAACAAGAAAAGCAATCCGTGTTGCAAATGCTCTTTTTCAGGCACACAATTCGACATGATTGATCAACACGATGAAATAAACAAGTTAGTTGTGTTTGCACCTAAATGTCAGACGATTGAAATGGCGTATGTGTCAAATTAAGACGCTGTGTACCTTCTGCGGGAAAAAACTTATACACATGCCTGGTCTATGTATGTGTGTCAAATTCTCCTATTTACGGGTGACTGCACCATGTCTTTTTTGCAGGCAGCTCATTTTCTTCGCTTTCAACATTGAAGACATTTTTGCATAAGTCGTCAATACGCACTTCAAAAACTTTGTCTGATGATCAAAAATTTAAGCTTACAAACGAGATTAAAAGTGGCTCAGGAAATAAAGATGTAGCTGTGAAGTATTGCACTCTGGCAATTACAGTGTCTACTATTTTCAAAAATAAGCACTCAATTATTACAGCAATGGAAAAATGTGCATGTGAGAGTGTCACGAAGCTTAAAAAAGCCTATATGCTTATTTAGCATCTACACAGGAGGCGATTCCACAAACCAGTGAGCCCGATCATTCTAAGAACTGGAATAAGCCCATTTTGTGCATTGAATCTGATCATGTGAACTGCTGAGATTTCTTCTGCAATTCGAGTTGTAGTAAGCCCTTTTCTGTACATAAAATCTCTGCCCAAATAACTGCACATTTGAGTAGTAGTTTAGCATTCAAACTATGAAGATCGCTTAAATAAAATTATTTTGAAAATTAAAACTTTGTTATTTTTTTCTTGAAAAGTAACACGCAGTTACTTTTACTCGCACGTCTAAGATCACATGACATCGGCATTATTCTTCATTGAATTTGGATAGGTAACCACCCTGCTGTACAAATGTCCTTCACGAGGCTATGCGACTACCCTACTCTTTGCATTGATACTCACTCGAGGGTAGCAGTGCGGTGTGGAAGCATGATTAGCCAATGTGTCCTCCGCAAAGTGTTTATCGCGCTTACGTAACTTGGACCTCGAACTTGCACCGTAATGTAATGTCCGTCCTCCCTGTGTTCGTTGCATGTCTGAAGATATCGAATTCTAAAAGATGAAAAGATTTTCGGACAATTTTTCAAATTAAAAGACGGTAATTCATTCTTCCTCTCCATTTGGTGACAACTTGGGCATATTGTTTATCTTCCTTAGAGTCTCTTCCACTCTGTCTTTTTTACTATAGCGAACATGTGATCTACATATTGTATCCATACCTTTTGAAGAAAGTGCTTCTTTGCAATCTGCATTTCCAACCATCCGACCCATCCCATGAACATTTCACGTAAAAGGGAAGAGGCTCGTGGAATGTCGTTTCCACAAAGCTACGCTGGATTTTTGTTTAAAGAAACTTCATCTGAATATAAATGGTTGATTTGTACCGATTTTCTTCTGGTTGCTATTTTAAAAAATTTGCAGTTGGACTTCACGAAATATTGGGAAAGGCGAGCGCAATAACAACATTTTATAGAAGAAAATTCATCATCACGTGACTCTCTTCCTCCATAGAGACGAAACACTCATCTTGGGTGGTTTTCGATTCAGAAAAATTATATTGAAAAGCATACTTAAAACGATTTTATTGCTGTGACAAAAAATTTCTAGGCATCAACAAATTCGCTGACTTTTCTCAAAAAATAAAACCGACGATGGACTGCCACCACAAAAATACGATGCAGTATGAAATTAAAACTGCGATTCTATTATTTTTTTATTATTATTATTATTTTTACTTGGATCCACTTGCTGGAAAATAGCATAGGCCGTAAGCTACCCTCGTTTTATTAGGGTGAAGCCAAAGATCCCGGCTTATCCTGCAGTCATTCCTATCATTCCAAGCGTATCTGTCTCTTTCCAGAGGATTTCAGCTAGTTCCCTTTTTACCGTTGCTAGTGGCACTTTAATTGTGTCTTTTCTAGTGGCCTTTTGGTTGGCTGATCCAGCCCTCACTAGCTCATCCGCTCTTTCATTTCCCTCTACACCGCTGTGTCCAGGGACCCATGTCAGTTTTACATTTACTCGGTATGCTGATCTTGTATGGAATCGTTGTGTCCACTATCGGTTGAATTCTCTCCAGCTCCCTTCAACATGACGGGGCCATTCTCTCCATTTTTCCAAAATGCAAACGTGACCCGTTTGTGGATGGGTAGATAACCCATATGTGGATTTTAATCCGATGCTCGCAGGTGATGCCTCTCTGAAGATGAATTTGTCGAGATTGAGCATTATCTCCATTGCAGCAGTTGGCGTAGTCCTAATGGCACCTGTGATGCCAAGGCAGGCCATTTGCTGGATCTTCTCTAGCTCTTTTGCAATGGTTCTCTTTTGTAATGCCTGCCACCAAACCAATGCCCTGTAAGCGGTTATTGGCCTCACTACTGTTGTGTAAATCCAGTGGGCAATTTTGGGTTTTATTCCCCAGGTTTTTTCCACTAGTCTTTTCATTGTGAAGAGCGCCGCTGTAGCTCTCCGTCTGACTGCTCCTATGTGTGGAGTCCAAGTGAGCTTACTATCCAAGGTTACTCCTAAGTATTTTACCTTGTTTACTAAACTTATCCGTCAGCGGTCGGGGGTGAAAATGACTCCGGTTTACGACGCTTTGTGTAAAGCATAAGCTCCGGTTTGTCGGCATTGATGCGCAGTCCGTTTAGCTTCGCCCACTCGAAAAGATATGAGAGTGCAGTCTACATCAATTCTGACATGGTTCCCGTCCATGGTTTAGTTTCGTCATCCATTTAGTTAGATATGAGTCTATTCGATATCTTTGAATGGCTGCTACTGTGCTCTCAGTTTTTACATTATTGAAGGCTCCCTCGATACAAATGCAAACCACCAAAGTGTAATCTTCGATTGCAAGGTTCCTCTCTATTCTACTTATGACTACATGTAGTACCGTTTCTGTTAAGCGCCCTGGAAGGTATGTATATTGGTTGGGACAAAGCTCTGTTGTGTTCACGGTGCTTTTTATGTAACCATCCACCAGGCGTTCCAGGGTTTTCAGCATGAAAGACGTTAAGCTGATAGGTCGGTAATCCGTTGCTTTGTAGTGGCTGGTTTTTGCCGGCTTCGTTATAAAAACTATTTTAGCTTCTCCCAAGTCCGAAGGAATATAGACTTTGGATATGGAGGCTCTATATATTTTCACCAAAATCCGTATTATTGTGATATCCGCTTTCATAAGCATGATCGGATACACTTCGTCGGTTCCTGGTGATTTTTAAGGTTCGAAGGTATTAATGGCCCATAGGACCTTTTCTTCGCAAACCATATCTTTTAAGAGGGGGGGGGGGTGTGGGGGTAGCACGGTAAGGAATTACGTTGTTTACTTGTTCTGTCTCTTCATTCGTTGAGCCCGGAAAGTGTTGGCTTAGTAGGAGCTCGAGACACTCTATGCTGTTTATTGTCCACGATCCGCCCTGCTTTTGAAGCATCGTGTCCGCATGTGGTTCTCTTTTCAGAACCCTGCTTAGCCTAGATGTTTTGCTTCCTCCCGCAATATTGCTGCAAAAAAGATTCCAAGATTTCCTTTTCTATCTCTTACAGCTGTCTTAAATATTTTCAGATTTCGCTGATAGTCCTGCCAATCTGTATCTCGGTTTGTGAGGCGAGCTACTCTGGATAGTCTTTGAGTATTTTTTCTGATCTCTTCCAGTTCTTTGTTCCACCAGCTTACCTTTCTCTATTTTTTGGTTGTGGTTGGACACATTTCACTTTGTCGATATCTTTTCGACTTCTCAATGGATTCGCTTGGTGTGAACCTTTATATCATTTAGTAGCGTTTGTGTAGCCGTCCCAATCTGCTATTCTACGTTTGCGGTAGACCAATGGGGTCCTCTCGTCTCTTCTCACTTCAAAGGTGATGTATTGGTGGTCCGACAGGCTAGGTGAGTCACATACTCTCCAGCCGTGCGGGTCGTCCAATGCCTCTGTTGTGATCAATTCCGACCTATTTTTTGTTATAAAGGTCGGTGTGTTACCCTTATTTGCTAAGTTGAGGTTAGTAGTTATCAAGTAATTTATCAACTGATCACCTCTTTCGTTGCACTTATTGCTTCGCCAGAGTTCATGTTTGCGTTTGCATCGCATCCGGTGATGGTCCGTTTCCCCCGTTTATTTTCTGATCGGGTGCGAATTCCGTGGTCGGCATCGGAGCGTCAAACGGTAGGTATGCTGAGGTCAGCGTTACCTGCCCGTCCATTCCGTCGAACATCGCTAATTTTAAGTCCATGTTGCTGAAATGCGATAGAAAAATTAAATTAACTTCCTTCCGACATATAATTCAGCTACGGATTTTATTTACCCTGCTTGTAGCAAAGATTTTAAATTGTTTTGCACTGATTCCAAGTATCTTTCCATTCAGCTGGTAAGGCTCTTGTATCAGTGCTATGTCAGTGCTCCCATCTGCTAGATGCTTAAGCAGGTTGGCTGTCGCCACCCTTCAGTGGTGCAGATTTGCTTCGGTTACCCGCATCAGTTTCCCATTTTTGCTCTAAACGTTCGGTCGCCTTAGCTCTGGTGGTCACCTGGGTGAAACCAAAACTCAGTCGTCCGTTTCTGTCCCTAAGAGTGCTGACGTCTTCCTATCGCATGCCCAGTACCAGGACTATGCCTTTGTTGGTGACTGCTTTATCCGCGATCTCATCCCCACCATTCTGTTTCGTACCCCGTATTCAGCAGTTTAGGGCTTGCTGTTTAAAGCTTTCGAAGGCTTCCTGCGATGTCTGCTCCGTTTCAGGTATAAACACCTTGACGGTGCATAACCGCGGTACCTCCTTTATGGGGACGACTCTAAACTCTGCGAATGCAGTCTCTAGATATTCTAGAGACTGCTCATAGCTACAGGTCACAACCAAATCCAAGAGGTCCTTCTTCAGGGCGGTTTGCAATTTCACAAATTGATCCTCCTGGATCTTACCTGTCTCATTGAGGTAGTCTATCACCGCTACCGTTAGGGCATCGGTTGCGGCGTCCCGATAGGACTTCCTCGTCAGAGTTTCGTGTTCGAGGCTAACCGTCCGTTCGTTTTTACCAGTTCCTTGGTTGCTATCGTCCGATCTCATTCGCTTAGGTCCGGTTTTACCCTTTTCCTTTGCAGTTGGTGGTATAGCTTCCTTGGCAGCAGCAGTCAATTTCCTAGGTTTCCCTTGGTTGGCTGCCGCTTTTTGGCTTGTGCCAGGGTTCGTTGGGAAGCTTTTTTCTCCGGTTTTGTTTTGAGGCTTCACTTTCTTTTGCGCCTTTCTTATTAGCGTTCTGGCTGATGCTCCCGTCTTCCCAGTGGGTGTGGTAGCTGCCACTGCGCTTGTTTTGTTGCAGTTACTCGTCAAATGCACACGCTGCTCCCTCAGCGTACATTTCTGCCCCAATAGCTCTGGGTAACTGACGCTTAGTGCCCCCACGTCAGTTTTCCAGTCCCGGAGATTTCTCCCCCTCCTATGCCGGGTACTGAGGGTACTTCTTTCTTTGGGTACTTCTTTCTTTGTACTTCTTTCATGTTTTTTGTTCGGTTACGTCTTCACTTCACTTCTCGCCCTCTGCTCACCTGCTGGGTTGGATTCGAAGGTCTTCTGCAGTGTAGTTGTTGGGTTCATTGGAGTTAGTAGGCCCCCTCGCCACGTCAAGGCGGATAACCAAGAGAGGGTTCTATTATTTAAATTTGGACTTTTTTCTCGAAAATATGGCTTCATTAAACGCAACATGGGAAACGCTTTCGTTGACATGTGGCTGTAACCTATAAATGTTTCCAAGGATGACGTGAGCTAGCCATGCGTGAAAATTGTCCAAGCATATCATCACATAATCACATTCAGCTTGTTCAACCATATTTCTAGGGTTATTGTACAGCCTTCCTTACATATTGACTTCTCATTGCTTTCCAAGACTACCTGTTTTCAGTTTTTCTTTTATTTTGTTGATAATAAGCTTCGTGAATACTTTGAAGAAGACTGATAGTAGACTTGTTTGGTTTGTAGTTCCTGATGTCTTCTTTGCAGCCTTTCTTGTGGATCAGTATTATGTAAGCAGTCTAAGCATATACACCCTAGGACTTCACTATAATAGACATAACGAACGACCTTTTTTTCTTAAAAAAAAGAACAGATTAGTCTGATTTTGATAGAAAACTGAGTTTCCGACTTATTTCTTGTATCTTAAAAATTAAGATATGATGGAAACAGACTTGACTAGACCTTGACTAGAGAAAATATTTCAATTGTCTGTTCAAACACTAAATATAAATATTCGCCGAGCAAACATATTCAAGAAATTGAAAACACAATTTTAAGTTTTTCATGCATTTATTCCTCATGATTCCTACGTTTAAACACTAGTGAGTCACGAGGCTCGATTTAATTGATACGTTTGAGTCTGAATTGTTGCTTTCACTTCAACGGGTTCACCTTTATTTTCTTCGACTCGCACTTTCATAAGCCACACATGGCAATCAATCAAGTTTCTGAAGCCAATTAATTTGAATAGTCCTCATTTATTCAATGCTTCCCATAATTAATTATCGTAGCCTTTGAAGAAATAATTCACTTGTTCTAAATTGGGTGACTTGACTAGCATCGTGACGAAATTTCGAGTTTCCAAACTTATCTGCATGGACCCAGCAAAAACCAATAATAAAGTTTCAACAGTTAGTCCATCCTAAACGATTTAATTAAAGCGAAAAGGATGAGTTGAAAAACGGTTTCAAGGATGTCTTATGAAACATAACTGAAATGCATACCTCTAGCAAAACTGTTCACATTATCTTATTCGTTCAAACTCATTCCAAACTTGCTAGCTTTCAACTCTAACTGGATTAGCAGGTAAATTATGCATAAAAGTTTTCTTTGTAAGTTTTTGAAAGTAATTGTGTTAAATGCGGACGTTGAAATCTCCCTCTTTTAATTATTATTTTTGCCATTAGCTTTGCAGAAACTTTCATTTTCCAGTGCGTTACCAGTTGTGCGTCTCGTTTTGGAATGATACGAGCAAAAAGTTTTTCATACTTTCGGTGATTATTTAGGATCCAGACTTTTTTGTCCCGGTGCAAGAGAAAGGTTAATAGAAACTGAATTAACTTAAGAAATTCGTCAAGAAAACAACTAATGATATTTCCTAAGTCCACTGGATTTATGAAAAAAATATTTTTCCTTCTTTGTTTCGTTTGATTTATTTTTCCTTTTTCCTTTGGGCTCATAATTTACTAGCCGGTATATGCGAGTTGCAATCAAAAATATATAAATCCTATTAAAAAGTTTACGCCAACTGAACGAATTTCTCTGGAATGACAAAAATTTATAGAGCTCGGACGAAAGTTCTATAAGTTTACGAGTCATTTATAATTAATTAGCTCTTGACGTTGTTTCCTATTCAAAGTGAAGCAATGCGGAAGAAAGTACTATGTACATAGGATAAAATGGTTAACAAAAAGCTGATTACGGTGGCGTATTTTCTTTTCTGTAACGGCTGTCCCCACTCAGAAAACATGTACTTAAGCGGCATTTCCTTGTTGGGGTGTTCCATGATTGTCGACTCAACCAAAACCAAAGACATGCAAATATAAACTACAAAAGCATTCATATAAACTCCTTGCTTAGATTTTACTTAGGATGAACCAAAAAACATGTTAAAGTCAAAAAACTCTTCTTGCCAGAAGAACTTGCAGACTAGAAACAATAATAAACATTTAAATTTCCAGGAAAAATGTATTCTACGGTATAATCAAAGAATCGATCTCGAAACCCACAGATAAATGTCTTGAACCATTGCAGATACTTTGAAATTGATGAAATTTTGGATTATTTTCAAATATTTCATCCAAAATAATGAACACAAATAGAGATGAGTACTTTCCAAATTGCAAACATAGGGTAGGGGTCCCCAAGACCTCTATGCGCCTTTAATATTAGCTTGGTCAGAAATAGACGAAAATTACAATTGTCAAACCACCTTACTAAGCATAATAAACACTTTATCGGGGTTGTTGAAAGTTATTTTCGATCGAAACATTGGCATCAATTTTTGAATTATAAGAGAAAAATGGTGAAATGATTTATGCCCCGTCTTACAGCCACTTAAGTGCTTAAATTGCTCACTACGGTGGTTAAGATTGGATATACTTATCAAAGGATTTTCAAGCCACTTTATCAAATTATTTGATTATTTTGACAAATAAATGACATCCAGAAAGATCCAGTGCCAGTCTACGCTGTACAATTTTCACGCTACCATTCGCCACAATTAGAACAATGGAACTAATCTGCAGAAATTGGCTCTCTGTATATTTCATTTCGATCAACACTGAATCAATTTTCTGTTTTTTAGGTGACTTCTTGCAGTGTTTTGTTTTATTTCTTAATCTTCTTTTTTATTATATTTTGGTCTTCATTTTCTTTTTCAAGTTGATGTGGGGCGACCTACTAAGAACTTCCGACTTCTTGTGTTTCTTCTCATTTCCTGATTGCCTTATTCTGAATTCAGTAAACGGAGAAATATCTATATTTTTAATTATTTTTGGATCTCGTTTTGTAGAACTGCAATATAGAATACGTTAAGAACCATGATAGGATTTTTTGTTACTATATTCTGAATTCGAGACACTTTGCAATTCCTGAGCCCTCGTTGCGTTAGACCCGGATAAGTTTACAGTCCTTTTCCATTTCAGAGACGCAGGAAGGCAAAAAACCCTCTTCACTAGCAGTCTGTAGATAATAGGGGTATATTCTGGAATATATTCCAAGTACAGGAAAATGGTTATATCGCTACTAGGAAGTTTCTCATCCACTTTTACAACGCATTGTTTTAAAGTTTGTTAATGGACTGAACTTTGTGGCTGCTGTGAGGTGTGACTCAGTGGTCAGCCATAATTGTGACCATAATTGACCACGTCCTTCAGTTTGGGAATCCCAGCAACGATGAACTGTCTCCATCAATAGAATTAGACCTACCTTTTTCCTAGGTTTCCCCACTGGTCTCCGTTCTTTAGTTCTTCCAACAAACACATTTTTGGGAATCCATAGTTTGTCCATACGATTCACATGGCCAACCCATCACTGCATCCGCTATTTAACAATCGTTGGGATCTTCGGCTCGTCAGAAATTATACGGTTCATGGTTGTGTCGGAAATTTCAATGGACCCCCGTCTAGCGTCACACCTATTATTAGTCCCAGGACGTTTCGCTCAAAGGCGTTCAAAATACTTGCGTATTGCATGGATTCCTTAATTAGAGTCCTTGTTTTATATTAAAAGCATAGCACAGGTCTTGGTGCTGATTTGTAAGCTTGGAGCTTTATTATCCATAATTCCCAAAACTGAATAAAAGGTTTTATGTACGAGCTTTACTCTTCGGCGTATTTCGTCTTATTCATTAGCTGTTCTCTTTATTTTGGCGACTGGGTACACAGAGTCACCTGAATTATCGATACCATATTCGCAACCCAGGTTTTTTTTGGTAATACGGTTTTTTCTCCACTGCGTAATAAGATTTGTTTTATCCTCATTGATTTGTAGTCAAGTTTCATTAAAAATTCTTTGGTTGTTATGGTTATTAGCGAACATGACTAAATATTGATGCAGCCCACATAGGTTACCATTCGGGTTGACTTGAATAAAATTGCGCGTCTAGTTACGACATACTCTAGAGCTAAATTAACTAGCAAAGGGGCCTGCCCATCTCTTTGGCTTAGTCCGATATTTGTGTCACAGGAATCGGCGTGTTGGTTTTAATACGGACATTGACGATGGTCGACATTATTGTTATTTTAGTAAGATGGGTCAATTTGGTAGGGATACCCAAGAGAAGCATTATTTAACGCAGTAACTTACGATCAATGCTGTCGTATACCTGCTTAAAATTAATCAAAATCTGATAAACGTCTATATTCAACTCCTAGCATTTCTCAAGTACCTCTTCTACATATTTCTCTTCGAACTGGCTTTTCTGCCTAAATATATCTTATACGCCTGAATTTCTTTATCTAACCCATCCTTGCATTTGTCATTGATCTAATCATTTCTTTTGCGCCGGGCTTGATGTCCGATCGTCTGTTCTGCCACGGTCTTAATTGCCGCTTTTACTTCCACCCGTATTTCGATGCTTGTTTTCATCGACGTATCTGAAAGGGTGGGAACTAGCTGGTTGTCGAGGATTTCCGTGAAGTTTTTCACCACAGCCGCAATTTGGAGCCTGTTGATTTCGACTTTTCGTAGAGGGCTGGTCTATTCGAACATGCCGTTGACATATGACGTCGATATATTAGTTCAATCAAGTAGTTATCCGAGTTAGAACTGGCTTCTCAGTATGTCCGAACGTCAAATATGCTCGCGGCTCCATTTTGTTGGATCTAACATAGACGATCTGATTCTGTGTGTTGCCATCAGCGAGGTTGACTAATTTTCTGCTACAAGCAAAGTCAAGCTGGTGTGGGCCGTTTCGTTTGTTTCATCGATAAGGCTATATCTCCCACGACAAAGACGCTCCTGTCAGAGCATTTCGATTAGCCGAATTGTGAACAGTTTCAATTTTTGACTGCCTTAAAGCGAACTGCCAACTGCCAACTGCGACCGTTTTTTGACTGCTTTAAAGTCAATAACATGCGATTTGAGGTCCCTACCCACAACGAAAATCTCCAAATTTTGCAGTCCAAATGGCCCGCTCCAAATGGCCCGCAGAACCCATTAGATTAACGACTGTAACGTTACAGTAGACATGTCCTATTTCGGAATTGTTGTAAATGGACTTGGGAGGAAACGGGCACTTGACCATTAACGCCGCAAGGTATTGTAGAATCGGTCGCACTGGGGCTTGTTGCAGCCCAAGGCTCTGGCAATGCTTGTTGGTACGGGACGTATCAATGAAAGATTTGGATTTCTGTTGAGGAAACCGCGGAGCCAATTTATTTCGTTCTTACAAATTCATTCCAACATCCAATTTGATTAAATTTTTACACTGTTCCTTTGAAAACGCACCTTAAAATACTTTGTATCATGCCATACGTAGAAGTTTTTTTAACTTCCCCACTTTTTATTCGTCTTCGTGCTCCATATAAAATACGTCGAGGACACAGAGAACACTTTGAAGTCATTGTTCTTTGGTTCAGCATCTTTTAATGAAAATAAAACTATAATATCAGCGCCGTGATTATAATAAACCTGAAAAAATGCCCAGTACAAATGCATGTACGGTAAACGCGCAGTCATACCACATCTCTCTCAATTCCCAATATAATCGCCGGTAGCCCCATCTTCAGTAATCAGGACCATCAATAGCTGCTTGACGTTTAATCAGAAAAGTGAAGGTGGAGAAAGCCATGATGAGATTATTAAAAGTACATCACTATTTTGAATGAACATAGTTCCGAAATGCTGAATAATTAAATTAAAATAGATACGAAGGCGGTTCAGAATGAAGACGCCATTTTTTCAAAAAATTGTTTTGATTTTTCAACATAGACCACTTTTAAAAAGATGCACTTCTCCCAACGTTCCTGCCATCTATTAAACCCCTCACAAAAATAGGATTTGTCGAACTCCCCAAAATACGCCTCTGTCTCCGTGACTTCCTCGTCCTCGTTTCCAAACTCTTTCCTCGAGTTTGTTGGCGACAACTCCGGATAAATTTGCCTCATCCGGAAACTATTTAATAGTGAATGTGCTTGTGCGGTATCATGGTGAAACATCACCTTTTTTCGCCAAATGCGACCGGTTTGCTTTCAATTTTTTGTCGAAGCGGTCCAATAACTCACTGCAGTGATGGTTATCTTTTTTCTAAAGCATCGTTAGTCAATCAGCAGGAATCTTGTCGTCGACTTTTTGAATGACTTCCTCGGTAATGACGTCTACCTAGCGTCCTGGTCGTTCTGCATCCAAAACGGCTGTTGGCCCACGTTTGTATTCGTTGAACCAATATCTAACTAAGGTTATAGATGGGGAAGTGTCCCCATAAACAGCATCTATCTTGCTTTTACCTCCTCAAATTTTTTTCCCTCCGAAAAAAAATGCGAATCACGGAACGATATTACTCTTATACCATCTTAGCGAAAACCACGAAACACGTCTTAGCCGAATCGCTGCCAAATCCAAACTAGCCTATCAATCAGCCTAAAATTTGTTTTGTCGTCGTTTGATGGATGGAAGCATATGATGATACTACTAAAATACGTTCCTGAATTCACGAACGCACTCTGTCGTCAAACTCGGGTACTAATTGAACCACCGTCATACTAATTAACGATTTTGCTTAGCAGCTTCGTTTTTAAAGTGTTTCTAATGATTTTCTCACCGTAAACTTCTCCGCATGCACCAAATCAGGCATGAAGTTAGCCGCAGTTGTCATTCGTATTCTGACTTATCAAGGTTGTAAGTGCATGAGGGTTCATGAAGGCTTACCTTCCTTATGCACTGATTTTTTATTTCTTTTTCGGGCAATGAAAAAACTGAATCACTGAGTCGGGTATACGCACGACTGCTAGGTGAACTGTCTATCTTTTTTGATCTTCAGAGGATTGGTAGCTCCGCTTAACGAGAAAATCCCTCTGAAAGCTTTTAAGTAATAAAATAATAATAACATGATACCACTGCTGTCCTTACTATATCCTTCTGCTTGAATCCTTTTATTCACTTTGCCAACTCTGCTATCTATAATGGTGTGTCATATGTTAGTAGTGTCGTGAAAAATCAACCAATTTTTCAGCTCACGCTTCGAAGCTTATTTATTAAATTAGGAGGTGATCAACGAAATTATTAATTTTTTATTCATTCGTACAATGATCCGGTCCAATCTTAATGCTGCAAGTTTATGAAAAGACACCTTAAATGTATAGTTCGACCTGAAGCTGAAAATTTGATCGCATTCATGCGATAATGAGAAGACTGCGAAAGGCATTGAAAGTTAAGAATTAAAAATAATTTGAAAGAATAATCAAGCATTGTACGGCACAATGTTGAAAAGCCTATCTTAGCAATCTTCAATTCTATAAGCTAGTAAATCAGCTTCAGGGAACTCGGACACTTTGGAGCTCTGTCCAACCATTGTTCCAAATGCTCGTGAAGGTGCAAGAGTATCCTTCTATGATGTGGAGTTGATTCAGTTGGCCAAAAGAAATGCTTTTGAACGATGGCTACTTCACAAAAAGAAACCCCACCAGTGCCCTTCACTGCACACCCTGTAAAACGTTCAATATTGCTCGAAGGAAAGTTGCTTTGTTTACGAGGAGGCGTTTTTAATTTGGCAGAATGGAGGATAAGAAGTAAGAATCGAATTTCAAAAAAATTTTTTTTTTCTTAATATATTTACTTGCTGTTCTAATATCTTTTTCAGATTTTGCAATTGGCTTATGCACACCTTCATAAAAAATGTTTTGTCTTGGTCTGAAAAATAAGCCGAAACTGTAAAACTGAAACTTCACTACTTAATCGATTGAAAACTTCTTCCCACGAAGTTCTTTATTAAGCTTTGGGAATAGATAATAATCACCGGAAGCCTGTAGGGTGGATAATTCAAAACATCGAAGCTCACCATATGCAGGATAGCCGAAGAAATACGGCTTTTATGAACCAACACGTTGTCGTATAAAAGGAGGTCACCTTTGGTGTAATTTCTCCTACTTTTTCTTTGAAGCGTACCTTTAACTCTTCTATGATTGAATCGTTAGTATTCGCCGGTTAAAATGAAGCCTTTATTTTGTAAGCCGTAAACATGACCCCTTCTGACAGGATCAGCTAACTATGACATCTAAAACTTCTTTGGTGGTTTTGTTCCCTTTCTGTTCCACTGCTCAGAGTCTTGTTAGGACTTGTAAATAATGATGAACCTAATTTATGCCTCCGATAACAATTCGATTCAATAGTTTATCTTGACCTTCAATACAGAGGCCCGAAAAAGCGCGGGCGAACTCTAGGCCGTGTTGTTGCTGAGGTGGCGTGAGCATTCTTGGATTTATCTAGCGCTGACCTTTGTTATGTTAAGATGATCGTGCAGAATTTTAAAATCTGTCGTATCTGATACTCCAACCATGGCGGCAAGATGTTTTCTCTTAAGTTTAAAACATATGAAATCAATCAAGGCAATGCACGAAAAGTTTAAAAGTTTTTTATATTATATGCATGTGAACGAGACTTTCCATTCGTAGATGAGTCTCCTTTATGATTGAAATATAATCTTGGAAACAATATACAGAGCCATCCAATGTTTGGGATGAAACTTAGGTTATTTTGAGGTTGGAAACTTTGAGGACATTTTTGGTGTGACAGAAAGTATGTTTTGTGTTTCATAAATATTCGATGATATTTATTTATTTGACATTTATTTATACATACTATAAAAAAGTTTAAGGGGAAAATTTGACAAACAAGGGTGAGCCAAAAATATAGTTTGTGGATCACTTTTTGAAGTGAGTTCGTGCCCTTAGTCGCCCTGAATTGCCTTTAGATAAAAAAAACACATACGTACTCGCCCGATGCGCTCAACCGAAAAACATCACTGCTGTTACTCAAACTGTGCGAGAACAACCATCAACATACACATGCTTCTAAAGAATTGAACATTCAACGCAAATTTCGGAGAATAATTTCCCATAAAATCTCGATATGAAAACGTACAAGTTCAAATTATTTACGTGTTGAAGCCGTCTGACCATTCGATGCATTATCGGTTTGCTCAATGGTTCGAACTCCACTTGATCGCAGATAAGCATTTTTACCGAAAAGTTATCTTTTCACATGTATCTCATTTTTACATCTGAGGATGCGTCAAGGGGATACCCACACGTCATCGTGAAAAATCCAGTGCGTCCAAAACGAGTGAGTGACCGGTGCGAATTTTGGTCAGGCAGCTTTGTTGGGCCATTTTTCTTCGAAAATGAACAAGAAAATGTCATTTGAGTACCATGCTGAGTAATTAGGTTACAAAACCATACCATAGACGACATTAGGTTACAAAAGGACGACGCAATGTGCCAATGTGCACAGCCAACTTAACAGTAAATCTTCCGCACACTGTTTCGAAAATCGCATAATCAACCAAAATGCTGATGTCAATTGGCAACCTAGAAGCTTGAATTTGACTTTAATAATTCAGAGACGGTTGACAGCCTATAAAATGAAATCGAAGCTACATTGGTGATATAAAGTCGCAAACAATCGAAAATGTACTGAAAATTTGGACTTAATAGGTATTTTATAAGCCATGGTGGTTATTTGAATGATATTATCTGTCATAAATGTTGTCTTCCGAAATGGAGAGATTCAATTTCTTTTTAAACTGATAACTTTGAAAAAATTTTCATTGTTTTTTTTATGGCCGATTCAAGTTTCAAATATTAAACATCCCACCCTATAAATCTACAAAAAAGATAAAGTTAGAATGAAGTTATTTATTTTAAGTAAAATCTAATGTTGATTCGTAGGGTATATAAAATTATATACACCATAGCCTGTGTATATAATTTTATATACCCTACACACATTATGTTTCGAGTTACTCACGAGGACCTTCTATCTTCAATTCAATGGAGATAAACAGAATTCGGATCTTCTGTTAAATAAAACAGTTAAAAAAACAGAGAAATAAACATATAATTAGATTTAATTAGATGCAAAAAGGAACAGATGAAATATTTATTGATTCTCAGTTCCATTTATAATGACGAAAAAAATGATTGAAAATAGGCTGAAGACACGAATAACCGAATGTTATCGTGGATGATAATAAGTTTGGACGGTGTAGATTTGAGAGATGTTGACCTATACTGCTGCCCGTAAAAGGTTAAGAATATTATGAAAATTATCTACGATTAATTGATCATTGCTGCCTTAATGCATATATTACACACGAAAAAGATAAAGATTATTGGATTGATTACACTTTTTCACAAGAAATGGTAGAAAGTCATAGTCAAAACCCACCCAAGCACATCAACAAGGGGCTAGGCACCGAAATTATCGTACTTAGTCGAAACGCATTTACCAGAAAAAATGAAGAACAATACAGGAAAAATTAAATTAAATAAATTTATTTATTCCCCCCATCCCCCCATTTATTCCCCGCATCCGCAACCCCCTAATCGCAGGGAATTTGAAAAGAGCAAGTCGTTCGCAAGCACGTCAGCGCAGAAAATTGTACAAAGTGGCAAATTGAATGAACTAAGTGTTGATTCAGTGTACTGCTTTTTGAACTTCGTATTAGTTTTTAACTTTTTATCCGATAACGTTTTGTGTAAAGAGTTCAACGGACGAATCGCTTTTGCCATGCGTGATCGACGAGGCATCGGTTTCAAACTGAATTTAAAATGCGAGTGCGGGGAAAAAAGTGTTGCCTCGTGTCCACTTATCGGTAAAGCTTATGAAATAAATCGCCGAATCGTGTTTGTTTTCCGTTTATTAGGCCTCGGAATAAACTGTTTGAGCAGGTTTTGTGGCATGATGGACATTTGCAGCGGGATGACGACCACAATATATTACGCTTGTGTAGAAAATATACGAATCGCGACGAAAGCGGTTTACGACATGGTTCTGAAGAAAGCTGTAGCAGAGGAGAAGAAAGAAAACGTTTCTCGAGGAATACAGGAAGATCACTTCATCGTTTCAGGAGATGGCACGTGGAAAAAGAGAGGGTTTTCATCTCTCATTGGCGTGACTAGTCTCATTGGATACCACATGAAAAAAGTTGTCGACGCCATGGTCAAATCGAAGTTTTCCCAATCTTGCAGCTTTTGGGAGAAAAAAAAAGATGAAGATCCTGCTGGTTACGATGAATGGAAGGAAACACACATGGAAACTTGCACCGTAAACCACGTCGGTTCCGCAGGAAAGATGGAAACCGATGGAATCACCGAAATATTTCTCCGATCGGTAGAACTGCACGGAGTCAAATACGTCACTTACGTCGGAGATGGTGATAGTAAAACGTTTAAGGGATTGCTTGAAGCCAATCCCTATGATGACGTTATTGTCAAAAAAAAAAATAATGTATTGGTCACGTCGAAAAAAGAATGGGAACGAGATTGAGAAATATGAAAAAAGGAACCAAGAGACTCGGAAGAAAAGGGGTAGGCAAACTCACAGATAAAACGATCGGAGAACTCACTAAATACTATGGTTTTGCTATCCGCCGAAACTCACATTCTGTACAAGCCATGAAGGACGCGATATGGGCCACGTATTACCACAGGAGCTCCACGGATAAAAAACCCCAGCATGAGAAGTGTCCACCAGGAGAAAACAGCTGGTGTACGTGGCGTAAAGCTGAAGTGTCGGATACTTTGTCTTTATATAAGCACAAGGCTCCTCTTAGGGACACTGTTCTGAAGCCCATCGAGCCAATTTACAAAAACTTGTCGTCGGACGATTTGCTCGAAAGATGTTTGGGTGCTCATACTCAAAACAGTAATGAGTCACTTAACTTGAGTCACTTGCCACGGGATTAGCAGTGATTATCTTCAACGAAGGTGAGGAATCATTGTTAATTGCCATGGATGTCATGGGTGTTCGCATTGGCACATTCGCCGAGAGCTAGGTCCATTCACGGGACAAAGCAAGGATCGAGCGCGCGGAGAAGCAGGTGACCGACGCAGCAAAAAAGGCCCGGATTGAGCAGCGAGAGATGTTAGCGGCTCAACATGAGCAGCTAGAACAAGAGGAGAGATGCTCCTATGGACCAGGCATTGCTGATTAGCGGTAAGTATAGACAC
Source organism: Stratiomys singularior (assembly GCA_954870665.1). Lineage (NCBI taxonomy): Eukaryota > Metazoa > Arthropoda > Insecta > Diptera > Stratiomyidae > Stratiomys > Stratiomys singularior. The sequence goes on along the minus strand of OX940877.1, from coordinate 78,635,976 downwards.
ATTTGTGTAAACACTGTAGTGATTACTGACCTGAAGAAGGTGCCACCATCTTTTCCCGCAGTCGAAAGTTCAGCGGACAGGTCGAAAGTCAGCTGACCTACGACCTGGTGACCACTTCAGGTCAGAAGAGAAGACAGTTTTTCTACTTCCGGAACGAGGGAGTTCCGCGATAAGAAAAAATAGAAGCACGCGGTGGGAAGAGGAGGTCGGAAAAAAACGTAAAGATCGGCGATCAAAAACCTACTTGGGAGAAAGTGTTGCGTAAAATCGTATTGAAGCGGTTGTGAAAGTACGCCTTCACGGAATCAATTCGCGCATGGTGTAAAATTCGAATAGCATTGAATTGAGTGAATTAAAAATCAATATGCAGTGAAAATCATTTCCAACAACGAAGCGCGGACATTCCTGACAATTACCGTAAAGTGAAGTTGTGTGCATCGAAAAGTGCATCAAGGGACAACAAGTGTGGATAGATTCGTGCAAGTTGTGTGAACAGTGGACTCGATCGTGGGAGGTTGCGCGGCGATTTAAACCGCGCGCTGTGGGGTGTCCATTTTGCAAGACAAGGGCGTCCGATTCGAATGTTTGCCGTATTGTAATCGACCCGACCGAGCCACCACTCGATCGACGGCGCTCAACATCTAGAACAGAAAAGTGCAGGGGCCGCACGACGGACGCAGCACGGACGGTTGACTTGAGGCTTGTAACAATTGGAATCTGCTTCCTGTTTTCAGACTGCAAATTGCATTGAAGCCCATCTGTCTGAGTTGAAATTGAGGAAGCTTACCACTCATAAAATTGCTGGATGGATCCATACAACCACCACACATCCCGCAAAGCCTACAGTGTTTTCTCTTCTTATTCTTGAAATGCTGCCATTACGTTGAAACAACCGGTGCAACAACTGAAAGCAGTACGGTTGTTGTAACTGTGGCATAAGGTAAACCTAAACTATTAAGTATTCAAACAATTTGGCAAGTACATAAATATTATAAATATTGCTCGGAAGTGAGCACACTACATTTAGTGAAAATTTTAAGGGTTGTCCATGTGGTAGAAAATCCACTATAACCGTTCAGTTGATTTCGCTCGTTTGTTTTAGTGTGAATCCACTCTCAAGAAAGAAACGATTATTGGGTTGGTGAAAGATGACAACATACTATTATTAAGTCCATAGGTTTAGTTAAATACGTAGTCTCCTTACTTTTGTTCAATTATAACATATATAACAATTATCCCGGTCATTGGATTAGCAATCAAGCAAAAGTTTTTAATTTTTCTTCAATCATTAAATTTTTTTTTGTCTGAATTAATAATTGAATATAATTCATTTTAATTTTTGCTTAGTCGTAGGTATGTGCAATGTATGCTGTATTAAGAATTATTAATATCATAGTAGTGTATTCTTGAAAACAATGATGAGACAAACAAAAAGTTAAACCATACATAAAGCAAATTACCATTATAAACGTTGAATGTTTGGTATTTTATTTAGAATGCAAGACAGAGAGAATTATAATTAAAATACAAAGATTTCATGAGAATAGTTAAAGAATTTAAATAATAAATAAATACAAAAAAAGAAAAAAAAAAAGAACAGTAAGCATAGCTGAATATCGAATTAAATTCTTCACATTGCTCCCTCGAACTGTAAAATGTATCATCTCTCTCACTCAAATGTAAGATCTGAATTTTCATTCAATACAAAAATCAACAGTAAGGAATAAATACATCAAACTATTTTCTAATTTCAATGCAGAAATTTTTATACTACCATCTACTTAGCAAATAAAATGCAATTCAAATCGAAAATAAAATCTTTCCACAAAATACAAATTTCGTCACAGCGAAATTAAATAAATAAACAAACAAATAGTTTATATACAAGTAAACGAAAATGACATGAAAAATCTTTTATACCTTAACGTTTTAACAATTAATTTCCCGAATTTTGAAATGATTTTATGATATATTATGATATATTTATGATTTTATGATATAAATAGCGAGTCCAGAGACGTGGCCATAGCAAAACATGTGAATATTCCCAAACATAAAAACGTAAATTTGAATAAATGATAATTTTAGTCGAGAGGTAGAGAGTAGGAGATCTATTGAGAAGAAACATATATATCTATATATTATATATGGTACACAAAAAAAAAAGATTTAGATTGCAATCTTAAATTTTTTTACCTGTATAATAAGTACCAACAAAAGAAGAAATTGTTAACTTTAAGTCCTTCGTAAGACCTAGGATTATTTCTTACACATTTAAACTTACTCTAATCTACTATTTGGACAATTTAGTTTTAAAAAGTTTATCGTTCTATTTCTCACATGTGTGTTCCGTGATGCACACTCAAAGTTATAGAACTTATTTAATTTTGATTATCTAACTCGCTTTTCTATATATATTTTTTTATTTCTTTCATTCGATTGAAGCCATTTCTTTTGTAAAAAGCGTTAAGAATTGCTAGGATAAGATGTTGTATTTGGAAAAAAAAGAAGAAATATATAAAATGAAGTGCTGAAAAAAATCACATTCTTTCCTTCCAGCAACCATTTTTCTTTCAGGAGGAAATGGCGCGAAGGTAAGTGCATGAGGATGTAGGGCCAAAATTGTGTTTCGTCGCTCGGGTTCCGCGGTGCTGTAGGTTTGAATCGGGAGTAAGTGGTAGTCGTGTCGCGGACTACTTGTTCGGTTTTCAATTCTTTGACGGTCGCAAAAATAAAGTAGTTTGTGTTTAGGCACCGCCGTATATCGGTTCGCGAATGCGCGTTTGTCGTCGGGTGTATTTTGATTTTGAATGGTAGATAAAAAAAAATAACGTAAAGAAAAGTATAATATTTCGAAACGTCGCATAGGAAAAATCGGGTTTTCGGTGGCTGGTTCAAAATGGAAACCAAGAGCGGAAGTTCACTTGGGTCCGACCCACGACCGTAATCCTCGCCGCACTGGGCTAGTCCGCCAGCAGCCACCAACGCGAGTGAATTTCCGAGTGGCCGAAAGGTTGCCCCGCTGGGGTATATTTCGTTGCCACGTCTCGAGGACTGCACGTCCAAGTGTCGGTGCGAGGCCGACTTCAGTCCTTAGTCGTCGTCGTGACGACTGGGACCAAAACCATTACAAAACTTTAAACGCGTTTTTTTCGAAAACACGTTTTTAAAAATGGCTGACATTCTCCTGACCGCTGTAAATAACATATCAACCTGCAATTTGGAGAGCATACTCAAAAAATATGTCTTCACGGAATGACGGATAGTTTTTTCGATAGATACATTTTTGCATTTATTATTAACCTTTTTATGCGAAAAAAAACGCGAAAATTCGATTTTTTTTTAATTGCCGCCATTTTCTGAAATTTGTACTAAACGGAAAACCCATCCGTCATTCCATGACCAAAGGGTCACAAATTGATAATATGCTTTGAATTTTTGTTTCAGATCAACAAAGAGGGAGCAGTGATGTCAGCCGTTTACCTTCCGCGATTTGAGGACCTGTTTTCGCGGAGCTGCAACGGCCGCCATTTTGGTTTTATTTTTTTCAAAAAAAAATTTTTTTAACGTTCTGTATATCTTGAATAAAAGCAAGAAAAAAACTGCACTCAAAAAGCTTTACTCGTTTCCTTAAAAATAAATAAAATGTAAACACCTGAAATATGGCACTTCAAGGGCAAAGTCCCTCTTAAACGACGAACGACAATGAGCGATCATATTAGTGCGACAACGAAATAGTAAGCTCAAATTGTACGCGGATTTAAAACGCGAGTGAAAGTGATTTTTGTATAAGTGATAATTAATTTAAGTAAAAGTGATTACTAATTAAAGTGAATAAGTAAAAGTGCAATTGGTGAAGTGGTTACAATGTGAAAATAATTAAGGGAAGTTGTTGTGAAATTAATTGTAAGAGCTCAATAAATTATGAGACAATTTTAAATTAATTCATGCGTGTTTAATACACTTGCAAGAACATTTGCGAAGCAAAAAGCACGCGCACACGAATAAGCGCAACAGTATCAGCAATCTTTTAAAACCTTTTACACGGAAACTGAGCTGGGAATATGTACAAAAATATATGTTAATTTTTTAAATGCTATATTTCTATTTTATTATTGTGATGCTGCTTATTTTTGTGTAATTGCAAACATTTTATAATTCTTATTGTGCTTCTAAGAATCTATATATTTTGTAACCCCTATAATTTTTCGTAAATTTTATAAATTTATAGTTCGAAGTAACCTGATTTTTAGGTTTGTATTCTTTTCTATTTGCTTTAATTTTGCATTTTCTTTTGAGGTTTAAATGTATAGATAAACGAGCAAATACACATTTCAAAGTCATTTCATTTATTGGAAGCATATTAAAAAGTCAATATAAAATTACTTCCTCTGGACATGCCATACTGACACGTACTAAGAGTTTGCGCCCATTACATGGTGTGATCTTTAAAGGGAAATGCTTCGTTTAAGACCCATATTTGAACACTTTAATTTTCCGACTTTTATGCTCTGCATTCGTTCCACGACTAAGTTTATATACGAAAATAATGAGGATTTTGGACACATCGGTAGCATATAAAATTCAACTTGGAGACAGAAGTTCGACCAACTATTTATAACCAATGGGTGTGTCTAAATGCCAAATAATATACATCCTCTCAGTGCAATAAGCAGGACAATTTAAGTTAAATGTTAGAGACATTGAGTATCAAACGTGATTGTTAAGATAATGGGACATATCATGGTTAGAGTAATAATTTATCATACTGAAGAGGTTTTCAGGAAAATGACGTACCCATCCCAATTACGATTTTTACAATCTTTAATTTATATTGTTATTGGGTCTTGTATCGTATAGGTCTAGTGTATCAACAAGTTAGCACTTAAATCAGGAACCAACTCCTAAACAAAAGACGATCGACCGAAGCGTAGCAAAGTCTAACATGGATGTAAGTATAAGAAGAGATGATTAATACATATATTTATAACCACGGAAATAATCATATAAATTGGAAATACTCTTCGCTAATCGATGTAATTTAATGCCGCTATCTTTCATGCATGAGTTTGCTTTTTTTCAACTTAAAATACATATTTTTCTACCCATCAACAAGTATTCTATTTGCCATGATTGTGTTTCCTTCATGTGTTTCCAACACATAAAGTCACTTTATTCAGCGTTTTTAAATGAACACATTATTCAGATAATTTCAATTAAAAGTTCGATTCAGGAAAATTTTATCAACAATATTTATATAGCAAACGATTGAATTTTCCCAAATTTTTTCGTTTTTCAAACATAAGCCATTAATCATGAATTTAACTTCATGCTTGCCTAGGGACACTGATGACGTGCTTGAATTTAATTTTGAAAATACTGGATGCGACCGAAATAAATGTACCAGATTCTGATAAGTAAGCACTCGTTGAATCCTTGCATTGCCAAGACAGGTTTTTTTTTATCAAAAAGGGCTGCAAAAATTTTTTTTGACTTGCTTTCACGTTGCCATCATTTGATTGCCCAACTAGGCTCTCACAATATCCTTTAAACGATCTGCGGTGCGACCAACTCGTAGTTTCAACTAAGACTGAGGTAAATTCCTCAAGAGAGTTATATTTGCTCTTTTCCTTAAGTTGGGATCAGTTTTGTGGAAACATTTGAAATGCGCCGAATCCTGTTTTTGGGAACAGTTTCCAAGAACTCTTGCGTTAAGAGAAAATAATGGTCTCTTGATTTTTGCATTGAATCGGTTAAAAAACGTTTGACCAATATTTCATACAAAAGAAACACTTATGAAAGTCTAATTGCTCCTCTCAGAATTTTACATTCATCAAATGCTATCGAGATCCTGAAACGAATTACTACAGATATTGCAGGGATAACTGGGACCAAGTGCGCAATCGTCCTTTTTTATTTTTGCAGTAGAGAGGTTTCTAATGACTTCCCACTTCCCTAGCCCCGATATAATCCACGTGCTAATGTCTTTCATTTCGTCACTACAAATACCTTCTGTGGTTGCATCTGTTGATACATGACATTCGCAATCGAGCAACTTGAATTAGAATATGAGTGAAATGTCATTTGTGTTGAAATGTTTGCAGCTCCAAGCTGTTTAAAGTATGTGGATGCATGCGTCGGTATCAGTATGTGTAGTTAGTAGCGTATCATACATTGTGCCACATTGCAGTCATTGTACGGATAATCAGTTTCCAACCTACACTAATTGCTAGCTGTTTTCTGAGTATTTAATTAAGTTTATTTAATTGTTGATATGTGTTTTGTAGAGGAGCATGTAAGCAGGATGTACATATACGCATGTATGTATAAATGTAAATGATAGCAAAACATGTGCTTGAAAAGATGTGGCACGTTGATGTACCTTACATTATTCATGCGTGCAAAGTCTGGAGTATGCTGTGAATTTTCACTACGAAACAATGTATTAGAGGCAGCAAATACGTGAGTACGTGGTTTGTATATTCAGTCCAACGCTTGATCAGTAAGTTGAGTTAAGAATCGACGTTTTAGTTGTCTCTTGGAAGCGAGGATATACAAGGTTAAGGTATCACGAACGAAGCAGATCCAAGTTAAACCAGAGCTTTTTGCATGTGGGTTTTTTTTAAATGCCCCAAATCTTGTATTCTTGCACATATGACTGATGCAATGAACCTAAAAACATATAAATATGGCTTAAGCCAAATTTATATGGTTATTATGTATTTAAATATTCATGTATTTACACATATCTACACATAAAGCAAATAATTGCTAATAATTGCTTTTTCAGAATACGTTTAAAATATTGCCAACGCCAACCAGATCTGAACAAACATAAAAATAAAAAGTAGTATCTATAACGTCCTTTCATGTCCTCATCCTGTACAGGATCAACTCGTTTATTTTGAATTGCATCAAAAGCAACATGTTATCATCATACAATCTGCGACAAAACGTTGGGAAAAATCCTAACGATTAGAAGGAAAACCAAATACGCAAAGGAAAACTGAGTTACATCAGTCTCATCAGTCCTGAGCTAGGCAAAAAATACGATTGACCTTCGTTAATTAGTTTTCAACATCCTTGGATTTTTTGTTGGTGCGTTCCTGAGACGGATCAAAACTTTTAAACATTACCCTTACCCTGGCCAACAAACGCCTTATTTGGCTGAGGTGTACTAGCGTAAAAGAATTGGAACACCCTGTGACCACAGAACTGGTGGAACTCCTTGGCTTCTGTAGGACGACAGGATTGATCATCTGTAAACAATAGTACTACACATAGGGAGCTAAGGGCCGATTCTGACGTATGCTATTTTCCATGACCGATGTTATTTTTCATCAAAATTCTCTTTAATTCAGCAAACATTAAGTTAAGAACTAAATTAAATTAATTAAATTTTAACTACAAGTTTTATGATTTTAACATCATCAACATCATTATCATTATTTGGCCTTGGATCTTGTGTTAGGTCAGATCGAAGAAACCCTCTGATAGGGAAACTTAATTGAGTTGGTAGATACAGATTTCCGGACCGAGGCTGCCATTCCGGAACCACAAAAGTTCTAGTCAATCAGTTTGAAACTGTAGAGAGTGTTGTGACAAGAATACCAGAATGCATGCTTCACAAAGAATTTGCATTCAGACACTAACGATAACGTAGTTGTAATTAACCTACACCATGTTCTACGACTCTTTGGAGTAGTCGATTTCTTTGAGCCAGTGCGATTGAGCACTTTTGCTCCATTCATGTCTATGAGCATGTTTTGTATTTTCAAATGAAAAAAGATTATGTTTTTATGAAAAACAATATAATATAAACATAAAAACGATTACAGTTCTACTAACGTCGTTTTTGGGGAATGTGATGCATCCACACACGAGCTCTTTCATTCCTTACTTGATTTATTTCCACGACCACAACCAGCTTACCAAGTGTCCAATTTGCTTGTCTTCCCCGTTACTTTTTATTTACTCTATTCACTTTTCTATTCTCTATTCTTCTGCTATATTTACTTTATTCTTTTTTCACTTTTTTCTTCTTCCATATTAACTTCATCCTTTTCTTAATGGTAGTTGATCACAACTAAAAAGTGAATTATATTGATTGAAAAATTAGAGAATTCAATGGATCTTCTCACTACTGAGACTTATTTTGTTTAATATTATTTATCTAAATATTACTACATACCTGAATCTAATTACAAAGGCTTTTATGTTAATTCTAGTCTCAGTTCTATTTTATTTCGTATGATTTTCTTTTAACTTAAAATATTATGGCTGCCAATTAAAATTTTAAGCAAAACTTAATTATAACAAATAATCGTACTTGCTCTCTTTTATTAGTTTTTTTGTTTGTTTTTATTCCTTTATGCTGCCTACACAACGCAAAACGTAACAAGCATTCCTACGCTAATTTCAACCTGGAGTTAACACATGTTGCTGTATACGCTGTGATTCATCTTAGAGCTGGGTGTGTTTGTAATTGTATATTACCTGAGATCTTGCAAAATTTCATGGTTTCGTTAGGATATCTGTCTATTTGATCTAAGAGTTTGAGTGTTCGCTCTCGTATTTATTTTTCTCTAGTTTCGAGTCTGATGCTCTTGTGTATGTCCACGTTTCTAATATACCATCGAATTGAACAGATCCGTCTCAAAACCTCATTCTTTCTTGTCTGGGGTGCTTTCTTGTTTGACTTTGATTGATTTCTGGCTAAACGCAATACTTCCGTACAGTAAATGTGAGTGAGTGTAGGTCTCCGCTTTTCAAGGAAGGTTTGATCATTGCCTAGCTTCGAGATGACAATTATGGTAGCCAATTTCTATCCCCTAGGGTATTTCTGTAAACGGAAATTGAATTTATTGTGTTTGTTATTGTCTGTAGTATATTGTCTGGAAGCCATTTCAGCATCATGTTGGTTATCAAGTCTGAACGTGGTGTTATTCTTTTGTTTAGACCCAATATAATGTCTTTTGTCTCGTGGAAGCTAAGTTGTTTTATCGTCCATTTTTTGTTGTTGTTGTCTTGAGGATATTAGTTCTTCTACTATTGTCATGATATCCTCCTACCCATTGAACCTCCTAGAACTATTTACTATCTAACGTGTCTGCAAAAGCTTCCGCTTTACCTTAGCCGTCATACGGAAGTCCATTTGGGCCGTGGATGACTGGCACAAGTGCGTTGTTTCTATGCCGAAATATTTCGTTATCCTCCAAAAGACATTCTCGCCAAGTTCGTGGCTTTGTAAGTATTGCCCATTGATCCCATTGATTGTTGTCAAATTCGAAGCTGCATTTCCTTACTCTGCTAGTCAACTGGTTAGCTTTCGTTTTTAATTTAGGGGCATCATCATCACATCTTCTCCGAGCATGGTTCTTCTCCCTTATAAGGTTCTTTAGTTTCTGCGGGAGCTCATGGAGACTGTGTTCCCTGGCCGGAGTTGTGGCTGTGTGACTTTCTTCAATCATTTTCTCGACATCACTAGCTGTTTTTAACTCTTGGGTAAAACTTTTACGTGCTAAAGTATCCTGGAAAGCCTTCCAATCTATTGTTTTCTTTTCTTTTAGTGGTTCGTCGATCACACCTCCTCTACTAAAAAGTGAACCGGGGTTGATTATCAGAAGAAAGCTCGTTAAAGACTCTGAATCTTATATTGCGGTGGAATCCGTGGGAGATTCCAAAGTCTAGGATCATTCGTGTTAAATACACGACTAATTTGGGTTGGACCGACTAATTTCGGTTGAAGAATTATTTAATACAGTACGTTACGATCAATACTGTCACATCCTTGCTTAATATCAACGAAAACCACCGTCTATGTTGAACTTCGAGCATTTTTCATGTACCTGTTTGACAGTAAAAAATTGGTCTTTCATCGATCTACCAGCTCTTAAGCCTATTTGATACTCCCCAATAATAGTGTTGGCGTATGATCTGATTTGATTTTCTAAATTCTTCGAAAATATTTTGCGCGCCATACAATGTAGTGTTATCCCTGTATAGTTTTCGCAATGAAGCTTGTCGCTTTTTTGTAGATAGGAAATATACTTCACTGGTTCCACTAATTTGGCATACGTTCTTGTTTCCAGATTAGCTGGCTGGTTTAAGGTGGCCAATATATTTAATGAGCTCCACTGAAATCTGATCGATACGCTCTAGTATCATTTTGGGCGTTGATGACGAAACTGGCTTCAGTCAGAGTTGGTAATTCCAATGGAAGATCTCCAAGAATATTTATATCTACATACTCCAATGTGCTGGTTCTATGGAAGGAATTAAGGAGTTTCTTGAAATATTAAACCCATCCTGGTTTCGTCAGGGAAGATGTTGCCCATGTCAAGCTTTTCAGTACTTTGTAAGCTTGTCGTATGTTGTTGCTCGTTAGACTTATATCGATGCTCCTCAATTAGTTGCCACTGTATTTAATTCTTAATTCTGAGTATCTTTTTTACTACTCTTCTAAGATAACCATGTTCTAATTTCTTCCTCCTGGTTTTCTTATATAAATATTTTTCGTACCTGATTCTATTTACCTAACGCACCCTGACATCGTCATCGAATTAAAAATTTCTTTTGCGCTAGGCTAATAATTCGATTGTCTATGCTGCAATAGTCTTCATCGATGCTTTCACTTCCACCCATATTTCGTTGCTTGTTTTAGCAAGGTAACTGATAGGATGGTAACTAGCTGGTTGTCGGGGGATTCCGTGAATTTTTTGACAACAGACGCCGTTTGAAGCCTTTCTGTATCGAATTTCTGTACAGGGCTGGTCTTCATGGAATACGCCTTTGACGTGTGACATCGAAAAATTAGTTTATCTATATATGAATACATTAGTTATCCAAGTTGAAACTCGTCATTTTACGTATGCGTCAATGTCGAAAGCAAGTTGAACCCATGACTTGATTTCTGCTACAAGCAAAATCAATCAGGCGTTGGCTGTTATAATTTGTGTAATCGTGAAGGCTATCTCCTCCAGTCTTTTCCCGATGAGATAGCTCATTGTCAAGTTTTTACGTTGAAATCCAGAATTACTTTTGTGTCTTTTGTACGCAATGAGTCAACTAGTCTTTGCAGGTGATTGTAGTCTCCTTCTTCGCTTGGGTCGTGTACGTTTATCAGCCAAATTTTGAAAATTTCGCTTTTATACGGATCGCACATAACCGTTCATTAACTGCCCTAAAGCCAATATGATGTGATCTGAACTCCCTATCCACAATGAAGGCCGCTCCAAATTCTCGTTTTCACCCCGAGACTGTTTACTACCTTTTATTTGTGGTATTTAGCATGAGGAACCGTGCAAGCTGTGCGTTGGGGAAACGAGGAGACCATTCCTCTTCTCGCACCCGGGCTTGAGACCGTCCATGGCGGAATTACTATTTATTTATTACAGTGCACTTATATTGTGAATCAGACTCTAATCACTGTAGCCAACTTCGTCATACATTTTATTACTAGGGACAGTTTAATTTATTTTGCAAGATATCTGACAGGAACTAAAGCTAAAGCAAAAAACTCATTTTTATATAAATAAGAATCTACAACTGCGGAGATATGAACACGGAAAGAGAAGAGCTTGCAATTATTTTGGATTCCTGGAATCATTAGTGGTACTGTACTGTAACGTGGAGAGATAGATTATAAAGATAATATGACACACTAGCTTGTTCATTCGATTTCTAGAAAGACGATTTTCCTATAAAATCTATTGTGGGTGAATTTCCGGTGAAAAATCAATATTGTATCCCAAAAAATTATTTTCATTCCCGAAAGAAAACTAAATGTCACATCACATTGTCCGCAGAGGCGGAATGAGTGACATCCTGTTAAACCTTAAGGCATGCAACCCAAAACTATTAACTTCGGTCTGAAACTCGACACATTTCGAAAAAACCCATGGTATGCACCTCTTTCTACAACATTAAAAGAAGGGGTTACAATTAAATGTACTACCAGTTCAAAAAGTTTGAAATAATTTCCAATAAAAATATCGAGGCTGAGAATTAAATTCGACTACAATAAAGTGTATAAATGGAGCTTCTCAAATTACATTACAACGTTCAAAATACAATTCTTATGTGTAAATATGCATAGGAAACACATTTGGTTAAAATGTTTATATCGAAATTTCGAAGAAAAATAAAACCAAAACACGCGACCGTTCATGTAAAGTTTTTTAACGCGTCGCGTTGAAGATTGAATGAAGAATCATGATAAAAATTTAAATAACTTTGACGGTTGGATTAAATACTAGGGTATGAAAACAGATTGAATTCAGAAGTCAAAACAGAAAAAAATATGCAAAACATGCAGCACTATTGCACACCAACCGATTCCCCATTCCAATTTATCAAGTTACTTAAAATGATTTATTTTCATTACAATTACACCTTGGAAATTGAACCTAACTTAGCATGTCAGCAGCGAAATACACAAATACCCGAAAGCTCTCAACTATTATGTGGTTGACAGTTAATCAAATTAATTCACGAGAAGTACTTTTAATTCCCTTCACTTTCATTATCATTCCGAGCTATGTAAAAAAATTAAATCCCAAGGCTGAAAGGAAGACATAATCATCAGCAAGCACAACTTTGCACCCGCAAAGATAAGAAAAATAACGAACGCTACTGCAGAGTCTAATAGTAAACAATTATCTTGGGACGAATACACAACCCCATTGATTTTCATAACGTGTTTCCTTCCTTGTGTTTTTTTTTACTCTAGTGAAAACTTTTTAAGTAAATATAGTCTGCGATATCCTTTTCCAACGCAAAGGATGTTGAACGCAGGAAGGACGCGGAACCCTGATGGCAAGGACATAACACAAATCTGCATAATGAGAATTTTCATTAAACATTGTGCCGTGTTGTATTTAAGTTCCTTTTTTCTTCCGGAGCGTCTTCTCGTCACCATTGAAGCTCGCTCGAGAGATGTTTATTCGGCTTTTGTCCAGGATGAGCAATTTCTTTTATTTGGCTCTTCGCTATTTTACCCATTTCATGCCGTCTCTTATTCCTGCGAACAAAAGCAAAGGTAACACGCCAATCTTGCACCAAAAGAATGAATTTTAGAGCAAACATTGTCTTTATACATGACCATGTTGCTTGCCATTATTGCAGCGACTTTCTGTTGTCGGTAAAAGATCAGGCAATTAAAAAGAACGATGAATTTTTTCCTTAAGTCAAGTATCAGAGACTTATATTTGCGCAATAAAGCATTTCTTTTGTTATATTTCAGAAAAGTCAATTGTTGAATAGGAGTTCTTTGTTCGCATTCGCAAATGGTTATCTTAAAGAGCTTTAAAGAATTGGTTACGTGTCTTCGAATGGGATATGACTAAATTAATTATTAAAATGAACTCTAACAACCACCATAAATTGTCTTCTGACTCCTCCTTAGATGAGTGGTAACGATAAGTTTGCATGACTGAGCTGTGTATCGAATTTAAACACAAGGTTTCCAATGAGTTGCTAATTGCTGTCAAACTGATTTCAGAGAATAGAATTCAGATTAGATATATTAACTGGACAAAATAGATTTGAGTGTTTAAGCCTTGTTGATTGCTAATTCTTCAAAAACTGAACAGGCTCCCAAAATCAGGGGTCTAGATATGATAGGGTTTTTTTTCCTATATGTCTTGAATGAATAAATAAATTACTTACCAAATTTTGTTGCAAATTATTTCATGTTCATTTTATATTGTAATTAAAAGTGTTCCCTTTAAATTAGGTAGATTTAAATAGTGTAATATTCGAGAAATAATTAAATAAAGAAACCTTTTACATTAATTTGAAAACAAAAAAAACAATGCTTTTGAAATTCACTGAAACTTGTCTCCATTCTGAACTCACGAAGTCGAAACATATTAAATAAATTGGCTATGTTTTTGGTTAAACTGTGAAATCATATCATTCCCATAATGCTTCGTGGTGGGCCACCTAACGTTTACTATAATACTTCATGGTGGGCCACCTAACGTTTAATATTGGAAATATAGGCTATTTTGACGTCGCCAGGTTTGATGACACTTCCAATGTGACAGAAAGTTAGTTTTATCTTTGACACCTTACTTTCCGCTTAAACTAAGTTGGGAAACAGTTAAAACGTATATTCGAAGTCGTGGGTCTTCTACTATAAAACGAATGTGCCAAAAACGCAGTTTGTGGATCAACATGTCGATCGGGTTCCTGAAACTGCATGGTTGTTGGATAGAACATCCTGTGTACGGACTTGTACAGTGCGCGCAAACGAATACAGTACTTCTGTTGCTCAGGGTGTACGTGAACAACCATCAGCACCAACTCGTCATCTTTCTCAAGATTTAAAAATTTCACGGATTTCTCTGAGAATAGTTTTGCATAAAGATCTTGGCATAAATGCGTACAAACTTCAATAAGTGTAAGAGATAAATCAATGTTCTGAACAAAGCTTGATCGAAGATTAGTATTTGAGCCAAAGGATCATTTTTCAGATGAAATTGTAAGGCCAGTCCACACACTACGTTTTGCACAACCTTTTGTCTGCGCAGTTCAACACGTTGCAGATAAAACGTTGCATGTGGATCGCAAAACTGAGCAGTTTTGAGTCCGGTGGGAAGACAGCAGTTGCTGTCAACATACAGTTACAGTTACATACATACACTGCAACATACAGTTGCAGCGTTAAGTGAGCAAACGAGCTTTGATATCCATAACCTATGTGGATAAGTCCGTGCATGTGGAAGCTTGCTCCGTTTTCCGATTCGTTTTGTTCCTCAGTTTTTCCTAATCAATTTATTCCTCATTTGTTCCTAATCACGCGACGATAGCTGAACTTCGGCAATGTTCTCGGGAGTTTCTAACTGATTTAATTGCACTTTCCGAAAGTTTCCAATGCATTTGGCGTGTTAAATCGAATGAGTAAAGTAACAGTGAGAAAAAAGAGGCAGCTCATGAGAGATTTGTAGTAAAATTTAAAAAAAATCGATGCAACCGCGAGCAGAGAGGCAGTAATAAAAAAATTAATTCTATGAGAAGTGCCTTTCGTATAGAATTGGCAAAATTTAACAAATCGATTCGATCTGGGGCTGGAGAAGACGAGATCTAGAAGCCATCCCTGTGGTATTGTGATTTATTACATTTTCTAAATGATCAGGAGGAACCACGGCCGTCTAGGAGTACCATAGGTGAAACCGAAGAGTCTGCAAACTGCAACAAATCATCAGAACAGGTAAGAAAAGAAAAAAATTTCCTAATGTAAGTTATTATCGCTTTATTATCAGCAACAAATTCCTTTATGTAATAGGTACAATTACAAGTATAATTCTTTATGTACGCCATTAATTGTTTAAAGTTATAAATTTATCTTGCCAAGGAACAGACTCTTCATTGTTAAATGATCTCTAATCACGATGGCATTGTTCAAAATGTGGCCTCTTGCTGCACCCTGTAGGTCGTGTACTAATTCTGGGTCACATCTTTAACCTAATTCAACCATACACTC
The DNA here is from genome assembly GCA_954870665.1 of Stratiomys singularior. Lineage (NCBI taxonomy): Eukaryota > Metazoa > Arthropoda > Insecta > Diptera > Stratiomyidae > Stratiomys > Stratiomys singularior. The sequence goes on along the minus strand of OX940877.1, from coordinate 78,620,489 downwards.
AGAAATATTTTCCTGATCCAAACTTTCAGGAGGGGTGCAGTTTTGAGGGGACTTTCTCCACAAAAAGTTGTGTAAAGGGCAATACTCAAGAACTACAGTATCGACGTTGTCCATCTTCAAATAAATACTTGTGTGGAAAATACGAAATCGCAAAGCCAAAATAATGAATGTGTTTTCAACAACATGCCTCGCGCTTGATAGGCGGTAATTGAAAATTCTTCACTTCCTTGTTAATGTTTCTCGTCAATACGGTTCAAGAAGGACTTCACGCATAGCGAAGACTTAGTCCCCAAAAATTATCTTAAAGCTCGGTGTGAAGTTGCAATTGACCGAGATTTTGAAATTTTTAACTCGTTGTTTACGAGCTTTTCATAAAATTGAGTGTTATTTATGACTCGTCCATCTGAGATCCGACCATTTGTGTCTATATCACAATATAAAAATTCATAAGAAATCCATAAGAACAACACTGTGGGTTTTTTGGCAATTGAAATAATAGGACCCCTGTGGTGTTCGTTTTAAAATGCGCGATTTGGTACAGAACATTAATTTCGAAAGCACTTTTAGCTCCGATTTTGAAAGGAGCATTAATATCGAAAATCACTTATCGTTATTAAAAACTTTAAAGGAGTAACCTATTTAAAAAATAGTTTTTAATGTGAATCGAAAATGATTTAAAAAAGTTAGTATGAATTGAGAGCTCGTTTAATTAACATTGAAATTAAAATTGATTGATTAAAATATTTATTGTAATATCTAAACTTGAAATTAAAATTGATTGATTAAAATATTGATTGTAATACTTAAACTTGAAATTAAAATTGATTTATTAAAATATCGATTGTTATACCTAAATCCCTACCTTTAGGTGACACAATCCTAATATGTTTTCCGTCAATTGACCCGAAACCATGAGGGAACAGCCACATTCTTTCAAACTGCACTGCAATTTCCAGCCACTCCTCTTCAGAAAACTGAAAACTTCATGAAACTGTTGCTGACAGTGTACCCAGTGAAATGTCTGCTACTACTCTTACTACTATCCTGTTTCCGAAGCATCAACTCCCTATTCTGGCAATAATGATGGCACAACTGATTTCATGTCAGGCAAAGGATGAATTTCAGGATGAATTTCAAGTCGTTACAGGCATAGGATGAATTTCAGGTATTCGGAAAGTATCAGGCTAATAAACTTTAAGACGTCCCAAGTTCACAAAACGCAATCGATCAGAAACTTATTTCCGACGGTTTCTTCGAAGCAGAGTTGGGTACGTTTGCCAGAAATTTTCGAATTGTTAACATGACTAGTCAGCGTCAAGAGGAATTTGGTTTAATGGATGCACGGAATAGGCGTCAAAACAGAATACTCTTTCTTCACAAGTTGTAAAATTCCAGGGAAAGAACTTTCCGCCGTAATAAAAAAAGGTGGCATTAGCCAAGAAAGCAAAATATTTTTCTCTTACAAAAATTTCACTACCACTTCGATCCAAGTTCCCCCTCACTCGTGTCAATATCATTGACAACTTCTAAAGTCACTTAGGAAAAACTGGAGCTGAGAAGTTTCGTTCATTAAAGGCTTATGGAGCTTCGTACTGGAAGAAAACAGCTTCCACTTAAACTTATTGCTCATCACAATGGAACCAAACTTCGACTTCAACTATTTACAAAATACCTGCGCAATCCTTATTTCTTTTGTCTGTTCAAGGACAATAAAAAATAAACCCCACAGTTTCTACTGCCAGTTCCTTTCAATTTTACACAACTTTGTACAAGTTCAACCTGTCACATAAGCCCTTCTGTAAGACTCAGGTCGAATGTTGTAAATATGTCATATCTGGTACCTCTACATCTCACTACATCACTTTCCGGCTCAGCAAGCACCCTCAAAAATAGAGAACGGCCTGTGTTTGCTGCCAAAACGATTGGCTTCATAGCGCGGCATCACCTATTACCTCTGAAACCTCTTACGCATTTGTAGCCCATTCGACGCAGTCCTTACGCTATGAAGGGTAAATTTGGAAACATCAAAAGGCAAGGTTTTATTATCTGATGAATCGAAATTTAACATTTTTGCCTCCGATTGACAAACCTGATTGATTGACAACCGTGAAACATCGTGGTGGGTTTGTCAAGGTTTGGGGTTTGATGCTGGCTACCGGAATTGGTAATTTGGTGTTCATAACGTAAAACATGGACGAAACAATGTGCTGCATATTGAAAGAATATCATTCTTTGTATATTGAAAGAAAATTAACAAATAAGTGCCCGAAAACTTGGCTTTGAGTGTAATTTTTAATTTATCACAACACAAGTAAGATATTGTTCAGACATGGCTCGTTTTGTCTCAACCTCCGGCCCTATGACCGAATCTTAATGCATTCGATACTTCGTAGTCGACTTTAGAACTTAGAATTCGCAAGCATCGAAGAACAAACAAAGCTATTTTAAAAACAGCTTTATCAGATGGATGCGAGGAGGTCGCCCCTCCCCCAAAAATATCTCAAGCTAGTTAAAACGTACTGAAAAGAATGAAAACGCCATATAAAAAGAGGGAAAGCCCCACTAAGTATTATATGTCGAGCTGAAATAAGATCAGACGTTGTCTGATCTTATTTCAAAATCTACACGATTTTTGCACGACTAATTTTACACGATTATAAACTTTGTTTTTATTTAACATTTAAACCTACTAAAAAACTTGATAACATGTTGGTTAAAATCAGATTTAAGCAATTGTATTGTGATGGGTAGAATTGAAGCAGTTCCGAATCAGTTGTTTTCTTGATGCTTCTTAAATCTAATGCAAGTACATATAATAATGCAAATATTTAATAATATAATTCGCCATGCTAGCGATAAGGTTATTTCCATGCATTCTACACTCAAGCAAAGACTCGTGGTAAGCACATGCATCTTCCTATACAAACGCTGAATCACCTTGTCACCTACCTTTCAAACAAACAATACCACAGTCAGAAGATTTTCCTCCAGTGAAGTAAATGCATGGAAAGCCGAAATCTAATAATAATGTGTACAATAAATTGTCATAATTCCTTCAAGTGCAATTTTTATTTGAAGGTTGGTTCTGGTACTACAGCTGAGTATTGAGCTGTGCAAAAGGCTTGTAGCAAGTACTGGTTTCACAGCAAAGATGATCACTGGTGTTGAATGTGAATCTGATTAATCCTTCCCACTACTGAATAAGGAGGTGTTCCCCCTAGTTCTTGCCTTGAGGGTTGGCTTTGTTCTTGCCTTGAGGATTGCCTCGGAAACGCCTGCGGCGTAACAGCGCTTAAAAGCAAATTAACTATTCCGTAAATATACCGTAGACCAACTACAAACTCCACCCTGTCAAGCCATCAGGTGGATCTTCGGCGATGTTCAGTTGAGGGTCATATTTCGTTTATGCCACGAAGAATCTGCTAACGAAACAACGATTTCTGTGTATATGTCAGAGCGGCACTCCCCAAAAAATACCAGCTTCCAATATTCTTCTGACGACCAGAGTTCTCCCTACAATCAGAAGCGTTCTTCATAAAGAGGCTGATTTACTTGGATAGTTACTTATTTTAACCAATTTTAGATCTGCTTCATTTGTTAACAGTCAAGATTTGAAGTAGAAAGATTTTACTTATCAGCCTTATAAATTGATACATATATGAGAGTCAGCCATAAAGTAAACAAGGTTATTTTCGAAAAATTCAGAAATTTGTTTATTTTTTTTACAAAGTCGTGATCTCTCTCAATACATACTTTGTATCTACAAATTTATTTCGTAATTCCGACGTCGAAGTTTTTTCCGTCCAAATTTTCGAAGTATTTGTGAAATTGTGAATTTTTGAAGCCAAACGCGGTTTTCATCGCCGAGACAAGGTGGAAATCACTTGAGGCCAATGCAGGGGAATAAGGAGGATGCTCAACAACGTCCCATTTAAATTTTTCTTGGGTAAACTGGACAGAATGCGGACGAGCATTATCGTGAATCAAAAACACTTTGCGACTCAACAAACCTAGCCGTTTGTTTTTGATTGCTTTTCGTAAACGATCCAAAACACCACAGTAGTACTCTGCGTTGATAGTCTTGCCTTTGTCGAGGTAATCAATCAAAAGAATACTTCGATAATCGGGAATAACCGAATTCGATTATAACCATTTGAAGGCTCATACACTCCACACCGTATACAGACGATAATTCTCGATACATTTCACTAGCGAATAATTTTTTGCGTTCAAAAAAAAAAACTCACTCTACGCGATTCACATTTGGACGCTACTTCTATCGGCGTCTCCATTTTAAATCGTTGTAAAAAACACATAAATAGATTTATCAGGTCCAGCAATGCATCAAATTGGTTAGGACAGATGAGAGAACAACCTGTTTAAATTTCGATCACCACTCGAAAGGCTGCCACCCTTAAACTTACTTTCTCACTGACCCTCGTATATATAAATTCATGAAATTTTGAGAAAAGTTGCGTGGAACTTTCAAACCCTCGACAGGGGCTGGTTGACAATGAGTTTTCTTCAGAACAGACACAGCTTTTTTACAACATGAAAAAATTTTCTTCAATATTAAATCACATTGCAGTTTTTTGTTTCATTAAAATAAAAATCATGGCTATATCAAAATTCAACAAAACAAAATGCTTTTGTTCAAAAATGTATGTATGTTGAAGCGTTGTGCCTTTGAAAAATAAAATGTTATAATTTTCAACCCAATTCAAGTTACACAGTCTATTTTATTTGAATCAATAAATACGATCAGTAAGAATTTGGCAAACATAAAACTTCAATAATAAACAAAATAAATTATTCATCTCATCCTTTAAAAAAGTCAGATCTTAAAACCTTAACAATGACGAACTGCATTTATCATTCCTCACCAGCTCGACTCAGGTCGAATGGTTCAGAATCATCTCCATCATAAAAGAATCATCTTCTGCACTTTCTTTATCATAATCTTGGAATATCTCCTTCTTTATATTAATTTTTCCTATTTTCTTAATTTTTTCCTCATTTTTATTTCCTCTCTTAGCTATTTCCTCTGGCTTAGATCACTTTCTTTTTAGTTACATTCGCTTTTTAAAAAAAGTTTCGTTCTTCTCGCATTGTTCAGTGCTAACGCATTTTTCCCTAGTGTGTCAGCTAAGGTAGGTGATGTGCGAGATTTTCGTGTGAAATCTTTTGTTCTAGACGCAGTTTTTGGATAAGGTCAACTAGTCTCGGGATAATAATCATCCGAATTGTGATATCTGCTGAGACCAACAACTGGATTATTAGTCCTACGGGATTAAAATAGAGTTTTCTGCGCAGTATCCGAGGTATTATCGCTATTTTATGTGACCGAATTTTATTGAATTAAAGTAAATAAAGTTCAACTTAAAAGACCTAAAGCTTATGAGAACTACGGGCGGCTATGACAGCAAAACAACATTATTATCCTTAGGTTTTTTAAAAATTCAATATCCAAGTGCGAACAATGGTCGTCCAATAATAGAAGTGCAGAATCGGATGGAGCTGGCATCACATGCTCTATAAAATGTTTCAGGAATATTTGGAATTCAAGCCCAGTCAGGCTAGTAGTCTATGGTAATCTCACAGAAAGGTAACGTTTCAAAAATACTTTAAGTCTATCGACTTGCAGAATAACATTGTACGTTAGAGCACATGCATATGCCAACAATTTGAAATCTTTTGGCATCAATGCTGATATACTTGACTGCATTTCATTAAGTATGTTACCAAAATGTCCTATTGCCCATCGGTAAAAACAATTCTATTATTATTTTATAAAGAATTGTGGAAAGAGCTCAAGCTGGTTTCGAACACGCGTCCCTGCCGCTTCTCATCAGGTGCCAACTCACAGCCTGGGACGCGTCGATTGGCACTACCAGCTTAGGTGGATGTCGACTGGTTATTTACTAGTTATTAATATTGCTCTACAGCTTTGAACTTTTTCCTATATTCCAAATTGCCTTTGGTCTGGCTTTATAAATTTCAGAAGTTTTTGGTAGATAGACCAGCTTGAGCTCTTTCCACAATTCTTTATAAAATATTAAATTCACTATCGAGGTATTCGAAACATTGGATCAGAACTTCCGCACCCATGAGTCTTCGCTGAGTTAGCTTAGCAAGGGTATAATTCACTTATAAGTTGTAAGTGAAAAGGGAAAATTGATCTACCAAAAACTTCTGAAATTGAATTCTATTATGTTTTCTATTCATTGGTCTGACGTGTTTTTTCATTTCTTCAGCTTCTTTAGATGCTTTTTCAGGCACATATGGCAAATTCCAAAAAATTTTAGAATACCACCAGTTATTGCCCCCTCTTTTTCTAGTTATATCCTCCCCTTAAGTATGTGCTGCTTTCTCGTAAATATCTTGGGAAATTTTTACGCGGTTACTTTTCCATGTGTGAGTTTTCATTCTATAAGAAACAATACATTCATGTTTATCGAGTTAGAACAATCAGAGACCATCACTACGATTGGTTGTGACAAATATGACATATAACATATAAGAGCCTGCTCCGACCATATGTTACTTTTAGCCCCAGTACCGAAACTAATCATTGAAGGTTAAATTCTAGAAATGCTTTTAAGGATAACTATACAAAAGTAGATTTGTTGCAAGTACAACGCAATACGGAACAAATGTAACACGCACAAACTTCACTGCTCCCACATGAAACAAGGTGTAAGCAAATTTTACTAAGAATCTAAAATGTTACTAACATGGAGTATTTTGGGTGGATATGCAGTCACTAGTCTCACACGAATGAAAGCGTGATCAACTCCCTTGATCGGGTGGCAGACGGTAGAGTGATAGTTTTCCTGCTTGCTTATGTCAATATAGCTTTCACTGTTGAAAAGTTGTTGCAACGACCTACACCTGTCACAGCCAGCCTCAGGCGACCCTAGTGGTAAAAAAGTTTTCCAACGTTAATATGAGGATGTCAGTTCTGACAGCGACAATTCTTTTCAGCTGGAAAAATTCCTGCGTATTTACTGGAGAGCTTCGACTAGGAAGAAAACTGAAATCTTACTTTTCGACAAAAGTTACTGATATGGAGACACCAATATTATTTTTGTAAATGCATCAAATTTAATTCTCGTTGGTGAATGATAAACATACAAGGATATGAAAACAGTAATAAGCTTTTTGGTATCTTAGTTGTACTGCTTAACAAATATAATGTCTTAAAATTTCAAAAACATATTCATTTGATTTAAATTGAATGGAACAATGCTTTATGTATGAACTATTCTGGTATGCACATATCTCCGGAGCTTTAGTCTTTTACCGAGCATATCACGTGGTTAACTAGATTTCAGATATTTTATACATAGTATGAACTCGGTTTTGTTATACACGATCTCGTTTTTCACGATTTCTCCGAAACGTATGAAAATTATTAAGGTACGAATATATGTTAACGCAAGTAACACGTTTATTTATAAAAACGTTTACAATAAAATGAAAGTATGCTTGTATGTAAGTTTACCTTTATCACCCGATGCTCTCAGAACATTACAGATGGACTAATTGAAAAATAAAACGAATACAAACTTCCCAGACGTAATCAATGGTGGAGATGCCTCGAAGGCACGTTTAAGCAATTCCTACTCCTTCAGCTGCATGGGCAATGAGCTCATTTATTCCTACCTGTGAATACGACTAGAAAAGGCACCACTCATCGTCTTTCCAGCATTTTAAACGATTCAAATCAACGAGATACTCGTTTCCGCCTTATTCACTTAATTAAATTCATCACGCTCCCAGCTATGTTATTTGCCAGTTTGATTATTTCATTCCAGCCAGTCCTGGAGGTTGAAGGACGAAGGACAGAGACATCAGAAGCCCAAGGAACGAAATCAAAGTTGTTGGAGCATTTATAGCGGGTGAATAATACACGATGGAGCCTGAATGCAGCTGATGTTAGCCTAAGCGTCTGACTGAACGCTCTTCAAATTATTTCAGGAGCTTTTGATGGCAGCAAACAATAATCATATTGGCTTGGAAATGTGGTTTTAATAGCATCATCACCTTTCAAACGAGTCTTTGAAAATGGCTGAGGATGGTATTGGCTATGCCAGCGGAAAGCCAGGAACATAAAACGACTGTAAAATTTATTCGGGCTAATTGCTTTCGTACCATAATTAAAAGAAAGTGAACAATAGACGGAAGCAATTTGAGTTTGAGTGAATTATAATGCTTTCCGAGGATATAATGAGCTTTGCGCGATTTCATTGCATTTTCTGTTCGCCTAGAACAATATCTGATAACTATTTGACTATTGTCAACGGAATGAAATATATTAGTATTCTTCTTTGTACGAATTTTCGAGTACCTCAATGAAATTTATAATTCGGGGAAACCATAATGTGATATTTAAATTGATTCAGCTGTTTGAGGCAAGAGTAAAACTAGCAGTGGATATAGGACTTCAAAGGTATGCATTAAAGAATATGCTTGCTTTAATCTCTACCAATCAACTATGTAAAAAGTAACAACTCCCACGCCATATAGACGATTGTAAGCGAAAAAGGTGTTTTATGGGGAAATACTAAATGTGTAAGTGTTAAGGCAAGTAGCAACTAGCAGCAAGAAATAAAGGGAAATCTTCTATAAGAGTTGCAGCTACTTGCGAGGGGCGTAATTTAGCTCCAAAGCCCGCGGTATATTTGCGTGCTTTACTAACTAACACCCTCATCAACCAAATTCCTGAAATGTAAAGGCTGTCAAGAAATTGAAAACTAGAGATAAAAGTAGGTAGTAGTCTACCATTCCATTTTAGGTCTTCATTTGGTAAATCTCCTGAAAAGCAACTACGCAACACGTCTACAGACCCACGGATATAAGCCCGATACTATGGGCGATTCAATGGCATTTATATCCAAGAAAAGCATTGACCAAGACGAGACACATTAGAAAAATTTGGACTTCGCAAGCAAACAAAAAATACAATAAAAAAAAATTAACGAGGTGCTGGTAACGTATTCCGACACAATATTTTGAATGCTCGGTTTGGGTCTTATCTGGGGAAAAACGTGATAAACCAAACATTGACATTTCCACGAATCTAAAAAGACCCAGACATAACAACTTCATTACACTTAACTAATCTAACATACAAAAGAACATACACAGCGAAAGACAATTCAGAAGGAGCTTAGAATGGCTGCAAATAGCTAGGACGTGTAGGGTGTGTTTTACACGTCAAAAAACGTGTGAATATACCTGTAAAAGAAGGCAAAAAGGAAAGTACGTAGTTTTTGAAAGCCCATCTTCAACTTGTTTCCTTTCAATTTGTGCTCCTCGACGGATAAAAAGAAGGGCTCAGCTCTGGCTCGTCGGACTTTTATTCCTTTCGACTTGTGCTCCTCAACCGAATGGGAATAAAAAAGGGCTCAGCTCCGGCTCGTCGAGCTTTTATTTCTTTCAGCCCAACGGTTGCCCGCTAAGGTGATCGCCCGCGAGAGGGAAATTCCCGGGTTCCGTACGCCGCACTTAGTGAAGCACCGAACCCTTCCCAAAGCTTTTGTGACGATGTTGTTGCAGCGGCGGTTGATACGGAATAAAATTATCCCAAAGCGCTGGATTGGATGGCGAAATATTGCTGCTGGTTTCCGAGACTCCGCCTCGCCTTCGCTGGTCTCGGCGCACTACACCGCCGCTCGACTCGGTTGACAATCGCAGATTTTCTTCTTTCCGTCGTCACGAGCGTTATGGTTCCGATTATTTATATCATTGATCCTTCTTAACACTATCATAATTATTATGATTTAATTATTGTTGGTGAAATCTTGTTTTTACCGCCATATGCGACCACCATCTCGGAACCGGTGCACTAGTGCCCTCTTAATACATCTCAGTTAGTTCTCTTTGTAACGCCCTTCAGGCAACATCGCTTTCGTTTCTTTTGTTAAATAAATGAGCATTGTGTAAAACATAATCGAGTGTTTTTGCGTTAATTTATTGCCGCCTAAAAACCTCTAACAATTATAAATGCAATTAATAATTTTTCTACAGATAATTAATAATAATATTTCATTCTTTGAGGACAGCCCGCGCGATGAGCAATAACCAACCGACAAATTAATTCATTCCCGAACCCGCGTACTGAAAAAAAATAGAGTTGCGTCGTGCCGGCTAGCGAGGAGTCGACCCGTAACACAATTTTAGGAAATTGTGAGTTTGTCGTATAAATGAGAAAAACTATTATGGCTAGTTTCTACTTGACCTCAACAGATGAAAATCCACAGCACTTCAATTGCCCAAAGGGCCCAACTTCATGGTACGAGTACCAAAAAAAAGTAGTAAAAGAAAGTACTTTTGAACATTCACCAGCGATATAGCAATACTTTTACTGCCAATTTAAGAGGAATTATATCAGTCTCCTTGAACCATGTCTGGGGAAAAAAACGAAAAATAACAATGATGCATACGAGGAGGAGGAAGGATTATTGTATGTTTCCGACACCGCCGATATGGAAGTAGTATACTTTTTCATTTGAAAACTATAAAATTCAACTTTAAACGCTCTTTTCTTTAATCAACATTTCTATCTACGGCGCAGTTGATTAAAAAAAACACTTAATCGATTCGACGGGAATTGCAATATGTTTTTCTTAAAAGCAACTATACAACAACACAGTCTGGAACTAGAATCATTTATTTTTAGCCAAATTCGCAAAAAAAGTATAAAAACTTGAATCGATTCTGTTTTTTTTCTCTTATTCAAAAACATCTTTAAACACCTTCCAAAATTCCGCCGAAACATGAGACTGATTCCTTAAAACCAACAAAATTCAAGTTGAATTTATTATTTTAGAAATTTACTTTTCATTCTTTTACGTCAAAATAATTGGGATTTCTAAATCTAACGTTAAATCCCCATTTCCTGAATAAAATTTTAGTTACATTTTACACAGTTTAATTTCTTTAAATATTTCTGAATATTTAATTTTTACTTAATAACTGAATATAATATTTAATAATTTAATATTTAATATTTATATAATAAATAAATTAACCTGGTGAGATATGGTTTGTTGTCACGATTTTTCTAGGAAATTCCTTAGTGAAAATTGTCTCTAGTATTTTAAATTTTGTTAGCAACACTTCATTTAATTTAATAAATCCTTCTTCTGAAACATCATCAAATTCGTTCTATGCTTCAATAAAATTGTCCTCTACTAGCTTTTTTTTGTTACCTTTTTACCGATTGAGCATTTATTGCGTCTCACAGTATATTTTGATTTGAAATAACCGGTCGGAGCACCATGAATACTTTATTCATGGTGCTCACAGCAAAAGGCTCAAGCTAGAAATAGTTTGGCTGAGTTCAAGCATAAACCAGCTCTTCTTATTGCAGTGTATAAAGTAATCAAATCAGTGTACAAAGAATTGAGCAGAAACGATCCTTTTATTCGATGGATCGGCGATTATAATCAAAAATCAAATCAACAAAGAAATTACCAAATGGACGAAACCGAAACCTTAAAACAAACTGAAGAGATTAAAATTCTTCAAATTAACATTAAGTGAACCAAAAAAAAGGAGTCCCAAACACTAACACAAAAAAGGACCAAAACATTTTCAGTGAAGCGAGTCTATCTCGGGATACAAATGATTTTGGAGAAAACAGAAGACTACCAACACATTACCCTAACTGGCCGAAAAATTTGGTACTGACTACACTACCACACAGGACCAATGGACCAGTGGACTCTGAAGAAGGGAAACTAAGGAGTTCCTTGAGCCTCAGTGTTTACATACGATTGAAGTCTTCAAAACAAAAACCTTGTACGGTGAATATAAGCTCGTCAATATTCGTCAAGAGCCAAAATCTGTTTGAACTTTCTCAAATATAATCTATGTCGGAGCAACAAACAGGAAAAAAAGGTGGAACGTTTTTGTGCAGCATCATCCGATTTCAACACGTCAACTAAACATTGTCAAAGTCACGGCAATCAAAAACTAAACGAACTTCTTTGAATGTGTTATTATTTCGAAAATGGAAAAGCTTTTCATGGCACACTTGCGAACGATAATATAACCTTAAAAGATTAATGAGCTAGTGACGACAAAAAATTCATGATATATTAGAAATTATCCAGCAAAATGATCACAACATAATCACAAATAGGTCAAGAAAAAACAACCTCAAAGAACGACCACAAGAAATTAAACTCTTGATAAGTAGAAGAGCAGCCGAATTTGGATAAGAGCTAGAAGCATGGCAGATCCTTCACTTAGTACGAAAGCTAACCGGCTCACAGACGAAATTCGGGATAAAATTACTAAAGGCAGAAGTGGGCCATAGGAGAGCTCACAGCAAAATATTGAACGTACCTTAAATTCCTACTGGAGATTGACTGAATATTTCTGCATACATGATAAGAAATTCAAAAATTCTTTATTCATAAACCTAACAGAGTCAAATTTGATACTGCATAGTCGTATCGGGTAGTAGTCGCCTTTACGGATACACTTTAGCTTTCTTTTTTTTTAGGAAAACACTTTTTGTCATGCGAATACAATTTTTTAGCTTTGTTTTAGCTTTGGGTGCGATGATATCTTCTGAGACTTTAGAAAGGTGTGAAATACGACCTGTAGAAACAAAAGATATACGAAACATAGTACAAGAACTAAATAAAGAAGAGCATAGGGTTGTAAAAAAATAATAAATTCATCACTTAAATGGTTCCAACTGAAGATTTCCTACTCTATCATAAACATTATTTATTTTATGTTCAATTTTCTGCAAAATACCAAAATTTATTTTTTTTACTATTTTCATAGAGATTATAAAAACTCACAAAAACCACACGTTGCTGTAGAATTTGATTTGTATGAGTCTCATGTATAATCTTATCTAATTTCTAATCAGCAAAAGATGCGTTACACATCAGGATAAATAATATCATTGCGAACCAGACATTATGTCTGATGTCGAATTGGGTTTCAAATGAGCATAATCTACAGAAGTCTAGCTAACAAGGGTGGTGAAAACCCAAAGAAGTGGAATGAAAAGCAGGAAGTCGACCAAAAAAAAATATGGCAAACACTCCTTAGTTTACCTTACCTGGAGTTTATAAAACACCTTTACGCTCTTATGTCTGTGGGTACGAATCTCCCCCGTGCTGATTATATCGTTAAAATGAGCTATATTTTAATTTTATGCAAGAGGGTATATTATTGGTTGATCGATCTGAGGCTCGGATATACCTGCCGTCTTAGGAATTCCATAGTAGTGTTGTCGTGTTGGTCGAGTTTGTCAAATAGTTTCAATGCTCGGTCACGCATGTATTTGGCAATTGTGTCTGTTTTAATATCTTTTGGTATGTCTATGTTTCTTACATACTATGGAATTCGGAAGATTTTCCTTATTGCCATGTTCTGGAAGGCTTGGAGGGCTTTTTTGTTTGTCCTGGTAGTTTGGTTTAGTGGAGTACTGCCGTACAGTAGTGCCGGTCTTATTACTTGGTTGTAGATCAGGAGTTTGTTTTGCGGTTAGGTGGCCTTTGTTTAGGAGGGAATCTAGGGATTTGATGATGCTCATACGTTGCCCTCGTTTCTTACGTATATGTTGCGTCCAGTTCAGTTTTTCGTCAAATAGGAGTCCCAGATATATGGCTGTTGGTTTCCATGGTATGTCCTCGTTGTTGATGGTGAGTGAGTTCGGTTGTTGGTTTCTTGTCCTGGTTACTAAGACGGCTTCCGTTATGTCTGTGTTAATGTCTTTTTTCCATTTATTAAAATATTCCATAATAATATCAATAGAGTTTTGCAATTTTAAAGAGATGCCTTCTGCTTGTCTGGCTGAGTAATAGATGCATGTATCATCAGCGTATAAGGCTGTTTGAACATTATTTGGCAGGCGAGGCATATCCGCTATGTAGAGGCTATAGAGAATTGGAGAGATGGTTGATCCTTGTGGAACTCCAGCTTGAATCGGTCGCAGTTCGGAAAGATGGTTGTCTACTTTGACGCGAAATTTTCTGCCATGTAAGAATGAATGTATGATTTGGATGGTACGTAATGGAATATTTAGTTCAGATAAATGATAAATGCCAGACTTTGTCAAAAGCTTTAGCTATGTCAAACATAACTAATACTGTCGACTTACTGCGATTCATCCCATTTCGAATATGTTGGACCACCATTGTAAGCTGGAGTTCCGAAGAATGTGCTAGAATCGTATTGTGTATCAGGAATGTGGTGTTTTTCTTCAATTATTTCGTTCAGCCGATTGAGCAACGCCCTTTTCGCTAACTTTGATATAGTTGAGAAGACTGATGGGCTTCCAATTCTGCAGAAAAGTTAGATTTTAGCCTGGTTTTGGGATGACTATGATGACAGCTTTTTTCCACTTTTCTGGGTATTTTCGTAGACGGAAATTAGAATTAATGATGTCCGTGATGTTCTGTATCAGGTTTTTAGGAAGCTATCGTAACATTGAATTTGTGAGTGTGTCGTATCCTGGTGCTTTGTTTTTATTTAGTTCTTGTATCATGTCTTCGGTCTATGTCATGTCTTATGGCCGTATCACATCTTCTTCCTCTTCCAGTCTTGAGGGCAATATCTGGCAAACTCTGGCATGCAGAATACATTTTAATACCGTACACGCTACACTTTTTACTTCTGCCTGTTCAACTCACACTCTCCCACGAGACAGAAGTTCTTACCTGAGCAAATAATTAAAAGGTGACTAACCATGAACCGGTTAGTCGGTTGAACCGGTTATCGGACAACCGATAAAAAAATATATCAATCAGCATAATTTTGTGCAACTGGCCAAATGAAACAGCGAGAACCAGCTTAAAAACGATTCTTGGAACAACAAAAGACAAACTTTAAACACAAGAAGAATTCTACTAAGTTCTGCTTGCGAGTAAAATTTCACAGGGCAACCGGTAGACTCATTGGCATGATAATATGGTATGTGAAATATTAGCATCTTCCCTTCCCAATACATTGTTTTTCATATTTTTTATTAAATTTAAATAAATAAAAAGTATTTACAGTGGATGAAAACCTTCGCCATCTTTTGCGTGAGCTAGCTACAGTATGGTATGATAAAGCTGGCTCCGAATAATGTTCTTCATTGGGATAAAGAAAAATATTCGGATTTCCATCAATGAAGCAATGACGAAATTCAATAAGGACAGCCTGCCAAAAGTTCAGCCTGTAAAGCAGTACCATGTAAAGTGAGTACCGTGGTGCGTGTGAAAAATTGTTCCCAGAGCCAATAAATATTTTTTGATAATGATGCCGACAGTGTAGAGGTCGCAGGGCCATCTTTATCGCACCGGATCCGTCCATGATCAATCATATTTAGAAGAGCTAGAAAAGGCATGTCTCACAAATTCAAATGGTATTTGAAGGAACCTCAAATGCGTGGGAGACGCTCTATTGCAGTTTATTTACCTACAGCTGGAGATTATGATGATTCTAAAGCATGACAGTTGTTACTCCCTGACCCAATCCTGAATATAATGGTTGAAAATACAAACATAGAAATACCTAAGGCTACAGCAAACTCTGATCAAAATTTTACGTGTGACATGAACTTACGTATGTCTTGCATGAGTTGCTACATTTGATGGGAAAGAAAAACCAAACGTATTTGTTGTAATATTTGTCAAATAGCGATGGGTTACCATCGATTTGTACTTTGTACAATTAGGGAAATTTCGTTTTGGTGACAACACTCGTCTTTTGCAAGGAAGATGGCAGCATGGCTTAGCTCCAATAAACGAAGTGTGGGATTTATTTCTTGGAAACTGCCAGAAATACTACTTGAGATCTACAAACTACACCATCGATGAACAGCTCTTAGCATTTTGTAAGCGTTTTAAGGGCAGAGTTTAAATTCCGAAAAAACCCGCCAAATACGGTATCGAAACTGTTTCCTACAATGATGTGCAAACCTCATATATGTTCGATGCTGAGCCGTTGGTCCTAGGACCTAGTAGTCTCAATAACTATGAATGTCACTACGTAACTGAACCGACATAGATAATTCATCATTCATGACGAAATGTCACATGTGAACATTGGTTTGTTCAAGTCTCTTTAGTGCAAAAAAGGAAAAAAGACTACGGCTTGACAATGGGTGGCACATTGAAGAAAAAATACGCCTGAAATCCCAAAGAATTTTTTGAAAAGCAATCTTGGAAAACTCGTTATTAGCATATATTGACAACGTGACGCTGATATCTCATTGTCTTAAGTGAAATGAAGTAGTGATAGTGATTTGTAGTTTGCACTCGAAGGAGTGGTCGTAATTGCACTCGAAATTGGATTAAATTGAAAAGCCAGAAATCATTCACTTTTAAAATCAGGCAAAACATTACACAAATATTTTGTGTCATGGCATAATTTTGATCAATTATGTAATAATACACAAATAACGATTCGGTTTTCACACGATAACCTTTACGTCTATTTTATTGTATATGAGACCAAGCGGGAGTGAATTTCGATGTCCTGTATGATTTAGTTCCTGAAATTGAAAACATCCATCGAATTTAGTATTGACAAAACCTTGCAATGAACTTTGTAACTCCACATCTACAGCAACGTTTGACTGTACTGACACATTAGGATGACAAAAAATTGCGAAATAGGCAATTTCTACAGTTACCACTGGTGAATTCAAAAACAAAACTAATTAAATAGCTGAAGAAAATCGAGTGATTTCGGCCCAAAAATCGGTTTCGAGAATAAAAGAATCTCAAAATTAAAAGGAAGCATTTCAATCCTTTGCTCATGTTGAGTATTTTGTGAAATGAAAGCACAAAATAAACAACATAATACAGCATAAAATAATAATGAAACTATTACGAATATAGAAGTTTTACGCCACAATTGACAACATTCTCTCGAATTTCTAACATTTTTTAACAGAAATTCTTCAAGGATCATCAATCTTACCAAATCTATTGCATACATACTGCGCACTTGATATAAAGTGCCAGAAACAATTAGTGTGTCGCATACCTTTAACAACCAGCTAAGTCATCAAAATGGAACTGCAACCCTCAATGAATTTCCTAATTGAAAACTTTTCAAGATTGAAGATGCAGGTTAGTAACGACAAAACTCAGACAATCTTTACCTTTGATAGACGACTAACATAGATTGGAAATGTATGAAAGAAATGAAACAACTGTATAAGTTTTCTATAATCCTTGCATCTCCTGAAATCTGACAATTTTTTCTTGATAAGCAAATTACTAATATTTCAATGACAAAGAACGCAAACAGCCAATGAAAGAGACGAAATACGCCGAAGATAACAGCTATAAAACCTTTTATTACGCTCTGGCGATTATGAAAACCCGCTGCACACAGAGAAAACAAAGTTCCAAGTATGCAAGTCTGAGATAAAACCAGTGATATGATCTGGATATGAAACATGGACCCTAATCCAAGTACCCGTGTATATATTGAACGCCTTTGAGCGATATGAAGATAGACGGCGACCACTGGTGAATTCGATACAACCATGAGCACTATGAAATGTTAAACGAGCCGGAAGGCTAAAGATTGTTAGACTGCGAAAGCTGCAATGGCCATGTAAATCATATGGAAGAACAACGGATACCCAAAAAGGTATTCGTTCCATCCAAAAGGCGTTCGTATCCAAAAGACGGTAAAAAAAATTCGGTGGGACAACTGAAGGGCGGAGACCAGTGGGGAAGCCGGAGAAACGCTGGTCTGACTCTGTGAATGAAAACAGTTCATCACTGCTCGGATTTTCAAATTGGAGGACCCACTCAGTGGCGCGAGTTACAGCCAGCCATAACAACCACTAAATTACAGCCAGCAACAGTAATTCCTAAAAGTACAACCAGCAACGACAGCAACTAAAAGTAATTCTACACGTACGGCTAGATAAACAATTTAATTGTAACGAGATTCTTTCTTATTCGACACATGCTGCTAAATAAGCAGTTTTGCGTAATTATAAATTTTTGCAAGTTGCACTTAAAAGCAGTTGAGAATTGTACTTCAGATTGAGCAGATGTAATTAAATAAATTGTAAAAGAAAATCATAATTGTTTTTTTCTGTACCAGATAGTATTCGAATGTAATCCGCGCGAAAGTGGGAGTCGCTTGCTGCAGGAAGCGAAGACCCGAGGGAGTCTTCTTGCGAAGAATCTTGCGAAGAAGAAGAATATAAAAACAGACTAAACGAATGATGCTGCTTTACTTATGTTAAGTCTGAACTCTTCAACGAAATTGAGCAAAATAAAAATGGTACTATGTAGTTCTGCAAAATACCACATAGACGTATAAGACTGGTGTGTCCACATAACATGAGGCTATGTAAAAGATGATTGCAAGAACGCTTACAGATAAGAATGGAATAAAGCAAATCCAAACAAATACGACCCCTAACCTAGTTGCATCTACTCTGTTTGGTCTTAATGAAATCAATCTCTTGTCGAAAACTTGCTGACAGCTATAACAGTCTACTGCACGTCCTAATTTACAAATAGCGTTTCACTACATTCCAGCTTTTTTGTTAAAACGGAAGATCAATATCCAGTTACGATTGATACCGAATTTTAGCCCAAACCTCATTGATTGATTGACCTCATACAAGAGTTTTATTCCATCTCTTATACAGCACTAAAACCCCTTTTTGTACTGTTGGTTATTCCGTAGTTCCAAAATTTTGGCGTTTTGATAAAGCAAATGAAGATTATTAAAATGAACCTAATGGCAATGACTAATACTGATAGGGAGAGATTGTAAAAAATCTGTTTATTTATAAAAGATATCTTTAACAAATGCTAATAAACAGTTGTATCAGTCTCGACTCCACAGAGAAGAGTGATAGACATAGTAATAATAGAACTTCTCTTTCAATGAAAGATACAATCTAGTTATTAGTTGTTTTTGATTTCCAAGCTAACTGAGGATACTTACAGGGAAAAGTGTGTAACAGAACAACCGAATTACCCATTCTTGTTCCAAACACTAAAAGAATTCGGGAATCATCACCTGATGAAATCTTTCTCAGGGAACAGATTATGCTGGCCAAAAACTATCAACTATCCCCATTAGGCAATCTTCAAGATGTCAACAACCTGAAGAAGGAACTGACCTCCACCAAAACTCAATCAAAGGTGAAAGTTTCTCCTATCACCTTTGCAGATCTACCGCGGGGTTCTATAGATACGATAATGACGGAATCAAAGATTACATCATACACTATCAAGCAAATGTCTAATGGAAAAAGATTATTCCTCGACGAAATGGAAGATAACGACCATATCCAGAAATATCTCATTGCGAAAAAGGTAAATTTTTCACATACTAACGGGCAGATATAGTATTTGCTATTTTTCACAATTACTTCATTTGGCTTGCGCAAAGAATTAGAAACAAATCAATTGAGACGTTCAACTTTATTGCAAAAAATATAGATAAATGCATATTGACTGAAACTTGGTTGAAATTGCGTGACAAGCTATCTTACTCAAAACACATAGTTTATAGGAATGATAGAAGTTGCAACACCGGATTGCCATAAAAACATGAAGTTTTACCTCCATTTGAATCTTCTTTGATTGAAAACATTGGCATCCTTATTAAAGATGCTAAAATTAAAGTCTACGCTATGTATTTACCAATGTATAATTGAGAAAGTTAAACAATTTAAAAGAGAGTTGAGACAATTTAGCGTTACTTTTCAGATATATCTGCTTAACCGTCATTTTAATTGCATACGCTCTAACAGAATAGGCAGAGCTCTTCACCATCTAATATCTGAATCCAATATATTTTTTCACGCACCTTGTGAACGCTCCTTCAACTCTTACAAGGGATTGTTCTTTGGGACTGAGTCGTAAATCAATCGGATTTTGATGTCCTCCAAGCACTTTCTTCTTCACATCTTCCCACGTTCTTCAAAATGGAATCTTCAAATTACTCCCAAAAGACATTTGAAAATGTTTTCTTGTACAGTAAAGTAAACTGGCAAAAGTTGAGAAACGCCATCAATATCAACATCCTCCTAAACATACATTTCTATGACTTCATAGATTTGATTGAGAGAGTAGATGACAAAATCAACTTATTCGAGGGAATTCTTTATAATGCTAAAGATTGAAGCATCCCCAAGAAACCAAAATATTTCAAAAGCATTCAACTAAACGATAAGATGTTAAAGCTAAGCCAAAAAAGAAATTTTTTGATGCGAAAGTGGAAACGATCGAGAGACAGGTTTACAAAAGCTGGAGTGAGGTGCCTTACGTCTGATATTCGACCGAAAATTCAGTTTCTTGGGAACAGCCAATGGAACTCGATGCTTGAGAACCTTGAGTTTGGTTCTCAAGACTATTGGAAGCTAAATAAAAGGTTGTAAGGGAACTATACGACTATACCGAACCCGTTAGAAGACGCGGAAGGTAGAAAAATATACTGCAGCGAAGGCAAAGCAGAACTGCGAATACCTTCGGGAAACACAATTGTATAACATCTGGTTACGCCAACATAAGCATTGACTCAATGCTAGATAAGTCTGTTAATTGCCTTCCCAAGCCAACACCCATACCTCTTTCTGAGTGAGTTAAGCCCAGAGAAATAGCAAAGTTGCTTCGAAACTTGAAACCCGATAAAGCGCTAGGCTTTGTGTCGAAAAATTTACCAAAGAAAGCAATATTTAATATATGTCATTTATTCAATGCTTGCTTCAATTTGTATTATTTGGCAGTAGAAGGAAAGCGTGCAGTAGTAGTTCCTCTGCACATGTCAGGCAGAGAGCCTTACTTGTGTACTTATTACAGGCCTTTAAGCTTGTTACCGGCTCTGGGAAAACTTTTTGAAAAGCTGATCCTGAGATGACTTTGATCCTAGGCGGACTTTGTAGAAATTCACGATATCTTCTCGGATTTTCAATTTCTCATTCGAAACAACTATTCATCAGTCTTTTTAGGCACAAACTCTGTTAGAATGGTAAGAGTAGATATTGGAAAGGCCTTCGATACTCTTTGGTACTGAGGTCTTCTATATAAACTTGTTACTTTTGAGTTTCTACTATATTTGATCAATCTGATTGATTCCTTTCTTAACGACTGAACATTCCACGTCAAAATTGTCCGAATCCAGTCGTTACAGGGTACCAGCTGGTAGTTAAAGTGAACATTCAGGGACCATAAGGATTCCATGCGTGGATTATACCCTTGTTGAACCGGAAATATGTATTGAGTCAGAGTCATTTAGCCTATAGTGTTATACGTAGCACCAGCATAGGGATCTATTTCAGGTTACTTGAAAAGCAAGCTACAGATATTGTGAAACAGATGTCTCAAAATGACTCTAAAAAACCGTTTAATTCTCTACCCAAAGATAACATGCGTTTACTAAAGTCCGCTCTGTAAGGGAACTTTCCCTTAAAATAAGAGTAAGACTTCCAATCCTTTAGTTGCAGCATTGAGCAATTCCGATTCCCCATAGCTTTTGCGCCTTCGTATTTTTATCAGTGTTTTTTGCTTGAATTAATCCTTAGGATTACGCTTATACAATTACGTTAATATTTACTTTAGTTGTATTGAGTTGTATTTAGTTTAGTCGTAACTATGTATTATAAGGCTATAATGAATTCAATTCAGGTCTCCTAGTTAAGACTCAACTACTTTTGTGAAATATTACATTTGAATAAAGATTATTATTATTATTAATATTGAATACTTTTATTTGGCATCATAAAATTATCTGCTGCCATTCTAGATGCGACTTAACAAATTATCATCTCGGATATAGTGCTGATTCTTTCTTAACCACTTCACGGAACTTCTAGGAAGTATAGTATAGGAGTATATATATAGTATAGGAACTTCTAGCGTAATAGTATTAAATTTCAATTTGTTTTCATCACGGGATTTTTAATATAAAGTAAAGCCAGTGAGTTGCTTGTTAGCTACCACTTTAACCAACCCCACGATGAAACCTGGATAGAGTGGATATATTCGCATAGTATGTATAAAATTAATGTATAATGTCAGAGCTTTCGTAATCACCAACTGTGGTCATTGGATAATTGTTAATCTGGGATTGTGGTGTTTGGCTTAAAATGATTCAATTTCATTATTTCCAATATCCAATGGGCAATTGAGAAACTCCGGCTTGCTTAAAGAGAATTCATCTATATTCCCAGTCCTGTCTGCTCTATCAAGTGTATACATATGAACTGTATCAATCTCCAAGTCCTTGCAAGAAATTGATTCTAATATTATGGAATCGAAAAAAAATATCCCTTATAGAACTGAAGACGATAATAAGTCTACATAAATGTCGATTGAAACCTGCTCTTCAAAACGTATTTATGATTGCTGAAAAATGGGAAAAAATCACTAAAAAAATATACCTTGTTGTAGTACGGGGGCTAATTAAATGCAATGAACTCAGAGACTATACTGCAGAGACTTTTCTGTGATTTTATGATTCAACTCACCAGGTAGGTGCGAAGAAGAAGTTATCAAAAACAAGCATAGGAATAAATGTTGATAGAGTACCCTCGATGACTGGAAAAGGAAGGGGAGGAATTCCGGGGATCGAAAAAATTGCGTGAAACGAATCGTTGAAACGAAATTTCAAAAGGGAAGCAGTGCTTACTAACGAAGCTTGGCATCAGTTAAAAACGTTAAACAACCTGGGCAAGTGTAAGAAATTGGCTGTCAAAATTGTACCATCACCCAAAAAGGGGTAAGCCGGATTGAAGCGGATAACATCGTTTGACAGTAGCTACGGCAATAGTAAATGGAAACAAAGCAAAAGCCCCGAATCCTCAACTGAAGCGAAGAAGTCGTATCTAGATGTCGCAACTAATACTATTACTGTGGAAGAAGAAGAACCTTTTCGGGTACTAAAACCACAGACCTGAAAAAATCCAAAGTTCTGGGGGACGATAGGAATAACACGTCAATAAGTTTTGAAATGCAACTGGATTTGATACACTGTCAAGGTGTTTCTACTTGAAATTGAGTTGGCAACGCAGAAAATCATCGAAATGGCAAATATGTAAAGCTAGTGGTTCAAAACCAAAAAAAAAACCATCTATCGAGGGGAAAAAGTCACCTTTGGTGACATGCTCTTGTAATCAACAATGAAATTAAACAACGCAACTAGTCCATTTAATATCATAAATTCAATATTTCCAACAACGTTTCAAAGTCTGTCACTAACTGTATTGTTCGGACTACTTCAAAGACAGATCAATGGCAACTGAACTTTGCATCTAACAGTGATGGCAATTGAGTAGCTTTTTGATGAGCAGTGTTGTTGCTGAAGTATGCATTTGGTCTAGTGTTGGTAATGGCCTCCGGACATATATTTCAGCTATGTGGAATCTTGAAGCGTTATAGGCTTTAGTTTCGTTGAATGTTTTAAGTGAAGAGCGATCACCATTCCAAAATCATCATAAGTGCCACCATCACCATAGTCCTGATACTCCCTGTTGTATGCAACAGGAACACATCAATGGAAGTCATAAATCCAAATAGATGACTTACTTCTGGCTTTTGGGATAGCCTGATCCGAGTGACCGGACGCCGCCAGCAGACATCCAGTTTTAGCATTTGGCAAAGGGAGACCGACATAGCACTGATTCGAAAACCTTACCAACAAAATTAAGAAATATCTAAAATTTGTGTCAAATTTTGTGGATTCTTCTGGATAGCAACCGGGGAAATTTAAGTCGATACCACTATTGATTTAAATTGAGCTCTGAAAAGCGCCTTGTGGACATGATGCTGTGAAGGAGGACGGATCATGGACGACAAACAAAGAAGAATATTTCAAGCTTCAAATAAGCCAATACTTTTGGAGCTCAACAAATTGTAGACGTTGAACGGGCAAACTCCGTTGGCTCTTTGTAGCCGGCTCGAAGAAATTGTAAGCAAACAAAAGGTTCTATGTACCATTAACGCCTTTCGTATAGTACAAATTACCAGGATCCAAAAAAGTGTGTCCGATCAAGCTTATATAATAGGATACCGCAATAATACAGATTTAGATGAAAGTATACAGACCCTAGCTATCTTAAGCGTATATATGCAGTATATGTTTAGACTGGAAAGAAGCTGAACTAGTTTTTACAACATAGCCGAGAAAAGCTAGCGATTAATAATTAAACGACTATCAGGGTAGTTATTTTACGCTAAAGCTCCTGGAACCCTTAATTGGTCAATACATAAAAAGAACCAACAAATACGCGTACCGAACAGGCTTCATGGGATAACAATGCCATGAAAGATAACACAATAAATGCATTCGTCGATATTAAGGGAACCTTCAATAATGTAGATATCAATTCTTAGAAGCAGCCATCCAATAATACGGAATATATTGACATTTAATCAAATGAATAACGGAAGTAGAAGCTTAAAGTAAGACGACAGAACCCAAGAAAACGAGGCAATTTTAGTACATTGTGCTACCGAAAACCTTTTAATCCTAAACAGGAAAAGATTTCCAAACGAAAGCTTTTTATGATAAAAGCATTCAACCGTCCAGCGAAAGGTTTCTGGAAGTGTGGTCTGCACACACTCTCACTTCTTATTGGGTGGCGGAAGTTAAACTATACTTCTTTTCAAATGAAGTTTACAATTCACATAAAGCCTTGAAAACCGAAAGTATTTGCCCAGTTAACTGCTAATGGAAATCACTTTTATTTGACAAATGAGTCAGAAAATCTAGGAGCGACCTTGTTTCGTAACCTTAATTGGACTCCAGATTTAAGAGAATTCGGCTGGAAATTTACTCTGCCGCTTCCAACAATAAAAGGACTTACGGTACAACTTGGCGCTTGAAACCCAAAACCGATCACTGGAGCAATACAACAGTTTTGAGACCAACCAGCTTACCGACCGGAGGAAGAATGGAGGTGACATTAGAGGTGGTGCAAGGCTCCATTCTTAGCCCGGACCTATGGAATGCCTCATACGACGAGCTCTTTGAGGTTGTAGTTACCGGAGGCGTCATTTTTGGTTGGCTACGCAGATAATGTGGCAGTACTAGTTGCCGGATGCACTGTCAAACAGGCGCAACTCAAACTGGGTGCGATAATACGTCGAGTGAGCGAGTGGATAACAGACTATGGGCTTAGCATAGCACTTGAAAAGACCGAGGTTGCCATACTGACCAAGAAGCGCATGCCTTGTGTTTTTCCCGTTCGTGTCGGAGAAACAATCATCGACACGCGAGTGTCGATGATTGTTCAGCGAGTAAGAGAGTGCTCTTGTACGTCTCCGAAATCTGGGCTGACGCTCTTAGCAAGGAATCGTACTGAAGGTCCCTCGCACAGGTACAAGTCGAGGAATTCTGCGAATTCTAGGTGCATACCGTACTGTCTGTAAGCCTCCAGTGCTGGTTATCTCGAGGGTGATTCCAATTATACTTCTTGCAAAAAATGGAAACGTATTTAAAGTGGAAACGTAGAAGGACCCTAACTTTGTGGCAGCAATTATGGGAAAGCGAAACGCGATACATTCAGTGACTTATCAGTGACTTGGAACCGTGGTTCTACAATATGCATGGTGAGATTGGCTATTACCGGACGCAACTACTCAGTGGTCACGGGTATTTTCAGCCTTACCTGTATATGATGGGAAAATCACCGTCCTCAGTCTCTTTATTCTGCCCGGGGATGACAAATGACGCCTGCCACACGTTCTATGCATGTGGAAGATGCGGACGTGGACGGTTCTTCTTATGAAGAAGGGCATCATGGACCACTTGGCGGCACAGACGGAAGGGGGATCTTTCTGGCAGCAATCCTCTTCCTTCCCACCCATCCGTGCTGAAAGAGGGATTTCCCTTAACCAGAAGGCACGGCTAGGCGACAATTAATGAAGCCCAGTCCGAAGTAATGTGACAAACAGCTCCAGGCTAGATTCTCGGTGTGACAGGGAAGGTGTTTAGCCGGTAGTCTGGTTGCCACCGGGAGTCCGACACTCAGGGCGTAAAAAGCCTACACCTCAAAACCATAAAAAAGAGAAAAACACAAATCTCATAGAAAACACGCAAAATGGTTAGGAGTTCAACAGATACCATTTGCTGAGCATGTGACAAAGAAGAAGAAATTATTGATCACTTTCTTCTAAGTAGTCTGTGCCTGGCCAACACGCGCCTCACTTGGCTGAAGAGTGCTCACAACGCAACACAACGGAAGTGCTAAGCTGGAAATAGAAATAGTTCATTTGGTGACCACAGGAAACCTGCTTGATTTTTGAAGGATGACTGGATGGACGAAAACACACGCGGTTAACTAAGGACCGATTTCCCCTCGGAAAGTGGACCCCCGTTAATATAATTAACAAAAAAAAGATTTTAAATTATTTTTCTCCTTAACATAAGAATTCTTACTAAAATCAACTAAGATTTGTCGTACATTTCATTCATTTGTGGTCATAATAGAAGGAGCCTTGCATTTCTATTCCTCTCTTCTCAATTTACAGGCATCGTCAGTGTACAGGGGTTTTTATTACATTTACAATACAGATGTCTTTGAAACATGCAGGATTAGAGATATAAGAGAAGCCTCCAGTTCTAATTATTGGCAGAGCTGCGAAATTACATTTGATTTTGGCATAAAGCGTTTTTTTTTTTAATTTATTTTTTTATTTTGAATTATTTAAAAAATAATAAGGATCTTACGTATTGTTCGATCCATTATCAAATTTTTTCACTGATATTCTTCATGAAGAATAACATTTCTTGTTTGAGTTCATAATGTTTATTATTACATGTATTTGCGTTTATTATTATACGTATTTGCGTTTATGATCACCACATATTCTAGTTGTATTACTGAACACAACTCCAGCCATTTGAAGTGATTATGAATTAAAGTGCAGCATTTCAAAACTTTCAGAGCTCTCTTCTTCAAGGCGTTAGTCGCAGCATCTGTTCACTTTTAATCCATGTCACATATTTGCTTAGAAGGTTGTGAACCGTTGAAATACTACAAGAACCTTTGCTTTGTTATTTTCTTTCCTCCAATATAAATTATTTGGTTCTTAATTTGTATGGAAAATGTCAAAACGTGTATCCAGCAGAATTTTTTCCAAGCCAAGGCAAGTCTACTTTTTTCCAGAAAGTTTGGTCTGATTTGGAACTTCTCATGCTAGCCGTACTTTGTTGAGTCAAATTTTACAGTATTTTGACCAATTGAACTAGTTCTTGCAGATTCGTCAGCAATTTCGTTGTCCTCTACCGCTTTCTGACCAGAATATCTATTTCAGTTCTCCTGGATGAGCCGCAGTTTTATATGCATGCCTTGAATCTCATCAAAGTTATAGACACTGGATCCTTCTGTTCAAAGTTGTAAGCATGTGGTTCTTTTTGAATTGTTTTACATAGTGTGTTAAATCTTCCACTTTTGCAAACAAACACCTCATTCTGTCTGAGCAACTCAAAAAATATCAGCTGCACACGTTTACACCAGTCATTGCATTTTTAAAGCTTGTTACTTGTATATCTTAAGATTTTCCAGCTTTAACCATATAGTTCTTTCTTCTCCATTCTTCGTTAGCAATTTTCGCAAATATTTGAAACAAAAACCTGAAAGGCACTCAGTATTTAACAAAGAAATATGATGAAAACAACGATTTTTGCAACATTCTTGGATTTATTTTTAATAGTGTAAGCCCAGATTTGCCGAAGTAATCAATGTTTGATCCTTATGTAAAACCAAAATAAAGGCTACTCAGATTAAGTTTTCACACACGCATTTTTTGGTAATGCCCACACTCGTGTCGATTTGTTTAAAAATCAATTTATATATATTTTTATACCCAAAAATATTGCAAGCCACTGGGGTTGACGAACAACGAAGCCAATAATCATGATATAATTACAAGTACTTTGATATTGATAGAGCCAGTCGAAATCAGTCGAAACAATAAGATTAGTGGTAATTAGTTCGATTAGCACCTAGTGGTCATCAAAAACAATGCAATGGAGAATTTGAGTGTATAAATGAAATGTTATATGTCCAAAGAACTAACTTTAATTGCACATAAATCTTCTATTTCATTTGATAGAAAGAAAATTAATGTTTTTAGATCATCGTTTGTGCTTTCTGAATACTGATAAAGTCGATCAACACATTTTAAAGAAGCTCTTACATTTAAGTTAAATTCATCAGAAGCCCAAAAAGCATTTACAACCTAGCAAAGAGTGTGATGAAGATGGGAACTAAATTCTTAGCCCGCGCTTTTTAAAAATGTTGATGACTTTAGCCATGAATTTCAGCGATTACTGACAAATTGTGCTCGTTGTAAGTTTAAAATCGTTCCTCTTTAACTTTAATCTTAAAATAAGTTTTGGAAAAAACAAACAAAATATTACATTTTTTATTGAAATATTTATTCGCTTATATCTATGAAATCAATCTTAATTATACACGTGTAGCGATAGTATATTTCCCACACAAGGAAAACCAGTCATTTTCATTACAGGCCTTGCTTCCTCAGTTCTTTGATGTTGAGGTCACCATAGTAGTCTTCGCTAAAATGTAAAAGCATTAAAAACCATTAAAAATTTTACTATATTAGATACATGCTTGTAGTCAAGAAAATTTTGTTTGATTGCTCGATTAAAAATTAGCTATAAGCTAAAAAATTGGTTAGATTAAATGTCAATTCACTGCCATGTTATGGTTTAACATATGTATTTGAAGACCTATTCACATGTAAAATAGTGACCATTGATAAGCAAAAAATACCATTGAAAGGCATAAATGAGGCCGCGAAAAGATGACGGCACTTTTTAAAAATTTCTAAAATTAGATAATTTCCATTTAAAATTTGTTATGAAATTTGCCTCTCTGGAAGGTCATTTCTGCTTAATTTTTTCATTTGAGTGCAATGTATTTTACCTGAATTTCTTACCTTTTTTGGGTTTTAAATTATTATTGTTATAAATATATCAAAGAACTAGTTAATAACAAATTTTTCAATGAAATTTCAGTGAGAATTTTATGCCTTTTTCCATATTTTTCTCCGACATATTTTGTGGTGGGAAGAAATTACTTAAAGTATAAAATTGGTGCTTCGGGGTAGGTTCATGATGCTCCGCAGTGGAATAAATTCAACGAAAATATATTTCTACGCACGTTTTCTTGGTTTCACTGAAGATCTATATAAAGCCTTTCAAGGCAACCATAACCGAGGGCTTGCTCTTAGTGCTCTTTGAAATTTACTCTTATAGGAGGTAGAATCCAGCCAACAATTAATGAAAGCAGCAGTTTGATGACCTTACAAAAACCGGTTCAGATCCAAATAAATTTATTCGTATTCATTGATTTTGACTTATATACGAGTACACGACCTGTCAAATCAAAAAATAAAATTATTCTCCAGTTCCGAATTCGATTGCAATCACTACACATATGCATGCATGTTATTGCAAAGATATGTGCAAATGTATGTTTTTCTGCTCCCGAAGCTTATCGGAAGCTTACATTTTTCTTAGAATGGCGACAAATAATGTCTTCATATCAATTAGATTTTCAGGAAATTTGACATGGTTTCGAGATGCAATTATTTTAAAGGCGTTTTATTAGTGTTTGCTGCTAAATCATTGAAAATGTTCATGTTATCACTTCAAAACAATGCAGATTTTTTATATTAAGCAATAAGCAAGGCAAAAAGAATTTTTTAAGACGCTTACAGGTTCAAAATAAAACATAAGCTGGTGGTCTAAATAAATTTTAACAGAAAAGATTAGCTTTAATAACATCACTACTTGTAAAAGGACCGCAATAAAGTAAGGACTAAAGTTCCGCAACAAACTTTTGTCATTATTTTTGGAACTTACAGTCTATAGCGCTATAATGATACCAAAGCGTACTTATAAACAGCGATATCACTACTGGGTGGCTTCCTTCAGACATATATAAAATAAGCATAATAAGATATAAGTTATTAATGAAAACGGAATTCCTCAATCCTAATGATTCATTTTATTTCGGTTGAATCCGGCTTGGTTGAATATTTCGGTAGATCGGGAGTTTTTTGCGGAATGGTTAGTACTTACACGAAAAAATCCACTGAAACCAAAAAAATTAGATTTCTTATAATCAAAAAGTCCAGTAGGACATTTTTTGAAGCATTCATAAAGTATTTATTATTTAAAGTATTTATTTTATTAACAATGAAAGCATTGAAATTTTGCAGGATCGTTGTACTCAATGACCCAGTCAAAGGCCTTTTAAAGAATAAACAGATTTTTTAAAAAAGTATCTATATTTATTAGACTGGGTAGCTACCAATCTACCACGTGCCCTATAGTAAATTTGTAATTTCATGCAATAATCTTGTAAAGGTAATCACTAAAGAACTGTGAACTAGTGGTTGTTGTTGTTAAAATTATTTCAAAGCAATTGCTGCTTATTAATAAATATTAGCTCAAAAAATATCGAAAAGCATTGCGATTTAATGCAAATTTTACATGCGAATAGGTCGAAGACACGGCTCACCTCATCCGAAGTGAAAGAAAAACTTACCCCGATTGGGCTGATTACACCAGGTGCAGCTATCGGCACCATCATTCAATTAGACTTCAGACTCAAAGGACCATCATATAATATAAAATCCTCAGCAAAGATCCCGCGGTTTAATAGGAAACGACAATCTAATGCACTCTAGCAGTGAGTGTTCATTAATTTTGATATATTCAAAACGTTGTGAGCCTAGCATAGACCAGTAAGCAAACCGCTTGGATTCAAAGGTGATTGTTTTCTGCCATAATTTACTACTTATTGTCTTAAAAATGTGTAGTGAGACAAACTATATCGATACCAAACCAAAAACCTTAAACCTTCGATGACGCTTAATTTAATGTATTACTCAACGAGGCTCTATATCAAATGCAAGAAGGGTGTGCTTCATTATAAAAAATTAACGGCGAAGCCATTTTTAAGCCATCGTATTCGTTGGGAATGATTCAAACTCAAGGAACTTGTATTCCTTGTGATTTAAAGCCAAAAGACGTTAAGCGTCAGAATAGTTGCTGCAGCTGCGAAGAGAACAGATTTCTTCACTGCATCGCAATGCAAAGAAACCAAAGTTATGGAAATCCCTTGGCAATGCTTGTTTGTCGTGGGCTCGGTAATTTTAATGCCTTACAGCTCTTGACGTCATGTGGCCAAATACGTTGAATCTTAACTTTAAACGCTTAAATGGGAAGTCCTGCTAAAACTCTCAGAAAGGCTCAAAAGTTAAAACCATTTTCAAAATAACGGTATTCGAGCTGGGAAAAAGCAATAATGTGCAATCCTTTGAATGATGCATTTTTCTCACAATCAAAATGCATTTTCATATAAAGCCGCAAGAACATTGTTGCGTACCTAATGAGAGTAAACGTAGAAAAGAAATTATAATAAATCTTAGAAAATTATAAAAGTTTATAACGATTAAATATATAAAACCAACGTCAGTATTATGGAAGTCTAGGCAAGTGTTATCTTTCAACTACTCGCCTATCTGCTGAAGAGAATCAACATTTTTTGGTCAAACAAAACAATACTAATCGTATGTTGTATATCCGTTATGTTTTGCTGGTTTCTGAACTAGGATGAATTTCATTTTCTTCTCGCCATCTGAAGCCAGTTTGATGAAACGCATCCTCACTCATATAACAACTTGAAATTCATCCTAACTCCCAATTCAGCGGAACCCGACAGATATTAATAATAAATGGGCATTGGTTTATCGAATAAATAATCTGCATAGCAACATTTCATTTGTCTGAGGATTTGAAATTAATTGATTATATCACACGAACTTTGCTGAATATGACTGAGTGTTACCGACCAAATATCATATCATTCAGAGAACAGATTCATTAAAAATATAAATATGAAGCTTTGGTCACTGAAACACTGAAAATTATAGTCAGAATGTAAATACATCATATATCCTGAAAAATATTATTCGTCATACTCCATTAGATTGTTGCTAGAATGACGGATATATTTTCAATTTTTAAATAGATCTTTAATTTATTAGTCTAGAATATCCATGATTGCTAATTTATATGACGGAGATTGGGTATTTATTGAAAATTGGATAAATTAAACTGCGATTCTGAAATGTTAATAAGAAATTAGTTAAGCCCCATCTTGAAAATAATGCCACATTTTCAGGAGAAAAGCCATTAATTACTGAAACACCCGAGAGTTAATTTTTAAAGTTTTTATTTACAATTTTTGTAATTTTTTCTACAAAAATGTTTTTATTTTTTATCTTTTATGTAGTTTTTCATCTTTTTTTTAATAAAAAGGTTTCAGCTAATGAATGAATTTTAGTGAGAATACTATGAGGATCTATCTATTTATAAGTAGAAAATATTTTTGATTGAAAGTTTGGCTATGGTAACTAAATAAATATGAATGGCAATTCAAAGAATGTCGACGCCATTAAAAATAATGTCTGATAGTTGAAAGAAGATCACACATCCTTCTAACAAGAAACTAATAGATTTAATAAGAAGAATTCTCGATTTTAGGGGAAACAATTAGGAAAGATCGTTAACATTTAAGAACATTTTGTGAAGAACACGTTTTTTTTCTTATAAAATATTTAATAATTCTCCTCTCGTATAAAATTTTCACTAAAATTACTCATTTAGCTCCTAATGTTAAAAGCAGTCTCTCAGTTGTGTAAATACGATTTTTTCGATTTTAGATATTCTTGTAACTGTACGCTTCTGAATAAACATGTGTTTACAAAATTTTCTTTTCTTGTCTTCATTACATTGTTACTTAACTTACAAGGAGCGAAAATACACTTATTTAGCATAAAATTTAACAATTTCTCACGTTTTTTATAAAATGCAATTTTCTAGTTTAGATTGACTTGGAAAACAAAAAAAATATTTAACAACTTTTCAAAGTTTATAGAATGAATGGGGTTTCTTTCACGTGTCGTCTTAACGAAATAGATCGTTGTTTTGTTTTGTTGTTGTTTTATTTATTTTTGTACGTAGCCTAACTGGCTTACTCTGAAAACTAAACTATGAAGGAGTTTATGTGTGATTACGCTTCTTTAGCTGGAGCTGGTCTAGGCTTCAGATTTGGTTTTTGGTTAGTACGCCCTTCGCCACCTTGAAGTCCGGCCAAGAGCTCACTTTTGCGGATGCTCTTCAAGTCCAAATCTCCGTAGTAGTCCTCACTGTAATATTTGTGGATGTTTGTTGATTATAGTAAGTATTTAGAAAAATATTTTAAGATTTTTTGAAGCTGTCTTGTAGGCGCCTAGATATAAATTGTGTATTTTAACAAGCAGCATGTATTTTTTTTTGCTAATTAACCTGGAATATGTCTTATTAATATATTATGATCTAAAATCTAAAGCTTATTGCACAGGCAATTTGTTCTTAGTGTTGCATGTGATAGTCGGAAATGTTTGCATTTTCCTTGAATTAATATCATTCATCAAATGCCCACTATCAACAAATCTTCTTTGTATTATTTATCTTATTGCATTATTTATCTTATCACAAAATGTCTTGTATTTTTATCGAACTAAGTTGATAGGCAAGTGTGAAGAGAGAGATTCAATGTTAAGGAAATACTGATAGAAGCATGCAAACTAGTAGTAAAACGTATGGGAGCGTGCATTTCAATTAGAAATACTTATATGTTTTCAATGGAAAAAAATCAAATGAAGCTTACCATCCGGGAACATCTTCTGGATCTTCGCAGTTGCCTGATCCATCAGTGTCTCCAATTTTGAATACAGTACCAATTGGGCAACCATATTCACGAGCGACACCTTCTAAGCAGATGTAGTATTTACGGCAATCTTCTGGGTGAGCATGTCGGGAGAATGAACCGGCATTGGCGATTTCACCAGCAGCTGGACAACTGAAACCTCCAGCAACTTCTACAATTTTCATCAATGGTTAGGGTTAGCGTGATTTTAAAACTAATTGAATTAATATTACCTTCATTTCTGCATTCTGGAACTTGATCAGCCCACATGCACACACGAGCTTCACGGTCGTAAGCCAATCCAGGCGAACATTGGTATCTGGAGGCTTCTCCATTCCAACAGTTCCAGAAAACATCGCATTTACCCTCATCAGCGAAGATGCCGTATAAACGAGTGCAGTGAGGTGTAGAAATTGGTGGTTCTAAAATCAAAATTAAAAGTTAGTCACAAAGAAGTTCGGTTGCTCTTTTCAAATCAATCTACAATAAATGAGAAATAATTGGATCAAAATAGTAATCATTGTATCTTTATTATTTTTCACTTTGCTTTACGCTCAAACTAGGTCGAATAAATAACTACACCTGCAAAATATTTTTCCTTTCAAACGTAATATTAAATCGATTCCAGGATCGGACAATGCCAAAAGTTTTCCCCTTTGCCATATCAACTCAACATTTAACAAGCTGAAATGTTACACTGGAACCGCGAACAATATATGCAATCATGTTAAATTAATTGTTTCAAAACGCACACACACACACACACACAACTATTTGGATGAAGTGGTGTCGAAAATCATTAGTCATGCCATGTGAACACTCTCATGATTAGTGCCAATTAGTTGTGGCCCCAAAATAATACTGGCAGTAATAACTAATAGAATAAAATTGCCTGAGGACATGTACAGAAAATATGTTATAATCGAATCTATTGGACATTGAAATTATTCCGTTTCAACCGGATAAATACGTTTTGAACAAATTAGATAACATTGTTAAAGCAAAAGGAGTGTCAAAACGATGAGCTAAATTATTCGCATGGATTATTGATTTATATATTAGTAAATGGGGTTTTATTACAATATACTAAAATAGTAACAAACATTATTGAGTGTATTAATAATCTCATTGGTTGGTCTTGTTTGTGCATTCATTTTAGGCCCTAGGGGAAAATATCGTGAACTCTCACTAGTAGATCTAATATCTTTAGAAAACATGAAATTATAATGGAATTAAAATAATTCAAGAGAAAAATTTTTTCTTAGGATCCAACTAGGAAGCATTGATTTAACGACTGCGTTTGATATTTGGTAATTTCATTTTATAACATACTTTGAATAGTAAAATTTACTTTTAAAAATTATAGACGAAATTGAAATGGTATATTTATATTTTTTCTATCGTTATATAACGTAGTCAATTTTTAAACGAATTGTTAAACTCTATTTTAAGTAGAACTAGGAATTCGAAACTTACCTAATTGTGAACGATCGCCACATTCAACGTTGTGCAAGTAATCACAGTTCTCGGTTAAAAATTTAGAATCTGAAGCGTCAAAAGCCAAACCGTTTCCGCAGGTTTTCAATTCGGATACGCCATTGTCACATTTCCAATATTTATCACATGAGATGTCGTGTGGATAGAACCCAAAGTCATCGGGACATTTGAAACTGTCTTGGGCAACAGCTGCGGAAAAAGTAGAATTTAATGTGTTATTATCTTAAAATTTTAATGTTTATTACTGAAGCTAAATTGCAAGTTTTTAATTTTATGTTGAAGCTATTTGCAAGCGCTCGTTGCCCTCATTTTGTTACTTATCCAATGTAAATTGTATTCAATAAGGAGTGAATGGATAGAAAAGCATTAACAGAGAAGGTGGTTGAAACAATAACTTGATTCAATTAGCACAGATAATTGCAACTATTTGTAGTTCATTTTTAACAGTAAAAGATTGTTGCAAAGGAATTCTCATATTAAGAAATTTAATTTAATATACGAAGACTTCTTCAATTACATTTTCCTCATTCAAATATCAAAACAATCATAATGCAAATTAAGTTAGAAAAATCGATAAGTTGATACGATAGTGCATTTGGTTTGCATTCAAATTGAAACTCTTCGATCCATACTATTTCGAAAAGTTAATATGTCCATGGAAATTCCTCAGAATGAAACGAGAGGTCATACAAAAGCTAGCTCTTAGAGATGTTGAGAGGAAACAATACACCGATTTTTTTTTATTTACATCCTGGGCAACATAAAACTTTAACTGCGAGGCAAATCCACATGTTATGTTGTAAATACCTTCGTAACACAAAAGAATGATGTTGGGTAACTGAATGAGTAAATAGTGTAAAAAAAAAAACAAATTTTAATGTGGGATGAATAAAATTATTCTACTAGAAGAGGCTTCTTCTTTTGAAATAAATTATTCGCCGACGATTACTTAGAAAATGTTGAGAAAAAGTCCGTAAAGCAAGTTTTTCGAGTTTACTTTTCGTAAGACCAGTAATAAAACGAAGCAAATTTTTGCTGTACCACGCGACTCAATCTGCAATCAGTGTAAGAAAACAACGCTTTTGTACCAGTAATTACTGCGATCATGTTCGTAACGGCCGATTCTCATCAAAGCAAACATGATCATCCTCACTATCATCATAATCCTCGCAGTATTCACTACCATCATCATAACCAACTCTGGCAACCGAAAGCAGCCAGCATTGCTATATGTTTTGGAGCAACTGTAGCTGCAGCAGTAGAAGACAATTCAAGGTAGACCCAAGCTGAGGACTTGGGTTGATTAGTGATTCAGTAGTAAACTGAAATAGTTACATACCAACAGTTAACATACAAGTATGCCCCACATGGCGTCATAATGGAAACGAATTGATCGAATTTTGAAAAACCAGCAAGATCGTGGCGTCAACCTTTCACTAACTCTATCCAGTTTTACTTTTTGTTTTTCATGGTTTCAACGAAATGAATGAAGACTTTTTAATTTTGCAATAAGATTTGTTACTTGATCTCGATGCTGTTTCATGCCAGATATTTGATTTCATTTTCACAACTACAAAATGAGGCATGTAATATGCAATGGGATCACAAGTAAACAATTTGCTGTTGGCTCTTGTAAAAAAGTTGTAAAAAAGTTATTTCTACGAAAGGCCAAACGTTAATGTGCGTCGAGGAGCTTAAGTTGAATTTATTAGTTTACGCGTTAGAAATCACTTTCTTGAGAATTCGTTTTCATTTTGGCGAAAAATTAGATAGAAACAAAAGCAATTGAAGTCCTGCATTGAGTACTGCACAACAAATTAAACTCTGAACTGCAATGAATACTTGCACGACTGCATATCTATTTCCTCGTTTTATCGAAGGAACCTGTTCAGTGACATTTTTCAATTCCAATCACCTTGAAATATTAAAAGTTCATTTATTTTACGCAACACCTCCGGTAAAGTTAATATCATTTTTCATTGCGCTCAGACGCGAATCAAACAAAAAATGTTAATGTATGCCCCTGCATGCATGTCTGCCTATGTGTTAATTATGTCAGACAAAATGTATGCATGCATACATGCCTGTATGCTGATGGCCTTTAAGAATACAGTCTAAATTGTTGTAAGACGGCTTAAGACAACTTTTACTTTCTTACATCAGTATCAATAAAAATGAACAACAATAAAACGAGAAACATGTTGAACTATTTACAAGGTTGGAATTTCTCTT
Organism: Stratiomys singularior; assembly: GCA_954870665.1. Lineage (NCBI taxonomy): Eukaryota > Metazoa > Arthropoda > Insecta > Diptera > Stratiomyidae > Stratiomys > Stratiomys singularior. The sequence goes on along the minus strand of OX940877.1, from coordinate 78,583,018 downwards.
CTTCACTTTGCAGGTCGAACTCGATGTGAATGTAATCTGTGATGAAAACGATGGTAAATGTTTTGTAGCAAGGTAGTTGGAATGAAATACAAAAATACACAAGGAGCGAGGAGCTGTCTGTTCAAAATGACATAACCAAATTGCATAATAATTTTAATTTATCGAAAACGCATGGAATGCCATGTTTCTAGTTTTGCAAGACGCAATCGGTGTGATGACACAGATATCCTTGTAGGTGGCAAAGCTGAGCAATAATTAGTGTGGAAATATTCCACAAGGAAATAATTTCCTGACGAGAAATTGTAATTTAAGGTTACATCAGCTTACAGTAATACATCACGTTCTTAAATTTTTAATTTGTGTCCTCTTCTTGCTCTCCAAGCATGATCGTAATTTTTACGACATTTTTGAAGCACGACTAGCAAAAGCACTTATGCTCATTTTAAATACTTTATAATTTTTCACCCCTAGACTGGTTATGTCAAGTGATACAAAGTGCACCATTTATTAATGAAATTTTAAAATGAAGGGGAGCAAATTTATGGTTGACATTCATTTTGGGTGGCAGAGCTTGTAGTTTTAGAATGAATATTACAAATAAAAGAAATCCTATGAAATTTCAACTATTACAATAAAGTTTCGTGGTTTCAGGGATTTCTATTTGGTCTACGAGAAAAGATGCAAAAAAACAGTGCAAAAATTTTGCTTTACAAGGTTATTTATGAACCCTATTTCGAAACAATATTTACTGAATAGCAAGACGCCATTAAGGACTATAAACACCCAGGCTGAATTATTCATGATATAATAATTTGGAATATTTTTATTTCTTGTGTATTTTCGTTGATTACGTTTACGCTGCGACGTCATTCCCATATATCTTTGGTTAAGGACTTAGTAAGATACGTTTTACACCTAGGGTTAATTAAAAACATGTAATATACTGAAAAAGACTTTTGGTATTATTCATGTAGGTGGCTGTATCATTGAATAACCAACTCATATAGGTATCGTAAATAAATCATTTCAAGCGATTGAGTTTTTTATTTCACATCCATGGAAAAAGTAAATTTCCTGCCTTTCTTGAAGATGCACTTATTTATACTACATAATCATCAAAGCATATCAAACAAATATCTTTGCGGCATTAGTGCATACTTTGTCTCTATGTGCATCATACAACGCAGGAAAGAAAGTGAAAGTAATCCATAGTGAGGCCAATTCAAGTCATAAAGCATGTATTGGAATGGAATAAGGCATAATTGGTCTTAGTGCAGAGACAGTAGACCCAATCCAAAAACCAATATACCAGCGAATGCCAGTTTCAATAATGTTTGATAAAAAGTTTGATAAATAAAAGACTAAATGGAAGCTGTGTAGGTTGCAAACTGTTGCATAAGCTCTCCTCCACAAGAGGTGTAGCAGCCAGTTCGACGTAGCAACATTTGAAATTATTTTCAGCCTTTGCTAATGGAAATTCAAGTTGTTTACATCGTCACACTGGCAATTTAATATAGGTTTCTTCAAGTTTTTGTGTAATTAAACGAACTGGTCAACAAACTTACTTTCATTTAGCAACGTGAGGTTACTTTTTTTCTGAAAATTTAAACCACAACTTCACTTCACTTACTTCACTACAAAGATTGTAATTTCTAATAACGAATTTGACTCAAGACAGCTCATTCCACGGACTCTGTGGAGACATAATATTGCATGAATGGAGAGAGACCGATTGTAAATGTTACATTTCTTCAGCCTACCAAGTTGCAGTTCAGAAAAAAGCCTCTGTTATCATCTCTTGAATATCAATCAATCTTGAATACTCTTTAGTTGGAGCGGTGTACCTTACATGGGTTAAATAGGAAAAAGCCTGATGAAGCTACAAATCCTACAAAAATAATTTACAATTTAGCAATTTTAACTCGTTAAATTGTTAATTTTGAGTTTGTGGGATCATACACCATACAACATACACCTGTAGACAGTAATCTGGACTAACTAGGAAAAGTTCCTTGCGTATGAACATTTTTGCATTAATAATATCAATTACAAGCTTAATCTCAGTATTGAACGCAGAAAGTGGATTCGAATGTCTGGAAAACGCAAGATCAATGTATCTTGCACACTATCAAACCTTAGGCTTGCGCTGTCAGTTTGCAAATCTTTACGTATCTGGAAATCCCTGTTCACACCGCTGGCTTGCATTGCAAACTCACCGAAAGTATACATAATGATAGGCCACCGGTTACCAAAAACACATTGATATATTTTATTCCAGTTTTTGCAATTCATTGAATTTCTGCCACAATCCCCAGCATAAATTTTCGTATTTCTTTCGAAATCGGACAAGCCTAGCAGCCAAGGTAGTGGCAATTATTGATTGGGTTTGAATAGAATTATGTGAGCGCTGTATGCGCTACTTTCGAATGATTGCATTTCTAAGATGAAATATGAAATTTAGACATATTAACTTGGAGGTTTTTATTTTAAATTTTGTAATTATTTTAAAAGCAACAAAATGCTCAACTGACACTGGTTATTCAGTGAGGTTAACAAATTTCTTAAGATCGTCTTAAATTTTAAATGATTTGAAAGTAGCGGAAAAGTCAACTTCATGGAAATGCTTGCTCGTTTTCAGCTTTATTACAATTATATTATGTAATAAAACCTTAAAATGAGGCCCGGTTTACAAATCATTTAGAATATTCATTTCTTTCGATTTTAAAGCTTTATCTAGTATTCTATTATATATTATATATTATATATTTTTACAAAGATAAGCCAGGAGATAACAACATCTTAATTTGCTTGTGAAGTTTTTCATATGTATGTCCCTTCCTCAAAGATAAAAGAAAAATACAGAAAACAAACCCTAGAAACTTTCAGGGTTTAGAAAATGATTATTTTGTTGTTATGATTAATTCAACATATCTTTACTGCACTACATTGATTTGTATTTCGAATGCGAACTGTTTAATCAAATGCCACGTCTAATGCATTCGCATACGATTTATTTGAGTCTTCTGGATTGCATGACGTGTTGAAACTTACTGAATGACCTAACCGTCGAAACTAGACATAATGTGCAGTGAGTTGTCTTCAAAAAGGTCGGATGAATCTTTAATCTGCTGAAATGTTATGCCTGAACACATTAAAAATTGAAACCTGCTCCGGTGCCTGCATTTTTCAATAAATCAATTTTATGAGTTGAAATAGTTTATTTTGAGTCTTTTGAAGTGAAATGAGAACATGTTTTGCTTTTCATAAGTTTGAAGGCCTGGAAAACAGTGGAGTCAGTAAGTTCTTTAGCTTTAGATTTCAATCGCTGAATATTCTCCTATACTTTGTGTAATTCAGCATTTTTCTAAACGTTTTTTTTTTAAAAGCTAGTAATTTTCTAGACGGATAGCCATCAGACAAAAATCATTCCGCAGTTGGGAGGTATCAATCTGCAACTGAATCTCATGAGCGGCGTGAGAGAATTCAAGCAAATATTTAAACAATGGCTCAATTGAACCGCTGTTTTCAACATTTTCAACATCCGGGGAAATATTTGCCAATGTATCACATTTAAATTGACCAAATCTCATACTATTCAACGTTGCATTCGACGGGTCCATTTATTGACTCAATTCGCCATGGCGAATAACAATCATGAAAGCAGCACGAATTAAATTTCAAATTAGAAAAATCATATTTGAGTGAAATGTATGCAAACACGTACGGCAATGAATGGGGGACAAAAGCACTTTCCATTGCATTTTACACTTTGCATTATCTTTTGTAGCTAAGCTGCACAAAGTGCAATGTGAAAATTTCCAGCCAATCCTCATTTTACAAATTATTGGCGAAGAGAAAGCATAACATAATTTAAATTACTATTATCTGAACGCCCTTGATGTGGTAGTATCTCATTGCATCTTTTGTTTGTTTATGATTGGTAGAATAATTGGCATTAAATCAAATTCATGGTTATTCAAACCTAAGTTTCAGGCTCATAACATGAAGGATAGATTATCTTCTCGTAGTCAATGCAAATTTACAAAGACGATTGTAGATTATGACAATTTCTATGCAAATTCCATGAAATAGTTACTTTCTGCAGTATTAAGTTATACAACTGTAGTTATTTTCTCAAGTAAAATGAAAAAAAAATCATCTTTTAGTAATATTTTCCCTTAAATATAAACCCCACGGCTATCCTTTCTTTGGGAAATACAAAGTGCATAATGATTCCGGGACAATAAATATCACCGACAAATTACTTTAAAAACGTGATCGAAATATATGATCTGGGCATTTAATTAGGACACAAAAAAAACATGCAATTCCCACCTATCAGTGCTAGTTCGACAAACTGTATCCTTTGCTGTTAGTGCAATACTCAAAAGAATGCCGAATATAACGATAAAAATACTGAGAAAAATCGAGATTTTACCGGGAAATAAATTTCTGCTTTTGATTGTCCTAAAAATTTGAAAAATAAAACAGAACGAATCCATAAGAATTGATTGTTTCATACTGCAGAAACAAGTACTTAAAAAGTTTGATTGAATGTTAAAACCAATTCATTAAACATTTCTGATTTCTCTATTATTTTCTGCGACAAACCAGAAATCATTCCTATCCGCAGCAGCGACACGATTGAGTATTTATGAAATATAATTTGCTGCTTCACGCTGAGTTCATTTATGTACATTTTCTTTTGAATTCGAAATTTGCCTTTTCAAATAAATTGAAATAAGCATTGTTGGACAATTTACGTGACTTGTGTATTACTTCCGATTGAATGTGTAAACTTGCTGAATAAATGTAAAGTTAGAAGATAGGGAATGCTGAATAATTGAAAAACATCGAAGTTTAGCCTTACAGCGAAGGAAGTTGATGCAATTTTCTTTTCATTGCATTTTCCGATCAAACAGATCATATCTTGAGCGACCAAACTTGAAAGAGCCTTGCACGGCTTGAAAAATTCAGTTTTTTTTTTGGAAATGATTCGAAATCAAGTGGCAAACTTCGAAGGACATCACTCTATAAACCAAAGAAAATCAATTTTCCATGAATTGCAAATTAATCTCACTTAAACTAAACACGCAAATCTACCCACAAATACCAGTCAACTATCAGTACGCCCTTTTTCAAACACTACAAATACATCTGAGCCAAATCACATAACCCGCGCAATTATCAAACTTTTGAACAGATGCAGATTGTAATCGGGACTCAATCCTATTCACGTAATGTGGAAAGCGTCAAATCCAAACTATTATCCATTATTGGGCGCGGCATCGATTTCAAAAACATATTCCACTATTCACTATTGCTGTAACTTAGATATCGCACAACATTATTACTAGTAATATATCCACACAATGTGCCTGAAGTGGCAGAAGAAGAAGAAAGTCTTAGGTAATCCATCTTTTCGTGGGCGGCTTGAATTTTGCAAGATGCTTCAACACACATGGAATATTTTAGTGAAGATACATACCGGCTCCAAAAAGCGCAACAAGAACAAACATGCACTTCTTCATTTTTAATTAGATTTTGTCTCTACCGTAGGTATGCGGTTCTTATAATTTAATAAATATAAATTAATAAAATTATATTAATGCACTATAAATGTGAAGTGTAAATTCACAAAAACACTTTAGCAGACTGTGTGTTAATGCTGCTCTTACATTCGCTTTTTATACCCAAGAGGTGTAAAAAACGATTTCAACAGGTATAGAGGGGGCCCTCTTAAAAACGAAAGATTGGAGACTTGTGGAAAGAAATGGTATAGATAGTGGTTGTATGAAAAAGTGTCTTAAAATCAACTTTGTTTCTTAGTCGTTTTTCTTGAGCCATGATCAACACACACGCAGAAGAGACGTGAGATGGTGGAGCACCACTACCACCGGTCTCTCACTGTGGCCAAACCAAGCGATCGACGAAGAATTTGCTGCAATATTTCCCCGACGATTTGGGACTTGGCGACCTATGTGTGCAAAGAATCGGTTCCTGTTTCTGAGTTGCCCCAGATACAACAGGATTCCTATTCAAAGACAATCACACCTTTGATGTAATTGATTTGTGTCGATACAATGCGGCATGTGAGTGAGCAATTATTACAGCTCCAATTCTGAAGGAATTTTATCGCCCATGAATAGTTTAAGGCGGCATTAATATTTCCAGTGAAATGTTGCTGGCATATCCCCTTGCCACATCCAGTTTGCCTTACTTATGAGTCGGTCATGTAATCTATCTACGAAACATATTATGCATCTATGTATGAATATCGTTGCTTCATACATAATGTACATATATTGCATACATGATTCAAGGTTTCGGTATGCAGGAAGAAACTCGAACATGCTGAACGCAAACAAAATCAACTATGCAATATACCTTCATACGTCCAGACTTGTTAGAAGGTGTTTGTGTATGTTTGCATGTGTGGATTTATCTACTAGGATTATTATTTCTGAGGGCTTGCTGAAATGAATACTTAATGATTTTCAGTGTCGTACGAAACATAACAGTACTCGCTTCATACTTCAGAAGATAAAGTAGAATAGCCACCAAGCCGTCGCACGGCCAGACAGTTTTATTAATTGTATTCTAATTAAAAAAGTCAATAAAGAATTCAAGTGAGCTTTGTGAACAATTCACATTGCAAATATGGCTGCATGAATATGTGTTAAGACATTGTAATCACTTCCTTTGCAGGGACAAAGCCATGCAGCTGGCATTTTCGGTTTAAACGTGTGTCCCAAAATTTAACAAATACAGGTCATTGGAACCAGAAGGAAATACAGCCAGTCTCGTTCAATAAGGCACATTACAACTAATAGTTAAATATAGTAAAAGGGGTTAATTTCATTGGTGTGATGTATTGTCGAAGTTGGGCCATTAAAACCCGAACGAATTCAATTAGCTATTATTTAGTGCACTCATGCCAAAATAAAATGTATTCAAAACGTTTAAAAGAAAATTTCAATCATTTTATCATTTAATACCGCTGAATTGATTAACATAATAAATATCATACATTTCCTAAGCAAAAAGGTATCAATGAAATAACTTATAGGCTAACATTCAAATAATATTTGGCACACGTTATGCCATGCTTTTATTTTTGCTTTATGGATGAATATAACCATGATATCACGTGTCTGCGATGTCTTCAACTGTAGTGTGATCGAATACGGGGAACCGATAAAGACATATAAACAAACTTTCAGAGTAACAATTAAGAAAAAGAAAAGGTTATAATTTCATAACAATTCATTCGATATTTATTATCCGTGGCGCGACATCGCAAGCTGGGCTTAGGCGTCGAGGACTAATCTGGACCAATCGTCACGGCTCTGCGACCTCGTTCTGTAGTTGATCACTGCCAACAAACATCATCTGTCAGTGTCAATCGTATCTTGCCATCGAATCCTCTGTCTTCCTGCTGGACGTTTGCCTTGTGCTCTACCCTTCAATGTCCTTTTGGGCAGCCGTGTTTCTCCCAATTTTTTAAATATGACCCGTTCGTTGCACTGTGCATGGTTTTACGAAAGTAGATACAACTCATCCGTCAAATGATTCATAGAACTCATTGTTGACGAAAAAGAAATAAGCTCTACTCTGTACTCTCTTTCACGGAACCGTAGATTGCTCAAACATGTCCTGTCTTTTGGGATTCCCTCATCAAGGTCTATGCTTCATCTCTATACAGCAGCACAGACTTAAATAATGCTGTATAGATGCTAAAGTGGTTTTGTCTGTTCCCAAATTTGGATTACAGAATAAGAAGCGTAGTGTAATAGGCTTTATTTGAAACGCTTATGTGGCATTCAATCTCATCCTTTTTGTCTTTTTTATTCTGGTTGACTCCAAAGTTATCCATATATTCAAAGCTGTATGCTTAGTAAAATTTTGTGAGTTTAGTTTACGCTTCATTAACTCATAGGCCAACTCGGTTTGCTTCAGATGCTAAAATCAACGATGATTCTTTAGCATTTAAGATTGATCGTATCATAATCTTTGACATCACCTGCGTGCGCTATCAATTATTTGGACTTGAAAATTACTGTCCGAGAGGTATCAGCTGTTGTACTTCTAATGACAGATTCCAATGAAACATTAAAGGGTATCCATTTTGTAGTTTCAAGCCTGATTTCATGTTTGTCTTGATTTCTGTCTGTCTTGACCCACGGCTCTGTGTTGAGCATTGTAACTTTGACCATGCGTACTAGTTTTGTTGGGACACCAAAGCCAAGCATTCTTTTGTACATTTGATAAATACATTTGATGTACATTTGTGACGATACTCTTGTAGGTTTGTTAGAAGTCTACGAAAAATTGGTGCACGCCGATGCTATATTCTCACGTGTTTTCGATCACCTGCTTAACTCCGACTGTAAGATCTATTCCAGACTGTTCACTCGGCAAGTCTCCCTCATTCCCTCATCGTTTGACCATATTTTAGAAATCAAACGGTGGAGGGCCGTCAAATGGTTTGACTCATCTTCAGAGCAGTTCTGCTGGGATTTCATGTATTCCAGAAGCCTTATTTTATCTGATTTCAAGAGCTGCTGCTTATACTTTGTATCAGGTTAGTGATGGGACTATCACTACATGTTCTGGCTCTGAAACGTTTACAGCATCAATTGTTTGTGAAGTCGCTGTGAACAACTTTTTGAAATAGTGCAGCCATCTGGTTTTGTAGCGATTCTGTTGCCTATGATTCACCCTTATGCACTTTTGCAAAGGCTTATTCGTATATTGAAGCTTTCTTCTTAGTTGTTTGATGGAAGCATACACCAGTCTAAATTCATTTAGTGTAATGTTTTTGTTTAGCAGTTGGTGTAATGGTCAGCCGCTTTTTGGCATTCTTTCTTAGCATTTCATCGAAGGGTGCTACAGTAGTCTCCTTTAATCCCGGCTGCTCACAGAAAGTACTCTTTATTCATCTGGTTGTTTTCGTCCACCTCTTTATTGCATTGTGGGTTGAACTATGTGTTCCTATGTGTTCTTTGATTGATGCCTGAAAACCGATTGTGTTACTTTTGTTTCCGCATCGCTCATTGTGCTCAACATAGTCATCGTTACCTTCCATCTGGACAAAGGAGGGCTCTGAGAAGGGAAGCTGGCATGAATAGAATACTTTGAACGGAGAATGGATCCTGGACAAAGACATGCATAGAACATCTTCTACTCGTATGATGTGAACAGTTTCTGCGCTTGACGGATAAAGGAATTCAAATGTAGTCAAGGCAACATTTTACTATAAAAAATGAAATTGTTGATATTGGAAAGGTTCTAAAGAATATTAACACTTTGAACAATACAAATCAATAATACAAATGAGCAGAAACTAACATTTTGTATCCGATCAAGCTTATTTTTATAGTTACCCCATTAATGGGAATCTTAATGAGTATGCAGAATGCCCCGTTCCAGAGCAAATAAATTCCTTTATTATTGAGGGAGTCAGAAGAAGTTTTCACACTAAACCCACGAAAGTCAATCAACGGAAACGATTGCAAAGATTACCCCAACAGATTAGCGTTTTTTATGACGGAAACCCTGGAACCGCGGGTGAAGGCGTACACAAAAAAGCACTGTCAACGTAACGAGGCTTGTAGCCTTCCAGAACGCTCAATAGTGATGACAATATATGAAACTGTAAACATGATGTACAACAATATTAGCATGATTATACCTAATCTTATACATGATAACATTCACTTATACATACCATAGTCGCACTTTATAAAAGAGGGTAAAGTTAAAGAATTGTTTATGAACATTGAAAAAATGGAGCAGAGGTTTTGCACAATACACCAAAAATGGACCCATTTCCACCAAGTACAAAGTGAAACAAATGCATAGTTTATCATAATGAAAAAAACTGGCGGGAAAATGCCGAGGGTTGAAACCCAACGCCAGCCTTAATATCAATAATAATCCCAGTAATCACCGATGAAGCATTGGTATCCTGGATAGATTACGATAAATACGATAAAAGCGAACCACTGTAAAGTATTCAGAAAATATCCACCGAATAGCTTACCTTTGTATCATATGTGGTATTTAAATCACGCCAACTGCTTCAATGGAGATGGTAAAATTTATGGTTCTTCATAAATTTATCTATGTAGGAGCATCATTCGTGATGAAAGAAATCCTTAATTTGAAAGATATCACATCCAGAAGTAAAATCGTAATCTTCACCAATGGCCCGACAACGGATGAAGAAAGCAGTTCCGAAACGGATGAGAAAAGCAGCCCAGATATCTTGTCCCGAAATGTTCTAGAATGTATTCCAGTCAGAGTATAAGGTATGAGTGTTAGGAAAGAAAGCAATCATAAGATTGACAACGAATGACCTAAGCACAGGAATAACATACATACATATTCAGACAGCGGTGCCTTAAAGGTCTTAAAGCCGAAAACACCCGCGCATATATTTAGATAAAATTATCATATATTTCTAGCCAAGAATGTTTAAAAGAAAAAAAGATAATGAAGGGGCAAGCAAGAAATGGATCAATTGACTAACCTACAAATTGAATGGGCAATGGGAATCAAAATGGACTACTAGCAACAGGGAAAACTTAATGCCATTATTTTTGAGCCAGAAACTCTTCGTAGAGTACGAGTAATTATCCCAACGGATCCCTCATGCCTAACCTGCTGCGACTACAGCATAGAGTATTTTCTTCTAGTTTTTCCGAAGTTGACCAACAAACGCGTCAGTTGTTATAGGCACTAACGTTAGTGTTCTGTAAAAGGCTTTGTGGACAAAGTTGTCAAAAATTCTTTAACAATTCTGCAACAGTTCCACCAAGCCTGGGAAGTTCTGAAACCGGTTTATGCTATTAAAAGTTTAAAAGTGTACACCAATGTAAAGCAGCATAAAAAGTGGTAGATACGAGAGGGAATCAACATGTTTTAAGACTTCAGCTACACTTTCGTAGCGAGACCATTATTGATAAAAGTCTTAATTTCCAGTGCGAATCGCTTGTTTACATGGTCTATTGATGCGTTTTGTGTTTTCGTGCAAACCATTCGTCACCAAAAATCAGTCCTTACATACTTCAGCAATTACCTAATCATGTTCTTAGTTGGACGGTCCATAGTTGCAATATCACAAATGATTTGTGCAAAAATTGTTGCGCTGTTCCCTTATGGAGTTCTAAAAGTAAAATATAGGGTTTGTATCTTTTCTGCTATGTGACAAATCAATGACATGAAGAGGTGCTTATTAATAACACTTTAACCACAATCCAGTTTATATTGAAAATATTTTCAACGCAAAAACATAGCAAGAGTCCAACGGAGCATCTCGTGGCTGACTTGGCTTGCCTCAGTTATTGTCCAGTAAGGTGTAGTCCTGCTGAGTAGTTAATTTGAGCTCAGTTGCAACAATAACTCGAAAGTCTCTGCGATCGAACAAGAAAACAGAGAGGCTTATTCTCATGATTCGAAAGTTGGAAGTGAGTCCAGTGTCTTTTTAGTAGTAGGCAGAAGTTAAAAGAGGTGGTTTGTCATAGATAAACCCAGGTTTCAATATCCCTTAACTGTCAGCCAAAACCATACTTTCTCCCAGCATCGAGGGAATACAGCCTTTCACTTAGTCAAAAATTAAATGAGTAAATTTAGGCATAAATTTTTAATGAAATACAGAATGTCGATTGGAAGGTGATGCGATCCAGTAGCTTTAGGTTCTTCGCTGAAGAATCCATTTTGCCTACCGCGAGCTAAAACTCCTGCTCTTTCTCAACGAAAGCAAAGTCTTTTACAGTTTATCAAATTATTTCCGGCGAAGCGCCTTCAGTTTCATACACTAGTTTGATTGGTCAAGGAAACTCTCTCTTTACCAAGAAACTTACCGTACCACCAATTTCTTTGCCTTAAGTGCTTATCAAGGACCTTCTTTCATTCTGTCTCGCTTTCATTTTGTAGTCCCTATGTTACGTGATTGTCTGAGAAACGCTTCACTTATTTTTTTCAAAAGAGACCATTTATTTTGAGCCTTATTGCTGCAGTGACAGCGTTGGACTTTGAATAGCATTTTGCTTTAGACTGATAATTTTTTCATGAATTCTCAGACTGAATTGACTCTCATCTTCATTTTTGTCCAAAAGCTTGGGCAGAGGTGTTGGAAGCTTGAGTTAAGCTTGGGGCATGGGTTCTGACATTTCTTGTAAACACTGAATCCCGGCGTTCTACTGCCGCCTCTATCGTGTGCAATGCTATCTAAAGGCGGTAAAGTTTTGCGACTTGAGTCCCTATGCTTTCGCTGTGCTTCATTAGGGTATCGTTTCATAAAATTGAGTAGAAAGAGTTTTTGAAACATCCGGCCTCGTTGCCTTAAAGACGAGTAAGTCTTTCGTAGCTGAAATTTTCTGATTTCTCTTACGCTAATATTTCTTTGGGAGATGCCCGCACCGGTATTAGTTTTGGAGCGAGGTTAACTAACTCCACATGATGATCACCGGTGTCCATAGTTTTTTGTTGTGAAGTATTGAACTAAAGTAAGATATCAAAGATAATCATCTCCATGCTGGTTTCCTGGATACTGTCGTGGCTACCCTATTCATTGGATTTATTGGAGACCTCATGCCCTCCTTTTTTGATTATTTTTGTGACCAAGTCACCACAGTTGAAAGTACGGTTTTGTCTTATCACACAATTATCTTGTCTCTAATCGAAGAATTATGAAAAAGATAATTTAAAATGGTTTCTATACAATATCAAGTTCTATATTCGAAAAGATACAAACCAGTATATTATCCAAATAGATGCCTTGTTTTGGCTACCATAGCCTAGCCATATACTAGCATAGATTTCCAATTTTTTGAATTGAGAAATAATACAAAATCTCGGGTAATCTCTACAAAATCTATTTCGAGATAGTGTTCCAGATCCCTGTGTCCGATGTTAATTAAATATATTTTCCATAAATCTGAAAGAGAAAAAAACCTCAGTACATTTATACATGGATACATTTAAAGACAACGCTGAATACAAAACGGTCGGTGAGCCTGCTGACGAACAAGTCAAAACTGTGTTGTACCCAACCAAGCTTGCACGAACTGATTTCATTCTTCCTGAAAGCAATAACATGCCACGTTAAAGTTCGAGGGTGCACATCCAGTATTAAAACTGCTTCTGCTGGTGTTCAGCAAGGTTCTCTTTGCGTCCCATACTTTTCAATATTTACACGTCCTACCGCAGACACGGCTTACCCACAAGCCAAAACTGACAACGAGCTGTATTTGCGGACGAGTCCCACCGTTGCACTTCTGGCAACAATCCTATCCTCATCACCTCAAACCTAGACGAAATTCATAAAATCAATGTAAGGAAAATCATGGTTAGTCTATTTATGGAGTCCCACAGAAAACCAATGCCCTTTAAACCTTAAAACAAAAAGTTTAAATTTCCTACCTCTACAACAGTATGGCTTCAGAGCAGGCCGCTCCACCATCGATGCAATCGGAGAAGTGGTGAGTACAGTCCAACATGCGGCGTCACACAATATTTCCACACGACCGGTCGTCCTGCTAGTTACTTTGGATATCCGAAACGCATTAAATTGCCGTAGATATATATTCTGGAAGCGCTTGAAAACCGTTTTCAAGTATCAGTATATCTGATGCAGATTCTGAGGGACTGCAACCTACTCCACAACTTGAAGGAAGGTAGCCGAAAGACGATCTTTAAAGTGTTGCTAAAGACTCTATCCTCGGCCAGGACCTATAGAACATTTCCTACGATGGACTGCTGCGGCTTGAACTACCGGATGAGTCGCGCTTGATCGGCTTTGCGGACGATGTCGCGGCGCTAGTCCCTGGACACACAGTAGCCCATGCCCAACTTAGACTAAACATGTTAATGCAGAGGCTAGTTGAATGGATGATCGCCCACGGTTTCAAGCTGACACTGGAAAAAAACCGAAGTGGTCATCATGACAAAGAAGAAATCCCCCAGGGTAAGGCCTATCAGTGTCAGAGGCGCTGGTTAAATCGAAATCCGCAGTACAGTACCTGGGGGTCCTGATAGACTCGAAGATGACTTTTCCCCAACAACAGCTGACAAGGCTGCAGCGCGTGTAACGGCACTCACCCGATTAATGGCCAACATAGATGGCCCATCGCTTCAAGGAGACGGCCCCTTAGGAGCGTTGCGCAGTCAGTTCTACCCTATGGGTCAGAACCGTAGGGCGACGCCGGATGTGGTTGGCACAGGTGCAGAGACAAGGAGCGTTACGAATTTCATGCATATATCAAAGAGTTTCCGAGGCTGCAGTGCTGGTAATCGCAGGGGTGATACCCATCGCCCTCCTTGCGAGAGAGCGCAGAAGTATTTACCAACGCTGAGGCGAAGACCGCAGAGAAGAGGTCACTAGGCAAGAAAAACGTCGCTGTCTCAGCGATTGGCAACTGATCTGGGAGCAGGAGACAAGGGGAAGACGGACTGCACGTCTGATCCCTGACCTGAGGCCGTAGTTCAGTCGAGTGCATAGTGAGACCGATTTCTACTTGACTGACCCAGTTCTTAAGCGGGCATGGTTGTTTTCGGTATAACTTGAACAAGATTAACAGATCATGGTCTCTTAACTGCGTGTTTTTCGATTGAGAGCTGGATGACGCCTGTCACACATTCTTCTCGCGAGGGCGAGGGCCTCTTCAGTGAAATTGGAGAGCTCTGTCCTGAAACTATGGTCGGAACAATGCTGAGAACGGTTGACAATTAGAATGCCGTGGCAGAATATGCTCAGGCAGTGCTGACACTGAAAAAACCTTTATTAGAGCGCTGGGAGGCATCGGGGATAGGAGGATTTCTTTTCTAGTACTTTCTTCCTCTCCGTTCATTCCCGTTGGAGAAGAGATTCCCATAACCTGAATGCACTTTTAGGCGTAGGAAAATTAGGCCTAGCCCGAAATAATTTGTCAAACGGTTTTTAGTTCATAATTTGTCAAGGGGAAGTATTTAGTGGATAATCCGAAAGAGTCCCAAAAATAGTCCCGAAAGAGTAAACAGCCTTTACCTCCCTACCACAAAAAAAACCTTTTAAAAGGTGTTGAAAAGCTTATTTTAAAAGCTCTATATTAATAAAGAAAGTAAAGGAGAAGTAAGTTTTAGGCTCGATTCTGATAAAATCACGCTGATGGCATTTACAAGAAGATCAAATATGGAACAAGTTTTTCAATATATCTAAATGGTATGAAAATTCGGCTTGGACCTGCAATAAAGTATCTATAAGTGCTAATGGACGGCAGGCTAATGCAGCACAGGCAAGAGAAGGGAATTTCTCCAAAGGCCATCAAATGTCCGGTGATTTGCAAATATTTCCAATGGATGGGAAATATGCTAAATAGCGCCTATTTCAGCATAGACCTAGTATCTAACGGCAATACAAAAACAATACAATCCTACTTATTCTTTAAGGTAGTAGTCTGGTAACTTGGGTTCAAAAAATCGAAAAAATTTTTTTGCTTAATTTGAAAGTACAATGTCTTGAGAATATACTGTGAAAATTTCAGACAGAAATTCGAAATATTTCGGGAGTTATAACGAGTTTCCTAGAGCGCCTCGGAGTCCAACCTTTAAGGTCGACCGACAGCTGCAACCGCTTGGACCCTTCTATTGTTTGTGCGCATTTTTTATACCTGGGTTGACTCTGTTATTCTATTATATATATTTATATATATATTTATGTATATATAATATATAATTATTTTAAAGTATATTTAAGTTAAAATTCACAGTACTCTGTTAGTATTTGATCGTACGTTGACACGTAAGCATCTAAGATGGATAGGAAAGGAAAAAAACGTGGTACGAAAAGTCCTGGAGATCCAGGCATTAAGCGAAAATTTCACGGTAATAGATACACTGCTGAAAAAGATGTAACATTTGTGAGCAAGTCTGCTGAAAAATTAAAAAATGAAGAAGATATTGAAGTAGCCATTGATGAGAGCTCAACGTACGCTCTTTTAAGTTTTACTTTAGTATTCAGTGTTTTAGAAAGTGTTCTGATTTGTAAAGCTGATGATGAAGTCTGAAGGTCATGAAGATACGTTTGTTCATCCACCTGCTTTCGATAAAGACACTGCAAATCTTTTGGAACCAATTTACGAAGATCTGTCATCAGATGATCTTTTGGAAAGATGTTTAGGAAGAAACACACAGAATAATAACGAGGCTTTTAATCATTGTGTTTGGAGTTTTGCACCAAAAAATATTTTAGTAGGCCAAAAAACGTTAGAAATTGCTGCATTCACTGCATCATGTATATTTAACGAAGGATTTTTCCCAGTACTAAAAATATTGGAAGTCATGGACATTACGCTCGGCCTGTGCGCTGTCGCGTTTGCAAAATCCTACAATAAATCTCGGATTGCAAAAGCGGAAAATGCCACAGCAATGTCATCGAAAGAAGCCCGAAAGAGTCGAAGAGCGGACAAAGTTGCGGAGAATGATGCCTATGAACAGGATGAAGGCCTATTATACGCTTCAGGCATAGACGATTGACGTAAGTATAAGTTTACTTATGAAAATTTGTTGTTGAACTTTAAACGCGTTTTTCTCAAAACATTGTTTTTCTGGTCGGCCCGGGTCCTAACTTTTTTTCTACTGAACCGATTGCTTTCAAATTTTAACAGGCTGTTCTACACACTTATAGTTCTCGTCGGTACTAACGAGAATTTTTTTTACCCCTAACTTTTTATTTTACAACCCTTTCTTTGCTAAAATAAAAGGACTTTTTTTTTCAAAGTCCGCCATTTTGTTATTTACCCTTGAAATTTAACTTCAGGAGTTCCGACCAGAATGACATGTCTATAGATTAAGAATAATCAAGAATATTTGATTTCAGATAATATCAAGAGCCAAAATCACCCGGGCCACCCACGTGCATTTTTTTTGAGGTTCCAACTTCGAGTGACAATAATAATAGTAATAAACTATTAAATTTTTTCAAATAAATTTTTTTTTATATTTTCAATATGTAAATAAAAACGCTCTAAATATTCAAGATAATTCATTTTTATTTTCCTATAAAAAACCACCCTCCAAAGAAGTCATGAAAATAGGCATAAGTTACCAGACTACTACCTTAAGGCGTAAGAATCTAGTTATCGAAAATAGTTCTAGTTCATTGCAATACACATCATGTAACTAGCGTTACTCTTTGTTCCCTAGATAGAAACGTAGAAGGACAACCAGGCGGCGGGTCAACTAACGAGAAAGGGAATCGCAGCAATCATTGATCTTGAAACATCGAGTACAAGTTAAATCAATAAAAACAACCAATCAAAATGAAGATTAAAATGCGAAAAAAGGTTCTAAATTTGGAAAAGGTTCCAAGGTTATAGATTTCATTGACATGGTTTGGAACTTGAATTGGAATCCGCCAGAGAAACGTAAGGATCTTTCTTCGCACCATCTCGCTCACTCGTGACTTGTTTCAAGGTAATGAAATAATCTAATGGAAACAACCTGCGAATGAAGATTTTGCAATTTTGTGGATAAAACATCTTTTTATCCGACAATGCCCTGCGAAGGATTGTCCTGTGAGAGCACAAATAATCTAGGAAATAACTTTTGTGTCGGTGAAAATCTGGGACGCCTTAGGCGAAAGCAGAGAGTACTGGCTTTCGTGAATTGATTAATCTGCTTGAGAAGGTCTGGTTGCACCGGAAGCAGGGGCGCAATTAGCTTGATGAAATTTATTGTGCGGTATTCCTGGCACAATCAGTCAATGCACATGCTTTACCACCCAGGCATCAGAGATTAAAGTATACGGAATCACTTTTCGAATTTAAGGTATGTACTCAAGCAGTATGTGAACTTATGTCAGCAACATACGTTGTTTCTGTGTGACTCGATCAGGTAGGCATACTTTTCAGAATTATTTTAGCAATCACCATTTTCAGATTTGGGCTCTTTAAGAAAGTTAGGCTCGGAATTTTCGAAAAAGTTTTTCTGAATCATGGACAGAAATCTGCCATCAGAATCTACCGTTTATTATTAATTATTTTGTATATTTTTTAAAATAATCCACCAATATTTCGCACACCAAATATTGATGAAACAGTACAGAACTTTTTCTTATCGAGAACTGATTTGCAGGTAGCAATTTAAAGTTTCTATATGGTTTCCTTATTTTTTAATCTAACTCTCTTGCTATTTTCTGAATTTTATGGCTATTTAACGTTTTTATTGTATTACTTTGGAAAAAAAACATTTTCCGGACATTTTTCCGTTCTGCGTGTCCGAAAATCCACGACTAGTTTTTAAGTTGCTGCGACCTGTTCTTTAGTACAATAAATGCCTTTCCTTAACTAGCATCCATAAAGCTAAAAATGTGTTTGGATTAGTAAATTTGTTTTTTAATTTCGATTTCAATAATCTAAGGCTTGATGCGTATTCGATTTAAATTTAAGTTTCACAAAAAGGCATGAAGCCTTAAATCAATCAATCGTAGTCGTTGCTCCTGGAGCTTCTGGTATACACTGGTTTAAAGCTTATTAACATAGTGCAATAAACTTCCAAAAGTGATAGCCCCGGACTTCATTCCACGGGATCGCTAGAAGAAGTTCCTACACAGGCGAAATATTCACCTCGACCTTATTTTGTGTATGTTGCTTCTGTGCTAATCCATTGAATTATCCTTTCAAACAATATGATTGTATTTTTTTGCATTTTTCATCATCACAAAACATTTTCAATCTACATACTTTGGGAGCGTTGCTTTTTTCAAGAGAAGCTTTCACTAATGAATGATTAAATTAATTTTCCGGAAAGCACGTTTCTTCATAGCCAGTGCTAATTACCATGCAAGGGAGCATTTGCACAAGTTGAGATTTTAACAAAAAAGTAAATTGCTTTCTGTATGATGGCTTCTTGCGCTCTCATGTCGAAAATGCTAGTTACGAATGAAAAAGAGGAACAGCCGAAAAACTTGTCTTGTACAGATGAATGGCGAAAACCGACCATCCACCATAGTTTGGCTAGTTCTCGTATTCCGTGGAGGCATCATCGCGTAAAATTAAATACGAGACAAAAATACGTATTAGACAATGGAAGGGAACATACGTAATACATGCATCGCATCTCGACACGTTTGTACTTATGACGATATTGACTTTGGTTACGTATGGTGACTGTATCATTCTTGTTCAACTAGATATTTTCATGCTTATTCATTAAAAATTGGCTATAAAATATCTGACAAAGCTAGAAATTAATTCTTCTACCCTTACAAGTTCTTAATTAGGTAACACAATTGTAATAGTTTCAATAAATTCAATTCGGAAAATCGAACAAGGGAACGGACTAGAAAATGCATGCTTCGGCATAGTTCATATATTTATAAGTTTTATTACATTGATAACATTTCAGCAGAATACAAATGCCGGACGAATTCCACCAAGTTGTTCCTAGAACATCTGCTTAAGGGTTATATCGTAATACTGTTCGATGGAATTTACGTTATATGACCATTTTTCATTTACGATTTTTGCTACTTTTTTCTTATCACTTTTTACTTATGTGCTCAATCGTAAACTGTAAATGTGTATAATTTATTCGAGAAATAAACATAAGCTAAAATTCCTTCATAGAGGCAAGGGTAACTTTTCAGAATAGTTTTTTTCATCAATTTTATAAATATCAGCTTTATATAAATATCAGCTTTTGAGTTAGGTTTTTTTTCTTTTCGTAATTTCTTCAGAACAATGAATTCAAAACAGTCTGTTGTCAGTGAACTGAACATGAAAAAATTAAAAATACAATTCAGATTAAGATTAAAAGACTACCGGAACAGAACAACCTACCCACAGAATCACAAATATTTCTCATTTCAATAATATCACGAAATTGGAATTGATTTAAAAAAGTAAACAATTTCATGCTATTAAAAACTGCTGACAAGGACTTGAATGTTCTTAAAAAATAGTCAAACTTTACCTAGATAATTTATCCATTTACGCATGCCTTTTTTCGACGACAGATTTCACCTGAATATATTAAGAAAAAATTCTGCATTCATCCCTGTATTGGATACCTTCTCCTCCAGTCTGGTTTCAACTGACTTTCTTTGCTTCGAAACCAACTTAATAACGACGCGTTTTACGATTATCAACATAATTAACAATAACTTCCAGATTGAAATCTTAGAATGTTGAACAATAAGTTCAAAGATTCCTGACCCGATTAATGATAAAACATGCTGTTTACACTGATGATGAGTTACAGAATTACATTTAATAATGGCTACCCCGCCATTCCGCAAACGTAAAAAAGCACCTTCGAACCTCAGTGAGAGCCAAAAAGGTTGATTTGCTTTCATCAGCAAAGATAAGATAAAGATAAATATATTTTTAAGTTACAATTTTTCGATTAGAGTGCGTTTTTGAAGCCAGAGAATTTTCGAACGATCAGGACAAAACTTCTTTTCTCTTTCCTCTTACTATTTATAGCACGGGCAATAGGATCCTTTTACAAAACTAATCCTTCATAAATATGATGAATGACATATTAAGAACACTATTAGTAATAATAATGGACCCAATCCCAGAAATGACAATGGCTGGAACATATAAAATCACTATATCGTACACACAAAGAGAAGTTTGGAGACATGCCACAAACAACATCCGGGGAGAGGAAATGGGAAAACGGAGAAACAGTACAGAGTTTCGTTCGTTAACGAAGCACGTACCGTTAGAAAATCATCCGATTTCCTAGCAGAGAAAATATAACAGTGTCCTACTTCAAAAAGACACAAAACGTAGCCGACAGCAAAGAAATTTGAAAATCTTCGATATTTGAAAATCTACGCCTGTTCGAACCCAGCTTGAGCTCTTTCCACCTTTCTTTCTCAGTGTAACATTATCATCCCTGTGAGACAAAACACGTAGTACGGTGAGGCATTTCACATTTCAAACTTTTTATTTAAAACCAATAAATTCCTTTGCTACTTGCTGGTTCTTTCAGTGTGTGCTCAATTGAGAGCACACACTCGCAATTGAGAAGTCGCGTATTTTTTCTTTTTTTGCCCGTTTGTGTTTACATCCTTTTGTTTTAAAACCCTGTTTTGGGATGTGATTGATGTCGTTTCGCTAGTCAAATTTTGGGAAACTGGGTTTCTTTGTGGTTAGTAATAATATTGAAGTACAACTGTTCAAAATTCGTTGTTGAATGATTCTTAATAAACCCAGAAAGGGATCAACAACCCTTTCCTTTATTTTTTGGAAGATTTACAAGTAGAAATAACCAGACGACACCCACCTAGCTGGTAGTGCCAATCGATGTTTTCCGGCCTGTGAGTTGGCACCTGACGAAAAGCGACAGGGACGCGTGTTCAAAACCACCTTGAGCTCTTTCCACCTTTCTTTCTCAGTATCAATTCACTTCGGTATATTCGGTATTCGACAAATTTGATCAGAACTTCCGCACCCATGAGTCTTCGCTGAGTTAGCTTAGCAAGCGTATAAATCACTTACAAGTTGTAAGTGAAAATGGATAAATTGATCTACCAAAAACTCTTGGAAATGATAATATAAGTTTTTATTCTTTGAACGAAATCCTGGCGTCTTATCACAGATGGCTGTCGGCGTTTTGGCAGCGCTGTGAGTGCTCACAACAGTGAACCATCTTCGTTGCGTGGTTTCGTCCTGAGTTTATCGGTCTTAAGTGGCTTTATGTAAAGGTAAATTTTTTTCTTTTCTTTTGGACAGAGCTTTGATTTGGTCCCACGCTCTTTTGCTGACAAGAATTGTGCCGTGTTGCCTTTGTCTTTTTAAAGTCGTTTATTACGATTAAGTCCAAATGAGAGCTTATCTATTCTTGTATTATTCGTCCGTCGAATGTTTTCCTTTTTGCATATTTCCTTATTTCAAGTAATTCAAACGCTGTCCTGTATGTTGTACATGTACTACCTCTACGGTTTTTCTAATAAGAGTTGGTATACGCCTGTTCTTTATCATGTGATTTTCAAAGTTAAATTCATTAGTTGCGTACGGATCCCATATCCTTGTGTTGTAGTCCATGTATCATGTGTCCACGAAATCTTCCTACTTTACGTCCTGATTGACCGATGTTATCTATAAACAGTGGGTCCTCTTTGTTTGTGTTTGTCTAATCTGCTCCTTATCTTGAAGGCTATGATGATATTGTATTATTTGAATTGTTTTGCTAATTTGCATGGTGCTTTCCCAGTGTATGTCAATGTTGCCAATGCTTTCTCATCACTTGTTTCTTCGTTTCTTTTCTGTGTGTTTTGACTTTGATTTTTATCTTGTCCACGAAGTGTTTTTGGTATACTTTTTTTAAGTTATCTTGTATATTGTGTTTAATTTCTTGTTGTAGGTTTCATCAGTTAGACGTGTATACTCCAGAGAGTTTGAGGCTGTTTCTTAGTAATCGCACTAAATATGCGTTGATCTTTAATTTACTATATGTATCATGGGAATATTTGGTTTGTGAAGTTTTGGTAGCGCAATCAGTGATGAAGCCGAAGAGTTTAGAAGAATTTAGCCGAAGAATGTTTGTGCTGTTTTAGGCTCTATTAGTTTCGTTGCGTTCTTTATATCTTCCCTGATACTCGTCTGTGGAACATTTTCTAATTTTCTACCAATTCATTTCTTCGATGTGTTTTTCCATTTTTGTGATGTATTCATCCTTTCTGGTTTGTACTGTTGTGTTCCCCTTCTTTCTTCATTGTTATTATGTTGTTTTTTTTTTCAGTTTCTTCTTGCGACTTTTTAACGTTTTTCTTCCTTGTTTCGTTCTTTCTTGAAATAGATTTTTTTCAATAATTCATCTTCACTTATACTTGGCCTAGTTTTGTTCCTCGTCTGAAGGAAGCGCTGATATAGCCACTTCTGCGTCCTTAACTATAACTGTAACTATGATTTCTAGGAATTTCGATAAAAAATGAAACCGAGGCAGCCTATCAGAACTGTCTTTTCAGATGGTACTTGAAGGAAAAGTTCCACATTTTCTGATGAATGAAGCAGTCCAAAATTGAACTTATCGAAATTGAAACGGTCAATTAATGTCATTTAATAGCAAATTCTTCATTTTAGAATTCAGATTTTGAAGTCTATCTCGGAGAATTGAACCACCTTCTTTCATTATTATTAGCATTATTAGCATTTGAAATTTGTTTATTTAGGGACATATGACTAATAAAGAAACCATGCATTTTTGAATATATTTCCACGTATTGGCATGCTATGGAATAACCTCCCATCTTATGCTTCTTTTAAAAACTAATTGAGTTCAACATTATTATCTCTGATAAAGCCTGGACGTTTCGGAGCAAGGTCTCGATACAAATCATGTTAAATAAAAACATTTGGGAGTGTGCAATTTTTCTTCTGGTTTTGGCAATGCCTAAGCATATTGTTTAATTGACAGCAAACCTACACAAATTGAAAGCACGAATTCAAGTTGATATCAATTTATCAAACACATATTCAGCGGTGTGTAATATTTGGCGTTTGGTCTTCTTTGATGCTCTATTACTCCTTTCTCATTCAAAAATCTGGAACCCATATGGCAAAAAAGAAGAATGTCTTCGCAATAAATTCAAATTCCATCGAAGGTATATTTCAACATTTGACGATATCAAAATATTCGTAAGTGAAACCACACATTTCTCTGTAGGTTACATCTGTCAGCTGTTTTCCATGGTAACACTGGATGCGTATTAAGTCAGTCGCATCTTGACTAAATTATCGTCAATGCATATAAATAAGTAGATTATTCAATCGATGCGAGTCGCAACTGGCATGAGCGTATGTAATCGACTTTCTTTAACATTTCCAAGAGCCACTTGCGAAAAATGTCAAAGGAGTAGTAACTCCACAAGTGCCAAAACTGTGCAGCCTCGCGCCAAAATTGCACTATGCTATGTTTCTATGATTACTTTTGGCGAATCTATTATTCAAATAAGTTATCGGCTCTTCGCTGGAACCGTCCCAGTGATTATGTCTTTTATTTACAACTTTTTTCCTCGCCGTTGCTAACGCATGGAGTGCACATGTTACATAGCACACTTTTACGTGCGATTAACACGCTGACTATTGTATCTACTGGCGAATCTTCTTTTGAAAAATTCAAGACGGTAAAAAGTCAATCGATGTCGAAATTAAGTAACTGAAGAGGACGTTGACATCTTTGGATAACAGGCACCAGCTCAAAAATTCGTGATTACAATTTAAGTACGTCGGGGAAAAGTTTAGTTATGTGATTCAAATTCGATGCCTGGGCTTAGCCGTGCAATGATTGTACGTATGTGTATGTTTAATGTGTTCAGTGATGCATTCGTGTTCTTTGTTGGATACATTAACAGTCATTTCAATTGCTGGGCTGATGCGAATTTGTATATAAATGCACACCTGTGTCGGCATCATCACCACCGACGACACCATATTGTAAGTGGCAATTTCGAAATATGCACAGCCTGGAATCTCGGTGTTACATCTTTCGGCCGAGTCTGAAGTGCAACTTCATGCAGAAACAGTGATTCACTGTATTTGTAACTATAGCATGTAACAGCTTCAGCTAACTGACGCACCTGCAGCAATAAATAGAATTCATTGGCAGTGGACCTCATGATACAGAAAGGATGTGCGTAAGCGTGTTCTTATTATGAGGAAATATAAGGAATCTCATCTGTATGTTATCTTCAGTGTTAAAACTCAAGAGAAAAGCTCGAACATAATAGTACATATGATGCGTTACTCGTATACCGTTACTTAATGATTGTATTCACTTATTCAGAAATTCTTCACAGGATATTCATTCACAGGATATATCACACAAATCGTAGAAGAAAACTTGTTTTCCAGGAAATAATATTCGAAACGATATTTTAACATTGAGTCCGAATGCCAGTGTGTGCAGAATTTGTAGATTTTGTCGCAGAATTTAAAACTTATAATTGTTGAATTGGGCCCTCAACTTTTTCACTTCCCGTTCTTGTTTTCAGTGTTTCATTTTAACCCCATTTTTGAGGAAGGCAGGAGATTCACAAATTTAACATCTTCACGCTTTTGGCAAAATTTATAGTTAGTTTTTTGTGAACATATTACTGTCAATACAAAATAAAACCAAAATTAGATAACAATTTTTTTTTATTTGTCTGAACTGGTAAAAGTTAATTCCGCTGTATGGTTAGAACGATGAAAAAAAGTGAAGGAACCTTTTTTGCAGTCAATATTGTTTGGATTATTTGAAAAACGTATTAAAAGTTGATAAAAATAGTATAATAAACAGAATCTGTATTTTAAGTAATGAGAATAAATCCAGGAAACAAAATTTATTGTACATGTCGCTACATTTTCCTAGTATTCATCAAAGTATGCTCCTTGAGCATCTACACACTTTCGGAGGCGTGCCATCCATGCTTCGTACACTCTCTGGAAGTCCGAAACCGAAACATCCTTCAGAGCACGCGAGCAAGCCGCTTTAACAGCATCCTTTGAGAGCGGTTTTCACTTTGGGAAAGAGGAAAAGGTCTGCTGGGGCAGTGTCGGGGCTGTACTGCGGCTGGGAAATCACTGTGATGCTATTTTTCATTAGATACTCGGTAACCACGAAGCAGGTGTGACTTGACGCATTGTCATGATGTAGTTTAAAATTGGCGGCAATTTCTGGTCGTACTCGGTTCACTCGTCTCTTCAATCTTTTCAACACTTCAACGTAGAAAGGGCCGTTGACAGACTGTCCTTCAGGCACAAATGGACCGAGCGGACCACACCCTTCTTGACAAAAAAAAAACAACCAGAATTTCTTTGATCCTGGACTTGGAAATGCGAGCTTTTTTTGTCGAGGCGATTGCGAAGTGTGCCATTTGGAGGTTTGTTTTGGGGTCGAATTCGAAGAAACAAATTTCGTCTCCGGTAATGACGTTATCGAAAAACTGAAGTGCCTCTTCAACGCGTTCCAAAAGAGCTTTTAAAATGGCTTCACGGTTTTGCTTTTGCTCTTCCGTCAAAACTTTCAGGGAAGAGCTTGGCCCAAATCTTCCTCATCCCTAAATCCTCGCTGATAATTTTGTGCACCACCATTTTATCAATTCCAAGGTTATCCGCAATCATGCGATCACTTAAACACCGGTCAGAGTTCAGTAGAACTCGCACACGTTGTTCGTCTTCTCCAGTTCTTGAGGTCGAAGGGTGACTTTCCTCGCTGCTCGTCCTCCACACTTTCCCGGCCTTCTTCAAACATTTTGTGCCACCTATAAACTTGAGCTTGTGATAAGCTTGTGTCAAATCATTTCCAGCGTCGATGCAGCTGATTTCAGATGCGAACACAAAGTTTAATTGCGTAACGCTGCTCCGTAGTTCGCTGCATTTTGAGCTCGTACACGCTTTTTTGGAGACGTCAATATCGCGAGCGATCATCCCTAAACGTAAGCCAGCAGGCAACTACCGCTTGTACCGTGTTGAAGGTTAAACCCCCCACTACTCGCTCCGGCCGGTCCAATTGCGTTTCGATGCGAAATGGTGTCAGGACAAAAATATTCTCATTACTTAAAATACAGACCCTGTACGTAAATATATTGTGATTTGTGATTATAGGAAGCTATCGAATACCGATCGAAGCTATGTTGATAATTAAGTGTAAGTGTAAACGTAAGTGATTATATCTTAAAATACCGTGGAAGTAATATTGTAACACAAATAAATAGTATAAATCGTTTATAAGGACATGGGATATAACGATACATCGGCTTTTATGATGAATTTCTAAAGTCCCGGCCGGCAAAAGCACATTTGTGTGTAGGAACTGTTGTTTCTGTCGTAAAGACTGTCTTTCTGTCAAAGACGGACTCACGAATAAAGTAACAACAATCCAAGGAATCATCGTATTAGGGGAATTACCGGACTATGAAAACAAACGTGACACAACAGAACAGTCAATTCAGTTTTTCGTTTAGTGGAAGTTGGTTTCTAAGTTTCATATAGAAGATCCAGCATTTAAACAGCTTAACAAACAATTTTATTGATATGAGAACAGATCTAATTCAATAAAATTATGAAAATGTAAGTTCTTGTAAGGCCTCAAGAGTAATTCATGTTTAATTTGAATGGCTCAAAGTTCAAAGAAGTCGAAATATTCCTACCAGCGGTTTTAATTTACAAACAAAAGCGGACAATTCCGCGAGGCAACTTGGATTAAACGATTTTAAAAACACAGTGGGATGCATCCAAAGATGTAGATAAAGTCACACTAGTATTTTTGCTGAAATAAGTGGAGAAGCGGCATATGTGCCGCAATGGACATGCAACGATTTGATATAACAGTATGACCAAGTTTTTTTTATTTTTTGTTTTTTGTTTGGGAGGTGAAGGCTATTTACGCCCTGAGTGTCGGACTCCCCCGCTACCGGACTACCGACTAAACACCTCACCGACACCCTGTCACACTGAGAACCTAGCCTGGAACTGTTTGTCACATTACTTCGGACTAGGCCTCATCAATCATCGCGATGTCTTCAGGGTAAGGGAAATCTCTCTTTCTCCACGGATGGATAGGAAGGAATTGCGATTAGTTACCAATGACCAAGTTTAAGAGAAGGATATAAAGACGAAGAAATATTCAACTCAGATGAAACCATTTTCTTTTTTTAGAATGATGCCTGATAAAATAATGATGTTTAAAGGAGAAATGTGTGTTGGAACTAAACTTTCCAAAGAAAGAGGGACTGTTCGTGTAAACGCAATTTGATTGGCTCTGAAAAATTAAAACAATAATTATTCGCAAAGCAAAACGGTTCCGATGTTTTAAAAATGTTAAATCACTACTTGTTGAATATGAGGAAAACCTAAGAGTCTAGATGGCATCAACCTTATTTAAAAAAATTTTTTTTTGTGATGGGACCGTCAGCTGATTCGACAAAAAAGAAAATTTTATTGCTCTAAGACAACTTTCCGGTTCAATGGAATATTCAAAATCAGGAACCAAATAAATTAATCTTTCTTCCTTCCACTACAGATGTTTTGAAACCAGTAGATCACGGCGTAACAAAGATATTGAAAACACATTTTAGAAAACTTCAATTTATGAAACTTTTAAGAAACATAGACGAAAATTTTGTGCCTTCAAAATTGCACATACTGGAAGCCATTTTTCTGATTTTAAAAGTTTCTCAACGCAAAATAACCAATTGTTTGTCACATGCGGAATTCTATTTATTGTTAATTCACTATCTATTTTATTTATAAAAGAGAAAATTCTTTTGATAAAGACGATTCACCACCCCTAGCAGAATGACAACGACTAAAAATGATTAAAATTACGTTGAGGATAATATACTTTTGGCTCAGTTGGTCTGCACTTTGGCTGATGACTTGGCTTTACAAAAATGTTGGGAACTTTTTCCAAACTTTGATGAAGAACTTGACACGGCGGAAGACATGAATGAAGAGGAAATTTTGACTATCTGAAATCCAGATTAGGAGTCGGGTATAAACAACGATGAAGTGGAAATGAATCTAACTATCGATTTCCAACCATCTACCTCAAAAGATGTTGTTCAGCGATTCAAACAATATTTTTTTTCATTTTAATAATCATTTAAAAGAGCCTCAAACAGACTACACTTCACCACATTTGGAAAAAGTAATTGAAAGACACTTTTTAAATCCAAGAAATCACCAATACTAAGTAAAAGACTTTACATTTAATTGAATCTGGCTAAGCTACGTTGTTGTGGTAATTATGTATTATGTCTCATTTTTGTTGCTCTGAATTACCTTGTTCTCTTCTCCCATACATAAAAAGTATATTTAAGTATAATACGGTGTTTAGAGATAGCGCCCTACGGTTACAACGACCGATTTTCATCGGTCCCTTCAACGTTGTTATAAGAAATATACATTATATATAAATTATGATTTGATATGCAAGAAAACAAAAAAAATTCAACTAAGATTCACATTATTACAGAAAGGAAAAATAAACAAAGACATTAAAGATTTGGAAATATTATCTGATACTGAATGTGAAAACGACTTTTGCTGAAAATTTAGAATTCCGGAAGAAAACACTGTCACCCAGTCAAAAATCAACGCTCAAAAATATCGTATTATAACGAAAATCTTTTTTTGTACATGAAAATCCACACTTTAATGGGTGATTTCTAAGAGGTATTTATAGTATTTAAAGTTGGCAACACCTTTTAGTGCTAGGTACGATGTGACGACTACATGGATATCATGGCGAGTTATTAGGAACCTCGCTCAATTTTATGGCCGGCATAAACATGTATCAATAATCATATATCGATTAACCAGAGATAGTTTCTCTCACTGCTAATACGCATCCATCCAGACGTTGTACAGAGCGTAATGAAGAAACCATAGAAACTGTAGAGTGTAGTATCGATGAAGATTCAAGTGAGTCTATACCACATCTGTGAAGGATCTTGGTTTCTGGGCTAACAATATCCTCCCTTACTCGTACAGGCAAAGAAGCCGAATGATTACCGTGCACAGCGTGGATCCGGTGTATGGGCTTAAGAACAAATTGCTATCCGAATTTCGAAAGAAAGTTTTTTTAGCGATGAGGCGCATTTCTAATTGAATGGCTTGACAAACAGAACTTCAGCATTTGCAGTGATGTTGTCTAGACATCGTTACATCCGTTACACGGTTTGGTGTTCTTAATGGGCTGGTGGAATCATTGGTTCATATGTCTTCTGAAGAATAACATTATATTCTATGGTGACCGCTATAGAGCCATGATCAATGACCTCCTCGCTCTAGAATTGACTTTCCATAATGAAGAGGGCCTCTGGTTTGAGCAAGGCAGCGCGATCTGACATATAGCTCGTGCAACCATCGGTTTATTGAAAAAGTGTTTGAAGAGCGCATAATTTTTTCTGTTAACCTGTGAACTGGCCTCTGAGATCTCTCGATTTCAAATCACTGGACTTTTTCTTGTGGCGAAACGTGTAATCACTCGCCGAAAAGCCCACCACACTTGACACTTGGAAACAACATTTATCTCGTTATTGGCGAAATAAGGCCCCAAGTATTGGTTAGAGTAGTCAAAAAATTGACCCCTTATTTGGACTTCCTCCCGGGCCGGTCATGGCGCTCACCTGTCCGAAATCAAATATAAATAAAAATGGAAAAAACAATAAAGTCAATTTTATGGCAATCAAAATCAAATGCAATCAAACGCAAAAGGGATCGGAAATATAATATGACTCTACTTTTTGTGGTTGAATACTGTTGAATTAAGAGTTTAATTGACGTATTGGCGCTATTTGTACTTATGTTATTATATTACAAACTATTGAATGTAATTGCAGGATATGGACGATGAGAAGTGAATTCTCTTGGGTATCTATCAGATGTTGTAATGGATTTGGATTCCCAGGTCGTCACGGCGACGACTCGGGATGAAAGTCGGCCTCGCACCGACACTTGGACGTGCAATCCTTGAGACGTGGCAACGAGTCGTACCCCGCGGGTCAAAAACTCGGCCACTCGGAAGTTCACTCGCGTGGTGGCTGCTGGCTAGCTAGCTCAGTGCGGCGAGGAGTGCGGACGTGTGTCGGACCCAAGTGAACTTCCGCTCTTGGTTCCATTTGAACCAGCCACCGAAAAGCCCGATTTACTATGCGACGTTTCTAAACAGATTACGTTACTTTACTCTAAATTTTTTTTTTTTTTTGATCTACCATTCAAAATCTAAATACACCCGACGACAAACGCGCATTCGCGAACCGATATACCGCGGTGCCTAAAAACAAACTACTTTAATTTTGCGACCGTCAAAGAATTGAAAACCGAACAAGTAGTCCGCGACACGACTACCACTTACTCCCGATTCAAACCTACAGCACCGCGGAACCCGAGCGACGAAACACAATTTTGGCCCTACATCCTCATGCACTTACCTTCACGCCATTTCCTCCTGAAAGAAAAAGGCTGCTGGAAGGAAAGAATGTGGTTTTTTTTTCAGCACTTCATTTTATATGTATTTTTATCAATTTTATCAATATAAAGAGTGTATTTTGATTCTACGTATTACTTCTCCAAGAAAAAAAAATGCAACGATTACAAACTACAAAAAAACTGGATAGGAGGAAATTAAGAGAAAAAAAAATTAAAACAAAAATTGCTTGGAAAAAAAAAAAATAAAAATAAATCCCAACTCGAGTAAATCGCTTGTACACTTTGAATAATCCAATGAATTATTTATTCCTTTTCTTTTACTTCTAATTATTTCCTGGCTCTTTTAAGTGTTTAAATTACAATTAAAATTTAACTAACTTAAGCAATTAGTTTAGTATCTGTTATATTGTTTTCATTTTTTTTTTTTTTTTAATAATTTTATTTGAATATATATACTTCTAGTTTATGAATAATAAAACAAAAATGGAGAGTAACTAAAACGAAATAAATGTTGCTTCTTTTCTGTTAAAGTATAATGTATGTTAATTTTTGTTGCATCTAAGAGGTTTCTATTCTAGAGTACTAGTAAAATAATAGAGCGTAAGTTTCTTAACTGTCAATGCGTTGTTTATATTTCCATCTACCTTTACACTTGTTTCACTGTTAAATTTATCGCTTAACGTTAAATTTATTTCAAGAATGATATTGGGAAGGAAAAGTTAAGGTTGTTAGTTAGTATGTTGTGTTTTTCGGTTCGATGGAAAATTTAAATAAATTAAATATAATTCTGATAAAAATATACATATGAACATATGAACAAATTAACCTGGCTTAGTGATTGTTTAAATACTTAATAGTTTAGGTTTACCTTACGCCGCAATTACAACAACTGTACTGCTTTCAGTTGTTGCACTGGTTGTTTCAACGTAGTGGCAGCATTTCACGAATAAGAAGAGAAATCATTGTAGACTTTGTGGGTTGCGTGATGGTTGTATGGATCCATGCTTTTGTTTAAGAGCTAATGCTTGAAGATATTTTAGCGATTTGATTATTTTCGAATGCCTCAGCAATTTTATGAGTGGTAAGCTTCCTCAATTTCAACTCAGACAGATGGACTTCAATGCAGTTTGCAGTCTGAAAACAGGAAGCAGATTCCAATGGTTACGTCGTGCGGCCCCTGCACTTTTCTGCTCTTGATGCTGAGCGCCGTCGATCGAGTGGTGGCTCGGTCGGGTCGATTACAATACGGCAAGCATTCGAATCGGACGCCCTGGTCTTGCAAAATGGACACCCCACAGCGCGTGGTTTAAATCGCCGCGCAAACTCCAACGATCGATTCCACTGTTCACAGAACTTGCACGAATTAAAGCAGCCGGTGAGTAATCAAAATTTTATAGCAAATCTCAATCGTATGGACGCCATTGCATAGCCGACATGGAACGCATCATTTTTCAAGCAAAACTATATTTTAAGGAACACTTGAACACTCGTCACTTAAAATTTTTTTTCTGTCTATTGATTTTTCTTTCTATTTTTTTTATTTTTTTTTTTCACTCAATTCAATGCTATTCGGATTTTTTTTACACCATGCGCGAATCGAGAACCCCCCGTTCCGGAAATCAAAAATGATCTTTTTCTGACCTGAAGTGGTCGCCAGGTCGTAGGTCAGCTCTTTCGACCTGTCCGCTGAACTTCCGACTGCGGGAAAAGATGGTAGCACCATCTTCAGGTCGGTAGTCACTACAATGTATGCATACGTTTTTTCCGGGTTTTTCGGTAAAAAAAAAACTGATAGTTTTGTGTGGCAAACCATACTCCGAGCCACTTTCAAACTTCTTTAAAATCGCTGAAACGCTGCTATGCGAGTTCGTACCCCATTGTTGCAAAGAAGTGATAGTTAGATGGCGCCAGTGTTGGAGAGTACGGCAGGTGTAGAAGGATCACCCATCCATTCGGTTTCACTTTGTCGTTCAATAGTTTTGCTTTGTGCGATGGCGAGTTTTTGTGTAACAAAACATATATGTCATGTCTTCACGGCCATTCCCGCCGTTTATCGATTAATGCATGGTATAAATTTCTCATTTATTGACGGTAGCGTTTCGAACGGTTTCGCCGGGCTTCAAGATTTCATAATACACAATACCACTCTGGCACACCCTGACACAGAGCATGGTTTTCTTGCGAAGCGATTTGGCGTTGGTGTTTTAGGACCGGCTTTGCCAGTTGAAAGCCACGATTTATTCCGCTTCGGGTTTTCAAAATAAAGTTTCACGGAAGCAGGATTCCACAAGTGATTTTGCAATTTTTCATTTGATGTTCATTCAAATCATGCTGGACTCATTTATTGCGTTTATTGATCTTTCCCATTGCTTGTAAATGTCTGCTGATCGTTTTCTGTGACACATTCAATCCTTCTTCTAATTGCCGTTGAGTTTGAATTGGGTCACCATCCAATAACTGCTGCAATCCTCCTTTTTCGCATTTTTGCTGTCTACCAGACGGCTCCAAGTCTTTTACATTGAAATTACCAATTTTCGAAAAATTTCTCTCATGTCCTAATTGATGGAGTGTGTCCACCATATGTTTTTACCAGCAAACGATGACTTTCAATAGCCTTATTCTTGTGGTTGAACAAGAACAGTAATGCGCTCCGCAAATGCTCGATATGATTGATCAACCCTATAAAACAAACACGCTAGTTTTGGCGGTTTTGACGCTGCATTAATTTCGCTGCCGCCGTCTATTTGTAAAACCGAAAAAAACTTATGCATGCACATGGTAGGTCTAACACAAGCTTACCGATAATCGGTGATGACTACAAATGTGCACGTTGATGCATAAGTACATAAATAAATACGTTACATCAGATTTTGCTTCTAATAAACTCATGCAAAGCAACCAAGATATTGACTAAATTGGAGTATCTTCTCTCAGGTTGTGATGTTTACTATTTTAATTGATTGAAGTGTTACCCAAAATTTGGCACTTCTTCTTCTTTGACGATAAGCCTTTATGAAAATTGATAATATATAGTATAAATATATATATAGATAAATTGATAAATATAAAATTATACCAATATCTGTATCAAATTATATCATATTAAATTATATTATATTATAAACATTCTACAATGGTAGGAAGAAAAGAAGTGTCAATGGTTTGATTAAAACTTTTCACGCTGCTGAAGTTTGCTATTATCACAACTACTCAAGCAGCTATCTAGCGTTGCTGAGATGAAGTTTTGGGACACGATTATAGGATTGTCCATGGATTGATTGTCTAGGTCGTCCTTCTTTACGTATAAGGTTTCAGATGCAAGTTTAAGCACGATACGTTTGTAAACAAAATGCTGGTTCGAAGCATATGTCCATGGTCAATATTATCTATAAACTTTATGAGTCATTAGCAAAAAAGAAACCGATCTTCGATGTTCTTCGATATAGCAGTGACTTATTCTATTATACAAGGGTGTGTTTTTAAGTTCGCGGAACGGAGGGCTGTGTCATAAGGAATTATAATTAACGTGATAACGTGTTCAGTAATGTATTATCAGTATAAATAGCAAGTTTTACCTCAATCGGGTCAGTAATCCTTGAACTATCATCGGTCGAAAATCTCAATCAATCTTCGAAGTAGGTTTGAATTATGAAGAAAATTAAGCATAGCGCCGTCATTGAGTTTCTTACCAAGCAAGGAAAGTCAGTTGAAACAATCGGGACTCATGACGTCTCCGTAATCTGAGAATACTACGCTTTAATGATAGAGACCGGTTAAAAGAATGTACAAAGGTGTATAAACTCAAAAAGAAATACAGTTCGTTATTTTTATTCGCACTTCTTTCCATCCACTCTGCAAAATTAAAAACACCCCCTAGTAGATACGCTCAGCGGTTCCAGTATGAATATATTGCTTTATATCTGTTCTTGACACTTTTTATTCGTTTATTTCGTTACAGATCGAGTACGTACACCTGATTTATCCTCTGCAATTCTTTGGATCTTAACTTTCATCGAGTTGTGGGAACCATGTTTAACAATGTATATGCTTAACATATGACATTTTCGAGAGTTGGGCGCGGGTACCGCCTAATGCTCTGGTGACGTAGGCATGAGTGTCGCCTAACGAACTGCGAATACGTCAAATGAACACCACCTTTAGATGATCTGCAATTGTAGAAATGTAAGAATTTGGAACTAAAGCTCAATGGCCATACGAATTGAAACTAGAATAAAATACTAAAACAGTAATTAATTAGGTAGTAAGTAGACTGTAAGTTCCGAAATGGCAATCTTGTAACCCTTAAAGAGTAAACGAACGAAAAGTTTTGTTAAATTCGATGTTAAGTAGTAAACTTTCCTTTCCGATGTATATAAGCTTTAAACGGACGAGGACAAGAAGTGAATTCTGGTATCGAGAAATATGAGATACGCGTTGAGAGTTAGTTTTGGAGACGTAGAGGATAGAAAAGTAGGCCTCATAATCAACCAGCTGACTAATCTAAAGCTCAATTTGTTTCCACTTCCCTTATGAAATAGAGAACAGTGGAATTTATTCTTTTTCGTCGGGTTTTCTTGTTCTTCATGCATCGAATTCGCCAAAAGGTTGGAAAGAAAGTAGAACAATTTGCGTACTTGGCGGTGACAAAAATGAAGAAAACAGACCTTCGCTTTTTCATTTGGCGTCACACTAGGGCTCGGGTTAATAATCACGGTGTTCGAACATAAAACTAATGGTAATTTTGGAACATAAAACGATTCCAATCTTACTTATGTCAAAAATTATTTTCATATGGTAGGGAAGTGAAGCCTGTTTCACGTAAAGTTTGGGATCCCGGACACGCAATGCTTTTAGACTACCCACTAAATATCTCCTCTGTCAACTCAATAACATGGCCTTTAACCACTTGACACATTTCTTCGAGCTAGACCTTGTGTTTTTATGCCAGAGGTGCCTTGAGATCACGGGAATCCTTGTTCCAGCAGGAAGCATTCTTCTCCTTTGCAAGGGAAGAAGCTGTGACAGGCGTCACCCACCTCTTCTGCATTAAACGTAATTAGATACCGTGATCTGTCAATTTAGTGCAGGTAAAGCCGAAAGCATCCACGCCTGGGTCAAGTAGAAATCGGTCTCACCATGCACCCACTTGAGCCTCGGCTTCAGATCAGTGGTCAGACGTTCAGTCCCCCTTTCCCTTGTGTCTTGCTCAAAGGACTGATGCCAATCGTAGAGAGAGCGTTTTATATTTTCCTTAATGACCTCTTCTCTGTTGTCTTTGCTTCTGCATAGATAAATATTTCTGCGCTGTCTAGCAAGAAGGCGTTGGGTATCACCCCAGCGATAACCAACGCTGCCGTTCCGGAGACTGTTTGGTATGTGCATGGAAATCGCAGCCCTTCCCCTCTCAGCGCATGTACCATCCCTTTTAGTGCAACACCTTGCTGAAAGCGTCGCCCAAAAGTTGTGACCAATAGAGCAGAAAGACTTCCCGGCGCTCATTAGGAGTCATCTCCTTGGTGTTGTAGGCCCCTATGTTAGCCGTTGCAGTCTTGTCAGTCACGCTCTTCAGTGTTGTCAGCTGTTGCCTTGATTTGTTGGAAAAACCCATCTTCGAGTACATCAGGCCACGTAGGTATTTCACTTATGATTCCGATTCAACCAGCGCTTCCACAGTACTGAGAGGCTTTGCTCTAGGGATTAAACTCTTTGTCAGGGACACCACTCCTGTTTCTTACTGTGCCAGTCTCAAACCGCTTACGGTTTGTCGGGTGCCAGTCGCCAGGTGCAGTGAGCGGTTTGAGACTGGTGAGCATCCGATCGCATGCGCATACATTTAGCATATGTAGTTTGAGTTGCTCATGGCTGACTTTGCGTGCAATGATTAGCTCCGTTACATCATCCGTATAGCCAATCAAGCGGGAATTATAAGTTCAGTTCAGTTGAAGCCACAGCGATCCGTCATAGGAGATTTTCTACTTGTCCGGGACGAGAATGGAGTCCTGAGTTATACCTGAAGTAAGTCTGAACTATCTTCCAGGTAACTACCAGTACACGGCGGGCTTGCTAATTCGGGGTCTTCATAGGGGAATGGTAGACCTGCAGGCGGACGTTATGATTCTGATAATTGAGTACAGCAAATATCTTTCAATTAACCTTTAATAGTCCTTATTCGCAGCCTCTAGGGTGAAATGCAACAACAAAAATGTAAACAGTTACTGATTAACGTTCATTAACCATTGAGACAAATCGCAAGGCTAATTTTTTTCATTCAATTATAAGATTTCTTATACTTTTAATGATAATAGTAAAAGTTGCATGCACTATAAAAAGTTTAAGAAGAAATTTCAAAACTTTCTAGGAGATTTCTACTCGCTATTATTCCTCCAAATGTATTTTTTTTTTTAGAAATTCAAGCATTTTCTGGTCAGCCCTGTACATTCTACATCTGTTCGCTTTAAATCTGAGGTTAAAAAGATCTTTTCCGATATAATTTTAATCTGACATATTTGTATAATCATCATTCGAATTCATCTATAGCGCTAATATACCGAAATTGTTTTACGTATGATGAATCATCATTAACCAAATTTAAAGACTCTCATTATCTCCATGTAAATTGTTATTCCTTACCACAATCTTACGAAGAACATGCTTAAAATTTACGACATATGAATTCGGAACTTTGAATTTTTCTGGGTTTATCGGACAAAACCAACTCTGATGTATTTTTTCGAATTTCCCATCATTTCTTAACTACTGAATTAGGCACTTTCAGACATGTTTTGAAAACAATTGTCTAGACCCATATTGATAATTAAAGTGCAATGGAATAAATGATGATTAATAGTTTTAAAGATTCCATGGTAAGGTTTTTATTACATCACGAAATTGACTCTTCATCGTGTTTTTAGATCATACAATTTAGAAGAAAACGTTTGCTATGCAACAAACAAAATAAAGATAAGCCGACAAGCAAACAAATTACAGGGCAAACATAAAAGTTATTTAATAAAATTCGTAACAAGTAAATGTATGGAGCAAGACGTTAGGTTAAAATTGAAAAGTGAAAATGGTATTTTTCTTTAAACCTGAATTCTATGACCACTGTGGAGTTTCCTAAACATTTAAAATTTAAGTCGCTTTTCAATTTGTCCAATTCATTTCAAGTAAAGTTGTTTAGGATGTCTTCAATTTTGATTTTATCGGTTTGCTATTGAAAAGTAATTTTGACCGCTGGCTCTTATCTAGTTAAATTGATTGCTCAATTCATGTGATGTTACTCCTATAACGATTTGCTGAGTGATCATTACTACTACCGAAAAATCGCTGTAACGCGTGTTTAATGGGCGCACTAAACACATATTTACATTGCAGTTGGATAACATATATGTCAATTATCGCCTAATGCAGAAACGAACGGTAATATACACCAGTATTGAAATATTCAAAATAAATTATATAACCTAAATAGTATGTGGATGATCTTTTGCATACACACAAATATTTAGCGAAAAATTATGAAAGTAACAACAAATTTCTCCATTACTTGGATAAATAAACTCGGAAAGTGAAATTCTGGCTTGGCCACTAATAAATGTTAGTTTTTGATAGTAGTAGGTTACAGGTAAAATGTAAATAACAATCATATCAAGACCGCTTGGGCATTTCAGTGTTTTGCATAATAAAAGTTGACACTTAAACGGGAACTACATGCATCGTTAAAATCATTTGCATTTCTTCTTTGACAATATGAAGGTCAAGGTCAGGCACATACGCGCATCTAACCGTTTTTTGTATTTTTGAATACCCTGAATTGTGTTAATAATTTCAAGTTAAAATGCTTTGATGAATTTTCCATAGGTCTCCAAGGTGTTAATCTTGCTTAACTGATCTCCTAGTTTTAGCTGAAAGAAATGAAGACAGTGAATTTTTAATATCTATGACATTTAACAGACTTTATGATAATTTGATTCAATATATTAAAACTTAAGAAACATCGCTGGATGAAACCTCGATGAATGGAAAGGTATAAAAATTTATGAGCTATGATGTACAATAGAGTAGACAAAAACATAATTATATGATGAAAATTAAATTAGCAACGACAATTCAAGGTTGAAATTATGAAATTTGAGCTTGAACGTTTCAACCATAATATCCCACTCGATCGAAGTACTCAATAGATAAATCACGTGGTTAGAGAATAAGTCCGCCTTGCAGTGATGTAATTTTCATATATCCGGTGTCGTTTCCAAAACAAAACCTGATTTTTTCCTTTATTTTCCGAACCAGTGGGCAAATCTGTTGGAAACTCGAGTGATGTTTTAGCATATATTTCAGACCTAATAGAATGTATGGATGCTGACACTAAAAAAAATTCGACTAAAGATTGCATAACTTTTTAATAAAACTTTTTTTTGATTTTTTGCACAACAAAATAAATTTAATTTGAGAATAAGATTATCTCTGAATCATTCTTCATCCTTGAAATGAAAACAAGATTAAAAAGAATAAGGAAAAACTCCTTGATCTCCAAATCTCTCAAGTCTGAGGAGCGAATCGTAACTTATTTTGAGTTAATTCTCTGAATGTGAGTCTGCAGAATAGTTTACTTTTCATTTGTTTTAATTTTTTTCTTTACTCATTGCAACGTTGATTTTTTTCTTCTCTTTGCTGGTTTGTTTTTGTGAATTGAACCCTTAATTTACATAGTAAGTGCGTTTACGGAAAACACTAGTCCTAACCCTTGAATTCACAACTGTCGTCGTTTGAAAGCTGCTCTTTTTTCCAGCCTGTCCTCCACATCCCTTTAATGTACGCTGCAAGAGTACAACATGAATTATATTCATGTTGTACATGTTGTACATTATCGGATCTGACCTAATCGGTATCGGACCTGATTCACATGTAATTATTTTCTTTTATTTATCACAACTTGACTCTCAATTCATCTTCAAGTTTCTCCAGGAATCGAGTAACTTTCCAACTATGTTACGAGATCGTTTCGCCTATCTAAAACAGAAATTGGTCATTTGCGCCGTTTTATTAACTTCTGGAAATTTTTCATTATTCCTTTAGAAGTTACCGGAACATGCTAACACATATCCAGAATATTAAGATGTAACGTTTATTAAGAGTCCTGCCTTATTTCGGTCCAAGCCCGCAGTTTCTTTTAGACAAGAGTTGGGATTCGTCAATCACTGTCCCTTATTTCATCGTATTGTAGTACTAGTTTACATTCTTGCTTTACATTCTTCAACTTTTGCGGTTGCTAAATATTTCACATAGAACCTAGGCACTCTTTTGCCCCACCAGTCATCCCAATACCAAATGAAACGCCGTAATTTAGCAAACAGATACATCAATGCGGATGGGCTGCTTACTGGTCTAGCATGGTTTCTAAATATCACTTCAATATTGGAATTTGTGAGACAAGCTCCAATCACATTTTATACGGTTGTATCTAGAAAATTTGGCGTGACCACTAAAGAGTGCAAGCACTTCGAAAAACTCCAAATTTATCGGTATGGATTTTTCTATTTGGATATTTGAAATTTTCAGATGAATCGGTATTTGTAAGTGAAACTTGTTGGAGGTAGGGGATAGAGACAAAGATGTGAAGAGATGATCATTAAATTTATTGATTACTCCCATAGAATTTTCACCAGAAAAATTATCCCAACCAGCAGTTAAGCTCTCAAAACTAGCTATCGCGCTCTCGCATTTTGATAAGTTAACTACTAATTAATTATTATTATGACGACCAATTGAGGAGTATCGATGTAAGTCTAGTGAGCAACAACACAAGACAAACGTACCAAATAGTGAAAAGCTTGAAGGAGGCTATCAGCCCAAGATAATTTAAAAAGAAAGAACAAGGATCTTTGGACTTCACAAGATAGACAAAAAATAACATAATGGCCATAAATTTTTTTTCCTAGCAAGCTTGTCCACCTGATTTCGTTCTTGGGTTGAGTCCCTATACAGTGTATAATGCTGGTTAGTTGCTGAAAAATGAACAATGTAAGAAATAGCTATGGATCTGCCTACCCGCGGTTTGGACTCTTCCGCGAATTTTACTCTACAAATGAACGTCCTACACAAGCTCTCCTTAGATCGCCAACCGGTAGATTTTTTAATAAAGGAAGTTTACATTGACAAATCTATCAGCTTTCCACGAATATCTGTTTAATGTGACTTTCATCCAAGAATTAAATACAGCTGATAAAGTTGGAAAAGTAAACAGCAGACATTATAGTTGCAACTCCGACAGTGGAATACAATTCCTTTAAAAAGCCGCGCGAAATTAAAATGAAGATAAGGAGGAAGAATCAATATCGGAGAAGAGCCAGGAGCACGGGTGATTTTAAGCTACGAACGCAAGCTAACCAGTTGGCGATTAAAATTTTAGACGAAGAGATTCCTGTAGTGCCTCGAGCCTGTCGAGAATGCCCTCTAGAGGATGTTCAAATACTTCTGCAGATGGAATAAGGTAGCCCTTTAAGCCCTTTGCAGACACCTTGGAGCTCGAATTTCAGCCAAATATCTACTGCGAGAATCTTGAGCAGGAAGATTACGTATTTAAAAACATTAATAAGATGATCAAAACAGAGTCACATGCAGAGGATTTGATACGGTCACTAATAGCTCAAGAAAGCAATGACCTAAGACAGAGACTAAACAAACAATAAGCATCCGAATCCGACAAAGTGTTAAGGAAAGATGGGTTTCGTATTTCAATAAACTCCTTAATCCTTCGCGCAGCTCCAGCACATTTGAGTTTACAGAAATAAATTTTCCTGGAGAGCTACCATTGACACCACGAACTCTGAATGAAGTCTATGCCACCATCAAAGCCCGATTATTGATCGTAACATACTGTACCAAATAATACTTCGCTTTCAAAAATCCACCAAAGTCAAATCCATCTTACCAAAATGACAAAGACGTCGACATTGAGGGTATATCAATAACCAACTCAAAGACGCCTTTGAAACAAATACCTGACTAAAGCAGGGTGGTGGGCTGAAACGTTTCCTAGGCAATCTGGCTCTGGAACAAGTTATAAGAAAGTTACCTGTCGACCGCGACAAAGACGAATTTGTTTATATTTTGCGCTAAAATAACAAGAACGGCGAAGGAAAAAATGAAATACGCCGAAGAGTACAGCTCGCAAAGAGCTGTACAAGAGCAGCTGTGTCATGCTCTGGTTGTTAAACATTGATTGACCCGAAACGAAGCATTCGCAAATTTATTGAACGCCTTTCCTGAAGCGAATAACGTAAGAGAAGCTTGATGGGTACAATGGTGAATTTCATACAACCATGTGCTCTATAAAATTTTCGACGACCCATGAGCCGTATGAATTTCTGACGAGCCGAAAATCCCAACGATTGTTAAATAGCGGATGCAGCGATGGGTTGGCCATGGGAATCGTATGGACGAACAATTGATACCCAAAAAGGTATTTTTGGGGAGAACTGAAGGCCGCAAACTAGTGGGGCAACCGAAAAAACGGTGGTCTGACTTTGTGCACGAAGATAGTTCATCGCTGCTCGGATTTTGAAATTGGAGTATGCTCGGTCAATACTCGGTCAATAGACCGAGACAGCTGGAGGCGCTTGTTGCAGGAAGCGAAGACCCGAGAAGGACTGTGGTGCTTAGATGCAGAAGAAGGTTAATTACTAAGCTCTCTACCTTGTGATCTTCACTTTTTTGGTTGGATGAGGTATTCGTTTCTCTTTCTTTGTAATGCCTTGCTGGACTATTACCGCAATTAATTACATTCAAGTGCGAGTATTTCGACTGACAAATATTTATACGATTGACGGAAATTTATCGTTGCGCCTTATTTGTATATCAGATAGTAATCGATTGTTTTTTTTTGATAAATTCTTAATATAGCACCTTAAACTAACATTTTTACTAAATAGAATTAATTCCAAGAGAGAATTGGCTTTAGCTTCATATGCAAGGCATAACGGTACAAACGTAAAAGATAACAAATTAAAATGTTCCTACAAGTTTAATTACGTATACGTATACTTATACGTATTCGTATTAATAACAAGTGTATTATTCGGCTTATATAATTTTTCACCATAATCCTTCAAATTGGAAAATCATGTTTTTGAACAAAAGCATACTCTTAAGAATTTTGAATCATTCAAAAAAATATTCGAAAATAATTCACTAATAAATAAAAAATAAAAAAATAAGCATTTGTGTATTCAACATTTCATTTCAACTTTCTATGGTATTTTCTTATGTTGACTTTGGAAAAATTATTAAAAAAAAGAAAGAACAATGTTTTATGCATGCACTCTCAAAATTTCACTGAAAAATATGTATATTAATATGAATATCAACCAGTTTCTTTGTTTCATATAGATCATTTCATTTCTACGGATAATCTTTAGGATTCTAGAAGGGTAATGTGTCTATTTAAAAGCGGTGCAAAACGTAAGTGGATACATATGTCATAAGTGTCACGGAACCGGGAGAACTGCAACTTCCGCCGGGTGCACAAGAATCAGACTTTAAGCCCAGTGTCCAAAAGGAAAATACTCTGACCCATGTGTCCGAACTGTGGGAATATGCTCGGGGCTACTGATTTGTACGCTTTATTTTTCAGTTTCCTCTTTTGGTTCATAAATCGATGGTTAAAATTACTTATTTCAGGTACTCTATGAATGTCCTTGATCAATTCTGATGGTAAGAGTTCATAATGTAGTGTTTGATTATCGTCTGTTTAGAAATGATAGCTTTATTTCTCACACTTCTCACAAAAGTAAGCCAAAAGGCCTTCCTTTGTATCATAACTTCATTAAGTTCATCGTAAATAATTTTATCGCTAAAGAGAGGGACCATGGTCTGGACCACGAAAAAAAAATATTTTAGTGATTTGTTTATTTAGTAATATTTTGAAAATTTTTGAACATTATTATGCATTATCCTCCGAATATTCTGCTAGATTTTCATTATAAAATCTTTCAAATCCAGCAGTGGTGATGAGAACCGAGTCACTTCAATGAAAGTTCCCATTCAGAGGTAAGGATAACTCATGATTGCTTCATCTGAAATTGAAAAACCAAATGAATTTTTTAAGCCCGTAAGTTCGTCTTGCGTTTTTGTCTTTTGATTGTAATGAAAAATCAAAATCATTCAATCAAAAAGGCTCGGATTTTTGTCAAAAATCGCACATTTTATTTAATTAAAATACATTAAATAGAAATTAAAATAGAAATGAGTTTTCAGTTTGTGAATGAAGCGTGCAAAGATTGCGCGCGGATCGGTCTGATGGTATTCGAGAAGATTTAAAGTTTGATACATGTATAAAATAGAGATATGTTTAAGCTTACATAGAATCGTTGGTGCCAGTTTCATAATGCAACTCTGCAGCTGCTGCTTGATTCAAAACATCCATTTGTTCCACCTTACGAAGAATTCTCTCCTCTTGGCCAGCAGCCCGAGTTTTGCTGTTCTCTTTCTATACTCATGAGTTATTTGAGGAGATTGTACATCAATGCCATTTGACA
Organism: Stratiomys singularior; assembly: GCA_954870665.1. NCBI lineage: Eukaryota > Metazoa > Arthropoda > Insecta > Diptera > Stratiomyidae > Stratiomys > Stratiomys singularior. The sequence goes on along the minus strand of OX940877.1, from coordinate 78,538,569 downwards.
ATAGCAATAAAGACAAATTAGCTTCGTTGAAAATGCCAGCAGCAACATTTGCTGCAGTTTCAACTACTTTTGCACCAGTATGAAGACTTTTTGAAGCTTTTTTTCCAAACAAGTTGATTGTAACTTTCGTTATTGTTTTGTGTAAAACAGCTGTTTGTGTCAGGACTGTTTTGTCCTGACTTATTACGTTTGTTGATTTTGATTTTACTATTTGTTTGTGTCAGGACTGTTTTGTCCTGACTTTTTACGTTTGTTGAAACCGCACCGTCCTAAATCAGCTTTTTATTCGGACTCACACCAAAATCCAAAAAACTCCTGAATAGATGCCGACGATGCACACTCCAGCCATGAAAACAACGTCAAGTGTTCCCACGGTCAGAACACGCATCGTCAGCATCCGCCGCTGGTCATACCATGCTGCTCGCACGATGAATATGATACGTGGTCAGCAAAGTGCTGACCACGTAAGTGCTGCAAAGTGATGCGAACAACACGGTGTCACGGTGTCAACATCCACCCCCCGTTAAACGCTCCGTTCAACTTCTTCCAAGGTGTGCGGCAGGCTGTGGCGTCTAGGTAGAGGCACCGGTGGGCTGGAACGTGGGTTGCAGCGCAGCTTGCAGGGTCGGCAACTGAGGTAGCCGATGAGTATGGCCAATCCGATGAGGCCCAGATAACCGATAGAATATTGATGAATGTCGTGGGTGGTCAACTGGTTGGTCCAAGTTAGATCTTGTGTCTGCAGTTGCCTTCGTAGCTCGCTGATTTCGGAGGTGCGCATTCCGAAGTGACTGGAGCTGTTGCGAACATTTCCGGACTCCTCTCTGCCACCCTCCAGAACTCCACCGATCTCCGTCCACCACCTGCGGACCGCGCCGGGAGCCGTGCCTAGCTGGCCCTCATACATATGATGACCTTGAATGATTGCAACATCAGATCTGAGGACGCAGTCCGGCTCCAAACGGAGTGTACCAGATCCTTGCAGCATTAGGGTTGAGGTGTTGCTCCCGCACACGAGCTGAGCAATGAATTGGTTGGTAAACGCATAAATTCATTCGTTTGATTGCGGGATGTTGGACAAGATGAAAGAAGTGGGCAGATTAACCATGTTGCCATCGGACGTGGACGGAGTCCCCTTCAGCAACAACACCTCACATCCACTCACGTTGGATTGCTTGCTATACAGTGCCGGCTTGCCGGCAGATACGAAAGGTTTGCTCCATCCGGATGCAGGATGCATGCTCCAATTCGGACAGCGGATAATAGAGATCGCGATGTGGCGTGATGATCAAATAAGGTGATGTGGGCAGTACCGCCACTAGCCGGTTAAGCTTCACCGCTGGCATCGGAAGGAGTCTATAGAGCTCGAAAGTTGTTGTGGTTACGAGTGGCACCTTCAATTCGAAGACGACGAAGTCAGCGGTCACCTTGGCCTTGATCGATGTTATCTGGAATAGCTGCGAAAAGTTCTCCCGGTCTATAAGCAAGCGCTGGTTTTCGGACAGATGTTCTCTAATATTGGTCAACTCGGTGTTTAATTGCTGTTGTGACAGCAACAACGAGTTGAATTGCCCATGCTGGGTGTCTGTCACCAGGCTGACAAGGGACGATTGAATTCGTTGTAGATTGACAGTGACGAGGGTCATCTCAAAAAACAGTGTTGTGATCAAGTCCAGCTTCTGATTTTGACTTCGCTCCGGATGGGACGCCGTGGCTTCGTCGGTCATTTGTGCCAGCTTCTGCTCTATCGCCGTGAACCTTTGGTGTATCATCTTCTCGCTTTTCCCCAAGATGTTTAGTGTTGAATCGATTATTGAGGTCTGATTTTTCAATAGGGAGTGTAGCATGTCTTGCCTTCCCTCCATAGTTTTGATGGTTTGAGCCATCTGATTCGCATATTCGTCATCAAGAATACCAAATAGCGATCGGGCGATGCCACCCACGGCATTGATGGCGCCCCTCTTGGATCTGATTCTCAGCATCCGATTCATATCGGAGAGTTCCTTGTCAAAATGCCGGAAATGATCTACGAGATGCAAGCAATTTGTCTGCAAGGTTCTCCTCTCGCATAGCTGATGTAGCAGATTCGTTCCGTTTTGTAGCACGGCCAACTCCCACCAGTACGGTTGCAAGCTGTAGTAGATCAACAGCTTCCATTCACTCGAAGACAAGTACGTCTTGCCCAATGGCTGGAAATATAGACCAGGACCTGGACTGGTCGCTGAGCCTTGTGTTGGAACGGTGTTCACCATTGGAATTAGTAGACATGTCAAGAGGAGAGCCACACTTGACGTTCCGGTTCGCATCGGCCGCCGTTTCGTTGCTGCGTTGCTGTCATTGTTCTCCCGGACCAAGCCTCCCGTCGATTGCAAAACGTCAGTTTGTGATGGCTCTTCAGCAGCTGGTGGATCTTCGAGCACTGGCAGTGGAGCCAACTTGTGTATCGGCCTTTTAAATATTCCGGATGCCGTTTTGACATCGACGACTCGCACGAAACCGTCTGCGCCCTTGTACACCTTGATGACTCGACCCAATGGCCACTTCATCGGCGGGGTATTGTCGTCACTAATGATTACCACCGTGCCCGGTGTCACATCATGGTTTGATTGCCTCCACTTGACTCGATGTTGCAGCTGCGTCAAATACTCATGTGACCATCGTCTCCAGAATTCAAATTTGATGTGGTTTATTAACTTCCACCTAGCATGGAGACCACCGGTAAATGGTTCTGAACGACCGTCCACCATGGCAGTGAGGGGTTCTCCGATGAGAAAATGAGCCGGGGTTAACGCTGTCAAATCATTGGGGTCTTCTGACATTGGAATCAACGGTCTTGAATTGAGGATGGCCTCCACCTCGACCACCAATGTGTGCAGCTCTTCATAAGTGAGAGTTGCCGATGAGACGCCTCGGCGGATCAAATTTTTGGCTGACTTGACCGCCGCCTCCCATAATCCACCAAAGTGAGGTGCACGGGGGGGAATGAAATGGAAATCGATCCCCCTGGCGGCGCATGCCGCCGTCACCTCCCGACGTGCCTCATTGGAATACAGCGCTGACGACAATTCCGATAGCTGGTTATGAGCTCCCACAAAGTTGGTGGCGTTGTCGCAAAAGAGGTTTCGGCAGTGACCTCGTCGCCCAATGAACCGTTTGGGAGCGCAGATGAATGCCTCGGTGCTTAAATCGCTTACCAATTCCAAATGGATGGCCTTGGTGGCGAAGCAGCAAAATATGGCAAGGTATCCTTTCTGAGGTCGGGTACCTCTACCTCGGTAGTGGAGCATCATGGGTCCACAGAAATCGACTCCAGAACTTATGAAAGGACGGGCTGGCTGCACCCGTGCACTCGGCAGGTTTCCCATGATTTGCGAAAATAACTTAGGTTTGACTCGGGTGCACCACACGCACTGCCGAACAATCGATCTCGCCAGTTGTTTTCCTCGGATTGGCCAGAAGCGTTGTCTTGTAGAAGCGAGCAGTGCCTGCGCTCCGAGATGACAGTTGTTGCGGTGTATGTCCATCATCAGTAATCTGGTAAATGGATGTTTGAACGGTAGCAGAATTGGGTGTTTGGCGTTAAATGATATTTTGGCAGCTTCCAGTCTACCACCGACACGGATGATGCCCTCCGGATCCAGAAATGGCGCCAGTCCCACCAACGGACTGTGCTTGGATACTTGCTTCCCCGATCTAATGTCCAGAATTTCATTGTTAAAGACCTCAGACTGTACATACCTCAGAATGCCCTCCAGGGCTACAGCCAACTCGTCACTTGTGAGCGCTTGATTCGCCAGTTGAGATCGCTTGGCCATGGGTTTGAGACGACCGACAAAGCGCATCATGTAGGCCACTATGCGCTGCAGCCTTCTGAAGGAGTTCCCGTGTTGAATCTCCTGAATGAAGTGAACTTCAGAAGCCGCTATCGCCACCATCGATACCCTGATTCGCCTCTTTTCCAAGTCGCAGGGCTCTTCCCTCCGAAACTCAGGAGGCCAAAATGATTCCGCCCTGCGCAAAATTGTGGTCCTTGCAACCACATGCTGCAGTTGCTCAGTTCAGCTGGCGCCATACCACGGGAAAGGATGTCAGCTGGATTGTCCTCCGAAGCCACGTGTCGCCATTGATCCGGCCTAGAAATGGTTTGTATGGCCGCAACCCTATTTGCCACAAAAGTATTGTACGACGACGCTGTAGAATTGACCCAAGCCAAGACGATCTCGGCGTCAGTCCAGAAGACATGGAAAACCTCCGGCAGGTTGAGCGCAGCCTTGATTCGCTTTGTGAGCTCCGCCCCCAACTTTGCAGCACACAACTCCAGACGTGGAATCGTTATCGTCTTGATTGGGGCCACTCTTGATTTTGCGCACAACAGCTTGACCATGATTTGACCACTCCGTAGGGTTGATCGCACGTACACCGCAGCGCCATATGCCTTCTCCGAGGCATCACAGAAGGTGTGCAACTGTACTTGAACGGGTTTCTCGCCTGCACTGATGTGACGAGCAAATCGAGCCTGCTTTAAGGACGGCAGGCTGCTGCGAAAGTCAGACCATTGAGTATGGATTCTCGCTGGCAGTGCTGCATCTCAGTCCAATTCCAGCCGCCACAACTCCTGCAGGAACAACTTGGCGGCTACGATAACAGGAGCCAGAATGCCCAATGGGTCGAACATCCTTGCTACATCGGACACGATCGTCCGCTTGGAGAATCTTGTTTTGATCGGCTCAAGATTGATCTGAATCTGGAACTCGGCGGCCTTTGGACGCCAGATAACTCCCAAGGTTTTGATGTAGTCCTCGGACAGACTACCAAAATCCAGCTGGACCTGTTGGTCCTCGGGTTTGATCTGCTTCAACAATTGAGGATGGTTGGCACACCACTTGCGCAAAGGCATGCCAGCGCTCGAGAGTATAGTGCGGAGCTCTGTCTGTTGCCGAAGTGCCTACTTCAAGCTATCTGCCCCTGTCATGACGTCGTCAACATAAAAATCCCTCTGCAACGCGCTGCTGCCCAGTGGACTTCTCTGCTGGTTCTCCTGTGCCAGAAATTGCAGACACTTGGTAGCCAGATATGGGGCACACGTTGTGCCGTAGGTTACCGTTTCCAACTGGTAGTACCGCAACGGCTGCGATGACCTGTTTCTCCAGATCAAGCCATGATACCGACGATCTTCAGGATGTAGTATTATCTGACGGTACATCTTCTCAATGTCAGCGGTGAAAAAAAAACGGGGCATTCTGAAGCGCAGCAGTATCGCAAACAATTCATCCTGAACAGTAGGTCCCGTATGAAGTACGTCATTCAAGGAGACGTTCGTGGTGGTCTTACTGGATGCATCGAAAACCACCCGCAGTTTGGTTGTGCTACTATCTGGCTTCAGGACACAATGATGTGGCAGGTAATATCGTAATTCCTCACGCTGCTGCGGTGTCATCTCCTGCATGTGCCCCAGCCAATCGTACTCTTTCATGAACTCCTCGTACGGGAACCTCAAATCAGGGTTTTTGTTCAGGCGGCGCTCCAAGGCGATAAATCTGCGAGTAGCTACCACTTGTGAATCACCTAATGTCTCAGGATCATCGCTGAATGGAAGTCGTACCATGAAACGACCGTCGGAACGTCTTGTCATTGTCCGATCAAAGTGTGCTTCGCATGCCCTTTCGGTCAAAGTCAACCTGTGCTGCGGATCCTGTACTTCCTCGACGTCCCAAAATCGTTTGATGAGCTGGTTCAGTTGAATATCTTCTGTCAAAACGCCGCATGCTACCGGGGATTCCTGAGGCGTGACCACCCTTCCGGCCACAATCCACCCGAGTAGCGTGTTCTGGAGCACAGGGAGCCCCGGGCCCAACTTCATTTGCCCAATGGCTAGAACTTCGTAAAAGTGTTCGGCACTCAGCAGCATGTCGGTGTGTTCCGTTCGGTGGAACTCAGGGTGCGCCAACCTTATGTTTTTGGGAATGTGCCATCCTGATACGTTCAAATTCTGGGAAGGTTGAGGTGATATAATCTTATCCATGACATAGGCCTCCAATTGTGTCGCATATCCAGTCAATTTTGACCTTAGGCCGAGATTCACCCTATGGTGTGCCTTCTCAGTGCTGCCGCCGACTCTCTCGATGAGCGCAAGGTGAGGCGTCGATGACAGACCCAATTTTTTAATGATTCGTGCTGTCACTAAGTTAATTTGTGAGCCCGGGTCCAGTACAGCTCTACAATCCGTCGTTCTACCGTGACTGCCAACCAGCCTGACGACGGCTGTGCTCAAAAGTGTATATCCTTTAGATCGAGGCTCCATCAAAGTCGTCAAAGCGAGAGACGGTAGGTCAGATTGCGGCCTTGAATTTTGGCTTGACATTGTCGGGCTTGAGGATATCGTCTTCGCCGACTTGGACTTGTTGTCTATAGTGACATGTAACAGGGTGTTGTGATTCTTAGCACATTCCCTGCAATTTCTGGCCGTACAGTTAGAGGCTTGATATCCTTCTCGCAGACAATTGATGCAAAGTTTTTTCGAACGAACGAAACTCAATCTCTTTGAAGTGGAGATCCTGAGGAATTCTGGGCAGTAGTACAGCGGATGATCCTGCCCACACATTAGGCACCGTGTAGCTGTAGCGGCGGCCACAGTCGTCTTGATACCCTTTTTACGAGTGATGTCCGGATGCGTTGGCTTGTCACCGAGTGTCTCGAGCGCCTGGAAACGCACTTCTAACAAGTCCAGGAAGTTCTTCAAAGGTGGTAATTCACGTGGGTTCGACAACGATTGCTCATAGAGTGCGTGCGTGGCTGAGTCCAACCTTCGGATTAGCACATGTAGCAGCAACGGATCCCAGTCGCTTGTGGACACTTGTAGGTTTTCCAGGCCTCTGAGACACTCTTGTGTGGTGTCATGCAGCGCCTTTATTGCTGCCACTGACGGCTTCCCGCCCGCATGAGATGGCTGACTCATCAATTTGTTGATGAGAGCCGATACCAGCAGTCGCCGATTATCGAACCTTTCGTTCAACGTCCTCCAGGCGGCATCGTAGTTGTCGTCTGACAATGTAAAATTGCGAATCAGTAACTCGGCTTCTCCTGTGAGGTTCGCCTTGAGGTACCACAGTTTCTGGCACTTAGACATCGGATTGTTATGCACCATTTGTAGGAAAAGGTCACGGAGCTGTCGCCAACGCAAATAACTTCCATCAAAGCTAAGGAGTGTGATCTTCGGCAAGGGCACACCGGGAGTCGTCACAGGCGGGGCTGGCGAGGATAGTGTGGCATCGAGCTCCTCCAGTCTCGATTCCAATTGGATCACCCAATTCTGCGCAACCTCTTCTAATTGAATGTGCTGCTGCATACTAAATCCATGCGCCTCGGGATCATCGCACAATTCAAAGATTTGCTGATGGAGCTCGTCCAGCTGTTGCCAACCTCGCTGCACCATCACGATCTTGGCCTTGCACCAGGCCCGTGTGGCCTCCGGCTGCTTCAAGCGATCCACAGACCTCCTCAGTGAGTCTGCCATCGCCTTGTAGCGGCGCAGCATCCTTACGCTGCCGGCACCCATTGGCGTCGAGGCCTCTGCAGCCGGGTCCTTTACATCGCTATCAATCTGCGGTTTGGGCGTTTCCTGTGACGGTCCCACTGGTGGCAATTCCAGTTGTTTTTTGGCCAGTATTTGGTCGCGGAAGTGCTGTTGGAAACGCAGGTAGTTGCTCTTTGTGGTCTCATAGAATTGACTCGTGAAATATTCGTGCGACGGAGCGACCTCTGGTAAGGATCGGATATGGCTATCCTCCTCCTCAAAAGCCTTCCAGGCGATTTCGAGTCGTCGTAGTCGCTCCGCATAGTAGCTAGCCTCGTGTTTTCGAGAGGGCCCATCTCTTTTGTAATTTGAGATTACAGCTTCCACGGCTCGAGCCAATTCCTTCAGGCCCTCGATCAAACTATCTACATTTGCCATGCCGTACAAAGCTTGTATTTGCTTGCACTAAATCAAGAGGCACGATTGAACACAGCACTATATTCCAACAGCACCTCACAGTCACTTCACTTACTACTACTATGGTAAACGGTAGATCGCGAATTTAATCCCACCGGGGCCTCCAAATGTTTGTGTCAGGACTGTTTTGTCCTGACTTTTTACGTTTGTTGAAACCGCACCGTCCTAAATCAGCTTTTTATTCGGACTCACTCCAAAATCCAAAAAACTCCTGAATAGATGCCGACGATGCACACTCCAGCCATGAAAACAACGTCAAGTGTTCCCACGGTCAGAACACGCATCGTCAGCATCCGCCGCTGGTCATACCATGCTGCTCGCACGTAAGTGCTGCAAAGTGATGCGAACAACACGGTGTCACGGTGTCAACAACAGCCAACAGCCGAACATTGTTAATGAAATCTTTTCCAATCTATTTATTTGGCCATTACAAATGTTAATACCAATAATTCAAGGATACGTCACCAAATTCGAAATCGTATAAACACTTGCATGATGTCTATTATTTTATATACTATACTTAATATACTGAACAGCACTTTATGATACATTGGTTTCATTAGTAATTTTTAGTTTTTGTTTCTAACTAGCTAGTACAAGCCGCTTCTTGATTTTTGGAGTTGCTGGGGCTTAAGCGATTGTTTTCTTTTTTTGGTCTACTTTTCCGAAAAGGTTTTTTTTCATCTCATTATTAATTTTATTAACCCGACGTGTGTATACTCAAATTTTAAGGGCAGGGTGTGTACACTGGTCCTTTTAGGGAACAGTCGGGTTTACAAGGTTTTCTCGACTTCAGGAAAATCTGCGAAAATTCTGAGATATTTATTGGAGTGTCTACTATGTGGCCCAGTAGTTGCTAAAGTCAGGAATTTTAAACTGTTATTTTTAAAAATTCAGAATGTTGAAAAAATGGGATTTTGTTAAAAAAAATCGTAATTCTGCAATAAACAAATTAAAAAAACGGTTTCAGGATTTTGTAGTTGAAAGTACGAGCTTTCAAATGCATGTGGTCTCATTGGCGTGGATTGCAAAACGTTGAATTATTTGAACACCTAAAAGTGAGGAATATTTTAACGATTTATGCATGTTATAGTGAACGAACAGGCAATTCTTTGACACAGATGGATTTTTTATTTCAAAAATACAAATAAAATAATACGTTAATGTTATTTAATAAAAAAAAGTTAATTATTGTGCACGATTTTGTCAAAAATGTTTACGATGGTGCTGGCAAACCGGCGTTTCACACGAGACACAACAGTATAGAGTTTTTTTATTCTCTTTCCAGCTCCAAAAAGAATATCGTTTTCGTTTTTCTAGTTTTCCACTTATGAACGGACGTTGTTCATTTATTCCTCGAATTTCGCAAATCAATTGCTTAATATTTCGCTGTAAGGTTGTTATTTCTAAACGAGCCTATAAATGCGGTTTCAACAAGCTATGAACTAATTCTTTGATGAAAGCGCGACGATTCATGGTACGATTTTCTGGTAACTTATATAAAATTGCGCTGTTTACGCTTGCCTGATTTAAGATTCCAAAAAATAAGGGCATAGACCATTGTTTGGTGATACGGCTTGTGGAATAATTTTTGCATAACTCATCAAATGTGTCCGTTCCCCCTTTCGTTTCATTGTAAAATGCTACGATCTCTGGCTTGCCAGTTCTTTCATTCATTCGGCCGGCTTTGTGCCAAGCTAGATAATAGTAAAACTACCTTGTTTTTTATGGACAATAAGACAGTAACGTCATACCATTGGCGTAGGCGTACCGGACCGTACCGGCAGCAGCTGGTTGTGTGAACGTCCTTGGTATCTCGGGCTGTCCCAACCATTGTTAAAGAGTAATTGTCCTGCATTTCTTGGACAATTTTTACGGACATGAACCAGTTCTCGCAGGTGACGTTGCGTTGCGAACGGTGAATTGGCTTAGTCAATTTTTTGATATAATAAGACGGCACGGTATCTCCTATGCCTTTCTCTACCCTCCCAACTTAAGGTTCATCATTCAAAAGGTATGACGTTTGTGCGTCATTACACGTGACAATTTTTATGCCATACTTATCTGGGTTATTTGCAATATATACTTTTGCTCCAAAACGGCCACGAAATCCTAATAGTTGTTCGTCGATCGTACAATTGGAAGATGGCGAATAGTATTTCTTGCAATTTGCCATAAATACATCCCACAGATCTTTTATTATCTATATTTCCTTCTGTGTGTTCTTATGATCGAATCGCATATTTTGGAGTAAATATTGAAATCGACGTTCTGACATCACAGTTCGGTAGAAATTATAGCCAAACTCAGGGCTCCAGAGATGTTCTAAATTCACGTGAATATTTTTTTCCATCCCAGTGAAATATAATAAACCTATAAAAGCTTTCAACTCAACTATATTGATAAGTTTGGCGAATGGAGGTTTATTTTGGTTTCCTTCTTGTCGTCTATCAATTTCTTCATTAGTATTCTTCACAATCATTTCAAGCATCTCTTGATTGAATAGTAAGGCCCAAGCTTCCAAAGGTGTTGTCGCATTCTTCGCTTCTTCCTTTACTGACGGTAAATGAACTATAAGTGAATGGCGCCCCCTGGTCTCAGGTGCGGTCAGCGACCAACGGAAATTATTTTTGCCTTTGACAATTGATCTTGGACGGCCTGCTGTACTTGAATTGTTATCAGTTTTACTGCCTTCTGACCCTTCACTGACTCGTCGTCTTCTTGGTTGGTTCACATCAAAATCAGAATCCTCGTCACAATCTTGTACGTCGGACACTTCATCATGTACTTCTTCTCCGTCAGCTTCACTCGTACTTTCTTCATCGTAAAATACATTAGCACGACAGTCGCGTAAATTATACATAATTTCTTTCACCCATCTTCAAAACCGTTTGAACGAGAATTGATAAACTGAAAATAAAAAGGAGTTTTGTTATTAAGATTGTGTATCTTAAAAGTAGCAGTATTAGTTTGTAGTTTGTAAAAAGTAGCTGCAATAGCATAAAACTACATTAAACATTCATTTTAGTTACAAAAAAAAAAATAAGTATAACAACGTTCACTTACCTTCAAAAAAATACTGACGTGGTGTGTGCACTGAGTCTTTTAGGGAACAAACGTGACTTTCACTAGCTAGCGTTTACAGGCAAACTGTCAGACCCGGGTGTCCCTTACGCTCTTAGTCCCAATTACTACCTAAATTTTTTACGGAAGGGGGTCCCCGGGTCCCGACCTCTATTCGTTAGAGAGAAATTTGAAGTACAAATTTTGACGGCTCCTTAAAAGACCCAGTATACACACGCCGGTTTAATAATAAAATAAACTTATACTTCAAATGCGTATTCGAACAGCAAGACGAACGATGCTAAACTAAATCGATTTAGTTCTTCAAAATGACACATTTTGAACCAGTTATATTTTAATTAAGTATTACTCTCAATAGAATGACATATGAGCCTTTTTATTTGAATACATATTTAAAGGGGGGAACAGGTCAGAGCAGCAGCCACAAAACAGTTGCCATGAAATAAGTCGCCTTAACGCCTTAGTGGTAATGATTAACGACAGTCAGAGGAACCGAGCACCCAGAAACTTGATTGTTTACTACTAGGAAAGCTTTACTCCTGATTACTGTCTATTTACCGAGGTTATTTGTTATAAGGTTAATTATCGATTTTCTGGCAATTTCCTTCCCATACTGCACTTAAACATAAAAAACACGAAAAGCTTCACAGTCTTTACTGTAAAAAGTAGTTATTTTAATTGCATTAAGTAATATTAGTGCTGATTCAACAATCATCACTTGAAACTAAGGCTTTACATGTACGCGTACCTGAATACTAAGGACGTGAATCCACGTGCTCATAGTGATGCAAAATGACATGAATGCTACAGTATTCAATTTTTAAAGCAAACTTTAAGTTTTTATAACTAATATACGTTTCAAAGTACTGATTCATTACGTACTTGGCGTAATGCTTGTAATACTTTATGTGAATCCTATAGCAAGTATATTTTGTAGCCTTCTGAGAGAGAGGGAGAGAGAGAAGGAAAGAGAGCAGACTACATAATGATAAAAGATTTTGTGATAATAACCGTTGCATTTTCATTTCGTATACATTTGAGTGAGAGCAGATTCTATTATTAGAACTTTTACCGTTACCGTTTCTGCCATCTGCTTTGAAATTCTTAGACATTGCGTGATTTGCTTCAGTTCGATATTTGAGTTTATAGAGAAAACTTCAGTTTTTTTTAGATTATTGTAAAACTCGCCGAATTGCTTTCCTCCGACGATGTTGGAATTACTTTTTTGTTTCCTCGAAATTTTTGGCATTCCCTGTCTGTGGAAAAAACTAAGCAATTAAACGACGGAACGCTCCGAGGATAAAAGAATTATCGTATAAATTTCTTGAAGAAGAATGAGTTCATCTTAGAAGCGATTTTATTTGAAGATTCTGATTCAGATCGAGATTTAGAGAAGTTTATTGCCGAAGTAATTGGAAATGCAATCAGTAAATTTGATGAAAACCCTTCTGATAGGGTATAAACAATTCAGCGAAAACTCAAAAGAGAGTGTCTCTAACATATATTTATCAAACAATGTGGATTTATCATTTTCTGATTCAAAGCATGCTAAGATAAATAGATTAAACATAAATAGATTAGACAAAAAATTTGTGGAATGAAGATACTGTAGAAATTCTAGACTTTCATTTTGATCGGTCATGGTGTAGCTAATGATATGAAGAACTGTGAAACTCCTGTGAAAGAATTCAAATGGTCGTGACTTTGCGCTTGATCAAGGAAAATCACAAAAGCATGTTAGATATTTCCGGCAAAAAATTTTCAATTTTTTTTTGTACATACAAAAGAATCTTATGCTATTGCGTAAAGTCTGTTATTTTTGTCTGACGTCTTTTGCTGGACCAGTAATTTTGTTGTATTTTTTACTTATTTTATTCATATCTTGCGATATTGAGGCATCCTGGTGATAAAGGAAATAATTTTCCAATAATTTAGCTGCTTTCAGAGCTTCTTTAATGATCGGCGGAGGCTCAGGCTCATCTGTTTCATCTTCATCTCCTTGCTCTTGATCCTCAGTTTTTCTCACTGAATCTAAAAATTCTTTGTCTGTGAGTGAAGCCGTGGTAAGCAGGCAGTTGTCTACTTCGATGTAGGTTTGAAGATTTACCGTAGTTCCTGCCGTTATAAATTGTTGAATCCACTCAGTTAATAGAAGTTCGTCGTCACTATCAAGCTCAGATTATGTTTCCACTTCATCACTCGTAGAATTGGTACAAAGTCCAGCATGTCGACAAGAGTGCTGTATAGTTGTGGGTGTCACTTCTTCCCAGGCTTTAGATAAAAACTTTACTGCATGCAGCATATTAACACAAGTTTTATCCTCAAACTCAACTAGCTCCATCAATAATTTCCTTCTGTAGTGACCCTTGAGGCTTTTAATCACACTCTGGTCCATTGGCTGTAAGACACTAGTTGTATTTGGAGGAAGGAATGCCAACTCTATGTTTGATGATTTTTCGATTTGCCTATTACCATTAGCTTTTTTTTCTGTGCCATCCATATTAGCAGCCACAAGCACCGTAATACGTTCCTTGGAAAGCTTTTCTCCCACACACTTTTCCCCTTTAAATTTCAGAGTTTTATCTGGCGTCAACTTATAGAAAATTCCAGCTTCATCAGCATTGAAAATGTCACTTGGGGCGTATTTTTCTGTGAATTTTGACCACACTCTATTAATTCAATCGTAAGTCATATTCGTATCAACACTTCGTGCTTCCCCATTTATTTTACCATAGTTGATATGATGACGTTGCTTGAATTTTCCGAGCCATCCTTCTGATGCTTTGAAAGAAGTTAAATCAAGTTCATCAGCAAAATTCTCCACCTTAGCTTTCACGAGCGGCCCCGAGATAGGCATATTATTCTGGCGCTGCCGGTGAAACCATGATTGTATAGCTTGATTCAAATCTTCGTATTTAGGTCTATTTAATTTTTTGGAAGATTTCCCCTCGCCCTCAGCTTGGAAAATTTTTTCTTTGTTTTTCCATATTGTGGACACGGTAGAGCGACTAAATCCAAAGCGTTTGCCAACATCACTTATCTTCTCTCCCGTTTCTATTGCGCGTATCAGTAAAACTTTTTCGTCAATACACAGTGATTCTCTTTTACTAGTCATGTTTACAGTTTGAAAGTTTGTAAGCAACTGGGAATAATTATACATAGATAAGGTATAGATGATTCATGACTCCTACTTATTAGTCATGGTCAAAAACAGTCTACACGTGCAAGCAATCCGAATTTGTAAACAAAAGAATGAATTTCTTAGAAAGTTCGGTATGCATTATGCCGACAGTATAGTTTATTGCGGGCTAGGATAACAAAGCAACAAAAAAAACATACGCAGCTGCGCAGTTTTTACTAATTTTAGCAACTTAAAAGGTACTTTTTATTACTCAATTGTTTTCGTTATTGAGAGCGGGTGTGATACTATGTAGAGTGTATCATTATATGGTAGACAAGCTAAATCAACCAAAGTCGATTGATTTCGACGCTTCAGAGAGTTTGTCGTTAAATCGACTGACGTTACGTGGAGTTTACACTGTAATGTAATGAAACTTTGATAAACCTCTTTTGCTCATGCATTCTATGGATCAATGTTATCACACTCAAGTCATCCTAGTTGCAAAATTGCATCTACGAGGGTAGGTCGATAATTCCTTCGAAAATTAAACATACGTCGCGATTAGCACTATAAACGGTCCGTATTTATGCAGCGGTGCTACCGACTAGATATGCTGTTAAGTTTTAGCCGGATTGGTTAATTTGTTGTGTGTTTCTCGTGTATTTAAAAAAAATTGTTTGATTACAAAAATGGAATAAATTAAGTTTAGATCTGTTATTAAACATTTTCATATTAAATGCTTAACAGCAAAAACAATAAAAATTGGGTTGGATTTAGTTCACGGCTCATCTGCTCCTTCACTTGCAACTATTTATAACTGGTTAAATGAACTTAAACGTGGTCGTACATCAACAAAGGATGAACCACGCTCAGGACGCCCTGTAGAGATTACAGATTAAAGTTGAGTGAGATAGTTGAGGTTACAAGGATTTCAAAATGTAGCGTCATTTCTATTTTACATGACAAATTGGGCATGAAAAAGATTTCAGCAAGATTGGTGCCGCGTTTGCTCAATAATAAACGCAAGATGGTGGTTACCTCTAAAATTGAAGAATTAAAGTTTGAATTGGTCGACGTCCCACCGAATCCACCACATTTAGCCCCCAGTAACTTCATCCTATTCCCAAACCTGAATAAATGGCTGGGCAACGTTTTTTTTTAAGAAGCAGTCATCGGTCAAACAAATGCTTATTTTAAGGAACTTCCAAAATCTTTTTTTTCTGACATGTTAAAAAATTAGAGAAACATCTAACCAAGTGCATTGAGCTCCAAGGAGATTATGTTGAAAAATAAAAAAAATTTACCAAAAAAAATTGTTTCAATGCTTTTTTCTAAGGACTTATTGACCCACCCTCGTATAAAGTCGAAAATCCTGTAGCATTCATTGTATGTAACAGTTAAAATATTTTATTTTAACTACTCTTGGAATATATATGTATCTCATCAAACTTCGCATAGTACTACTAGTTTCAATGAAATGCCTGTCTATTTTTGCAGCGCACTGAAATTTTTAGTCCATGAACGTGTCGAAAATCAAAAGTGTATGATTAGAAATTGAGATTACACTTATTTGAATAACATTGAAATAACAATTAAATCGTATTCAAAGAACTGTCTTTCTAATAAAACCAATTTTTGCGTGGTCGAACCTATTTATCGGTATTTTATTTCATTTCAAAATTTTCTCCCTCTAGAAAAAACACCCTTTATATCCGAACTCGTCAACCGATAAGACGATAAGGATCCCAGAGACAACGAAGAAACACTCATTTACTCCACTGAACTCCACATCATCGTATGAGGAATGGCGTCAATCACAGGTCAGGCATGCAAACCTGGGACCATATTGAAATTATGTTATCTAAATTGGTGAAATCAATCCGAGGAATGCTTTCGATGATTCTAATCGATGAAAAAGAACAGATTAGGAATTAATACTAGCTTCCATAGTTTTGTGTAATATTTGTTGATTAATTAATACCTGAGTGAGTGTGCCAGGGATAGGTTTGTATTTACAGTCAATCCTAAACCAATATATTCTTAGAAAACGAAAGAACGATCCGATAAAATGCGTTTTAAGTAATTTTTTATAGGAGTCTAGCACAGAGCTTATTTCCAAGGTTATTGTAACCCCATTCAATGTATGCATTTATCTATATTTACCGAACTGAAAGTTGAATGAATGAATGAATTTGACTAGTTGATAAACCATTAAACCTTTAAGTCTATTAAAGATATCTTTAAAGTCTATTAAAGATGCACTTGAGTTCCGCCGGAAGTATGTAGAGCAAGTAGATTATATTGTCTTAAACTAAGGCCACAATCACGCTTCATCATTGGCATTTTCATGGAGACTTATATTTAAATACTGGTAGCCATTGAACGTAGCAGGTGGAAAGTACCCATAACGAACGTAAGTGCTCTGGAACAACTATGAGTTTAACTTTATTACGAATGGTATGGACGTTACGCAACTACCATGTTCAATGGTAAAGATCGTATGATCTAAAGATTTTTCTCGGTGTTATGTTGAGTTTCAGAAACTAGTAAAAGTTTTTGATGGACTTACAAATGCGTTACAGATTGGCCGAAAAAGAAGAATGACGTTAATTTTGCATGCTATGTGAATATTCATTATTCGATACGAACATCATCAGCTCACAGCCAATTGCATGCATAATTAAATAAATTTGAAACTCATGGAGCTATAGCCATAGGGGCATGAATTCGCGGTCTTTTAATAATTGATAATGAGAAAATGCATTTCAGTAATATGCATTTTTTATGTGGATGGTTTTTATCTCTCGGAATCTTATAATGATCAATCATAAAGAGCTTTGTGTCACTTGCTCCTTTAGATCACCGGAGTATTAATTAAGTAGTTACTGGCAATTACTTACAAGCATTGTAATAATTACATAGACTGATTCCAAGATTTTCCATCAATCATTTATTTGGCGGCTAGTTTTACTTGACAATGGTTAATAAATTGCAGAAATTAGTCGTTTAGGAATATCAAGTGTCAGTATCCGCTGGTCTTGAGCTTTATGCTAGGTATTTGCATAAAAGTCATACTTCAATACTTCAGAAATTAACATTGAGTCAGTTTTAATTTCTTTTGAACCAAGTTTGTCAAGGAGTTTGAAGTTGAAATGGAATAAAACAAGCTTTGTGTTGTATTCCGTTTCAACTTCTCCAAATTCTTTTATTATTTGAAAGACCCGTGTATGCCACTGGTATGAAATATTAGGTTGCTGCAGATGAAATGGCCGATTTAGTAATAAATATTTTAGCAGTTGCAACTTTTTATAAAGACAACTTATTTAATATAAATAGGTACCAGTAGATGAAAAACACTTTTCCCAACAAGATACAAGTACATTTATTCCAGTTTTGAAGAAGTCCGAGTTTCTGGTTCGAAGAAACTTGTCGAAGGCATTTTTGACACAAGCTTCTTTATTAAATCTTTTTCCTGTTAAAAAGTGATCCAAATGTTTAAAGAAATGATAATCTGTTGCTGAGAGTGAGATAGTGAGGAAGAGTCTCATAGCACAACTCGTTTAATTTTTGGACCGTAGTTCTCGAAACATGAGGTCGTGCGTTATCATGAAGCTGTATCACTCCAACCCTGTAGACACGTCGAGGTCGTTGGACCATCAATTTCTGATGCATTTCATTCAGTTAACCTCAGTATTTCTCAGCATTTAGGTTTCGCCAGGTATCAGGAACGAATAATGAATAACTCCAGCTACATACCACCAAACAGTTAACATTATTTTCTTTGGATGACGGCTACGATTATCGTATAAAATCCAATTTTTATCCCAGGTCAAAATTCGGTGCAAGAACGGTTCCTTTTTGTTGCGGAAGAGAAGATAACTCGAAATCTCCATTCAACAGAATTTTCTCGGTAAGATCATGCGGAACACATTTGTCAAGCTTTTTCACTTTCCTAAGTTATTGCAAGTGGCGGCAAACTTTCGAATTGTGAACGCCTAATTTCTTGGCCAGATCCCTTATGGTTTGGCGGGAGTCCAACTCAAATAACGAACGCAGCTCGTCGTTATCGATCGATTGTCCTGGGTGTCCATTTGGCTTACTTTGAAGGTCCATATCTCAGGATCGAAATTTTTCGAACCACCGCCAAGTGGTTTGTTCGCTAACTGTATCCGGCCCAAATGCGCTGTCGATATTCCTCTTTGCTTCCGTTGCGTTGTGATCTCATTTAAATTCGTATATTAAAAGTAGCCTTTTTTTATTCACTTCTATGTTTACTTTCACTATTATTTTTTGCGACCACTATGAAGTGCAAAACAGAGATGACTTCAGAAATCAAGATAGCAGCATTTAAACGTCAATATGCCATATCATTTGCGCCGGCTTACGCCAACATAGCTAACTAAAATTTCAACCAACTTTATGTCATTGCTAAATCGACCATTTCATCTACAGCAACCTAATATAACATCGTTCTAACGTCCGCCGTGGCTTCTTAGTCGCGATACGGATCCGGATGGTTCAATTATCCGTAACTCTGTTGTATAAATCTGGGTGGATTTGAGTGATAGTTTTGATTTTGTTGATTTTAAGATCAGTTTTTCGTGGTTAATTGGCCAAAACAAACTTTTACAGCGCACCTCACAAGAAGAAGTTTTCCAGAGTAAAATCACAATTGCGGTTGCCAACTCACCTCAACTTTAGGATAAATAACCACACCCTAAAATCTTTCCAGCAGAATGTCCAACATGGTGTTCCACGTAGTGTCTTCATCCTGGAACCAAATGTAGTTTATATTTTTTCGTTCAATTTGCATTCAATATTCGATTTTTAAATTAATTTTTTTATCCTCACTTGGTAGAACTTGCCGTTGACAGTGATAGCCTTACCAACGTCGTTTTTCGACGATCCGATAATGTCCTTGTGGTTAAAGATAACTGTTCGAACGAAATTGGGGTCCGATGTCCGAGGTCCGATGAACAAACTGCATTGATAATGGTTATCAATTTTGAGCTGCTAGGTCAAATGCATTTTGTTCAGATGTACGTTCCATTTCAAGGCAAATTTTGTCAAATCGGAGCGCACTGGGTGTTGTTTAAAATTGTCGGACTTGAATGATATTGCATTGTCGAATTTGACTGATTTGAATAATTTTGAAGAGTCAAATTTGCTGGGCCACTGCGTCAATGGGAATAATAGATGTAATAATGAACATTCATGTAGACAATAAAATCTTATTATGTGAACTTGGTGCTCAATTGTGAAACTTATTATGTAATTTGACATTAATCCAGAATAATAAACAACAAAGTAGACGGAAGCTACAGCAGCAGTGTGCTAACATGTTAACACTCCGCGGAGGAACGCGGATCATGTTTTCTTCGAACGAGCTCTTGTTTTCAACGAACGAGCATTCCTAATTTTAGCAGAACTTCAGCCACATTTTGTCTAAAATATAGCCGGTTAAGACGATACAACGGACGGCCTTGATATTTTTCTTAGGATATTAGTCAGCTATTGATAAGGGACAAGTCTACTGTATGCAATATCATGCGTAGCGACCAATTTTCGACTTCAAAAACTGCGACACAATGCTATCAGGAAATGTAATTCCCATTGACATGTTATATTTTTTAATTATTTTTGAATCCATGACTTCAACTTATTGTTTTAATTTGCTTCTACGCTTATGAAAATCGGGGTTTCCTACGCCAACGAAATGTGAGGCCGTTTACACAACTTTGTTATTCATCGATTTTGTTATAGGGATTCCTGCGCTTTATTATTGTTTTGCTAAGAAGGAAACAAGAGCACATTTCAAATAATTTAGTAATAAGGAGCAAGAATCGTTATAACAAAATGAATGAACAACAAATTTGTAGCAGAAAATTTACGTTTTTATTCCATCATGTCCCTGAAATCGGTACATTTTTAATGTGCACGCAGCTCTGTTTGAAAAAGGTTGGTTATAAAAAAACAAACAATATGGACTGCACACAGGTTTACAAGTTTTGTTTATAATGTTTCAACTTTGAAAGTTTCTTTAACAATTTATGATCACAGTTTTTTTTCTCGATGGTTATCAGCTGAAAGGTGGTGAGAAGTTTCAGCCAGACGGTGTTGATGGTGGACGCCTGTCCCCACGAGTTTGATCCACCACTGCTCTACGGTATGTTGATAGGTTACTTAGTGAACATCTGGGTCCACCAGCTAGGGTGGAATGAGCTAACAGTCACCAGCGTGGGTGAGATTTCCTCAAATCACCAGCGAAGGTGATATTAACACTGATCACCAGCTAGGGTGATCCTCTCTACACGTCACCAGCTAGGGTGAAAAAACTCTATAACTCTAGCGAAGGAGATAGTCCTTCAACATCACCAGCGAGGGTGAGATTCACTTGTAGACAAAAAATCACGATACTATATGCGCGAAGGTCTGTTTCTAATGAGAGTCAGAAGAAGACTGACTGGTAGAACGATGGCGGAAAGGTCCCAAGATCCGTAGAGAAGGGGCAGTTCTAGAGAAGAGTCGGTCTCGTGATTAGTTGAAGAAATTCTATTGGAACGAGTGTCTCACGCGTTGTTGTGAAGTATGGAAAAGCCCGCCATAAAACGACGTATTTAGTTCTTTGTGAGGTTCAGGACCTGGGAAAACCCAACATCTGGGTTGTTAAGCATTCCCAGATGCTCACCTCATCTGGTCGGGATTTTTCCTTTGTAGATAGAGAAAATAATTTTTATTTTATGTTTATTTTTGGGCTATTCTCTTTTTCTTTACATATCTCAAACAAGCTCATACATGCTTCTTCTTCAATAACCGCAGAATATAATATGATGAAGAATGGTTATCAAAAAACTATATTTGCGCATTGGTATGCAGTCTTTTGCTTAATTGAAGCACAATCTTAGCTCTTTAACCAAGCTCATTAGCATATGTAGGATTGATTTCTGTTGTTGCTCCCCGGTACAACAATAACTACAATATTAGCCTGTTATACTCCATCAAAGCGAAGGATTTGAATACTTAAGAATTTGGCTTTCCCTTTACCTATTGCTTAAAATGATGGTTCGCCAATTTGTTCTTCTATACAAATGCATTAGTTGACTGATCAAATCCTTAGGTGCCTTTCCCTAATAGCTTCTAAAATGAACCTAACTTTTACGAATTTGTCTGTATTGCTATTAGGAATTACTTGATTGTTTAGGAGATGCAATTGGCTTTGTAAGCCGACAAATCTGTTCACGGACATTGTATTCTTGACAAGTAAAACGTCACCGGAACTATCTCAATGCATCCGTACTCTTGAATATTGTAGATAACCCATGACAGTGTAGATTACCCATAAGAATTTGTAGATTACCCATAAAAAATTTTAAATTTCGATCATTGGGGTTGGTGGCCATTAAATTGGAGCCTCTTCAGCCTCTTCTTCATCAATATCATCACCGACAGCGGATGGGGGATTCCATAATATTTATGTCTGAATATGCGTATCTGGTCATTCCAATCTATTCGTGTTGATTTTTTTATTTTGATATTTTCTAGTAATAATACGTTCAGAGGTGGATGGCAGTACCTCCTCCGATTCAAGTAAAGTTTCCTACACAGCTTCATTATTTCATCTCATCGTCTATGTCTGCTTTAACTTGCCGTATAAAAACTGCCTGACGGTTTCATCCTCAGAACTAATTCCCATCCTCTAAGCATTCTTAAAGTCCTTGCTCTGTCCGATATGTTCCGTCAGATTTTCGAAGACCTGTATGACGTTAAAACTAAGCGTTCATTAAAAAATATTCAACAGAACTAACACCATCTCGAGTTCTATGTTCAATTATGGAAAAAAAAGTTAGAAGTTGAAACATGTTAAAATGTTGAAAAAAAAAAAACAGCACTCACTTGATAAACACAAATCACAAATCATGACAACCAAGAAGAATAGTAACGAGCAAATGACATTCGGCTTTCTATTATCAACAGGTTAGCCAACGGATGAGTGATTGACAATCAAAATGACCCTTAGTACAAGGTGATAAAAACCATATACATTATAATTAACAGCAGTACTGGAAATTTTAGACCGACCTCAGAATAAGCAGAAATCGAAGAATATAATGGACAAAGGACCAAACAGATAAAATCTATTATCTTGTACGCGGTGCGTTAAATAAGATCGTGTATGGCATTATCTTCATTGGGTTCTTATTCCTCTTATTCGTAATTCGATAAATTATCTCATAACAAACAAGAATTAAACGATTTACTAAGAATAACAATTGATTGGGTGTAATTCAATCAAAAAGAAGTAAGGCACTGACATAGACTTATCATATTAGAATTGTGGAGCAGGGAGCGAGTAAGAAGGCTACAATACTGAAAAATGGATATTCTAGGATAGGATGGACTAAAAAAATAAGCAAGCGGGCAGTGGAAAAGCGGAAAGATACTTGAATTTACTTATATGGCTTACGTGAACTTTAGTTCCTCGAGTGATCACCTTAAACGTTATAGGAACCCTAATTGCGGGAACAAGTCATCTTGAAGATGCTGATGATCCTGGAGTGACACAACTTTTTCAGAATGTTTTAAAATCATCGGCATACGGCAGGCAAGGAAAGGAGATCCCAGAGCGATGGTCATTCATAGAAAGAAGTAAGAAAAGTGGTCCAAGAACGGCGCTTTGCAGGATACCAGATGAAGAATCAAAAGAACTCGATTATATATCGTAAAGACTTACGCAACAGGAACTAGAGATTGATTTAGACTGTATCTAAGACAATAATGACCCCAAAATTCCTAGCCCCTTATTTCCGAACTAATTCAATTTAGTTAATTATTGACAGTATCAAATGCCTTGCTCGAATCCCTCAAGATGACATCGGCTTAAAACTGGCTCTTCAAAGCCAAATTTCAAATTTTTGTTTCAAATGCAGTTAAATAAGTAGTGGCAGAGCAACCTTCAAGGGAGCCAAGTTTCATAGGAGCAAAAGCTGACTGCAATTTAACATACAGTCGCTTGCACATAAGACGCTCCAAAAGGTCTGCAAAAATAAAGATTAAGGGTATAACTGACACAGAGGATGTAAGAGATTTAACTTATATGTTTTGAATACCATTAGGACCAAGACCTAAACAAGGGTCTATGGAGTTGAACGTTTTTTCGATTTCATTAGTGTCAGTACACAAAGGTTGAAAGATATGCGACTGTTGGTTCCGTAGTTGGGGGGAAGAACGTAGACTGTTTCCCACACCCACTAAGCCACATCCACTATAGGAGCATAATAGGATTAAAAATAATGGGAATAATTCCGAAATTATCTTTAGGATAGAAGATTCTACTAAATCTTCCCATTGAACTGCACCACAAATAGTACTGGAAGATTTTGGTGATCTGATGTACGACCAGAAAGGTTTCGTTTAATTGGATGTGATTACATTTTCTAAGATGAATTTCTTAGCTGTAGAGTATTTTAAACAGAAAGAAGTAATTGCTTCAAACGTACCAAATTATTTAAGACAACGGTAAACCAGTTTTAGCTTTCAGAGAAACAAGGACACTTTGGGTGATCCCAGGTTTCTGTTTTGCTTGATAGGCAGTTCAAAGAGGATTAAAAGGTATCATAAAATCATTGAGGTACTAAAAATATTTAATGAAGCAGACCCGGTATCCAGGTTATCAAAAAATACAATCCAACTAGTTGAGAAAATTTCAATTGTCCACAAATCATATTTTGTCATTCAATGTTTTTAATTTAGAGTTGGGGCAGGTTCAATGGATGGAGAAGGCGCAAGGGCTAGATCAAAGGACAAAGGCGGGTTATAGGGATCAGGGAAAACATAGGGTTGAGATCAGAGCGGGAGTAACTTAAAGGCCATGGAATATTCGATAAGCAAGATCAAGTAAACTACCAAGAGGATTATGAATCTGATATCAAAAATTTTAGAGAGGAAAGATAAAAAAGACCTAAAAATCAGATATATGGAACAAATCATTGAGATTGACATTAACCATTCAACAAAGGGTTGTTCAAATCGCAACATGATATTATTTCAGAGTGGGGATGAAATTTTGTAAAGTATGGAGACAAGTCCTCAAAAAATTTCTCATAAAAGCATAAAGGGGATCTGCATGAGATATAGCGGAAATTTTATGAATAACACATTCCAGGACATTGGAGAAACATAAATTAGTATTAGGAGAGCTACTAGACGTGCTTCAGACGTACTTCTGGCCGCACAATTACGGTTACATTGGTTAATAATGTGGTCAGGACATATCTCGGAATCTAAAATGTTGGGATTCTCCCACGTATTTACAAGACAAATGACATAATTAATTAAATGACTTACTATAACTTGAACCAAATTTGACAAGCTTGGTCTCAAGGCCTCTTTTATTTTGAAAAGCTGGGGTAGTCTTCGTGCTGCTGGCTGAAAGTTACTCATCTCAAGCAAGTCGAAATTTTTTTATCTGGTTCGGTAAACCGCGGCCTATGACACGTTTCTAGGAAATATCATAAATAGATTTCAAGTGATTGGTTTGATTCCTGAAGGAAACTCATCAAAAGAATAAAAAACTTATTGTGTTATAATCTTTGTGGAATTTCGCATGTGAAACCCAGGAGCATGGCGAAATCAGTACTGTATGAAAACCACGAAGCCTGAGAACATGAAAATATCGATGGCGAAGATGGAGTTATTTATATTGTCCCAACCGATGAAGCTTCAGCTTGAAGTTTTGAACCATTCTATGGATATGGCGTCCTACACTAAACTAGTTCGTTCAGCGGAGAGTCAAAAATCTAATAAAGTGCATGTTTGGGGTATACAAAATATTGGTGCATTTCATATCTTTACCAACAACCTCAAGGCTCCTAAGATGATCGGAATTATCAAGAATGCCTTGATAATATCTGCAAAAAATCTAGGATTCTGATGAAAGGAAGGCAGAATTTCTTAGTAGGACGATGATCCCAAGCAGAGGAACAGACTTCGCGTTAATCGGAAACTGACTTGGTTAGCCTTCACAATCATCTAGTGCTATTCTCATGGAAAACGTCGAGACCTGAATCAAGCAGAATCTTCAAGCAAAACGTCTCCCTACTTTAAAGAAGCCTTTTAAAGCACTTCGATGCAATTAGGGAGCATTAATTCTCAAATACGCCAAAAGCTGAGTGAAATATATTTCTCCGAGGCATCAATTTATCATCGTTGCTGATGGCGATTGAACCTTTTGTCCTGACAATTTCGTTCTGCCACAGAGCATGCCCATACTATAAGTAAAAGCAATTTTCTTGAATAACATATTTTATGAACAACGCCGTATACATTCTTACGCTACATACTGTATACTTTGAAAACAATAATAATTATGAATCTCAGTTGTCAGTTGAATCCTCTACCAATTAATTCGAGTGTAGATAATTAATTCAAGTGTAGATCCACATTAAAATCTAGACAACTTGGAACAGCATCTAATTTTTGTGTTCTTAATGTGCATATAACCAGCGGCAGGAAGAATGAGTCACTATTTTATTTTAATGCAGCAATAAAAGAGACGAGGTAATCTATCAAAAAAGAGAACACAAACCTTCATTCCCTATGGCTATAGGCAAGGATTCACTGAACCTGCATATTGCGTTTTGAAGCGGGGTCCCGGAACAAGTGGGGATGGCGCAAAAGGCCTATGGCTAACAATTTAAACCATGAAATTATCAAGAAGTTGAAACAACAGGTGGAAATTAACAACAATTTCCACAGATATACTTAATACAATAATTGGAATTGAACAAAAATCAGGTGAGGTGATCCGAAACCAATCGAGCATTTCATCGTAGCCATTGTTTTGATTACCCTTAGAAATCTTTTGTTGAAAATAATTGTAGCCAAAAAAAATGCAATTTTAACAATTTCGAAACCAGAGCGTAGATGTTTCGGGGCGAAAGTCCAGATAAAAAATTTCAAAGATTCGTTCAAGTGCTGCTTCTCTGCTCCTAAACATCGGGTCAGCAGGTCTTCTCTTGATATGCCTTTGCAGGCAAGTTTAATTGCTGCTCAAACTTTTGTAATAAAAGGTGACTTATGATGGAACTGGCTTAGTTCAATCCTAGCTTCAGCTTGTCGCCATTTGCGTTAGCTCTGTTGACCCTGTGGATAGTTTTGATGCTGTGGATTTTCATTTGAGGATATTTTATGATCGAAAGTAGACCGAACTTCTTTCTTCATTTCTTCTACAGAATGTGGATGCCAACGGATCGCCAACCCATATAATTATGTAACTTCGTTAATGATTGTTGTCGCCTTTTCCACCAATTCCTTTCTTACTCTTTTTAACATGATGGAGTCGTGTCCCAATTCTTTTTTCTACATGCCATACGCACTCTTTTTTCTCCTTATGACTGAGCATTTAAAATTCCAGAAAAAGTTTTGTTATTTTTATCACCTAGGTACGTTAAATACTTTATGCCTTGTTTTTCCACTGATCTTGAAAACATATGTGAAATTGCATTTATTTGCATCTTACCAGGGCTTCCAGAATTATTCACGCTACAATCTTTTTGATAAGCTCCATACCATATTTCGTACGCTGCTGAATAAGTTTTTTTATCTTCTATAGATTATATCCAGCACAAAAATTTCCCATAACCATTGCATCAAGAATTATTACGGAGCGTTTTCGATCATGGAAGAGAAGCCTCGTTTCTTCTCCGTAGCCTGAAAGCGTCAACTCATTCCGTGGCTTTGCGGTTCCTGTGTTCAGGTTTTGCTCTTGCGTGGCAGCAAATCATAGCACAGAATCGCACAGAAAAATTAAAGATACGGCCGTATGAATATTACCCAGGAGCGAGTAATAACTCGAATCCCAAATACCTCCGTTATATACGGAGGATAACAAAAAGATTCACTTCTTCGAGGCTAATTCTTAAAACACGCATTTCAATGACATAGCGGTGATTAACGATTCACATGAGTTCTGAATTATGTGGTACGAATCCTCGAGCTGCTTTTTTCACACTACTACGCTTGGATTATTTTAAGACCCAGCCCTCGTAAGCTTCATTGCGCGAAAGACACATTACTTTAGCACTCTTTGCAAATCACAATGCGATAAAGAAATTTGAAGTAACGAGGCCCTCCATATCCATACCGTCTTTCAATTTTTTAAACGAAGCTGATATCAATTTTGCATCACTTTCGCTGTATATCAGTTTCCGCGAAACTGAATGAGAACTTTTTTTGACCGACCGTAATGAATATTAAATGACTTGCTTCCTTTTCTAGCATTCATTGCAAAAACACAAACAAATGATAAGCCGATGTTTGAAATCGAACTGATTTATAGTATCCTTATACTATTCGGTGTGTAACCGAGTTGTAACTAAATGTTTAATATGGTCAGCTTCTAAATCTATGTCTCTCTCGCTCTGTTTCCTTCTATACTATTTAAGATATCAATTGATTTTTTCTACATAACACAATGACTGACAGTCTTAAGCACCTTACACAAATTCGTTTGTGTAAGTGTCCATATCTCACAACCGTAACATAATATAGGCCGCTTGGTACGTTTGAAGCTTTGATGTGTTATATATGCAGCTGATCTCAAGAATTGGTAACACTGGGAAGAATGTATTGTGATTTCCTTCCGGATTATTCTATTCATCTCATATCCTTAAGCAAAGCTAGCAGAGCAGCGAAACCAGCCTATCTCCATGTTTCCTACCACCTTCATATGAAAGGCACCTTAACTGGTTGTTGTTCAGACTTGTGATGGTTTCAACGATATTGTCATTCTGATCAGATGTCCTGGGATGGGATTCCAATATCAAGCATATTTGGGTATCGAATGGTCCTATCGATACTGTCGTTGGCTTGCTCATAGTTCACAAAGATTAAGAAGACATCGATATTGAACTCCTAGCATTTCTCCAGAAGATACTTGACTCTGAATAGTGAATCGGAAGTTGATTTTCCAGCTCTATAGTCCCCTTGGTATTGCTCAATGGCTATTAATGGTAAACCGATAAGCCCAAAAATCCAAAATCATATTGTAACATCAATTATATTAAATAATTTTTCAAATAAATTCATATCAGTAACACATTTTTGCGCGTATTTTATTGTAATTCAAAAGTCAAATTTTTCTTTCTTCTTATCAGATGTCCGAAAATTCACTTGGCTTCGCATTTGCAGAATATATTTTACTTTGCAACATAATTTATAGTTTTTACAATGCTATTTACGAATCCACATTAGTTTGAAGAATAGTTTTAGTTTAATTTCGACGAATCTAATTGTCTCGATTCGTTCCTCCGGATAATCTTTTTGTATAGTACGATAAAAGCTTGGTACCACATATCGGGAATTTTTTATATTTTCGGATTATATCATGCACAATGTCACGTCTTCGAAAAGATCAGATCCGTAGTTTAAATCAAAAATGAAAAATTAAATGATTTTTTTTTGAATTGATTGCAAATTTCTTACATTGATACAACTATTTTTAACAACTTTCAAGTACAAGTAAAGGACAACAATCAGAAGCCAGGAAGCATTCGAACTTACGTTGCTACTCATGAAACGTTCTTCCGCAACCACTTATTAAAAGATATGATACATATGAAAACATGTTTCGTTGTGTTAACAAGCCTAATTCAGGTTCAGCACGAAGCATTCAAAGCTAAGGAAAGCATGCCTTACAGCTAAGGAAATCCTTCGCTACATATGACCACCTCTAAAAGATCATTGACGTTATGTAATAGCATTAAAAATTTTGCTATCAACTTGAATTGCAAGTACGAAATTATTTCCAGTAGATTGGTTGGTAGTTCTTAACAATCATTAAAACATAAGACAATTCACTTCTAGACACAAACGTTGGACCGTTCAGACATATTTCTTTCGCATAAGCCGGTAAACGCATGTATGTGGAACTTTATATGCAAACTCAATTACTTAGTGCTATTAAGGATATGATTATGTTGAATTACACCGTGATGAAGAAGATGAAAAAAAGTTTTCGTGCCAGGCTTCATCTTAGTATTTTCAAAGCTAATCAGATGAACATATTTTATTGTACGTATCATTTGATTTTGAATTTTTATTTCGACCTCTTGCATTACTTAACACCTATGCCATTTTACACCTCATAGTACTATACTGTTTCGTATGTCGTATACTATGTCGTACTATGTATACTATACTACTATACTACTTTACTATCCTTCAAATTTTTCACTATAATTTGGGGACAAAACTTTTATTTTTACTCACCCAGTTTTCTTGAATAATTTACAATCCCATATGATAAGTTTGAATTTAAATTCTTAGGTGCATTTCCTGATTTTTTTTTCAGGTAGCTAAGAGCTTGTATGAATGAAAATATTCAAAACCATCAAACTAAAAGCCTTTATTTGTTCCATTTACTAAAGAACTGAAATTTATGCTGATGCCATTCTATTCCACCGCTTTTCTCCACTTTAAGTCTTTTCGTCTAGTTTCTGTACGACTAATAATAATAACATACAAAATTGAGTTTTATTTTCATTCCTATTCCATGAAACTTCGAATCGTTATTATGTGATACCCATTTTTCACAGCGAAAATAACTTAAGTTCTATAGCAAAAATATGTTGGCAAACCATTTTCTTTCGCTATATCCCGATATTATTTGCTATTTGGAACCACAACAAGCACTTTATAATGACAGGGTCACATATTGCAGTGGTAATTAGTCCTTTGCAATTGCGGCAAAATACGGACATTATCGCTTGAAAACATTATATGTTATAAATTTCGTGAGTTTCCCTGCAAATAAAGACATCAATTATTTCATAGAAGGGACTGGCTCTATCGTAGACATAGTCCTTAGCAATGAACAGGTGATCTTTTCAGATGGAAATGTCCTCCTGTGGTGGTCACATTAAGCCTTCATTTAGTAAACTCAGAATTTTCTGTTCCACAAAAGGTTTTTAATCTGAGTATAGCGATAAGACTAACGATGAGTAAGTAGGATGATCTTTCAGGATCTTTCGACTCTATTGATGCGATAGATGCTGCCATTCAAAAGCTTCAAAAAGATCAAGTGGGAAGCTCTCAACTCAAGTGTTCCAAGCCGAGCAGGGGAATGTTTACTTTCCGCTTGATATCCAAAATTTAAAACCTCATCCAAATCAGAAACACATTGCAGCATGTGTGACAAGAATCTAGTGATACTGCTGTTGAAAAGTTAGTATTCCTGGTTAGTAGCCTCTCAATTGCACAGAAAACAACAAACAAATTTGAATTCCTGGCAGTTTAGATGGAATGGTATGCTTTAGAACTTGGTCTTTGGCTCTTGAAAATAAGCAACGGAGCACTGTTTCTTAACTAATGAAAATGAAAGTGCAGCATTTTTTAACAGTAGAGAAGCGAATATTCTTGCATACAAACTGCGTTCCATCTATTCCCTTACCTTAGGGACGCATATTTTACCACAAAAATCATAGTGTCAGGTTCTTGCGAAGAAATGACTTCGATTGCAAACAATCGAAGGCGATAATTATTCATACCAGCTAAAGTTGCCAGGCAATGGAAGCATATGAAAAAAAAAACAACAATGCTCCTGGATATGATAGAATACTAAACATTGTAATCAAGAATCTCCCAAAGAAAGCAATAGTTTTCAAATTTCTTATATTTAATGTTTGTCTTAAACTGTGTCACTTTTTATCGAATCACAAACACCCACTGATTATCCTGATCGTAAAGCCAAGGAATGATCCTCAATGCCCAGGAAACTACAGCGTAATAAGGTTATTACTAGCATTCCGAACGTTCTCTAAAAAACTAATTTAGCGACAAGTATGACAAATGATTGTGGTGATTATGATTATCATTATCCTATGATAGATAATATATGATAAGATGATTGGTAATACTATAGTCAGTAACATAGAAGTCACGCTCAGGGAAAAATCAACAATATTTAAACACGAAGTTCAGTATACTTGACGAAGGTAATAAACAATGTATTCAAATTCCCCTTAAGCCAAAATAAAGACGTTTTCAAACATTATCAGATATTCAAAACTGAGTCTGAAATACATCTTCGCATGTTATAAATCTAGGAAGTTGGTTTTTGCGCCTTACCTATGATTTGGCAGAAAATATTTAAATTCCTTACAGACTTAAAAAGACAAACAAATACCTGGAAAAGTTGTTTTCTGTGAGTTCAAAAGAGGAAACCCAGATTGAGCATCTGCGCTTGATACGTTGTACAGGTTTCAATAAACCTCAAATCGATAGGTTTTCTAATCTCCTATCAAATCTGTATGAAACATGATTGATTTTCAACCTTCAATCTACATAATACTGACGAGACAGAAAAATTTGTCTCAGAAGTTTGAACTGTTCATTATAATGATAGGGTTTTGTGAGTGAAAGGTAACCAGCAGGTTGGAAAACTTACTTCAGCTGAACGACGAAGTAATATAACTTTTAAGATCTCTAGGAATGCATTGGGTTACTTTTTACCGCCCCCTCCCCTCCCTAACAAAAGCCGGCTTATGGTTGGCGCACCACTACAAGGCAACGGTATCTTATTCGAGAACTTCTGGATGAATGTGGAGATATTACTGCAATGGTTTTAAGAAACATGTTCCTCCTTCTGAGGCTCACATTGTTCTCATAACATTAGATGGACATAATAGCCGCAAAGAGCAAAATGTGATTAAATATGCTAAGGATAACATCATTTATATGCTTACCACACCGCCCTACACGACATATAACCTCAAACAGTTAGAACATTTGTTTTTCAAGCCTGTTAAATGGGCTTATCTGTCAGCAAGTACTTCATGGATGAATCAAACTCCTGGGACTCAGCAAACAGATGATGACATTACTGGACTGACAAATATAGCATTTATCAATGCTGCTATATAAGAGATAGCCCAAATTGATTGACAATCACAATTTTCCAGTTCTTAAGTCGAGGCGTATTTTTAGACCTAGACTTTCAAGGATCAACGATGAATAAAATACCGACTGGCGAAAGATCTAGTTAGTCAAAGTTAGGCCTAGCTTCGCCAAGCCAAGCTTTGTTCACTTGACCGCCCTGAGGGATAGAATCCGTAAGCAATCATCCAAATCAAACTCAAATCGATTGTAGGAGTTGGACATTCCGTGAATAGATCTTCCGATATTTTAGACTTTCCGATATGACAATCGGAAGTTCGTACACTTACATTTACGCCTTATCAAATCATACCTACAATTGAATCTTTAAAAATCACCATGAATAAGCGTATTTTGGATAGTTGGGCTATAGTGGGTAGTAGGGCTAATAGTCCACGTACAAAATTGTAGTAAATCATCGCAAGCAAATGTTCCCTACTTAGTTCAATTTTTCGGCCGAGAAGAAGATTTCACGTTACAAACATGGTCTGAAAACCTTCCGACTTAACAATTTTTCTCGAAGATAAAAAGAACAGAAAATGTTTTGTTGTTTTTCTACGTAGTCTTCCTGTAACTCTAAATACTTCTACCAGCGATAGGGCTATTTCTTTAGCCCGTCAAAGTAATACTCGGCGTTTTCTCTACAAAATAATTGTTCCCGAAGATGATGAATTCAGTCGTAAATAATGAAGAGTCTCCATACACAGAGCCTAAATCATCTTTGATTTGTGTAGGAGTATTGCCTTTCAAGAATAACAATTTAATAACAGCACTTTAGACAATTCTGTTCATTTTCAGAAAAATACTCACAACGACTCACTTAAACGACTATCAACTAAAACCTGATCGTCTAAAATGGCTGAGACGTTGGGGAGTAATGGTCAAAAGATGCACAACTACATTCACTAGTTTTTTTTTTTTGACAAGTACCGCCATTTTCACGTTGCAGCAAGAAACTTTTCAGGCCTCCCTCGTACTATAAGGAAAGCAAATAATGTCAATAATATATCAATAATATAATCAAATAATATGTCAATTTTAATATGATAATTTGTATTTTTTGTTTGTGTACCATTTAATTGCTAATATACCATATGTGACTCATATTCTATAAGTTAATGTTCAATATTCGTTGCATTCAACAACATTCCGAGGAAAAAACTACGGCACATAACTCGTTCTTCTGAGAAGCAAGTACGGATAGTACTTCGTTTTTCTTAATTCTGATATGCAGCCGCCTGTACGATCATCATATTTTAAATAATTTGCTGACTGTATTCGCGATTTTTTTTTAAATTTAGCTTATGTCCCATAAACAACATCAGAGATTGGAGCCATCAATCCATTCCACCTGAGAAAAGTCACCGGAACTTTTTTGAAAAATTATCATTTATACATAAATGCCGTAGTTACATCTTTTACTTTCATTTAAAATAGACAAGATAATCCCGGCGTGGCTTATCACAAAGGGTCCGTCCTTTATAGATTAAGAGATCCAAGAAAAATCATTCCGGTCAGTGGTGACGTGAAAATAATTTCATGTTAGATTAATAATAATTTTTGAAGTATAAAAGCCATTCAAGAATTAATGCTATTCATATGTTCAAACATATTTACTATATTTCCTGATAAATTGCATGTTGTTTGTCCTTGTTCTTCGGATTCCCTTGAATTATTTCTTCAGACGTTGTATAAATAAAAATCACTCATGTCGGTGATAAGTGCGCGGATTGTTTGGATAGCAATCTTATGATTTAGGTTCGTAACAATTCGATGCAGTTATTTTTTTCTCGGGCTAAGCAAAATTGTGCATTAAAGTGATCAATCTTAATAAATTTCGAATTACCTATGGAATAATTTATAACGCATTCGTCAGTTATATTTTGTGAGTAACAGTAATCAAGTATTTCATTCATATCTAAGTATGTAAGTATTTACACATGTATTTACTATCCATGTTAACATTGTTTACTTTTGAATTTAACTTCCAGAACCTAGCGCCTAGATAAAAAACCATCTTATAGTGTAAAGTAGATTACTTTGTATTCTACCCGGACCTTCCACGGAAATATGTATATAACTTTCACTGTCATTGATAAAAATTGGATGTATTAATTGCTAATTTTGTTTACTTGAATTTGTGGAATGGAATTTGTACCAATGAAATCAAACTATACAAAATAGATGCTAAAATCGACAATGTCAATTGAAGGTGGACATATTTAACAATTTATTATGGTACACACATTCCAAAATACATGTGCTTGTGCATACTAACGACATCAATTCGTAGAATTGATGTAAAAGCGAAAATCGGGAATTTCTTCGAGAAACAAGCAACTTCACTTTTTTAGAATTTACCTCAGCTTAGCAACATCTAAGTTAACATAGCCGCACCCTTAGCATGCAGCATGTTAGCTCGTATTAATTCAATTTTCCCAAGGCCATTACGCACTTAAACACAAAGCGGTCTATCAAGAAACCGGGCAAGATCAGGTTTCCATTTCTCCGTCTTTAACATATAGTTGATACATAGCATCGGTTTTTTTGAGAATGTGTCCCATATTCGTAGTATTTATAGGAAACGTGTTCTCGTAGCCCAATGTGCTATATTTGTTGCCGAGATATGAATTCATCTCAATGGGTTAGGTTGCAACCAACTTCCAGCAAAATAGTATATTCGTACAATATGTGCGTATCATAATATTCTAAACCAGCTGAGTATAATCATAGTATCAAGCACGTTGGTATCTTGCTACACTACGAGGTAGATAATACTTTCAGATTCGATTTTATTCCGCGAATTGTACTGTTCTATCGCGTGAAACACGCGATTTAATTGAGGAGCTTTTAAAGATATGCATACATTAACTATGATTCACTTTCATTCTTCGAAGGTGACTAATGCGGATTCTGATAATATTTCCGTGTGTAGAATGCATATACCATTGGAGTTATATATTTCTAACAATTTTATTGTAACTATCAACACGTAGTCTGAGAGGGTTTATAATGATTGAAAATCCATGATTTGCAATAAGTTCGTCTGACTACAATTATTTGTGACTACAAAGCTCTTGGCACCAGAATTAAAAAAAAAATTAGGGCAACGTCATGACAACCTTTTGGGATTCTATTCCCATTTCCCATTTTAAATTATTCCAAAACCAGAACTGCCATCGAACATCATATCCTTCAGCCAACGCGAGCAGTATGACGAAGCCTGGCTAACTGATAACAAATAAAAAGCATTACCTAATTATAGTTGGTTTATCTCAGGGAAATTCAACGATCTCGGATCGCCCTCACCAGATTTCAATAATATTGTGACTGAATATGGTTGAGGAAGTGGTGAACAATAATTTTTTAAAAATAATTTGGTATATTTGCCGAAATATGGCCTGTTGAAGTTTTTTTACAAGCGTATTGAGCGTATTGCATTAAAAAAAATAGTATAAAATATTCGACAGACTTCAAATAGTGACGTATTAATAATTTTAAAAAATGGGCAACAACCACTGTTTGAATCCACCTCTCAAGTGTAACAATCCAAGGAAGAATTGCACACTTGAGAAAAATAAACCTTGTTGTAATTCACCTCACAAGTGTGGCAATCCCTACAGGATTGCACACGTGGGAGATAAAAAAGACCTCAGGAAAACACGCGGTAAGAGGTATTTGGGAAGACCGCTAGAGAATCGACGGTAGTCGGTCGTGGCAGGAAGTTGGAAAGGGATATTGCAGAAATTTTGTTGTTGAGTGCGCTCCCGAAACAGAATCGCGAATCGAATTGCGGCAAAAAGATAAATTGCATTTAATTATAAGAGGCAAATGTGACGAGTTTTAGTTACCACATAAATGTTATTTTGGCAATTCAATATACATGTAATATAGAAATAAGTATTCAATTTTTAAATCAAATGCGTGATGGATGTGTTTTGAGGCATTTAGGGTTCACTTAAGACCAGTGAACAGTGCTGGAATGATAATAAATACATTTATTTATAATCTTTTCTCTTCACGAAGCAACAAATAATAAAAATATAGTGTTATATATATATATATATATACATATATATATTTAAGAAAGATCAGAACAAATAGCGACAACGCTGGCCTGTGCCTAGAATGCCAGGGCCAATTTCTGTCTTCGGACTCCCGACCGAAGAACCTCGAAAATAAAACAAAAAAATATGAACGGTGGAAGACCATGTGCCATTTCGAACAGTGATCAATTCTGTTTATACCGAAATATTTATGATCGGACAAGGGAGAGTATAAATTAGAAAATTAAATTAACGTTGGAAAATAGGTACGATAAAGAGATTTTACTATGTGCAGTTTAAGTTACAATTGTATGAACAAAGTTTGCTTAAACGTTAAATTAATTAAGATATTTTCAGACGTCACGTGACTGAATAATTTTTTTAGTTTTAATGAAATAAATATCTGTGTGAAGTAAAGAAAAAAAATTTTCAATTGTGGATCGGAATAATAAAGAATATTTTTTTGCGTTCTACAAGTTAAGGATGGAACATGAAAGCATGAACTGTAATCTTGGCTGATTTCACTTTTTCTTCAGAATCACAAATAGCAGTTCTAACTCATATGAACTCGATCAATCACTTATCAATTTCAACGTCCAAAGTCGAGTTCATATTTAAAGTATTACATTACATTATTTTTAAAATATTATAGTATATTCAATTTATGGAAATGTAGTCACTTAATTTATAGGACAAAACTCCATGTTTGGATTAAGGGAAGGGTTTATTCTCTTATGACAAACAAATGCTTCAGTACGAAGAATTAAAAATGCTGCAGAAAACGGATTTAAATAATTATATGATCTACAACGTGATTTTTGATTTAAGAAATATAAAAAATATTTACATAAATAACAAAAGGAAACCAAGAGAATTACTGAAGGGAAAACCATGATCTTTCCTTCCATTGGTCGATTTCTTTTCAGGAGGTAAGTGGCTTGGTGCAGGTTAGTTGATTGTGGTTTAGGGCATCAAGGGTTTCGTACTGTCAGGTTTGCGGTGCCGGAGCTTGTGAATTCAAATAATGGGTTTACCTTTGCGGAAAATATTGTTTCTATCGGTTGTGTTAAACGATATATCGGATACGGATGCGCGATTGAGTCTTGTAACGATTTGATTGGAAGTTGAAAACTATTAAAGTGAAAACTAGTAAAGTTTCTTTGTTGGAAATGTCACGTACGGAAAATCGGGAGCTACGGTGCCTGGCTCAAAACTGAAATCGCAGTAAATGTCCACTGTTGGGCCGACCCACGTCCCCATACCAAGCCGAACAAGGGGAACTCCACGAGCAGCCAAAATTTTAGTGGACATTCGAATGGCCAAACAGTTGACTCGAAGGGTACAGTTTATTGCCACAGTCCTCAGAATTAACGTGCTGATGACGCCGCCGTGACGACGCCGATTTCTAAATTCATTCAACATCCTTGCCAAAAATAAACATTACCGCGTCGAAATTTTGAATATTCAAGAAATTAAATTTCATCAAAAGAAATTTTTAATTTGAAACAAAAACAAAGAATCGCAGATTTTGTTTCCATTTTTTCGGTGCTGCGAAAATGGGAAATATTTTAGGTTTCGGTTACATTATCGTTTCTCGGCCATATCATACTCCGCATGTATTTTTAGTAAACTCTTTTGCTTACCTATTTTGCGTATTTATACAACTAAAAATTAGGGCTCATTGCAATGACTGTGGATTCTTTTGATGCCAAGAATTTCTACAAGGGTATAGATCTGAGTTAATTGAAGTTAAGAAAAATTAGGTAGGAATGAAGCCAAAGCCCACAAATCTGTGGTACATGTCGAAAAAAATTATTAGAATAACATAAATCAAGCAAAGTAAAACTTGAGAGTGAGCTTAATATAAGTCAAGAACTGGAATTAGAAAAAATGAACGTTGGTGCCAGTATTCATATAATGATAGAAGCGAAGAAAATTTGCTAAGCAAAAAGAATTTTAATTTAAAGAAAAAGATTAAAGGAAGCTATTTATATCAGGAGAGAGACGGGCCCTAACGTTTAGAGCGTGATTTTTATATCAGTTGTAAAAGAAGATAATTATAATTTGGTCAAAACTGTCAAAAAAACCCCATTTTGTCCTGCGGTACGATAAAACGGGGTACTCTATTGGGTAGGGGGGTACTCTATTTTTAATTGCAAAACTTGCGAGCAAATATTGCCTTGTCGTGATCGTCGTCTATTCTAGCACTAAAACTATTTTACCACTTTATGCCCACTTCTCACAGAGTGGATCATACGGATCTGAATACTAGTATTTTCCACAGCAGTGAAAGCAAGGGATCATAACGATGAAAGTAAGGTTATGATTTTCTGATGGTAATTTTAGATTATTGTTGGTTCTCTTCTTATTTTTTTATGTGCCCGATTGGTTTTCTTATTCTTTCGCTAGCACCAAAATATTTTGACTTTGTTTTAGTTATCACTGAAACTTGCCTCATAGTTATAAATTTTGGCAGAAGCACGTTTGCCCTATTACAAACAAGGCCGAGGAAGTTACGACAATCTCCAATAGCTTCTTTAGGAAAGACAGGGGGCAGGGGGGATTTGGCTTTTGTATCGATATTTCTGAAGCTTACTTAAGAATCTTTGCCAGTTTTATTGAGAGTTTAATTGAGTATTACTGAATTTAAAAGTTTATTTCCCATTTTTTGATGTCACATTGTATGCCAATGCCTATAGATCATATGTGGTAAGTCCGTAAAGACGCCTTCTCATACCAATTATATACATTGGCACAGTTAAGTAATTGGACAGTACCGCGGTGTGATTTTTGTTGGTAACTGTATGAAAAATCAATTGAGGAAAAATGGAATGCATATATATTTACTACGTAACAATGGTTTAAAAAATAACCAAGAAATAAATTTCTATTATATTGGCAAAAAAATTTATATCTAATCCAAAATTCAAAATCTATGATTGTTAAATTCAAATTAAATATTCCGACAATTCGCATAATGATAGTAAATTAAGGATACGAACATTTTTTTCTCATTTAAGTATTTTGTTGGAAAACATTTGGTTTTCCGGATGGTTTGGTTTGGTTTGGTTTTTCGATTATTTCGATATTTATTTCGATTCCATTCGTCCTTCAGAGCCCCCTTAAGCTCGACCTTCGAAATAATTACCCGCTTTTTCAATTTTTTTTTTCTAAAACGACCCACAAATATTCGATAACATTTGTATCCAGAGATGGTGGGGGCATTTCCATCACGTCAAGACAAAAAAAGCCCAATTGCTGAAACCAATACGAAAAGTCACGCAAAATATGCTCTTAAGCGAACTTAAGTCGCTCTCCAAAACTTTTTTTGCGTTGAACTCTGCCGTAAAAATCGTCACTTCGTGGAACTTTTCTCACAGATTCTGTACTTGCAGCAATGTAGAGGTAGTCAGACACTTCTGATGTCAATTTTTCTTTCCTTGCTGCACCATCAACCGTTCATCTGCTTTTGAAAATTTTTCGGCTGTCCGGATCTAAGATTATTTTCAATACTTTATTAATTTCAAACCGTTTAATGATGTTATGATCTGTCAAAAGGCTTCTACCGATACTTTCTCCAATTTTTCGCACAGATATCCTGTTTTTGTGATGTTTGATGACCAATTTCTGAACTTCGTTAGTAGTTTCTTCACCTAGTCGACCCATGCTAGTTTTTTGTAAGAATTCACCATAAAAATTTCGTAACAAGTTATTTATTCTTTTCATTTAGACTTTGACTACTGTTATTCACACTTAATCTGTTTTAAATCGGGGAATTCCCATCTCAAATATCAAGAGAAAATCAGCGTGCCTTGGTGTCCGAATATTTAATTAGAATTAAACAATCACCAAATTTGAACTTTGGCTTATAACTTTTTTTGTCAATATAATCCTAAGCTACTCATTTCTCTTATGTTGCAAACTCTCGCTAACAAATAAATGTATATGCATTCCATTTTCTCCTACAAAAGGATTTACAAAGCGTTATTGACATAAACCTTCGTCTATAGGTCTGTCCGATGTCTTAATTGAGCCACCGCAATTGTAAAGTTCCCTCATTTTTTCATCAGAAACCATTCTCCTTGCGTGCATTAAAGATCTTTCACTGAATTTACAGTAAGGCTACATGACAATTTTAAACATTTCTCGGAGTGCCGTTTATGGCAAGGACATGTTTTCGCCTCGAATTTATACCCCATTTCCCCCTTTTACTACAGCATTTACCACATTATTCATATTCTTTTCACTTTGATTATTCCTGACCTTTTTCCCCTCTTTTTTAATTTTCCTCGTTTTTAGATTTTCCACCATTTTAAAAAATGATTGAGCTCAATTAAATGTAGTGAATCATAGTGTAGAATCAAGGAATAAATTGAATTTTCTTCGATGTGGATAAAATGTGAATGTTAATAAATCATGTCTTAAAAAAATTAATCAATGTATGGAAACAATGTATGTTCTTATCTTTGTAATCTTTGATAAACAAATGAAGCTAGGAGTTTCTTCATCGATGACGAAGACCAAATTATATGGGTCACAAATCGGTTGAGGAAAAATAAAGAGTTATTATGCAAAATTGAAAGGAAGATAGACAACTAATGATGAGGTACAAGACACATTCGGTGCACATCGCACCAATCAGAACTAATTTGGAAACCGAGTTTTTGACACTAGGCTTTGATTAGGAAACAAGCTAATTCCAATAGATAAAGTATATATTGCTTTAATATTCCTTCCTGGCAAAACATCAGAGCGATTCCAAAAGTCACCTTCGCATAAATCAATTAATAGTTTCACGTAATTTCTCGAAAAACTATTCAGCGTTTATACCGGACGAAGTACAGAGCTACCACTGTACAGATAAACAGGAATTCATCCTTTTGGTATTAATTCCTTGGATTTTGAATTGCAGACAGTAAGTTTCCCAAAACCCATACTAATTTGTAACAAATCGAAGCACAGGATGATATTTGTTCATTTCTTTCGGTGGCTTCCAATAAGTTTAAAACAAAGAATAAAGTCTCCACCGTTGACTTTATCCATTATATTTCTGATCGAGGAGCATCTCTTGAATAAACATTTAGATGCTTTGGAACTTTCCGAATTTTGCTTCTCGAAAAAAAACAATAACACCACTTCAGCTACATGAATGGGCTTCAGATAACATCTTTAACATGATCTTTATATATGCAACATTTAGTGAATATGAAAATTAGGAAAATCTGCAGCGAAAAAGATTTTCTCAATGTCTCGAAATTCCTTAAATACGGAGGACTGTGTTTCACTCTTGAATGAAAATACCATTAAGACAAACTGCTTTTCTTCCACGGTAGAATCAATAAATCACCCTACTTTACTAATATTTTTCTAACTACGAACTTTCCAGTTAAGCTTATATAAGGTTTGATTGATTTCGATTGAATGTACACTAAATAAATAATATATGATAATATAATTTGTGCTGTTTTAAAAAAAGGTTATTTTCTACTTTTTTTATGTAAGTTCCACCCCTTGCCTGTTCGATTTCTAGAAATTTTATAGGTTACAGTATTACATACCTTTATAATTTCTTTTGAATTTTTTCCTCTTTTACGAGCTCCAATTTCAAATTTCGGACAATCATAGTTTACACAATTGTTTACAATATATAAAATAGATAAGAAAATCGAAAGTGTGTATTTTGAAATATTCTCGGATAAAAGGCACCATAATGTTCTTTTTGGATGATGTTATTTCTTGTGCCATCTGTCAGATGTCCTATACTTAATTCTTTTCAAAAAACCATAAATGAACCCTGTACGATAATTATAAGATTTTATTCAATT
Source organism: Stratiomys singularior (assembly GCA_954870665.1). Classification (NCBI taxonomy): domain Eukaryota; kingdom Metazoa; phylum Arthropoda; class Insecta; order Diptera; family Stratiomyidae; genus Stratiomys; species Stratiomys singularior. The sequence goes on along the minus strand of OX940877.1, from coordinate 78,496,572 downwards.
CTTTGGATGAACCGTCGTATCTCCAAAACTTCAAGAGGCCACATTTCTCATAAGTAGTTTATTTTCGTTAAATGGGTCACCAATCAACGAAGTCCTTGCTGGATATCAAAATTCTTATAAATTTCAAGCAAGTGAGTTCAAAATGTATCTAAAGATTGGTCGATTTTTCATGGGATTACAGCGCAAAAATATAAAGGAAATTGCTGAAATTGAATGCAACACTGTAGACATAGAACACAATACAAAACGGATTTATTCGGATATCTTAATTAGGTCTAATTAATTGCCTTCCCAAGAAATGAGGCTGAAATTGTGTGGCAGTGAACATTTCTACTCATATGCCACCGAATATGAAGCAAATATTTGGACGTACGAGGACATTTTTAGCAAATACGTACTCATAACGTTTTGACTACGTACTATATGTTTTGTTTAAAATAACTTGAAAATTTAATCGCGGACATTTTCGTGCGATGATTTATAACGATTTTTGACTTGGGTTTCCCTACTTCTGTGAAAATGTTTGAAATGTCATTGTCAACACAAATTTTCAACTGAAGATATCACGTGATTATATTTTTATAGGAATAGGAAGGAAGACAACGTTTCAACCTGAATGCTGTATGCTTTCAACAAGATTGACTAGCTTACATAGTTCGAGAAAAGGAATGACTTTGTTCAAGAAAAGTTTTTTTTTGACGCCTGGGGAAGATGTAAAGTGGTCCCCCAACCGCTAGCTGGACCATTCACCTTCTAGAGACACGAATCTTCCTAAAAAACAAGTACCTTCAAAGCCTAGTGTAAACATCAAAAAGTACTAATAGTCCGGAGATACATCACAAAGATAGCAATACCGCATGTGGTTAATAAAGTCTCGGAATTTAAATACATGTGAGACTGATATTTCTGGTGCAATTGTATATGTAAATCATGGTGCTTAAATACAAAATGTCAAGAAATGTTACTGCGTATCTCGCCGCGCCATCGTCTTTATCTCCTATTTTCAAGAAGTTTCGGTTGAAAATGCCAATGCATGTCGAAAATTGGCATAGAATACCGAATATCAGCGAATATCAGCGCTGAATATTGATGTCCTGAATATCAGCGCTCTTTAGTGGTTAGAAATAGCTTAAGAGTTTCGAGCAGTTCCTTGTGAAATGATTGAAAGCCGTTTAAAAAACTTCTCACAATGTCTTCATAGTGGAGTACAATATAGTGAAAATACTCCAGGATATCGTCCAATGGAATGAGGAAGAGCAAACAATTGGAGATTTACATTGTATTGCAGTTCTTAAAGCGGTTGTAGAGTTTTATTCTTATTAAATTGAATAAGGAAGCACTGAATGAAAATGACAGCAAAATTCTCCTATTTTTCGTGGAACCCCGATGTATGGGAAGTTTTATTACGAGTTTTCTTGCTATTTCGTCATGACTCAAAGCTGAAGCTGAACTCGAAAATAAAGTTAAATCTTCTATTCAGAACCAGCAACCAAAGTTAGCCTATAGTCTACAATACCATTGAACGACATTGTTTTGCAAATGAAAACAGATTACAAAAAAAAAAGTGCACTGTTAACAACTGAAGACTGCATGAAGATCGATCTTAAAAGCTTGTTGATACATGTATGTACACATGTACTACGTGCGAATTCTATTAAGCAGAATAAATTTTCGAGCGAGAAACGTTCTCCCAATGAATTTAATAAAAGGAAAGTTTTTAAAGCAAATATTTGGAATTTTAATGACTTTCGTTTCATTCTCCAGGCTTAATAGCAATCACCACATGATTAAATTCGCCCATACGAACATAGCAATAGGTTGTTTGCATTGCGATGCTGCAATGGTAAAAGTTAATAATCTCAGAGTTTGGAATTTGTGCTATCTAGAAATATTCCTAACCATGCACATGAGTGCATACTAAATATAAATGATTGGAAATGTTTTCCGTTGGAATATAGCAGATTAACCAGATACTCGCTTGGTCTGAACAAATCGATAGAATTTCGATAAATATTTGATTTGTTCGTGCAGCGTTCACCAATATTCACCCATGGCTCCACCGTTAACAATAAATTATATAGTCTTGTATGGAACATACATCACGTTATGATGCTTTACTTGTAACTTCGATCTGAATGCTTTCCTTCACAACCACTAGGTGCTCGCATCACATAAATGCATACATACATACATTTATACTTGCATGTATGCATATATGAAAACCATTACCTATCTCTTTATGGACTACCGAATTCATGTGAAACCATGGTTCTGCAGTCAGGCCGATGGTACCGTTCATATGTGAACTTGCACTCAGAAGCCAAGACTCACTCCACTTCCATCCGTCAAATTATGGAAAAGTGAATCAAGTTATGAATTACAATTTGGCAAGTAATGGACACGAAACCATTGAATTGCAGACATGAGCGTTTGGAATGTCAATGCTATCAGGTTTACTGACCGGAGCCAGGGAGTAGCTGGTCGCCCCCATAGCATTATCTCAATCACCAGTTAAATGGTCGCCAATAGGCCTAATTCGTGGCTAGTAACGGTTTGTTATATCTTAGAAAGGTGTTCCATAGTGCCATGAGAACTACTGCCATTACACCAGGTAATTACGTTGCGAGCATTTCGAGCTGGCTGCAGTAATTCGGCAATGCACTTCAAATGTGACCAGAATAAAATAGCATCAAGTGCACTAGATGCACAACTGCATTAAAAATGCCACATTGAGGCCCGTTCAAAGCAGTTTCTGCAACAGGGCTGAATGTTTCTCAGGTGATGTTCAATTTAATTGAAAATGTCAAAGAAATTTTGAATTAGAGTGCTTTGAATACGAAATAGACTGAGATGAATTGAAACTGAATGATAGTTGTGTGGCTGTTTGCTATAGAAAATTTTAGTTTTCCTGGACCAAAATGCATCTGTTGTGTTCGCTCATTCATATTTCGATTGTGTTTGACAATGTAAGCTTGGAATAAATTCAACTTGCTTCTACTCAATGGAATTAGATTGTTAGAAGGAGTTAGAAGGAAAAGGACTTCCGAATCTTTGGAATAATAAATTCATACGGAAAGCAGTTTATATAATTTTCGAAATAGTTGCAACTTGAAGATCTTTCTATAAAATGCATTTCTCAAGGGCTCAACTGAGGAAAACTTCAATGAAAATATTCATCGGTCCTTTGCAATCCATTAAATAAAAAAAATTAAAAAAATCTGAACACATGCTCTCAGAATCCATTTAACCAATTCATATGATGAAAAAAGAAAAAATATTTCAACTCTGAAAGGAAAATTCATTTAGATTATGATATGTCCTTGTGATATTGAGTTGTGCAATTTGCGTTAAGTAAAGAACAAAGACACATCAAATTAATCTTCATAGAGTGCTTTTAATTTCAGAGTTGATAGCATGCAACAAATGTTGTAATAAAAAAATTATCCTCTTGCAATGAGCAAGCATGGATAAATCGGTTGCTCTAAGCTTTGAGTACAAAACATCTCTGGTAAAGCACAAAAGAAAATAGAAACAAAATCTTCATCGAAAACATGAGTTTAACCATTCTAAATGTGCCTCAATGCGAAAATTTTTTTATGCTATATTGGTGATCCCGACTAGTGCAATCTGTGAGAAAATTTTACGCGGGTTAATTCCACCGCAAATTTTCGTTTTTTCGGATATCGAGTACAGTTTTGACTCGAGCAAACTGTTTGCCGGCAATGAAGTGCGCAGCATAAACCATCTTAGAAGTGATCTAAAAAGTTCATATGCTTTTTCGTCAAAAACGACAAATTGCAATTATTAATCAAGATCAGAACAAAGATTCGGCTACCGACACCAATTCAACAAATTGCAACAATGCTGATGAACCTTCCGTGGAGCTAAGGACAAAACTGGATTTGCTCCTGCTACAATTTTAGCCGCTAACTTGATCAGCCAGCACAAGTCGCCCGGGAATGCACAAAAGAATAGTTGAGAAGTTGCAAAAACGGCTGTTAAAGTCCAAACCTTCATTCCCAGTGCTCCCGAGCTATGATTTTTGAGTGCCAAGCCCAATTTCGCACATCTGCTGTATCAGCTGATCAGACGAAGTTCGATACAGTTATCGCTTCGCTGGACGTGATCTGTCGGGAAGTATTTGCAGATATAATACGAGATCCATCAGCATCAGGAAAATATGAGACACTGAAGCACCGAATAATCTCCAAATTTTCCGATTCCAGTTTGAAAAAGCGACGAAGATGGCTATAGGGAATCGATCCTGATGACTCCAAACCATCATCGCTGCTGCGAAAGATGAGGGATCTGGCCGGTAAGTTCATGAGCGACGAAATAGTTGAGTCTCTGTGGCTCTCAAAGGTCTCTGGATCGATTCGACCAATTGTGTGCACCCTCAAAGTCGAATTATCGAGCAAAGCCGAGACAGCTGACTGGAGTTGGGCAAATTCGAAACAGCGTCCAGTTTGGCAACTCATGCTGTGAGCTCCGCTGATGTCTCTTGTCAAATCAGTGAACTGACCAAGAGAATTTAAGAGTTGTCCGCAGAGGTCAGACGTTGGACGTCAACGCCTACACAGCCGGAATCGTTCTTCTAGTCGAGGCAGTTCTAAATTCCGAGGCACATGAGAGGTAGTTACACTAAAAAGCATGTTTTGTGCTGGTATTGTAGCCGATTTGGCAACAGAGGGAAGAAGTGCGAAGAAGGTTGCAAATACAAGAAAGACGAGCCAAAAAACTAGCAGAAACACAGTCGTCGGCGGCAGACGAAGTGTCAGAGAATCTAAGCCGTCTCTTTATTCATGAGTAGCCACGCAACCTTTATTTTTTGATTGATACTGGATCTGACCTAACACTAATTCCACCCAAACCTATTGAGAAAAACAACCTGCCTGCAGCTCTCAAACTTTTTTCTGCGAATGGGTCAGCTATAAAGATGAATGGCCAGAAACTGATGAAAATAAATCTTGGCCTGCGTCGTGAGTTCACTTGGCTGTCCATTATTGTTGACGTGACTGGCCCAATCATCGGTGCAGATTTTATGAAACATTTTGAATTATTAGTCGATTTAAATACTCAGAAAATCATCGAGAGCAAAACTCAACTCAAATCTTCTAGAAAGATGCAGCCGGTCAATGTGTGTGAGAATTTGTCGATTTAACTAAACCAGAGACATTCAACGCAAAAACACTTTCGCAAACAACTATCCCTCACCACATTAAGACTAAAGGCCCTTTATATTAGTGCATGCCAAAGCCCGTCGCCTGACTCCGGAAAAATACGCAATCGCCAAAAGAGAATTCAAGTATATGGCCAAAATGGGCATTTGCAGACGCTCGAGTTCACCATGGGCCAGTGCATTACATTTGGTCCCCAAGATGAATGGTGATTGGCCTCCTTGTGTTAATTACAGACGTCTCAATGCACAAACAATTCCTGGTCGTTACCCTGTACCATACATTCAGGATGCCGCAATTAAGCTGGAGAACTGTGAAGTTTTTTTCAAAAATTGATTTGACTCGAGCGTACCAACAGATCCCTGTTCACAAAGACGACATCGAAAAAACTGCGATTATAACATCCTTTGGACTGTTTGAGTTCCCTGTGATGCGAGTTGGTTTACGAAATCCCAGCCAAACATTTCAACGATTCATTGATCAAGTGTTGCGAGGACTTCCATTTGTTTTCATTTGCATCGAAGACATCAGAATCTCATCAAAGAACCAAGCTGAGCACCTTGCACACTTGCGAACAGTTTTTCAGTGATTCAAAGAATACGGTCTTAAGATCAACGCTGCAAAGTGTGAATTTGGCAAACCTGAGATTACCTTTCTGGGTCATCTCATCAACAAAGATGTCATCAAACAACTTCCAAAAAAAGTGATGGACATGAAAAATTTCCCTAAGCAAGTCTTTACCTATATCTTACCTCATAATCTTTACCTCAGAACTCCGACGTTTTCTTACATCAATCAATTTTTATCGCCGTTGCATTCCCAACGCTTCTATGAAAGCGAAAGGCAACAAAAAGAATGACAAATCTGAGGTGGCCTGGACAGATGAAGCTTTGATCACTTTTGAAAAGTGCAAAGAGGAACTAGCCAACTCAGCTCTTCTGGTTCACCCATCGAACAATGCTGAACTGTGTCTGCATGTTGATGCTTCTGACTATGTTGTTGGTGCCGCTTTACATCAAAAAGCTGCAGCCTTTGGGTCTTCTCAAAGCGTTGACCAGACACAAAGAAACGGTACAGTTCTTATGACCGACAGTTGTTGGGATTTTTTAAAGCAGTGAAGCATTTGCAATCATCACTAGAGGTAAGACCATTCTCAATTTATACCGACCACAAGCCATTGGTATTCGTGTTCACGAAGAATCCAGAAAAAGCATCGACTCGAAAACTTCGCCAAATTGATTTCATCAGTCAATTCAAAACAGATATTTGACACGTTGCTGGCTCCGAAATTGTGACTGCACATATGCTGTCAAGAGTGGAGGCAGTTTCGAAACAATCTATCGACTACGAACTTCTGGACAAGCAACAAAAAGATGATACTGACATCAAGGATTTCTTGAACAACGAATCTAATTCGTCATTGCAACTTAAACTGTGCGCTGTCCCTAACTCAAAAGCGCAGATATATTGTGATTGTTCAACTGATCGATTCCGTCCGGTTATTACCAAGGATATGTGACAAGCAGCTTTTGATTCTACTCATTTCCTTTCTCATCCAGGAATTTCGATTACTGTTAAAATGATGACCGATCGTTTCGTCTGGCCTTCAATGAAGAAGGTTTGTGGAGAGATGGCCAAAGCTTGTCTTGCTTGTCAACGAGCCAAAATACAACGCCACAACAAGCAGCCTTTTACAAAATTCCTTGTTCATGGCGAACGGCCGAAACAGTCACCCGTGGTCTCGTCAATGGTTGGATTTCTCGTTTTGGTGTCCCTCGTTATATTACAACTCACCGAGGAAGACAATTCGAGTCTTATGTATTCCATGAGCTGACCCAAATGCTCGGAATCAAGCACCTGCAAACCACATCCTGCCATCCTCAAAGAAATGGATTGATTGAACGCACACATAGAACGATCAAGATCTCAATCAAATGTCACAACTCTAAAAATTGGATCGATTTGTTATCGACTATTCTCTTGGAAGATATCAAAGCCACACCAGCTGAGCTTGTCTACGGAACATCACTTAGACTTCCTGGAGAGTTTTTCGAGGACCAAACCGGCGAACACCAGAACGAGTTCGTTATCAAGCTGAAGGAAATTATGCTTGATTTGAGGCCCCAAACAACTTCAAATCATGCTTCTCAAAGAACAACTTTTCTTCAAAAAAGCCTCGAAACATGCGACAACGTTTTTCTCTGAAAGGATGCAGTATTGCCACCTTTGACCCCACATTACGACGGACCATTTAAAGTAACTTGTCGAAAAAAATACACCTACATTATAAAAGAAAACGAGAAGGATTAAGAGATTTCAGTTCAAGGGCTCAAGGCAAAATTTATCGCGAATGAGAAGAACAATCTAATTTATTAAACTAAAAAAATCTTTGGCGAATCTACAATTTGAATAATGTGGCGAATTTACAATTCGAATTTCTCGCCTATTTATTCCTGCCAAAAGTAAATAAAAAAAAAATGAATAATTAATATTAAAAAAAAGTTGACAGGAGAACAGAAAAGCAATACACGCGTTTTATTCCAGCGAATATTTCATTTTTCGAATTTCATTTTTTTTAACTTTATTTTCCGAATCATCTCTACTAGAGAATCCAATTCGGGATCCATACACTCCGTCAGCTATAGTGTCTTCAGGCGATGACTGAATTGCAGCTTATACTGGTATCAGTTTGCAAATGCAGGCTAGCAGGACTTTTTCGCCATATACATATATTTCATGATTTTATTTGTTTCCTGTTTTCTTTCCATCATTTTTGTGACTTGATTGCTAAAACTTAAAGCTTGATAATCATAATTTTTCAGCGCACGAAAAGAGTATGCGATCGTTTCTTTCACGCGCTGGTCGGGGCAATGTGTCAAACCACTAAGGATTACCCTTTTTTTGAATGTTTTCCAATTCTACGTTGTCTGTAAAATATATAAAATTTTATTTGACACATGTACAACATCTGTGAGGGTATTATGAGAGTGAATGATAGGCAGTTTTGTTGCACTGGTTTCTACACTGCGTGTTTTCATTATCACCATCACATTTTTCTGCACGTAGATGGAATTATTATTACTGGTTTTATTACGCATGCTTTTTACGATACTCACAAAGGATTTATTATTGTCCTTTAAATATTTCACTTCATTTTCATTTGCTGTTTTGAACAGACCGTTTTGATTTTACTTCGTCTTATAAAGGTTGATTCATTATGAGGTTTGATTTTTAATCTAAAATTGAAGATTTGATATTGAATTCAGTATTTTTATTGTGAGTCAAAACAACTATCTACGACGTTTACTTTATAAACATTTTCTCGTTTTAATGTTGACCACGACTACGCCGTAAATGGTCTATCCTTGGGGGTTTAGACGACACCATGCAGCATAGCGGCGGGTATGTCACGAGTGATACGAGTAATCTTGGCTTTCAAAACGTCGGTTGAAGCCGACATATACCTGAAGAGTAGAGACTACATGCAACTTCATAGAAAATACTCTAAAGTTGGGATATCACGCAATCTAGACGGCCAATTTAGTGGTCCAAAACGTAAAATCAAGTTCTCAACAAAATAATTTTTCAATAAGGCCATTGTTTCTCTCGCCTTATGCGAAGTGGTGCCATCTTGTTGAACCCGAAGCTCACCGATGCCACGGGCCTTGATTCCAGGTAGCATCAAATCCGTTATCATGGTGCAATAGTAGTCGCGAATGACGTTAAGTTTTGACTTGACTCATTTTTAAAGCAAAATAGACAGATTATTCCACGCGCCCATAAACCACACTTACCTGTTCATTTCTGTGGCTGTAGTGGAAGCGGTTGAACTCTTCACGTTGTTCATCAGCACAGATTGATCCGAAAAGCGGTTCAGCACCGAATTAAATTTGGGATAAAACAAACGCGGATTTTTATTGAGCTGATTCAGAGCCCATTAACCAAAGCCCCGCTGCAAAGATAAGTCTTTCGGTTTCCATTCTTAGACGAGTTAACTTTTTATACCTTGAAACCAATAATTTTCCGTAAAATACATCAAGTTGTTTCGTACGACAAACCAAGGTGTTGAAAAGGCCGCTGAATTGATTCGTTACGGGCTTCAGCGACTTTCTCAGCTGCAGCCGCTATATTCTTTTCACTACGCACTGGATGTGGTCTAATCGGTCGAGAAACATCCAATTATGTATGCTGGGTTTCAAATTAGAGGGTTGTATTGGCAATCGTATCACTGAGACTGATCAGAACACTGATTTGTTATACAGCTGAAAAATTTGGATACGTTGCACCAGTGCAAGTCTTTCCATAATAATTTGTCAAACATTACGGAATGAATTTTCCATTAACTATTTTAATTTTTAAAAATTTTCTACCAAAATCTTCATACAAAAATTTTTGAAATTAAACCCATCTCCGCCATGATCTTTCTCAGCGTCAAATCATAGTCGACAGAATAGTTACAAATTGGTGCTGCTTATATATGTTTTTGTAAAATGTTTTGGTTATTTATACACATATACGATTTTGAAAAGTTCCGAAGCTAATTCAGATCAGTTCATTATTGCTTCGGATTCATACCACTAGCTCTTGCTAATAAGAAAACTTGCAGCATGATTTACTGGAGTTAACCTTGACTCAGTAAATGATTAGCTCTTGTAACTTAGTTCAATAAGTAAAGTGATAAACAATCGCGCCTCTCAGTATCAATCAATACTTTATCTTACATAGTCCTTCACGTTGTCCATATCTGATAATGTAGTACTGCTTCCGAAAAGAAGCTTCTCTTCAGTGAACTTCTTTTCTCTTCTTTTGAAAAGTCTCCAAAAATTCGGAATACTACTTCACCATTGGCTTGTCTGAGTAAGCTGTCGAAGACAAAACCATAGTTACAATCGCAATTCCTTAAATTTTTCGATCCGTGCATCCCTATATAGATGCAAGTCAGATTTCATTACAACTTAATTTTTTGTTACTAATCCTTTCGTGGGTGGAAATGTGAGTTGATAATGGTTAATTTCTTATGCTATGGGTAACTATGAATCTAGTGACGTTATCTTGATGGCTACTGGCAACATGGTATAATTATAGCTATCTAATTTGTGGTTCCCTCAAAACACTTAAGATACGAGCCTGGTTAAAAGCTTCTTCCTTACTAAGAAAAATACGAGTTTTCATGATTTTTTCCATGGAGACTAATATATTGTCTCATCAACGCTCGAAAGCAGTGGTACTGTTTTTAAAATCTGATTCATTGTTTAAGTCAGAATACGACTTACCAGCATCATTATTTCCATTATGTTTTGTATTATATTACTTAGGTGAAGGCAAGTTACCGATTTTTAGAAAAACCTTCCTGCTTCCTGTGCTTCAAACCGTCCCGTATTTCAAACAATGTCCCAATCTAATAGTAATTGACAGAAATTATCTAGATGAATCCATAATGAAAACTAATTGGAGATAGAAAATATGTATATACAAAGATTCGATGACAAGCGTCTTAAAACTCCTTTAGATTTGCAGAACATATTTTCATATCTCTTCCTTTATGCTCTCCGAAGTTTAAGCGCTTTTCGATAGTTACGCTTTGCCCAGGAGATTTAACTTTTCAACCGGTGGTTCTTTTTCATCGATGAGTTCTTTGTAACTTATATCGCAAGTTCTTATCCAAACACGGTGCCCCAAAACGAGTCAATCATAATTGGTAGAATTTTATTTGCATTAGCAAATATTTCTCAATATTTCATTTAACAAGAATACGTTTCCTTCAAGGCAGTGACTGTTTGAGAACGCTGTCAAGGACCTTCATGGCTCTAAAGCTGTTATCTCGACATTACAGCCAGTGGCCTTTTTGGAAATAAAAGACCTTGACTGCATTGCGGATGCGAAGAAAGTAGAAGATTTTATTAGGCTAATTCTTCCTACGGCAGAGAGATTTAGGGTAAAGCTAACGCCTAAGAATCCTAGAGGACAAAGGGCGGCAATAATAGGCATCACAGAGAAAGACGCTGTAAAAATCCTGGCCAAGGAGAAATTTTATTGGCTGGGTTATGTGCAGGATACGTCGGAGGCTAGCCCTAACTCGATGCTACAAGTGCCTTAGCTTCGGACACATCTCCTTTAACTGCAAGAGGCCAGATCGAAGCAAACGGTGCTACAAGTGTGGCACTTTTGACCATAAGGCGAAAGACTGCCCAAACGAACCCAGTTGTATCTTGTGCAAAGATAAGGAACGGAAGTCTGAAGATCTGGCTCATATCCCAGGAAGTGGTAGGTGCGAGGGGCGTTCAAAGAGCCACTAAGCAAAAAAGAGCAAAGACATGATTCAAGTCCTGCAGATCAACCTACACAGTAGCTCAACCGCACAAGATTTACTAGACCAGGTTGCGAGGGAGAAAAAAGTCGACTTGTTGCTAATATCTGAGCAACACCACAACAAGGAGGAGGCTGGATGGTATTGTGATCGATACGGCACCGCCGACATCTGGGTAAGTGATAGGGCTCTACCCACAGCTCGGACTTGCTCCAGCGGAAATGACTTTGTGCTCATTGGGTGCGCTGATTTGACATTCATAAGCGTCTATTTCACGCCGAATGAGTCAATTTCATGTTTTCAGAGCAGGTTCAATCAGAAACACGGAAGGCCGAATCCTTGTTGCCGGTGACTTTAATGCCAAGGCGATAGAATGGGGAATGCCTCTTCCAAACCCGAGAGGAAATGAAATGGCGACGACTAGAAATGGCGGCTAGGAGGCAACTTGTTTTCATGAACGTTGGGAACACACCAACTTTTCGATAGGGAGGCTGCTTGGGAACTATTCCAGATGTGACATTTGCTTCGTAGTCCTTAGTGCCTAGGATACACAGATGGAGGGTACTGGAGGATTACTCGGCGAGCGATCATCAGTACATTGCTTTCGCAATTAGCGAGCGTGCCACTCGACGCGTAGCAACCCAATCCTCAATTGTAGGTTGGAAAATTTCTAAAATAGATGACGACGCGTTCGTCATAGTTCTTATGAGAGGTGAAACTAAGACGGCAACGGGGGGAGCCTCAGCTGAAAACATGGTGAACTCCACCATGAGGCTCATCAAGAATGCGTGCGACTGCTCTATGCCCAGGCGACGGCCTCGACACAATAAGCCTGCTGTGTACTGGTGGTCAGCAGAAATTGCTGCAAAACGGAGAGAATGTCACAGACTCCGCCACAAAGCCCAACGTTCAAGAAATCGAGACGAGTCACATTCCCGAACGCTGGCATACAGGTTTGCCAGAAAACTCCTCCATAGGTTGATTAACGAAAGCAAGTCTCACTGCTGGCACAACCTCGTTGAGGACATCGGTATAGACCTGTGGGGGCTGGGTTACAAGCTTGCCATGCGGAAACTAGGAGCTGCAAGGAGGCCCTGTGTCCTTGATGTGGAATCTGAATCGAGGTATCTGACGCGGATATTGAAGGACTATCTCAGAAACCGGAAGCTCATCTATGACACATTGGGAGGCCAGGGAAGAATGGATTTGACATCAGCGGTGGCCCAGACCTCTGAAATGTATCGTACGATGAGCTTTTGAGGTTGCAGCTACTGGGAGAGTCGCGCCTGGTTGGCTACGCAGATGACGTAGCAGTACTAGTCGCCAGACGTACTGTCGGACAGGCGCAACTCAAACTGGGTACGATAATACGTCGAGTGAGCGAGTGGATGACAGACCGAGGGCTTAGCGTAGCGCTGGGAAAGACCAAGGTCGTCGTCCTGACCAAGAAGCGGGTCCCTAGTGTTATTCCCGTTCGGGTGAGAGAAATTATCATCGAGTCGAAAGAATCAGTCAGATACCTTGACTTCATGATTGACTCGAAGATGAGTTTTTCGAGAGGGGGAGTCGGCGAGAGAAGCCGTCAGCCGAGAGGAAAGGAGAAGGACCCTAACTTTGGGGCAGCAATTATGGGTAAACGAAGCGTGAGGCAGGTGGAGCGCACGGCTCATTGGTGACTTAGATCCATCGTTCTAGAGAATGCATGGGGAGAATGACTATTACCCGACGCACTTACTCAGTGGGCACGGGTATTTACAGTCTTACCTGTATAAGATGGGAAAGTCATTATCCTCAGCTTGCGTGTTCTGCCCGGGGATGAGGGATGACGCCTGCCACACGTTCTATACGTGTACCAGATGGACAAGACTCCGTTCGCATCTCTCGGAGAAAATAGGCGTGCTCTCTCCGGAAAATGTAACGGGAAAAATGATGCAAAATGTAGCGGGAAAAATGATGATACTATCACATTTCTATCTCTCTCTCTCTTTCTCTGCTGGAAGACATTCGGGAGTGTTCCAAGCTTACGAAGCCATTGCGTATGTAGAAAGATGCTATGGCCCTGGTGTCGGCGCAGGGGTGGCTCGTGACTATTTGTGTAGGGTGGACACGGTTTGAGGAACATTCTATGTCAGTAAGAGTACTCAGGTTAAGCATTCTTGAAGTTTCAACGTGCTCTGTTGAAAGACCAATAAAACTGGAGGCAGAGTAACAAACTGAAAGTTCATTATGAAGCTGTTGTTTTTCAAATATTTTCGGATAATATAGAAAAAGACACTAATAAATCCATATGAAATTTGTTTTTATACTCAGAGATTTCGCGCGGTTAATTAGGCTCAACAAATTTGATTTATTCACCAACTCTATTGTTTCAGCATGAAGATGCTTGAAATACAATGATTTTTCAAAAGTACCATCAAGATCTAATTTTCTTTTCTTTGATGTCTGAACATATTTATAAGGTTTCTATGATGATCGACCAACTTAACATCGTTGAAAATGTAAAATGTAAACAGTCCGGATTTTGCGGTGAAAAAATATATAGAGTAGTGGTAATTAAAATTTTTCTTTTCCCTTTATTTCACTAAAATCAGTTTTTTTTAAACACTGAAGAAGGGATCCCGAAACACGCGTATATGTTAAAAAATAAAAACTTATTTTAGTGAAATAAAGGGAAAAGAAAAATTTTTATTGCCAATACTCTATCATCGAAAATATTTGCTTTTGCAATAAAAAAAACTGAAACTGAATTTTTTTTTGTAAGCTATTTAAGTCACCTGACATCATAGCTGCTCCATCGTACATTTGGGCATCTAACTTTTTACTTATACTGATGCAAGTAAAATTATCCTTTAAAACTTGAAATAAATCGTGTGCAGTTTCGCCCGCGGGAACATCAACAAATCCCATAAATCTATCCACAAATGCACCTTCCTTTGTAACATACTGCAAAATCACAGATAGTTGCGGAAAATGCGAAACATCAGTGGTTTCATCGATTTGCCATGAAAAACTAGGTGCTTCATTCATTTCAGAGGATATGAAATTTTGAATTACTGAGCCGATACTATTAATTAAATCATTTTGGATAGTCTTGTAAACTCCACTAAGAACCGAAAATGTTTCCAAAAAGCTTTTAAAATCGTAATAGTATTTGACAATTACATAGGCTAGTTCGCGAACATTGTCCCGAAAATTGAAAAATGCCCTATTCAATGTTTCACTACCAGTGAGCCTATCACATTTCGCGTAGCAAGCACAATGAAAAGATCGCGGTTTGTTATCATTCTCCAAAATAATTAAATTTTTGGATATGTTCGTCTTTTTACAATAAATAATTTATTGTCAAACAATAAGGAACCGCATTTGTTTTCAAAAAGGACGATATCTTACTTATTTTTAACTTTTACCTGGTTGTCCTGTTCCTCCATGTTATACATGGCAATTGCGCGTTATTGAAAGATTAGCACTCTACGAAAAATTTCCGAAAATTTGTAATTTAGATATTTGGCGTATCCTCCTGACAATCATTAAAATATAAGATACATAATTGGTACAATGTTTATCCTTGGGTGATTTTATATCCCTCATTGATTCCCACTGGTAGAAGAGACAAAAATGTTTTCGACACAATTTTCTTGAAATTTTCTGAGCTTGGGCTTGCTCATCAGGGCAACGAAAAAAACGTATGAAAGACAATCGAAGTTTCAAATTTTCTTTCAAACACAAAGCAAAACGTGTATGTTGAAGTCTCTGGCGAAAATTTGCCCACCCTGGGACCGAGCGGCACACCGTTACGCTCGGATGCGTAAGGTTTTATTTACCTTCGGACACTGCTTTGGCTTTGCCACTGCTAAAGTGTGGCAAGATCAAATTTTTAATTGAAAGTTCAAGCTAAACTTGGAATTATTGCAATTTTCTTTTAAATTTTTCTGAATTTGAATCAAACATGTTGACATTCGAATATTTAATTTTTCTTTAATATGTAAGTTGAGATTTGCAGAGTGGGCCTCGCCCACCCTGCCCACCCTGATGAGCCGCCACGGTGGTGGCGTATCTAGATTATGTCGAAAACTTTTCATCCAACCTTTCTTCTTTTGCATGCTTAATGCTGGTTTTTCCATAAAAGAATGTTTTAAGCATGTTAATTCTTTTCATTTAGTTAACGGGGAAATATTTGATAAAGTATACTTCATACCAGTTCGAAACAGGTGGTTCCACTTAATCGACAATATTTTTTTTTTATCTAAAGGATTACCGGAACTAGAAACCTAGCCGATGGAAATAAAAATACCCTGCTTGACATTCAATTTTTGAATAGTTTTTCGAATAGCAATAATCGTTGGCGCCAATTTCACTTGAAGGGCTATAAGCTATACAAACGCGGTTGTTCAGATATACTCAAATGCACTTTATCACCTGTAGTTCCATTTTCAGTTTATATCAGCTTGGTTTTTTCATGTGTGACAGTACAATCACCGAACTAGCGATTGCGAACGTTGATAGAAAATTTTCGCCACCTAAACATGTATGTGTTTTTTTAACACACAACTATTCATAAATTTAATAAAATTTCTGTATTTACTAAAACTTATAATTATATATAATATTGTATTCAATAAATATTTATTTTGTAATTTAATAAAACTATTGGATACCTATAACTATAGTCAATCATTATTTTACATTTTCCACTTTTCATGAGTCCAGTTCCGACACTAGGATCCATCTCTCTGTAACCCTCGTCACACAAATTGTACTTGTTCATGCAGAATCTCCCTGAATACATGCTTGTTAATGTACCACTTTTCCGTGATAAACGAATATGACACAGTTGTCGATTTGGGAAAAATCAATTATGGGTTGCATAACTGAATCGCTGTCGAATGTTCCATGTCGAAGCATAGAAAGAGTGACAAATTGATATGACGACGCAAAACGAACAATGTACTATGGCATTGCAGAACCCCAAATCTCAGCTCTAAAACTACTTTGAATTGGATCATTTGATTAACTGACTTCACTGTCAGGACACCAACAAGACGACAAGGACATATGCTGCAGTCCGCCAGAACAGTCAATTGAAAAATCTGAAATGTAATCTAAAGTGCATCTAGTGCAAGTTCAGTCTGTGTACTGCACCCAAACCGAGCTTTTAAGCTATATCTACATGAGCATTTTTTACTGGTTTCAATTGATGTAGATATATGACATTGTTTTATTTGTAAAGACAGTGATACTGAATCCTAGGATTCTCGAATGTCATTTCGCCTTGTGAAGGCGATCTGCATCGAATAATAATCCCGGAAGATGATAGATTTAAATGAAACATGTTGACGGTGATTTATCTTTTGCTATTTGGCATGACATAACAGATTCGTTCTAACACATCTGCTGGCACCGTCCTGACTACTGAAATATCGAAAAAGTATGAAAGGTAGTCAGCAAATGTTGTAATCATATTTTCGCTTCAATTCAAATTGCAGATAACCACTTTATTTTCGATTAAACTTTTTCAGGCTACATTAGGAGTGAAATGACATAATTTATACGATTGAGCTTTTAGTAAATTTTGAACTCAAAACAAAAAGGATGCTGATAGAAAAAAGTGTATAAACACGATGTAAAAATTAAAATTACTACTTACGGGCTGTTACAGTGCAGTTACAAGATCCTTTTTCAATTTGTCTCAAGAAGTATTGATTGGACAAGAACTATTGATTGGACATTTCAATTCTCATCACCAAGATTTTGGTGTAAGAATCGATGTAATCAAACTGGCGTTGAGCTATGTACACCGACACTTACGAATCCTGCATCTTCCATCTATCTATGCCCCCAATGAATTCAATCTTTCGACGAAGGTTAAACGTCTCCAGATACATTTTTTTTGGGTCAAATTTCCCTTATCTCGCAGCGCCGTCAAGCGCCTTCAAACAGGGACCACTCTTCTTGCGGGAAGGTAGGGAGAAAAGAGGATTGGCAGAGAAGTTATCCTCCATCCCGGACACCCTCAGCCGCTGTGAGTCCATTTTGATTTTCAAGACAGCCAGATCGTAATGTGACATTTTTCAACCAACCCAAGCATCCCGGTGATAAGGTTATCTGAGGTGAGCTCTCCTGTTTTCCTGTATAAGTCGTGCCGCAGTGTTTCTCATCGCTTGCATCTAAAAAATGTATGGCAAGCGTCGTTCTCCGGGAAAAATCTACAGTAGGGGGTTGGTGATTTACCGACCTCGTGCAAGACTAGAACAGCCATTCCCGCTCAATAGATGAGTCAGGTAGAAGTTAATCTAACAATGCCCTCGACTTATGCGCGGTCTCATATCCCGGATGAGCTGCGCAGTTCACCAATAGTTCAGCAATAGTGTGATTCATCCAAGACTGCTTGTAATTTTCTCCTCGCGGGCAATTATCTCTCTCGAATCTTTTTTTCTAAGCGCTCCTTGGCAATGAAGGCGGTAGGTATCCCACCTGCAATGACACTCACCGTCGAATCAGAGACTGTCGAATATGACGATACAATCCTTAGTGCGCCTCTTCTGTGCACCTGCGCCAGGAGCTGTCATCTTAATGGGTCGGGCACCCCAACTTTGACCATGAGGCGACTCAGAGCCGATACTCCCGAAACAGCCTTCGCTCCCGTTGTCATGATTTGCTCAGAGGAACTCATCTTCGAGTCGATCAGGTA
The DNA here is from genome assembly GCA_954870665.1 of Stratiomys singularior. NCBI lineage: Eukaryota > Metazoa > Arthropoda > Insecta > Diptera > Stratiomyidae > Stratiomys > Stratiomys singularior. The sequence continues at coordinate 78,478,400 of OX940877.1, read as the reverse complement.
CTTCACGTACTCCACCGCCGACTTCGATTCAACTAGTATGTCGTCAATACTGACCATCCTTACTCTAAGGATTCTTTTCTTTGTCAAGATGAAATCCTCAGTTTTCTTCGCGCTAAGCTGAACCCGCGAGTGGTTACCATTCGGTGCATTAGCTTACATGGTATTAGATGCGCTTATTCGACATGGTGTTCATCAACTAAAGCCACAACAGCATCCACGTAGCCGACAAACCGCCACTCATCTGACACCTCCGTCCGTCGAAGGACACGTGCCACAGGTTCCAACCGAGGATAGATTCCTGGGCAACACCCGATCTAATCGCTATTCTACGCTGGTCCTGTCTCGTGTCATAAAGCAAGCTTCGGTCCTTGAGGCAGTCCCTTAAAAGCTGCATAGTATATTCCGGAACATGAAAAGTATTTTTTAACATGCCCTGAATATCCACCCATCTAGCGTCTTTGAAGGCGGTATCAACGTCTAGCGTCACCAAAAAAACGAGCTGTCATTTGGTGCGGCTATATGCCTCTGTCTTTTGGACCGCGCTCCCCTTTCGTTTCCATGCTCCCCGATCATGGAGCTACGTGCTCAAAAACCGTACTGTTGTACTGCTCAAAAACCATACTGATTCGGCTTATCTCCTGATAAGCCGAATCAGTACGAATCGCGACAGTGAGTCTTTCCCTGATGAGCCTGAGCATGTGGACGGTGATTCAAGATTTCCCTGCCCAATGCTGATCAGCACAAGCCTCATCACTTTCCATTGTTCTGAGAAAGCCCCTTCCTGTTTGCTTGCACAGTATGTAAAGAGCAGTAAGTCAGGACAATGGTGCTACATGAGTCGCAATATCATAGCTGCAAAACCGTCTGGGCCAGCAGCTTTTCATGTTATCAATCAAAGAACTGCTTCTTCGAACTCCGACGTTGTGATGAGCGCACAATCAATTGCTGTTCCACTTGGACAGCGTGAACAGGGATGGGATGAGCGACGAAAAGTGCCCGCACTAATTACGTGGTTGAGGGTCGAGTGGACGAAAAAATAAAATATTCCACCGGAAATAAGAACAACTGTATTAAATTTAGTTTTCTTTATTTTAACACCGATTACTAGTATTGTACCTTAGGGCAACGCGACAACTGAGAGAGAGGTTACTTCTCATAGCAAATTTATAGTTTCGTAATAGCTGACACCTGCGTCTGGCTTCTTAGCATTTCTAAGAAACGATTCTAATGTTTTCCAGCCGGTGTCAGTTTCACCTGAATCTGCATCTTGCAAATTAACTGCAGATGTATGGAAATGTTTTTTATATGTAACTGTTTTTTATATGTAAGTGTTTCTTATATGTAACTCACTATCTCGTCCACTTTTTTTGCTTCATGTATACAAGGTCCCACGAATCCTTGTTCATATTGTCTAGAACATCTTGCTAACGACAAGCCTTTCTGTTTTTGGTCGGTTTCCGAAGGCAAATTCTAGCCGAGCTCTATTTTTCTTTCAAGTTGCATGCAGGTTGCATCACGATTTCGGAATCTTTGAGCTTTACGGCGAGCCTGTAACACTCATTTTGCTTTTCTGCGATTTAAGTCGACCACCAAAACACTGGCGTTGCCGTGCCGGAGTTTTAGACGGAGCATAGAAGCGCTGCAAGTAATCGTGTTGATCATAGTTGAGAGTCACCACGTCTTAGTCACCACGTCTTGAGCTACTAGTTCTTCGATCCCCTCTGAACGCTTCAACGGCGGCACTCCAACTGCCGTGAGCTGTCCGACAAATCTCTCAACTTCCGTCCTCCGAATGTTCTACCCAATTGTAGAAGGTGGAGAGTGCCTATGCTTCGAAACAGTATTAAAGATTTCAAGCATAATGGGATTTCCAAATGGGCTGCAGGAATGAAAGTACCGTAAAATGACTCGAGGGAGCAGTTTCAAAGTTAACCGCTTGGAAAAGAGTTGAATTATGTGTGAAGAAGGAAGAAGACAACACTAAAGCCCACATAATACATATATACCTCACAAAAAGTGAAGGATGGCCAGCAGAGGCTCTACTCAGAGCGCTGGCAGCCTCGAACAAAGGCCTCAGTACGAAGAAATACAGCGTCAGTACAGCGCGTACGCGCTGAGAGAAACGGTCAATTGCTGACCGCTGGAGTTGATGAGGGTATCGCCAACTACATCGACTAGCAAAATGCCTCCCTAAGATACAGTTGGGGCTGAATAAATATACATGGACTGAAGAAAATGGAGAAAACCTCCACGGCTTCGGTGGATGCAAGGCGGGTTGCACCTCCTAGGGCTATTGCGGTGGAGCCTATTCCTCCCACAGTGCTTGTGATGGGGCTTCATCTGGGACTGCTTGTAGGGAGACCATTCCTCCTGCAGAGGTTGCTGTAGAACCTACTCTGTCCGTTACTGATACAATGGAGCCCGTCTTTCCGGTGGCGGTTGAAGAGGGGGGGGGGGCAGCCACGGTCGTGACCAATGTCGAGGAGCGTGTCCCCCCGCAGTGGCGGAGATGGAGCAATCTCCATCTACCGCTGTTGTGAGGAGGGGTGGACCTCGTACAACCGTTGTGACGGGACTTACCTACGCGACTGCTGTCGGGGGGACGACTGATTCCGCAAGCGTCACCGGGGGGACTGCAGCATCAACAACGCTATAAGGAAATAAGCTTTGACGAGGATCCGAAGGAGTAAAAAACAGGGATTGCACCCGCAGTTTCCAAAGTGAAATGAACGAGGATGTTACGCGTTAGGCAAAGGTGGACCTTAAACATGGCGGCTTCGCCAAGCCGAAGCACAAGGCGGCTTCGGCTGTCTTGGTACGAAAATTTGTACCAAGACAGCCGAAACAAAAAATAGGATTAGTACTGATCCAAGAACCCTGGACACATGGGAATCGTGTCAGAGGCCTAAGCACTCACGACTCCATTGTAGTCTGAGCAGAGGGGCTGGATCCTCCCAGAGCGGGTGCTATGATAAAGAAACACATTAATTTTATATTTCTTTCAGAATACTTAACACGGGACTTGGTACCTCTTTAGACCTCAGAGGTCAAGGGCATGGTCAAGTGTGAAACCCGCGATGTAGTTATTGCATCAGCCTAGTTTCCAGGAGACGCGGAAAACATTCCACCAATGGAAGTACAAAGGCTAGTAGATTACTGTAAGAAAAAAAATATTCTACTCTTGATCAGATACGATGCTGACGCTCATAATGAGCTTTGGAGAAGCACTGACACGAATCATAGAGGTAGTGAACTACATGAGTTCATAATGAAACCAAATATGATTATCCACAATGCAAGGAAGTACTGGATATTACTGTTAGTAGTATTACCTTGGACTGCTTGGTTAGAAGATAGCATTTATCCAAGGAAACTTCCATGTTGGACCATAAGATCCTGAGGTATGATCTTGAGAGGCTGAGGATGGAGCCCATCATCAACAGCAACCCAAGACGCACTGATTTGGCACCCATTTACGTGGAAATCTCCAGTACGTCTCTGCCAAAAGGACCCCCAAAAATAGTCTTGAACTTGAGCATGCTGTAAATGAAGTTAACAAGGCTGTTCTGAATGCCTTTGAGGAGAGCTGTTTTGAACGTCACAGTTTCAGATTTTTTTTGCGAGAATGTTAAGGAAGCATCTGTGGCAGCTAGACTACACAAAGTCATGGCCAAACAGGGAAATAACTTTAACATTGCACTAAGGAAAAGTGACGGCGGTTTCACGGAAAATGAAAAGGTGCGCCATCAACTGCTCATAAAAACTCATTTCCCGAGATTGACGAGATGGTACAAGAAAGAAGACACAGCAGCTCGGAGTGAAAGGATGCTGCGACCATATGTACGGGAAAACGTATAAGGTGGGCTTTAAACTCTTTCCAGCCCTTTAAATCACCGGGATTAGATCGGGTATATCGAGCCCTTATTAAGAAGGGGCAAAATTTGCTTATATCGCATCTGATACGCCCCTTTTAGAAGTAGCCTGGCATTGGAATGTGTACAAAAGCCATGACGGTAGGTGAAAGCAGTATTTATACCCAAAGTGGGAAGAAATGATAAAACTAATCCAAAGGCATGTCAGCCGATTAGTTTAACGTCGTTTATTTTCAAAACGATGCAGAAAGTGGTAGATAATTATATTATGGCAACTCATCTAACGAAATATCCACTACATTCAAATCAACACGCATACAGGACGGGAAAATCAACAAACACTGTACGAGTTGACTCGCGGAATTAAAGAATCCTTAGAAAATAAAGAGATAGCACCAGGTGCATTTCTTGATATTCAAGGGGCCTTTGACAATACCAGCCACGATGCGAAAAAGAGGGTGCTGATGAAAAGGCAGGTTAATCCTAACCTTATTCGCTGGCTGGCTCAGTCACTGGCGGGGCGAACCGTCGTATGTAAAGTGGGATCAACCACCATCAACGTACTTACGGATCTTGGATGCTCACATGGCGGTTTTCCTTCACTACTGCTATGGACTCTTGTGGCACATGAAGTTTTAGGCAGACTGTCAGAAGCTGCGATGATATGTCACGCGTATGCGGATGATATCGCAATTCTAACCAGAGCAAAATAAGAAGGGACACTGTGTGATATAGTGCAGGGGGCACTACGAATTGTGAACAGCTGGTGTCAGGAGATAATTCTAAGGCTTAACCTAGATGAAACCACACTGATGCCGTTTATAAGAAGAAGAAATATGAACCAACTCCGCACCTTATATCTAAATGGGACGGACAATGGGTATAAGAATGAAATTAAGTATCTCAGTATCTGCAAAGGCTGTCAGAGGTCTGATTTTTTGCAGGAACATGACAGGCAAGTCCTGGGGTAGCCCGGGAATCTTGCCGTGAATGTACACTATGATGGTGAGACTAATCATCACCTATCGAGCGGTGGCTTAGGCAGACAAAGTCCAAGAACGCAAGACGAGGCTTGCACTCGATTGAGTACAGCGTTTGACATGTGTCTGTATCACTGAAGCTGTAAAGTCATGTCCCACGGCAGCTCTCCAGAAAATCTTCAACCTATCGCCACTTCATTTGGTGATAGAAATAGCAGCGACATCTACAATATCAAGAATCTTCCATAAAAGAAGAGAAAATGGCCTCACAATTGGCCACAAAAAGCAAGCTAAACTAGTGAAGGTGACCCCATTCATATATGCACCGTCGGATCGCATGACGTCGGCATTCAGCTTTCACAACAATTTTGTGTAGTCCTGAGTGACAAAAGAGAATGTAGTGTTGAATCCAATATGCACCTAATAAGGTGGAATGCAATCAGGGTAATGAGCAGGCGGACCAACTGGCGGAGAAAGAAGCATTGACAGCATTCATCGGTCTTGCACCCTTTAACGCAACAGGGCCCTAAAGAAAATGAAGGATAGAGAACGCGATAGGCTCTGAAATGGATTTCCAGGGCTTCGATTGTCAAAGCTGTTACTTGTGGTTTATGATGAGAAGAAGTTTCGAGATTGCATCGAAATGAATAAATTGAATGAATTTTCGAAATGAATAAAAGAAAGCTAAGGCTCCTGACAGGGATCTTCACTTCATCTTCACTTGATAGAGAATGATGAGGAAAGGTTTTGCAATCTTGCGGAGTAAACTTCAGTGCATCTGCTGGCACAATACGACGCACTGTCCCGCAGGAGAAGAGACAGCTAAGGAAGCTGCTTCCCTAGCGACGAGGAATTAGGACGCCTGAGGCCGAACTAGATCATTGACTTTCTCAGAAAGATCGATCTGCTCGAGGCCTTCTAGGCACACCGGAAGCGGGGGTCACAATAAACCTATAAGGGTTGGCTAGCATCATCCCCGACAAGAAATCAATCAATCAATGTCTCATGTACATGTGTCTTCAAACCTCATGCTACCATCACGCATTCATCTTGTTACTTCCCACAAGTAGTAGCACATCTATCCTACAAATATGTACTTCAAAATGGTGACTCCTGTGAGCTGTACCTGTATACTAGATCCAGAAATATTCGTAATTACAATTTACAGTTATGGAGAGTTACATTATGAAATTTTACACATAGTTTGGTAAATAATGAACAGAATATTCTTGATGGGTGAAAAAGCAAGCAGACAGATAGGCGGTACATTCTAGCGAGGCAACCAGAGTAAAGTAATTGTCACACGTTTAGAATTATTTAGGTTCATAATTTACTTTTCAGTACAATTGATCATCAATAAAGTGAGATTGTATGTTCCATCCAGTAAGCCCACAAACTGGCGACAATCAAACAGTTGACAGGAGTCTTCCTGAAAGACCCTGCGTGCCCGAAGAAGTGGAGGACCACACGGAATATAATCCTAAACCATACATGGACTACGACTGACCGAAATTCACGTTTTGGCCTGGTGGATAAGATGTTTTTGCCCTAGTTAAGGTGAGGTGACACTCAAGTGTGAAAGGGCCTTTCTTAATGATCATACCATCCCCGTTCCGGTGTAACCTTGGCAGGCTTCGGAGTATGTTCGAAGTTCGAGCCATTGAGCGGGTAACTGAGCTGGTTAAGATGAACTCTCGATTACCGCCAGTTTGGCTCTGAGCACCTCTCTTCAAAGAGCCTGATGTTAACGGTTCGAAGGAGGCCTATAAGCCATGGTATCTAGACAATTATACTCAAAAGAAAAGATAACGAGGAAGCAGAAACTTTCGCGAACGGATGGGCGGAAAATAGAAAATTCAGGACAATCAGCGATTCTTACTGTATTCGGGCGCAACAGGAAACCCATGGGGAAGCCGGAGTGACTATCAAAAGAAGAGCAGATACTCTTGCAACCTGAGAGAGGCGAAAAAACGATGGCATCATCACCGAGGTGACTGACGAAAAGATATAATCAATTAAAGGCAGACGTCGAACACTTCGATGATCCTAGATTGTGCAGAGGAAGAGCGGCTCTGCCATGAAGCGGAAGAGGTTATGAAACGTATCATTGCTACATGTAATGCACAAAGGAACCTTGGCAAAGAGGTCGAAAACGGATTCCTGGAGTTGGGAGACCTCTCAACACGAATAAGTCACTATTGATGCAGGCGGATGAAGTCAAAGGAAGAGCAAAACTTTGACAGCGCAGCAGTCGAATAACAGGGTGTCAGAATAAACAAAGGAAGGACGAGGACAGAGAGTCAAACAATCAAATTGTGGTGGAGGAAAGGTTTCAGACGGCATTGTCCAGAGCTACCAAGAAAGCAGCTTAAAAAAGCGGCCCTAAAGTTGCAAATCGATTAATCTCCACATGAACCGAAATGCAAAGAATCATCGCACGTAACCCAAGAAATAAAGAATAAGAAGCCCGTTTTCTTTGTGAGTTTTCCGTTTTCAAAAGGTGTTTTGAAATGTTTCGTGTTTTTTCTTAGATAAGAACGAGGTGCTGTGCTATTTGAAGTTATTAGTTGAGGCATGTAGGAAAATGTAGTTTTCTTCAAACTTGGTATTCCTGATTGGGACATTTTTTCCGAGTGGTATGTGAAATAATTCATAAGGTGTTCTTCTTGCTTTTATTGCAAATGTTATGAGGTCACCTCTTGGATGAACGCTTATCTTTACGTTAATCCATTTACGCTAAGCGCAAAAGAATGCGTCTAACATGCAGCTGAAATTAAGATGGATCTAGGAATTTCTTTCAAAATGTGCTACAATAAAATTTCTAATTTGGCGGATTACTGGTTGCATAATGAATGAGTAGGAAATGAATATATATTGTAAATGAAACCAAACTCTTATTTCGAAAATATATTTCAAAAGTTCCGAAAGAACTGAGAGTTCTGCCAAACTTTATTATGTAGACGAAGTCGTGAACTGAATAAACTTTACTTTTTTTAGGGATCGCTGTGGAAGTTTACGCGAAACCACTGATGAATCAATGACGAAATTCAACGGCAGATCCTCATCCAAGCCATATCTACCGCTCAAGCCGATAAAACACTATGGCATAAAAATATGCCAAAGATGTGACTCTAAAATAGATCACACATATGCTCTGAACGCAAACATTCGAAAAGATTCAGACGCTCCGGATTTAAGAACTTTTGGTGACAGGAATGTAAAAAATGTTAAGAGATGCAAAACAGCTAAAACTCTTTTAAATACCCCCAGCAGAAGAGGACAAAAACGACGGTAAAATTGAAACTAGCTGGGAGTGGTCCGAGGTTCACACGAGCAAGGATCCTGCTAAATGTTGGAGATTACATGCCGGTAAAGGAAAGGAAAAGAACGCGGTGTACATTAAAATGTGAGCAATTAAAAAATAAATGTGTATGTCTCACACATATGAGTGTATGCATTTGTGTATTATATTTTCATTTCATATTAGAAAAAGAAAGAAACTTATGGCAAACCCTTATGCATAGTAGAAGGACTTTGCCTGGGATATGGTAATCACAATAGTGGTTGCTCATCTTGAAGCATGTAATGAAAGTCCTGACACTATTCAATGGGAGGTTTTACACGAACTCAAGAATATAGTTCAAACAATCAACTAACGACAGCGTTCCGATTGCTGGCAATATTTGCCGATAACATTTTCAGCATCGTACTTCGAACTTTTATGGACACACTCAACAAAACTTCGACCTATGAAAATATCCTGATGCATGGAAGCCAGCAATAATTATGGCCTGAAAGAAATAATCCTGGCCAGCGGTGATGCCTGCAGCATGTTTGTGGCATTTATACTGGCTACAATTTTAAACTCCATTTAAAAGGTGCAAGACATAATAAATAATACACAAGTGCTCGGACATAATTCCCATTTTTAGGGGTGCGGAGGCCAAGTCAAAAGCACAATAATTAGCATATCGCCCTCATATGATAAAATCGTGCCATTTAGTTAAAGGCGTTATTTTTAGGTGACATAATTGCGCTCGCAATCATATCACAGAACGATAAGTTTGACCCGAAAACTATTTGAAAGAGCCTCGCCGTTGAATAAATGGTTTCTTTGAATGAACATTTCAAAATGTTGCGTATGATTGCGCAGTATTGTAACAATTTCAATTTATCACAATGTTCAGAGTGACAATTTTGTCTCGAATTGTTTGCATCTTAATACAAACATTGTCTAGTAGGTACTCGATTATACCCAAATATCAAAACGTGTGGTAGAATTGCATAACTTTTGCTATTGCTTTGTTATGGCTGGTCATACAACGATAACTTCTTACGTTACCTGGAACGTAGTATGCGTAATAAGAGCATGCAGAAAAACAGATGAGGTCTCAGAACTTTTGGGTGAAAGCAGTATTATAGACATACCTTGACCACGAGGAAGATACAGAAGAAAGTTGCTGAATCTAACCAGCATTCCATATGAGGTTTTCTGCCCGTGAATCGTGATTCAACAATCTCATTTTCGATAATCACATCAACAGTTTAATGCATGGTACATGACACATGAAACTACCTCTGAAGGTCTTGCTCCATGTGACTTTAAATCGCTGTGAATGCACTAGAAGTAATTAGTAATATTTAATCCGGCTTTTATGCTCCTTGTGGATATACGTTTACCCTTGATGCTGCAAAGTTAGTAAAAGTTCGCTTTAAATGCCATGCATACAACATTTAAATTACTCATCTTTGTAACTCTATGAATAACTGAAATAATCAGGTTCAAAGTTTAAATTATCAGATGAATGCAATTTTCGATGTCATGTCGTTTGGTGACACATTAAAATCATTGAAAAGGTTATGAGAAAAGACATTCCACCTCCGCAACATTCAGATTACTCTATCATTTGAATAGCAACTAGGCTCATTGCACACTTGAGGTTATTATGTAGGCACGAGTAGCTTCGGCATAAATACAAGTCCATATGTAAGGCGCAGTAATATTCATACGTAGGAATACCGTATGCATAGCACAATGAAGGCAGATCAAGTGGGCCATAAAGCGGAATTTGTGGAGACGACACTATGCAAGGTCGCTCGGAAATCCTACGAATTGCACATGGAATGCCTAATGCATACTTTCCGCACCTTGTTAGGACTTTCTTCGTGATTTTCACACGGTTGCTGACAACGGAGGGAAGTCAGTCATATTTCAGCTACCTCACTCGTTCGGAAGAGGTATCTAGTTAGTCAGAGTATAATATTAATGTCAGAGTCGTTCTAGCCCATCGATGAAACTTTTCAATGACTTAATCATTGCCAGTGGGTAGCGAGTTTTGAAATACTAAATCAGGTATGATAATATGTGTAGTTTCCGGTAATACGTACGTATGCTTGGATTTTTCTTCAACTGCTAGCAACACCTCTTTTTGTTGAAGACATGCAAACTTAACTTTCTTTCCAGATAATTGAACACGAGTCTCATAAATACGTTTGGCAAAAAGCTCAGTATTTCAGAACAGTCTGAAATTATGGTAACAACTCATAGACTGGGTGGTACACTTAGCATTGGATGATTAATTCAAACGCAATTGATTAATGTATACTTCAGCAGTGTTTACTCTCAGAATGAAATTCGTTTGTAGGCTTTGACTAGGCTGACAACAGTCACTTATTGCGAAACACTATTGATTATTTAATTTTATCCAAATTCATCCTCCACAATTTTAATGTACTTCTTTTTGCTGTTGGTTTTCCTTGGTCTTAAAAATTAAAGATACAGTCAGTATTACATATAAAAATAATAAAAATTCCCTCGCCTTTATTGATTGCTAATGGGAAGCAACAAATTGAATTCCGAACATCTATTGATTGTGAATTTATGATTACAATTTCTTACCCTGACGCTGCTTTTGAGTATGTGTGTTCTTGCACGGTTGATTCTGGGTAGCGTTTCTCTCTTTTGTATTTTTCTTGATACAAAATTTTTAGGCAAATTCATGAATCATGTTATCTTTAGTTAATTTATTAATTTATGTACAGTTATTAAATATATTGCCTCATAGTCAACAGTGTTCGATTACACTTGTTAACAAAATTTTAACATTTTTTATCACACGAAAACCCATGGCAAATTTTGAAAGCATTAGGGCTATTAACAATAATAGAAGGTTTATCTTTAAGGACATCACAATATTATCTATTAATAAAATACAGAAAAATTTGAGAATTTGAGCTTAAATTTCGATTTCGGTCAAAGGACCACCACGCACCAGTTTACAGCGGTCGATTTGACCGGAACGTTGGGAATTTCGCGTAGGATGTTGTTTTTGAGCTCGTCTAAAGTTGCTGGCTTGTTGGCATGGACCAGTAGATTGAAAATGCTCCATTAAGAGAAATCCAATGGCGTTATATCGGGCCAATTATCGAGGTAACACGTTCCCAAAATTTGCATTTCAACAAATCGTGTGAGGCGTCCTGTCTGGCAAGCCGTGTTGAAACCAACATATCGTTGATGTCAAGTTCGTTCAATTCTGGCCACAAATAATCTTCCAACATAACACGATAGCGCTCTCCATTGACGTTAATATGGCGATCATTTTCGTCCACGAAAAAATACGGTCCAATCACACATGCGACATGAAAACCGCATCGAACAGTAATTTTTGTGGATGTAATGATGTGTCGAGATGCACTTGTGGGTTTGTTGCTGACCAACAACGCATATTTACTTATAAACAGAGTCATTGAGCGGAAAAAGAGCTTGCTTAAGATCTTCAGCGATAAAATCTAGATTTATCGCTTGATTTTACGACGAAATTGTTCATTTTCTTCAAGCTTTGCCAGAGCCCAATTGGAGAAATTTCGGCGTTTCGAATGATCAAGTGGTTTTATCACTTTGTCAATTTGAGTCAATTTGGTATGGGAGTGTAGTTTAAGTGATGCCCACTCTAAAGAACAAGAACGGCTGCGATAGTTCCTTCGCTTCGAGCGGTTCGACGTCTTTTTGGCACCAATACATCCAGTAGGGAAAATTTGGGCTCAAACTTATCCACTATAGCACGCAGGGCCTATCGGGTGGGACGATTATTATGGTCGAAAATTGGAGTAGGCGCTCTTAAAGTTGGGACCAACTACCAGTATTTCAGTAGTTATTTTTAATGACTTCCAAACGTTGCTGGCTTATTAACATTACCATGATGAAAATGTTGACTGCAAATAACGTTTTGATATTAGCAGCTCATTGAAAAGCTTCAGTGCGTTCATATAAAGATACATGTATCTTTATGTGCATATATAGGAATTGTTGTCCCTAATGGAAACCCTTATATAACAATGAAAAAAAAATACACATCAGGTTTTCTAGTGACATCAAAACATATGTACTATATAACCATATATATGTATATATAACTACAAACATGAGTGCATTTTAGAATAAATACTGATAACTCATGTGAATTTTTGGCTTTTGGTAGGGCCTTTCTGATTCTCCAATAATAATCTGGTAGTATTCCTGGTACCCATTTCCCTTGTCAGCAATTACTTAATGGAAAGTAAATTTCCTGATGAGAGCGATGAACTTGCACGTCATAAAGAGCATCCTACTTTAATTTAGACTATATACTATAAACTATAATAAAAGCCGCAAAGAAATCTAAATAAAAGTCCGGCATACATATGTACGAGGGTCAGTCAGTTTAATGGTGACAGCGCTCCGCGTGGCGAAAGGATAAACGAACGAAATTTTAGGAAGTTGTTCTCTGATCTACTTGACCAATTTGAAGCATCGCTGAGACCGATGAGTCTATTTTTGTGTTTTTTACAACGATTTCAAATGGAGTACCGGATAGAACTAGCGTCCAAATGAGAACCGCGTAGTGTGAAACGTTTTTTCACCGCAAAAAATTATCCGCTATTGAAATTTATCGAGAATTATCGTCTGTATACGGTGAGCAGTGTATATGGTTACGCGTTAGCGATTAGCATAACAGTTTTCTCCGCATGCAAGGTGTTAGCGACAGTGTTTTGGGATTATTGAGGTATTCTTTTGATTGATTACCTGGAAAAAGGCAAGACTATCAACGCAGAGTGCTACTGTTGTGTTTTGCATTGTGTACGAAAAGCAATCAAAAACAAACGGCCAGGTTTGCTGAGTAGCAAAGTATTTTTGATTCTCGATAATGCTCATCCGCATTCTGCCCGTTTAACTCAAAGAAAAATGGCCTCATTTAAATGGGACGTTTTTGAGTATCCTCCTTATCCTCCTGACTGGGGCCCAAGTGATTTCCACCGTTTCCCGGCGATGAAATCAGCGTTTGGCGGCATAAGATTCGACACGACAGATGACATCACCGAGGCAGTCGCAGCGTACTATAAACATTTATAAACATTCATAAACAAACAGACGCGAAACATTTCGAAGTCGGAATTACAAAATTAGTTTGTAGGTACAAAAAAATGTATTGAGAGAGATGGCGACTTAGTAGAAAAATAAAAAAAAAATTCTAAATTTTCCGAAAATGACCTTGTTTTTTAGTTTTGTCATTTAAAACTCCCGGGCATTGGGAAGGCAGGTAAATTATTTCTTAGATTGTCTATGACACTTGCCAAGCGTCTGCTTGTCAACAGGTTTAACTATCTCCGAGTTACACATGTTTTTGTAAACAACCAAAAGAGAATTTTTTGATTTTTACAATGGGTGGTTTTGTTGAGCAAAAAACTTGCATCAAATTTTGTTTGCGGAACGAATATTCTTGTGCGTACACGTTTAAAAATGTTGCGGAAGACATTTGGTGATCAAACTATGGCACAAAAAACATTTCTAAGTGGTACAAACAGTTCAAAGCGGGCCGAGAATGCGTTGAGGACGAACCGCGCTCTGGACGACCATCAACGTGTACCGACGAGGGCCACGTTCAAAAAATCAAAGATTTATTATTAATAAATTAATACATCAAGTGAATGGGAGACCGCGCTGATAGTGTTGGAATATCATTTGGCTCACTCCGAACTATTTTGAAAGACGTTTTGTGTCTCAAAGGCGTCAAGTCTCGATTGGTGCCGAAATTGCTCAATTTTTCGGAAAAACAGCGTCGCTTCGATGTTTGTGAAACTTTGCTGTCTAACTATCAGGACCACTTGAAATGCATCATTACTGGAGACGAGACTTGGATTTACGCATACGACCCTGAAACCACCGACCAATCCAGAGAATATCGTGCAAAAGGTGAAGCAAGACCGAAACGACCATGGCGAAGTCAATCAAAAATCAAGGTCATGTTAACAGCTTTCCTCGATTATCGTGGTGTGGTGCACTATGAATTCCTTCCGCCGGGCCAAACTGTCAACAAAAAATATTATTTGAGCGTTGTGCGTCGTTTGCTTGAAGCTTTTCGTCTGAAACGGCTGGAATTATGGGCGAACAACTCTAGGTTCCTTCATCACGATATTGTACCATGTCATACTGCATTAGTTCTTCGCGACTTTTTTGCCAAACTCGACTCATATAGTTCCGCAACTACCGTATTCGCCTGATTTGGCTCCGTGCAACTTCTGGCTATTCAGCAAACTCAAAAGGCCGATTCGGGGAAGCCGTTTTGACACGATTGAGGAGATAAAAACCGAATCGAAGAAGGTCTTGAAGGCTATGCCGGAAAAACACTATTCCGACTCCTTCGAGGACTTGAAAAAGCGATGGCAAAAGTGCGTTCTATCAGGCGGGGATTACTTTGAAAGGGATGACATTGATTTAGAAGAATAAATAAAGAATTTACATTTTATAAGCAATTTCACTTTACTTTTTGATCACAGTCGTAGATTCAACTCAACTGAAACCTTATTAAAATTGACTGAATCATCTGCCGTAGAAAAATAAAGCTTTATTTCTTCGTTATGATGTACGAAATAAGAAACCTTTATATCAGGAAAAAGTAAATTCCACTCATTTAATCCTCGAAGGCACAATTTTTTTTTGGCCGGTTCAAATCACGTACTAAATCATTAAATCACTTTATGTCAATAAGTATATGTTTATCATGTTGACAATTAACATCTTTGGTCATTATCTTGAGGTGCCCTACTTTGCTGATTTAGAACGAATTTCGGGCTAGAATCCTGACATTTTAATCAATTTGGAAGGCATAGGCAGTGCGGTACTATGTTGGAAGGATCTGCTGGCAGCAACAAGTTTTGATACTGGATAGTGTGTTTGAACTTTATTGTTATACTTTTTGTTTGAATTGAACAAACATAACAATTATTGGATCTTTCCGAATAAAAATACAGAATTATTTTTTTCCCAAACATATTCAGCTATTAGGCTGATATATTTTTCAGGACTTTCAATGAGCTTATGTTTATCTTCATTAAAAAAAGGCTTCATTAGGATTGTGAGGTGAGTGATGTAAAATATTGAATTGCACCTTGTGCAGGTAGCCAAAGCAACGCGGCACTTGTGAAGAGGCACGTTATCGTGTAGAAGCAGGACATCTTTAGTGAATTTACTTCTTTACTAAATCTTCTCGGGTGGTAATGTGACGTACTTGTGCCATTATGGAGAGTCCTGTTTGGACTAACGTTCATAATATTTAATGCAAGTTTCGTCTCCAGCAACAATGTGATTCAAAAACCTCATCTTGTACTTACTACAAAGGTCCAAAAACACTCAGAAAATTTCTACGCAGTATTGCATCAGAGGCGGCGTGAACATTCTCGGCATCTATTTTCGCTGACCTTTGTCATACTAAATATTGAACGTGTAGAATTTTAAAGATTGTCTTATCCGATACTCCAGGAGTTTTTGTAAGCTGTTGTTCTTTAGTCGAGCATCTTTTATATATTTATTTTTTGATTTTTTGAATTTTTTTATTTTTTGCATTTTTTATGCAGTATTTTATAACAATTATGCAATTTTTTTATTATTATTTATTACATATAATGTCATACAATTATCACATATAATTTCTTCGAAAGGTATTTTTATTTTTTTTTTATTGTTACTATGTCTTATTCTTATTATAGAAATACTAATTGAAATAAATCATAATAGGAATAATGAATCAAGAATTAAAATACATAGGGTTAGTGCTTCTGTATGGCTTTGAAGTCTAGGTTGACACTTTTAGTAAGGAGTTGCACAGAGGGCGTCTCACACAGGTACAGAAGCAAGGATTTTTGGTACCCGCGCACTGTCATTGAGCTGGCGCTGTTCTTAGTGCTATTTTCTTAACAACGAAGGCGAGTCGTCTTACGGAGGGGAAAGTCGGAGAGACAAATTATTGCATCGAGAGGATATAAATATGGGTACACGAAGCGCGACTCAAGTGGATCGCACGAATTGTCAGTAAGCAGGGGCTGTGGTTCAGCAGAAAGCATGGTGAGACAGATTATTACCTGACGCAACTACTCAGTGGGCACAGATATCTTCAGTCTTTAACCATGACATTATAGATGTTGCAATCCAGAAATAATTAGAACTGCATATTACACGATTTGCGGACGATTCTTCTTATACAGAAGGGTACCATTCATGCCATCTATTTTTGCTGAAAGATGGGTTTTGCTAACTCAAAAATTAAGAAAACCGTTCAAACAGTCTTATTCCGATGTAATGTGAGAAACTGTTACAAGCTAATTTCTCGGTGCAACAGGGGAGGTGTTTAGTTGGCAGTCCGGTATCCACGGGAAATTTGACACTCAGGGCGTGAGTTGGCTTCACCTTCCAGCCACGAAAAAGTTCCGTTTTAATTGTAGAAATATTATTTCATATGGTTAATACATCGTAGGAAATACAGCATGTAAATTCAAACAGAAAAACCGAATTTGGCCGAAGAAATTGTATCACATCCCTGATATTTTATCGATTATGTTCACTTTAATGAACTATTGAACCCTTCTTTTACTAATAACAGCAAAGGTTTTGTCGTTTTTCCTGTGATATTAAAATAAAGCTGATAGTGGTCTCGGAATTTTTTTAAGTATAAGTATTTAAGTATTAAATATTTTTTAAGCCATAATTATCGACCATTTTAAAATAACATTTAAACCAAAAATCCCTTAGGGAATTTGGGGATTGTTATCAAAAGTTGATTGATATATACAAGTGTGATAAAAGAGTCATATTTGAGAAAATATTCTTTGATTTGACTATGTAGCTGTTGTCAAAATGGTGAAAAAAGAACTAAAAAGTTAATTGGAAACAGCGGTACCGTTAACAGCTAATTTCGAGAAAGTTGGGGATTCCAGGATGGCATAATATGTTTGACATGAAGCTCGCTACAAATTTAGAGTGTCAAGGAAAACCCCTTTGCAAGCAACGTAAACAGACTGGAATTGCCTTTGCTGAGAATTGAATGAATCGTCTAAGCAAAAAATAATAAATAAAATGCAAAACAACTAAAAATAACGACGAGTACGAGTATAAATAACAACGAGTATTTTATACCGTGATGAATGTATACCAATATACCGAAATCCCAATACAGAATCAAATAAAAATTGTGACGGTTGATTCATATGTTGGGGTAACGAAGCCACAAGTGGAGTTTTTATTGATGGTATTATGCATCAATTTATTTAAATGAACATTTTGAAAGCGGATCTCAAAAAGTGCCAAGAACATGGGTCTTCAGAATGATTACTATTCTTTACGTGACAACGAATCAAAGAAAACTACAAACCAAGTGCCAAAATGGGTTTAATATAACACTCCTCATACTTTCAAGGCTTACCCTCAGCCCTTTTTTGTAAAGTGAATTTTTAAGGAAGTATAGAACTTTGAAATGAAATAAAATTTAATTAAATTGTTTTGATTGCCATGAAATTAGTTTTATTCGAAATTCTAAGCCATTTTTATTTGGAAATGATTTCGAGTCTCAGCAGCATTTTGGAAGATACATGGACCAACGATTCCACTGGCTCATTCTATCAAGTTAAATTTATTTTTAAATTTCCATTTTTGCTATTAAATCAAAAAGCAAAAACTTTATCAAATTAATCAATACAAAATCAGTCTTAAAGGGGTTCCTGATCTTCTAATGACTGATTTCCAATTTACTTCTGTTACAACTTCAGTATTGACCATTTAATTTTTTTTTTAAATATTAAGTTTAAAACTTGCATGATATACAAAATAACACTAGAAGATTTATATTTATCAGAGGGATTTCAACATAAAGGAATGGAATCCTATTTTGATTTGTTAATTTGCCTTCAATTTGTGGGTGCAACAACAAAACCCACTTCCAAATATTTACCTAATGTTGAATGCCTTTTTATCTCTGTCTGAAATGAGTCACCTGGAAGTGTTAGCGCTTTAAGTGGCTACGCTAGCCCACTAACGTCTACAAGGAACAAAATTTCGTCCATTAGTTCATATAAAGTTGGAAGTCTCCCTAAAAAGCCTCAGATCATACAAATTAAATCTAATTATGCATATGTTTTTTTTCCTATTCTACTAAGAGATGGCGCCAACGAAAGTAAGTGGCATATCAATTTGATACCTACGGAATTTCAATCGTCTGACATTTAGCTATAAACACACATAAATTTACGTTGCGAAAACTACCGTGTTTCTTTTATCATGTTGATCAACCATGTCGAATTTTGTTTCTGCATTTGCAGCCCGCAATGCTTTTCTTGTTTTACCAAATGAAGAAATTGTTGAAAGTCATCGTTTGCTGGCAGGAACATATGGTGGATACGCTCCATATATTAAAACACGTAAGACATGGTTCCAACCATTCAAAAGTGGCGATTTCAATGTGAAAGACAGCGAGCACTCTGGTAGATTCCCAATGATCCCCGGAGAGAAGTCATTGGAGGAGTTATTTGATGGAGACCAAACTCAACGGCAATAATCTTACGCATTAAATGTGTCATAGGAAATGATCAGCAGACTTTCAAGGGCAATGGGAAAGATTAATAAACTCAATAAATGGGTCCCACACGATTTCAATGAACGTCAAATGGAAAATCGCAGTCATTTGGGAAATGATGCTTCGGCGCCACGAAAGGAAAACGAAATTCGCATCGAATTGTGATGGATGACGAAAAATGGTTATATTTTGAAAACCCGAAGCAGAACAAATCGTACCTTTCACCTGACGAAGCTAGTCCTTCAACACCAAGGCCAAATCTCTTCGGCAAGAAGACAACGCTCTGTGTCTGGTGGGAGCAGAGTCGTATTGTGTATTATGAACTCTTGAAACTCGGTGTAACCGTTAATATGTAACATCACCAAGTGATAAATTTGAACCGCACATTTATCGAAGAACGCCTGGAATGGGCCAGAAGACATTCCAAAGTGATGTTTCCACAGAAAAATGCGTCGTCGCACACAGGAAAACTAGTGAAAGATACAGTGACAAACGGGACATACTTCTGCGCCCATCGTATGACCATCATCTCTTCACATCACTCTGTGAGCAGCAATCCCAGAGCAGCACTTCAACAATTCCGAGGAAGTTAGAAAGTAGCTCGACGAATTGGTTGTTGTCTTTCGCACAAACCATTCGTTTTTCTAGCATGGTATTCATAAATTACCATAAAAATGGGTGAAATGTGTTGAAGCCGATGGCCCTGGTATTGTGCAGTGGCAATTCCAGTCGACAGATGAACGCATGAGGACCAGAGATGATATCGAAGCAATATCCCACTCGAATTCAAGCACAAGGACTTAGTGCAGCTGTAGACTCACGACGATGGAAGAATCTATCTGAAGCTGCATCATGATTGGGAAGATACGAAAAACCTGCGCTAAAACTTAAAATAATAAATCTGAACGGGCTCGTCCGATGAAAAAACATAACATACAGGGATATGGATTTTGTGGTGAACTGTTCGTCTGGTAGTCTGTGATAGAAAAGTTCGAGTAAGTTAGTCTGAAGTAAAAGCCTGTACCAGAGAGACCTCGTGGACAATCCACATGTGGTGAATTAGGCACTGAAAGAACTGAACCAAGCTTTAATTTCAATTAGAAGATCAATATATTGGTTGACGCTGCAATCGCACTTCAGAATTGAAAATGTTGGTTTCTTTTTCTTTCTTCCATACACCATTAAAACTCAAATTTCAAAGTTGCCCGTTTCCAATGACATATGTTCGTTTCTTCATCGAAGTGCAGGCACGCGTTCAGCAAGCCAAATTGTTATCAAACACAAGTTATTCCCCTACATGTTCATTCAAAAAGTAACTTCGCTTGTTTCTTCTCTGACGACAAGTGTTTTATTGAGCATAGTTTTACGAATGAACTCCTTTATTAGCAGAAATACGATGTACTGCTCCTTAAAGTCAATGAGTACATTCGATAGAGTCATTGATGTTAATTCATGCATCAATCAGTCAACACATGGAACTTTGGCCCTTAGAATTTCTAATTACCAATAATGGACAGTTTGGTACCAAAGGAAATCTGTTTGCATACTTGCATTGTTCGTCCAACTGGGCATCCTTCAACATGCTTTGATAAATTCAAGAGATATCACTTTACAAAGCATTCAAGTGCAATAGTTTATGATGTGAGCAGGCGGACATATACGATATACCCATAGATACTTGTGAAGACAATTCATACTTACTTGGCTTTGTGCTAAAGAAAGATCTGCGTGTAGAAACTGTTCAAGTGACGCTGTTTGACAGTAATTTCTAAATGGAAATAGTTGATAGATTGTTATATACTATAATTACATGTTCACAGCTGAATTGCGGGTTTGGTTGGAATTGTATCGCTTCTAGAGAAGTTATATAAAGCTCATTTTACATCATTAATTTTTTCGATTCAAAATAAATAACAATGACATTACTGAAATCAAACAATCAATTCAATGGGACTCTATGGATCTAATCCTATGGAACGAAAAAAATAGTACAAAAGAAAACGAATTAAAAATCTTCCTGAAGTTTGGAGACTGAATAACTAATGTGATGCCACAAAGCACCAGCTGTCCTGGGCGTTAAGGCCGGAAGTGAACGCTAAATGTCTTTAACGTATAGCTTCAACAAAAACAACAAATGGTGGCAACTTCATCCAATGGTTGGTAATTTCCAATGGTGGAAATCGCTGAGGACCCTTAAAAAACAAGATACAGAGAAAGTTCAAGCGTTAGAAAAAGCCACAGAAATGGAATCAGATTTATAAGCAACAACCGATCAAAGGAGCCAAAAAGAAATGGTTATTGTGGCCAAGGAAGCTTCCTGTTGAAGCAAAGAAAGAAAGAGGTCCTACGCGATCCAAACAAGACCATCGCAGCTAACCATAGCACTTTCAGATGTTCAGGAGGAAGAGACTGAGGTCGTGCCGTCTGATTTTTTTGTCTAAGAATCTATTTAACTCTTTGTAGTCGAAACGGAAGAGTGAACGCTATTGGAATAAAAAAGCAAAGGAAATCAAATCTTCTCACACAAGATATGGGAATGTTATAAATCAAGGGAGCACGAAAAGAAAGCCTAAAATTGAAAATGGAGTGAACTCGTGGAGTATGTACCATACAGAAACATCAAAAAGTTTTGTTTTATATAAAAATCATAATCAACTTATGTTTACAATTTAAGGTAAAGGGATTTATTTCCAAGGCATCTAAAACATTTGATTCAAAAAAGGTCAGTTAAGACCGCTACTGCATCAAGTGTATGTAGATTTTCTCCATATCGTTTGTTTTTCAAATTATTACGAATTATAGCAAATGATTATTATAGGAAATCAGGGGAGTACATCAATTTTTATTGATGGGATTACGGCAGAGATTATTGACTTCTCGCTTACCACAAAAAAACTACTAAATGAGATGAAAGATTGGAGACCGTGTGATAAACCCAAGTTAGTGGGTCATTAACTTACCATCAGAAGGTAAGGGAAGACCTACTTGGTTCATTACAAACTGAGCAAGGTAGATTGGAATGGATTAACAGATGCCAATTCAACAGACGGTTTTTAATCTGTTGACTCTTTTTTTTAGCCTAGCTTGCATCAAAACCCGGAATACAGATTGAGAAGCTTATAGCGGAATCTGAATTCCTTCAGGTCCAGTAAAAGAAGAGCAAAGTTTGCTAAGCAACAAAACTGAAACAAAATGACCCGACTACCCGGCTAAGTAGGGCTTTTGAAACATGAAACCGCAGGCGGAGACGATGCTTCAGAGAATCGATGAATGTTCGACAAGCTGTACCATGGATTGCCTCAAACTCCTAAGGGTATGTTTTGCAATGGTACAGTCCACATAAAAGAGATCAACACTAAAGGATAATCTTGTCAGATGCCAAGTAAAAAAGAATCAACTAGTGAAGGAAATGTTATCAAACAGCATCAAACAGATGGAAAACTTAAATGAAAATATTAAAAAGAAAATGTCAACATAATTGGCAAAAAATGTATAGCAGTGTGAAAAAAAAACACTAAAAACAAGAAACACCTATGAAGCTTACTGGAACATTCATTAGAAAAATATCACCAAATCCTGCCCTTATTTAATTATGCTTTATATTTTCTTTGACTTTAAGGAGTGGTTACTCAAACAAGACAACTCTTTGACATGGAAGACAAAAATGAGAAAGTATCTCCTCTTGTCGTAACTGTCAATGACAGAAAGCTATTTTACATACAAAGGAAACTCCTACAAAACTAAAGGAGAAGCCGCTAAGAGAAATCAGCGATTTTTAGTGAAGTGCTCATTATTACACGGTATATTCTGGACAATGCAAAGTTGAATGTATTCAAGACCTTAAAGATCGAGAGAATTGTGAATAAAATCAGAGGAACTTGACAAAAGCATTTCTACATCCGGCTTATAGAACAGCGGGTAATTATGTACTTTTTGACCCCATTGTCGTAGGGGGTGGGGGTTGCGGGGGATGTTCACGAGGTGCTCTCTGAACATAATTCCGTTGGAATTAGCCGTCGGTCACCAAAACCGGTCAGCAAAACTATAATAGTTACTAAAGGTGATTCAGTTTATTGATATCCATCAACCTGTCATCATGCGTTTGTGTGAATTCATCACTCTCGTGCAAAATCGTGAAGAATTCTTGAATTTTTTATTTGCGAAGCGAGTAATTCGTGAACATATTGTGTGTCGAGAGTGTGGTACTTTTATTAATGTCAATCGAAACACATTAAAATTACAATGCCCATCATCTACATACAAGGTTATTGCGAAAAGAAAACGGCAAACAGTTCGGTGTACGTATCGCATTTCTGCTCTTACGGGTACCTGGTTTCATAATACACGAGATTTGGAGAGAATTTGCAAATTCATAGGATTTTTCTGTTGGTTTCCACCTTCACATGTTGAATTATTAATGGCAGAGTTATCACTTTCAAGCAGAATATGTGTTGACTATTTATCTTTTTGCCGCGAGGTAATATTCTTTAAATAATGATTTTATTGGGTCATTGAGCGAGTTGTTACATTATAAATCATTATTATTATAATGTAGGTTTGTCAACATTGGGTTCGACAACGTGAAAAACGCATAGGAGGTATTGGACGGACAGTTGAAATAGATGAAGCCAAGTTAGGAAGACGCAAATATCACAAGGGACGCTTAATAACAGGTCAATGGGTGTTTGGAGGGATCGACCGTACAACCAAGGAGGTTTTCATAGTACCTGTAAGAACACGGGATGCTGAAACTTTGTTATCGGTGATAAGACGATATATCATGGACGGCACAACAATTATATCAGATTGTTGGCGTGCATACAATTGTTTAAATGAAAGAGGTTATCAGCATTTAACTGTTAATCACTCAATGAATTTCGTAGATCCCGACACTGGTGCTCACACTCAAAACATAGAGCGTGTGTGGAGGGATCTACGAGGTGCTGTTCCTAAGTATGGGCGAAAGAAGAGTAACTGGTCTTTTTATATCGCTGAATTTTTATTTAAACGCCATTTCGAGTATCGCGAACGGATTGAAGCTTTTTTCAACGCAATTAGTGTAATGTTACCCATTACAGAGGATGATTTTCCCTCAGAGTCATCGTAATATTGTAATTATTTTGTAGCTATTGCATAATCATTGTCAAATTATTGTGTAAGTTGCCAATAAGTGTAATAAATTATAAATTCACAAATATAACAATTTCAACCCTTCTTAATTTTTTTATAAGAGATGGCCGACGGCTAATTCCTTCGGATTCTTGTCAAGAGCACCTTTTTACATTACCCCCCGCAACTCCCACCCCCTACGACAATGGGGTCAAAAAGTACATAATTACCGAACAGCGTACTGGAAGATAGTTACTTAGAAGAAGTTACTTAAAGAAAGTTACTTACTACAAAGTAAAGTAGAAAGTACGCTAAACGAAAGTCCATGCGAATTAACTGCAAAAACCAGCTGAAAAGCATCTTCTGATCAACTTAGGACAAACTGCAACTACATGAGAAATCAGGTGTATGCCGTATCTAACGTCCTGACTGGTGCGAAGATTACAGTGGACAAACTATGTACAACACAAGGGTGTTAGAACATTTAAGCGAAGCAAGTATAGTGAAAACCAGGGAAAAGAACAACAATTCAAGATCAGCAGTAGCATAACAAAAGATCTTCAAATCAAAATGGCTGACGTAACGCCAATACGAGATGCAAGAGACGTATGTAAAAAAGTCTTGCAGCATTCACGAAAATACCATGCTAATGAACAATGAAGCCGCGAATTGAGAATCTTGGCACTTTAAGTTGATTAATTAGGTCATTCCACAAAGGCAATAATAATCATTTTATTTTAGTAAATAGGACGAGGGTTCGCCCGAGTGGATCCTGAGCTTGATAGCCGGAACCGGTCTCGTCATATTGGACACGGGCCAGACTCCTTCTTTTCGTCGATGGAGTTACGTTGGAACCATACCCGATTTGATATTCGCTTCGAAGTGCTGATGGAAGCAGTGAAGCTTATGCTGATTAGCAAGGGAAAAGGATATCTCATGTCGCCATCTATGTAACGCCCACTGTGTATGCAAAACATGGCCAGGAAAGTTTACGAAAAATTTATCAGAGAAAGACTCGCTCACGGCAGGATGGCTTTAGAGCCGCCACCATCGATGCAGTTGGAGAAGCACGGCACACAGTAATTCCACACGACGAGTTGTCCTGCTAGTTGCCGTGGATGTCCGAAGTGCCATTAACTGCGCTAGATGGGTGTTTTGGAGGCTATTATTTATAGATAGATATTTTGGAAGCGGTTGGAAACAATTTTCAAGTACCAATATTTCTGATGCGGATTTCGAAGCAGACCACTTTGCGACTCGAAGGAAGGTAACCGAAAGACGATACTTATTTCAAGTGTTGCTCAAGGCTCCATCCTCGTCCCGGCCTGGTGAAATATTTAAAACGATGGACTGCTGTGGCTTAAACTTTCGGATGCGGACAATGCCGCTGTCACATGAATGCTGCCACAGTCACTGAATGCACAATCTACCACGTGCAACTCAGACTATATATGAGGCGAGAGTGGGACTGGACGAGCGCTCATTGTTTCAGGCTGGTACTGAAAAAAATAGAAGTTGTCTTTCTAATACCCAAAGTAAGGCCTATCAGTGTTGGGGAGGCGCTGGTTGAAAATCAGTTGTGAAAGACCGGGGCGATAGACCTGATAGACTGGAAAATGAGTTTGGTCGAACAAATCAGGGCTATATCTGACAAGACTGTAGCACGAGTAACGGCACTCTTTCAATTGACGGCCAATTTAGAGGGGCCCATCGCATCAAGGTGACGACTCCTAATGAGTGCTATGCAGTCGATTCTACTCTATGGGCCAGAATGATGGGATGACAATCTCAGCAAGAAGTTACACCGAAACCAGTTGGCATAGGTGCAGAGACAAGGAGTGTTGCGAATCGCATGCACATATTGAACAGTCTCCGGGTACCTCAGGAATCACTCATCACCCTCTTTGTGAAAGAGCACAGAAATATTTGCCGGTGCAGAAACAAAGACAACAGAAAAGACTTACGGAAGAGAGAGAATACTCTCTCAGGTCTGAGATCTGTTTCTTGACCTCAGGCCATGGCTCAATCAATTGCATGGTGAGGCCGATTTCCACTTGAACCAGCACTGACAGGTCACGGTTTCCTAGCTCTGTGTTTTGTATAGGAGAGGTGTATGACGCCTGTCACACAATTTTCTCTTGTAAAGAGTGAAATCATGGATGAATGGAGCTCGGTGACCTCTTTTGCGAAATTGGACAGTTCTACCCGGAAACATTGGTTTGAAAAATGCTTACAATGGTTGACAAATGTAATCAGGTGGAACGATATACTCGTGCAGTTCTGACACTTAAGAAAGGCATCAAATAGGCACTGACGCGTCAGAAAGTGTTGGGGATCTCTTTTCTACCACCTTTCTTCCGCTCCTTCCATTCGGTCTGGAAAAGGGATTACCTAAGCCTGAAGGCGCCTCTGGTCGTAGAAACACAAGCCTCAGCCCAATGTAATGTGTCAAACGGTTCGAGGCAAGGTTTTCAGATTGAAAGCGGAGGTGTTTAATGAGGCGTCCAGAAGCATAGCACATCTGGAAGCCCCAAACTCAGGGGGTAAACAGCCTTTAAATCCCTACCAGAGAAAAATATAGTAAATTTCATATGAGCCTTTAAGATTTAACAGCTTAGTTTCAGCCGTTAAATCAATTGTATTTGTTTCAGACGTTTCATTATGAAGATGTTATTATCAAATTCTGTTTTGGAAGCTAACCGCGCCGCTATTGTTCAAGATGCAAAAATGGTTACAAAATTGTAAAGTTTCATAATAACTGCAAAAGCGCTTTACAAGGTAAGACAACTACAACATTGTTTCTGTTGTCACAAATGTCACAAATATAAATTCTTGAAACGTTTTAATTGCTAAGATAGCATTTCACAATTAATTCTTACCATGCTCTACTCTATTTTTTCCCCTTAACTACCCTTAAGTTCAAATATATTACTAAGCACTTTAATGATGGTAAATTGTAAAAGAAGTATAATGTTAAATTTAAATGCGAATTATAAAATCCTGCAATAAGATATTGCTTTCGTTTGATTTACCGATTCGCGTTGGTTGATAATGGCTCCAGCCATTAATTTTACAAGTTTCTCACCAGAATGCAAACGTTTTATTAAATCTGCAATTATGATGAATATTTCGTATGCATTTGTTAATAAGAGCAAGCTTTATAACCAGTAACTCTAAATTCTAATGTTTGTATGGATGTTACACATATGCAGAAAATTATGGATTAGATAACGCTTGAAAAAATTACCACTGCAATAGTATTCAATCAGGTTAATCCTAAATTCGGTGCTTGCAAACAAATTTGGCTGGAGGCAGGATACAAGCCTGAATACGTGTTGTAGTGTTGTATTGATCGATCAAATCAAAACAGAACTCAATAACGAACATTTATAATATTAAAGCAATTATATAATGCATCTGTTGCGTTCTAGGCTATTTTATTTACACGTAACGGGCATGGTTTTACTTCATTTACTAATTGGAGTATTTGTTTCCCTTTCTACGCCTTGATTCTGGGGAGTGCCAGTGCTTATGAAAAAAAGTATGAAAAAGATAAAAAAACTAACGTTTGTCTTAGAAGCAAGGAGGGGACGATTCGCACCTTTCGCAAACATTTGAGATGTTGATTATTCAAAATTTGTATAGTATAGATAGGTATTCTTATGTTGTAATATGTAATAGGTAAAATCTTATGATGTCATACTGGACTTTATGACCTCGAGGGGAAGTTGCCTGCGTTGCCGCAGTTTCCGATGCAAAATTAAGGTCAGTTGTTTCAGCGCTTACTCACGAATATGTCTGAGTACAAGAAGCAGTTTCTTTGTCAACATGTTGGAGTATTTCTTTACCAAAATCAAAGCCCCCGATGTGTACACTATTTTGAGGACCATGCGTCGGCTGACTAGTATTTTTAATGGAACTTTCTGGCCTCTGAACAGAACAAGCAATGCGTTTCATTGTTTGATGTATATAGCTCACTCGTGCAAAATCACTTTATCACTGAAAACCAATTGATTAGAAGGCCATAAGCTTTTCCGTCATATGTCAGCTTTTTTATTTGTAACGTTGCAAGCCTGTAATGCATTTTCGAAGTTTTTTCAATATATTATAATATGTATAATACATTTCTTTGACAATCATATGCTTATTTTGTCGAGAATAGTATCGTGCTGAAAAAAGTATGAAATTCGCGGTAACATAAAAATGGAGGGAGTCCACTGACCTCACTGGTTGCAACTTTTATGTAATAAATGAATGAGCGCGCCGGGCTGGCAAAAATGAGAAAATGATTCTGTACCTTGATCTACCATAAACGTTCGCTCCAATGCATTATAGTGAATAATTTCTACCTACTTCTCTTCCCGATCTAAACGAAAAACAACCCTTATTGCACAAATCTACTTGTAGCTCAAGCAGAGACTTCTTAGTCTCATTTATCTTTCGGATCGCATTACTTCAACCGAATTCAACAATAAGTTGAGATATTTAAGCCTGCCTGAAATTCAAGCCAACATATGAACGCTCTATGCAAAGATACTGAAGGTTTTAAATATTTACGGACTATTTTCCCTGAATGGACAGAAGCTAACATTAAAGCTGGTATTTTCATCGGCCCACATATCCCAACATAAATATATAAATCCCAACAGTTACGGAACACACACGAAGAACAGGCGTGCTCAATCTTAAGTCAGTGGTACATTCCTTCCTAGGCCATAAAAGAGCTAAAAATTGTTATGTATAAAATGGTTGTATTTCTCATTAATTGTCATATAATAGATAGCTTCAAATCATGGATTACAAAACGATCCTGAAACTACATGTGTTACATGATCACTGAAATCTATTGAAAAACAAGTTGAAAGCATTTTCA
Organism: Stratiomys singularior; assembly: GCA_954870665.1. Lineage (NCBI taxonomy): Eukaryota > Metazoa > Arthropoda > Insecta > Diptera > Stratiomyidae > Stratiomys > Stratiomys singularior. The sequence goes on along the minus strand of OX940877.1, from coordinate 78,449,689 downwards.
AGGGAGCAAGGGCAGCGCTTCCATCAAGATATGTTCAGAGTTAAGTTTTCATGGCCAAAACAATAACATCTGGGGGTTGATTCTGGAAGCCCATCCATATACGATAGAAATACCAAAAATATTAATTTTTAAAACTTAATCATTATTTTTTTGTAATTATAGATTTGTTGTTATTATCTTTAATAAATAAAAGTTATGTTAATAAATGAATCTACGTTTGCATTCTGTTTTATGTAGCTGAAATTAAAAAAAATGATTGAGGTTTTCTTTAAAATTTGAAAATTTACTGCTTTAGTTTAATTAAAGCAAACTTAGTGAGATAAAAATATGATTTTTATTAATAAGATACAAGAAATCGAAATCGGATCTACAGAACACAGATACCAAATTCCTGTTGAAATGTGTTATGCGTTAAAAAAACATCTCATTAAAAAGAAACAAAAAAGATAATTAACCAAAATCATTACAGGGAACAGAAAGATATGGGACGAAAACGAACTAAACGCAAAATAAATAAACAATAAAGTTCAATTTATCTTTTAATATAAATAGCATGAAGCTTTAAAATACGAAATCCGCTTCGTTTGAGCCAAGCAAACTTAGAACAAGCAATTCTGAGGTTCGATATTCAAATAAATAATAATAGGATTATAAAAAAAGCATTATAAAAATCAGATAATTTCTGGAATAAAGCTGTCTCAAGGTAACTATGACCACGACAAAACTCCTTTCTTGGAGAATACTAGCAATTAAAAATATTTCTAATACTATATATTATCTATCTATCTAATACTAAAATATTTCTAATACTACTATTATTTCTAAAATAATATTAATACTAGCAATCTCGTTTCGTTGGAAGAATAGTAATAATGAACAGTCTCTTTTTAAAATCATATTTCCACACCCGTTGGAAGGTTTCTTTTAATTATAAATTGAAGATAAAAAATATATGGTAATAGCTCTTTCAACCTATTGCAAACCCCAAAGCCCAAAATATTAGCTCGACATAGGAAGCCACTTACTGGAGAATCACATATTTTATATACATAAAATACAATTTTTATGTACATAACATACAATTACACTTGAACGTAGTTTCCACGTTCAGATAAGCTTTGAATTTAATTTTTATAAGCCCAAAGCTGTATTCACACTAAACATATGATATACATTACTCTATCAGAATATGCAGTCATACAAAAAGTTTCCGTACGATGCTGTTTTCTTACTTAATTTGCAAGAATATACTTCATGTGTTTTCATATTTTCACTTTGATAATATATATGTTTTCCGCAGCTCTTTGGTTAAAACAAATACTAAGAAAAAAAAAACAAAACATTTACACAGTTATAGTAATTCATTGAAGTAAATAATTGATTTTATTTGATGTGTGGTTGCATTTCCTTTGGCTTTAATAACTGCTACTTGATGATTGGGCATTGGAATTTCCTAACTTAGACCTTACTTCCGCTCTGATTAAATCCCACTCTTCCTTAAGGTTAGTCTTGAGATCTTATTTGGATTTTATTGCGTGTTTATGGCCTCTGCGTTTCAATTCATCCCATAAATTCTCAATGGAGTCTAAGTCGAGTAACTGTGGTGGATTGGGCAGCTGCGCGGGCATATTATGAAGGAGCCATGCCTTAAATATCCTTAGTGAAATATGCTTTAGATCGTTGTCAATCGTTGTTTTTAATATCTTGAGGTAATCCTACCAATCTATCAAACTTTCAATAAAGTGCAACTTTCCTACTCCTGATCACGATGACACTAGCACTACCGTGTTTACCAGTCGGAACTAGATTTTTAATCTTCAGCTCCTCTTTTAATTTGCGCCAGACATTTCCTCTTCCATTTTAGCCGGATATATTTAATTTAGTTTCGCTATCAAAGTGGACATCCTTATCTTCACATAATTTCGCAAGTTCAAATCGCTTCTTACGATTGACTTTTGAAATAAGTTACTTATACCTTATACTTAAATGCTGAAACTTCTTCCAAGTTAAAGCACGGCTAATACTGCATTAGTTTGATAAAGCGATGTTGCCATTTATTCGTACGAACACTTTTTTCATGCAAAATTTCAAATAATTTACTAAAATGCTCTACTACATAATAAAGAGTGAATAAATCTTTAAATTTCTTCCTAGTATTTGTACTTAAAAAGTCATCGATAGCATGTGAATATTCAAAATAAATCATGTGTGAACAATAAATCCACATTAAATCATAAATGTGAATATCACGAAAAATTGTTTGAAACTTTGGGAACTTTTGCGACCGAGTGTGGATAGTACAACTGATGTTTTTGGACCTTTTTGAAGAGAAGGAAAATACGCGTATTTCGGGAACCACTTGTACCCTTCTTCTGTGTCTTTGAAATTTTCCCAAAATATTTTTTCTATACGTTTTATATCTTATCTACTTTTTTACTAGTCTATTATATGCAACAACCCATGAACTTCATAAGAAACGCTATCGTAGCCATAAAACGTGGGAAAATTTTTTACAAACAAGTTCAGCATTTTTTGCACAACTGGAGCATTTGTTTTTGTTGTCAGAATCAAAACAAATCCGATATGCACAACACAGCAGTAAGTAATGCTCATATAGCTACTTGTCAAAAATGTCCTTAAATATAACAATTCGTGTGTATAAAATTAATTGATGAAACTCTGTACCTTTCCACTTTGGAAGTTCTTCAAAACTCCTTGGTTTCCTTCTGAATTCATTTGGGACAGACTTTACTAATTGCAACAGTTGCACAGAAAGCCTCACTTTTGCTTCCTTTGAAATATTAAAGTTTTTCATTATTGTACCGTTCATTATTTTAGATATAACTGTTTTGCATGCATCGATATCAATTAAATGTAGGAGATCGTATGGAAATTGTGATATTAATTTTATACCATAAGTTTCCAGTAAATTTTGTGTGTCTCTATACTGTAAGCTATTGTGAAAAGCTTTCATCTGTCTTCAGATTACCAACGGATGTTGAATATACCACTTTTCTATTAATTCCAGTACCTACTTGATTACAAAATGGACACCCATGATAAGAACTATGGGACATTGTTGATGTCATAATTTCCCTTGCAGGAGCATTAAAAACAAGTGGTCTTATAACCAATTTACATTTTAAATTATTTATTTTGATCGATTTCCACCTATTCTAAAATAAAACTTTCCAAAAACTTGTCCACATTTTCGAGCTTAGAGCAACAGACAAAAACCCTATCATGAAAGGACGGAGTTCGTTTCTGTCACAAAACGCCCCTGAAATAGGCCACAACTGTGCATTTGAGCTTTTATAAAGTAGTAGACCATCTACATTGACGTCTAGTCGAACTACTTCATTATTTCGATATTTAAATTACTAAATTTTTTTTATCATTTTCGCAATACCAAAATGTATCTAACTACTTTCCGATCCACTATTAAAATCACTTAAGCTCTCAATGTTATCCCTATCTTGAATGTCTTCAGCAATGAAATTTTATGAATTTAAATTAAAGGCAGTCAATTCACTATACTTGTTCGTATGACGCTCGAAATCACCATTATTTTCAAAAAGAGATAATTTTCTCGAAAAAAAAATCTTGAAAACTGACCTTAAATGTGTTGGCGCACGTCCGATCTTCGCAAATTCACAATTTGAAACTAACTATTTGATGGGAATGCCAAGAAAGACAGAATATTTTAAAAGAACAGTTAAAAACTAGTATAATTATTAGAATAAGGCTTAGCTAAGGTTTATACTAATAATTAGTTACGCATTAGCCTGATCGTTCTTTTTGCTGGGAAGTAATGTGACTGCTGCGAAAATGAGTATGTGGGCAAGTTATTGAAATTTAAGTGCTTAAGTGCTTGAAAATTTAGTGCTTTGTTTAACACTTCATTTTGACATTTCGCCCATGAGTACGAGTGTAACGTCAAAGTGACCAGGAAATACATATGGTTCTTGGCAAGAATACTACTTTGACTTCGCTGAAGGTGGTATCACGCCCGGTTGGAAAGAAATAGGCGATGTTCAGGTAAGGGTTTTACATTCAAAGAACTACCGAAAAGGGTAGAAAATCACAGGTGCTGACAATGACTGGACACATCATGGGCCCTGCATATTGCATCCCATCTGTTAGAAAAAGGCTACTATTCCAAGTGAAGATTGGGGCTACCAGGCCTACTACTTCGTAATGCCGCGGTTTTTAATCAAAAGTTATGAGAGTATTATCCGTGTCAAAGTGATAAACTGAGAAAAACAATAATAACAATAATATAATGTATGTTCATGAATTATGAAATCACAATTTATCTGGTTGAATTCGGTCTTATCGGGATTTGTTTTTTTGAATTTTTCTTGTTATTTTATACTCACGCTAAAATGAAAGCTGTTGAGTTTGATGGACTGGATAATATAGGAACAAAACATCGTAAATCAGAGCTAAACAGAAAAAGCTGTTGACAAATTTTGACAAATCTTTTGTTGCTTGTCCCGACACATATCATACCCAATGTCGGTTGCGAAGTTTATTCAACTCAAATAGAAAATCATGTTGATTTAATTCAAGTTATTAGTCAATGAATAAATGTATTAATTTTACTTTCATATTCACACTAGAAGAGAAAAATGAAAGAGTAGTTGTCTGTTTGAAATTAAATTTACAAAATCAACTTAGAACAACAAAGAATCGAACGCTAAAACTGAGTATTTTATAAGGGACAAAAATAAAGTTAAACTTAATGCATATCAAAACCGCATCGTAATGATGATGGAATTTCTTTGAATCTCTTAACATTTTAGTGTAAAATGTAGAAGTTGCTAGCAGTTACACCGAGGAAGATAGCAAAACTGGACATATATACGGTTGTTTTGGCGAATCAGAGACCATCCAGAAACGTTAGCACCCAAATTTTATTTGCGTAATAATAAATGGTCCTTGGAAGTTGTTTGTCATTACCTCTCAAAAAGTTGACCAAATAACATTTTTTCTTGAGATTTTTCTAGGCATACTGATAAACAAAAGGATAAATATTGCATAGTGCTTTTTATAAGCATGGATGATTTTATAAGCATCGACCAAAGTCACCTTTTCAGGAAGATACTCTATAAATTTAGGAAATTTAAATATAAATTAATGATAAATACAATTATTTACATAAATAAATAAATTTTTGAGGGTTTGCTAATTTCTCAAAACAACAATACATACAATTTGCAATACAAGTCTATTATTATTATTTGCAATACAAGTCTTCGATTGCATAGTTTCTTAAAATCAAAAGCTTTTCAGAATTCATAAGACACTATTAGATTAATTACATATATGTATGAAGTCTGTAATGTTTTGAATTTTTCATAGCGATTATGAATTTTCCTGGCATTATAAACTTCGATAGTTTTCTTGAAAATGAGATTAAGAATTAAAAACTTAATTATATTTTGAAAGTATACAGGATTATTTAAATATATCCTTTCCGCATATAGACTATCTTCTGAGTTCTAACAATCAAGGAAGGTATCTAGGAATTATATTCTCTTTCTTCATAGCAATTTCGTTCACTATTCAGCATAAATTATGAGATTATTCAGCCAGTGGCGATACTGGCTAATCTTACTAATTACTAATCTACATAGTAGCCAGTAGCCCCAGTAGAACTACCCTACAGAAAAGACGGGGTACAGGTGAGACCCAACTTGCGCAACAACGCCTTTCGACCACAAAGGGGTAATAAATTAAAAGCCAAGTAATTTGGAACCATTTATTTCAGTGTTTAGTTGAAAACTAAAGTGAATAAAAATGAATACATATCTAGGAATGCATCTGACGGGTACTTTTCCAATGGTGTGGAACTTTAAAATGAAATAAATTACGAATAAATTGTTTTGATAGCCGTTAAATTGGTTTTCTTGGAAAGATGATTTCTTATGCTTTTTAATCAAATGCTTTCATTTCGGACCTTTGAGTCCAATTTACTATGAAGCCAGTACAAACTACTGTAACTAATGATTGGGCCGTATCTCCTGAATTACTGTCAACCGTCTCGACTTGAGTGGCATGGACGAGTGATTTGACGTTTCCCCACAGGAAATAGTCCGTCGTTGTTAGCCGCCATAAGATCTTATAGTGCAGATCACAAGTCCAAAACGAGGAATTATTCGCTCATCAAATGCTTCTCCCAATAAGTCGAAGGCTACACAAGCTGTTTGGCGTTCTCTGCATTACGACGAGGTATTTCTGGAACGCGAATGTCATTAGTCATGTCGCTATAGCGCTCGTTATTGACTGTAATATTACTCCTGCAGTATTTTCAAAAACATGTAGCCAATGATTCCAGCCTCTTATATAGCAGTGACTTGCTCCAGACGTAACAGTGTTTGGAAAATGCTCCGGTTTGCTCATCATTTCGAATGTGGCAGTTTTGTTTCTTGACGCATTCCACCAGAAATCAACCACATCGCTAAACAAAATTTTTTTGTGAAATTCAAGATGCGCAGCAATTTATTTTTTGGCCCTTCCACTGAATCAATGCCGTGGCCGGTGGTGTTTCGGCTTCAATTCCTGCACAAGTTGGATTTTCCAAGCACGCAAACAAAGATCCTCCCGTCTAATCTTGCATAATGTAGATGTTAAGTTAAATTGTTTAGTAGGACGTTGAATGCACTCACTTTGGTCTTAATCGGGACGACGCTCTAAAGTTGCTACGTTTTCTTCATAATGCACTCTACAACGTCAGAATGGCTGCGTATAATCAGTGGGAGAAAGCGTGGTGCGGAAACCATCCATGAATAATCGAATGAATTGTTCTGATGGACGATTATGTCGGCCATAATTTTTTTTTTTTGTGGAATAAATCCAAACCAGCATTGTTTTTCTTGTGTGTTATAAATAAGTCTGGCCGTTTTTGATATAAATACAAGTCTATAACATGTATTTATATCAAAAACATATAGACACGTAGACAAACTACGAGCGCAAATCGTAAAGTTTCTGGATTTTTGGCAACCAGGGAACCACTGATTCAGATGCAGTCACCGTATGTGGTTCTATAGTTCCGAGTTAATTTTAGTGGTTTTAAGTTAATTTGCCAGAATTATTTTCTGAACGTATGAATTTTTATAAAAATACATTCTTATGTATATTTATAAAAAATTATATTTTTAGTTATGAAACTTATATGGAATGTGATGATGACTTTTAAAGTTTGATTTACATAAGTTAGAAGAACTGTGTTAGGTGAATCGGTTGGTTGAATCAGTGCATATCATTTCAACATCCTTCAAGTGTTACTTCATTTGATTGTATTCAACACATAAGGCAAGTAACAGATTCCAAGTACCAGACTGCTCAGACTTTAACTGCCAGAAGCTATGCAGATGATATTGCGGCACTAGTGGCTTGGCGCACCGTCGATCAAGCGCAATTAAGGCTAAATGTGCTAATGCGCCGGGTAGGGAGCTGGATGGACTCATGGGTTTAACTTAGCGTTAGAGAAAATAGAAGTAGTGGTCCTGACCAAGAAGAGGATCCCCTGAGTAAGAACGGCCCGAGTCGGGGACACATTAGTAGAGTCGTCACTATCAGTTGAGTATCTGGGCTTGCTGATAGACTCTAAGCTGAGTTTCTCGGAGCAAATCAAAGCAACGGCAAACAGAGCCGCAGCAGGGCTGGGCAATTAAACGACTAATGGCCAATCATGGGGGACCAAGTCCAACAACAAAGCATCTGCTAATGAGTGTAGTGCAATCTACGCTTCTATATGGAGCAGAGATATGGAGTGAAGCTCTCACCAAGGAACTGCACCGAAAACGGCTGGCACAGGTGCAGAGACGAGGAGCACTGCGGATTGCATCAGCATACTGGACAGTCTGTGAGTCAGCAGTGCTGGTAATTACAGGGGTGATACCCATCGTTCTCCTTTCTAGAGAGCGTAAAAGTATCTACCTTCGTAAAAGTATCTAATAAAGAAAAAGTTGGTCGGGATGAAAGACAATGCACTCTCGACGAATGGCAACAATTTTGGGAACGTGAGCTAAAAGGAAGATGGACCACGCGGCTCATCAACGATTTGAGATCGTGGCTCAGTCGAACGTATGGTGAGACTGACTTCCACCTGACCCAGCTACAGAGCGGACACGGTTGTTTTCAGTCTTACCTGCACAAGATTGGTAAGTCACAGTCTCCAGATTGCATATTCTGCATTGGCGTGAAGGATAACGCCTCTCGTACTTTCTACTCATGCAGAAGCTGGGACAAACAGTGCGGTGATCTTGCCGAGAAAGTGGGAGAGCTCCATCCAGATAGCCTAGTCGAAGAGATGCTGAAATCAGTTGACAAATGCAATCAAGTGGTACATTACGCTCGGGAAATTCTAGCCAAGAAAAAAGGCATACTTGATCCGCAGGAGCGTCGAGGGTTGTGGGTTACTTTCTCTAGCAATCCTAGTCCTCCTTCCCTCTCCACTGGAGAAGGAATCACTGTAACCCGAAGACGCCATAAGACGTAAAATTGGGAGGGCTTGCCCGAAGTAATGTGTCAAACGGTTCTAGATTAGGTTACCAGTGCAGGTGTTTAGCCGGTAGTCCAGTAAGTCTGTTGTGCGACTGGGAGTCCGATACTCAGGTCGTAAATAGCCTTCAATTCCCTACTTTCCTTCTCCTCTTCAAAAAAAATACATTAAGCATGTTTTACGGGTCGACTCCTCTCCTCAGTGAACTTGCTAGCCGACACGACGCAACCCTATTTTTTGTTGTTGTTTTTGCGAAGGAATTAATTTTACGGTGGGTTATTGCTCATCTCGCGATCTGTTCTCCACGAAAGAAATGTTATTATTAATGACAAATTGTTAATCGAATTTATAATGATATAAATAGGAAATAAGCTGTTCTCTTTTAAAGAAATAATATTGTTATTATTAATGAATTGTATGTATTTATGATGAAGTCACAATAAGGATGATAGTGGTAAGAAGCCAAAGTATATTAATAATCGGAACCATAACGCTCGCGACGACGGACAAGAGAAAACCTGCGATTGGCAACCGACGGTACAGTGTGCATACAGCGGCGGTACAGTGCGCCAAGACCAGCGAAGGCGAGGTGGACTCTGGGAAACCAGCAGCGATATTTCGCCAGCCAATCGAGCACTGTGGGAGAATTTTGTTCCGCTTCAATCGCCGCAGCAAGAACATCGCCGTAAAAGCCTTTATCCTTTAAGTAAGCCGTAACCGTAAGTAAGCCGTAGTAAGCCGTAAACCTGTAAGCCCTCTTGTCGGGCAATTGAACAGATTGCCAGGGGGTAATACATGGTTCATGTCGCCTTATAAGCGTTCCGAAAGTATTGCCAATAAAAACATTGCGCTAAATAGATCATTTTGAACAAGTTTAAACGCGTTTTTTTATTCCCTTTTCACGAAAAGGGTCACTGTGATGATACATGATAGTGCTAAATGCATACAAGCCTACAATCATCAGTATGACAGACAGATGACGAGTTTGACTGAAGAAACCAAGCCAATCAAAAGATCATAAGAAAGAAAATCACACCCATTGTTTTAGTTTCGATGTGTTGCACATATTGAGTTCATTCAGAGAAAAACTGTTAATAAAGAATACTATTTGATCGTTAACGTGAGAAAACCCGCCAACTATGATAAGGATTGTTGGACACCGTTTCGAGAATTTTATTGAATAACAATGCCTCATCGGATCGAGCCTACTTTGGGCCGGATTTAAAGCACAATACGCTATAAATACAATCGATCAACCACGGTACTCTCCAGATTTGCGCTAACAGATTTCTGTCTAGTCCTGAAACTAAGACTGCTGCTCCCTATAACCCGCTTGTTACTGAATACAGGGGCTGGTAATGACACTACCAATGATCTTGTGGAAAATATTAACAAGATTGGAAAAGAGGGTAGGCTAGGTAGGGTATTACATTGATTGAGGTCTACTTTAAACGTAATGAAATAAATATTGATTTTCAATTGTTGATTCGGTTTTATGCCACCTTCGAAAACTCTAAAAAATGTCATTATTATCCATTTTCAGGAATTTTCTATTGCGAATAGACATAACACTGAAGAAGGGACCATATCGGTGTCAAAACAGCTGTCTGTTCTAAAACAAAAACCTCAACCTGAAAATTGAAAATAATCAGAATTTTCAAAAATATTGGTTATTATTTGAATACGAAGTCTAGATTGATGATTGATTACATATTTTCCTAGTTATGGTTACTTATTCCACAGAATATAAATAAATTAAATTATATTTGAAAGGGGTTTTCGAGGTACAAAATTGCTTATTATCAACGGCAATTTAGTATCTAAGAAAACATTTCATATGTTACAAGTTGTCTTCTCCTCGAAAAATTTATACCACTGTATTTTCAAATCATTATTTATACATATCTTGTTAATATCAAATGATCATACTTTTTATCATACAAATGTTAAATGGGTGGTGTTGATTTTCGATTAACTTATGCTGCAATATGTTGAAAGGTTAATCAGATATTATCAATAATTTATAGCCTTTTCAGTATTAATGTAATGATGAATCATAGTATGATGATTGATCAATCATCTTTGCATTTTTGCCGCCAGACGGGAAAATAGTAGAAATACTTTCGACATGAACAACATCTTAGGAAGAAAGATGGTAATTGACTTATTGACTTATAACTACCCGTTACTTTGTTCCATTGCATCATTCAAATTGTGCTAAGAGTTAAGAAGGTAAGAAGTAAGAATTTTTTAAAGCATTTTTTTCCTTCTGCTCCCTATCATCAATTTGGTCCAATTTCATGAAACTCGACTTCACCCTATTATAGCAGGGTTTGAACAAATCTTGAATCCAGTCATAGTGTAATATTTGATTTAAATAGAATTTTTTAACACTGCATGTTTGAGAAATTAAATCTCAATATTCGATGATTTGAGTTCTACGGAAACCAATTGCGGGTTTCCCCCGAAACAAATGCAGTTCTTGCAAATGAAAAATCATCATGGTCCACTTATAACACACGTGCGAATTGGTCAAGTACATTTTCGCTTACGGCTACGTTGTTAATGGTAACTTCAAGGTAATTTCAGATCGTACTTTGTCTTGATCAAAAAAATAATTTTAAGAGTTGGACCTAATTTGATATGTTTACGATTGGTCACCATGAAAGTGGATTACAAAATTGTAATATTTGTACAACAGAAGGTTGAATTTTCGCTCACTAATCGGTTTAGTGAAATCAAATCGTGTTCTCTTGAATTTCCGCTTTACAGGTGGGTCAATTAACAGGAAACCACACCTTGTTCAATTGTTCAATTAGACCAATTGTAATTAAGTATCGAAAAGGTCGATAGTCACTAAACAGCGAATTTTTTCTTAAGCTTGAGGCGAATGCAAATGAAACTTTGTGTCGACAATGTTACTTTGTATTAGCAAATTTTTAGCTACAATGCTGGCTTCTGCCTGCAAAAACTTTGCATTCCAGTTTCTAAAGACGACTTCGTCGGAGTTTCCACTCAATTTAATTCGAGGCGATTAGATCAATAAGCTAATTACCCTCAGATGAATACAAAATTACCGAAAACCTCTAATTAAATTTAACTGTGGTAAATATGTTTACAGAAGTAATGATAAAGTGTAAGTGTGTAAGTAAGTGTACATTATAACTACCTATTACTATATTATTTTATCAATTATAATTAAATTTATGTTGATAAATAAATGTTCCTAACTTCAGGAAGAAGCAAAATCTTTTCATGCAATGAATAAAAACATACAACAAACATAAGCAAGGGTAACTTCGATTTGTAAATAAGTTGCATATGGCTACTTAGTTTAAAAGTAACTTGTACGTTGTTGTACAATGTCATCGGGAATGATATCATTCGTCGACCATTTGCTTTTTTTAGTCCTTAAGCAATGATCTTTCATAAAACTTGGATAAACCTTGATGATGTGGTAGATGTAGTAATGGCATAGTAGTACAGTATTTCATAAACTTTTTCAAGTAAGTCTTCTAATTCAAAACCTGATGACTTGTGAATGTGAATGATTATGACGCCAGGAAACTCCAGTAAGGTTACAATTGCTTATCGAATTCGGTGTCAAAGCGATCATAAGTACTAAAGAGTGTTTTATAGGGGTATAGAAATCTAAAGTTGTTCGGAATTCTTTGCTATGGTTAATTTTAATAAATAGTGAAAAACACACAATTTTCCACTTAGATCATAGATATTATTAGTTGTTTAGACATATAGTAGCATTTTAAAAGCTAGTTGCTTCCTTCGTCAGTGCCAACTAAATCATAAAACTCAGAAATCAACTCTATATATATATATATATATATATATATATATATATATATATATATATATATAATTCTACTAATTAACCCTTATTCGCCTTCAATTAACAAAAAGCAACATTCACAAACCAGGAGGTTATAAATTACTTAAATTACTTACTAACAAAATTGAAAGCTATTCTGTGGTCAAACTTCTATCTAACCTGTTTAACCGAAAGGCTTAATTCCCTCATGAGGTTATATTCATCAGGGATGAATAGCCGTTACCTTGGTCTTGGTTCATCTTGTTGATATTGGGTATTTTTGTTTTTTTTTGGTTGGGAGAGGAAGGCTATTTACGCCCTGAACCTAGCCTGGAACTGTTTGTCACATTACATTGGACTAGGCCTCTTACGTCTCGCCTACCGGAACCTTCGGATTGGAGTGATCACTGCTTCAGTAGGGATGGACAGAAAGGAGAGGGATTACTGAGAGAGTGAGCCCTCTTCCCTCTGCGCCAACAAGCGATCGACGATGTCCTTCTTCATAGTGAGAACCGCCCGATCGTAGTGCGACACACAGTTCCATTTGTCTTTAGACACCAGCATCTTCTCCACCAGTGTATCTGGAGAGATCTCCCCTATTCTCTCCCTGAGATGTACACGTTGTCTCACTCACCGTTCGCATGTGAAGAAGGTGTGGCGAACATCATCCGCAATCCCCGGGCAAAACAGGCAGTCCGGGGACCGTGACTTTCTCATTTTGTGCAGGTAAGACTGAAAACACCCGTGTCCGCTGAGAAGCTATGTCAGGTAGTAATCAGTCTCGCCATGCTTTCGATTGAGCCACGGCTCCAGGTTCCTGATTAGGCGCGCGGTCCACCTGCTCCGTGTTCCATTTACCTACCCTTCCTGCCACAGAGCGAGAGTTCGTCTTCTCTCTTCGCGTGAAACAGCCTCTATACCTTCTTTTCCCCTACACAGGTAGAGCCTCCTTCGTTCCTTACCAAGGAGCACAATAGGTGTCGTACCCGCGATGACCAGCACTGCCGGCTCAGAGACAATGCGGTATGCAGATGCAACCCGCAGAGCGTCTATTCTTTGCAACTGCATCAGTCGCTTCCGGTACGACTTCTTACTGAGAGCTTCAGCCAAAGCCTCGGAGCCGTATAGGAGCACCGACTCCACTGCGCTCATCAGTAGGCGTCTCCTGGTCGCGATGAGTCCCCCAATGTTGGCCATTAAACGGATGAACGCTGGTACTCCATCTGCGGCTTTGTTCGCTGACGCTCTGATGTGATCGAAGAAGCTCATCTTCGAGTCAATCATCATGCCAAGGAATTTGATCATCTTCTTGGACTCAATGGTCTCTTCGCCAATTCAAATTGGTATAACTCTGGGGATCTGCTTTTGGTCAGAATGACAACCTCGGTTTTTTTTCAGCGCTAAGCTGTACCCACGGTCTGTCATCCACTCGCTTTCTCGACACATTATCATACCTAGTCTGAGTTGCGCTTGCTCGACTGTGCGGCCGATGACTAATGCCGCTACTTCGTCAGCATAGCCGATCAAACGCGACTCATCCGGTAAAAGTATCCTGAATAGCTCGTCGTACGAGACACTCCATAGGTCTGGGCCGAGAATGGAGCCTTGCGCCACCCCGGAAGTTACGTCCATTCTTCACCGACCCCGCAATGTACCATAGACGAGCTTGCGAAATTTGAGGTAATCCCTCAATATCCACATTAGATACCTCGACACTCTGAAAGATTCCAGAGCACTGAGAATATCTATCCACCTAGCGGAATTGAAGGCGTTCCTTACGTCGAGCGTCACGAGTAATAGTATGCGCTTTGAGTAGTGATTGTGGGCTTCTGGTCGTTGAACCACGTTCACCACTTCCATAATCATGCCAATCGTAGATCGCTCCGCCCTGAAGCCGTATTGCTGAGGGGACAGATCCTCTGCGGCTCAGATGGCCTCCCCGAGTCTCCCTCTGATGAGCTTCTCGAGCACTTTCCCGGTGGCGTTCAGCATACATAGGGGCCGATATGCAGATGGTAGCTCCGGATTCCCCTTCCCCTTGCTGATCAGCACAAGCCTGGCCTCTTTCCAGCATTTTGCGAATACAGCCTCTTGCAGACATGTATTGAATAAGCTGAGCAACATGTCAGGGCAAAGATGGTACACAAGCTGTAACATTCTGCTGGGATGCCGTCTGGTCTCGTCGTTTATTGGGTATTTGAATATCTCCAAGCTTTCAATGACTTCTAATTTTTTGGATCTTCCATTGTGATATTGTGTCCACAATATGCTTTGCTACCGTTGATTTGATATCCTGTGTGCTTCTTTTCTTTTTAAATGCATTTTTTACTTCGCGAAGGTGCTCGTTGTAGCGTGTAAAGGCTAGACGTCGAGTTTTTCCTACGTAAAATTTGCTACAATAGGGGCAGGAGATTTTGTACACGCCACTTTATTATTCTAGGCGAAGTGGATCCCTGACCGACTTGACTCGGTTTTTTAGTAAAAGATTTCTGCTCGTGGGTATTAATTCTATTTCTGTTGTTCCCGCTAATTTTTTGAGTCCTCCTATTGCTGAAGTGTATCTGAACGCCGCTCTTCTTGTATTTTCGCCTAGTGTATATGTATCTTGTTTACGTTTCTCATTCATTGAATGCGATATTCTGAGCATTCGATAGATCATCGCGTTCTAGGGGCTCATTCTTTTAATAAATGAATGGAATGAAGTGGCAGGGATTGTCCTTTGTGTTTTTCCTGTGTATTTCAAAGTTAAATACCCCGTTTTTTGTATGAATATATAAGTCCAGGAAAGCAAATTGATTTTGTTCTTCTGTATCCATAGCGAAAACTATGTTTTTATGTATTGTTTATATTCCTAAGTGTCTCTTCGAGATTATCCTTATTAACAATTGCCAACACATCATCAACGTAATGGATCCAAAATCGTGGTAACATACTTAAGTCTTCCAGTGTCATTTCAAGGTTGCACATGAACACCTTGCTGACAAGAAGGGAGAGGTGATTTCCCATTGCGATCCCGTCTGTGCCTTTGAAATATCTTCCTCGGAACATTAAATTATTTTCTGTCATGCATAACTCTGTCAACTTTATTAGCGCACGTACTTCTCTTCTCCAAGCCCAATGTTGTTGCTTACCATTTGACAGACGCAGTTCCGGTATCGCAGTATTGCCTCCTTCACCGGAACGCTCGGAAACAGTGCTTTCTCGTGGAAAGATGTTCAAATCTCGTTACTTTTGATTCCTCCGGTATATTGCAGTCGAGCGACAATTTCTTTGTTGTTTTTGACTGTCCTTGGGCCTATGTTATTGTTGAGAATGCTGCTTATACAGTACAGTAACCATTTCGCTAGTTTGTGAGTTGGTGAATTCACAGCTGCGATTATTTCCCTCATCTCGTTTCCGGGCTTATGGAGTTTCGGTATACACCTTATTCGTGGTAGGCATGGGTTTGAGTTTTTCATCGATAGAGGGATCTCGATAACTTGTTCACACTTCGTGATTGCTTCGTTTTCCTCAGTTCCATGAACTATCCATTGTTTAAAATTTTGTTTATTTCTGCCTCGTAAAATTCTTGATTTTAACTATATTATTGCCTTTGTCTGCCAAAATAACTATATTATTGCCTTTGTCTGCTTCTATATACACTACCGGTTTCTCGTTTAGCTGTTTAAACAAAACGTCGTATTTGGATTTTGGTGCGCTTACTATCTTCTGGATGATATTTCCAAATTTATGCCAATATTATACTGGGATTCGTTTGTCTCAAATTTAATTGCTGCTTCTACTTCTATAGTGACATCCTCCATCGCTCCTAGGTTGCCAGCTGTAGCAAAGTTTAGCCCCATATTGAGAAGATTTAATTGTTCTGCCGAAAATATTTCTTTTGATTTGTTGATAATGAAATCAGGTATTATTTCCACATTTGTTGGGGTCTCCTGGTTTTGTTGCGTGCTTGATATAGAAATGCTACGTATGGTGTGACAGAACTCTTCAGTCCTATGTAACGTGTGACAGCTGTCATATTGTTGTATGGTTGGTTCAGTTTGCCATTTGATCATGAAAAGCTTGACACCTGAGCAGCGTTTGCAAATTGTGCAGATTTATTTTGGAAAATATAACGGTTTTCTTCAGGAAATTCATCGCAAAATCCGTCAATTTTATGGTCCATCATAATCACATAATCATCCATCAGAACAATTTATTCGATTAATAATTGATCGTTTTCATACCACATTTACTCTCACTGATTATACGACGTGGTAGTGCGTAATAAAGAAATGATATCAGCTGTAAATTGTGGTATCTACCCAAGTAAGTGCATTTAATATCGTGCTAGACAATTTGAACTTGTGCCCATCCACTTCATGGAAGATTTTAATGAAAGATCTTTTTTCACGGGGTTCCAAAATCCAACTCCTGCAGGAGTATAAGCCGAGCGAACAGTTGGCACAGCGTAGACTAGGCGTATGGGCTCAAGAAGAAAATGTTGTTTAGTGATGAGGCTCATTTCTGGTTGAGTGGTTATTTTGATCAATAAAAATACTGCATTTGGAGTGGTGAACACAAGTGGTTGTTCAAACTCCGTTACATCCGAATAAAGTCACTTATATGCGTCCTTCATGAGCCGGTGGATTCTTTAATCCATATGTCTTCAAAAATACTACTGACAATAACATTACAGTCAATGGCGACCGCTATAGAGCCATGATTAATGACTCTATCGATTCGGAATGGACACCTCGTAATGCAGGGGACCTCAGCTTTCAACAGGATGGCATGACATGGCATGCATATCGTGCAACCATCGATTTATTAAAAGAAGCATTTGATGAGCACATAATTTCTCGTTGGACTTGTGAACTGATCTGCAATATCTCGTGATCTTACACCGTCGCACATAGGGGTATTTTGCTGATCTCGCCGGTCAAAATTATTTATTTAGTTTTTTTTACTCCAGGGTCTTGCCCTGGTTAACTATAAGCCATATTTTTCTTTTTAAAGAATAATGACTTAAAATATTGGGAAAAAATATAATAAAAATATATTTTAGTAATTCATAATTTCGATATTTGATTATTTTACTAAACAAAACCATATAAAATTTATTTAACTGTAATGATGATGAGCCTCATGGTTCTTCATCATCCTCATCACTTTCAGTGCCTGCAGAAACGTCCTCCAGGTACAGTCACGTACAGCAGGAATCATCAAAGCAATTGCTTTTTTCGTGAATGGCCACGTTTTTTTGGGGTTGGTCTCATTCTAGTAATCAGTATGTCAGATATGAGTAATAATCTATTTATAATATCGGTGTTACACTTGATACTTCAAAATTTTCTCGCGAAATTGTGCGTTTGCCTTGTCTATGACAGTAGCACCATGCACTAGGATTTTGTGCATCAAAGGTTTCATAGGATGCCACGGATACAAACTTATATAAAATTTCGCAGTGTTTGTGTAATAATCTGCAAACTTGTCCAAATGGACTTTGTGACCATTTGATATGACTACAAGGATGACTTTTGTTCCGCAAATGAAATTATAATCAACTCCAGTTATTCTGCAGCTAATTCAGGATTGGAAAAAAATCTTCTACTTGTGTTACCATCATTGGCATTTCCAAACCCAGCTTTTGGTACATCCACTATTAGACCAGTTTCACGTTTAAATTTCTCTTGAAGGATTTTTCGCTCTCCTTTTCAACGTTAGATCAAGTGGTTAACAAGTAGATCAAGTGGTTTTCAACGTTAGATTCAAGTGGTTAACTGCCAATTTTTTACAGTAAGTTTGTACGACAGGTGCAATATGATCCTAAACAGACAATTCCAGGCGTACAAAGTGGATAATCCGAATGAAAGTGCGTCTGCATCAACATCTCTTTTGATAGTAAAATTGTTGAGTTCTTTCGATGGTGCTCGACAAATGTAGCATTGTTGACGTGGTCTGTGTGGCAGCATTAAATAATTTTGCGTCTACCATTGTAAACATCATAGCATGTTGTAAAGAACTTTAACTGACTTTTCCTCGACTAAAAATGTTGTTTTTGTTGAACGTTAATGACATTTTCCACATACTCAATTTCTCCTTGGGTTATATCCACAGTTTCCTTAACAAATCTGATTCTTATAGGACGACAATATCGCGTTGAGGATGAGGTTGGATTTTGCCATACTCCTTTAGTACCGCATACTAAACGAGGTAGTACACAGCTAATTTGAAAAATTTTACTATATGTTGCGTCCTTTTCCATCTTTTGTTTTAATTGTGCCTGCTGTGATCGATCACAGCCCCGCTTGCAAAACAGCCTTAATGAATCAGATTCATTCGGTCTTAGATCACGTAGAACATTCTTCAAATAAGTCAGTGATCCTGTTGCAGTATGGCTTAATACATCTTGAAGATTTACTGGTGCGCATGTTTCAGTCACTTCGTATGACTCTTTGGGTGGATAGCAGTCACTTTTTGCCTTTTGTAGGATGCAGTAACTTTGAAACAACTTTTTACTGGCAGTTTTTATTATTTTTGATATTAGTGAGATCATGCGGATTTTTGGTCATTTTGAATACATCGAACGTTTGTGTACACTTTCAAATACACACTAAATACGTTTGAGAAAGCCGACACTGGGTATATTTGTAGACATATGTATTTAAATAAAATAACGGTGTTTTGGAGAGAGGAGAAGCGCGCTTGCCGAAACTCGTCAAACAAATTGTCGCGCACTGAAAACGCGCATGCAAACTGATACCGGTTTCGTATGTTGTTGAATTTCTTTATAAAAATTTAGCAGATGATTTCAGAAGGTATAAAGAATCAATAAATAAAAGAAACGATTTTTTCAAAATTATAACCGTTGCAATGATGCCTGACTGACAGCATGGTTTGGTGATAGCATTACAGCAACAATTGGTCAACAATGACAACAATTAGTCATTTTAACCTGGGTAGGCGGGTTCCAAATAACTTCAGCTAACGCTAAATGAGTGCTGTATGTTTTTCTCTATGGTGACAGCAAGGATGCCAGCCCGTTTTGTACCTGAAAACTTCATTCAACTAAACATCACTCAGTGGTTGGAAAAAGATGCTAAAAGTTTCAAAAGCTCCCTCCAAAGTCAGGCCTTCAAAAATTATACTAATATCGCTTTTTGGCTGGTGCAACATGGGTGTTATCCGATAAATTCTTAGGAGACTGTGATAATCAATGAGTCTGGTTCTTTTTCCATACTAATATTCAGATTTTAGACTTCCGTTTTGCGTAGTATGGATAGCACCCAGCAAGGAAAACTTTTTAGCTTTCGACAGACTGTGGAAAATGCGTTGCACTAGTTGTAATTTTATAGCGAAAATAAGAAAGAATGTAGTATGTTATATGTTATATCTTCTGCTCAGTCAAAAAGATATGAGAATGTTGCGAATCATTTATTTGAGCCCCCTGAACCCGAACCCTTTTGTAAATGGTACATGCCGCTATTATCGTATCATTATCTCTAATACAAATGTAATTTTGCTAATATTATTCAAGGGGTATTATTTGCTTCTTGTATTTGAATATTTGCTTATTATAAAATATAAACAATTACCATCACAAAAGCAACCCAACTCAAATCAAATTCAGCGTTTATTTGCTTCATTTTCTTGTTGATCTTTTGAAAAAACTTATTTTTTCAACTCTTACTTTGACCTATTGATCAAGAGTATTTTCTTGAATTTTTCTTATCACTCTTAGTTTTTTCGAAAAATCCCTTTGCGTAAGTTCGAAAAACCAGGACAATCTTACAAAGAATTTTTAAAACGATGCAGAAACAATAACACTTCTTGAAACATTGAAACTACATTTAAGGAACAGTAATCAATAAATTTCAAAATATTGAATTCTTCTGTGGTATCTTGCTATTTTCTCCGTAACACATGTAGTGCGAGTTTCGCGTAAAATGCCGACTTGGTTCTTCTCACTTCAGCAGTCAACAATAATTTGCCATCATAATTATATTCGAAAAAAAACAATTGCGAATAAAAATAATAAGAAAACCTTGAAAAATTGACAATAACTTTCATACGACAAATTAAAAACAAAAACAGGTATAAAAATCAGTTAGAATTTTTTTTTTATCTAAATTATTTTAGAATTTTTATTTTAATTTCATTGCTCTATATGGATAGATATTTTATTTATATAAATATTTTATTTTTTTTTACCTAACATCACTATCTTTCTGGAAGCTTTATTTGGTTGATCAACTTACCCATTCTCACTTACAAGTTGTAATAGACTTAAACCATTGCTATGTAGTGCAATCGATGCATCCCAGCCTGTGAGTTGGCACCTGACGAGAAGCGCTTAGGACGCGTATTCGAAACGAGATTGAGCTCTTCCAACCTCTCTTTCTAATCACTTAGAACTCACGAATCTTTCATAATGCTCTTTGAAATTTCAATGTTCTTTCAGCATCAGGATCTCTATCGAAAAAAAAATTTGCAATTCTCCACTTAGCCGAATCCTTTCAGCAATTACTTTTCCAGCAAATATTGCAGCTGCATCGTCACCGTAAGAACTTCGCAGTGTTCTTCATTTTTTTTTTTGGGGAGCCATTTGTAGTACGTCTTAAATTTCCTCTTCCTTACATAGCTCTTCAATAGTTGGAATACCCAAATCATTAAGTTCCTCTACTTCGATAAACTAAGGTATTTCTATGATGTTCGCATAAACATTTCCAGTTGAAGTCACGTTTATTTTTTTTTGTTTCAGCTTCCCGATCATAGAGGTATAAGGTGTAAAGACGATAATGTACACATCTACATTATCATACGGAAGTGTCCGAAGCGTTATACTTATGTTCTTCCCCTATGTAATATGCAAGATGATATTCGAGATTCTATCAAGTTCCAATATTTTCCGTGAAATCAGAAACAGATACGAGTATACTTAGCATTCGCAATACGAACATATGCAAAAACTATATGGGAATTACATTTAAAAATCACAATAAACAGCTGAAATTAATTACTTTTACATGTTATAGGAAAATTGGAAACTTGCAATCAGAAACTCTCCATCAATATAATTTAAGATAATTCCACTTAAAAGTTCCCTAATTCATTAATGCATATAATTTGGTAAACGAAAACATTTTCATTCATGAAATTAAAAAAATATATCAATATTTACACGATCCATAAATTTGACAGTTTTTTGACGTCGGTTTTAAATTTGACAGTGAGTTAACATTACAGTCAGAAAAGCGATTTCAGTAAAGGAATGGTTACACATATTATTTGAACATTGAATTAATATGAAATCGGAATCATGCACTATACTTAGACAACGTTTATTGAAAATGCGAAAACACGTAGATTAACCATTGCCAACCCTCGTTCAGTACATGGACATTCTCATTAAAGGCATTAACAACGGAACTGTTCATTTGAATACATTTGATTACCTCCGTATAGACTTAATAGCAGCTGAAGGCTGTATTTTGCCAATGTTTATTCAAGCATCTTCCCAAATTGCATGAAATAGGCGGGGCTTAATCCTTCTGAAAATCACGTTCGTTTGGAGTTAAGATTTCCGTGAAGCTTATGCTTATGGTCAACAGAGTTTTTTTGGTGATGGGGGACTAAATGTAGGGATATTATTTGGTAATTTTGTTAGTTTAATTACAAAAAAGTGTTCATGAACATTTTAATACTCCATGCAAATCAAAACAAATATTGCAATGTATGTTACAATAGCTGACATCACGAAATTTTCACTCATTCATTCATCCATTGGTATTTTTATATGTGGATTGACGACAGGATGAGTGGACGACAAAAGGATCAATTGAGTTGAATTCAGAACTACGCTTCAAAGCACGAAAGGTCGGGTTTGCTGCAGACAAGACACTTTTTCTACAGGTATTTAGTAAGATTTTTTGACGGATTTGTGTCAATATGCGTAAATTTTGGGAATTGCGGAAAGTAATTGAGGCATAGGGACTCTCTATATCTTATAACTCTTTGTTCAAGCCATATAACTTTTCAGGAGGAATTTATTGTGGGCTTGTATATTTCAGTGACGGATAAAGCGACATTTGTTATACAATTGAAAATTGTGAAATTTTAAAACACTTCACGTAGAGTAATTGAAAGATTTTCATCTAATTTTCTCAAAATATTTGCAAAATTTCTTCTCATGTAGTAGGCCGTAAACGTAGAGCTTATCCCTTGGTCTCGAGCTTGAGTTAGTGAAGTTTTTTTTGGAGCCAAAAACTCTACATTTGGATGTTGCACGTCTATTGGATGACTTGGTGAATTGTCTAGGAGTAATAGAACTTTGAACTTAAGGTTTTTCCTTCCAAATAACTATTCATCTCTGGCACAAAACAATTATGAAACCACTTGAAAAAAAATTACCTCCTCATAAACGTAAAAAGATTACAAGAAAGCACACAGTACGTCGGCAAAAAAAAATTTATGTTGCTCGAGCTGTACCAGAAGATCTTGAAAAACACTATAGAAAAGTATTAAGGGGTAGCCATTCAAAAAAGAAGAAGTAAAATGGCATATAGGCTGTTTTCATTACAGCTCAACAGACAACAATCCACTGCATCAGAAGTTTGATAAACACGAGGGTTCGTGATGTGAATGGCAGAGAGCTGCGGCGACGGAAAACTTGAAGTCTTTCAAACATAGGTTCACCAAACCTCCAAGCGAGGTTCAAGCAATAAAACCAATATATGAGAATTTACACAATGCGACACTTTTGGAGCGATGCTTTGGAGGCTTTACACATCGACATCGCTGCTCATATAGCACCATTAACAAACAAGAAAGGTAGTTTTGTTTTGATATGTAACATGTGTAATATGGGTATCACCACTGGGCCATGAATGAGCAAAAGAAGTGGACGACAAAAGGATTATTTGAGCCGAATTCAGAACTACGCTTCAAAGCACAAAAGGTCTGATTTGCCGCAGACAAGACACCTTTTCTACAGGTATTTAGTAAGGTAACGCCCTCTTGTTTTTCAAATTTACGTATTTTTTACAGGAGCTCAAATATTGGGTTTTGGGTCGACAAGCAGTTTCCTGCCTAAAGTGCCACCAAAAATTCTGAAAGAACAAAAAAATTTTGTTGTTGACAAGTCTACCTAGGAAAATTGATAAAGAGACAGAATTACTTTGGTTTTTATGTGTTAGGCAACCTAGTCTTCGGTTTGGTTGTCCACCGCAAAACTTCTTTTTCCTAGATGCCTCACCTCAATGCTGCCACCGGCTCAAACTTATACTTTATTTTTATTTTTTTGAAAATTTCAAGTATTCTTAAAGTATGACCTAACAATACCATACCATTTTTATTAGCTTTTTCTTGGAAACGAAATAATAACAAAAAAATATGCAATGTTTTGACAGAATTAACCCTCCCTACTCTGAAGTTGAATATTATGCAGATTGGACGTTTTTAAACCATCCATTGCTTGCATAAGTTCTAATGCAAGATAAAGTTTGTTGCTTTTATTTTGATGAGTCAAAAATATACAGCCCTTTGTGTCTTATCGAATTAGAATTTACCGATGCTCTCCATTGTCTTCTATCCAAATTACTAGAGCATTTCCTACTGCTCAAATTAAATCATCTCGATAATATGTGGGGTTTTTGCACTTAAAGTAGTAGTTCCTGCTCGCTACACTTGTTCGTATAGAACCTTAAATTCGCTTTATTGTCCTAACAGTTGCCTAATTTTCCGAACTGATTGCTTTCCTTTCCTTGGATTTCGCTATAGGTGACATTATAGGGCTGTAATAAAGTTGAAACACTTTAACCGAGTAAATTATGTAATATTTTGACTAACTATTTCAGCAATTATGAGAATTCATTCAGAACAAATGACATCTTTTTCGGAAAAAAAAGCTGATGAAAGCAAGAGCAAGTGATTTGAAAAAAGGTCCGTTTGGTAACTTTGAACAAGGATAGGTCCATCGACATGGTACTGATAAATGGCATGAGGCAAGACTATGAGAATAAGACCAAAAAATTTTTTTGTTGTGATTTAAAAACTGTGTAAAAGTAAAATCGTGTGATTCCGATATCTTGCATATAGAAGGACTAATACTAGAATTTTACCGATTTATAGATTGATGAAAGGATTTCGACACAATGCATCAATGCACTCTGGTTAAAAATTAACCACCAACTTAGATATCTCCCACCAATGCTAATAAATTAAATGGTGTACAAGCACCAACTCAAATTCTTGGATGAAGGCTGGTCAATACAGCCGAACTTAATTATTTACGCAATTCCTGCAAATACCTAAATAACATAACTCCATAAGTCCTGAAGAGGCCACTCCTGTCTCTGTGTGCTCCTAGCCAAACATGCACTCCTTCCTCCAAAGGATGTCATGGCATCGTACCCAAATATCCAGATAATAGTTGAAGAGGATAAATATTGCGGTAGCGACAGTTATCACCTAATCTACCTGACATAATTTCCATTTAAAGCGAAAATTTGTTACAGTAATTGCTTTTATAAATTACCTTGATATTGTTGCCGCCCGTCGAAAGCAACAAAGTCAACCACAGTCAGCATACAATGAAGTTTTCTCCTGAATATATTTGCCCACTTTCCGTTTGAATACCACTAGCAAGGATGGACGCTTTAGCATGCTAGATGCTTCTTATGTACAATGACATTATTCGACCGTAATGCCATTGTCCTTGCATCACTCTGCTAATTCCCCAACATCCAACTTAATCGCACCTATTGTTGTGCTTAATGAGTATGCAAATGTTACAAAGCACATTAATAAAGGGAATTTTCTTACTTTGCGCATTAGCTGCTGCCAAAGTAACTCGACATTTTCTTTCGTGGAACTCACCGTAACCGCACCTACAAATGTTCTGTGCAACGAGAGTCCCGTTATTCATAGGTACCGTGCCTTATCCACATTACTGGCAGTGAACAAATGAGTGCCATTAATCATTTTCCCAGGAGCATGTGACAGAATAAAGATTAGGTGTAGTACAGATATGTATTGAAATTTACCATCGCAGTGACACAGCATAAATTTCGTTATCCTTAGATCTCCTTTTGTACATCTCGCCACATTGACGCATATCGTTTGCTTGCAATAATAGATGCTTGAGATATGGTTTACCAGCTGAAATGATAACGATTTGCTTGAGTTTTGTATCTATGCTCATCACTTTCCGGAAAAGTACATCTGGAAGTATATTAACGGGTGTATCATAGCAGAGTATCAAATTGGTTTTCTCCGGAAGGTGCTATTAATTTAAACCAAATGGACTGGGACATTTTTCAAGTGATAAAATGTGGTTGCTGTATGTAATCCAGCAAAGAAGGTGAAAATGTTTTTGAGTTTTAGTTGCTATTATGTCTGGGAAAGCAATGTAACTGAGCTAGGAAGAATCGAGCCGGTTAATAAACATGATTTCAATCTGGCCAAAATGCGGATCAAGCTTATCAAAAATAAATTTCCAATATAAACGTTAAACGAAAAATGTGATTTATGGTTCGTAAATTTTTTTAGTATAAATAAATTTGATGTATGGTAAGCTTAAATCTAATTACCACAAACATAAATATTAAGAAGTTCAATGAACATCAGAAACTTCTCCAAAGGATAATTACCACAATACGTGCGATGGTGATGACTATCTGTTTTTCTGATCATCATCATGATATGTCAGCAGCCTAGACACTGCTGCACTCAACTTTCCTTTAAATAAAAGAGAATTTCTGTTATGATTGTTATTATTAATAGCATCATTATTACTATTCGCCGCTGCTTCGGCTATTACTTTGGTGTGATGATAGAGGAAGGGACTTTGATGAGGTTTCCGGCTTTCCAGACACAATCGGCAAGTACCCATCAGTACCGAAAAGTACCCATTCAACAATAAAGGTGGACATCGAAAAAGAGATATCAAGCAAGGTCTTAGATATACGACCTAAGGCGTGTCAGGCTAGTCACCAAGGAATTTCTCATCGGTGGAACATGTGGCCACTGAAGAATTATTGCTAGCTAGTATTGATCAAAACCTCGAGACAAGTATGTTTACCCGTAGGCCAAAACTACTGCAAACACCGTAAACAATCTTCCATAAAGTGTTTTCATTAGCGGCGAAGATTCCCAAACTACTAAGAAGTCCAAACTACTTCCTCGCATCCAAGCATCATTCCTCGAAGGCTTTTTATAGTCAATATCCGGAGTCTATGACGAGTGAAACCGCACAAACTTCCCTAGGTAACAGTGGTCTTAAAACTTCATTTAAAGATTAGCTAGCTACGAAAATAGCAGAGAAAAGACAGAAAAGAAGAAGAGTAGCTAACACGAAACATAAGAACGGTCCTTAACATTATGAGAAACGCCACTAACGACCAATAAATCTTCAACAAGCACATTCAAAATGGGATCGGCGAACTCGAGGTTTCATGGCAAGATTAATTATTACCAGACGCAACTACTGCCTGTTTGATTCGGAGCCCACATATAATGCCTTTCACGTCTTTGTTGGATGGGGAAGGTGATCAAGTTCCTGTTTCCAACCCTCAGAGATAAAAGGCGTGTTGTCTCCAGAAAATATAACGGGTAAGACGCGTAAGACATATAAAGACAATTGGAATTGCATGTCACATTACGCGCCGACTGTTGTTTTTATAAAGCTCATTGTCCTGTTGCACATATGATCTTGGTGTTGATTCCGTAAGTCAGCGATTTAGCTCCGGATCGCTTTAGTAAGTGCGTTCCCACCCAACTTCATAGACAGATCACTTGATCTTTGCGAAAAAGCTTCATGATATAACTCGAAATTTAAATAATTCACTTT
Organism: Stratiomys singularior; assembly: GCA_954870665.1. NCBI lineage: Eukaryota > Metazoa > Arthropoda > Insecta > Diptera > Stratiomyidae > Stratiomys > Stratiomys singularior. The sequence continues at coordinate 78,422,521 of OX940877.1, read as the reverse complement.
GATTTCGACATTCATTTTATAGCACTCCAAAAAGTTTTGTCAAACTAAAATTAAATTCACATTCAGCGAATTCAAGGTGTTCTGTGAGATTGACCTGTGTGCGCGAAATTTTCTCCAGTCGGCTTTTTTACAGAAGTCTATTGTGATAAGTACTAGTCAAAAAGGAGAATATAGCCTTTGGGTACACATGGATAGTGAAACCAATATTGTCTAGTATTATATCAAGGGTCGAGCTTGCATCCCTACGCGAATAGACTGTGGGTTCATTCGGGCAGTGAAAAGTTATGTTTCCTTAACCCAAGAATTCATATAAGGATGGGCCTACTTGTTTCTGGTCACCACTCCAGGGCTTTCGATGGGTGTTAAGGTCGCAAAAGAGAGAAAGAATGACATGAAATAAGCGATCTAAAATGGATATATAACTGCATCAAAACCCTAGTTAGTTCTGCAAATGCGAAATTTGTTGATTAAAAATAATTTGTGTAAATAATTTTTACATATGTCATGCAAAGAATTAACTAACATTTACATTCCTAATATTTACACGTGCTTCAATAGTTCCTCTGGAACCTCCTCGTTGTGGTGACCTGAAGTCACCAGACGTAACTAGCTAAAATACGCAGCCAGCGGGGACAGTAAATGATGAAAATTTTACAAGTTACTGATAAAGAACTCAATCTAGAGGACCACGAAATTAACCGTCACATCCCATGGAAATGTAATTTTCATGAAAATTTTGGATCTCACTTCTTTGTCATATATGATGCTTACGAAGAACTACTCAAGTATAGTAAACTAAGATCTGTTGAGGTTTTCTTCACGACAAATTTTTCTTAATTTAATAATGGGGCCTCGCGGGACATCCATCGAGCGAACTCGTCTTCAATATTATAAATTCATGTCCCTTAAGGATAGATATAGTGGAGCTAGTTTATTCTCAGAAAATGTAAAATTTGCCTTATCAGGTCCATAAATGATTTAAGGAGGTTACAACCCGTGGAGCTTTACTCGAATTATCACTTTATTAGTTTCCAAATTCGAATTTTCAAATTTATTTGCTTTGGGGATTTAACGTTTTTGGAATTGCATACAATCAATATTTATGATTCCTTGAGCCTAATTCTTTGCCTATAAAAAATTTTCACTCGCTTTCCGCTATGGGTTCACCTGATAAGGTATTCAAACAATTCATTACTCTTTGTTTTTTGGTGATATAATTTGTACGACCTTTGTATTTATGGTATATTTTAACTATTACAAATTGACTTCTTACTAGAAATCTTCCATTCCATGACTATCGTAGCTACGACCTAGCTGAAAAAGGAAAAAACCTAACAGAAAAAGAGAATCATTAACAAACACCAACTTTTCCGTCTGTTCTAAGTTCAAATTTGCACACGCACCATTTTGCTTAATTGCGATAATTATCTCATTCTGAGAACTCAAATTATACAAACACTTTACAATTAAGCACGTGCCATCGCATACCATCTTATAATGCTTCCAATGAATACAAGATAGCAGTTTTGAAACTTCTTAGAAGAATCAGCAACTCAAATTATGTGTTTAATTACTGAGCTCAATCATCCAGCAAAGCTAATATTTCTTATATTAACAAGTATCTCATGTATAGATAATTCATTCGAAGAAGATTACATTATATATCATGTATGGCTTGTAGGGATCTCAAGAAAGTTCAAGATCGAAACATTTATTCTAAATGATTGAAAATTTGAGGTTTTTGGCAAGAAAAGAGAAGGTTACAACACACAAAATGTCCTTGAAGATAACCAACCATGTGTCGAAGACTATGCGAAATAAATAATTTACATAAATGGATCATTGTCAGAAGAAGCAGGTTTGGTGTCAGAACAATTTTTTTTTCTTTTTATTATATTCGTATTTTTCCGTGAAAATTGTAACCAATATTTCGGAAAACCAACCTTGGAATAAAATGGAATGTCCAAACTTATTAAAAATTTTATAAACAAAACGTTTGCTAGCTTACAATTCCTATTTTAACCCCAGTACAAGTGGACATGCAGTCACGTCAAAACAGTATAATTATTCCATAATCCCCGAAAAATTAGAAGAAACAAGTGTTATGAACAAGTACGAGGAACAGGAGTGATTTTGACAGTGTAAATCTGTATCACTGAAAACAAAGTGAAAGTGAAGAGCGCAAAATAACGAACTGGGAAACTCTACACGTGGCAAAAGCAAGCGCAGAGTAAGAGTTAACAATTTTGGGTGAGCGCGATTTCGTACTCGCTATATGTTCGTAGAAGTAGCTTCATTTAATTTTTATACAATATTCATCTAAAATAAAACACAAAAACTAAGTAATAAGGAACAAGTACTGATCACGTGAGTCTTGTTGGTCTGATGGATGGAAGACAAAGACAGATAAATCGCGATGCTCATCGAGTAGCCCAACATGACAAAAAAAGCACAAAAAGCGGAAAATTGGATCACCACCACCCTCGGCTGAGACGGTTTCTTCAGACGAAGAAATAAGCGATGCAGAAATTGTGGAAGAAACGGAATTCCAATCCAATTACGAATTACAAAAAGAAGCATTAGAGGTCGGTGAGGAGCTTCCTTCCATACCACTGCCTAAAAAGCCCGAAGTAATCCCAGTACTATCCGTCATAAAAAAAACCGTCAACTGAACCAGTCCCTCTACTGATTTGCACTGCGAGCCCCTTTGAAAATGAAATAAAACTACGGACCATGCCCATTATACTAAGAGAACCTGACGGATGTATATTAAAAAAGGTCTTCAGAATACCGAAAACAGAATTTACATTATCGCACTTATTATCTTCCTCAGGAGAAAAATGTAACCGTTATCATCAGGGGACTAGACGGGGATAGCCCATGTCATCTCTGCCATATGACATTCCTATCTGCAAAGCAGAAGTGCCTAGGCCGTGAAATCGACAATTGTTGTGTGACAACTGCCAGCAGTTAGGACACTCTTCGGACAACTACCATTCGCAAGCAAAATGCTTGTAATCAGAGTAAGAAGACAACTGAGTAAATCATCAATTATGTCAATTGCGGAGAAGAGCATCCTGCAAACAACGGGTTTGTACGAAGAACTTTAAGAATCTAAGGAAGCCGTTTGCATAAATTGCAGGGCTAAACCAATCAAAAGCGACATAAGCAATCCCATTAAAAAATAATCGAATAACAACAAATCTCATCAAATGTCAAATTGCACCACACTAAACATGGACTAGAATGAAAAATTAAGTTGCACAAATGACGCAAACCATGACGAAGACCGTGATGAATAATATATTTGCACGATGCACTGTGAACAAACAATAAAGGTAGTTAACCACGTTACACTCCCCACATGTAATGCAAATTTCTTAAAAGATAAAACCGGAGAACTCAGGCAACTTATTCATCATAATTAATTTCATGTAGTTACCGTAGCGTGCTGAACTACAACAGCTGCGATCGATTGACAAGTAGCGGAGGGAACAGAAACCTGAAACACTCGCAAATTTACATGACACGGTCGCACCGCATGGAGGCCATGACAATAAAAGTGTGAACAAATTCTTTGGAATTAACACCGATCTCTTTGAACAATCCTGTAAAGAATTCTCTGTTCAAACAAGATCTTGAGCAACTACTGACAGTAGGAGGTCCCTAACAGGGGACTTCAATGCTCATGATAAAGGCTCAAGTGCTGTGAGTAGCAATCAAGCTAGAACTGAGTTAATTGATTTATCATAAACAAACAAACAAGCCTGCACCACCCTGAAAAACTGGCATACTTTGGTATAATACATGGTAACATATTGGACTGTATTGCTTTACCCCGCAACTTCCATCACAACATTCGGATAAATGTCCGCAAGGAGCTCTCGTCAGATCATAAGTCTGTGCGCTTCCTAATAGAGAACATCTTTCTCAAGCAAGCAAGAGGATACAACAGTCACAACGCTGTCAATAGTATATAATCACTATGTACTTCATCAGGAAATCAAACTTCCAATAAGGAGGAAGAACCAATTTCGTAGAAGAGCTAGGAGCACGGGTAAACCAGCTTACTAAACAAGTGCGAGATCATATGTTTGAGTTCAAAAATCATCAATGGGAGACCTCGCTGCAAAGTCCAGAGTCAGGAGATTTGCCATTCTGGGTCAAAAATATCACGATCACTGCAGTAGTTTTCTCCTAAAGTCACTCTTTCTAAAATTTCTGTAGAGCAATCTTTTTTGAGCTCATCTTCACTAAGCCTGTGTCATGAAACTTCACTACTACTTGTGCCATGAAACTCATTCGTGGTTGAACGATTGATATGAAAATCCATGTATTTGGATTTCTGACTATTTAAATCTAAACATACTATTCTCCACTTCAAACCAGGCTGAAGTCAGCTTTGAAAATCTTTTGCCGCAGATGTTCCCTGAGAGGGGACAGCGGAGTACAAAGGGTTTGGGTGTTTTAACCCTTACCACACGAATTTTACGGCAACTGTGAAAATTGCTTATAAGAGCGAGCGAATTGTAAGCAAAACACTTTCGACACTTGTTTTTCAACCCTTGTCAAGATTGTATATAAAACACTGACTTTCACGCGCGATAATATAAATATACATTATTTGTTATTGCTTCCATCTTCATAAAAATTTTTTGTGCTAGAAATAAAGAAACCTTCCTTTTAATTTTATGTTTTTTTATTTACCTTGCGGAATCGATTTTCGACCGTGATCGTTCGGTCTTCATCAGTGAATCGCTGAAGGTAAATAAAAAAACATAAAATTAAAAGGAAGGTTTCTTTATTTCTAGCACATAAATATACAGTTATTAGTGACAGTGACAAAACGTTGATGTCATCTGCATAGACTAGCCTATAGCTTTTCTTGTTTAAGGGTGCTCTTTTATTGACAGGTAGCTTTATTTTGACATATTGAAGAGCCAAATCGAAAAGCAAAGGATCAAGTCCTTCTCAACGCTTTGGCCCGTTGTGTTGATTATTAACGCGGAAATGAGAGGTTATTGACGACATGGTCATTTAGATAAAACGGACTAATCTAGCTGGAATACGAAAGCAAAGCATTATTTGATACAGTACGTTACGATCAATACTGTCGTATGCTCCTCAAGTACCTGCTTGACTGTACAATTGACAAACAATTGGTCTATCTTGGATCTAGTCTATCTTGGTTTCTAAAGTCACCTTCACACTCCCTATTAATAGTGTTGGCGTATGATCTGATTTCGTTTTCAGAGATCTTCGAAAATAGGTTATAGGCCGTAAAAATTTGTTATATGCCCATATAGGTTTCGCACTGTAGCTTGTCACGTTTTTTGGGGAAATGGAATAAAATTGGTTGTCTCCACACGATCGGCATAGTTTCTTGTAGCCTGATGTGCTGGATGATTTTGTGGATGGCGTTCTGAACCCTGCTGCCACCATAATGGAATGAGTATGGAATGAGAGATGAGCTCCACTGCAATCTCTTCGATGCCCGGCGCTTTATTATTCTTTTGGGCGGAGCAGTCTTCATCCAGAGTTGGATAGGCCAATAGAAGTTCTCCATAAATATCTATATCTAACAACGCAATACAGGTGTATTGTGTATTTGTACTACTATTAACTACTTCTAATACTATATTTCTTTCTATCAGCGGTAACCCGGGCAAGTTCTCGCTGCTTCTCTAGATTTACAGCTGACTTTTGTCTGACATCACTTTGTTAAACTCTGTAAAACCTAGAGCATATTTATAACTTCTATATATATAATATAACTTCTGTAAAATCTTAGTGCGTGATTTTTGGAGTTCTTAATCGATAAATTTTCTAAATCTTCTAAATCGATCAATATAAAACAAAAATGATTTTAAAAAATTTAGGTCCCTTAACCCACTTTTATTTAAAAAGTAGGTTTTACTTTTATTCAAAAATTCGAAGCCTTTTTATTTATTATTGTTAGCATGCAGAACTGTGTGACAGAACATATTTGTGATTTCGGATCGAAACCTTTATTTACAGAAACCTTGATTATACACAGGAGCTGAGCCAAGTGAGGCAGGGTAAGTGACAAGAGTAGTAAAGATATACAAATATCCAAAAAAGTCTGCGTACATTTGCGGGTAGTAGCAAATACACAGACATGGAAACCTTTACAATTTATTTAAAACTAAATTTGATTTAATCGCTTCTATTAAAGTATATGGCAGATAATGACAAAACTGATTTTCGGTTCAATGGTTAAAATAACGATGAAATAACACTTTTTTGGAATGAGTCAGTAACATTAATTCATAAATCTGCGTGAGAAAATTTATTCGCTTTGCTTGAAAGGCACCTTATAAGCCTTTCAGATTAAGTTCTATAACAGTAAGCAAAACCGAATTTTTCTATTAATGATGATAATAATGATAAGGCTAACCAAAGGAAATAAGGAAAATAGGATAAATTCAAGCTGAGAGCAATACTCATAACAAGTAAAAATAACCAGACGACATCCACCTAGCTGGTAGTGCCAATCGACGCGTCCCGGCCTGTGAGTTGTCACCTGATGAGAAGCGGCAGGGACGTGTGTTCGAAACCAGCATGAGCTCTTTCCACCTTTGTTTCCAAATATCAAATTCACTTTCGAGTTATTCGATAAAATTGATCAGAACTTTCGCACCCATGAGTCTTCGCTGGGTTAGCTTCGCAAGGGTATAAATCACTTACAATGTTGTAAGTGAAAATGGAAAAATTGGTCTACCAAAAACTTCTGAAATTATGCAAGTTTGGATTGTTTTATTGTCTGCGCAAAATTTCCTTTCAAATTTTTCCTTTTCTTCTTCACAAAATTCCAGGTACTCTGTAGAAAGCTCGTGTGGTAATTCTAACAGGAAGCGTTGCTTTGATAGTTTTCATCTAGTTTTTTCCTGATAGAGTATCCACAAATTGACAGCGAAATCCAAAATATTGCAAAATGCCTGCACAGGCCATCTATTGCACTTTGATTTGACACTATAATTTTCCGCCATTTGTTCGACTACATCGACGATAAATTTGGTTTATTTTAGTAAGTGATTGTTTCGGGTATGTTCTTTCCATTTTTCTCGTAACTCGTAAAGCTTCTGCTTCTGTTTATTCCTTTATGCAGTCAAGAATGGTGTGATCTATTATCACCAATGCATATAAACATAATATTTCTTTTGGCATGTGCCATTGTACCTGATACCTCTCTGAAAGAAAGTGGTGGGCTTCCGATTGCCGGAATCGCTGCCAAACAGTTCCATCAAGAGCCGTGATAGTGTCTTCAACATTCTGTTCACCATTACTGTCAGAATCCGATAAAATTGTTTGGCGCCTCTATCTTCTACGGAGCTTCAAAAAATACTCAGTTTCATCGGCAACCACATTATCTTCCTGAGTTTCCTCATTGTCTGGGAAATCACTTCGACTTTCACTTTGATCATCTTCAGGTATTGAGTCTTCTTCACCTGAATGCACTTCACTTTGTCGAATTCTTTCCAACTGCCTCACTGACCGTGCGGACATAATCAGGGTTGCAGTGAAATATAAGGCCAATTGAATATAACCGATATAGTCAAAATAAAATAAACTTGTTGTGTATTGTATAAGTGGGTTTATCCAAAACCCACTTATACAACGCAGCCTCCGTTTTCGGAAATTCAGACTGGCGCATCGTTTTCCATTTATCGGATCCAAATTCTGCGTTGGCCACAATTTGTGTTTTGTTTTGGTTTTTCATAATACGGTCAATTGTCGATTTTTTGACGCCGTATATGATAGATAAAGCGGCAAAAGATGAACCGCTTTCAAAATCTGTTATAACTTGCGCTATATCTTCAAATGATAAAAACTTATGTGGTTTTGTACCCGTCATTTTCAAATAAAACACACGAGCGACGTGAGAAAACCACTTGACATGCCCGCGTATTAGGGGATGTACCGGAAAATTCTTTTTTGCCACTAGACTTCCAACAAATATCTTGTTAGTGCATACAACAGGGTAAGAAATTTTAAAGTAACGGTCTTGATTTGATTTCGACTCTTAAAATTGCAACAAGCGTTGCAACTTTAGAGTCTACAATAGAAAAATATTGGCTGTTGCAAATTTCGAGTATTGCAATTATCGGGGATGGCAATTATGGAGGTTACACTGCAATAAGTACGGGAACAACGGAAAGCGAGAAATTGAATAATCGGCTAATATAAGAATTTACAGAAATTCAAATGACCGACAAAAATAACAATAAAAGTACGAATTCGTTTAGTGTTAAAGGTCAAAGAAATTTTGACCTATGAGAATATTATTACATTGCGTGTTCAATTTGCAGACCGCTACTCTAATCGAGTTTATGCTTGGGCAATGAGGATTTAATTTTTTTTTTGCTGATAGAAGATGTTATCAATTTCTTTAATTAGATGCGCTACATAAAAATAATAGACAATAGTTCTTCTTGTTGCCTATTATATTCCAATTTTATTTCAGTCAATCTTTCCATAGAAATGTGTGTGAGCAAATGCCGTTACTAAATTACAACAAACATAAACTAGAAAATTGTATTTCTAAAGTTTATGAATATTTACCCCACAGCTTAATCGCTCACGTACTAGCAAACTTTACGTTTCCCGACAGTAATTCAATACGCAACACCAATATACTTAGAAGGTTAGACACTTCGACGTCGTTTATTGTCTTCACATACTCGTACAACTTGAACTTCAACATAATTCTCATATTTCCCATACCTTTGAAATATTGTTTACGTCTGTTTTCATATTAAATGGTAAATTGGACGCTATTCCGTACTACGGCGGTTTTCATTAATTGAAATGTTCATAATACCTTTAACTGACGCGTTTAAGTATAAAGTTTGCAACATGAATAAGGAGCGAAACCCATCATGACTCATTTCACACAATTAAGCTTAAATTCATTTGAATGCTAAATACAACAAAGTTCCTTTACCAGATTTGATAGATGTTTTGCTACAACTCACGAGACGTTGGCATGGAAATTAAATTGTTTTTTTTCAATTAACGAAAATTTCCAAGAAGTGGAATGGGAGACTTTCAAATAGAATCGCGTTGATAGAAATCTCGAAACAGGTTGATTTTCAGTAAGGATACATTGGTGACCGAATAATGTACTACACAAGGAAATAGGGTCATCATTTTGGATTTAATTCAGGCGTTACCTGTTTGCTCATTATTTTCATTTCTTTTTTCTTCATAGTAGGAGCATTTTTACAATTAATACTTTGTAGCAATGGTGTAGTAGTTAAGGGTGATCATCACCTTAAGGGCTGGCGTCGGAGATCAAATGCAAACCCTACCTTTAGTTGGTTGATTAAACCAACCTATGGTCATGTCGACATAAGCTTTTAACTCAATGGTTTTAATGCAAAATACTCCATTCACCAGTAATTCCGTATAAATAACTGCTGGTAAAATTTAGTTGAGGGTGAAAGTACTGAACATTGCTGCAATGCGAGGGCGATCCGAAAAGTACTTAGCATCACAACCCCCTGGCGCTACTATCGCTAGAAAACGATCTTGTATTAAATTTTCGTAAAGAGATGAATCCCATGATTTCAGCATGATTTCAGCTGAATCGGACTCGTAGTTTTCTTTTGACCACGTGTGGAAGCGGGCATGCCCGCAGATTTTAGAAAAATGAGCAATATCCGTCGGTGATTCGATTCTTCTTTTTGGAAGAGAAATCGCATAATAAAATCAAAGACCGCTTGGATGCTGTGTACGGAGACTCTGCTCCTGTGATGACGACAGTCGGAAATTGACGAGTTTCAACGTATTTGCCCATGGATTTTTGATACGAAGGATAACGTCACATAAATCGCGATCATATATTGGCAGACCGCTGATTGAAGATATGCGAGATAGATGAGGCAGCAGACATCGTCAAAGATCACGCATGTCATATCCTGCATGAAATTTTGGTAATGAGAAAGCTGTTGCTACGATGGATTCCGCGTTTTCTCACACCGGACAGTTATCGACAGTTTTGTAGCCGTTGACGAAACATTGGTTAACTGGTATACACCGGCACCAAAGAACAGGCGGTGCAGAAGACTTTATCCACCGAATCTACTCAGGAGAAGGCTAAAACTATCCTATCAGGTGGAAAGATGGTGGCGATTGTTTTCTGAATTTCACAAGGTGTAGTCTATGACAGCTATGTGTAGAAGAAATTTTTTGTATGCTAAATACTCATCGGTACTGCCGGTACGGCTGCTCTCTGTCATCCAGTGTTATGTTTCCACCTTTATGCAAAGAATTGTTTGATCGATTTAAAAAAAAACTATTAAATTTGGAGTTAACTCTAAGTGTTATTGCTGCCTTGAAGTTACACTGCGCTACATGTGAACTCGTCAAATTTTTCAACATAGACAACCAAAATTATGGTATGGAGCAGCAAACTATTACATCCATTGACTATCATTTCGTGAAAATTTATTTCTGATTTCAACGCGGAAAGTAAAGGAAATGTAAAATTTATCGTTTGTTATTCTCTTGAAAATCAGAAAACAGTATTTAAGAGTAAAAGCCAGTAATATGAAACAATGAAAATACGTAATAATACGAAAACTGTGTCTTTAATACTCACTTCAGTCACTTTTATTCTTGCATTTAGTAAGATTAAGTAGGCGGAAAAAACATATAGTAATTTCCACCAGTGAGGAGTGTTTCTACCACCACCCGTATTTCTGGTGGTTTGATTTGAGTTCCAGAACATTTTAAGACGTAATGTATCAAATTGTGTTAAAATGAAAATTAAAAATTGTGTGAAAGTTAAAATTTCACAGATCACATTTATTTAGGGGCTTCTTAGATCAGCTCTTTTGCAGCTTTCTTTTGAAGTGAATTATCCTTTTCATTCGTCTTGGTGCTATCTTGAGCCTTTTAACTTAAACCACTTGCTCCTTCCCTTGTTTTATGTAGATCGATGTAGATAGATTTTTGACTTTCTTTCAAAATTTGAGTTTAAAAATGTCTTCGAGTAGACTGTTTCATATTCCTATCTGTAAAATCCATAAACACTCAGGTGCTGTCCCACCCGACTCACCCATTATAATGAGGGAAAAGAATCAGCGTGCATAAGCCAATCTTTGTCATAATCCTTGAATTATATTGTTAATTAAACATAATGCAAGAAACATAGTCGCCATTAAATTAAGCCTAGATAATTAAATATTCGTCCGCCAGACTACGCAAATTTTGTTTCTGGGTAACTAAAAAAAATAGATTATAAGGACCTTTTCGTGGTCCCTACTATTTATGATAAGAAACTTTGTGTTTTAATATATATTTATGAAACTGCTTGTTTCTTCAAGTTTACAACGTGATCTCTTTAATCGTATTAGTCTCTGAACTTTTAAACTTTATATTTGCTTAGCTTGCACAAATTATTTACATATCATACATATATCCTATAGATTATTAAATCTGCAGAAATTATTATTTAATATACCAAACATCGATAATCTATTCAATTGCTTCTTCTCATTCGTATTGAACATCTACGAAATGAACGTAATAAGTTATACTTCTTTGTTTATTCATCTATTACTCAGACATCCGATTTGTTGAAGTTAGCAATTCTTTTGGTTTGATATCATAGTAAAAGTTGAAATCATGCATCTGACGGTGCTCATCGCTTTCTGCTCTACTTCTGCCTTCCTAATAAGTTACAACAATGTTATGTCTAACGCAGTTTCATTTAGGCAGTGCTTACATAGTGTTCGGAAGATAATTGGCAGTCCGTTCGACGAAAATATAGAAAAATAGTATTTTTAGGAAAGGTGTATGCTTTGTTGTAATTTCAATTTTCCACTCTCACACGTCATAAAAGTGGATGTTGTTGCTATTTTAGGAAGAAATAGGATGGTGTTATTTTCTTTCTCTTTAACACCGTTCGGTTAAAGTGCGGAATGCACTTTCTTTATCATAAGAGCGATTTGTGTATAATTTCTTGTGTTCCGAGGCAATTTCTTTTATTTCCTCGTTCTGTGTTGAATGGATTTAAGATCACAAGAAGAGGAGGTACGTACATGTCTAAATCCAGAATTTGATAGTAAGTATGGTGATTTGTCTGATAAATCGTGATCAGAAATGAGGATAATATGGAGAAAGATCGAGACACGAAAATCAATTCTTCGTCTCCGATTGAGTCCTCAGAATCTAATGATGATATGATACGACCAACCAATCAACTATAAGCTCTTATATTATATATTCTAATAACTCTGTAGGAAAAGATATAAAATGCGCTCGGTTTTGTACGTATTTCCGTACAAAACCGTTTATTTTTATTTGAAAAAAGTGAGCACAAATTGACATCTACGCAGAGATCAGCGTCTACACCCACTTCAAGATGGAAATTAGTCGTTTCTTGAAAGATCATCCAAGAGCGGCTAAAGAAATGCATAAGTTGTTGGTTCTCTTATCTGTTTTTATATCGGGTGGAATGCTATAGAATATTTTGACCTTAACAAAAGGGAAGAAACGTCTTTATACCCAAACTGTTTCACTGACTGGTTTGGCGGTGATTAAAATGATACTTTTCAACTCAGCAGCAAGGAACGCAACCAAAAATGTCAACTCATGGTCTGCAAAAGGGCTAAAGAGTTCAATTTTTTAATCAAATCACTTTGGATCGACAACAAGTGAAGGAGAGATGCCAGAAGGTTGGTCGACAAATTTGAACTATACATGAGTTGTGGAATGAAATGATTGTAAATTTTCAAAAATGTTACAAATCTTGCTCATACATAACCGTAGATGAGGAACTTGTTGGATTACGTGGAAAGTATTCCTTTAGAATGTATATACCCTATGTCAAACTTGTAGTGGCAGCAAATGCAAACAGCAATTATATAATCGATGCGATACCGAACTAAGGAAAGAAACGCATCCTAAGATACAATCATTAAGTGCGTATTCCTTATAGAAATCCTTCCTGAGAAATGAAAACTGTTGAACAAAGCTCCAACGGCAACATCACAATGGATATTTTGAATGAGCTATGGAAGCTACCTTTCAATCTGACTCTAAAAGGCACTCTGAGAAAGAACAAACGGGTAATTCCTGAAAATCTTAAAAATTCAATAATTTGTTATCATGGTAACAAAACGTTACTTTGTTACAAAACGGAGCCTAACAAAGTTGTTTTCACGTTGTCCACAGCTCAGATTGTTCATCAACCTAATATTCATGAATCCAATAGAAAATTTAAGCTAATACATTTTTACAAAAGAGTACCAAAGTGCAGTGGATACTGTAAATCAAATATGTTAAAAAATTGGCGCTAACCAAAAAATTGAAGGATGGCAACTATGTGCTGAACTTTTCTCTTATTATTTTTCACTTGATCTATGTCTCTAATAACATAAGAAATAACAAAACGACTCTATCCTGACGAAATTTTTTAATGCAATCCGGAGGCTAACTCATAAAGCCCTGGTTACGGCAGATTTCACATGTGGTCAAGTCATGATAAACGATATCCTGGGTATTTCCTCAAACTTAGAAACTTCTACTGATGCAATGTCATACGTGCGTTAAATTTATTATATGCGCCCGTCAAAACTAAGAAGAAAAAATAGAAATAATAGAAAGAAATAATTTACAGGATATTTCCGTCTGTTTTTGTATATACCACTCGGCGAAAGTTTAGTTGTTACCTATGTAGAATACTGTTTATCTTGAATTAAAGATGATTTTTGATTAATTTCCTTTCGATTCATTATTTTCATTTATTAATAATTTTTATTTGAGTCTAACTGATAGACACTTAATATTGTTAGACAAATTTAAAAACCTGTGGTATTTTAAGGAAGTATTCTACTACATCAACTTCGAAAAATTGCTTTTATTTCTGTATGTTTTTCGGAACCAATTACTATCAAAATATCGTATTCATGTGTTAAAGTGGATTTATCATTAAAAATATTCGAACTTTTTCGTTATTATAAATGAATAAAAAACGATCTATAAAATATTGGCCCCAAAAATCTCACGTCACAAAATAATTTCGTGGTATGCGTTTTTCACATTTTAGAAAGTAGCACTTATCACTTAGATAGAAGTTACTGTATTTTGAACTTTTATTCTGTATATTCTTTTTTACTCTTGTTAAGCGAAATTCTGTGGAAGAAATGTTGTTAACTCAATATGGGCCGGTGGCCTTGGGCTTATAAGTTTCTTGGGTCCTTCGTAAAAATATACCTTCGTTAAAAAATTACCTTCGTTAGTTGCGCCTGTTCGACAGTATGTCTGGCGACTAGTACTGCCACATCATCTGCGTAGCCAATCAAATGTGACTCCTCCGGTAGCTGCAATCTCAAAAGCTCGTCGTACGAGACATTACATATGTCCGTGCCAAGAATGGAGCTTTGCGCCACCACTGATATCACTTCCATTCATCGCCGAACCCCCAGTGTGTCATAGACGAGCTTGCGGTCTTTGAGGTAATCCTTCAATATCCGCGTAAGATACTTCGGAACCGTGCAATCTTCCAAAGCACCGAGAATATCTGCCTAATTAGCAGAAATGGAGGCATACCTTACGTCGAGTGTTACAAATAGTACCACTAGTACTATTTGTAATAGTATAATAAGTATCATAATAATAGTGGTACTATTTCTAACACTTGTAACACAGCATTTATAAATAAAAACATATAAGTATATTTCAGCCAGCATCAAATGGCTGCTTGACTTAGTGATGCGCAATGTTTTCGATAAACAAAAACGTCTTAATGTCAAAAATTGAGGCACCGATGACATTTCATCTGTTTCTGGCGTTGGAAAAGAGGTTTCAATTCTCTTAATTTTTAAATGTAAATAAAATTAAATGCAAATAAAGTTTTAAATGTGACTTTGCAATCAACTTTTCGCAACTTTCAAAAGTTTGTAAAACTGGAAGGGTTAAGAAAATATAGTTGAATGTAATACTGCAAAAATTTAACGCAAAAAATTAAAGTGTGTACGACACGTGGATAAATGATTTTAGAAGTGGGTAGCTGAGTCAAAAAAGTTCTTAATAATAGAAGCCAAAACTTTGATATTCGCCGAAAATGTCGCAAAGAAATAGCTCACAAATACCGCATATTTAATAAATAGAGTACTAAAGAATCTGGCCATCTATTGCACGTTGGCAGTTATGCAAAAAAAAGCCAGCTTAAGATATGCGTAATGAGATTTGGGCAGGGTTTTTGCATAATTGCTAGTAAAAGTAAAGTAAAATAAGTAACCTCGTAACGTATTTATAAGGATTTGCCTAAAGATGAGTTCTTACGAAGGTTTTTGAGAGGCAATTATCAAAAAACAGAGCTTTATTTAATACATCTGGTCAGTTGCAAGAAATAATTATGCATATTTTTTTGGTTTGGCAATCGTCGCACAGCAGCGGCGTATGTTTTTCAAATTTTGCTCTTTTTTTTAAACCAAATTCTGAACATTGAAATTTGCCTAGATGCATTCAAATATGCAATAAAACGTAAATCCGACCGCATAAGTTTAGCAAACTGTCGTAGCACAGTTACATCTCAACTAGTCAGAGTAGGCAGCAGGGATGCAAAAAAGTAGTGATGATAACAAGTTGTCAGGATTAACAAAAGGTTTTTTTATGGAGGAGGCATCACTGATCAACTGTAAGTATCACTTAGTCTATTTTTAATACCAAACGTACCAGGCGGTGTACATTTATTGTTGTTTTTGTCGGTTATTTGACTTTCTGTAAATTCTTATATCAGCCGATTATTCAATTTTTCGCTTCCCGTTTTTCTCATAGCTTATTTTTTACCGACAAAAATTCCTTACCTAACTTACGTACTACGAGTTTATATGAAGCCTACGTATTTTCCGGCAGTTCTCCAACTAGAACCTTAGTTCTAAACTCAGATACGTTCCTGAAGTAAAAGTTTCATTTCTCTGAACCTGATATGTTTATTTGGTTTCGGTGTAAGCACTTGGATGACTCAACCAAGTTCATATAAAATGACACATAAACAGAACGGGATCTTATCGGAGATTCATAAGCAACAATCCCTCCGATTGGTTCTCTGTAGCTAAACGAAATAGAAATGCAGTTGTAAGCTGATAATCGGAGAGCAAAGATCAGAGCCTATGAGAAATAAAGTTCGACAAGCAGTGGCAATACACAACAGTTTCATTTTATTTTGACCATGTCTGTTACATTCAATTGGCCTTATATTTCACTGCAACCCTGAATATGTCCGCACGGTCAGTGAGGCAGTTGGAAGGAATTCGACAAAGTGAAGTGCATTCAGGTGAAGAAGACTCAATACCTGAATATTATCAAAGTGAAACTCAAAGTGATTTCCCAGACAATGAGGAAACTCAGGATGATAACGTGATTGCCGATGAAACTTAGTGTTTTTGAAGCTCCGTAGAGGACAGAGGCGCCAAAATTTTTTATCAGATTATAAAAGTAATGGTGAGCAGAATGTTGAAGACACTATCACGGCTCTTTATGGAACTGTTTGGCAGTGATTCTGGCAATCGGAAGCCAATATCTTTCTTTCAGAGAGGTATAAGGTATAACGGCAAGCGCCAAAAGAAATATTATGTTTGGTTAAGCCTCATCTGCATTGCTTCTGCATTGGTGATAAGAGATCACACCATTATTGACTGCATAAAGGAATAAACAGAAGCAGAAGCTGTACAAGTTTTGGGGACTGCATGGGATCTACCTATGGAAAAATATATGCATTCGTTGGAGTGTTATATGCACGTGGCGCGTATCAGGCAAAAATTTTCCCACCTGTGGAATTCGAAGTGGGAACTTCCCATTCTTCAAATGCAATGGGTAGGAAGCCCTTCTCGAAATTTTTGAGATTTCAACGATTCGATAACAGAAGCCAACGAATCCAACGTTTGAATGTGGATTTATGAATCAAAATCAAGGAAGTAGTGATATTGAGTAGCAAACTTAAAACGTTAAGAATCAAAAACAATAGAAAGAAGAAACCCGAAACAATTACTTGCTATAATAAACCAAATTTATCGTCGATGTAGCTGATAAAATGGCGCGAAAACATAGTGTCAAATCGAAGTGCAAAAGATGGCCTGTGCTGGTATTTTTCAATATTTTGAATTTCGCTAAAATAAATTTGAGGATACTTTATCAGGAAACAACTGGATTGAAAGTATCAATGCAACGTTTCCTGTTACAATCAGCTGACGAGTTTGCTGCAGAGTACCTCGAATTTTGTGAAGAAGGAATGAAAAACCAACTCGGAGGAGTAACAAACAGCTCCAATAATATTTCGCAATCTAGGTGTACATGTAAAATGTGACTTTGCGCAGGTAATCAAACAATAAAAACTTGATAATTTGTAAAACAAGTGTTTGCGGGAAATGTACGAAGGAGAAACGCATTATATGAAAAAGATGTAGTTAGTTGATGATGATGTTTGTTAATCGCAGTAAAAATACGTGTTCAAATCATTTCATACGATATTGGAAATTATGTTGCAATAATCTTTGATAAATAATAATTTTTTTTACAAAAAATCAACGGTTTTTTCATTAGGGGTGAAATGACGCCCTATGGTAAGATAAGGTATAGAAAAATATCGGTACGTTTAGTGTTAATTAAAAAGACTTTAAATGAATTTTTCTCAAAGCCTTGTTTGCCATTTTTCCAGTTTTCTAGAATCTGCACACTTCTCATACCAATTACAATTAACACTATAATTTTGACAATTTTTTTTTTGAATGGATCTTTGAAAGTTATAGTGAAAGAAGGTCATACTTCAATAACATAATGGAACTGCATCATTGGCTTCCGTTCCAATTTGAAACGATCGCGAAAAGACTTCGGAAACAGAATAATGGAGACAGAACTGTAAATATTTTACAATAAATTGCAACCAAGAATTGGTTATCATTCATGGCAGTTAAGCATACTGTGCAAACGATATATGGGGATCAACACATCCAGAGAACTTACAACATTGAGGGAAAAAGCCGAGTCCAACCAAATAATGCAACAATATGGCACTGTAGTGAAAGATCTTACTCATCTTACATATGTCGTTTACTACCCGGTATATGAAGAAAAGATAAAAATAAAATCCTTGATTTCAAGTGTCCTAGACATTAACACCAAACACTCACAACACCAATGAAACAGAGAAACGCTTTTATGGAAACTGCGTCTAGTGAGCTTTCTTCCGAAGCATGAATGCTTACCGCTCTGCTCCCAGGAGAGTCCAGGAAGCAGGCCTTCAAACAAAATAAATGTAAAGGACCAATCATTGATAGCTCAAAAACTTCACAAATCATTCACGAGCGAGTGTTACGATTGCGGGAAATAAACAATAATCAAGAGTCTACCAGAAATGTGTGGGTTTCCAGATAAACTACTGGTACGACAAGTAGAAGTTAATAGCAAGACGAGGATGGACAACAATTGCCTTAAAAAAGTGTAAGGTTTCCTAGTTGGAAGGCGTGAAGCACAAAGTTCGACAGTGGGTCAGACCCATTTACTGTCATCATCAATACTGGAGTTTCCACAAAATTACAAGAAAACAGTCGAGAAAAGTTGAAACCTTTATTGAAACACGATGACAAACCGCAACTGGCAATCATACAACAACTCGTCGAACAGTATGATAGAAAATACCTATCGGAAATAATATCCTTCAAAACGATGATAATCTAATAATAATTTCTTTGGAGTGACCGTAATCAATTTTCTAGAGAAAAAAAATACAAAAAAATGAAACGTTGAAAATAGACTCCGAAACAGTTTTCTATTCGTCCTTCGGCTTTCAGTCTAATGGATCCTTGAAGTTAAATAAATGTTCTATTATATACTTGAGATTATCGTTCGGAAATAATTTTTACTTGAATATTATAAACCATCTTGAAACGTCGTGTTTGATGACTTGTATTTCTGAATTAATTTAGAAAACTTATGATTTGAACTTTGAATCTAGTTTAAGGTGTGCTAACATAACCGGAATTTTAGTGGGAAATTTATTTTTGATATTGATACGGTGTTATGAAACTGTTGGTATCTCACAGATGGTGAATCCAACTCCGATATTCTTCAACCAGTGTAAGAATGACGTAAAACTCAAATTTAAAAAGAAAAAAGAACTACACATAATTTTAAAAAATTATAAGATAATTTATGATAAGATAATTTGTGATAAATAAATTGGCAAGATTATGTTAATGAAAAACGCTTATAATAAAGGAAACTTGGCTTAACGTTTTCAGATTTGCTGTCTATTATAATGTACATCTTTTTTACCGCCCTGTGAAGTCGATACGAAGGCTTATATCGTTTGTTATTCGCTAGTGTCAGTTACAGTTACGCTGTTTGGTTCTATTCACACATCAGCTGGCCTGCCTGTTTATAAAGGATAGACGAATGTCAATTGCTTGTTACGATTCTCTTTGGTTGTCATTGTGTGCTCAACTGGTGAGTCTACTTTTTCTATTTATTACAACATTTTACATATTTAAGCTTCAAACTTTCAAGAATTGAACAGAATGCATTCTTTAGTTTCTGCCATGATAAATTAAGTTTTGTCGCTAAGATAATGATATGTAGACGAAAATTTTTCTGTACATTACAATGTACAAAAGTAGACATATTTGATTTAGTTTTTCTTACTTCTTCTTACTTCATACTCCTTAGGGCTTCGAAACCCTATTATTATTATTATTGTACTGAGGTCCACTTGCTGGAAATTAGCATAGGCCAGAATCGGCCCTTAGCTCCCCATGTGTAGTACTATTGTTTACAGAGGGTCCATCTTGTCGTCCTGCAAAAACCAAGGAGTTCCCCCAGCGCTGTCGTCGCCAAGTGTTCCAATTCTGTTACGTCAGGACACCTCAGCCAAATAAGGCGTTTGTTGGCTAGACTCGGGCAATCTAGGAGGAAGTGTTCTGTACTTTCTTCCTCGTCACCGCAAGCTCGGCAGGTGTCATCCGTTTGGATTCCTTTTCGTTTGGCGTGTTGACCTAGAAGATAACGGCCCGTTAATACTGCCACCAATGTTCTAACGCCATTTCAGTTTTTTCCTAGGAGTTGTTCTGTCCTCATTTGATTAGGGTGAGGCCAAAGAGCTCCGCTTATCCTGCAGTCGTTCCGTTCATTTCAAGCCGTATCTGTCTCTTTCCAGAGGATTTCGTCTAGTTCTCTTTTTGCCGTTGCTAGTGGCACTTTAATTGTGTCTGTTATTGTGTTGGCTGATCCAGCTCTCGCTAGCTCATCCGCTCTTTCGTTTCCCTCTACAACGCTGTGTCCAGGGACCCATGTCAGTTTTACATTTAATCGAGTTGTTGTGGCTTTGAGAGCCTGCCTAAAATCCTGCATTAGTTGCGAATCTACGCGGTTAGAGGCAAGCGCCTGCAGTGCCGACTTACTGTCCGAGAGTATTTGTATTCTTCCATTAAGGTTGTTTGTTGCCGCTTCTATAGACGCTTTTGTTGCAAACACTTCCGACTGGAAAACTGTGATGTGGCTCTCCAGTTTATAGCTTCGGTTGAGTTGCAGGTGATTTGGGAAAAAGATTCCGGCGCCGCTTCCCTCATCCGTTTCGGAACCATCGGTGTAGATCATAATCTCACTTCCAGATGTGAAATCCTGCACCGTTTCTCACGCTTCTCTGGTTGGTATGTTGATCTTGTATGCGATTCTTGTGTCTACTATCGGTTGGATTCTATCCAGCTCCCTTTTACTTGACGGGGCCATTCTCACCATTTTTCCCAAATGCATACGTGACCCGTTTGTGGGTGGTTAGATAACCCATATGTGGATTTTAATCTGATGCTTGCGAGTGATGCCTCTCTGAATTTGTCGAGTGTCACGAGATTGAGCATTATCTCCATTGCAGCAGTTGGCGTAGTCCTAATGGCACCTGTGGTGCCAAGGCATTCGCTGGACTTGTAATGGTTCTCTTTTGTTATGCCTGCTACCAAACCAATGCCCCCTAAGTGGTTATTGGCCTCACTACTGTTGTGTAAATCCAGTGGGCAATTTTGGGTTTTATTCCCCAGGATTTCCCCACTAGTCTTTTCATTATAAAGAGCGCCCCTGTAGCTCTCCGTTTGGGTTCTCCAATGTGTGGAGTCCAAGTTAGCTTACTATCCAAAGTTACTCCATAGTATTTTACCTTGTTAACTATACTTATATGTTTTCCGTCAACGGCCGGGCATGAAAATGTCTCCGGCTCACGGCGCTTTGTGCAAAGAATAAGATCCGTTTTGTCGGCATTGGATCGGCATTGCAGTCCGTGTAGCTTTGCCCACTCGAAAAGATGCATAAGTGGAGTGAGTCTGCGTCAATTCCGATATGGTTTCTGGAAACTTTCTACTTATCAGTATAACGATATCGTCAGCGTACGGTATCGTTTTGAAACCCTTCCCGTTGAAATCTTCCACAATTTGGTTAACTGTGAGTACCCAGGCATGTGGTGATACTATGCCACCTTGTGGTGTACCCCTGTTGGGCCATTTATTCCGCCGTTTTCTTCGGCTGTAATCATTCATTCACTTAGATATGAGTCTACTCCATATGTTTGAATGGCTTCTACTATGCTCTCAGTTTTCACATTATTGAAGGTTCCCTCGATATCAATGAAGGCCGCCAAAGTGTCATCTTTGATGCCAACGTTCCCCTCTATTCTGCTCATGACTTTGTGCAGTGCCGTATTATTGTGATATCCGCTTTCATAAGCATGATCAGATACACTTCGTCGGTTCCTGATGATTTTTAAGGTTCGAAGGTGTTAATGGCCAAAAGGACCTTTTCGTCGCTTACCATTTCTTTTAAGGAGGGGGGCACGGTAGGGAGTTACGTTGTTTACTCGTTCTGTCTCTTCATTCGTTGAGCCCGGAAAGTGTTGGTTTAGTAGGAGCTTGAGACGTTCTATGCTGTTTGTTGTCCATGATCCGTCGTCCTTTTGAAGCATCGTATCCACATGTCGTTCCCTTTTCAGAGCCCTGCTTAGCGTAGATGTCTCGCTCCCTCCCTCAATATCGCTGCAAGAAAGATTCCAGGATTTCCTATTCGCTTATTTATAGGATTTCGCTTATAGTCCTCTCAATCCGTATCTCGGTTTGTGAAGCGAGCTATTTGAATAGACTTGGATTTTCTCCAGTTCTTTGTTCCACCAGCTTTTTTGTTTGATAACACTGGTTGGAACTATTTCACTGAAACTATTCACCAGTATTCTTCTGATGTATCTCACTTCATAGTCGATGTCCTTTCGACTTCTCAATGAATTCGCTTGTGAACTATAATTCTTTTTGGTAGCGTTTGTGTAGCCGTCCAAATCGGCTTTTCTAGGATTGGAGTAGGCCTATGGGGTCCTCTTGCCTCTTCTTACTTCAAAGGTGATCCATTGGTGGTGCGACAGGCTAGGTGAGTCACATACTCTCCAGCCGTGCAAGTCCTCCAATGCCTTTGTTGTGATTAAAGTGACGTCAATCACTTCCGCTCTATTTTTCGTTATAAAGGTCGGTATGTTACCCTTATTTGCTAAGTTGAGGTTAGTAATTATTAAGTAATTGACTAACTGCTCACCTCTTTCATTGCACTTGGTGGTTCCCCAGAGTTCATCTTGCGCATTTCCATCGCATCCGATTCGAAACCCTAACCGCAAGTGTTTGACAGAGCAGAAACTTATAGATTGCTTAGAGGATGCGTATTCGTACGAGATTAAGCTTCTTGCAGAGAAGGGTCTAAATAAAAGAGGAGAATTCAAATAAAATCGAGATTGGGCTTCGTAAGGAAGTGGATCTAAATGAAACCATTTCTCAAGCTTTTTTGATACAGCTAGTTAGAGCGTAAATGGACGATAGAAACAAAACACATCCGCATACATAATCCATCAAATTGTTTGACACAATATCAGGAATGACCAATAGTTATGCGATCCAGAGGAGCTCCGATATTACCGCCAATAGCCATAATGAAATTAAGAAATTCCTTGGCACCCACATTGTTATTGGTAATCTACAATATGCAAGAGTACGGGTGTTTTGAGGCAGTTTCGTTGATGCTTTTGTGGTCAATAATACAATGTCCGTGAACAGATTTTGCAGCTCAAGACGCCACTTGCATCTAATAAAAAATTTAAAAATTTTTACCAGCAGCACACAAAGTTCGTAAATGTCTGCCCCGTTTACGCAGCTACAAGGAAAAGATGCCTAAAGATTACATCAGTCGACCAATGCTTTTGTATATGCAAATTGTTGCCTTAGAGGGGAATCATCGCTGTACAATACGTGTAAATAAATTACTAATGGACTGTTGCTACTTAATCCGGCGGGGTGCCGGTGCTTAACCTGGTGGGGTGTGAGATACCCCATCTAAAGTTTTCGTCGTAGTATGTTCTTATTTTTCTATGTGATATTTTAGAGGCCTCGTGTAGCTGACATTGAAGTAGTGCTGAAGGGATGGTGGTGTGACCGCAGTCTTGCGTCTGGAAGTGTTCGAGATACACGCGCGTACAAGTTCATAAGATATGTGACACCGCGCCGCACTGCTCTTGTTTGCGTTTCGTAACAAAATTTTGCTAATGTTTTTTTTTGCTTAGCTTGAATTCGTAGCTTTGTTTTTAAGACTTTTTTCAAACATGGATAAAGAAAGTGGTGAAAAAATAGTTAGGTCTACGTCGCACGATTTGTTGGAAAATTCGACGGATGAATCAAGATTGACAGAAATGTCTGATTATCGCAGCGAACACAATCTGGAATTTGATACAGACCAGGAGGTAAATTATGATGAACTGGAAAGCGGCAGTGATTTTGATTCGGAGGATAGTATTCCTCTTTCAGCTCTGAGGACATGCCGCTAACCTGCCCAAATGCATGCGCCTCAATACATACCTAAAGATAGTCAAATATGGCATAAACAAGCGCCACGTAGAAATGTGCGAAGTCGGTTCGAAAATATAATTTATGAGCGCCCTGGAGTCAAAGGACCAGCGAAAGATTTGAAAACTGAAACGGAATATTGGAATACTTTTTTTTAACCGAGGAAATGAAGTGTGCTATATTGAACATTCAAACGAAAAAATCGTGAGACTACTGGCAAGTTGCAAAAACCCCGTAAACGTATATTACATGAAAGAAACGACATCTACTGAACTCGATGCATTCATGGCTTGCTGTTCACAGATGCTCTGAATAAATCAAGCAAAAAAAGTCTGGAAGACTTATGAAGAACTGATGGAACAAGATTTGATATATTTCAGATGACAATGTCATTCCGTTCAATTACAAAATCCCGTTCGCATTGATGACAAACCTTCGACGGAGGATCGATAGAAAGTTGACAACATGATTCATATTAACCCATTTTCGCCGTTTTCGTGAAAAATTATTTTATTGAAATGAAATCAATATAGAGGCGTAATGTTTATCTTAAAAAACTTGTTTGCAATATTACATGTTTTTCCGATGCCTAGGAATGCCGTGGCGGCATGTTGCGTGCACGCAACGCTGGCGCATCAATCGACAAGTAGAATAGTCTAGGATGAATGAAGCAGAATTGAATAATTGTGTCATTCAAGATGATTTATTGTATTAGAAATTACCAAAAATCACATGAAAACAATAAAATCACGAAAAATAAAGTAAAACAAAAGAAAATAAAATGAAATTCAGAATTTCAACTCATGATAAAAATCGAAACACTTCACGTGCAATGCTACATTGCATTTTTTGCACTGATAAATCGTTTGCGAGTGGCATTGAACACACCTTAATCGTCGTTTTGTGGATTCTCATTGATGACGTGTTCTCAGACATTGATTCTTGGAAGTTTTCTTGGTCTCTCTGCCTCTTCAGCATCTGACTCCAATTCCACATCTTCTGCTTCTGATGGTTGCTTCTCAACAAACGTCAAAAGAGCTCCCGTCACTTCCGATTTGAATTCAAGTTGGCTGAGAGATTTGGTTTTTTCCTTCTTAGCGATGAGACAGTGGATCTTCCATGCATTCACTGAAGCGGTGTTGAGTCAGTTCGTGAACAGTGGCCACCACCAATTTTTACCCCGAATGGCGATTCGGTAGTTGGAGACAGCATTGTAATGCAAATCTACTCCTCCCATATGTTTGTTGTATTTGGATATCATTCGAGGTTGAGCGGTCGTAATCATCTTTTTTTCTTCTCGAGAATATCTGGAGGCGTTTTGTGTTGGCTTAGCTGCGATGAAGTTTGAAGCGACTGTTACTTCGGAATTGTCCTGCCAGCGACAGACCGATATCGAGTTGGTTTTTTCGAAACACTGGTCGTACGAATGTTTCTTCAGACTTTTCCCTGTTGCAAGTATACTGTTCGCTCCTCTCAGCCGGTTTGATCTCACAGTGCCGATTGCCCGAATCTTTTTCTCGTTCAGCAAGCAGAGTAAATAATATGACGTAAAGAAGTTATCAAAGTAAAACGCATGAATCTCTGGATCTTCGATGGATTCGATCATAGAAAGAATCACTGACGCACCGAGTCCAATGTTTTTGTCGAATGAACTTCCTTTGTCAGCTTATGGAATGGCATGGAAAAGATATCCTGAATCGGAACAGAGGCTCCATAATTTGAAGCCGAAGCGAATGGGCTTCCCTCTTATAAACATTTTGCAATTATGTCGCCCGAAATACGGAATCATCTGTTCATCAATCGACAAATGCGCAGCGAAAATCCCAACTTGCTTGTACTTCTTGTTCAAAAGATCGATCAGGGGTCGAACTTTGGCGTATCTGTCTGACTTGCCTATGCGATTGTTGTCCATCAGATGCAATATCGATTTCAGTGTTCGAAAAGCGTATCTAGTCATCGACTGTTTCACGATTGGCAGTCCAAGATCTGGCTGAACCGACCAAAAGTGCTCGATCTGAGGAAGTGTGTGGTAACCAGAAAGAAAGAGAATCCCGATAAAGCGGAAAACTTGTTGCCGAGTGGTGGTGAAAATGATATTTTTTTGTTGAGCGTAGATGTTTGAGTTAGAAACAATCATGTCGATGATTTCGTCGTCCAAAAATATCCGAAACAGTTCTAATGGAGTTTTGCTGGCTAAAAGGAAGACAAAATTAGGAATGGAATTACATAGTTCGAGAATTTCGAAATTACTAAAGCACTTACTATGATCACGAACGATATTTTCCTGTAGAGGAGTCACAACTTCTTCGTCTATCTCCGGGAATTTTAATGAATGCTGTTTGGCTTTCTTCCACGTTGGTTTGCCGAATTGGGCTTCCGCCGTGTACGCGTGTCCTGCACTTTCCGCACGATCCGTGCTCGTTGAAGGATCAGAAAAGTCTTGCCCAGTCGAATCATAATGTACCTCAACCTCACCAGTGATTTCGAGAGTTGGATCAATGTCGTCGACCAAATTCTTATCATCAATTAGCTCTTCATCGCTCAATGCATCTACAGTTGACGGAGCAATGTAAATGATTTTCGTGTTATGGTTCAACACGATCCCTTCTTCATCATTTTCATTCTCACTGCACTGATTCACGATGCGCGCCAATTCCCTTTGACTACGAAAAGATCTCGCTGCCATTTGTCCCGCGTAACAATAATATAAGTTACAACCGGTATAACTGGTATATGTTTATAATTGACTTCGACGCGCTACTTATAAATTTCCCAGCGTCCTGAACGTCATGAACTAATTATAATTTTTCTTTGTTTTTTGTCAACATATTTTCATGTTGATAAGACAAAGAATTTACATTTAATAATTTTAAGTGTGCGATTCAAAATTTGTCCAAAAAAGGTGTGTCCACATACGAAAGTGTGTGTCAGTGTGTTTTTTGCATGTGGTCGGAATATGGAGAGGAAGAAAGCCTAAAGTTATACCTTCCAAACAAAAAAAAATTTGATGTTATCTCACACACACGGCACATATTAATTTTTTGAAAAGTCATGTTGCGTGTACGCAACAGAGGAAGGAAATGGGTTAAAACGCCATTTGACCACTTTGTTCGATGCTGCAAAGATGCGTTGATACCACATGAACATATGACAATTCATGAGATGCTTTTGGCATGTAAAGGAGGTTGCCCCTTCCGAGTTTATATACCTAGCAAGCCTGCTAAAGACGGCATCACAATTCTCGCACTTGTAGATGCTAAGACTATCCACATTTTCAATTTGGAAGTTTACACAGGAAAGCAGCCTGCAGGGCCGTATGTTATGAGTAACAGCGCTTTTGCTGTAGTGGAAACATTGATTAATATCTTAGGTGAACCGGAATTTGACTTCTTTTGACACTTGTTGTCAAATTGAAAAATGAAAAAAAAATCAAAAATGATGCATCTATTGACTGAGCATCGACTGACTGCGCTTTTACTGTAGTGGAAACATTGATTAATATCTTAGGTGAACCGGAATTTGACTTTTGACACTTGTTGTCAAATTGAAAAATGAAAAAAAAAATCAAAAATGATGCATCTATTGATTGAGCATCGACTGACTTCCGCTGGAACAGTTCGTATAAATAAAAGATGTGTTCCACCTGCATTTTTGAAGAGAGGAAAAGAACCAGGAACTTCAATTTTCGGTTTCAAAAGGATATTTCTTTGGTTTCGTACATTTGTATGAAGAATAAAGTGGAAGTTACAGTGGCAGTTCTACAACTCAAGCAAAGCAGGAGTAGATATTGTCGATGAATTGAGCGCAACATGTCATATATCCCGTAAAGCAAGCGCTGGCAAATGACGATCTTTTATGGAATATTGAACATGGCTGCTATCAATGCAAATATCATATTTCATAATATGGAAACAAAAACACAAAGAGCACCAAATATCTCCATAAATTGGGATTAAGTTTGGTGTATACGCATTTGTGACAGCGAGCAGATCAAAAGAATATTCCCAGAAACATAAGGCAGAGAATCTCCTCTCAAACCAATGAACCATTGCGCCCAGTTGTTCAAAATGTTACGGGACGTTACGTGTGGTGTGCTGAAAGTTCTCGTGGCAAAGATAGAAAAACAAAATACTTATTTAAAAAGTTTAGAAAAGCCATATGCCTGAAAAATCCAATTCTTTGCTGTGAAGACTGCGCTAATTCGAATTTAGTTCATAAGTAATTTTTATTTTCGGGCATGTCACACCCCGCCACATACTCGAAGTCATCCTTTGTCATGATTACTTCAGATGTGCAAAATAAATTTTGAATGCGTAGTAAAAAAAATTTATGCTATTGGAAAATATTATCATGTGAGCAAATAATGTTTATTCCATAGTCAAAATGGAAATGATCAATTAAAATATATAACACATAAAAATAAAAATCAGGAATTTTCATTAACAAATTAATATTTAGTGTGAAGGCCCGTGGCGAGCCTAATAGCTGATAACCTCTTTGGCATTGGAGCAAAAAGTTTTTTTTTTGTGAATTCGTGCATTTTCTACCACTCCTTCAAAATGACCTCCTTTAATCGAATTCGACTGTATATTTGATTTTCCCTAACACGATATTCTAACTGGTCCACAAGTGTTCGATCACGTTGAAATTGGATGATTGTGCTGGAGTTTCCATAACTTCGGGGCAATGATAGAACATCCATTCTCGAATGAAAAACTACTTATATATGTGGCCATTATCTAGATTGAACTAGAATTCGTCTTTAAGACCCGATTTTTCGGTACTGGCAGGAAAATTGTTCTTCAGAAGTTAGATGTACATAAATTTATTCATCTTACCGTAAATAACGTTAATATTACCGACATCATAAGCTGCCATACAGCCCCAAACACCTATCGACCCTCTACTATGATTTACATTTGGACGAAGTTTCTTCAAATTCAACCCTTCATTCTTCTTTCCCCATACTCAACCTTTCTCATGCAATCCAAAAACATTAAATTTTCCTTTATCATTTTCAGCTGATTCAGCGGAGCGACTGTTTAATCCATGTTTTCTTACGATATTTCTTATTGTTTCGTCGCAAATCTTGAGACCCAAGGCCTTTTCAACGTGTACGCGAATTTTCGACGCATTTTGCTTCGGATTTTCTCGAATAAAGTCTAGTATCCACCGTTGGTCATGATCGGAAAATGAGTTTTTTTGGACATTTCGAACCTTATTACTGATATATCAATTCTATGTTGAACCATTGACGCACTTTTATTAACGACGTTTGCTATTCTCGAGCGTGAAATGATAGATTACAAGCTCCCGTTGTTGGTATGTCGTATGGCGACATATTTCGAACAAAACTTGCTCAAATCGATAAATATGTAACAGGTGACTGCACTCAGTGAAAAACTAAAGTCAACAAAGAAAATGTCAAATGCATGTCAACAGCAGATTATAAAATTTTAGTAGTGAACTATATGAAATAAGTTGACAGGATCATTTTCACTTTGACCCCATATTCAGCTTTCTAGCAAAGATTGACCTGTAATTTCAAAGGAAATGTAAGCATTTCGCGTATAACTTGTGTATTTGTTGCTTACACATTAAGAAATACCGTTACCCAGAAACAAAGTAATTTCCAATAACATAAAATTGTATGCGGTGCACATAAATTTATTTTCACTGGGTGGAACATTTTCAGTTTGAGTGACTGTATGTCAGTAAACTTCGTCAAAGTGCTACGATTGTGCTTTAATTGAGCAAAAGATTGCAGGAACTTGGACACGTATTACTTTTTGATAATTATTTTTCATCTTATTATCTTCTGTGCTTCATAATATTGAACGTTTTGAATAAAAACGTAGACTCTCTACTGAAAACGGAAATAAGAGGTCATTCCAAAGAATTTCCAAAGAGAACAGGGCATCGTTGTAACATAATGGACAGACAACAAAGTTGTGTCAGTAGTCTCGAATTCTCTAGGCACAGGAAAACACGATTTTCGTAAGCGCTCGGACGAAAAAATGCAACAAAGTGTCCAAGCAAAGCATTCAAAAATTATAAAAAAACAGTATTGTAATTCGTCGATGGGAGGAGCTGCAAAAGTAGATTTTTGATAGCATTGAATCGTTATTTTTGAAATTGGAAAAATGGACGCTACTCATGATATTTCATGTTGTAGATCCGGCGCCTGTCAGTAGCTGGTTGATGTCCTGCAAGAAATATCGAGGTGATCCGAAGCATCGTCTTGACCGACACTTTTGACAAAGAAGAAATGCTCGTTTGAAGAAAACATGAGCGGTCTTCAACCACTGAGGTTCTCCCTTGACCACACCCTAGCCGTCAGCTTCTTAATCATAGAGTTTCAACTCGTGCTGATGGTAGCAAAGGACCTCTACAGTAATTTCCCAGTCATGGATAATATAGGCCACCAGATGTACAAACAAGGATTGTGGTGGCAGAACTCATTGATTTTGCGCAAAATATAATATAAAAAATCAAGAAGGAAAGAAATTTTTTTATTGTGTTTACTTCGCAAAATTTGTCTCATTTTTGTTTCCATATTGCACATTTAAAAAAATAAGTTTTTAATTTGTTCTAATTTGTACTAATAGAGAAACTTGTTCATTGCAAATTGTTTCTTTTTGATCCTTTTGCTTGGACTTTGAGTGCTTTTGTAATCGAAAATCTAGAAATATAAATTTGGGTAATCTGCCTTGCATTTAAGTAACCGTAATTGGTATTTACATCTGGATTGATATCTACAAGATTTTCAAACAGAAAATTTTTTCAGGGTTTTCATAATTTGGAACTTAATGGCTTAATTGAACAGTTTAACAAGCGAAAGATGGATGGAAAACTGAAAAAAAATTGTCGTTCTGAAGTGTGAAAATTCCAACATTTGTAGGACTTCGATAAAATCTTTAATAGAAAGTATTCAGGCAGAAAAAAACCGCCAAGAAGGTCATGAATTGATTTTACCGGGTTCCAAGTCAGCATCGGAACGAGCGAAACTAAAATTAAAACTCTGAGCCTTGCAAAGACTCCTTTGTTTGAATTTGTCAAGCTCAGCATAGTTAAGATCAGCCTTATCGTCCTTGGCTGTGGCTGACAGTGATTCCAACGTAGAGTTTCGTTCCAAAATTTGCAAGACTGCTAGTTAACGTCATGAAATATTACAGGTTTTAATTTTTTTATCATAAAGTTTCTTATTTTCTTATTTTATATAGTTAAAACATTTTGTAGAAATTTATTCTTGATTAAATGAAGTAGAACCGCGTCTTGGAAATAAAAGCCGAATGCTGAATGCACTCAATTCAACAAACCCTTCCAATTGGACCCATTAAGGTGTGATATGACCCAGTAATCTGATATCTTTAGTATACGAATAAAAATAGAGGACAATTCAGCGAAATAATTTTCTAGATCCGTATTACAGCTACACTATTTCCATCAAACTTCGTAACAAGTTGATATCGCGCCTAAATGGTAGATAGTCGAAAAAATTCAAGTTGATTTCCTCAACCCAACAGCAAAGCAAGCGTGGTATAAAGAATAACGGCAAGGACTATCATACAAGCTTCGATTTGTACCTGGAGTATTGCCTTAAAACTGAGTTGTAATCACTTTGCAGGACGATGAAGATGTATATTTAGGTAAAACAAGTTCTCCTCGAGTTTCGTTAAAGTACGGGAAAAGATTAACAAAATCCTTGGCAAACATCTTTTCTTAAAAGAATGGCACACAAAACATACTGCTCTGGAGACATTAGTATTCTGCGCTAACCCATACATATAGTCATAGAGTTTCGAAAAGAATACATATTTTATTCAATGCTGCTCGTTTTATGCCACTTCTCTTCTGTTCTACTTTTTGGTTTCGAGCATGAA
The DNA here is from genome assembly GCA_954870665.1 of Stratiomys singularior. Taxonomy (NCBI): domain Eukaryota; kingdom Metazoa; phylum Arthropoda; class Insecta; order Diptera; family Stratiomyidae; genus Stratiomys; species Stratiomys singularior. The sequence goes on along the minus strand of OX940877.1, from coordinate 78,390,756 downwards.
ATGTTACTCATGTTGTCACTGGATTTTGTACTGAAGCTGATTTCTTTCCTATTCAGCCTGAACCAAAGCATCCGCTCTGGGCATTATCACACCAAAATGTTAAGAAAGTCTTCAAGCTCTGGGGAAATCATGTTATCTCGTATTTAATCCCGTTTGGCTGATCCTGTTCTCATTGTTCATTGTTGCTGTTGTCTCCTTATTTCTACCCTTCGTTGTATCCTTACATATTATGTTATCGACCGTTTGAAGGAGTTTTTTATATATATCCGTAAAAATGGTTTAAAGGACTATTTTACTTTGATTAATTGGTGGCAGGTTGAGTTTTGGTAGTCATTCAACAGGTTGGAAAAACGTCAATCAAGAATCATTGATAGACTGAATTTTCTCAATGCGTTTTCCATTTCAGTAATTAAATTTCCAAGAAATCAACAACACAGGGTTATTTAATAAAGACGATGCGGCTCGATTGTATTATCAGTTGCTTTCACTTGAAATGTTGACATTTTCAAATAAGTAACAATAGTCGTTGTATCTTGTCAAGCAAACTTAAAATTGAAAAAGATTTGAGTGCATCTTATGAGGCAGAAGAATCATTCTAGGCTAGCGAATTTTTATTATTCGAGCTATACTCAGATTAAAAGCTCTGGGAACCATGCATGAGATCTTCAACCCAAGTCAACAAATAAAATCTAATTTCAAAATGACAAATCCCCCAGAAAATTAGTTTCGAATCTGAAACGAAATGAAATGAATGAAATAGTATCTAGTACATTTTTATTGGCAACAACATATCGAATTAGAAGAAGCTAACCATTGATTAGAAAAATATTGAATAATGATATAATGAAAATAATGATATATTGAATAATGATATTGAAACATTTTTCAATATATTTAAACAAACAAAACTGAATCCTACTATTCGTTGAACTTTGGATTGAAAGAACCGCACATTTTTTACTCTTTTCTTCTATTTCTGATTTTGAAAATTAGAAGGAGGCATTTTCTTTATCACATTTATTTCCTACGTAAAATCGAATGCAAACAAAATGTACAAGAATTGATATTATGAAGAAAAATTTGACAGGTAGCAAAATGACACAATGTATGAATATTTAAATCGTAAATTCGAAAGTAAATATACTGAAATGTATTTTATGGTAGAAAAAAATTTGTTGTTGTTGTTGGAAGTTACCACCACTAGCACCGACCTCACCAATTGAGATCGCTTATTCTTTGTGTTACGCATAAAGTTATGGATAAATATTTTATTCATTGTCAAAAATGACATAAAATTTTTGAATTTAACGTTGAAGGCCCGAAAGCATTGGTTTCAATGATGACTCCATGTTAAATGTTTGTCATCTCAAGTCATCTACGAAAATTGATCCTTTGGCCATTTATAATGGAATCTACGTTTGATTCATTTCTCTTATTGTAATTTACTTTAACTAGCAATGTCTTCTTTCGGAACACTTTCACAACCGACTTTAAATTGATACTTGCAATGTTCTATTCCTGATAGGGATTCAACAAGAGTGCCATCATTTTTCTTGGTTGACAAGTATAAGTACTTTTCGAGTCTCGTTCATGCAAAGCGAAGATTGTGTTCAGATTGCTACACCAATTAATGAGCAGTGAAGAAATTCACTTTCATCCCAGGTTTATCCTAAGTTGATCTAGGATAGACTCCTGAGGGACCCCCACATTGATACCAGGGGGTTCAGAACTAGCTCTACCTGATGAAGTTGGGATATTATTTTTAAACCCCTAACTGGCGACCCGAATTGAGTTTGTTGTAGATAAACCCGTTTACCCAAGCCCAATCAAAGGCTTTTCTAAATCTTTGACATGTTCTGGTCATGAAGATCAAACGTTGATATTGTTATCTGCACCAACGAATTGAAAGCAGAGTCTTCACTTAGTTTCTCTCCTTGAAGAACTCGTTTGTCATTCACGATCATGGAACCGTTTAGAGTAAAGACTCAAGGGTGAGCTGTTAACGGTGAGTTATTCTGTAAGTACTTGGTCTGATGTTTGATAGGGCCTGATCGAATCTCTTATTGGCAATACCAGATGGTCTTCTCCAGATAATTCTATTGAAAGATAATAAAAGAAGGTGAATCTGCTGATAATCCCAGTTAACTAATGCAAAGTGTCGTGATATATTCTTGACATCAATTTCCTTAGTGTGCTACAAATCCGATGAAGCTTCATCTTAAAGTAAATCTCAATCAAGGTAATTCCTGACAAAGTAGGATTGCATTTAGACAAGCACATCCCTCTGAAATTTCGGTGGTGGAGTAATTTTTTGATCATTTTACCGAAATATCCCAATTGATCCGCTTGTATTGGATAAAGGGCTGAGGGTCTGTTTCCTCCAGCTTCACTTCTTTGATGACAGTGTGTTTGTATGTAGAGATGTTTCCTGGAGGTCATTGCACAGGATTCCATCTGATTTTCATTCCCTATAACTTTATGTTTCCCAAAGGTTGCCTTGCATTTATGCGTATGCATGTCGAAGCATTCCGAGCTAGAGTTCCTTCTATATCGTGGAGCTAGCGAATAAATGATGATGGAAAGCTTCTTGATTTCTCCTGTGACGGTTGCCCCGGATAAAAACGGTATGGTTCTTCTTCTTCTCGTCCGACATAAGTTGTTGCCATTCGCTCCAGCAATTCCCGTGCATATAACTTGCTTTAATATATTGTATTTAGATTGCTCTTCCTTTATCTGCAATTAGTTTATTCGAATTGACGATTTTTGTGCACCTGCAACTAAATGATTACTTTCGTCGCCAGTCATGTCGCGAGGACGAAACCCTGCGATACTTATCCTGGTTTTAGGTGGCTTTTCGAAATATTCATCATTCTCTGTGTACTGATCATTCAATCCCAAGATAACAGACACTGTCAATTCCGATATTTTGTTCCACAAGTCACCCGTAATTACATTCTTAGCTTCACCAGCATCCGCATCCAATCTCGCATCCGATATTGCAGTTAGACGCGCTGGCTTTCAAATTATGGGCTAAGTGATCAGTTCGAAATCCGGCTCAACTGAAACGAATAAAGAATATGCTATTCATGACTTCAATCGTTTGCTTATGGTTGTAATACTTGAGTCTTCAATTTCTATGGATCATTCAATAGATTCTCGGCTTTTTTGGAGACTGCGATTTGCATGATATGTGTTTCGCTTTTGTCAGGGAACAAGTTACACTCGAAGAATTTGTCTCAGTTGTTTTAATTTCCAAATGCGTAAAGGCTTAGCTTTGCTGCATCTCTTGCACTAAAAGCAAATAGAAGTCCACTTCGAATGGTGTCTTTGAAGGAAGCAGTGACCAAGTGCCTCTTTTTATCCTTTTCCTTTTGAAGATTCCTTCTCCTTTCCTCGGCCTCACTGGCCTATCGACAGCCTCTAAAACACATCAGTGGCCTTTACTATTGAATTTTAGGTTAAAAATTGAATGTGTTCTGTCTTCCTTCTGAATGAGGTCATTTGATAGGTGAATAAAGTATAGCAAAGTTTCATTCCACAGTTGGAGTTGACATTGTCAAAACATTGGCAATAAAAATAATGCAATGTGTTAGATTGAACCAAACGCCCCCTTTGTACAATTTCTTGTAAGAGGGTTTTTACCTCCATAGTCTTTTTGGCATCAAGTTTATCTAGTTTTAATTAAATAAAGAAGGATTTTAATTCCTTTTCGCTACTTGATGCCACCGTTAAGAATCTTTTGACTTCCAAAATATCCTCCGTTAGAATGGCCTGTGGAAAAGACTCTTCTCATCTTCAATTATTTCGGATGTAATAAAGTTCGTGTAGAACTGTTCACTGTTATGCCGAATTTTAAGATATCGAGCTGATTTTACTCACGTGCCCGTTGCATCCTTCATCTCAAAGGGTTAAGGTTACGCCCGTAACAAGCAAAAGTACCCCATGTTTCTTAGTGGCTGCAACGTAGACCGGTGTTTTGCTAACTCCAACGACCATTTTACGCACTGGAGCGGATGTAACATCGGGTTTCCATATGTTTCTCGAAGCTTTAGAAACAATAACAAGAAGTTGCAGGAAGTTTCTATTATTTGGGTTTACTGTGCGCTTGGAAGCCAGCTCTGCGGTTGAAGAGGGCACTCTCTTCACAGATTATTTCCAATGGCTCTTTTTGATCGGACTAACGATCATTATATGCCGATGCATCTCCTTCTCAAGTAGAAATTCCATCCTCATCTACAATCCCCAAAAGGTGTATATTACGATTGCTCAAAAGATTTAGAAAAAAATCTACTATATCTCCTCTGAATATGTTGCAAAACTCGTGAGGGCTTTCCTGACTATTTGATTAAAAGTTTTCGCTGCGGAGAGATTTTGCACTCCCAGGTCCCCCATGCGCGCTTTTTCCAAGACAGGGCTTCAATGCGGCATTAACATTAGAAAATCCCTTACAGGCGCACTAATTTTTAACAGAGGGGAATATATTTTTATTAAATATAATAAAATATATCAAAACATCAAGTCTTAATTTAATTAAATTAATTACGATATACACGCGTTTATTATGCAAGAAAAAATTATTAGCTCCTTGACATGTTCAACAAGAATTTAATGGCTAGGACCTAGTTTGTCCAGTGATAAAAATAATTTGTTTGTAGAGGCTATGAAAATATAAAACTGTTTATCACTGAGTCGCGTCACACGCGCCTGCTTGGGGAACTTTATCTATTGTGTCCTTGCTTTCTATCGCTGTTACCTGGGAGATGAGGCCGCCTGCTCAACGTATAACTTTCTTCTTTCTCTGTTGAATATTTCGCTCAATATGCTGCATAGGGTATCCATACGGCTTTCTCTTGCCGGGAGTTTTGAAGCGCTTGTTAGAGGTCAAACTCTGCCATCCAATTATATCTGATCATATATGTTATCCATTTCTCCATCGTTTGGATGTCGTCTTTACTATGGATTTCATATTGTGGTCCTGTTTCGTTTTTGGGGCTCATATCAAGGTTTACAACTATTTTGCTGTCTTCTGGAATTTGAGCTAATATATATGGGGCAACAAAACGATAACGTCTTAGTAAGATCTGAGCAAGGAATGACTGTGTGTCAAAAGTATTTGTAACGTTTTTTCGACACAAAAAGACGTCCTTTTGCTGATGCCGAAAAAAGTACGCTTTTGCACAAGCGTGTGGTCATTAGCGTTACTGATCATCGATATCCAGTTGTCTAATTTTTAGAAATACATACACAATACAGTACAGAAGCTCTCAACATTTTTAAGTTTTTTTTTCAAAATGTTCAGCTATTTTGTTGCTAAAATTCGGGTTACGAGAATTTTTTCATTTCATGATTATATCCGTAAGTATTTTGATGGAGTTTTATGCTGCATGTGAATTCCGTGGCATTTGAAACGCTGTCAATTAATTGTTTATAACAATACATCCTAGCGATTATTTCACATTAGAAAATAGCCTTCTGTAAAACGTATAGACAACTACAAGGTCGTAAGTCTTCCACCTGTAAAGAAAAGAAAAGAAAAAGTATCTGCTTTGTGAATAATGTTTGGAGGTGAAATTGATTGGTTTGTGAAAGCAAAAGATTTCAATTTAATCCGTGGTTAATTATATACGTGAATCGAAAAGTTTTAAAGTAGGAAAAGAAAAACCAGAACTGCTTTAGTAAGTACAAAATGCAATTTCTTTCGATTTTTGAAACGCTGATGTAAATCTATAAGATCGTGATAGTGAGTCCATTGCAAACTGCCGGTAAATAGCAATGTCCTAGCAGAATTCTAGCTGAAAAAGAGTACAAAAACTTGAACAGCCTTGAGAATTATAAAATCAGTGAAAATTGTTTTTCGTCCGTACAAAAATTGCCTCAGGATCTGGTTACCGAAGGCATAGTTCTATAGTAAACAAACTTCAGGAAATGGCATAAATAACCAAGAAATCTAAATCAACGGACAAAATGCGCAAAACTAGATTCAAGTTTACAAAACCACTTCAACGTTATTCAGTCATAGGTTTTAGCAAGCAATTGTAACGTTTTAGTTTATTTGCTGTTTTTCCCGCTTTTTCCGTAGATTCATAGATGTTTTTCTTACTTTCAGCTTGTATCCAGCGACTAAGGTAGGAAAAAAGCAGTAACCGAAATAAACCAGATCATTCGGAAAATACCATATGTGCTAAACAATAAAGTTTATATTCTGAGGATCGTCATTCGTCCACCAGCCGTAATGATATAGTCTTGCATTTCAGCAGAAGGATGTAAATCGCTGTATTTCGTCAACAGATCAATAAATACTCTCCAGTACCCTGTGGTAATGAAATACATTTAAATTTCATCTGCACCACCTTTATGTATGATAGTACCACATGACATCGTGCCCAATTTGCATGCAATATATTTTATGGCACGAGTATCCTAGTTCGACGGTTACATCGTTTTCCCGACCTGAACTTTATTGAAAATATGTGAAGTCTCTTAGCGCGGTAAATATAACACATATTTTTAATACATAGAAAAAGTGAAATGAAAAACAGTCAAAAAAAAGAAGATGATTGATAAGTGCGTCGACAATATGCCCGCAAGAATAAAAGTGGTTAGAAATGCTAAGGTTAGTCTTGTGAAGTATTATTATTTAGGCAAAGGTTGTATTTAGTTTTTTATTAATAAAAAGTCAAGGAATATCAAAACGTTTTTCTTTATTTCCTTGTTGTTGAAAAATATGAAGGGCAAAAGTAGAATTTTTTTGAAAATATCTTACTGTTTCTAATGTTTTTATCAGAGATTGTAGGTGGAGCTAGAAATTTGCTGTTTGAACGTTCCAACATCGATAAAGAACGGTCTGGTTTTCAGTTAATATATTAAGGCAGTGTGTTCAAAGTTCTTTTCTGAGTCAAGTTTAACAATGCAGGCCCCAAGAAAATTTCAGAATTTTTCCGCCGCAGATAGATACACATGAAACATGAACACACTCGTACTGTAAGCGGTTTTAACAGTCATTTGGTAACTCTTTTCCTCCGCCAATAGGTGACAATAATATTCTCTGCTAATCGCATGCACATTATCAATTAATTGTTTAGTGGTCAGTATGCTGTTAAAATATTGTACATGGTGGAACTGTCAGATGCTCTAGGATTCTTTTTGGTTTCGTTTGGTCGGCGCGGAATGTATTTTTCGTTACGTTTGAAGATGTACATGACAATATTTGTGATATGAAGTTTTTAGACTACGTTTCAAAGAACTTTGAACTTGAAAACATTTCGACTTATTTCATAGGCAGAGATATAGAAAAGATTATAAACAACAGGCGACAAAACGTTGATAACGGCCACTTCGAAGTATTTCAAACGTTTTAGAACTTAACTTTATCAATATTTTGAAAACTATAGGGTTTCCTAACTAACATGCCGGTGCTCTGTACCAAGAAATAGTAACGTAGATTGAGACTAAAAATGGAGTCAACACTGAACGAGATAACACCAAGCCCATCCGTAGGAATGTGACTGGATGGCATATTAAATTGAATTAAGTTGACCTGAATGTCAAGCAACGAAATTTATCTACTCATTTTGCTTATCAATTCTTTGCAAAAGTTTCAAGGCTTAGGTAATTTTTGGGAAGCATATTATTATTGCCACTTAAATTAATCATATTATCAACACTATTGTCCACTAGCCTTCTTGTGGCGACTGGAAATGTTACCTCGGGCTAGCGGAAACTGGTACAGTGTGGAGTCCTTCAGAATGCAAAGCATCTTTGGCCAGCTTGGAGTCAATCGGTGTTTTTATGTTTTAAATTTGCAATCAGTTAATTGATGATGTTAATTGATAAGCTGACTTCAGCTAAATCATGGCCCAACCATTTAATTCCTCTTATTTCTCCTACCAGGAGACACATCAATTGATTTTTCCCCTTATTTTTTTAATATTAAATGAACTCATAATTTGAATATTATTTCAAAAACACTTATAATTCCTTACCTCATCGTTTTTAATGGGATTTTCCTGAATTCCATCCATTAGTGAGTAATACTTACTGACATTTGTAAGGCTTGCATTAACTAGTTTCTTCATATCGTAGTCATCTTTCGTAGTCTTTTTATTCTTTTTGTAATCTTCTTTCTTGCTTTTACACGTTTCTCTTTAGTTCTCATTCTCTTTTTCCCCGAAACACTTCTTTTGAATTCCGTCCAATAAAAGCAACCTTTGTTTTGTTGTTCATTTTCTTTTCGCAGCTTTGCAGGGTATGATTGATTTTTTCTTTATTTAATCTTTTGTCTTGGTTCTTTATTTATAAAGAACTGCACTATATCATCATCGTTGCAATATGTTACTCCCTGTGTTGCTCTGTTGATGCCTTTTGCGAGCCTTCTCTCCAATGCATGTATGTAATGGGACAGCTTTTTTCACATCGGTGGCGAAGGTTGTTGGGCTCCTCCATCCTGCATCTGTAAGTAGATCCGGAATCGTTCAGTGCCATACTAAAACTTTCGCGGAAGGATTGTCTCATTAAATTGACGTTTGAAGAATTTATTTAATATATGGAATTATTGGCAAATGCGAATTGAAACACTTATAAGCACTTTCAATGCTAGGTTCTGAACAACATGTCAATTTAATTCACCAGAAATTTCAAAATCGTTTAAAACCTATTTGCAAAAATCAGCTTGTGAGTGTTATTACCACCGATGGTCATCTGATTTTGCTATTTTGGCTCTGTTCTGGAAAATGATTGGAAACCCAAATTTTCAAAGACGGACACCAAACTTTCTTCTGTTCTCTTTCTTATTCTTTGTTTTCAAAATCTTTGCAGATCCCAACCACTGAGCACGTTTTTCTCTGTATTGGTCGATAGCACTTATTATAAGCAGTATTCAGTGCTGGAAAAAATCGTGGGCACAGTTCTAATTTATGCGTATTTGCACTTATAAGTGAAAGAAAAGAAATAAACCCTTACAAATTTTTACACAATATTAGCCTTAATTATGTTTATATTTAATTTAAATTGAAACTAAGTGAAAATAAAACAGAATTTAATCGAAGGTTTTTAAGTTTTAGGGGGAAAATTTGTGAGCACATTTGAATGTTACTTCTGAATTCCGTTTCAAATTTATAGTTACAAAAGAAGTCATATATGTGAAGAATTGAATCGAGCTTGAAAAGAAGACAGTAGCTTTGTAGTAACCTGTAAATCTATGTTCATCAATTCTTTAACTATTACTGACTCCAGTTGTGGTTTGTACGTAGTTTCATAATTTCTGCTGCGCGTATCTAGTTCATCACATAAATGTTTGAAAGGATTGAAATCATGGATTAGGGGTTGAGTTTCCAATGGGGAGAATCCACATGGTCCACACCTCGTATGCTCGTACGTCGAATGAATTTTTTGGGCTGTTGTCGTATTGCAAATAGATGGCATGCAACCCCGTATCATTATTTCTTCATCACCATGTTTCACAACATTTTGCATAGTCTTCAGTGACCCTCCACATCGTGATCCGCATATTTGCTTTGAAAATACTTAATGCGTCTTATATTGCCAAAAGCAACTGTCTTTATATGACAACTTATCAGTGAGATACTATCGTATTTTTCTATACGTTTTGCTTGTATATAGTTTCTTACGTCCTACTCGGTGATTAACAGCCCATCGAATCATTTTCGCATGGATTTCTTTCTGCATGTGGCTTTCAAACGGTGCTGTTCTTGATGTTGAAACAATCTTTGGACCCTTTTTAATCACATAAATGATTTTTCCCTCCTCACGGCTTGTTCATTTCTAAGGACGTCCACTACCAAGCTTACTTTCTATATTGTGTCTTTTTTCAAATCTTTTTAATACATTTCTTACCGTAAATCAGCTAAGTCTATCTGTGTTACCAATTTCACTTTTTGATTTTTTTAATTTAGAATAAACAACTTCTCAGTTGTATTAGTTTCCTTTCTTTTATTTCCCATTTTCACATATTCTACACATTTAAGTATCATTTACCATAGTCCAACAAACGCACAATCGATTTGAAACCTCATAACACGTTAAGGATCTACACCTGACGTTTCTTTATTTCATATCCCAAACGGGGCTGCCAGTCAATAGCTTTGGGACATTTTGAATGTGCCCACAATTTTGTCCCATGAAATTCATTTTAATTAAGTTTCTTTTCCAGAATTGTAGTCGTAATTCAATAATGAAAAAAAATATATATATATAAGGAAAGATGTTCAGGGTCAGGGTTTTAATCAGTAAATTTCAGTAAACTTATGTCAGTCAACTCGTAATAGAAAATTCGTTCTTTTTTGTTTTTCTTTTTCTTGATGGATAGATGGATTTGATTCAGCAGTTGAAATCATTTTACAGCACCAGTATCTTAAAAACAAAGTTTGTTATTCGATTCCTAGCTCCGTATAATGCCATCCATGTTTCCAATGTTATAAACTTAATTAATATGTTGACCATGTGAATTTTGATATTGATTACCAGCATGCTCTTTTCTATTGTTTTTATATAAAATCCTATAAAATTAATGTATTTCATTGTGAATTTTTCATATTCATTGAATGATTCATATCTGAATTTAGCATTCAAATGACAAATTTTATATACTTTCTGTTTTCTCTTCTTTGTGTGCCATGAGACTAGTAGTTTGAAAAATCATGCTAAATTGAAATGTACAAACCGTCTGCTAAGCATTCTTTGATCGTATGCTCTTTGAAAAAGAAGTAAAAAATGTTTTGGCTTTAATTCTAGGGAGCTTAGAATGGTATTTTCTGCTAAACAGTAACAATTACTTTTAAACGAGAGTTTTTATCTTCAGCGATGCTAGAAAACAAATCAATAAAGACAATTGCTTGAAAATCTAGTAACCGAATATGTAAAGGAGCAAAAGTCTTGTCATTTTATTAAGGAAAAGATGAAAAAGCTTAGTTCAATCAACTAAATCAGCTGAAATTTTAAAATGAGAGCGTCGCTTATCCAATTGCCCCCACTTATACTTTGAACAGAGCAGTACAGTATGGTGTGACCATTCATCTGTGTACTATTTTCACTATGCTTTTTCGAATTGCTATAACTCATCATACAAATCGCCACTTAACATTTGCAGTGAAATATAGCTGAATTGATCTATGATCCCAGATGCCATCGTAAATTTCAAATCAACCTATAAAAATCCCATTTGGAATTTCAAATCCGTTCTAGCAAATGGTTAACTAAACTTTTACGTATGCTTCGAATGTAATGCCGACTTTCAGGATCAATACTTATACACGTAACAAAATGTGAGAGCTGTTTAATGTATTCATTCCAGCCCATTACTTGCATAACCTTGATCCGACTTATAGAAGCATTCGATATTTCGTTCCATAAATTTCGTACATACTTTGGATATTCCATAACCTGTATCGATTTATACAATGCCAATTCATACATACAAACCCCCTTGTTCACTCGGTTACGGGTACTGAAGTAAATTGCTAAATGCAATATATTCCGTATCCTAAATTTCGTCACAATATCCCACAGATTTCCACAAATCCCTTGAAAAAAAATATGCGAGAAGCCAACATAGGGGAGACGATTGCCTGAAGGGTGTTAAACTGGGAGGCATTTCTTAAGAAAAAGAGATCAAGGTAATCCAATATTTAGGCACGCAACTAGTGAAACGTTAGGTTTGCCTATTTATTATTCAGCCCGATTGCGTGGCACATGCGGAAAAATGAAAACGACAAACAAATCTTTCCATGATATGTGTATCAGATAAAATACATTTCTATAGAGCTGTCGCAGAGTATCCTTTTTGGACAGTTGGTCGCACTCCATGCAGTGCCAGGCGGGTAGCAGGAGCTTACTGACTTTAATATATGTATATACATTCGCCAATTCGTGCAAGTATTTACCAGCTTATTTCTTATACGCAAGTTTATCAGAATGTAAGGATATGTGAAGCTATTGCTTTCCACATAGGATTAGCGCTGCCATTAAGAATGCGACGTATTAGGTGAGCAGTTATGTTCAGGAGTGCTGACGAAACTGGCTGATAAATGTTTCATGAAGGACAAGTCTTCAAATTTTCTTATTTTGAACATAGACAAAAAATCGTTTAAAAAGGCGAATCAATGAAAAACATAAAGGTAAAGAACCTAAATCAGTATGAAATGCGCTGAAATTTACTATCCATAGCATGTTCGGAGGCATAAGTGCTCAACATGTCATATATCACCTACATTTCTAAATAATTTAGAGGGCATGAAAATAACATCACAAAAACTTTACTTTTTATCTTGTGGCCTTTGACAGATGCTGAAATTCAAATAAAATGTTAGAAAAATCTTAGAATTCAAATCATTTTAAAATCCTAAGGCATTTTGCTTCTGTTTTATTATTTTTAAGTCCTATTCACAACTTGAAAAAATCCGCAAGTAAGGTTTTACTTTCTTTGAACAACACTAGTAGGATTTCTGCACACTGAGTGGCAATCGTTCATAAAATGTGGTTATATTTGTTTGTTTTTCATTTGAAAGCCTGCAACCCCATCAAGGAAGCAAAGTTTTAATGTCAGTCAATTGCATAAAGTGTCTTCAGTGCTGTTTCATATATGTACTCGACTTGGAATTAACTGACTTGTAATTAACCTCTATGTCCATGCAATAATCTACAGTGCCGGTGAAATTGATAAGACACCCAATGTTTTTGAAGAAAGAAGTATTTGAGATTACTGCATGGTATTACATTTATCTGAGTAATTTACTGGGGGGCTTTCTGTTTAACGTATCGAGTAATTAAAGAAAGTTAAGAGTAATTAAAGAAAGATTTTACCCAAATACCACAATAGCTAACTTAGAGAAAATGCTTGAAAAAATATATCAGTTCTTCTACAGGTAGAAAATAAGCAATATAAGGCGATATTTTTCAGTAAAAAACGTAAATCTTCCTTCATGCCTTATCGACCGATTAACTTTTTAGGACAAACCATACCATGGTATGAAAATCTGCTGTACCTCGGGCTGATGTTGGACAAGAAACTCATGTTCAAAGAGCACATTGAACGAATTAGCATTAAAGCCTTTAATTCTATACTTCAACTGTATCCACTACTCAACACAAGGTCCCAATTGCACATAAAGAATAAGATAATAATTTTAGAGATTGTCATTCACCCTATAATATTATTCGGAGCGCCTACTTGGAGCCAATGCGTAACAAATTTGAAATCAAAGCTTCAATATCAAAATGGCGCTAAATAAGCTTTTTTATTTCTCATCACGCAAATCACGCGCTCTCACGCAGAGATAATCTATTTGCTAAGGCAGAGCACGCGTGGAATCTGTACATTCAAGCACTCAGGATTTAGATTAATAGGTCAATCTGATAGATCATGCCTCCTCAACCGGGTGTTGATAGTAATTTTTAAAATCCAAAATAATATACAAATATGTTTTAACATAGTAGGTAGTTGTAGTTTAAGTTAAAGTCGGAGTTGAATTTAAAGAGGTGTTTGATTGAATTGTTATCTACTAATATCAATATACCATATATACAAGAAACATCTGTGGTACAAACAAAGGAAAAAAACTGTAGACGCAATGAATACCAAATTCAGAACTCTCACTTTGAGATATGAGCTAAGTTCTTAAATGTTTAGAAACAATAAAGAACTTCTATTATTATTAGGTTAAAATTTACGAAATGAAATGCAACTGTGTTAGATGTGTAAACTTTCTTTATTTATCTATTTTCTTTTTTTTTATAAACTTTTTAATGCATTTTCTTGAAATCTGGGATCAATCAGAGATGACAGCTCTCTTTAATTAATTGATTCAGCGTAAACTAGTTGGGCAAGCTGGCTCCAACAATTTCCGACGATATTAAGCTCTGCAGATCTAGCTGGGTTTGTCGCAGATAATTTACTGTTTAACGATGTTTGCGCTATGGGTCACAGCATTGAGTTGTTGAACAAAACACGGTTAATCCGCGATTTTTGACAGATCGTTATCAAACTCCTCACGGTGTCTTGGTGTTCTTTTTGACATCTTCTTACCATAATTTTCAGGTCGTGTAATTTTGTTATAATTTTTATTTCCTGCATATATAAACATATATATATATATACGAGGTTTGTTCAAAAAGTATTGCGAATTTTGAATTTTCGCGGGCTACGTATGTTCGATTTTTGATCTTTTGGTGACGTTATGATGGTACTCATGACCCTCACTTATGTTGACAATTCCGGCCATTTTGAATGTCCAGTCAGTTTTCGACAGTTATTGTGCGTGGACGTGTTTTAGCTTACCTTCGATTTTCGTCTATCCCAAAAATGGATCAAAGAATTTGTATTAAGTTTTGTATGAAGAACAACTTAAAGTGCAGGGATGCATTCAGAATGTTGACTGTTGCATACGGCGAAGTTACTTTGGATAAAAGCAACGTTTATCGGTGGTACAAAATGTTCTCAGAGGGACCGAAAAACGGCTTAACAGAAAAACGGGACCAACAAGTATCAGACAGACGCTAAACGTAAACTTTAACCAATTATAATTGATAGCGTTAATAGCAATGCAGAAAGAATACAGTTTCCTGCTACAATTTTTTTTTGTTTTCAATAAAAGTGAAGGACCAATAGGTGGTAAGCTCATCGAACAAAGAGGGTTTAGCAGACTGACGGTATTCTTCTCTTCTGCGATTGAAGCAAATCTGCCGATGGAAAGTTAAGAATTGAAGATGCTTACCCTCATCCATACCAGAAAATATTTAGCAAAGATTCGGTGTTATTAGGGATATTCTGCATGAAATATCGCAAGAAAAGATAATGCAAATAGCAAAACCATGTAAGGAACTAGGAGTACCTCTCGATACCATTAAGATCATACTAGAGATAAGCACAAACCAACTAAATTTATACCCACACCGTCAGTCAACTTAGCTTTCACCGACACAGTGCCACTAGACTTAATAATGTAGCATATTAATTTAGCACAGTTAACTGCTTTATTTTTAGACCTAACCAATGTGCGATTTGTGGATGTCTCGGGCACTCGACATAACTTTGTTGATTCTTGAACTCTTTTACACAAATTTGGACATGAATACTCAGACATGAATACTCCAACCTTGACCAAAGACATGAATACTCAGATAAAAGCACAAGGAATTATCAAGAACAACTTCCAAATTAGCGAACCCATAAAACTACCAGCAAAACTAATAACCAATAAATCCCACAAAGAAAACAACATCAGACAACTATTCATCAACATTAAAGACCAAATTAATAAAAAATGGTCGAAAACAAGGAAAACATAGACATCCAAAACACGACTTTAATACCCTATGTAGGAAAAAATCAGTTTAAACAAGGGAAACCTTATAATCAAAATATGAACATCTTAAGGTTAAACATTAAAGGTGCAAATAAACACAAGAACAAGCTTGTATATTACTTCCATTAAAAAAGCGTTGCTTGTGCCCTTTTGTAAGAAGTTTTAAGCAACTACTACACAAATATAAAATTTTCTGACTGTAATAATGTTTTCTGACCCAAATACAACATAATACCAGTATGAATGCATGCACCCCCATCTATCAAAACCAAAGAACTTAAAGACGAACAACAAAACATAATAAATTAAAGCTTACGCCAAAAATATTTCTATAGGGAGATTCAAAAGTGATTGTCAAACGGCTTCAACAGACACTAAACACGACATCTATATCTTCAGAATATTAGATAAAAATGGCTAAGGGGCTCAGTTAGCACTGGGTATCACGTTCACCAACATGAAGAGAAACGTCACAAAATGGATGGGAGTAAAGCAAGATATATCGCTCACGACACATGTTTAGTGAGAAGTGAATTTAATAACGACAGATTTTGAGATATAACAGAAGGCTGAGTTTATATTGTCTTATTTTCTTTTAGACAAAGTGGCTCAATTTACAATATGCCAGTATTGATTAGCAGAAAATCAAATGTTGCTGTTTTATGTAAAGTTATTTTGCCACATTTTGAATTGTGCCACTATTGCATACCTAAAATGAAAGGCATTTTGAAATGCATATTTTATGCAGTTTAGGCATATTTTGATGTAAAAGAATACATAGGAAGTTAAAAGATTAGCCGTATTGAAGTGTATATTTTCTGCAACTAGAAACGAAAATGGAGTCGAGAAGCGAGAAAATGTTGGGAATGCTAGGAATTAAGCTGAGAAAGAGCGCTCCAGCAGCCGATTCAACGTGGGAGGTTGCTGATAATGTATTCTCAGGACTATCGAAGGCTGGAAACGTATTGTCAGCTGTTAACGATGAGGAAACTGGTTCAAATTTTTCTTCTGATGGCTCTACAGTAGACCCCAATTACGTATCGGAAACCATTTCTTCTGCACCTTCGAATGATGCTCATAGTGACAAAGAAAACCGTAAGGCGGATGAAACTGATAAGGTAGAAAAGAAAACTAGAAAAAATTACGCGATAATCATTCATACCTTGTTGCTTGTTTCGTCTTACAGGCTGCACTGCCGACCCCAAGAGGAGATGTATCTACATTTTACTACCGATAAATACTGTCACCTACAACTTTACTGTGTGTGACCTGGCCGAAAACGGACAAGGGCCAATTACCTGTTTGATGTGGCATGAAGGACAAGGAAAAAGAGGGCCTAATGTGATCGGTACCTGTTTGCTTCACTATCTCAAGCTAAAGAGTGAATATTACAATTGTAATGACTTGAAAGTTGTCTTTTATTCGGATAATTATGCAGGACAACAAAGAAAATATAAGAAAATATATAAGAAAATATAAGAATAAATTGGCAGCATACTTCTATGCTATCGCTATGTACGCAGGTATTGAATCTATTACCCATAAGTATTTGGTAAGTGGCCACACTCAAAACGAACGCGACAATGTTCATTCCCTGATTGCAAAGAACATTAAACAATCCCTAAAGGCAGGCCCTATTTATACACCCAGCGATTATGTCTGTTTAGTCAAAACTGCCAAGAAACAAGGGCGGCCTTACAATTTTGTCAAAATGAGCTATGATGCCATCTACGACTTAAAAAATTCATTCTGAAATCAGTTTGAATTTTGGGAAAGACACATCTGGCCAAGTTGTTAAATTTTGTGATGCAATATTCACAGATTTGGGATGCAGATTCCAAGTAGAAAGACAGTATCCTGAGAAATTTTCCTATAAAGCTTCATATTCTGAATCCGAATTCAAAGAAGTTAATTTATTGAAACAAACTAGAAGGTCAGTTGATTTCAAAAATGTCAAGCTCAAAAATGCTTACGAAGATGCAATTCAAATACTAAACAAAAAAAACGACGAGTTGATGTACCTCGTAAAATCGAATGAGATTGAAAAATGTCATGAATAGTTTTATGGACATTTAAGAGTTGAAGATTACTAATGAGAGAATGGGAAAGAAAGAATGGGAAATAAATTTAATTACATTATTTTCACGAAAGACTGAAAGTAGTTTTGTATTTAGGAAAAAAAGTTAAGAGTGAATAATATAATGAAAATGTTAATATGAGTACATATACATAAACTACTTTTATGTATATGTTAATTTTATAAAAGACTGAAGTTTCTTATGTTTTTATGTATATTTGAAAAAAAGTTAAAACTCATACGAGTATTTGTGTTTTTAATAATTTTCATTTTTACATACGGAAATTTGTTTTTATCGTGTCTAAGAGAAAAAGCAATATATAAAAATAATTAAACTTAAAAACAATGTAATCAATTGAGTGGTTGGTTTAAAATGGCACATCTTTGATTTTCACATCTGTTCCTAATTTGTGCAATAGTGGCACATTCAAAAAAATTTCGAAAAACATCCAAAATTTTTAATCCTATAAATATACTTAGGAACTACACAAAAATCTCTATAATAGTTGCAAAAGTAGCGGTAATTCTAGTTTAAATACCAGCTGAAACATCGACATATATTTTTCATTTTTTTTTTTCAAATGCAATTTTCTCGATATTACGCAAAGATACTATGCGCCACTATAGCATTTCGTGAGCGGTATGTACCAGCAACCACATATCCCTCATGATAAGCCTACCAACGAGGCACACCTCCAGCAAAATCCAAAACATCAAATCATAAAAGTATCCGGAAGGACATACATAAAACTACTTTCAGACCTGATCTAATGAAAACCTACAGAAAAATACGTTCTATCATCGACTTAAATTCAGAAATACAAAAAACCTCGACAAACACTGTTGGAATAGCAAAACTACGGAAAGCCTCGAATGCTGCCCTACCCATAATTACTACAAAATCAAATTTAATTGAAACTGGTCTATACTAAAAGGGAAACCTAAAAGAAAAAACAAAAGAAGCCAAACAAATCAGCTGGAATGAGAAATTAGAAGAATTTCGAAAAAGCGACAGCATTAAAAATTTCTGGAAATTCATAAACTACACAAAAAATCATAAACCCTCAAATTTATAACATTTATAACGAATACCAAGCGAAATATTCCTTTGGCCTTATACGAAAATACGACACCCTGACAATATCTCACACATAAGCCCACTGGATATTACCCAAAAGAACTACATAACATATTTGAAAAAAAGAAAAACTAAATTATTGAAAAAAGTAAATTCATTGCGCTGAACTAGATAAAATAAATTATGAAATAGTCAGAGATAATACAATTTAGGCAATTAATGAAGCAGTCAGAAACTAATATATATTAAATCTGAAGATCAAAGTCAATAGGTCAATGTCAATGGTTTGGGTAGGTGTACCCAAACCAAATCGAAATTGAGCAAACTTCAATAACCAATACCACTACTCAACGTACCCATAAGAATTATTAACCAAGGCGGACCCAATGGCGGACCCAAGCTACCCAGAATTATTAATAAGTTGATCAACAACAAAATATAATTACACTTACAGGAGAAAAATCCTTTACAAACCATTAATTTTGCCTTCACCAAAAACGAATCTTTCGCCTACACAAAAAAAAATTAATATCTAATACAGCGTAAAACCTTAATCCTTCTTGCAGTTGCGGCAAAAAATCATCTTCGACCTGGCATCGGGTTCCTTGAGCTCAATCGTATTAAGAAATAGCGTAACCACCACCAAGGCAGAACCATATGCAATACATATACAATATATAAAATTATAAACGTTTAATATCAATTAATACCAAAGAAAACAAGTTAGAAAAAAGGTAAGTAACGTATGTATGTGTGTTATCATAAACAAATACCCAGAGATAACCTGTAGAGTCATCTGGAGACCATAACATGTGGGTATCACACCACTTGATAGAGCTGATCTACAAGCCAAATAAGGCGTAATGAATCAAAGAACAAGCCGATGTTTGAACAAGATGAGACAGTCGCCCCAAGGAAGGAAGATGTTAAAGAACAACGGCCGACAAAAATGAGGGAAAATACTAGCAATTAACCTTGCGTCTGGAAGGGGCACACCACCTCAAAAATTATAATAAATCATGGTTTCATAACGATTATATGCCCCCAAAACTAATTAAGACTATTAAGACATGACCAACAGAACCAAAAAAACTCAGGCATTTCCAAAGCAAAAAAAGCAATTGAAGTACACATATTGCAACAACACTGCTCAATAGATCACGGCTCATTTTATTGCACAGAATTTGAAAGGATCAGGGTAAAGTACAATTTCTTTCACAGATTTAGTAATATTAACCATTTTAGTGCTAAGGATTTCAAGCGTCAAGCGCGCTCGTCGCTATGTCGGCGAATCGCACCGAAACGGTTGATTGATTGATTGATTTACTGTCGGGGATGGTGCACGTCAACCCTTACAGGTTTATTGTGCCCCCGCTTCCGGTGCGCCTAGTGATCTCAAGCAGATCGATCTTCCTTAAAAAGTCAATGATCTGCTTCGGCCTCAGGCGTCCCAAATCCTCCTCGACAAGGAAGCAGCTTCCCAAACTGTCTCTTCTCCTGCGGGACAGTGCTTTGCAGACCGAAATGGTTAAAGACTTAATTCTCAAAATGATAACATGCTCCTTGAAAACTTTGGAGCATTTGTTGCAGAAGCAGATTTAAAAATATAAAAACCAAACCATCCTGAACACCACTTATCATAAATTCATTCGCTAATCATAAAACATAGAGTAACCTAAGACATAGACAATAAAAAACAAACACAGCATTACAATCGCTGGCCAGTTTCACAGGAGCCAGAGACAGTAACTCACTCGCCTTAAACCGGAGCCAATTTTTATCACTTATAAGCCGCGATGTCACTTATAATGTGACATCGCGGCTTATAATCAAGCCCACTCGCTTCTAAGTAAAACTGGACTCACACGAAAACGCAGTTACAAAAACAGAAGGTCATGTTTTTTGAGAGGGTGGAAAAATTAACATGATTACAATTAACATGAAAGTGGAAGAATTGACATCAAGAGCAAGTCTCCGGGCGCTAGCCAAGGCAAGTGTGTTGCAAGCCACTGTCAGCATGATGCCTGTCATTGGCTCTAGGCATGGCTGAGAAAGTGTATAAGAAACTCAAGTGTTACAGGATTACTAATTCCTTCAAATTCCATTCCGTTTGAATGAAATGAAAGGGGTCATCATATGGAAGACATGTGACGTAATTCCTCCCACCTTTTAGTTCATACTGTCCTCAGTATGTCATAATATACTGCTTTGATATTATATATTTGGAAATGTTTTAGCATAATGGTATTTGTAACATATATTTATATATAATGAATATAAATACTAAAAATAATGTACTTGAATCTTTCAGGGTTTTTGTTTTAGTGCATTTCAACATTCTTAATTAAAATTTTTCACATGATTGCTTACATAAATGATTCTTATAACTAGTGCTCTCTCATTGTATTTTTGGTTTATGGTTTATAAATTTTTTTTTTGTGCGGAAATTGAAATACGTAAATCTTTTTGCTAACAAATTAAGATTTAAGATTAACTCAACATATTTTTCAATCAATTAAAACACCTGACACAACTCTCACTTCATAACTCCAGTGGTACTAGTGCTGTTTACTTTAAATTTAATTAAAATAGTTTACATTTATTGTGTTTGTTCTGAGGTAGAACCAGAGTTTGATTCATTTTTAGGTAAATTATTTTCGGCAGAAAAGGTACATTTGAGCCTTTTTCTATTCTATTCTTTATATCATCTTTAGATCTTTTGAATCTAGGATCTAACTTTCGTGCTGTAGAATTTTTTACCCATTTCAAATCTAATTCTGCGGAATGCCTATTTTTGTTGTGATATTCTAAACTTTTTGCTTTGGTTTCAATTAAATTCTGATATACTGTTTCCGGGTTGGATTCTCCAAACAACACATCTGATGGTTTAAATTTATGCGCAGAATGCATTGTTGCATTATAATATTTAACGCATTCTTCTACCGGTCTGGATAGAGATAATTCCTTGTTTTCTAATTTTTGCCGTCTGCAATTACATTGTCTTTACCCTTTATATATTTAATGTGGAAATCGTATTCCATTAATTTCAATTTCCATCTCTGCAGCTTTGCATTATCTGTTTTAAGATTTTCCAAAAATATAAGTGGCTTATGGTCAGTATGCAATTCAAACTTTCGTCCATAAAGATAAGGTCTGAAATAGTTTAGGGCGTAAATTATGGCTAATAGTTCTTTCTCAATTGCCGCTAGTTTTGTTCTGAAGAATTAAGAGTTCTCGATACGAAACAAATTGGTTAATTGTCTTGCGACAAAACTGCTTCTATTGCAAAATTTGAAGCATCAGTTGTTACTGCGAACACTTTATTGAAGTCAGGGAATTGAAGAATCGGATGATTAGAAATATAAAGTTTTAATTTTTTGAATGCATCTACATATTCGTTGTTATTACTCTCTACTTTGGTATCCTTTTGCAGGAATTTCGTCATTGGGCGTGCGATTTTAGCGAAATCCTTGATGAATTTCCTATAAAATCCAGCCAATCCTAAGAATGATTTGATTTGTTTTTGGGTAGTTGATAATGGAAATTTGTCAATAGCTTCCAGTTTTTTTGGGTTGGGCTTAATACCATCTTTGGTAATAATATGTCCCGAAAATTCCGTTGATTTATTCAGAAACGATGTTTTTGAAATTTCAATTTTCAAATTTGCGTTACCTAAAGTTTGGAAAACTTGTCAGAGCTTTTTCGTGCTCTTGAAGTGTGGTACTATAGACAAGGATGTCGTCCATGTACACAATGCAAATTTTATTACTATATTTGTATAATATTGAATTCATCAACCTCTGAAAGGTTGATGGTGCATTTTTGAGACCAAATGGCATGCGCGTAAATTTAAAATGCCCTTCGTCTGTGGAAAATGCAGTTTTGTGACTATCCTCGGGGTTTATTTGAATTTAATGAAACCCTTTGGCCAAATCTATACTAGTGAAATACTTAGCGTTACCCAATTGACCGAAAATATCATCAATCTGGGGAAGTGGATATTTGTCTGCTATAGTTACATTATTAATTTTTCTGAAATCAATAACTAATCTATGCTTGTTGCCTTTTTTTGGGACGACCCATGAAGGGGAGTTGTAGGGTGACTTAGAGGGAATTATTATTCCTTGTTCTAGGTCTTCCTTGATTTGTTGTTTAACGAAATCTCTAAGGGAGTATGGATACCTGTAATTCTGTTAATATATAGGTTCCAAAATTGTAAGTGTTAACTCATGCTTTATTTCATGAGTAAACGTTAGTTTTTGACTCCTATCATATTGAATATCTGCAAACTCATCTTTAATTCTCTCTATCATTGGTTTTTCTTCGCTTGTATAAATAGATTCTTCAGTTTTATTGATCGATATTTCAGGAGTTTCAGAGCTTTCCCTAGTTAAAAGGTCTTTTACTTCGTTTGCTACTATTGAATAGTTTTCACCTTCTTGGTCAAAACTTAAGGAGATGTTATTAATTGTGATAGTATTTTTGGTAAAATCAAGCTTTGCCCCAGTGCCAGAAAGCACATTCTGGCCAATAATACAATCGAATGAATGATTAACAAAATTAATTAACTTCCAACCAATAAAGTGGTTGGTACGAAATTCGGTTAGAAATTCAGTTCTTAGTCCATATTTCACGTATTCAGACCTATTTATTGAATTGATTAATAATGGGCTCACTAGCAAATAACGTCGACGAGGGCTGACAAATTTTGAGTTCATAAAACAATCCATGTCAATGAGACACCTGATAAATTTTCCTTCGATAGTTAGTCGAAGTTTTGGGAGTCTTCCGAGGCAAGGAACTGAAAATTTTCGTTACCAATATGCAAAGAAGGACCTGAAGAGACTGCGGTATTCATTGAAACGTCTGTCGGTAATGACATATCGAGTTGCCTGAAATTTCGACTTTGTGTTCTTTGATAATAATTTCCCGAATTATGCCTTTGATCTGATTGAACTTGGTGAGTACTAGAGAAGCGGGTTTGGGAAGTATTATTAACAATACTAAACTGATTTAGTTGTCTAGGCTTCGCACCAAAATGTAAATACCCTGAGTTAACTAACACCAAAAATGCGTCTTCTAAACTATCGGGCTTATGAGCACAAAGTACACCCCTAATGGGTTCTGAGCACTTGTCAATGTACACATTTTTCACTATTTTCCGTCTTTGCACAATTTCGGTTTTTGCTTGTTCCGCTGAATATGCACTATTTGTTTTTATTTTATTACAAACAAGATTCAAATACTTACTTAGAAAATAATAAAGCTGAGCAGGAGTTGTAAAGCGAGCGCCAAGTATTCTTTCCATAAGCCGGATCTCTGTTTCAGGTTCGTCGAAGTGGAGAAGAAGTGCTTTTCTAACTTCTGACCACTGTGTTGATGATAAAGCGTTCACCATTTCCTTGGGTCTCCCAATTAGCCTCTCAATGATTTGGTGCTCGATGAGTTGTAGATGAGCTTGTGGAAACGATTTAATCAATTCCTGAATCACGTCGATTGAATTGATGAATGGGTGGACATCTTGTTGGTCACCTGTGAAATGAGGAAGAGAGGGTACATATGCGCACATCGTTTTGAAATCCATTTTATCGTTGTCTTCGTCCGTTATTTGTTCTTTTAAGGATTTTTCACTAAGATTTGGTAGAGCTTCCAGTAAATCTCGTGCCCACGCCAGCTTCTTGAGCTTGATTTACGTCGAATCCTAATTTATGGAACCACCGACTGCGCCAATTATATGCAAACAAATAATTGCTTACATCTAACTATTTATAGAAAAATCCATACTTAACTACTTAACTACTTAACTAACTTACTTAACATCTGCATATATAATTAGCATATCACCCTTTTACTAGGCTATTTATTACATGTCTAGTCTAGATGTCCCTGTGAATGTTGTTGGCTATACAATTGCTATTTGTATCTTTTATAGCCTTAAAATAACCCAGACCATTTAATCCCTTTATGAGGGTTTGTTGTACGCTTGAGCGTTTGAATTAAATGAAAGGGGTCATCATGTGGAAGACATGTGACGTAATTCAATGCACGGAAGCTTGCGTAGTGAGGGCCCTCAAGCATTCACCAGCCGTTATGATATGGACAGCTGTATTTTATAAACAGAACAATAAGCACTCTCTGAATGAGAGAAAACAATGAACTCTCTGAACACCGTTTGTGCAGTACTCTTTTTGTCATTTGGGGACAAAGGCTTCAGGGATGTCTGGGAGACAATCGGTAATAGGTGAGTTCTTGTGTAGGTTCCTAGTGGAATATCGAGCGCTCGAAAAGTGCTTCTGAAGCGCTTTCTACGAAACAATGTACTCCTAAGTCCCTTACGCTCCATATACATTTTAACATTGGAAGTCCTCAAAGTAAGCACGCTATAATATGTTTCTTTGAACGCACGTTAAAAGCATATGCATGCATGCTCTAAATGTGCTCCAGGTGGAGCTGATTTGGAGGATACTCATCAACAGTTGGTACATACTATAGTACTGACTTTTGTAGATTCGAATTCGAGCTCGCATCGCCTTCTCTAAGTCGATGTAGCGCAAACTAGATGATTTTACAGCTCCTGTTTAATAAATATACTTTGAGTCTATAGAATTTTGATAAACAGATGATATTGCCATAAATATATTCACCAAAATATTTTGTTTTGTTGAGGGTGAATTTCGATGCGCTTCCCAGCTTACCTTCAAAATTACATCATTGCAAAGAAAAAGGTTAATATACTTCACTTATTACGTTTTCCCAATGATAGAATTTATGTAATCAATCTATAAGAGAAATGATATTTAATTAATCTGATAAGCATTTATGTCTGCTACAAAAGATTTTACCAACTGATCGTCCGAAAAATTATTTAGTGATTTCTCGGCTTCCTCAATGTTTTCAAATGTTAAATGTTGTTGAATGGGAATATTTTTAAATAATCGTTAACTTCCTTCAAATTCCTTAACTAGCTTATCTATAGTAGACTGTAATGAGTTTCTTTAACCTGAGAAGAAATGATAGAAAAATCGATGAAGTAAACAGCCACTGCTTCCTAAAAGACTATCCCACACCACTGTTTAAAGATCTCTCAGTTTCCGTTGTTGATGAATTTTTTCGGCGATTGGGGATGAAATATCATCACTGAACATCGTTGGTGATGAATTATTGATGGCAATAAAGGCGTTGCATCCGTAGACTGATGTCGTGTTGAAGCTTTCGTTCGTAATATGAATGATCAGACGTCATCGTTCTGAAATCCGAGGTAATATTCGTAATTTAAGCTGTACAGTGATTTAAAAGTTGTAATCAAACACAACCATCATTAAAACATATCCCTTAGGATTGGAAAGAGTTGACAGGTTCATGAAAAATGGTTCTGAATCATGTAACTCCGCATGTAAAATCCTCTCTGCTTAGGACTCGAAAAAACCTTTAACTTTCAAAGCAGTTGTTGGTTTGATGTAGCAGTAATTATTCGAGTATGATGTTCGTTAAATAAAGGATTCAAAATTGTAGCTTAAGATTTTTGAAAAATGCAGCATTTTTTCCATAATCAACATTCGACCAAGACCACATTTATCCTCGTTATGTAGAAAACTGAAAAAAGTTCCAATTATACAGCTGTTGGAAAATATTGTTTGGTTGACGGCAATTCTCCATTAAGAGCTGCATGAAATTTTCAAATCGATAGGTGGAAAAACTGTCAACGTTACCAAACCTTTCAACACATTGCGTCAAGTGTAAAATGCTGTGCACATAATAACTTATTTTGTACACTCAATATAAATATTTGAAATTATGAACATATCATCCACCATTTTCAAATTTTTTTTTACAATTTGCAGGACAATAAATCAAACGATATGCAGTATGTTAAAGCAGAAAATGAAAATACATATTTTTATCCAAAACATTTTTGAACAAAACGATCCCTGTATACAGCACTATTTGTCGGAATTTTACTGCCTTGAACCTCGTTAATTCATTCATGTTTCTTGGTTTTTAATAAATTCTTTTGGAATGTATGCGCCAATTGAAATAAATTTTGTGTCAAAAATACTTTTCTCATCTTTTGACAACTATTGGATTGTGTAATAAGTTCCTGCGTTTTTTTTCTGTTCAACTTTATTTTTTTTGTGATTGTATGTTTTGTTTCGTAAGGTGAATATATGCATTCGAAAGCTCTCTTTCCGCTCTACAAAACCCTGTGCTTCAATTTTTTTAAATCTGTTATTTTAAACAAACTTTCAGGCTCTTTAAATGGATACCGCAGGCGGAAAAAAAGTTTATTTTCGAGACCTGCTTTACTTTGCCTTTCGTCGTCGTCAAAAAGTGACGGAAGCTGTCAGGGACATCTACAACATGTACGGAACATATAGCATCTGTTCCGCTAGGAACAGAAAAAAAAGCTGCTAGAAAAAAAAAGTTCAAAAGCGGCCATTTTGACCTGGACGACACGCCTCGCTCCGGCCGACCTTCCGAGTTCGCCGAGGACCATCTCAAGGCGCTTTTAAAGGATGATGCTCGCCAAACAACACAAGAATTGGCCGAAAAGCTGGGCTGCAGGTTCAAGACCATCGCCAAACTCCTTAGCTCCATGGGCTTTAAGCAAAAATTGGGAGCTTGGGTTCCGCACAACTTGAGTGACCTCAACAAGCAAAATAGTCGGGAAGAGGCAGCTCAAAACCTTGCCTGACATCGAGCAACTCGCGGCCACAAGCAACGATTTTTCTACCGAATCGTCACTGGGAATGCGAAGCGGTGCCTTTACGTTAACATCAAGCAAAGAAAGGAGTGGATGGTACCAGGAGAGACATCAAAGCCCAGAATTAAGCAAGATATTCATCCCCAGAAGACAATGATTTGTGTCTGGTGGAACTACGAAGACGTAATTCACTGAGATGCTGAGAGATGCTGGAGAAGAACAAAACTCTCAACATGGAACGCTATCTTTTCCAGCTTCATCGTGCCAATGAAGCAATTCTGCAAAAAAAAAAACAGATCGGCGCGGTCAAGTCATCCTTCTTCACGACAATGCGCGCGCACACACTGCAAATATCGTTACGGAAGCTCTTAACGATCTTGAATGGGTAGTTTAACCGCATCCGCCGTACTCTCCGGACCTTGCACCGACGGATTATCATCTATTCCGATCGATGTCGAACCAAATGAGGCGCAAAATCTTCGATAGTGAAAACAACCTGAAAACCTGGATTGCCCACTTCTTTGAGACCCGGACCGATAATTTTTGGCGAAATGGAATCAATCAAATGGTTGAGAGGTGGGAGCAGGTCGTGAAAAATGACGAGGACCGTATTATTGACTAATTTGTTATGTTACTAGTTTTTGTTCAATAAATTTTGCTGGTAAAAAAAACGCGAGAACTTATTACACAACCCAATAGATGAACTAGAACTAGATCATCTTTTTGTTGCTAGATGTTTTCCATTCAAAATACTTGTGGGTATTTTTTTCATCATGCCTAAGTCATTGAGTAGCATAACATCTAATGAAAATTTTGTTACCATATTAATGCTGATGTATCCTAAAATATGTGAGTTTCCCAAAAAATATTCTTTGTGATGCGAGTTATGCGTTCGATTCGCATAGTCTTCGTGCGTTCTGAGAGTTCCAACTTCAGTTTTGTATGTTAACCTCTATCATTGAAGCACTCTACTTTTTGAGTGCATTTGGTGCATCCATGCACTGATGTATGACCGACAGTGCCAGTAATAAAAACTCTTGCCGGGGCGTCGCAAATGAATGATCGAAGATTTTAATATGTTCATCGATACCAAGTCAACATTCTTGAAATGCTTTAAATTCAGCAAAATGTCACTCAAAAATGCGTTGACTTCATTCGGTCTTTTTGGACCCACGTATGCTCCAATTAGGAATGGTCTTCCGTATTTTTTGTTTCCAATCGAACCCAGCATTGGCCACGTTGTAGTATGACAGCTTTTTTAGTGTGGCAGCGTATCAATGCCGTCATCAATCATGATTTTTTGTGGCATTTCCTTCAAAAACGTTGCAATGAATTCCAACGACTTAGCGATTCCGAAGTGAACGTATTTGCCGGGATGCATTGCTGTTACCTGTATGACTTTGCTTCCTGTTTCTTAGAACATGTTCATGGATACTGAAACATCGTGACCAGTATCTCATAACATTTTCAGTAAGTCATTACCTGCCCCTATTGTTACCCTCTGCTTAACGAACCAGGTTCTCATTGCTTAAGAAAGATTTCTTCCATACTCATTTCATTAACGTTGCTCTTGTGATGGGCAATTAGGCTCTGCAAAATATTCACTCCGCCTGCTAGAAACTATTTCAACCGAGCTGCAACTAGTCTCATTTCCCTCTGAGCTCAAACTTGGCAGATTTTGATTAAGTGTTTTGGTTGCATGAGAAGCCAATCCTCTGAAGTGTCTCCTGCTGATTCCAGCAATTTTTAGTTTTTGCATCATAAAATTGATCTTGGCAAAAATGAAAATAACAGTTTGAAGTTGATACACAGACAGAAGATGACTTTTATGTGAACTTAAAATCTTTTCAGAGCCGAGAGAAATGTGGAAAAATAACAAAAATATGGGCAGTTATGGGCGTTATTTTTTTTCACTTCGATTAAGTTTGAAACTATGTAAAATGCTGTTCCCCAAGCTATCAAATTTTCGACGTCTCCTGTTATTTCATAGAAAACAATAAAAAGTTAAAAAAAGTAAAAAAGAGAGTGCTTCAAATTTTTTCGCTGGGTTAGAACAGAGATTCGTTTTGTGGACGAGGAGAGCTTGGGCGAGTGAATAAAAGGGGAGGGGGGGGGAGTCTTGCGAACTGAAAATGTGGGACGATTTCATTGTTGTTTTTCTACAGGGTCTTAGATGAGCGAAAATATGTCCACGGATATGAGAAAGATTGAACAAAAGCCGCCAGATATTTTCAAGTTTTTTTGAGGTTTAAGACATATCTCTATGAGTTGGCGAAGTATGCTAGTAGAACCAAGTTGTTCAGAAAAGCTTGACGAGAAATTGGCTAAGGGCTTTCCTAATTTTTGGTCTTGCTCTGGATTGCGCGTCTGGGTTGTATTCTGCTGTTGATCCAAGAAGAGCTGTGAATCCACAAAGTCGTTAGCTAAGACGTTTATTTTCTTGAAAAGAGACTTATTTTGGTTGAGAATGTAAGGGTATTTCATGGAATTCTTCGGATTCTGGGATGCATTTTCAGGAGTTCTTTTCAGGAGCATTTTCATCGTTCAGGAGAGTAGATCGAGAGAGATTTTGGCTAGTGTCACTCACACCGGTTGCAGAATAGTTGGGAGCGCCTTGTTGCGTTGCCGAGTCTTTGTTTCGTTATGATAGTATAATAACGTCATGCGGGAGTAAATCTCAATATCGTCATGCAGGAGATATCTTGGTGACGCGCTGGTTAAAGCGGAAGTCAGAAGATTGATACTGAGGTCAATATTAGTGTTGATGAATGGGAGAATATCAAGGTGATGAATGGGTTGTGCTAGTGCTTCAAGAATGTGTTAAAAACCTCCCGGTTGATGTTGGCGTAGTTAGGGGTGGTTTTGGGTTGAAGGAATTCCAACAGAAAGCCGTGATGGTTGATGATGGCAGAGTTGGTTTCTTATACAGGCAGTTCTCGGGTTTTGTTTATGTTATGTTTAGGTTTTGTTTATCTGGTTGACTAATTCAATAGAAGAGTGGGTCGTTGGTCATTAAACTGTGTCATGCCAGTAGGGATGCAAAGCATCCATGTCTCCACCACATTAGACGTCAAGTTTCTGGTAAGAGATTGAGAAAGGCGTGAAAGTTCTCCAAAATTTAGTTGAGGTTGTATTAAAGAGTTGGCGGGAAATATAAATGGAAGTAAAGTATAAGCTACAACTCGGAATGTTTACCATTACTCTAGTGCTTTTGATGAGAGCATAATGAAAAAGACGAATCGGCTATGCATAAACTGATTCGGAAGTTTTGAATTTTCTACAAAAGAGGATGGCAATACAACGTTCAAAAATGTTTGGTTATCGGATATTCCGATAGACGGTAAATTATGAAAAAGAGGGCCGTTATCGAGCGTGTAGATAGTTTCATTGAGAAACAAAACATCGGGATTAAAGATGTCAAGAAGCATTTCCAACTCATATCTAAAAGCGCGAGATACAAATGAGTTTACATTGAGCTCGAGCAGTTCAACTTGCATGCTGAGAAGCAACGACGGAGAGCATAAGCATTTGCTTTTTAATCAGGTGACTAGTGCAATTTTATTTAAGGAGGAAGGAATAGATAAGAGATAAAATATTTGTTTGGAAATGGTTATCAGCTTCCTCTTTAAAGAATGAAGATTGGGCCAGGATCAGCTGGTCGTCGGCTGGGAGTCAATGGTTCCTGTTGCTTTCTTGTTTTACGATCGTTTTACGTTCTACGTTTACGATCGTCGGCATATCCAATTTTAAGTCATCGATTTGATGGTTGATTGAGAGATCATCGGTTTTTTTCCCTAGTAGTTATGTGATAAGGTAATTTAATCGTGCGTTTTTCATTGATTTGGCTTCGTTCTTTCATGGTTGAAGGATATGGAGCCCGTGAGGTTGTCTTCCTCTTCACGCGGATGAACCACCGATCCTGTGTTTGGCGATGAATCGGCGTCGTTTCCCCGAGGAGTCCGAAATCAGCGTTTGATTACTTAGTTATATCATCCTTCATATCAGCAGACACTTCTCATTAAGACTAGGGATCGTTCTTTTATTACTTTATGACAACTGAGGATGCTGTCAGTTACGTAAGGCCCTTAAGGCGACGAGAGGATACGGGCCGAATTACGAACTACCATCCGATGTCTATTGCTTGGCTAGTATTTTATATAGAGTAGAAATATTGATCTGTTAGAAAATATTAAGTTCAAGAAAATATTAAGTTCTCAGAAAAGTCATTGCTATGTAAACAATTTAGGAACGTACAGAGTAAATGAAAAAATATTTAGAATAGTATAAAAGGGTGATTTATGAATGTAAATAGTCAGTGTTAATGCGTGCAAAAAGTCTATTTAATTTAGGAGGACAAGTCTCACACATGATGTGTTTATTGAACCCTATGAATACATTTATATGTGAATGGCATTTATGCGTATAACTACTGTTGCAACCCTCGCTTCTTCCTTGTTTTTCTAAATAGTATTGTGTGGAATGTAGCGTAATTTTTTGTGCATAAGCCCCATTTCTTACCTAATTCTCTTACCTGCTCTACCTTTCCATTTCCTGTACCATTCCTCTACCTTTACACTTTTTACCCATAACAGTCCGAATAATCACCTCATTTAGTTGGTAGACGATCCAATACATTTGAATATCGTATAATTCAAATGCATCGAATTCTACCAACAACAATCGCCGATGCAATGAAATTAAATGGCCTCCATTGACGTATGTGTACGCGACGGAAATGCTTGATGTTTGTTATAAAATAAATACAATAGCGCGAAATACAATAGCGTGAGACTGCGATACGAGAGCGCGACGAAAGTTTGGCAGCAAATGTCAAGCACTTTTTGTAACATGCATTTGTATGCGGCATCGTACAATGATTGCAATGCATCAATGCGAGGCGGGAAATATTCGGGAACACGAAAATTCCTCGCAACGACGTGCGAGGAATTGTTGCATATTTGTCAAATGCAATATGGCGCTTAAATAAAATTTGAAATTCAAACGCGTTAATTAGTGAGGTAATTAGTAACTGGGGTTATTCTGAATGAATTTTGAATGAAAATTTCGTGAATCCTTGTAGGGGCTATTTTTTCCTAGACGAAGGAAAAATCCAAATTCAAAACTATTAAAAAATCAAAAACAATTTTATTTAAAACGTCACCTATTTGACATTTATCATATAAACATTAATGTTCCCCGCATCGCGTGCATTGTAAATTGAATGCGAGGGAGAATCGCACTCACGCATCGCCGTGACGCAGTATTGTATTTCGGCCTTAACTCATTTCCGTAGCGCAATGGATTGCGGACGGTGGACCGCTAGATGCTGGATCCGGATCCATCATGAGTAATGGCGACCTTTTTGATTGTGTCATTTTCTTTAAGGTGATTCACATCAAATTCAATCCACTCTTAGGAAGTTGATTTGACCGAAGGATAAACGAGTACTACCCGCGAACACGAGAGAACGGGAACCATACGTGTCAATGGCGGTGCAGAGTTAGTGGTGAATCGGGGAGTCAGATTAAATTCGTTAACGGGGAAATTCGCCTCTAGATTCCGTTGAGATGGGTTTTCGATTAAAAGGGAAGGGGAAAGTTTTTTATAAGAAAAAGGATAGTGGATTTTTAATTCGGAAGTTGGCGAGAAATCGCTAAGATTTTCAAGACCACCGTAGTAGAATTAATTCCAAAAAATCCTTGTAAGTGTACGCTCTGAGTTCGTTTCATCTGGTTATAAGTAAGAAAAGTAACATAAAATAACAAAAGCGGCTGTGAGTTGCATTGATTGTTGTTTTGATAACATAAAAACGTAAAATATTGATAGCGCTTATACGACCGACGTCTGAACCTTCTAGATAAAACTTAAAAAAAGAAAACCACGTTGTGTATTATCCACACAATCTTAGTTAACTTTTAAAATTTTTGTCTTTGTTTTGTTTAATACGGATGGCAATTACAGTTTATATTTACTACAAAACAAACCTTTAAATAAACATTTTACAAAAAATTTTTTTATTTGATAAGACTCGACAGCCAATACTCAATAAACAGAAACAACAAACAGCCTTAAAAACTAATCTCAACGTCAACATTGCGTGAAAAAAAACAAAAGGAAAAATCGGATGTGAACATAAGAACTGCATTTTAGAAGACACGAAGTCCGAAAATATTGTAAATAAAATAATAATTACATAAAAATGTGTACAAACGGGTTAGGTGACGGTTTCTTTTAGCTTAAAACAATTTTTAAATCATTTCCGTCCTATAAAACTCCTCTCCTTTGAATCCTCTATATTAATTTTTTTTGTAATTCTGTACGTTTTATTTATTATATTGGTTTTATTATGGATTTCCTTAAAAATACTATCAAGTATTAACAATGAAGTATAAAAATTGATTTTTAATTCATTTCTTGGTTATCCATCTTCCGTTTCCTTCTCCATAATGTGATTTACGTTGATGAGATGATGGTGGCTCAGTACGGATAGTGATCTTCCCCGTAAGAACCCCGACAGGCTGAGCGCAGGCTGCCTCTGTAAGCCACCTAGAGAACCCAAAGATCCTTGTCAAATAAAAGTCTGCGACCGCGGCAACTGTGGTTCCTAACACTACCTTTTGACATCTCTCTTACCACTTGTATCGTCGGTGGTTATCCTTCGTAATCGTTATCCTTTGGATTATGTAACACTGTTACCTCCGGAATATTCGCACATTTACGGGGTGACTTGGCTTTTGATGCCTTGATGGGAAACACAAAGCGATGTGAATTGGTTCTTGATGACATATTGCTGTCAGCGTCAGAGCAACTTCTAAGATTTTCTGAACGTTGACGCCAAGAACTAGTTCAAACGGTATACTCTATCCTGTTCCTTCATAGGAAATGCATATATCGTGTCGCTTAACATCCTTTTTCGATCATTATCCGGAGTTGTGCTTTTGTATTGATACCCGTTTTATCTACTAAATTTATTTTACTGCTTAATGCTCGATGATTCCGTTGTTTTGGCAGCATGGAATAACTCGTTGTGGGTTTTACTGATCTTCTGCATAAAGTGCTCAAGCACGCCCTAGAAATCGAATTTACCGAACAAATTCGTATGTAATTGATAACAACAAGAAGTTTAGTGTGGACGTAGTGAACTGCAAGTTGTTCGTAAGTGAATGACAGTA
Organism: Stratiomys singularior; assembly: GCA_954870665.1. NCBI lineage: Eukaryota > Metazoa > Arthropoda > Insecta > Diptera > Stratiomyidae > Stratiomys > Stratiomys singularior. Next base: position 78,356,411 of record OX940877.1, on the reverse strand, counting down.
TCCTATCTGAACCGAAGTAAAGACTAACATTTTTGACTTTGCAGGTCTTATGTGGTTCCAGAAAATTAATGTTGTCATACGCCGTAATCTGAACTTTATTTATTTAGTATTTAGATATTTAGTATGAAATAGATAATGCACCTGAGTATAGGAGAACCCGGTTTGTTTTCTTTCAAAGAGAGCAGAAGATTTCCATCAAACATCACTCCCATCAAAAATATTTTCAAATATCCGTGACTTCTCGCAACGCATGTAACCAAGTCAGGATGTATGCGTCTTAAACTCCCGAAAAACATGCAACACTATTGCGAATCATAGAATCAAAGTCAAATTCCACACGGGGAAGTAAAAGTCGAATGAGAATAGAAACCCAAATTTACGATTCCATGACTATTTCACGCTCATTTGTCTGCTTTCGAGTTAGCTTTCATCCCCCACGTATGGATCGAACAAGTATCCTAACCCTTCTTAATATTTAATCAGTGCGTAATAGGACACCAAAATGATTTTCGCAGTTTTCGACTTGATTAAACTCATGAACACCTTCATGACATGAATAATTTAATCAAAGAGACTAATCAAATTCGGGACGTGAGAAATGCGATGGTGTGTGGTACGAAATTGTACGCTTAAAGCAATTTAGACTGATTTCTCCCTACTCAAACGGGAAAATGCCATTTCATTTTTTACAAATGTGTGCTTAAACACCATGAAACCATTCGTAAGCGTGTTGGTATATTTAAAAAGGTGGTTTATCTTTTGCAAACGCATGGCAACGTAAGGACTGGAACGATTTTTTGCGTTAGCGCGAATATAAATTTACTTTCAGCATGCAGACCACAAAACCACTCAGTAGAGGCCGAGTTTTTCCTAGAATACCATTCGATTATTCATGTTAATTTGAGTTACGGAACCAGGCGGGCTTTAAAGGACTGCTTCGTGCGCTAACACTGATGTCTAATTTGACAGTATTATACTTTTTGAGTATTTGCAAATTTTTGTTGTTGCTGTAGAAGTAAATGTTGAAAAATCAAGCGCTAATGACATCCCTTTTTGTCAACTAACATGCTGAATGCAGTATGCCATTATCGACAAAATCAAGTCGATCTGAATGAGTAGGAAATCGTTTAATGCGTGTTAGGTTACGCATGTCATGGACTTTGCCGAATTACTGGGGAATGCAAAAGGTTGAATAATCTCCAATGCACAGATGTGATTAGTACTTCCTTAACATGAAAAATTCGCCAGTATACATATACAATATACATATATATGTTTATATGTATGCGGTATGAAGGAAATATTTACGAAAGCGAATACATACAGAAAATTCGCAATAGTAAAAGCATTTTTTATTCGAGCCTTTGGGATATGTGTAATGCAATTCGGCACAAATGTCCATAAAAAAAATTTTATGCCGGACGTTTCCAGATTAACCAGTAAATGTTGCAACTATAAATCAATTTCACATTAATTCGTATGTCATAAGACTTATAGGTCAACATGACCTTTACCATGGGAAATCGAAGTGGAAAATCAGTGTGCTCCACTTTTCGTTTCTTCGGCCGCTTAAAAGTCCAATGATCTTTTGGTCTTGAATAATTTCATAACTACTTGACCGAAAAACAATTTGTTGGAAATTCAGTCATAACCGGCATATATTAAAATTCATCACGCTACCTAATTAGCGAGCTTACATAACTGATCGCGCCATTCGGCAACATATCAGTCTGTCTATCGACTGTTGCTCACATCGCGACAGTACAACTACAAAGAATTAGTGGATTTAAAGGTTGACCTTTTACTCGAGAGTATGTGGTGGAATCGTGTGATATGCGTCCACTTTTGCCATACTCCGTTTCTTGTCTGACCGGACAACTGGTGCTTAAGCAATAAGTAAATGACTGTCAAAGTGAACTGTCTCCGACTGCCAAATCTGTGTTACAAGATAAACTAAAGCATAAAATCAAATCGCATTCATGTTATCTATTCAACCACACATATGTTTGCATACGGTCTGCCAAGTGGAAAAATTAATGTGGAAAAATTACTGTAATCGCTCGGAAATAGCGGAAGAAAATACCTGTCACTGGAATTCAATTATGAAACATGCACCGACAACGTGTATTGCAAAATCCACAAGGTAGGGAACATTTCGTTTTCGTGCGAGTCCGCTTCAGGAATCTTTTCAGCCAGTATGTTGTTAAAAGCAACCAGGTTCGTTCCAACGAAGATTTCTTGGCATGACCGAATGTCAAGGTTATCTTTTGAGCCGTAGTAACAATTAATTGTCTTTTTAATTAATCGTCTATACGGAGTTACACATGACGACTAGGCAGTTAATTTTGTGAACTAGATACTAATTGAATTCGTTCATATAAGTTAAAATATAGTGATGTTACTTTCTGCATAAAAATTTACTCCAATTTAAAATTTGCAAATATCTGCCATACATGTGATATTTTTGATAATATCTACGATGCATATCCTGAACGAACTTTGGAAGGGCCACAACATTACATACATACATTACATACTAAACTCCCTTTGCTAGGGCAGAGGCTACAAATGAGGAAAATGAAAGTGAATTTCGAATATTCACCAAAAATATTCCGATTCAAGGCATATTAGGTGGCTTCAAAAGCTTGAACTCACAGTAATATTATTTTTTAGAGTTTTGGCCGAATAACGTATTTAACGCTGCATACTTTTCTTGTATATCATAAGCAGTCTCCTTCTCTGTTCACGTCATGTTATCATTTCGCATCAGTATTTTTCGGGATACTCTTCGATGTCTTCTCCTTTTCCTCTGAAATCGGGATTAGACGATCCTTATTAAATGGCTCCAGTATTGACGGTACCACTAGCAAAATTCTATTGCTTTAACAAGTTTTCTGCAGTTTGACTACAGTATAAATTAGAGATGAGACGTTCCTTAAGTAACGTTATTTTGGAACGTTATTTTCCCGAAACGTTACATTACGTTTCAAAACGAAGGTGGAATGCGTTACTTTGGAACGACAACGAATAACGTTCCTGAAAGTTTCATCGCTTCGCAGTAGGCGTTTTCGTTCTTTCAGTCGTTCTCGTTCTTTTCGTTTTTCAGGGAACGAAAACCTTTTCGTTATTTTCAGACATTACAGTTTTTCGGAACGCTGTCGCGTTTTGTCACTGAGACCTTCTCTCGTTCCGTGTAACATTTTGCAACTTTCGTACATGCTTGGTTCTACGCGCAACGAGCGTGGAAAATGTGCATTTCGTTTGGTTTGGTCTTTGATGATCGGGTCAGATCAAGCTATTGTGCTTATTATGTTTTCATATGTTTATGATATTTTTCTATGTTATGTAGGATTATGAAAAGAAAAAATGTTATCGAAACCTACATGGAAGGGTTGATTTAAGTTGAGGTTTAAATTCGATTCTTTGGTAAATAAGTGAACGTTATATAGCGGATTGGATATCCGAATAGGCAACATAATGATGGATAGTTTTTGAATTTTTAATGTGAATTTAACGATAGAAGTCTATCTTTTGGAGAGGTGGAGAGTAATTTATTAGGTAGATTTCTCAAGAGGAATTTATATATATACATATTACATATACATATGGGATGTAATGAAATTTGTAAACACAATGGAGGTCGTGATTTTTGTATCAAAAAATATCTCGACTATGTTCATTACCCAGCAAAATTGTTTGAGCGAAAACGAAATGGCGGCCATTTTAGACGATAATTCGTGATTTCTAGTTTGACCAAAAATATAGCTCTGATTTGGACGAAATTTTACAGAAAGGTTGATTGAGGTGTATAATGAAGCTTACAATAAATAATCCAAAATCCCACGAGCAGATTCAAAATGGCGGCCGTTCAAAGGGCAAAAATTGTTCTTATAGCTGTGACCACACCGTTTACGCGATTTTGATGAAACTCTGTTGTATGGTAGGAAGGAAAGATGTATAGACAGTTAAATAAAAAATTTTGAGATCAGCTCTTATTTTATTTACTGGCGACTGGTCAAAGTTCGAAATTTAAATACCTATAAAAGATTTTAACCAAAAATTATACCGAGCTAGATGTTATCAAGATCTAATGAAGTTGCAAGTTTTGGAAAAAGTTTAGGTTTTGGCAGTCATATAACAGTTACAAAATGGCGGGAGTTTAAAAACGCGATTTTTTGAGATTTTTGAGGCTCTCTAGTGAATCGATTTTTATGAAACTTATTGTATGTATTATACGTTATTAGATCAAGTCCTTTAATCGTACGAAAAATTGTGAAAATCGGACGATAACTAAAAATGTCGAAAATTTTTATCGTAATTTTATTAGCTACCGTTTTTCATCAAAAATTAGTGATATATTTAAATAATTTAGATCTAACAAACATTGCTTAAATCAACTCGATAGTTACTGCATTTTTATCCTTTTAATCAATAAAACCTTATCACCTTGTTTGAATTATATCATTTTCCTGAAACCTTTTTTCCAAAATGTAACGAGTTTCAAAATGTAAAGGGTTTCTTCTTATAGTACACCCAAAAAATTTTGAAAAAACAGTCGTAGTTTCCTAAAATTTGCCTAATGTAGCTATTTCAGTGGGTAAAAATAAAAATAATAAAATAAAATGTAAAAATTCCCAAATTTTTGACCAGCTGGAAAGGCGTTTACTTGTTCACTTGGAACATTTTTCACAAAGGGTCAAAAGCATATAAATTAAATACAATCTAACATTGCCAGGCATCGATACTTTCACTCGATACACTTTTCCTACAAAAGCGAAATTGTGACCTACCCCGACACAGCGTCACTATTTTTGTTATATATGTATATACAGGGCATATTATTCTCGAAAAATGTATGTACCTATGGTATGTGGTTGTGATGCCCATGATTCAAAAAAACATGCTAAAAAGCGTTCCAGAGTAACGTTATTTTGGAACGTTATTTTTCTGGAACGTTACTGGTTGGAACGTTTCAAAAGAGGGACCGTTTTTCCCATCTCTAGTATGTATTGACTTGAAGGAATTGGACTGGAGGCTTTCTTTCCCGCTTGTTCAGCGCCTGTTTGAACTCAGGACGCTTTCCAGTTCGAAGGATATGAGCTAGAGTTTCAGGCACCAGACATGAATTTGCGCAAGATTTAGCATGCTGTATAGGTGCACTTAGGGAATGCAATCTCGTTCTCGTCAGATCTCGGCGATATTGATCTTGGGCGAAAAAAGGGCGAGATCTCTCGAGTTTAACGAGATTGCACTCAAGCATAAGAATGTCTTATTCGAAGCGCGGACTGATACGGACGGAGTTGCGATCTGTCGGTTTCGTTCGCTGCGCGGGAGGCAGCGGCCTGAGGTAGCAGTCGTGGGACGGCGTGTCTCTCAGATTCGTTCGTGCGTGCGATTGGTCGTAAATTGAGCCGGCGTGCAGCGTCATCAACGCGCATTTATTTTTATTTCTAATAGTTGTTGCTAGCTACCGTGATTGAGTTTGATTGCATTCGAGTATTTTTTTTTGGTTATTTACGAAAAAAAAAATGTTTCTTATGTGATTTACGAGTGGAATAGCGAACGTTATCGGCGAATATAGTTTATAAAGACTATGAGAGTGTGTCGGAAGTATGGAAATTCTTTTTAAAAGAGGCAGATTGATTGAGTTGAAAATTGAAGCTTCTTAAAACCAAAGATCAATCTCCGCGTGGCTTACATTTGCATTTAAAATTGATTCATAAAATTGACACAAAAACGATGAATTGCATATCACCCTCGCCGTTGCCGTTGCCGCCACCATCATCAAATACTGGGGCTACTAATCAAAACATGGAATCAGTAACAGCATCCGCATCTACGTCGAATATTAGTCGCACTAGCAAAAAAGAAGAGGCAAAAAATTACTGATCATTTCCTCCCGGTTAAAGATACTTCTATGGAGAAAAAAGTATCAAGAATGGTAGCCAAAGATGAACACCTTTCCATGTTTTCTGTACTTCCAATGATATGAGAGAACTCAGCTCTTCGGGACACAAACTGTCCATGTCCCCAAACACAACTAAACTTATATTTATGAATTATGGCATAACATTGAAAATGAAAATAATGCCTGAATTGACTCAACCGAAGGAGAATGATCACAGATGAATGCTAATAGTTGAGGAGTGGACTTCTTCTATGATATACATACACGAATGTAAACGTATACACATTTTTGAACGGCAATGCTCTGTTTTGGAACTTGGGGCTGATTCTCGTCTTTGGAAGTATGCATGCTGAAAGTAGTGTCAGTATTGAAAAAAAATGTGAAATGATATTATCAATATTACTACAGATGGGAAAAGCGCGATGAAAAGTTGGGTCGATTGATATCACTTTCGCATCAGCTCTGCTATGATATGAAAAAATAAACTGATGTTGAGGAACCTGTGATAGTATCTGAAAATGAGGAAAACGACGATTGGATTCCTTTGGAAATGGACGAAATTTCTAGTACAGGTTCAGATTTAGAAAAGATTTTTTTTATTGCTCTATGGCCAGAATAGAAGTAGATCTAGATGCAGAATATGCGGATATTATTGAGAATGTTAGGATATATGTGAAACTTTTTAAAAGATCGCCTTCTAAAAATGATACTCTGCAAATATACGTAAAGCAATAATTTGGAAAAGATATTAAATTACAACTTGATTGTAAAACTCGATGGTCGAGCCTAGTAGACATGATTTCTCCATTTATTGGAATCAAGCTATGTGTCAGCAAAGCTTTGACTGACCGAACTACTCTTTGAATGCGGAAGAACATGTGATTTTAACGAACTTAGACAAGGCATTTCAACCTGTAAAACTGGCTGTGGAGATGGTATGCCGTCAAGATACAGACTTGGCTATCGCAGAAACAACAGTTAGGTTTATGATTTGCAAACTGGAAGAGCTAAAAACTCATTTGGCAGAAAAACTAGCTGGCTCCTTGAGAAAGGACATTGTTGAGCGTCGGACGAATTTGACAGCATGCTTGTTGTATATTAGAGATCCAGCTAAAGCCAAGCGGATAAAGAAGAGTTTGTAAAAGACGAAACATTTAAACTGCCTCCGAAAAACTTGATTCGAACTGAAATTAAATCACTTATAGAGTGTTTGCATCCGCTACACAGTCAGACTGATTCACAGACACAGACAAACTCCGATCCATCTTAGTCGATAAGAAGCACCGACCATAAGAAGCATCGACATCGGCTGCCACCACTGATGATATAGCTGAATTTGATGATGACGATAATGAATCCCTTTCATCTCTTTCTGAGACACGCAAGAGTATTTCATTGCAAGAAGAACTTCAGGAAACATTGACCGCTGTTTTCAAAGAACCTAGAGATAGAAAACTAACTACGAATTCTCTGGAGGCATTAATCAAAAAGGAAATGAATTTATACAAAATAAAAAGCCGTTTAGAAGACGATTCTTTGGAAATTTTGTGCTTCTTATGGAGCTTCTTTCGAAATAATTCGTAATGGCTTGTGATTGACAGTGAACAAATCTATCATTTAATTGGTATATTTTGTTAATTAATCTGTGAATTCCAATAGTCTGACTAATTGGTATATTTTGTTAATTAACCTGTAATATATAATGGATCTACTGAGTAGATATAGTTTTATTTAATTGATAATATGATCTCAGTTTAATAGTCAACTCAACATAGATAATAAGTATCATTTTTTTATTTCTCATTGTTTTGTTTTTTATAAAAGAACTGTTTTACAGTTTTTTTACTAAAAGATTTTTGTTTGATATTAGAAGACTGGTTGTTTCTTTGATTTGTTATTTGGTAGATACGTACGTCAAAGTTTACTACTTAGAATTTTATTAAAAAATTATGCACTAATACATCAAAGAATGTTTGATGCATGAAAGTCTATTGAAAAAATTTGTGAAAATAAATATTTACCTTATAATACTTATTATTTTAATTCAAATATTGTCATTATTTGCTAAAATAAACACACAAAATTGCCAATCTCGCGAGATCTGCTAATTGGCGAGATCTCACAGTAGGTACTGTTATTCATAAACTCGTAGGATCCCGCTTGAGCTACAATCTCGCAAGATTTGCATTCCCTAGGTGCACTTTTTCGCCTTATGAGAAGTTGCACAAGTTGTTTGAAACAGGCTCATAGAGCTATAAGATATATAGATGTACTGTTTAATCATAGTCGAAAATATGTAAACTACATTCATAAACCGCAAACAAGAGCTGAAAAATGTATAACTTTTACATACTATGTTGGAAGCCATATCTGTCTTGCAATTGGAAAATTATTTATCAATAAAGTTCCTGACTATTTGACCTAAAATTATTTAGGTATTTTAAAATTAAAATAACTAATTAAAGCATATACCCTGCAAAACGAAAACATTTGCATTCCTGAAATGCAAAATATTATCAATATTTACAGTTTCCATAAACTTTGGCCACATTTGGTTCCAAATTTGACAGAAAGTTAACATTACAGTTTAAAAGCAATTCCTGTAAGAGGATGGTCACACATTTTTCATTTTTTTGTTTGGGAGGTGAAGGCTGTTGACGCCCAAAATGTTGCACTCCCGCTACCGGACTACCGACTAAACACCTCCCCTGTCACGCCGAGAACCTAGCCTGGAACTGTTTGTTACATTACTTCGGACTAGGCCTCATTAATCATCGCTTAGCGGTGCCTTCAGGTTAAGGGAAATCCCTCTTTCTGCACGAATGGATTGCTAATAATTGCTATTACAGAGATTTCCCCTCCCTCACAAAGCGATTTATCATGCCCTTCTTTATGAGAAGAACTGTCCGTACATAATGCAAAACACAGTTCCAATTGTCTTTTGATTGCATCATTTTTACCGGTACATTTTCTGGGGAGAGCACGCCTATTTTCTCCGAAAGATGCAAATGGAGTCTTGTCCATCTGGCACACGTATAGCGCGTGTGGCAGGCGTCATCCGTCGTCCCCGAGCAGAACACGCAATTTGGAGATGGTGACTTTCCCATCTTAAACAGGTAAGACTGAAAATACCCGTGACTACTGAGTAGTTGCGTCAGATAATAACCAGTCTCACCATGCATTCTGTAGAACCACGGCCCCAAGTCACTTATCAGCCGTGCGGTCCACCTGCCTCGCGTTTCGTTTTCCCATATTTGATGCCACAAGGTTAGGGTCCTTCTACGTTCCTCTCGGCTGACGGTTTCTCTCGCCGACTCCCCCCTACGTGAGTATACACGTTTCCGATCGTCTGCAAGTAACATAATAGGAACCACCCTCGAGATTACCAGCACTGCAGGTTTACAGACACTGCGATATGCAGCCGCTATCCGCAAAGCTCCTTGCCTCTGCACCTGTGCCAGACGCCTTCGGTGCGTCTCTTTACTAAGAGCATCAGCCCAAACCTCGGAGCCATACAAGAGCACTGACTTCATTGCACTTATCATTAAACATCTTTTTTCTCGAGGTTGGTCCCCACGTGTAGGCCATCAGGCGACTAAGAGCCGATACTCCCGCAGAAGCCTTATCCACTGCTCGAGAAAGCTCATCTTCGAGTCAATCATCAAGCCAAGGTACCTGATTGATTCTTTCGACTCGATGATCATTTCTCCCACCCGGACGGGAATAACACGAGAGATCCGCCTCCTGGTCAGGACGACATCCTGGGTCTTTTCCACCGCTAGGTTAAGCCCACGGTCTGTCATCCACTTGCTCACTCGGCGTATTACCGCATCCAGTTTGAGCTGCGTCTGTCCGACAGTACGTCCGGCGACTAGGACCGCTACGTCATCTGCGTAGCCAACCAGGCGCGACTCTCCCGGTAACTGCAACCTCAAAATCTCATCGTATGAGACATTACAGAGGTCCGGGCCCAGAACGGAACCTTGCGCCGCCCCTGAACTGACCTCAGTTCTTCCCTCAGGCCTCCCAATGTGTTATAGATGAGCTTCCGGTTTTTGAGATAGTCTTTCAATATTCGCGTCAGATACCTCGGCACCCTGAAATATTCCAGAGCACGAAGAATATCTGTCCATCTAGCAGAATTGAAGGCATTTCTCACATCGAGTGTATATACCGTCTGGCCCTGGGGCCTTTTTCAATTTTAAAGATTTCACCGCATCATCCAGCTCGATGGTGCTAAAAAGTGGGCATTCTCAAGGACATTCAACATCTGAATCATCGGGACGAACAGGATGCATAGGGAAAAGCACTCGGACAATCTCGTCCATTTTTTCCACTTCACACACAGGGCCTCCTTGCAGCTCCTAATTTTTGCATGGAAAGCTTGTAACCCAGCCTCCACGGGTGTCTATCGATGTCCTCAACAAGGTTGTGCCAGCAGCGAGCCTTGCTTTCGTTAATCAACCTACGAAGAAGTTTTCGAGCCGACATATATGCCAGCGTTCGTTAATGTGACTCGTCTCGATTTCTTAAACGTTGGGCTTCGAGGCGGAGTCTGTGACATTCTCTCCGCTTTTCAGCGATTTCTGCCGACCACCAGTACACAGCAGGCTTTTTGTGTCGAGGTCGTCACCTGGGCATAGAGCAGTCGCACGCATTCTTCATGACCCTCATGGTAGGGTTCACCGTGTTTTCAGCTGAGGCTCCCCCCATTGCCGTCATAGTTTCACCGCTCATAAGAACTGCGGCGAACGCGTCGACATCTATTTCAGGAAAATTCCAACCTACAGTTGAGAGTTGGGTTGCTACGCGTCGAGTAGCACAGTCGCCCATTTCGAAAGCAATTTACTGGGGATCGCTCGCCAAGTGTTCCTCCAGTACCCTCCATCTGTGTATCCTAGGCACTAAAGACTCCGAACCAAATGTCACATCCGGAATAGTTCCCAAGCAGCCTCCCCGTCGAAAAGTTGGTGTGTTCCCAACGTTCATGATGACAAGTTGCCTCCTAGCCGCCATTTCTAGGATTCTTTTTCCTCTCGGGTCTGGAAGAGGCATTCCTCATTCTATCGCCTTGACATTAAAGTCACCCCCCAATACACGGCCTTCCATACTCATGATAACTTCCTTCAGTTCATCGAGCCTGCTCTGAAAACATGACATTGACTCATTCGGCGTTAAATGTGCACCCAATGAGCACAGAGCCATTGCCACTGGAGCAAATCCGAGCCGTGGGTAGAGCCCTATCACGTACCAAAATGGCAGCGGTGCCGGATCGATCACAATACCATCCAGCTTTCAGCCAGATTCCGCTCCGAGTTCTACGAGGAGACCGCCTGTTCTGGTCGCTCTTACCATTCGTATACAGACACCGTTTTTTTCGGGTTCCACATTTTGCCTGATTTCCTGGAGGACCTCGGCCTAAGACGAAAGACGTTCTCCCTTCTGCAGGCTTGATCAGTATGGCATCTCTGCGCTGCTTGCTCCTGGTCTTTTTAGGCATTGCGCTGTGTTTCGTGCCTTCTTGCTTTTCGGGCGCCTCTTTCGAATCTTTTGCTGTCACGCGGTATATATTCATCGGAGCCTTCTGTTGCGGTTTAGAGCGCACCAATTTAAACTCAATACCTCTCTCCTCTCCTTGACTGATGTCTCCTGTCTCGACTGGTGTCGGCCTCTTTGCTCTCCATTGGTCAGGTTTAAGTGGGCTACATGCCGCCCTTTTGAGAGGAGTAGCACTTTAGGTGAAGGGAGTTTTATTTTTAGGAACTTTCTTAAGCTCTTTCAATTCACTCTTCGCCCGTAGCCACCTGCGGCGATAGTGCTGGATCCTATCAACGAGGTCCTTCAATTCGTCAATCCGATTTTTGATATCCTTGTTGACATTTTTTTGGACATTCAATTCATTTCTCATCACGTTTATTATAGCGCTTATGTTCATTGTGAGCCGCTCTTCCTCACTTCTGCCAACGGCTATTTTCGTGATCAGGTCATCCTCAGGTGAGGTTCTCGGTATACTGTCAGCACGAAGGTCTTGTTGCTGTTGAGTATCATTGTTTCCGCTTTCCACGTTGTTCGGTTTCTGACTCTAGTGGATGGCTCCAGTGCCCAAAGCCTCCACTACGCTTCTAATATCGTTCGCTCCATTGCCTTGTGAAGAAGGAATGTTGTGGACAAGCACCTTACAGCTGTTGCAAAACGTTCGATGGATGTTTGCTTCCGTGATGTTTTCTCGCTGACTTGTTTAGGCTTGGCTACTCTTTGAAGCGGAGTTCGCAGTAGTTTTGGCTTTTGGGCGAACATGTTTGCGTCGTTGATTTTTTCCCTTGTAGTTTTTGATTCTTCAGTGGCCAAGTGTTCCACCACTGACAAATGCCCTGGCGACTTCCTCATACGTTGGGCTGTATATCCCCACCCCTTGATTATTATTTTTGTTTTCATTAATCATAGAATTTTTTGTTGGGTACTTTTAGTGACTTGATTACGCGTCTTGATGACGGGCAACCTGGCCAAGCCCCCCCCCCCCACCACGCCAAGCACACACATGGTCACACATTAACTTGTATAAACTATACTTAAAAGTGTAATAATTTACCATTGTAAATCTACTATTGCTAATTCCTTTTAAGTTTAAGGACATTATCATTGATGATACTACCGACGAAATTGTTTGTTAAAACATTTTTGATTTGCTAAGTTTAGACTTAATGCCAGCTGAATGTTGTGTTTTCCCCAGAGTCATTCGCCTCCAACAAATCAAACTCGAAGTCGAAAATCTGTCAAAATTGAATGGAATCGACGGAGCCTACTTCTCCGGGAAATGATTTCCGCGTGTAGCATGCATGGGCAGTTTGTTGCTGATGGGAGCACTGAAAAAGATGTTTCTAATTTCAGATTGGGCGAACTTCAAAAAATACCTCGTACAACATACAGTCTTATTGGGGGAACTTGCAACATTCACAAAAAAAAATATGTTGATGAGATGTCCAGTACAAAGGGTAATTAATAGAATTTACAAAAAACACGTTTTTAAATTAATATGCGTTTAATCAAAAAATCGAATCGATGTCTATAACAAAAAAAAATCGATATAAAAAACATCGCAATTATAACATTATTTAACGATTTTTTTTTTAAATTTTCGAAATCACAATAAGTTTGCAAGTTCAGCAAGGAAATAATACTCTCTTGTAGATGTGGTATAAATTTCAGTAAGATCGATTTATTTAATTTGTTTATTTATTTATGTTTTGTGAGATATTGTACAGAAGTTGAAGAAGTTGAAAGTTCTCGTTAGTCAGCTATTCTTATTTTTCAATGTCAGATTTATAAGCACATGATAGGGAAACATAATTGAAGAACCAACCATAGCGTCGAAGAGAAAGTGGGCAGGGACGTTATAGAACTGTCTATAACTCATGAGCTATTACGAATTTGGCATCAAAATTTTTATTAGTGTATTTATAAGAGCATTTGGAACAATTTAATGATATAAGAAAATCGATTTTAATCAATCACCCTTTATGTCCGAAAGCTGGGCATCCATAACACGACGCAAGGGCCTTCTTTTTGTGAAATCTACAAGCAAGCTATCCGATTTTCATTTACTCCTTGGCTAGGAGTTTGACTGGGTTTTGGTTGCTTTTGGGATTTCAAACTTCAATGTCGAAACTTTTGTTTTTGCTGCAGCGAAGCGTATCAGTCTCGTTTCAAAAAGTCCTGTTTCCATGTTTGGCCAATTTGATTTCTTTGATTTTCAGGATAAACCGTTTCAAATAAATCTGTTGTTTTTTATATGCAGTCTGTTTTTCAACCATTTTCCATTCCATTGAATAATTTGCTAGTATTCTATTGTGTGTTTTGAGCCCATCGACTTGCGTTAGTCAGAAAATGTTTCTGTGTAGTATAAACTGCAATACTATTCATTTATTTTTTATTGTTGTCGCTTTACCATGTAGAATTGGACGCTAACCAAATAATTTTCCGTTCAGACCGGGGACTTACAGCTCTTTGTGGTCATTTTGATTTCTTCTTGCCATATTTTTCAGGGTCCCAAATAATGTTGTGAACCACAAACCTGCCCCGAGTAACATATGTTGTAAACTTTCCTTCGCCATTTAATTTTTTATAATGTTCATTTCCTCGGCGATCATTTGCTTTGATCTTTGATCCAGGTAAATGTCTGCATTTCGAATTCGTTGAATATAACAAAAAATTTGTCAATCGCTATATTTCCGGAAAATCCTTTGCAACCCCTTTCGACTTTGTCGTTTTTTATGAATGAGCAATCGGCTTTCAAATTGTTGAATAATTTGCGGAAAGAAAACAGGAGAAGTCACCTCATAAGAGTACTCATAGAAGTATCCTTCATTTTTTGATTTTTCATTCCAAAATGCTATGTTCGCAAAATTGATCAATTTGTGAGTAGATCACACTCGTCAGTTCAAAGAGTCATTAAAATAAATAATTCGATCCCCCAACACTACATCTCCTCGAAAGAAATTCTAAAAAATGTAACACTGCGGAACTCAATGTAAGACTGGACTGAAATCTTATCAATTCAATGCCAAAACGTTTGGTAAAGCTCATTGAGCTTAATGGATGTTCAATTAGTTAATGAGAAAAATTACTTGATAAATCCAATTTTTATATTAAATATATAAAGCAAACATTTTCTAAATTTTAAAAGTAGCTAAAGATATACTTGAACGCTGATTTCAATATGCAAGTAGAGTTTTAATACGGTTTTCGTAAAATTAGTTTTGAATTATTTTTTCAAATAAACTCAAAATGAGCACAGCTTGTAAGCAAACTTTTTTGGCTAGCGTGTATGTGATCCGAATTGAAAAATAATAAGGTTATTCACCATGTGTACTACAGATACCTTGCTGGCGATAGTTATATTTGAATTTGCATTTTAATGTTATAAATCTTCATGTAGCTTTGATCCTGAAATGAGGCGGCTCTAATTCACCTCAAAGCCCAAGTATCGGCAGGGAGTTGTTGCGTCACATCTCCAGCATACCTTACTAATAAATGTGCTCCCATTGAGACCAACCTGTTGTCAATACTTTTTCCCAATCTGTCGTCAAAGATTCAACGGAAAGACATCTGAATAACAACAATTGAACGTACTGAACAAACGTCTCTAACACCGATTAACCGCAGTCATCCACAGTCGCACTGTTTGGCCTGAAAGAAATCCCAATTAAACAGTAGGTTTCAGAATTTAGCCTACATCTGTCAAAAAATAATACAAATATATAGTTTGGATAAAGGATCTTTTTCCCGCTAGAATTTCGGGCGTAAGCTTTATTGGTCAAAAAGTAGATTTCATGAAAATTCTAGTGCTTATGTGAGATAGAATAATAGGTTGGTTGAGGATAGTTTTTTCCATACACGTTCACGTTACTTGAAGCTCATGAAGGAATTGGGTAGCTTAATTGTTCGTATTAAGCACTTTTGTAGGAGTTGTTTGACTGAGAAGATTCGGTCAGAAAGCCAATTCACCAATATTCGTTAATAATCCAGACGTCAATCCAAATATTCCGTGAGTAACATCTTTGAATGCAAAGCAAATTCAGAATATTGGAAAATGTCATAGAACGGATCACAAAGAACAGACTCTTGATGTTTAATACATTGAGCAATTAATCCGATTGTCTATCACAGGCTCGTAAAATACGCTTTTAAGCATTTCTAGGATGTAGTCAAGGATTTTCATCTAGCACAGTATTTTAGATTTCTAGAAGTCAACCATTGCGATGCATTCTACTAGAAGGTGTTGACATCCTGGAGGGAATTGACACCTACGTCAATTGAATGACGTAGGAGAGTCGAAAGATTGAGATATCTGACTTGCTGAGCTTAAGTGCATGTCATCAATAATTTTTTTTTCGAATTTCATCAAACGTATCCCCTTACACTTGGAGTTTGCTGAAGTGTTAGCGCTGGTTAGTAGTTTCACGTGGTGTGACCATAATCTAGCGTATCTAAAATAAATATGGGTGGCAATAGTAGATATACAGTTGAAATTAGCTTTTAGTCTAATATTTTGAGAATCACTTATGCATTATCAAACCAAATAATAACACTGGCAAGCGAAAGCATTTACTGACCAAGTTTTCCAAGCACGTTGTTTATCTTGAAAACAAATCACCTTGAGCAGAACTTCAGGTTCCGATTGAGCCAGCATTCTTACTATTAAAAGCTGACGAACATTTTTAACTTTGGTACATTTTGACACTATTCATGATAGACACAATCTGTTCAATTTCCCATAGGCCGGAGGAAGTCCAAACGAGATCTCCAATTTTCAACTTCTCTAACCGATTATTGGGAAATGTCGTATCTCGCAAATAAGCTGGCGAATGTTGTTTTTCAAATGGTCAAGCGTCTCGGGTTATTCGGCGCAGACGATTGATTCGACGAATTCCCGCAATAGTTAGTCCAGCGGTGTTATATAACACGATCTTGCAGACCAGTTCGCAGATCCAAAACGAGAAACTATATTCTTACAAATGCTTCTTTCGATAAGTCAATATCTGCACACGCTGTCTGGCATGTCGTTCCTTGCTGTTGAAACCAGAGGTCTCCTGTAATACAACGCGTCAATTCCAGTACGAGCACGTTATTGATAATTGCTCTATAAAGACCACCATTGACTGTAATGTTAATCTCAGCATCATTTCTGAAGATATATGGACCAATGATTCCCATAAAACACACCATACAGACATTTTTCAGATATAAAGCTATTTTGACAGCCGCTGGAAGTTGCCCATCGCTTTAAATGTTTGAGTTTTGTTCATTGACTTAGCAATTCGACTAGAAATGAGCACCAACGCTAAAGAAAATTATCCCATGAAATTCAGAATACGCAACAATTTGTCCTTGGGCCCGAATCTACGACGTGGCTGTTCGGTATTAATCCCTGCACGAGCTCGATTTTGTAAGCCCACAAAGCAATCTCCTCCCGTAAATCTTCCATAATGTGGGAGAGCACAGCGGCTATAGTTTCTGCATTACGCACTATTTGATATCTGGATGGATGCGTATTGTCAGTGAGTATAAACGTAATGCGGAAACGATCCATGGTTAATCGAATTGATTGTTTTGATGAATGACTTAGCCCACTTAGCCTAGGAATTTATAAAATTGTTATACTCGTTTTTTTTCGAGATGAATATGCACAATCGAGCACAGACGTTGCTCAAGCGTCAAGCTATTGATGATAAAATGGCGAACATAATGGCAAAACAATGGAAAACACATGACAGTAGTCACAGCACACGTAGCATGAAGATGTTCTGCCAACTTTAAAACTTTTGTGCTGTTCAATAGCTTCGATTTTTCACCCGTTTCTCCCCGTAAGCTAAATTTAACCATTTAAAATTTTCGAAAGAGACTGCTTATTATTTCCGATTCGATAATTTTTAGGAATAAGCCTTTTGTGACATGATTTAAGTCGGAAAATTTTTAATTTTAGTTCCTTCTCCTTATTAAGTACGATTTCAGAATTTCGAAAAAACGAGTAGTGCGTTGGGTATCTAGATATCTTGGCTATGCACGTACAAAAACACGTTCTCGTCACTATTATTGTATTTGTGCAGTAGTGGTTTGAAACGAACGTGTTTTTTTCTCGTGCCGAAAACCATGTGACGAAAAACAGGAGCAACGTATCAATCTCAAATTTCTCGTTAAATTGAAAAAACTCCGGCTGAGTGCTATAAATTGTTGCAAGAGTCCTGTGGGCACAATTTTCTATCTCGTGCGCGTGTTTTTGAGTGGTGTAAGCGCTTCAGTGAGGGCCGAGAGAGCACTGAAGATGACCAACGCCCTGTCACTGTTTCAACTCCGGAAACAGTGACCAAAATCAACCAAATTGTGCGTGCAGATCGTCGAATGAGCATCCGGATGATTTCCGAGGCTGTAAACGCCGATAAAGAAACAGTTAGACAAATTTTACACGAGGAATTACACATGACAAAAGTCTGCGCGAAGTTGGTGCCAAAAAACCGGACTCCTGACCAAAAGCTCTTGCGTCAACAGGTCTGCTCAGATTTCCTTCAAAGATTAAAAAAACATTCCGGACTGATGAAAAACATTATTACTTGCAACGAAACGTGGAATTTTCAATACGATGTTGAAACAAAGCGGCAATCGATGCATTGGAAGACGCCTGAATCGCCCAGAATCAAAAAAGCAAGGATGTCCAAATCAAAATTCAAGGCAATGTTGATCGTTTTTTGGACATTAACGGTATCGTGATGACTGAATGGGTTCCAGAGGGTCAGACTGTCAACCAGACTTACTATTTGTCAGTTTTGGCAACACTGCGAGAACGAGTTCGTAAGAAACGACCCGAGTTGTGGAAGAACAACTCGTGGATTTTGCACCAGGACAACGCACTTGCCCATATCGCGCTATCTGTGAAGCAGTATTTGGCCGGTAAGCGCACTCCAGTGCTCGAACACGCGCCGTACTCGCCAGATTTGGCACCGTGCGACTTTTTTTGTTTCCGAAGATAAAATCTGCTTTGAAAGGGACCCAATTTGAGTCGATGGAAGCGGTAAAGCAAAAAACGGCAGAGCTCCTAAAGGCCCTCACCAAAGAAGACTTCTAGCACTGCTTCGATCAATGGAAAAAACGTATGGAAAGGTTTGTGGCGAGGAAAGGGGAGTATATTGAAGGGGAGCATTTGAATGTAGAATAATTTTTAAAATAAAACCCTTTTGCGTAACCAGTCTCGTTATTTAATAGCCAGACATCGTATATATTTTTGATTTCAAAAATTAAATAAAATAAAATAATTTCATAACTAATAAAAGCACTTTAGTAGTTAGTAGGCAAACATATTTCGGAAATTAAATAGAATGATATGAGGGAACCTTATCTTTTGCTGAATTCTGTACGGTTGATAATTGTCTATTTCGTCTCCTGCACATGATAACTCGCCGTTAATTGTCAAGGAGGTGAACTCATTTCAATGAACGCAATGGTTACATTTGAGGAGTTGCTAGGGTTTTAGGCTTAACTTAGCGGGTAGGCAAAGCGTGGGAAGAGAAGTGAAAAACCAACCTAAAAATAAATGAAGAAGATAAAAGAGAAGAAATTCTTGGGGACCGAGCTCTGTACCCATAAAGAAGAGTATTAGTCGGCACACTTACGACAATAGCAATGAGATAACTTAAACGTCCAGTTCCCAACCTAAAAGCGGTAACCACCGAAGGGGACGCTAGGAAAAAACAAAACTTGACCGATGCGAATGAGAAACCCTAAACCCTAAACTAAACCTTTCAAAACAACCCAACCGACGCACTGGTAGTAGTAGTGATAGACTATCTGCATGAATTAAGCAAAAGTCAAGAGCAAGAATTTAAAAAACTACAGATTGCCCTGAAGAAGCATACATTCTGATCATCCAAGTTTAAAAAAACTCCGTTTTTCATGATATCAGATGATGATAGTTGCCTGGGTAAACAGCACTCTGAAAGCGAAGTTTAACGTTGCTTCCTTGAAGAAGGTCCTGCTAATATGCACCATCACAGTATTTGCATCAAAAACCAAGAAGTCACCATACGAAGTCTTGGTGATGCTAAGATGCTAAAAAGCACAAATATCGGGGTACCAAACTCAATGGTAGCATTTTTCGCAGAGGAGAAAGTTACCAATAAAAGCATAGACCAAGTGCGAGGCATGCAAAAAAAGGTGTTTATGTTCAGTGGGATTCAAACAGACAGTTTAGTTTTGGCTTCACCCAGCTGACTACCAAAGAAAAGGAGCAAAAACTTGAACAAACACTGAGCGAAATCGTAAATCCGTTACGAGTGACCAACCCGAATCTGCACTAAATAGTAGATTGCCGCAGCATCATGGCACAAATCAAATAAGGTAAGTTAGTGTATCAGGGAATTGGAATAGATCAGAAACACATTCAAAATTTATTAAATATAATCCACCTAGCAAAACTAGATCCCGATTTTGACTACTGCCAGTGAAATCGAAAATTTTTGAAAAGTGTAAAGGAAATATTGGAATCCTGTTACAGTAGACAAGCAGGCTAAGTAGGGCGCTAAAATCAAAAACACATATGCAACCAATGTTTTAGGTGAACGGATCGTGGACAATACTCAGCAAAGTATGCCTTGATCTCCTCTGATCCACTCTTTTCGGACATTGTAAATGAAGAAAAGTTACTATGGGCCATTAATATTATCTCGGACTATAAAAATCACCAATCCGATCATGCTTATGAAAGTGGATATCAAAATAATATAGACCTTAGTGTATATATACAGAAATTATCTATCCAATAACTTATCTATGCAAAATATGCACTCTCTTAGATAGGAGAGGGCCTAAAATAGAATCGAAAGACCAATTCAAGTGACCAATAAAAGTGTAGTTACGACAAACTCGTTTTTATTTATTTTAAGAGTTTTTTTTTTCGCCTCCGCTCGGACTCCATATTTAACTGGCGCAGTCGGTAAACCATCGATAGTTTTTTCACGCGAGTGAATTCATCGAATGAATCCAGAAGTTATCACGAAAAGTGAAAGAAAAAAAAGTGAAATCGCGAGATTTTACGCAAGTGATTTAAAAATAAATTAACAAGTGAATAATTACTATAAGTGAATCGCGAGATTTACGCGAAAATAAATAAAAAACAAAATAAAATCACTAAACGGGAATTCGCGACGGTCATAAATAAAAGGATAATAATAAATTTTTAAAAAGAAAAGGGTATTGCATCGCCCTGCGACAGAATTTTAGAAGAATTCGTCGCTCGTCCGAATTAAAATTCGAGACGATCAAAAACTTACACTAAAACTAAAAGTACATTCAGGTATTCAAGGGACGTTTAATGCTCTAAAAAATAAAATATATTACCCAAAATTACTGGAAATTATTACAATTAAGTCAATGTGATGTTTGCGAAGAAGTTAAGTATGATAGACGCCCAATTAAACCCAAATTCAAGTTCACAGAAACTGCAACAGACATTAACGAAATCATTCAAATAGACATTTATATAACAATGAAGCACAGCTTTTTAAGTATTATCGATACATTTTCAAAATTTGCAGCCGCTTACTACTTAACCGACAGAAATCACACAACATTGATAGAACATTTAGAAGACCATTTCGCAAAAATAGGTAAACCGAAAAGAATTATCGCTGGGAATGAATTCGATGGAATCCTTATAAAGGACTTTTTACAGACAGAAGGTGTAGATTTGCATTTAACCAAAGCACATAGCCATACAGGAATAGCAGATATTGAAAGACTGCATAGTACCCTAGTCGAGAAATTTCGCACCCTTACCCTTAACAAAACCAAATTTTCAGCCAGAAGAATTCTGCAGCAAGCCATAAGAAATTATAACGAAAGATTTCATACTACCATCAAATGTACGCCTGAAGAGGTACAGACACATAAAGTAGACTTTGGAAACACCAGGAACCGCATTAAGGAATTCAAGGAAAACTATCTAAGAAAACGCAACGCAAATAGGGAAACATATAGTGAAACCAGAACTACCGGATACATTAAGAACTATAAAGCAGTTAGAAGAAAGGAATTGCCGGAATACCGGAAAGCTAAACTTTATAACGTACACCCAACAAATATAAAAAGAAAACTGAAATTCACCGAGTGTGACCTCGATGATAGTTCAAACAAGGAAGATCAAGAATCATTTCTAGAAAAAGCAATAAAAGATGGACCAGAAAACGAAGTCCTAATTACTAAATTTGGCATAAACATAACTAGAGGCGATATAAAGACTTTAGCAGAAGACGCCTGGGTAAACGATGATATAATTAATTTCTATTTGAACTTATTAACGGAACGTAGTAAAGAAAGAAATCTAGAAAACTATCCCGAAGTCTATGCAATGAATACATTTTTCATCCTAAGGTTACTTCAAACTGGATATAGCTCAGTTCGCCGATGGACCCGTAAGGTTGACATTTTTTCGTTAGATTATTTATTCATTCCTGTACACGTTAATAATTCTCATTGGTGCATGGCAATTATCGACTTTGAGAAAAAAAAGAATCCAATATTATGACTCGATGAAACAAACAAACCCGCAAGTTTTAGATGTTCTGGAAAATTACCTGAAAGAGGAATCCTTGGACAAACGAGGTGAACCTTTAGACACGACAATGTTTGTGAAAGAAAATGTTACAAATATCCCTCGCCAATTAAACGGAAGTGATTGTGACATATTTGTCTGCATGTTTGCAGAATATATCTCAAGAAAACATGAAATATCGTTCTCACAGCAAGATATGCCGCAGTTCAGAAAACAAATGATTTCAGAGATACTCCAAGGAAAGTTAAAGTCGTAGCTTAGTCCATCAACCTTTAGTTTAATAACTCTTTACTTCCACAAGCTCATTAATATTTTCTTTAATAACTCTAATAATTTCTTTAATACCTAATATGTTTATTCTAATTTCACAGCTATTCATGACAATGCTGACCATACTCACGATAACCACTCCAGTCAACGCTCTACTTAACGTACATAATATTGACGAACAAACAGGATTTGCAGAAATCCAACTAAACACAGCTAAAGTAGTTACAAGTACTAATACAATAATCCACCTGATAAATATAACAGAAATTTTGGATGTAATTACTAAATTTAAAACCAATGCCGAAGGATTAGATAAGTAACACAAAGACTTGATATTGACAGAATTAGACCATTTGACAAATAAGATCAAGACACTCACACCCAACAGGAGATACAAACGAGGACTTATAAACTTGGTAGGACAAACGCAAAAATGGCTATTCGGAACAATGGACGATAACGACAGACAAGGTATTGACAATCATCTCAAAATTATCGATGAAAATAATCACAACCTGATCACGACCATTAACCGACAAATAGAAATTAACAAAAATTTTACAGAAATATTCAGACAACTAAAAAACATAGCTAACAGAGACAGAGACCTGATCCTTAACAAAGTTAATAGCTTATCCAACACCAATATGAATGATAATATCTACTTTGACCAAATTTTCAAAATTCAAATCCTCAAAAATCGAGTAGAGCATTCACAAAGTAACATAGCTTCTGCCAGATACGGGATGTTGCACCCAAATCTGCTTTCAGACGAAGAAATTAAAAAATATAATATTGATATAAATAAACTTCAATACACTAAAATAGGAATTGCAGAGTCAAATAATAATTTACTTTTATTAGCAGTCAAAATCCCAAGAGAATTCACGACAGTTCGATTGAAAATGATTTTACCAATACCAAATAAAAATTACAAAGAAATCGATTTTCCAATAGAATCCATATTCAATATCAATAATACCGTGTATAAATATGACAAATTTAATACATTACGAGAACTAGAATTGAGCAAACATTGCATATATCGAAAAAATTGTAATCTTGTGAAAAATGTAAATACAGAAATAATTGAATTAGATTCTGAAACAATAGTGATTAAGAATGCCAAACGAATATATATTTTTTTTTTTTTTTTGGGGTTGGGGGTGAAGGCAATTTACGCCCGGAGTGTGGGACTCCTAGCAGCGCATGCTACCAGACTACCCACTAAACACCCCCCCCCCCTGTCAACAGATCCTAGCCTGGAACCGTTTGACACATTACTTCGGGCTAGGCCTCTTTTTTACTTCGCGCTAGGGCGCCGTCAGTCTAGAGAAATCTCCCTCCAGCGGGAGGGGGCAGGATGGAGGAGGACTGCTGGAAAGGAGACCTTCCTAGACCCCGCGCCCAAGGTTATCTATCGAATATTTTTTGGCAATAAGTATTGCCCGAGAGTAATGTGCCACGCAGGTCCATTTGTCGAAACTTTTCAGCATTTCTCCGACCAGATTGTCTGGAGAAAGCTCTCCCATCACCTCCCACAAGTCCTGCCGCATCCTGTTCCACCTTCTACAGTTGAAGAAGGTGTGACATGCGTCATCCCTTTAAACGAATATATTTAAACCAAACTTGTGTTCCTAGACAGTTAGTACTAAACGGGAACATATTAATCTATTTCCAAAACTGTTCAGTTAAAGTCAATGATATTTATTATTCCAATTTAAAAGAAACATTCCATGATAGATTTTACTATCCTTCAAAAACAGACACAAGTAACTTTACAGAAAAACTCACGTTTGATGAGATTCTAATTAACAATGTAGACAATATCAAAAAAATTGAGGAACTCCAATTTCACAAAAAAGTTACATTTGGAATTAGCTTAACATCAATTTTGTTAATTATACTTACCATTAGTGGCATAATAATACATTTTAGAAGATATCAAAAATTAAAAATTAGAATTAATACCCGAATTCAGGAGAATTCTGATTGTAAGGGGGGAGAAGTTATGTATCCAATATCGTCTGGGAACGTTAAATATGACACCCACCTAGACAACGTGAGAAAATTCTTAAAAGAAGTAAACTCGTCTGGAAATGAAACGCCCCGTCAGCAAGTCTGACATTATAAAGACACCCAACATAACTACTGCCCCGTAGTTCCCGTTAATCTTTGAGAATCGAAAGACCAATTCAAGTGACCAATAAAAGTGTAGTTACGACAAACTCGTTTTTATTTATTTTAAGTTGAGTAATTATTTTTTTTCGCCTCCGCTCGGACTCCATATTTAACTAACGCGCTCAATTTTTTTTAAAGGTCAAACTTAGACGGAAAAAATATGATATTGCGTGAGCAAGGTAGAAAAATTTTCACTCCTGATTGTTAATGAAAAATTCGTAAACTGAAAAAAAAGTGGAAACTAGGGATAACATTGAACAGGGAGCTAACTTGCACTCCACACAAAGGAGGAATCAGCCGAAAAGTTTCTTCGGCGCTCTTGGGACAAGTGGGGAAAATATAGGGCCTATATATAGGGATAATAAGTAGCCAGCATTACAAAAGAGCAACATCGCAGGAGAACTGGGGAAGATTCAGCGATTAGTTTACCTTGGCATCGTCTACTACTGCAAAGGATATATTGCTCAATTCCATGCCTCTCTAAAAATTCATTCTCAGGAATATAAGATCAAAATTCACAAATACGTTATCCTACAAAACCCCTTATTCCACCTCTACATTCGACACTAATGGTGAGGATGGTTCCGTTAAGTAAAAGGGAGCTGGCCCGACGATTCCATACATGATCGGCATACTGGCCAAAGAAGATTGGGGAACTATGGAGAACTTCAGATCTGGATGTGAAGATTGGGATTGATGCTGGTTATCCGCAAATCAGATGAAGTTATTGTATAAAATTGGAAGCCACATCACACTTCTCTATCCGGAAGTTTTCGCAATAAAAGCGGCTGCAGCGGTGGCAACAAACAACCTTCATGAAGGAATACTCATGGTTCGCAAGTCGACACTGCAGAAGCTCGCCTCTTCCTGCTTAGTATCGCAATCACTATAAGGAATACTGGCATGAGTTCCTAGGCACACCGGTGTAGAGGCAAAAGAAAGAGTGGTTTATTTAGCAAGAACTGGATGAGCTGACCAAAATGCGACACAACCTAAAAGCCAATAGCAAAAGTAAAAAGGAAACTAGAAAAAACCTCCTGGAAAGAGACACGGTTAGGAATGAATGGAACAACTGCTATGCCAAACTTTTCGGTCTCACCCTCACAAATGTTAGACCCACGGAAAAATTATTATAAATGGCATAAGAACACAAGTTCTACTTGCAGACCAAAAACTCTTAGATCAACACGCGAAACGAATAGGAGTCCGAACGGACAACATCTGCTGAACTTGTGGCAAATAGGTAGAAAATACAAAAGAGTTCTTTCTGATTTCTTCAAGCCTCGCAAATAAACACTTCACATAGTTGGGGAGTACGAACGTAACCAAAAGTAATACACGGAACATTTAGTGACTACAGAGCTAGGGTGATGGTTTTATTAAGACGATAAGACATATGAATATCTGAAGTCAAGATTCAATACCATGTCTAACATGATAGCACACAATCAGGGATGGCAGATAATCATTCTTCTTTAAAAATGAAAGAGACTAAATTCAATGTTATAAATCCTATTAGATTGTAATCAATTAAATATTTCTACACAAATGCATACAATTTAAAACAAATAATCAAATCTGCAGAATTCAATGATTTATTTTGAATGTTTTTCAAACATATTTTGGTTATTGCATTTACAAAGTTTCTTACCAGCCATTACGAATATTTACCAGCCCACCAATTAGAAGGAACTTTCGAATCCTTAGGAAGTAAGATGCTTTGCAAAATGAAACCAAATATTATAAACCAAAACTGTTCATTAGTTCCATTTGAATTTCATTGTAAATTTTAAAACGGAGGAACGTTAATTTCGTTGACGTCAAAACTGTCTTGCAAGAATTTAATTCGATTTCGTCCAGTGAAGATTTCCAATATACTTTACCCAACAGGCAAGCAGACTCTATGCTTCTTGTCCTAACATATCCCTCCGCTGGAGTCGTTGGCATGCAGTACAATGAATATCTTTCACGTTATCTTGGTCCTCACTCCACCCTTTGCTTTCTACATTGTTGTTCTACTGTCAAACAGTAGGCATTAAAACTTTCTTTCATTTTTGGTGTAATTCAATGGAAAGTTTTCCGCTTAATCCTTCTGTTTAGTAAAAACTTATGTTATCAGCTGGGAAACGAAGAACCGACAAAATGAAAAGGACACAAAAAATACAACAGAATAAATCGTTTCGTAATAAATTCCTATATACTCTGGACAATAGACATTACTTACAATTTCTGAACATTGCTCAATAAAAATTATTTAATGTCATGTGTGGGATTTTATGAAGATGTTTTCATAAAGTTCTATACGCTGCCCACATTTCTTCTTGTCTAATGCAATCCACAAAGCCTCAAATTAAAGACACATTAGCCTTATCTTGCATAATCATAATCCGAATGTAAATGTGGGATATATTTTGCTTTGTTTGCTCATTATGTTCATTGCAAGCATATTAAGCGGTCGTAGATGGTTACTGTGGTGTGAGATCGACGACCACAGCAATGTGTCTACAGAGGAAACTCACCGCAGTACATCTTTTTCGGATGTGAACTATTTCATGGGTTAGGATGGTGTTGCATAAAGGCTCCTTAAAAATGGACACATAAAGACTACATATTTTAGGTTGTAGCAAGGTTGGGTGGATATGCTTGGATAGAAATTTCAGACAAAAAGCTGAAGACAAAAGAAAAAACTGACCAAAAAGCTTGCAAAAACCCAATTTAACCAACTCCTACACATTTTTCCTATTATTTGTGGATAGTCTTATAATTTGTCCAATAGACGGGTAACATCACTTCACAACTGTTGTTCAAGTTGAGTTCCTTTTATTTTATTGAAAACTCCAGCTTTTTGAGAATTCAGAGGAATTCATAATATCAAGGGATAGACTATCACACAGATGCCCCAATATTAAGTAGATTGACTCATAGAAAATCAAACGTAACAAATAGGCAACTGATATATGTTTTGGCAAGTAAAATCTATCATTTGTGCTTCAAATAAAATATTGGTAAAGTTTGACTTTCGTACGTTTTATTCAACTTGATCCTTTCATACCAATTTCGGATGACATATTTCATATGTCATTGCATTGCAATTTGGGTTTCTCAGATGTCGATCTCAAGTCCGAAGATGAAATTTATGTGGGTTGGTGAATCTTCTGTCATTATTGCAGCAAAGAAGATTACTTCTCTCATAGCTTTCGCATAAAAATTAGTATAGATATAAATCCACTTATGCACTTTTTATCTTTTTCCACGAGAAGACACTCAGTAGTTTTCTCCCTTACAGTTTACAAGCTTATGCATTAACAACTTCTAACCAGAGCTAGCACACCGAACAAACTTCCAATCTAAAGGGTTTCACCTCCAGTTTTCCAAATTCATTGGTGTTTGTAAACCAAAATGTTTGCAGGCAGTACATAAAGGGGGAAAAGCGGTCAGTAGTCTTAAATGTTGCATTCATACACAGCGACTCACATATGCTATCTATCTTACAAAAAGCCAGCCAACGGGATCTCCCCACTAATTTTCGTCATTTCTCTATTCTCTCTTTCTTTCGCATCAGCTTTTTTTACTTAATAAAATATTCCTATCTCCTTCTTTGTCTCGATTGTGAGCGCTGATTAGTTGCAACGCCTTACGAGTGCCTCAAGAAAGCCCTTTAGGTAATGGCGCAACCATTTTGATATAGATAATCTTGGCGATCAATGGAATTGGCTGTTTCGTGAAACAAATCTCCACATGATAAAATATGCGTAATCCGTATTTGTCCCCAGACAATTTTATGTGAAAAACCTCTATATTCTGAAATAAAATCATTGAAAATATGTATATTAAACATAAAAAAATTATAAAAAGTGCAGATCACAAGTTTCGTAAAAGTAACAATATTTCAGTTATATCCAAACACAGTTTATATTTCTATTTATTTATAATAAGCTATAAACGCTAGTTCTTAAATTTTAATATTTGTTTGGATAACCATTATGTTGGCATCGATTCTACGAGTTTTTGGTTAACTCCCTCTGAATATTGTCACATTTCGTCCGTAGAGCATGTTTATACCTATTGAAAATGGATCACGAATTTTCGATTGCGTTGATTTCGGGGCTTCGGGGTGGATTTTTAAATCCTTGCGGTCGCTATATATCATCCTCAGATGAGTACTAAAAGCTAAGTCAACCACCCATTACGATATAAGGTACTGAAACTTATAAGTACAGTAGAAGCTAATCGTTCCCGTAATTTGACATAGCTCAAACTCCAGTTGATCGTGGTCTTTTTTAATGTTTCCATAGATAGGACAAATTCAAGTTAATAAACAATTACGAAACGAAACTTCTAGGTACGAACGAAAATGACGAGACGAGAGGTTTTAGGCATGCCATCACCTTGCTCGTGTTTAGCCGTGTTTTAGAGTAGTGCATATTCTTCTGGTCTTTGTTGGTTTCACCATTGAAATTTTGAAAAAAAAAAAAAAATGTTTCTCGAGCCAAATCATACCGGTACATAAAGGTATAATATTGTAAGGACTTATTCGGTCACTCCTTATAACCATATCTGAAGGAGTTATAATCGCTATGTTCCCTAAATTAAAAAATGTTCCTTAAAGGGAAAAAATATTAAGAGAATTTTTTAAATGATTGTTAACAATGTAAAATGAAGAATTTCATATTTTGATCTTATTTTTGACAATTTTGCTTGCTAAATCGATTTTCTTTAAATCAATGTTGGACATAGCATCACGGTCGCTATAAAGTCTATACATTTTACATATTCTACTAAGCACTTTAATTTATAGAATCATTCAGGTAATATGTATTCATTCTCCAGCATTTTTTCGCGAAGTAAACACAGGTGGAGATTTACACACATGTAACTCAATTCTTCTCGATGTTTACTTCGTCGAAGTAAGTTTATCCTTGGGTTTCATTCCTTAAATTTTTGAAGAAAACACATTTAGTACTTTTTTTGGTGTACATTTTCTAGTTCCAAAGTGGAGTCAGTACACAACCGGGCTATTCAATATATCTACTTATAAGAGTTGCATGACTTTGGTATCGGATTGTTTATCCAAGTTTAACATCACTTTTATAATGTTTATCCACTGCTAGCAAACCTCCATATTACAGTACATAAAATAAATTGAAATTTCTTGAGATCTTAATTGATTTATTACCCGGCTTCATATGAATACAAAAAATAATTAAAACACCTAACCGGTTTTAACAATTCAATGTGTTTTCCTTAACATCCTGTTTTAGATGCGACGATTTGCTGTTTGACACATGGATCCGCTTGAAATATTTGACAAGTGTATATGTCTTTACAGAGAAATTAATAGTTGCCAGCAAAAGAACAATCCACGCGTCGCGCCAAACAAAATTATCCTTCAACCACCATCTAGACTATAAAATCCAGCACAACTATCCTGGGATGAAGCGTACGAAACACGAGATGCATTTTAATGCCGGTGTTATATTTTTGTGCTGGAAATTTTCTTTCGAAAAACGTTTTTTTCGTTGTTCGCGACGGAACAGTTTTAAACCGTCAACCAGAGACCCGGCAGGAACGACATGCTGACAGAAGCACTGTCGCTTAGCAAAAAGTCAACGTCAAACGAAGTAGCTAGTTTTCAAAGTGTAGGAATGAAAACAAAATCGGGAAAATACTTTATACAGAAAATAGAAGGAAATTTCGAACAACTAGGAAACAACATGAGAGGAAAATAGGTGAAAATTCCTTGTTCCATATCGTTGTCTACTTGCCCAAAATATTTCTGACGTAAAATGTTTTTCCTCTGAATGCACTAACATTTTCCGAGCATCCACAATAAATCCACATCTGCACACTACTGAATATGGATGTGCATATTTGTATGTATATATTGTTGTATTTGTTGATGCACTCGCATATGCACAAACATATACAGAATCATGTGTAAGTGCAACTGAGTACAAAATATTCTGTTCTCCCAACGTCCTTAGGCGAATACTTTGGTCATATAGGAGGTTAGATGCTGGGCGAAAGCATTTCCGCTTTAAATTTCTGGAGGACCGCAAAACTGCAGAACGATAATTTATAAAAAGTTGCAGCAAAACGCTATTGGTTCGTTTGTGTGCATATTTGAACAACATGAAACCGACATTGTTCAAAACAAACGAAAACGGAGTAGCACAAAGGATATTTCAAGCTCAGAGTTTCAATAAAACTTTACAACGGAAGAATTACCACAAGTATGTGCTTTAATTTCATTTGCAGTGATAATTTGTATCACAACAACTATCTGTGCGTCCGAATACACATGAGGTATGAAATGTTTTCGCATGATAATGAAAAAGAACCGTGAATTTGACAATTGTATAAGTACACGTTACTGCTTTGCAAAAAAGTCTCAACACAGACGTGTCCGTCCTTTACGGTCAGCAAACTAATTCCAATACTTTGCATGCTGGTTCCCTATTATCCTAACAAGGTACTCTCTTTCTAATAAAGCACTTTATTTTGTTTTCGCGTTAACATAACATATTAAAGCATGCAGGTTCTATTGAAAATTCTGACCAGTCGCGTGAAAAGATGCCATCATACCTTGAAGGGTTTTGTGCTTCCCCTTAATCTTTTTCTTTACCACCTACTCTGCAAAAGTACTTTGCATTGAAAAGTGAAGAAAAACAAGGAGAGTTATACAAGATACGTTGATTGGTTATGTCGCGAATGATGCATGTTCACCTATAAAGGTCTATTGTACCCGGATTCGCCGTTCACCTTGGGCCCTTCAAGCAGTTTGATCTTTCGAAGGAAGCCAATGATCTGCTTTACTTTTAGGTTCCCGATTTCTCATCCCGACAATTCTTCAAGTAACTTCTAAATTGCCTTATCTCCTATTTTTTTCGACATACGGCTTTTTCATATTCATTCTGATGTACGCTCGAACTTTTTCTCATCGAGAAGAAAGTTCCAAATTCGAAATCTTAGAAATTTCCTGCAAGAACTCTGGAATCCTCTCAAGAGAATTCTGCATTCAATTCCCTTGTTCGCTTTCCTCCTCGCCTTAATGACCTTAGAAATGAAGGTTACATGGTTGCAGGACCGATGAATGCTGTCAAAAATGTTTTCCTGATCAATTTATCCACCTGATCAATGCCCTTAGTATGTCCGTGCCCCGCTGCTCAGTTCAAACTAACTCTATTGCCCATATTCAACTTGTTCAATGCAATTCAGGAATCTAGAACCGTCTCGATGTAATCACCGGTGATTCTTGCGCCAGCCAAACTGCTTGGCTATCAGATAGGAAAAATATATTTTTACCTTATTTCCTAAGTTGAGTTCTGCGCTTGAAGTAATGGCATAGTCACAAGCTAGAGTATTTGAAGCATTTGGTGCTATCCTCAATTACTCCAATTCCTATTGCTTCAAATGTTTTGCAACCTACCGCTTACCATCTGATCGTATATCGTATTATGAGGTGTAAGTCGGATTAAACGTTCCATTTCCTGTTCCTACATCCTACGGTACGTAAATCAGTACGGATACCTTCGCTTATTTAACTTCCCCAACATGGGGTTCATTTTCTCTTCTGAATATTTGACATTGTATATTTCGCTACTGATTCTATCATATTCATATCAATATTGGCTACTGATTTCTGACTTTCTCAAGGTCTGCTATTGGATATGACCTAATGACTCGCGTTACATTCCAAACGCTGGATTCGAATGAGTGCAAACCTCATCTTGCATTCTTGGATTTTGTCAACCCAAGCCACCGCTGCAAAGGTGATGATTGGTTTCATCATCATGGTGAATTCAATTCAATCATCAGGAATGAAACCTGGCGTGTTTATCCACTCCATCAGAGCTTTGGAAGCTTTCCAGATACTGCTTTGATGTGTCTGTTCCACGTCAGCCTGCCGATTATGAAGTTTCCAAGATTCTTCGAATCATTTTTATACCCGATCTCCGTCACATTTCGATCAATTGTGTGGAGTTGGTCGGTATTTGATCTTCTTGAAAATGAACTAGTGTGGTTTCATCAAAGTTGATAACCTTAAACCTATCTCCTGGCACCATTTGGTCACAACTCGTAGTTGTTGTTGCATTATATCATACAGTATCCCTACGTTTTTGCTCCTTGTTGAAAGTGGGACATCAAGTTTCTAACTTCTGACCTTTCCGACCTCATTTGCCTCTGTAGTCCATAAAAGGGGTGAAAGAACATACCCTTGTGGGCATTCTAGATTCTTGCGTACATGAATGATGCTTTATCGCACTTCAGATAGGACGGTTGGGCCCGTCCAACCAGCAAATGTGAGTACGGTTCACGTTACTTTTCGATAGCATCCTCTATACAGCAACATGACTGGTATTGTCAAAGACACTTTCAATATCAACAAATGCACCTTGTACTACTCCTAACAATCTAAGCATTATTTGATTTTACAAGTTAAATTGTGCAATCTTTAGATTTTCCCGTTCTGTATGGGTGCTGATTTGGATATAGTGGATATTTTGTTGAGTGCGTAGTCCTTATGTAATTATACAACACTTTATCCATAGTTTTCAAAACGAACGACATTAAAATCATCGAATTACACGCCTATGGGTTAGTTTTATAATACCTATCCACTTTGAGCATAAATACTGTTTTCGTCTGCCTAAATGATTTCTGCATGACACACGAATGCAGCGTCCTCCTTTGTGTCATATCTCGTCAACCTCTTCAGTTATTATAACACTTCCCAGGAAATAGGCTTCTATGAGCAATAGAGCGCGTTCTTTTTCAGTTTCCGTGAAGTTACCGTCGATTATCATCAGTGGAATGTTAAATTTATTTCCCTGCTTAGCTAAGGTTCTATGGAGTCAAGATAAGACACATGCCCTAAAACTCAACCAACATCTAAAACTGCGACGTTCTGCTCTTCGGATTTCTTTCCCATAGTGTGTTAGAATTATATCCTATAGAAAACCCACACCTCCACTCTAAACCTGATGTTGTTGAGGATCTTCTTGAAACAGACATGTTGAAGATTTTCCTGTAACGTGGTGGTATATAATCACAAGCCGGTGTATGGTTTCTTCATCAGCGGCGATGGGCTACGTCTCCAGCCCTTCCATGTCGTACTTCAGAAATTTATGATACGTCATGAAGATTTCATCAGTTGCCAACGAAGGCGTCAAGAGTCGTACTACTGACAGTTGTATCTAGTTCGTCCTTACGTGTTCTTGTGACACACGTAGGTGTGCTCTCTACGTTGTGGATAACAATATTTGCTTTCATTAAGACTCATATAGTTCACTACCGCTGTGATTTGTATGGGTGCTCCTTCAAAGCTAATTATGGTCATTGGCGTCGCATCCATTCAATAGTGACATATATTTCCTCTATTATGCTACTAGCTTTTGTAGCCCTTTGCTTCCGGAACTAAAAGATCTAACCAATCAGTGAAAGTGATTTGATAAACTTGTTTTTCCAATCCTCGAATCACTTCTGTTGCCCCGTTTTTCTACGCTAGCTGTGAGATCCATGCTCGCTGCAGAAACCTCAGCCTCCTTGGTGACGGTCGCGGATAATATCTTCCTACTGGTAACAGCGGCAGAGGTTAGACCCAACAAAACCGTTGTACGTGTCGTACGTAACGAACACTTGCGACTTTCCATTTCATCGTACTGAGTCCTTTGTGCGAGGCTACTTGTGCTTTGAGAAGAGTGTTCGCTGGCCACCCTTCCCTTATTAGGAGGTTTATATGAAGTATTTGTACTCTTGGGATGTTTTCTATTTTCTTCACACACAATTCAACTTCCGTCCAAACGGTTATATTTGAGGTCTTTCCCTCGAGCCATTCAATTGTGTTTTGATTCCCACAGCCCATAAGGAGCAACCCTTGTCTGAAGTAAAGGCCCTCAAAATGCAGTACTTTTCCAATTTGCCTTTTTCTGCAACAGCGTAATCCAGTTAGGTGAGTTCCTTTTCTGTGAGTTCTCACAGGGTATATTCCTTTAAGAGCACGACTATATGCTGTACTGATAGTACCCTTGCGTAACTGACACCAGCTTCAATGGGGACTTTGTTTATCCCACCTGGTATACCTGTCTGTAAATGTGGTCACTTCGTTTATTGACCTTTGGGAATGAACGACCCTCTGCCTTGCTTCCTCCTTTAGCCAGTCGGGTTAGGTGTCGTCTCTGGTGGAAATTTCCAGATTTCGATTTATATACTATATTGTTTATCAATAAACACGGCAAAAATTTTAAGTGCTGTAATAGTAACACGGATAAAATGTTAAAATCAATATTGCAATGATAAAAGGGACGTATTATAACAGAAATCATTACTATGTACATTCTAAATGACTGTTCAGTTCGCGGGACACTTCATACATTGAAAAAAATGAACCAGCGATATCGCTTAGAAAAAACATGCAAATCAGCCACTTTAAGTCAAAATCAGTAGTTTTTTATTGTATCGAAAAGATTTTTCTCATTATTTTCTTCACACTTGACACGTTCGTTTCGCTCTTGAGCAAACGTCAAAGTAGCTGCAAATACATGTGTAAGGAGCTTAAAGTCTAATCATAAGTTCAATAAAGGCGGTCTTAAGCCTGCTTGTGAAGGAAGAGGAAAAGCTCGGATTATATTTTGGGATTGAAATTATCGAAAAGTGTAGAAAATGATGCTATTCAGTTATGGTGTTTGTGCTCTCGAGACTTCATTGGCACTGCCATATGGTCTCCCACAGATCTTATGTAGGCCACTACTACTGGTCATTTGACGTAGTTTTCACCTGTTCAGTCCGTCAATCGGTATTATATTATTACATATTGATGCCCAAACGAACCCAGTTGCATCTTGTGAAAAGATAAGGGGCGGAAGTCTGAAGATCTAGCTCATATCCCAGGAACTGGTAGGTGCCAGAAGTTCAAAGAGGCACTAAGCAAGAAAAGAGCAAAGACATGATTCAAGTCCTTCAGATTAACCTACACCGTAGCTCAACCGAACAAGATTTACTAGACCAGGTTGCGAGGGAGAAAAAAGTCGACTTGTTGCTGATATCTGAGCAACACCACAACAAGGAGGAGGATGGATGGTATTGTGATCGATGCGGCACCACCGCCATCTGGGTACGTCATAGGGCTCTACCCACAGCTCGGACTTGCTCCAGCGTAAATGGTTTTGTGCTCATTGGGTGCGCCGATTTGACATTCATAAGCTTCCATTTCACGCCGAATGAGTCAATTTCATGTTTTCAGAGCAGGCTCGATGAACTGGAGGAAGCTGTCTCGAGCACGGAAGGCCGAATCCTTGTTGGCGGTGACTTTAACGCCAAGGCGATAGAATGGTGAATGTCTCAGCCAGACCCGAGAGGAAAAAGAATCCCAGAAATGGCGGCTAGGAGGCAACATGTCATCATGAACGTTGGGAACACACCAACTTTTCGACGGGAAGGATGCTTGGGAACTATTCCGCATGTGACATTTGCTGCGGAGTCCTTAGTGCCTAGGATACACAGACGGAGGGTACTGGAGGACCACTCGGCAGGCGATAACCAGTACATTGCTTTCGAAATTGGCGAGCGTGGTACTCGACGCGTAGCAACCCAACTCTCAACTGTAGGTTGGGATATTTCGAAATAGAAGTCCACGCGTTCGCCGCAGTTCTTATGAGTGGTGAAACTATGACGGCAACGGGGGAAGCCTCAGCTGAAAACACGGTGAACTCCACCATGGGGCTCATCAAGAATGCGTACGACTGATCTATGCCCAGGCGACGGCCTCGACACAATCGCAGGAATCGCTGAAAAGCGGAGGGAATGTCACAGACTCTGCCGCGAAGCCCAACGTTTAAGAAATCGAGACGAGTCACATTCCCGAACGCTGACATACAGGTCGGCCAGAAAACTCCTCCGTAGGTTGATTAACGAAAGCAAGTCTCGCTGCTGGCACAACCTCGTTGAGGACATCGGTAGAGACCTGTGGGGGTTGGGTTACAAGCTTGCCATGCGGAAACTAGAAGCTGCAAGGAGGCCCTGTGTCCTTGATGTGGAATCTGAATCGAGGTATCTGACGCGGATATTGAAGGACTATCTCAGAAACTGGAAGCTCATCTAAGATACATTGGGAGGCCAGGGAAGAATGGATTTGACATCAGCGGTGGCCCAGACCTCTGAAATGTCTCATACGATGAGCTTTTGAGGTTGCAGCTACTGGGGGAGTCACGCCTGGTTGGCTACGCAGATGACGTAGCAGTAGCAGTCGCCGGACGTACTGTCGGACAGGCGCAACTCAAACTGGGTGCGGTAATACGTCGAGTGAGCGAGTGGATGACAAATCGTGGGCTTAGCGTAGCGCTAGAAAAGATCGAGGTCGTCGTCCTGACCAAGAAGCGGATCCCTCGTTTTATTCCCGTTCAGGTGGGGGAAATGATCATCGAGTCGAAAGAATCAATCAGATACTTTAGCTTGATGATTGACTCGAAGATGAATTTTTCGAGAGGGGGAGTCGGCGAGAGAAGCCGTCAGCCGAGACGAAAGGAGAAGGACCCTAACTTTGGGGCAGCAATTATGGGTAAACGAAGCGCGAGGAATGGTGGAGCGCACGGCTCATTGGTGACTTGGATCCGTCGTTCTAGAGAATGCATGGGGAGACTGACTATTACCTGACGCACTTACTCAGTGGGCACGGGTACTTGCAGTCTTACCTGTATAAGATGGGAAAGTCACCATCCTCAACTTGCGTGTTCTGCCCGGGGATGACGGATGACGCCTGCCATACGTTCTTTACGTGCAATAGATTCACAAGACTCCGTTCGCATCTCTCGGAGAAAATAGGCGTGCTCTCCCCAGAAAATGTAACGGGATAAATGATGCAATCAAAAGACAATTGGAACTGTGTTTCGCATTACGTATGGACAGTATTTCTTATAAATAAGGGCATGATGGATCTCTTGGTGAGGGAGGGGGGATCTCTATAACAGCAATCCATCCATGCCAAAAGATGGATTTCCCTTGACATGAAGGCACTGCTAAGCGATGATTGATGAGGCCTAGTCTGAAGTAATGTAACAAACAGTTCCAGGCTAGGTTCTCGGCGTTCTCGGTAGTCCGGTAGCGGGAGTCCGACACTCAGGGCGTAAACAGCCTTCACCTCCCAAACAATTAAAAAAAATATACATATTAGCATTGATGGTTGATTCATTGGTTTTCCCAGAATCTAACGGAAACCACTGAAGGTTGGGTTTCGTCTGATCCGCACAGAATGAAACAGTCTCGTTGGTGGAAACCAAATGGATTTTTCTACGAAAAACAGTATGAAGGGATGAAACCGAAAAAAAAAGAATTTGGTTTCAGTGCGAATTCATGTGCGATCATAAAGACCATGATGACAGCATGATCATTGTCTTGGTCAGATCATGGTCAGACCATGCAAAATACTGAAGTGATCTCCTTCCTTGTCCTAATTATTTTGATGGGTCAAACAAGAAAACGTAGCTGGAAAGATTATTGGCCTACAAATTTTTTGAAATTTACCGTTAAATATGTTTGCACAAGGTATGAACCGCTATAGATTTATTATGATTAGAAGAAAATGGATAGTGGCTCGAGGAGACTTTTGAAAATTCAATCAGTCGTGAATTACGTAATTCAGAACAAGATACAAATAACATCAGTTGTATTTGGACACAGGTATGCTCCAATGAAGATGACGCTTAAGGTTTACATGTTCGGAAGGTATGCGAGAGTGACGCAGACCTAGGTCTTCAATATGAATGCCGATGGAAAAAAAAGAAGGAACCAATTCTTTCAATTATTGTTCACTATATTGGCGTAAGGCAGCATTGTTATTAAGAGAATTATAATGATAATACATCTACTGCTAAATTGCTGCTCCGAAACAAAAATAGAGTATGTGGGACTTCTCGGGTGAACAAATCTTACCGGTAAGTTCGAAACGAACGGTTGACAAAAGCGACATTATATTTCCTAGAAAAAATGATTTCACTTCCTCGCATCAAAAGACAAGCGGATAATCAAAATAATATTGACCATTCATGACGCTTCAGTCACATTTGGAAATATATACAATCGGGAGATAATATCGTGAAATCTATTTACATTTATGATTGTATATAATAACCACATACGCCACTCCATGAAGATGAGTTCCTTTTGTATTACACCATGCTGAGAAAAACTATAAAAGAGCCACCCTTAGTCCTCTATCTTAAAAGCTGGGGACTCTTCAATTCCTTTGAAATATACAACTCATGACTCAGGAAGAGCACCACGTGCGTATCCACCCCCGGAAGTTTGTCAGTTTATATTAAGCAGCATCGACCAACTTTCTCAGTCGACAGCTCTGGACCAGTCAACGACGTTGAAACTTTTGTGCAAATATCTTGATTGTAGGATTGGAGTCCTCAAAAGCGTTTAAGTTTCTGTTGATTGAGGATTTCAATCAAAATCATCCTTACCGTTGATATTTTGCGAAATGTGATTTGGACGAGTAAGGGCCGATCCTCACTATAATGCTGTTCACGGTTTGTTCTCGGTCCAATCTAGGTTTGATAAAATACTATCAACTAAAAACTATATGTGTGCATTCATACTATCCGGAACAGTTAAGTTCGTTCATATCCCATTCTAATCACGATCAGGCTCGATTTAATTTTGTTTGAGCGAGATTGAACTTGTCAAGACAAGTATCGATAGTGTGATTCCTCGTTTGTTTCGGGTTCAGTCGGCTATTACCCGCTGAAGCGATAAGTGCACCAAATGCAATTAACTTCAATACTTTTATAGTTTATTAGTTTAGTTATAGTAGTTTAATTATATTTTAGTTAAAATAATCCTGAGTGATAGATATGACTAAACAAATGTGGACTTTCGAAAAAGGACATTAATTATAAATAATTGATTTTTTGAAAATAATATTTATATATTCAATTACAACTTTAAGGAAGAAATAACAGAATATTACTTAACTAAATCTATAGTACGATTGTAAATCACATAAATTTGATAAATTATTGTTATTTGCTTTAAGAACACATATATTATTAGAGATGAATTACTTATTGAACTAGTTCAATGTAAACCAGGCTTATACGATTTGACATCGGCTCATTATAGTGATAATAATCATAAAAAGAAAATGTGGGCTTGAATTGAACAAATATTAGAGCTAAATTGTAATGTTACTTAAAAATGATATTTATAAAAATTTAGTTTTTTTTTCTTCATCTGTATTAGTCTACAATATTTCTCTGCCATGGGACTGAGCCTTCCACAGAATTAAAAAAATCCTTAAAAATTTCCCTTGTTTCAAATGCCTATTTTCGCGCATTTCCTCCTTATGTTCTTAAATTCGGCATAGTGTTATTGCTATTATTGGCATGGTCTGGATTACTTTCTATGTTGATAGTTCTGGTATTTTTAATAAAATTATACAAAATTGATGTTATTAATATTATACAAGTTGCATTTTTAGGATCAGCTTTGAGTCTTCTACAATATGTTCTGAAAGTTTGTGATAAAATGTCAAATGCACATTGAACCACTCGTCTTCTTCGACATAACCGATAATTAAAAATTGTTGTTTCATTGTCTTCAATATTTGATCTTGGGTAAGGCCGCATCATATATGTTTTTATAGGAAAAGCTTCATCTTTGAAAATTACATATGGATCTATGATGTTTGTTTCTGGAAGTGGAGCTTTCAGGAATATTCAGTGCTCCATTTTCCAATCCTCTTCCAAGGGCTGAATTGGCCAAAATACTTCCATCTCTATATCCACGGCGATAAATTTTTAATAAGAATCTACTGATGTCAACAGTACTTTTGAGAATGTTTTCTTATAATTAAAATATAAAGACCCGCTGTTGGATGGAGCTTATAATACGACATGTTTTCCATCTATAGTTCTTGTTTTTCATCTATAGTTCCACATTTTCCAAATGTCATTAGATATTTACACCCATTTTTCTCGAAAAGGCAATGAAATAAATTCTGTCATTAAAACTTCATTTATTGTTGTACATACTTCGATAACAATATTTTGCACTGTCGAATGTCCAAGGCGGTAACTAAAAGCTATTATTTTATAAGAGTCACCTATAGCCGAAAATCTAGAAAGAAAAGAAACCAATCAATATTGTTGTAAAGTATAATAAAATTCTGACATTTTCTTCATGAAGATACTTCATATTTTTTTAAAGTTTTTAATTTATTTAATATATTCGATTAACGGAGGGAAGATACGATGGGAATCACTACGAGCTCAACATAGAAATTATCTTGCAAAGTTGAAAACAAAAAGGGGCCAAGCCGCTGCGAAAATTTGTAAATGGCGATACTGTGATCAAATGCAATTTCTCAATGATTATCTTACTGTTGATAGATCACGAATATCTTCTATCATGAATAGAGAAATTGACAAGGAAAATATAGGTTCTGAAAAAAGAGAGGAGGAAATTGTGCAGGTGACTTCATTGAGACATAGCAATTATAATGAGGAAGCTATCTTGGACTGATATGATAGTAATCATTCCGTTCATCAATCATCAAGTAGATCAGCCAGTAATTCATCAACAGCTGAAGCAAACAATATTAAACGAAATAATGTAAATTTCGATAGTGCATCATCAATTTTGATGAACTATCTTTTAGAAAATGAAAAATCAAAACGTCCAGTGGATTTGATCGATCATTTTTTCGCATTATTGACTAATACTAAAAAAAAATTTTCTACGTTGGACCAGCATCTCGCAAAAAGTCAAGCATTCTCGCTTATAAATAATATAGAGGAAAAATATTTGGCACCTTCTGCAATATTTTTACCACCAGCATCTCTTCATCACAGCCAAACATCACCTGGGCCATCATCAGATTCATCATCTACATCTCATTATTTAGACATAAGTCAATGTAGTCCTCATAATTCATCAAGGGATTGCCCAATACCATTATTACAACATACTTGTATACAAGAACAGCAAGTTAATTCTCAATCTTATTATTTTGCTGACAGAAGTGCAATTTGAAATATACCACCTGCCTCATATTACAATAGCTTATCAGGATTATTAATTACTGCAGCAAATGTAACTGTATCAATAAAGCTCACTAGAAATAACTTGTAAGCACAATATTAATGGACAGTACGGCAACATCGGGAGGTTGAAGAATCATATCAAACAAAAAATAATTCAGAAAAATTAAGTGGAATCAATATTGAGAATTCACCTTCACAAAGGTTACAGAATATTTTGTTGATTATATAATAACAATGAATAAATAATTACTAGTTTTTATGTATTTTTATTTTTCACTTTAATTTTAATTAATGAAACTTACCTCAAACATACAATAAGTTTTTCTCGTGGCGAAACCTCCTCTCGAAATTTTGAGTTTTTTCTTGTATTTTTACTGTGATTTTCTTCAAAATCATTTCAAACGTACGCCAATCCATTCGACAGTTCTGTAAGAACTTTTCTTCATCATTAATTAAATGGGGATAGAGAGTGTAATATTCTCCTTCCTTTTTCGTTGCAATAAACTTGGATGCACCCACATTCTTCTCATTGCTTTACGTTTTCTTCTTGCCTTGATAATACAGGAATTTGTACACGCGCAGCTGCTGACGCTACATCCATATGCTGTAATTTGTCCAGTAGCGTGATCGGCTGCGACAGGCAGGGACAAGTTGTAACACGTCCGAACTTGTCAGTCAGCTGCTAGAGCCGCTAGATTGAGATTGAGTTTATCGTGTCTGTCGCGCAACATGGATTGCGAACAACGCATTGACATTAAGATTTGTTTTTAGTTGCAAAAGAATGTCAAAAAAGCTGATGAAATGTTGATGAAAGTTTGGTCTATGGCTATGACCCTGAGACCAAAATGCAGAGTTCCCAATGGAAAACCAGTGGATCTCCTCGCCCTAAAAAGGCACGTCAGTCAAAATCCAACATTAAGGTCATGCTCATTATTTTCTTCGATAGTGAGGGCGTAGTGCGATCAGAGCTCGTTCCAAGGTGCACAACTGTAATCTCTGAATTTTATAAGAGCGTACTGCAACGTTTGCGAAACGACATACGAAGAAAGCTTCCTTCTTCACCACGACAATGCGCCGTGTCACACCTCGCTTCTCATTCGTGAGTTTTTGGCAGAAAAAAATGTTCCTGTATGTCTACATCCGCCATACTCATTAGATTTAGCACCATGCGACTTCTGGCTCTTCCCAAAAATTAAAACTGTGCTTAAAGGAAAACGTTTGGACATCATTGCTGACATTGTGAGTGCTACGACCGAGCAGCTGAAAGCCCTTCCGAAAGATGCCTTCCAGAAATGCTTCCAGTCATGGAGTCAACGTTTGTATAAGTGCATTGCTAGCCAAGGACAGCACTTTGAAGGAGATTAAATCAGATTCTATGTAAGCGTATTACTTTTTTTAATAAAAAATTATTCACCGTATTTTTGATCACACCTCGCATTATCATCTTCATCAAGAAGAAGTGCTATCATAGCTTATTCTTCAATCGAAAAGTTCAATGACATTTTTCACCGAAAATATTACAAGAATTTTCTAAAGTTATTAATTATCTACGAGTCAAATACATCCGACTTTGATTAACGATTCAAGACTGAATCATGAGTTGAGTCAGATTGTATAATGTGAACATGACACGACTTTACCTAACCGAAATCGGATCGAGAACGAACTATGAACGGTATTATAGTGAGGATCGGCCCTAAGAGTCCGATTCAACTTCGAAATAAAAATCAAGTCTTCGGACGAAGCGCATATGTGGCTCAATGGAATCGTGTTGAAACAAGACTGCAGGATTCAGATTGAGGAAAATCCCCTAACGATTTTTAAATTGTCTCTGCTTGTCGAGAGAATCGTAGTTTGGTTTGGATCGAACCTTATCTTTTAAGATGAAGTTGGAAATAACTTGAATATTTTTCACAATGGCTGCAGAAATAACTTCAAGTAATGTTCCTGACCCAAGCTGGAAAATGTTACTGAAAAATGTTACTGAAAAATGTTTATTTTCGAACAGTCGATGCGAGTTGCCACAAATTTCATGACGTAAATT
Source organism: Stratiomys singularior (assembly GCA_954870665.1). Classification (NCBI taxonomy): domain Eukaryota; kingdom Metazoa; phylum Arthropoda; class Insecta; order Diptera; family Stratiomyidae; genus Stratiomys; species Stratiomys singularior. The sequence goes on along the minus strand of OX940877.1, from coordinate 78,312,867 downwards.
TTAATGCAATTTTATTCATTGAACATTTTTAATATAATTTTGAAACAAAAACTAGTCCATTTCAATTATTTATAGCAAACTTATTAACTAATAATAAAACAATGTCGACAATTTACTTACAATAATGTCTTCGTACACTTACGAAACAATTTATAAAAAATCTAAAAAACTAAATATACATAGGTGTACATTTTCTGTTAATATTTAGTTGGGTAGCCTTTATTTTTAAAAACTGCCTTAAGTCGACCTGGCATAGGTTCTACTAGTTTATTTGCACCGCTAGGCGCTATTTTCGCCCATTCCTCCTGAAGAGCCTGTTCCAACTTAGATCTGGAACTAATATCATGAGTTCTGATCCATTTTTCAAGCATGTTCCACATGTGCTCAATGGGATTGCGGTCCGGACTTTACGGTGGTGTTTTCAGCAAATGTGGAGTTTTGTCTGCCAAGAACATCCTAGTATTATGAGCCATGTGCTTGGAGTCATTGTCTTGTTGAAAATAATAATCCTCTGATACGCCCAATTTTGTTACACTTGGCTCTAACTTTTTTTTAAAGAACTTCGATATATGCACGATTGTCCATAGTTCCTTCAATAATTTCCAACTGTCCAGCCCCCTGGCAGCCAAACAGCCACATACCATAACGCCGCCGCCACCGTGCTTTACAGTTTTGATGGTGTTTTTTGGGTTGTCAGCTTCTCCTAGCTTTCTCCATACTCTAAGTCTCCCATCAGACCCAAAAATATTGTACTTAGACTCATCAGAGAATATGACGTTGCGCCTGAACTCGAGAGATTCATTTTCGTATTGCTGAGCGAAATCCAAACGTTTCTTTCGATTTACTTCACTTACCAGTGGCTTCCTGCGAGGTGTACGAAACTTAAATCCGGCATCAATCACGGCTTTTCGTACTGTTTCTGGGTGGACTTCTTTTAGGCTGGATTGAAGGAGCTGCGTACTATTTTTTGTGTACTTATGAACAATATTTGCACTTATGTGCACTTATGAACTTGGCAATGATACGCTTGATTTGTAATCGATCTTTATCAGTGAGAATTGCAGGGCATCCTGATTCGGGCTTATTTTCTACCCGGCCTTCATGTTTAAAGCGACAGATTACAGGCTGGATAGTAGAACGGCTCCGGGACAGTAGTTTGGCTATTTCCGCGTATGATTTTTGTTGATGAGCTTACGCTCTTCCAGCGGCAAGTATCTACCAGGCATTATTTGGTATCACACTGAGTGAAACTAAAAGCTTACATTTGTGCCCCTTTGTTTACGTTACTACAAACCGTTACGAGTGGGAAATATGTGATTATGGTTGATAACTATAAGCAAAGAGATCGAAAGACAAGCAAAAACTTAAATGTACGAAGACATTATTGGAGGCAAATTGTCGACTTATTTTATTTTTAGTTAATAACTTGGAATAGAATTATCTTAATGGATTAATTTTTGTTTCTAAATTAAATACAAATATTTAATGAATAAACTTGCATTAAAACTTTTTCGAATTTCTTGCAGCAATTTCTTGTTTTCTATCAATTGATTTTCAAATAGCTTCTGTAAGAAGACATTATTGGTACACTGTAGTTACAAAGATCTTCCTGCCCAATGTTTTCCTGTTGACGTTATTAAAATCTTTCCTTTAATATAATGAACGAAGAACGAGTTACGGTCTCTCAGCATCCAACGCATTATTGAAAAGTAACCATGCGTGAGAAAGATAATGAAACAAACGATGAACATATTCAAATTGTAGAACGTAATGGCATTGCTCTTCGAAATGAAAAAAAATCCCCTGTATGTCATTCATTGATTCATTGATCCTATCCTCATAGTTATTTCATCAATGCCAACCAATTGATGATTGCAATACACAATCAAATATTTTCAAAAAGATTTTAACCAAACAATGAAGTTTGGTTGTACGAAGAAACTCAGCTTGTACGCCCAAAAGTCATTGACTATCGGGACATGACTAAATTTTGCTCATGAACGTGGACTATTTAAAAAATTATAAACTTTTTAAAACAGCAAACTTGACTTTGACCAGTTTCACAATAAATATAACACATACACGGCGCCTACATAAGTTTATGTGAAAATCAATGAACCCTCTTTTATCTAAACATTGTTTGCTATTTTACTTTTAAAATTTTTTCAGGGTGAAAACGTAAACAAAACTACATTTGGTGTTTTTATATGCACTGTATCAAGTTTATATTTACTTGCAGCAAACAATAATGATAAAACTATTTTTCTGACCTTTGAAAATCTTTATGAAATGACTATTGTTTAAATACTCGCAGCCCAATGCAGAATGTGCAAAGGCATCTTACCTCATCACAAATTGACATAATCAAACTTCTCGCACCTATACAACGTCTCTACTTTTGATTTTGGCCTTTGTTTTAAAAGATTGCTTCAAACATAATGACTTTAAAAACACATATTGTTTGGTTGTTCTCATAGTTGCAACGATTTCTTCGAATAGAATGCATGCATAAAGGTCTCGCACGTAAATGCGTGTGATGAAAAAATTCTCAATGAAAATATCTAAGAGAAGATAAAAATGGAATTAAATAAACAAATTCAGCTCGAGTACAATAGAAAACCTACTTTTTTATGAATGATTCACTATGGTAATCATACATGAGTAGTTGTCTATTTCTAGACGAAATCTGCTTAGGCACTTGAAAATCCAAACTTCAAGGAAGCCACTTATAACCCATTGTTGCGTACGAAACCGATAGCTTTTAAAGTGAATGATAGTTTTAGATAACTTAGTGCTAAAATGAATGTCATCACCTTAATATTTTCGACAACAATTGTCTGACGGTATAGAGCCAAGGTGAAACGTATGCGTCTTAGTCAATCTAATATCCTACGTTTCAAATATTTTTGCATCAATTCGTACTCTTTAAACGTTTTGCTTGCTAAAATATTCACAAAGTGTCAAGAAATCGCAAATTTAATAGAAATGTTCATTTTTGGTGGCCTTATGGCGCGCGCTCCATAACGTTACGTTTGTATTACCTATGCCCTCACAATCTTCAAAGCGCAAATTTTCAATGAAAGTGTGTTTAAATGGTGACGGTGAAGGAAAACCTGATGAGATACTGACACGTACTAGTAACGTAAGGCACTTACGTACACTTAACTGAATGAAGTATATATTTTTGAATTTTATTAGAGGAACTGAATCACCACAATAGGGGAGACCTAGCACATTGTACGACATTTTTCGCAAATAACAATTCAGGACTTCCTTTCATGTTCATGCATTCTATTCGCAATGCTTCCTTAATTTTGATAATTATCCTGATAATCATCCTAAGAACCCGCTTCGAGTTCAAAGGAAATAAATAAAAGATACAACTAAGAAAAGCAACCATAAAATAGTTCAAAGTTGGCAGGCTCATCAGACGCACCCCATCAAACAAAAAATTCCATGGGTTCTGAAGAAATAGTTTGGAATTTTGACCACAAAAGAATACAAATGTAAGGCAGTTAATAAAGTTCTTTATGGTCCGATAAGACTCATCCATTCATAAAAAATACAGAAAAACAAAACTCAAAAATCCCTCGTTAGTATTGAGTTTAAGTGGAAATTGTTGTGCATTTTACTTAAGACTTTGGTTGAAACTCAAAAGGATTTACGATTCTACAACGGCGACTGTTGATTTAACCTTTTCAGGGACAATTTATTTATAGGAAAAAATATCTCAATGTGTTTTTATTAAGAATAAACGTTGCTCCAGCTTCTGGATTCTTGAAGGTGAACTATAACATACTGAACTTACTAAAGTTTTCGATCGTGTTTAAGCTTGTTCGCCATTTATATGATTCTAGCTCATGGTAGCAGGAGGTAGCTTCCAACGCTTTAGACTCAAAAACATTGCATTTTAATGTGTTTTGTTTTTCCTTTTATTAAAAGGAATAATATTTTTAATTAAAAAGTTCTTTGCGTTAATAATGGATACATTTGAAAATTGACAAGCGATTCCAAGGTAAAACTTTCAATTTTCTTTATTTTGAAGATAGTGTGTTCGTACGCTGATGATATCGTTATACTGATAAGTGGTATGTATAAGTGCATAAAGCGAACTTGATGCAGACCGCATTTTCACATCTTTTCGAGTCGGCGAAGCTAAATGGACTGCGCACCAATGCCGGAAAAACGGAGCTCATGCTTTATACAAAGCGCCATACACCGGAGACATTTTGACCCTCGATCGTTGACGGAAAACCTATAAGTTTAGTAAACAAGGTAAAATACTTAGGAGTTACTTTGGATAGTAAGTTAACTTGGACTCCACACATAGGAGAAGTCAAACGGAGAGCTACAGCAGCGCTCTTCACAACCTGGGGAATAAAACCCGAAATTGCCCACTGGATAAACACAACAGTAGTGAGGCCAATATCCACTTACCGGGCATTGGTTTGGTGGTGGGCATTACAAAAGAGAACCATTGCAAACCCAGCGAATGGCCTGCCTTGGCATCACAGGTGCCATTAGGACTACGCCAACTGCTGCAATGGAGATAATGCTCAATCTCGTGCCACTCGACAAATTCATCTTCAGAGAGGCATCACTTGCAAGCATCAGATTAAAATCCACATATGGGTTATCTAACTACACTTAAACGGGGCACGTATGCGTTTTGGAAAAAAAGGAGAGAATGGCCCCGTCAACTAAAAGGGAGCTGGATAGAATCCATCCGATAGTGGACACAACGATTCCATACAAGATCAGCATGCCAACCAGAGAAGCGTAGAAAACGCTGCAGGATTTCACATCTGGAAGTGAGACCATGATATACCCCGATGGTTCCGAAACGGATGAGGGAAGCGGCGCCGGACTCTTTTTCCCAGATCACCCGCAACTCACCGAGATTTTAAACTCGAGAGCCACACCACAGTTTTCCAGTTGGAAGTGTTTGCAATAAAAGCGTCTATAGAAGCGGCAACAAACAACCTCAATGGAAGAATACAAATACTCTCGGACAATAAGTCGGCACTGCAGGCGTAGTTTAACAACTGGTGCAGAATTGTAGGAAGGCTCTCAAAACCGCAACAGCCCGAGTAAATGTAAAACTGACATGGGTCCCTGGACACAGCAGTGTAGAGGGAAACGAAAGAGCGGATGAGCTAGCGAGAGCTAGATCAGCCGACCAAAATGCCACTTGAATAGACACAATTGAAGTGCCACTAGCAACTAGACGAAATCCTCTGGAAAGAGACACTCCTAGCTTAGCACTTCACTAGCGTAGCACTGAACGCCGATGACAAGCTGTTGTTATGACATGTATCCATCGTGAGGGGTTATGACCCAAGCTGTGAATCCCCAATCCTTTAGTTTTGATTTAAAAGAAAACCTTTAAAAGAAATGATAATTTCATCCATTGCCTGAAATTCGGTTGGTGTTGAAGCATTTTGAAAGGTTTCTGAAAGTATATCAGTATTTGGACGTACTGATATAAAAGTGTCTTCAAGAACACTTGATATTTTATTATTGCTTATCTGACGGACATATCACTCCATATCTTCAAAATGCTTCATAGGCATTATTTTAGCAATTGTAGGAAGTCAAAGTGAAGCATCTAAAGACCGATATAATCTATAGTTTGGGTATTTTATACATGTTATTATAATGTCAATGACGTAGAATTTTCTAAATTCCGAAAGTTTGTCGATATTAGATATGTACTTGAAGTATGGAATTATTGGGGACTTACAAAAGTGGTGTTATTCCGTGAAATGCGTTTCTTTTTTAGCGTACCAAACTGTCGAACTGTTTGGTACGCTTCATGAAGACATTAGTTGATATTGCTTCATATCAACTGGGTCTTCTTCACTTCCTATAACACTTAACTCTACGTTGTTGTTGTTGTTCTTCCTTAATTTAATGACTTGGATCTTAGTTAAATTTTCTTTTTCATTTTCATTTCAGCCTGGCACATAAGATCACAATTTGTATATTTTGTTATACGCTTACATAAATATTTAAATATTAAATTACGATTGTATTTAACTAAAAACATAACCTCAAATGGTAGTTGAACACATATATGTGCGTTTGGTAATTTCTGCTTAAATGAAAATTTAACAGGGAATTTCTATGCTACCTTTAACAAATTTTTAAGGATTAATATAATTGATTATTTTAGTATTATTTATATCAAATATTAACTATGTATTCGAAAATCCAATAAAAGGGGCTGCAAAGAAGTTAGTTTAGACTTATATTCGTTTTTCTAACCGCACATCGGAAATAAAATAACATCGGAAATTGTATTTCCCCATTTTTCGTTTATGAAATACCAAATCTAAGGCTCAAGATTCCTTCGGCTATGAAAAATTCCATTTAAAATTATGGCAAATAATGACGACGTACTAAATATATGCAGTAGACTGTAGCCATTTTTTGCTCCTTATTCGAGACAAGATTCCATTTTTCTTGGTTTTTTTATTGCGATTAGAATTAGTTGATTAATCTAATCACTTCCAGTCCAAGTGGTGATCCACTTTCTACGCCAATCGAGTCAGATCAGCTCTTTCTCGGTTTTCTCAATAATATTTATCTGTCACGTTTCTGAGAATACTTTTATTCTTCTTTTGTTCTTCATTGCGTTCTTCAAATTTCGCAGTTGAACTATCTGGAAGACCACGCCCTAGCTCGTTAAGAAGGTTGAACAGTTGTTAATCGTTCGCTATCAATTGCCTTCGCATTTAGGTCGCTAAACCGTGGAAAGATTTGCCTTTTAACTTCATCAGTTTTGATTGTTGACGTCAGCGTCAAAGTGTACGTTCTACAAGCAAAGTGCACCTAACACCTTATCACTCCTCTTTTTGAATGGGGGTTTATTCTCTTGTGTATATGGCTGTTCTTAAGGGGTTAAAGGGCTCAAAAATATCCTGTGAAACCGGCAAGGTCATATCTTTTTGAATTGCAGCGCTCTAAAGAGCGACCGCTCGCAGGTATAAACCGCTCCACCTGCCTATAGACGGAGTTTCGGAGTTGCCATTATTTATTGCCATTTTAAATATATTTAGGAGCCGTTAGGCACTTTTGTCTAAGCGTCTGTTCAGTTTACTCTCAGCTGTCGTACACTACATAACATAACGAAAGTGACTAATATCCAAAAACGCTCTCACGATAATCCTTTATCTAGATAAGAGGTTTGTGTTTTCTCGAGTTTTTCTCAGTTTTCAGTGCAATAAGTGCTTTGATTATTTGCAAAAAAGACAACTAGTTTATTCAAACAAGTTCACGGGGCTTAGGATTTAAAATAGCTGTGTCATGTGAGTGCGGTATTTCATATGTAAATTCTGGATGCTTATGAAATAAATCGTCTTATTGTGTTTGTGATGCGAACACTATAATACGCATCGGTATCAATAGACTAAATCTATTTTGTGGCTTGAAGGATCTCCTTCCAAAATTGAATAATAATACTTTCGTTGATGGTTTTCAAAATATAACTAAAGCTGTTGAAACCATTTATAATTGGAGTGCACAAAACGCCATAACCAAGGAAATAGCAAAAACTTTACAGGAAGGAAGTTCGGATGATTGGTTAACAGTTTCTGAAGACGGCACATGGAAAAAACGAAGCCACACTTCACGTTCCGGTGTTACAACTCTCAATCGTAAACTCGACTTATTGTAAGAGTTAACTGAACTATGAGAAAAGAAAAAATATACTCATCCTGAAGAATACGATGAATGGTATGAAGAGCATGACGATTGCGATGCAAATCATGTTAGATCGGCTGGAAAAATGGAAGTTGACAGTGTAAAAGAAATGTTTGGCCGCTTGATCGATCAATACGGAGTGAAATACACGCGCTACATTGGCGACGGTGATAGTGATACAAAAGCTTATTGGATTTAAATCCATATCATAACACACATATAGAAAAATTAGAATGCTACTTGCACGTAAAAAAAGAATAGAACGCGATGTCTTAATCTAAAAAACAAACCAAAGGATTATCAGGAAGGAGTAAGAATACGAAGAAGTTGACTGATTAATTTATCAATAAATAACATATATATTACGGATTAGCAATTGCCAGGCCTCAAGATAATGTTAATGAAATGTACAAAGAAATTTGGGCAAGATTTTATCACTTATTTTCATCAGATAAAAATCCAAACCATCAAAATTGTTCCGTAGGTGAGAATAGCTGGTGTTCCTATCGTTGCGCGGAAGCTCAAGGAATGGACTTATCAAAGTTCAAGCACGATTATTTACCGTATTATTTACCGTTTCAAAAGGATGTTACGGAAGGTTTGTAACCAATTTATACTGATTTGAGTTCAAGGGAATTGCTAGAGCGATGCAAAGGAGGAAACATACAAAACAACAACGAAAGTTATAATGGGTTGCTATGGCACTTTGCTCTAAAGCACCTTCACAGCGGGATGGAAACGATTGAGCTCGCTAATTTCCAAGCAGTTTCAATATTTAATGATGGTTCTCATAGTATTTTAAAAATGATGGAAGTAATGGGCGTGGTTGTCGGCCCTATTGCGGAAGAATATGCAGTTCAAAGAGATGACAGCCGAATCAAGCTGGCGGAGATACGTCACACGGCGTCCTCAAAAGAGGGACAGCCCGGAGACAAGCATTGGCCTCTCAGCATTCATTTTTCGAGGAAGAAGAAGGTGTATTGTATAGGCCAGGTATAGAAGATTAGCAATTTTTATGGTAAATATAATTTTATCGAGCAAAAACGATAGTTGAAACTTTAAACGTGTATTTTTCTTGAAACGACGTTTTTCCCAATTGCTGACATCCTGACTCTAATTGAAATTAACAGATCTACCTTAAATATATTTACTATACAATGAATATATTTACTATACAATGACTTACGATCTTTTTGATTGGTTGAAAATTGTCAATTTGGCATTTAAAAATCTGACCATTTTTTTAATCTCCAAAAACCACACTTTTTTTGACTTTTTCATTTTGTTGATTTTGGACATTTTTCAAAAATCGTAGGACATTGTATAGGAAATACCTTTAACTTTAATAACCTTTTTGAATGTTTTTGTTTCTGCTACTCATTCGGCCGGAATCATGTCAGCAGTTGAGGAACTTTTTTTTGGCACCTCTGGAGACAACACATTACTCCGTTATTTTTCAATATTTTTGTAAAAATAATCTTAAAATATAGCTGAAAATATACCTTGTTTTGTCCAAAAGCTTCAAAACGTTCTATCGAGTACTTTCTTTTAAAAAATTCCCGAAAATCACCTAATTTTTTATGGGTTACACTTATAACCGCCACTTACAAGTTTGACGCCAAGGTATACAATAATGTCACGATTTCTCATTCAACATAATAAACGGCTGGTTAGGTGTGGATTTCAGCAATTTGTATCCCTACCTATTTTGATTCTTGCTGCATGACTAGCAGGATTTTTCAGTATATGAAGAAGATAGATGAATGTGGTAGAAAAGTGAAGTGGCAGAATATTCATAACATGTGCGTAGTTATGATTTGGTTTGATTATTGATCATGCTACTCTAAAGGACTAGATTGGATCTGGGTTTCACAAAACTTAGACGTTAATGTGATACAGTCCTTGTTATTGTGAGTCGAATGGAGTGGAGTGATATCGAATGCTCTACCTACTTTATACCTCTCTCATTAACAGCCATACCATTTTATAACACTAGCCAGCGTCAATACCTACTGTTCAGTCGCGACCTTATTCGATCGCGCCCTTTTTCGGAATGCGAGCCTTTTTGTGCAGTGTCTCCTGACTGTTGTTATATCCCTCGATGCCACTTGCCTTCTCTTCTCGGGTACCTTTAGACCTGCTGACCTTTAAATACCTTTGAAGACCTTTAAAGCTGACTTTATTTGCTAGATTGGGTATTATAAGTATGGTCACATACCATTCCATCATGTCAATTCGAATACCGTTAGGTTGGAAATTTGTTCGAAGTTTTTGCACTTGGAAGTAATAAATATATGATTCAATAACGTCCGGCATTGTGTGAACAGCTAGGTGAGAATAAGTTCTCCTACTATTTCTGTACAACAGAAGGTATCCATTCCTGGCAACTTGCTGCTTGATATGCGGAACAATCTTTAAAACCGATAGATTTGTTTTATTTGTATGTCACAAGGGGGAAACAGAAATAAGGTCTGCCACTCTTGAATCTGAATTTTTCATTATTCGGACGTCGGGAACATGATTTACAGCATTTGGGAATCCCTATTTATATGTTACAGGTAGGTTATGCTGATGGGATCACTGTAAGTTAATACGACTTTAGTTAAAAAGTAGAAATAGTATCCCTTACTTTTAATTCACGATCACCTGAAGACTCCAAGCCTACTGCAAATCAATTTGTACAGCTTAGGCTGGTGATTAGAGATGGCTTGATGTTGCCTAGACCCACTATGAAACTGATATATGGCGAAACCATCAAAATCAGGAATAACAGATGAAGTACAGGATTTGAACTTGAAAACAGTGCTGTGCAAAAAAGTCTAAAAAGTAAAAAAATGTCAGAATAAAAGCCTCAGAAAACAAAATTCTCAGTAGAAAAATACAAACGAAAAAATTTCTTGGGACGCTTTTGGGTAGAAATTTCCCATTGATATGATTCACTTGTGTGTTGTGAACATATCGCTATAAGAAGGTTAGAAATTGTGACTTAAGGATGGAAAATAAGAGATAGAGATTGCGAATCATTGATCGACTTAATTGAAGTATTAAGAAGATATTAAGTATTCAGGAGATATATATTAAGCAATTGTGTCTAAAGTATTGAGGATTATAGAAATTTAGACTTAAGTATTGAGAATAGTTAGAAATTGTGACTTAAGTATTGAGGAGAAAGAAATTGTGACCAAAGTATGGATGATAATAACGAGTTTGATGTGTTTAGCCCCAGAAGTCTTCGAGTCGCAAAATCTTTGAGCGTTGAGCAATAACATGGTGGAAAAATTTAAAAGAGAGACACTTAAATATCTCAATTTTAATTAAAAAATGCAATACACAAACAAAGTTAAAGAACACAATCAGCTCTTCAATTGACAAAAATATCCTCATTTTTCATCAAACATTATTTTCTTGTTTTTTGGTTTAGTATTTTAAATAGCGTTTTTGCTTGTGGACAACTATGATTACAGTGTCTGTTTCCTTTCAGCATGAAATAAATTCCAAGCCAACTCAACAAATCAAAGCAACGGAATTTAAAGGACACAAAAACCGGTACCACAGGGAAAATACAGATCAATATTAGCAATCCCAGTATCGAGAAGAATCTAATGAAAGGAACTTTTGTTTCAATTTACCATAGAGTTATCAATCTACAATAAAAAATGAACGTCATATAATACAAATCAGTTCGGTTTATCAAATATTTTATACCATATTTTATACCAATACCAAAAACTAAAAGAAGGGAGCACAGAGAAATTTCGAATCAGTGGCATTAGAATGCATCATTACATAGCAAAGAATTGCTAATATCACCGCAGCAAGATTAGGAAAAGCAACTTCGAAACCTTGGAAACCCTAGCCATATAGGGCGCGATGCTGGATGCCGATTTTCGAATACTGAGGCTGACCGATTAATTTAAAATAATTACTGAATTTAGGCTGTATTTCTATTTTGGATTATAACTACTCTTTGTGTCGGGTCGAAAACCATTTACAACACAAAATGAAAAAAGAACTTCCATTTTGCTTCTTTTCAACAAAGTATTTTGCGAAGATGGAAGACGAACACAAATAAGTCTCGGAAGTGTGTTTAATGTCAGAAACTATGCCGATGTGGTGAATTTCTGTCAAAGGACTGAGATATTTTAAAATATAATAGATTTTCAAATTCACATATGGTTATCTCAAAAGAGATAGCCATTGTGTTTTAACATGCTTCTTGTATTTTAAATATAATAAAAGTACTCGTGTATTGGTTAAGGGTGACTAAGGCTCTAAATTATGGGACGTCAAATCTTTGGATTATTGATAACTACTACTTATTTTCGCGTGAATTTTTTTTTTTCTTATAGAAATGTTAACGACGTTGATTTATTCAATTAATTAATTCAAGTATCCTATTCAGCTTTATTGGACTGAACACCTTCTTGATAACCAATTTTCCATTTCTTATATAATATTTAGTTTATATAAATTTGAGTTCAAATGATAAAGTAGATGCTTAATATAATATCACAAACCACTGTTTGCTTATTCTTATGAAGCAAATATATTCAAAGGCCTTGGAGTCTATTTACATTAGCAATGCTTGAAATAACTCTCTCCGGAAATAATCCTACTCATCCCTTAAAACAGGGTTCGTGATTCATTAACGGTTTTTTTTTTGACATACTTTCAAAAAAGGCAAAAATATAGTCTACCCACCTCCAAAGAATACGTAGAATTCAATGAAAATAACAGAAAACTGAATCGGTCGTTCCTAAAAAAACATAAATATTGGCATTTAATTGGACCGACGATAAATGCCCCGAACGTTAGGGATTATCTTCAAAACACACTGGGAATTGAAGTGCATCCAAAAACTGTTCGACACTGTCTTAGAAAAGTTGGGTCAAATAGCAGAAGTTCCCAAAAAAAAACAATCGTAAGTAAAACCAATAGGGCCAAGCGCCTTAATTTCAACAAAACACGAGAGCAAGCCCGACTTTCATAGCAAAGTTATCTTCACATATGAGTGCAAATTTAATGTATTCGGGAAGATAAGCAGGATCAAAGTATGGCGAAGATGCAACGATTAATCGAAAGTGAAAAGCATGCTTCCTATTTTCAGGCATGGAGCTGTATGGCAGCGAGAGGACTTGGTAGAATACATTTCATCGAGTATACCATGTATATAGACAGGTGTGTCTACTTGGAGATCCTAAAAGGCGTTTATTGCCCAACGTTGATGAATTACGATTGTGTTTGGGTTCTTCTGGAATTCTGAAATTATCAAGGAATGATTTCTTTAAAAGGTCAAGAAACAACCCCATTCCCACTCTCAATCCACAGATTTTAATCCCGTAGAATATCTATGGGATGAATTGAAACGACGAATCCATAAACTGGGAGTACGAACTAACAATGACCCCAAAATTCACTTTCAAAAGAATTCTTAATATATGTTTCAAAAACACCAATAGAGTTTTCTCCTGTTTTCATTCGAATTTTACTTATTCTTTGGGGCTACCTAGACCTTTAATAATAAGTATGAGTTAAACTTAAGCTGGAAATTCTATTTTGTACACTTATGATGCAAGTTTGTAGTTAGTTGTAATGTATATAATATTATATGTAATTTATATAATATATTCAGTAATTAAGCCTTATAAGGATTGATGAAAAGCTCATATAGAGCTCATATATTTTCTGAACTTTGGTAATGACCTGATTGTACGAAAATATGAATTCATGATTTTTTAATAATTTTCGAGCCATTAATTATCGCAAAGCACTTGTTAACACATTCGCCAAAATACCGGATCAACCCGACAGCTTTGACATTTTGTTTTGAACGCACTAGTAACAATGGATTCAATTTATACCAAAACCCATATTTGACTACTAAAAATATACCGTTGAAATACAAATGGTTCAATACGCTAAGTTAAATGTCGTATTATATTTTTAAATTATGTTATATATACCAGAACAAGTGCGGTTTCGGTTCAGAAAATATCGCAGAGGTGAACCACATTGTTTAGCACATAGATTCACTTAATTTATTTAGTTAAAAATATGCGATTTTCCCGCAAATATCACGTATTTGAACCTAAACTAGTTTTGACATTTCCGTACAAGCCATCGGAAGAGGTAATAGGGCTTTTTTTTTGAAATTTTAAATTTTTTGAATTTTGAATTTGAAATGTTAGCTCACCAAATCAGCTCAGCAAATGTCAGCTCACCAATTCCTATTGTTGATGATAAAATGATGGATAAAATTTTATTTTTATTATTTTATTTTATTTATTTATTTTATTACATATCAATATAAGATAAATTTTGGTATTTCCAGAATACCCAACGTCAAAAAGTTGACGTTGGATCTACGGGTAAAAGTATATGGCACCAGCCCTCGCAGAAAATATTTCGAAATCCTATTGTGATGGGAAAAGCGAAAGACCAGATGAGTTTTTTCTGTTAAGCACACATATTCTGAAAGCCATTCTCTTATTTTTGTAAAAGCACTACTTCTTGGTTTGCATAACCCGCACATATGCTTCTCATTTTTTCAGAATTTGACTGCATGCAAGAAAAAACAACAGGTAATATTACAGGCAACTAGCCAAAACCACTCTATTGTGATTTTGTTGGTGACGTCACATACGACTTCCTTCGATTATTTCATGAGACGCGTCAAATGAATTTAATTTATAAAGTGACATATCTTTATAATTTTAATTGAATTCCATTTTTCACGTATTCATTTCAATTGATTACAAGAAAGTCAAGAATTTTTAAATCGCAATATAGACCATTTTTGGGAAGATTCTTGTCATGTCAACGATACTGTTTTAATTCTAACCAATATTAAGACCATAAATAGACCCGCTCACAAAACAATGCAAATATATAGTATAAAAGCGTAGAAATGGTTTTGCGTCATCGCACCAGTACATAAGGAATGGATTTAACCGCAGCAACTCAACAGGCTTAGTATTGTTTGACATATCGAAAGCCTTTGACAAGGTCTAGTATGTAGGACTCATCTTCAAACGGTATTAGTTCTCCATCTCCGTATCACACATCTAACTCGTACTCAATTTCCTAAAAGTTCGATCTTTCAGAGTTCGAATGGAAGATCATCTCTCGAGCCTATGAACTATTCTGTGAACTATTCAAGCTGGAGTCCCACAAGGATCACCCATCTCATCAATAAAATACAATCTGTACACTACTAACATTCCAATATTACCTTAACCACGTTGAATTATCTATATGTAGTATACTATATGCAGATGACTATTGCAAAACTCTAACTCAAGACAAGCAGAAGGCATCACCTCAAAACTGCAATCTCCGCCTCTCTCTCTCATGTCATACTTACAACATTCTCTGCCTATAAACCGCATACGCCAATGAGTCCATCTGAGACGCAATTAATTATCCTTCCGATCGAGACAGAGCAGCGGCTCTAGGGTTTCCTGTTTGCCCCTTAGCCATACTGTGAATACCGTTCAGGTAGTCCGTTTCTCATTCTTTCGCCGCAGGTGGTCAGCCCATTGCAGTTTCAGCAGGTTTCTAATAAGGCCTCTAGTCTGTCAAAAACTTCGTACAGCTCAGTGTTGAATGTTATTTGCTAGCGATCTTCTATCGCATGTTTTACGCCGAGGTATGCCATATTCCCAACATTTCCTAGTTTTCAAGGGTCCAATATTCAGCAAGTTTATTGACCAGTTTGTTGACCTTTTTCTTGTTTTGACATTTTTCTTTTGATTACTTTCTAGGAGCATAAACAAGATTTTTGCTTTATTCGTCAAGAATAAATCTCAGCAAGAAGCATCGGAGAATTTGGAGTGTTTGCAGTGTTCGCGTTACCAGCGACCTGATTGCGATTCTTCTCTTTTTTCAACTCTCCTAAGACCACGCCATCTTTCCTTCCCTTGTTTTCCTTCCCCGTTTTCTTCCTCTTATGGCTTTGACTGTATCATCCCTTCCGATCATTTGCTGCGCATCTTTTAGTCTTCATATAACTGCTGCCGTTTCTATGAGTATAACGAGAAGACTCAATGGCACAAGAATTAAGGAACATCTAGGCAAAGATGGTAAGAACATCTAACTTTAAGTCGGCCGTGGCTGAACATATCATCACGAAAGGACATGAGATAACAATTGGGGATCCAACAATCATCAAGGAGACTAGGTATTCTTGTGAATTAGATGTCCTCGAAAGCCTCGTAATCAGCCGAGAAAAGAAGAAGCTGTTGAGCCAGGAGGAGGTAGCTGTATGTAATAGTTATTACAACTAATTAGGCAATATTCTTTTAAAATATTATTGAAAAATCTAATAGTTGTGTAATTATTTTAATAGCTTTCGTAATTAGTTAGACCTGTTAGTACTTGAGTATTAATTTTAAAGATAAATTAAGTCACTTAATTTGAAAGATAAATTAAGTCACTGAAAAAGACCAAACGATTACAGTTGAAAATCGGTTTTGTAAATAAACAATTTACGAAATTAAAAGGAAAATGAACAAATTTGAAACTGATTTTTACAAATAAATTCTAAACAATATTAATTTATGAATATTATATATTTTCTGAACAACTTCTTACTTACGGTAGATAAAGGTGGAACTGTTACATGTACATAGCATGTCAATGTATATGAAGGACCGCGTTTGAACTTACTCAAAAACATGACGACGGACGAATCATCAACGAACAGACAAGATTTTATTCGAACATAATTTTCGAGCCATTAAAACAACTTTACGAAAATCAAAAGCAATTGCGCACCATTTGCCTGATAACAGAAAAAGGAGCGCGGGATCAAATCAATCAAAAGACTCCCTTAGAATACCGAAGTCACGGACTTTTTTCTATCTGCATAAAAGGACCCTGCTTGTATAAACTACGGACCTTCAAATAACGATGCCTGTAACTGACAAGCTCAGAATGAAACTACACATCGAAGAAAACAAAATAAGGGCGACTAAAAGTCAAAGAAGTTTATGACAGTTGGTTTTCCCAAGAGCATAAATTTATTATCTAAAATGAAGTAGTGTAACATCCAGAAGACTGTGTCCGGGTAAAAAGAAGAGTCGATAACCGTTGCTGTCGAGGCCGCAGATTTAATGGAGGTTGAACTGCGTTAAACTCAAAATGAACCTTTTCATCAAGTCAGCTACAGCAAACCAGAATGTTTGGTTGGTCCGGTAGGACGTCCTGTATGAATCTAAATAAAAATAATTAAAAAGTTCACAATAAGAGGGAATAAAAGGACATAAAAGAATATAACTAAGGAAGGAAGCCATTAAGCTACAATTTAGCGATCATAAGCAAAAAATACCTGTCATCTTATATGAAAGGCGGTCAATGGTCTCTCTTAGAAATATCATGGATGTGGGCAAAAATAAAGGTACCGCGGTAATTGGAGATAATCAAGTATGGGATATTTTCAATGCTCCAGATAAAACGCGTGAAGCACAGTACAAGTCAAGCTACAGAAAAAGTTCAGATAAGATTTAAAAATTTCGCACCTGGTATGCGATTGAAGGTCTGACTTAGCAGAAATCACTAAGGACTATTAAGAAACACTTCTACCGATGGTGAAGTTTCGACATGAATTTCGCTCTGAGGTTTGAATGGGGAATCTAATATGCATATTTCCCATTACGAACATCTTTATTTATTGTTGCCTAAAAGTAACTCTTTTAAAAGTATGCAAATTCGAAATAAAACAGAGTTGAAACTTGATTATTAAGTTCATCTTCAAAATTTTACGTTCAAACTTCCAAAATGCTTTTGGAAAATTGTTCCGTTGATAAAAACCGAGAAACTACGATCGAAAGGCAGCTTGGACTATAAGAAACGCAATATGAAGAAAGTAAGAAAATCAAAAAGAGCTTAAGCCAGTCCCCCATGGTGCCAACCAAAGTATCGTCAACACTCTATGTGTTTCCTATGCTTTGATTTTTCGTTGAAATCTTTGAAGGAAACCTAATACAAGGTCAATAAAATTCAAAGTAATTCTAGAACAATTCAAAAATGAGTGAAAATTAGTTGCTCTATCTAAAATGAATAACATGGTTATGCATTTAACTGAGACAACCGGAAGTCGCTTACCTCTGCTTTTACAACTAGAAAATAATTCTCGGGTACAAAATTTTTGTTTTAATTTACAAAGGAAAAACAGAACTGCCGACATTTGCGTTTTCAGATTGAGCTTCATGTGATGCCATTAAAAGATGTATGTGCGCTCAATATGAAGGCTCCTTTGTAATCGCGATTTTGTCATTACCAAAAAGTGTGATTTTTTCCAATTTTCTTGAATTCATCATTAAAAACGTGCCTGTGTATCCCTTCCCTCATTCGTTAGAACAACGCTTGCGACTGGCTAAGACCAAATTAGGGCGCTAAAGATGGCAGAAATAACAGGAACGATCAAACGTGAACAAAGCAATCAACTTGTAATTTAAACACATTTGGCATTCATACGATAAAACGTACAATAATCGCCGAGACATTTTGTAAATTTTTCTTTCGATTTTGTTAAGCACTTTTCGCGGAAAAGGTGTGATAACTGATCAATACAGCGAGTTTTTGACACCCCGTCTGATCAAATACCAGTTTTCGGAGACGTGACCACCGAAATCTTGGGCATAAAAGAAGTTACAATAGAATATGAGTGATGGTTTTGCAGAGCACAAAATAAATCTGGGATCAAATTTAAGATTAAATCAGAAAAATTAAAGTGAATGCAATAATAAAATTTGTTTTTATCGCTTACAAGCAAGTCTAAGTACTCCTTCATAAGAAGCTTCAGAAGCATTTGCGAATAAATAAATAGGAATGTGGAAAACTCGAATGTGTAAGGCATTTTTCAAAAAAACTGGTTGACAAAAGTCTGAACAACGCAAGGTGATTTGAAAACGCCGAAAAAAAGGAGTTACTGAAAATGCAAATGCAAGATTTTGGCAAAGTGGCTACGTTTAGCAAAGTAGAAAAACGTCATAAAGAGCTATATACGGACTAAACGAGGGCAATGATGTTTAACACATTTGTAATTAAAGAGGACGGTCAACGCCGTTTGAACTTTGCTACGGCTTTGCGATAATTTTTCGGACCTTGATATGACCAAGATATAGCGAAAATATCGCTTGTTTGTGCATCACGAGGACTGTGGAAACTCAGTAACCCGGATACTATGAACAAGATCAGCAGAAAGAGATGTGATATAGCAACTCAACTTGAAAGAGACCAAAAACATTATGCAAGGATTCAGCAAAGACAAAGCAACAAGATGTGGCACACTGACAAACACAATGTTATGGTGAAACAATGGTCTTCTCTCAGATGTATCAAAACCATCGGATAGAGCGTTGCTCAATCGACGGAACGAAATAATTTGAGAGAAGCACTTAATTCCTGATTTATAATATGGATCTCGAGCAGCACACTCTACAGAAAATCAGTTTTCAAGGGTGGTCTAACACATTCGAGGTGCGATGAATCCCACAAAGTCAACAGGATGAGTTATGTTTGACATAGCGAAAGTCTGTGACAAAGTCTGGCAGGTTGGACTTATTTATAGAATGCATGAACTGAAATTTAACTTCCAATGACTCGACTCATCTACTCATTTCTAAATGGTAGAACATCTCGTGAAAAAAAGAGATAATCATTTTCCGCCCTGCGACCGATTCAAGCTAGTGTTCCACAAAGATCACGTATCAGATAGAAGATATGCCTCGTCTGCGAACATTGTTTAAACAGCTTTTTATGTTGATGACTCATGCATCTATTACGCAGACATACAGCTAAAAGTCAGCACTTTAAAATTGCACAGTTCTTTTTATACTATCTTGAGATATTTCAATACATGGAAAAAAGACATTCATTCTTACAAAACGCAAGCTATCTTCTTTGCAAAGAAAACTATCCAAAATCCCTAGAACCCCTTCTGAACAAAAGCCACTGAAAAATTAGAACTCACAGCTGACCTACGATCATGCCATAAGACCGACACTACTAAATGGAAGTATAGCACTGAACCAGAAAGCATACCCTACCTTCCAACCTAACGTAATTCCATGGTTTGTTGGAAATATAGACATACTGAAGACATTCAAACAGACACAATTGACAGAAGCATACGTGACCGGGCACTGAAATTAGGAGGGTTTACCCGAGCCTCAGATTGATGAGGCAGCCAAAGTGAAGCAAATATTACCTAATTGGGAACATAAACGCGTAACTTTTTTGTTGACGTATTCAGTGGAAGGGTAATCCGCACCTAAAGACACAAAGGGTAAGGGTGTTGTATCACACCAACATCAAGTAAGACCAACGAAGAGTAGTTTCTGGGTCATTCCCGTAAACACGTGATTCATCAGCAATAATAATAATCCTGAAGATATTTCATCATTTCAAATTATTTCCAAGTTTTCCATTTACATGTGAAGATTCTTCTGTTCTGCAGTCAACTATTTCGGAATGGATTTCGCACAAATTTTTTGCGAGTTATTCACGAATTCTCCAAGATTACTACCAAGATTACACGTTTAGTTGACCGAAAATCTCCTTCAATCGCAAGTCACACACGTTTGACGTTTTCTGATCTTATTGCACTCGACGGTCGGCCAGAGTGAGAGTTACCGCTAACTGACGCGCAGACATCATTCAACCGCTTATAACGCTCCTTTTTCATCAGGTCAATTGTTTTCACCAAACCTGGTTGAAATACTTGGATCTATTTCTCATGTCGAGAAATTTTGAGCATTTAAGACTTCTGTGTAAACAAATACACCCTATATGCGAACTAGCATCGAGGAAGTTGGTGTACAGTTTTAGTTTATATTTATATATTTTATGTTTAAATATTTATTTATATTATATTTTATATTTAATGTATGAGCCAAGAAATAAGCTTGCTGATGATAGCAAATTTATCTATTAACTGTGTTCGGGATGTTTGAAAACGGTGGAAAATCAAAAGAAAGATGTTCAGTATTAGAACTCTTGAATTGGTTGCTACCCGCAGGACATGTGTTGCCGGTTGTAAGAGGATGGGTGTTGTAAATGGCAGCGAGCTCAATTGTAAAACACCTCATATGTAAATCCAACAGCATTAAGTCAGATGATTTTTGAGCTTATTTACAACGATGTTACTGATAATAATCTTTTAATTCCAATTATAATAGTAATTTAATTTAATTCCAAAATTTGAAATGAAATGAATTACTATATTAATTGATTTGAAATGGAGCATCTGAGCACACGTTCAACGTATGGAAATAGCTGAAACGACAGCGGATTGTCGGAAGGTTATCTTAATTTCACTAGATCATAAAGACTTAATTTTGCACCCAACATTCTTGAGCCAACAAGAATGAGTTGACAAAACAACAATAAGGAATACATAGCTGCGAAGAAGGTCCAAAAGTTCATCGAATCACAAAAAGAAGATGAAGAAGGCAGAATGCGCAGATTCAAGGTTAGCTTCAATTTTGCAAATTTAAAAAAAACATCAGTTCAAAAACTTAAAGTGCAGTTTGCCCAAAAATAAACTTTTTCGGATCACAGTATAAAAATTTAGAATTCCATTTAATCGATTACCCGTCATTATAAAGCAAGCAAGAAATACTTGCCAACTCTGCAAACTTTTTTCTATTTTTGAGAAACTAATTTGGGTGATAAGGTCTTAACCTTTAACTGGTGACAAGCGGTCTCATAGGCCAAGCGGTGTCAGTGAAACGTCATTTCACCCCCTTCCCCGCGCTTCCTTTGTTTCAACGTCTGAGTAGCTGCAAGTTTAGTTGCGTCCACGCCGCAGATAGTGACAGTTGCGTCGTATTGTCCTATATTGGTAAATTACGACAACATAAAATTCGGCAGCGGTCTCTCAGACCGTACGTCACCACTGACGTAACTTTTTAACGTAATTTTGCTATATTGTTTTTTCGTGTTTTTACGGTAATAACTAAAAATGAGTAATTCTGCACCTCCAAAAAAGAAGCGTCGGGAGTTGGAAATGTACTGTCAAATACTCAAATTGAAGCGTTTCTGGCACAGGAAGATTCAAGTGGGTCGGAAGCAGAAAATGTTCCCGAAAATTTCATCCCGGAGCAAAGTGATCACGACTCGAATAGAAGATGCAGAACCAATTCAAGAAAATCAGCAATCAGAAAGCGACAGTGATGATCAACCTTTATCAAGGTTAGTTAGATGTTTCGTTGGCAAAAATAGGTTCAAGTGGGCAAAAGATCCGCCAAACAGAGCTGTGCGAACAAGCCATCATAATATTATAGCTCGAATGCCAGAGACAAGGTTAGATGTACATGACGAAAGAAATCCTTTTTCTCTATGGCAGAAAATAATGAGTCTGGATATATTAGAAGAAATATTGAAGTGGACAAATGAGAAAATTCGTGAACTCAAACTGAAGTACAGCAGAGACAATCGTCCTGAATTACAAGATCTAGGTATGATCGAATTGCATGCATTCCTTGGTTTTCTTATGTATACAGCTGTGTTCAAATCAAATCACGAAAATTATGAATACTTATTTTAACGTTCGACAATTGGTTCACTTCGATTGAATTGGTTGACGCTTTAAAAAAACGAGGTCTGGCATGTGTAGGTACTCTAAAAAAAAACAAAAGAGAAATTCCCAAAGAGTTCTTGCCATCTAAATCAAGAGATGTAGGATCGACACTCTATGGATTTACCAATCAAATGACTTTGATTTCTCACGTGCCAAAGAAAAATAAAGGTGTTTGTTTAGTTTCTTCAATGCATTATTGTGAGTCTATTGATGAAAATACAGGCAAACCTAAAAATTATCGCCTATTACAATTCAACAAAAGGAGGAGTTGACGAGATAGATAAAAAATGCTCCATCTACACCTGCAGTCGCCGAACACGAAGGTGGCCCATGGTGATATTTTATCGAATGTTGGACATAAGTACGGTGAATGCACATGTTTTATATCAAGCTGATGGTGTCAATGCTATTGATTGAGGACAATTCATCAAAATTTTGGCTAGACCCGCGCTATTATCACACATGCAGCGCAGAGTTTATAATACTCACATTCCACGCGATATACGCGTCAACTTAGCACGTATTTTGGGTTCTGATTTGCCACCTGAACCACAAAACTTAGAGGATAGGCCGAAAACACGAAAAACCTGTGCCAGTTGTCCTCCTAAATTAAATCGCAAATCAAATTAGCAATGTAATACATGTAAAAAACATACAACAAAAAACAAACTGTCAATAAAAATAACCAAAGTTTGACCAATGCCAGTTTTTTTAAATTATACCTGTGATTAAAAGAAATTTTTTTTTTGTTGATTAGAGTATCGTAACTATAAGGAAAAAAAGTATTTTTGTTATAATTATGTTGATTTAAGTTTTTTTTTTGTGTGATTATTGATCTCATCTTTAGATTTTTGATTTTTGTTCCTACTTACATTATAATAGCATGTTAATAACTAAAAATTACATTCAGAGTCTATTGGGTGGTTTTATTTTATCCTTTTATACATTAATCAACTGTTTGTAAAAACTGAGGTAAGCTAGCATAAATACTTTCGATGCTATAGATGATTTAACAGCAGCGGCTTCTCAGGCCGCGCGTCACCAGTTACGTTACACAAAAACCATGTCACCAGTCAAAGGTTAACTCACTAGTGTCAAAGGATATTTTGATGACATTTTTTTATTAGGCACCACTGTTTTTAAGACAACCATGTTGCAACGCATTTCCCTATCTTTTATGAGTAAGCAAAAGAAACAACTCATCATATCCCATCACTGATTTGAATACATTAGCTATTTCGAGTTGTAGCAGAACATAGCAATGAGACTCTCGGAACACGAATGCTATCAATCTTTCATGTCTTCTTGTTTTCTGAATACAAATCAACTGCTATTTGTGTCTTAAGTGAAAGAATTTCCGTCTCTTTTGCTTTTAGCCATTGTAAGTAATTGCAATGATATTCGAAGGAAAATCATAAACAGAATCCTTTTTGTGATTATGCATTATACGTGAGTACAAGTTCGGTTTGTTAATACGTTGAGGTTTCGATAAAAATCATAAATTCTGTCAATGGTTTCGAAACTGGCAATATGATGTTTGCAGAGTTTTTAAAACGAATCGTCCCAATATTTTACAGACATAGAGCATCGAGGACTTTTCATAATAATTATATTGATAAGACAACTGTATCTCAATTTTGTTAAAAAACGTGAATCTAATTTCTACACATGATCAAAGTAACCTTAAAAATACGCCAACTTAGCCTTAACGAACATTGAAGACCGTCCCCACTTGTACTCACATCCAGAAGCAAGAAAATATTCCACGTTTGAAATGAAGAAAATATTTCGAGAGACACTAGAGCACTTGCACTATTACTAATGTGTATCTATCATCAGTATAATTAGGATGTGTACGCCTACAACGACTGCATTATTCACTCAACGTGCAATGTTTTCTTCTCTTGTTTGAAGAACTGATGCAACACTTTAGGCTTTTTCTCACTTTCATTCATTCTGCTTTTCCCCTATGGCTCTAAGTTGCTTGTCTGCATATTGCACAAAATTGTATGCAAAGAAAAAAATCTATAAACATGCAAGCAAAGGATCACTAGAAAGCGTGTAAATTTTGAAAAGTTCAAGTGGTTCATCACTTGAGTTTTAATGACGGTAAGTTCAGCAAATGAAGTACTACAAGGAAGAAACAAAAGGATTTGAACCTTTTTTATTTTTTCATCGCGCTTGATCTCTTTGCATATTATCTCGAATTGAGGCCATCCTTGTGCAAGGCGCAGTGGCTCGAGATTATATATTCTCATAGTAGGTACCTACTTTAAATTAGCAGGCACAGCAAATATACTGCAGGATTCTGCACAGACTTGTTACACATGTAAAATTGCGCGTTCTTGTGCTTTCAGTTTGGAGCAATAGGTAAAGTGTTTGACTGCAACAGTTTTTCGACAAAAATACAACAATGTCGTGACCATAACGTAAGCAGAATAAAGAAAGTTCGCTCCTGGGCATAGACACGAGGTAGACAACACAAGAGTTGATTTATGATTATATTGATTGATTGCTCAAAAGCTTTGAGAGCGTAATTCATGTGAAAATTAAAATAAAATAATATTTAGAAAGACTATACTGATTTTGGTGAACCTCCTCAGAGTCAAAGTTTGCTCCGAGTTTTTTCGCTGTTTACCCTTGTTCATCCCTAAACGTGAATTTTTATGTGCTTCGAATTAAAATAGGCATGGAACATGACATTTTCATATTCAGGAAACGCAATGTTAAATGCTTTCACTCCACAATTCTACGAAGAGCATCCTAATATGCGCAAGAAAAAGCATTCTAAGTTGTACACATAATTTGAAACATGGTACGTAAGGTTTCTTGTATATATATTTTGGATGTGATGCATATGTTCAGAAAAAATTGAGTTTAAGTTTCCCGCCATTTCAATGGAGTCAAATCTGATTCCTCAAGTGTCCAAGATGAATCTGTAGAATGTTGGATTCAAATGTGAGGACTAAACCACACACGCGTATGTGAACAATATAAGAAAGCAGACGGGAACGATGGAACTTCGTTCGTAGGACACATAAGAAAAACAGCCTTTGCATCTATTATTATAACCGCCACCGCCACGAATAATTTAACCATTTTTCCACTTTAACTGGGCTACTGGTAGTTTTGATATATTATTATTATTATTATTATTATTATTATTATTATTATTATTATTATTATTATTATTTGTACTGGGGTACACTTGCTGCAAATAGCATAGGCCAGCATCGGCCCTTAGCTCCCCATGTGTTTTACTATTGTTTACAGATGGTCCATCCTGTCGTCCTACAGAAACCAAACAGTTCCCCCAGTTTTGTGGTCGCCAAGTTTTCAAATTCTGTTACGTCAGTACACCAAATAAGGCATTTCTTGGCCAGACTTGGGCAATCTAGGAGGAAGTGTTCAGTTCTTTCTTCCTCCTCGCCGAAAGCTCGGCAGGTCTCATCTATTTGGATTCCTATTTGTTTACCAATGCCACCAATGTTTACCAATTCGCCACCAATGTTCTAACGCCATTTCTGTTTTTCCCCAGGAGTTGTTTTGTCCTTGTTTTTTTAAGGTGAGGCCAAAGAGCTTACCTTATCCTGCTGTCGTTCCTGTCATTCCAAGCCACACCTATCCCTTTCGAAAGGATTTCGTCGAGTTCCCTTTTCGCCGTTGCTAGTGGCACTTTAATTGTGTCTATTCTAGTGGCATTTTAGCCCACATCACATTTACATTTACTGGGGTTGTTGCTGCTTTGAGAGCCTGCATATAATCCTGCACCAGTTGTGAAACTACGCGATTAGAGGTAAGCGCCTGCAGTGCCAATTTACTGTCCGAGAGTATTTGTATTCTTCCATTAAGGTTGTTTTTTGCTGCTTCTATAGACGCTTTTATTGCAAACACTTCCGACTGGAAAACTGTTGTATGGCCCTCCAGTTTAAAATTTCGGTTGAGTTGCGGGTGATCTGGGAAATGAGTCCGGCGATGCTTCCGTCATTCGTTTTGGAACCATCGGTGTAGATCATGGTCTCACTTCCAGATGTGAAATCCTGCACCGTTTCCCGAGCTTCTCTAGTCAGTATGCTGATCTTGTAAGGAATGGTTGTGCCCACTATCGGTTGGATTCTATCCTGCTCCCCTCAACGTGACGGGGCCATTCTCTCCATTTTTCCAAAATGTATACGTGCCCCGTTGGTGGGTGGTTAGATAACCCATATGTGGATTTTAATCTGATGCTCGCAAGTGATACCTCTCTGAAGATGAATTTGTCGAGTTGCATTAGATTGAGCATTATCTCTATTGCAGCAGTTGGCGTAGTCCTAATGGCACCTGTGATGCCAAGGCAGGCCATTCGCTGGATCTTCTCTAGATCTTTTGCAATGGTTCTCATTTGTGAGTAGAGATCTGAGAGTGCGGTCTACATCAATTTCGACATAGTTTCTGGGAACTTTCCACTTATCAGTATAATGATATCGTCTGCGTATCAAAACGCGATCGTTTTTAAGCCCTTCCCGTTGAGGTCTTCCACTATTTGGTTAACTGTGAGTACCCAGCAAGTGGTGATACTATGCCGCCTTGTGGTGTCCATTTATTAGTTAGTCCATTTATTCAAGGTTGCGCTGTTTTCTTCGGCTGTAATCTTCCTTTTAGCTAGTTGTTCCGTCATCCATTTAATTAGATATGGGTCTATTGCATATCTTTGGATGCTGCTACTATGCTCTCAGTTTTTACATTATTGAAGGCTCCCTGGATATCAATTAAGGCCGCCAAAGTGTCATCTTTGATGACAAGATTTCTCTCTGTTCTGCTTACGACTTCGTGAAGTGTCATCTCTGTTGAGCGCCATGGAAGGTATACATGTTGGTTGGGACAAAGCTCCGTTTTGATCAGCGTGCTTTTTATGTCACAATCCACCAGGCGTCCACGGGTTTTCAGCATAAAAGACGTTAAGTTGATAGGTCGGTAATCCGTTGCTTTGTAGTGGCTGGCTTTTGCCGGCTTCGGTATAAAAACCTTATTAGCTTCTCACCGGTCCAAAGGAATATAGACTTTGGATATGGAGGCTATATTTATTTTTACCTAAATCCATATCATTGTGATATCCGCTTTCATAAGCATGATCGGATACACTTTGTCGGTTCCTGGTGATTTGTAAGATTGGAAGGCATTATTGGCCCTAAGGACCTTTTCTTCGCTTACCATTTCTTTTAGGGGGGGAGGCACGGTAAGGAGTCACGTTGTTTACTTGTTCTGTCTCCTCATCCGTTGAGCCCGGAAAGTGTTGGTTTAGTAGGAGCTCGAGACGTTCTATGCTATTTGTTGTCCACGATCCGTCCTCCTTTTGGAACATCGTGTCCACATGTGGTTCTCTTTTCACAGCCCTGCTTAGCCTATATGTCTCGTTTCCTCCCTCAATATTGCTGCAAAAAAGATTCCAGTATTTCCTTTTCTCTCTTCTTACAGCTGTTCTAAACATTTTCATATTTCGCTTATAGTCCTCCCAATCCGTATCTCGGTTTGTGAGGCGAGCTATTCTGAATAATCTTTAAGTATTTATTCTGATCTCTTCCAGTTCTTTGTTCCACCAGCTTAGCTTTTTTTGTTTGATGGTAGTGGTTGGATACATTTCACTGAAACTATCGACCAGTATACTTTGTGATGTATCTCACTTCATTGTCGATTTCCTTTCGACTTCTCAATGGATTCGCCTGGTGTGAACGTATAGGTCTTCTCCCGGTTTTGTTTTGACGCTTCAGTATCCTTTGCGCCTTTCTTATTAGCGTTCTGGCTGATACTCACGTCTTACCTGTGGGTATGGTAGCTGCCATTGCGCTTGTTTTCTTGCAGTCAATCGCCAAATGCACGCCCTGATCCTTCAGCGTACATTTCTGGCCCAATAGCTCTGGGCAACTGGTGCACGGTGCCGTCACGCCAGTTGTCCGGTTCCCGGAGATGTCTTCCCTTCGTATGCCGGGTACTGAGGGTACTTCTTCGCGTTGTACTTCTTCCATATTTTTTGTTTGTTTACCTCTTCGTTTCACTTCTCGCCCTTTGCCTACCTACTGGGTTGGATCCGAAGGCCTCCTGCAGTGTAGTTGTTGCATTCATTGGAGTTACTAGGCCCACTAGCCACGCAAAGGCGGATAACCATGAGGGGGTTATTCACTTATACGCTTCATCGATATGGTAGTTTATTTGGTTTCGCAGGAGCAAGCATTTGGTGGTCTCGATGAGTTATCGAGTTCGTCTAACCGGGGCAATTTTTGAGAACTAGCGGATTTAATTGCCAAGTACAACAAAGATTCTAAAAGCTTTTGGACACACTTGGAGTTTGCAAGGCTTTCCATAATGATTTCGTTGATTGTATCGACTAAGTAATTCAAAATTTCATAACTTCTGAAATAAATGAAAAAACATGTGTTCATGGCAAATCGATAAAACTACTGACATTTCTGGTTTTTTTGCAAATATCTGTGAATTTCGATATGTTACAAAGAAGGTATATTTGTGCAAAGATTTATGGGATTTTTTTATGTTTCCGCGGACAAAATTGCACAAGAATTATTTCAAGTTTGGAAGATATTTTAACTTGTTATAAGAATGTCGTATTCTTTTTGAATTAAATTATCAATTTAACTTTATATTTCAGTAAATTTGTGGAAAACGACTAATAAACTCGTTACAACTTTAAAATGCGTTTAATTGACATTTTGCTAAATAACCGAATTAATCTGTTGGAATCTATTTTGCCCGTGATCGAGGAACCCTGCGTGTATCGATGGGATTTTAAAATTATTTTAAACGATATCTTATTCAATTTATCACTAAAATAGTCCAGTCAAATTAGTCCTTAAAATAGAGGTAAGGTTACAATAATTCCCATAGAGCTAAAAATTGGTATGAATGTTCAGAATACCATTATAAATGAATTGTGAAAAGTCCCCATCAATCCCCCTTGTGCAAAAAATTTTATCGATGGTGAAAGTTTGCAAAAATAGGTTTTTCGCGTTTTTCAGCTAAACGGTGAGTTTTACAGCAAAAATAGTTCAGACAAAAATTGTAGATCATCCGATTCTCTACAAAAAATGTATCTACACGTTTTTTCATAAGTATTGCCATTTCCGTGATATAGCGGTTGAAAGAATTGAAAAAAATATTTTATTCGTAATATACACGTTAATGTACTTTTATATACATTTTTGAACCGTTATATGAGTAAATACATGAGTCCCTATGTCTTATACATACAAATTATAAAATTCTTAGAATATAAATGAAAAAAACTCCTCCCCTATTTTCATTTAGTCGCATGGCCTTGAGTAACATCTGTCTTCCATTCAATTGTCAGCGTGGCGATGCTCGTATACCTGCTCCGTTTCGAAGGTCTCATACTCAACAAAATACTGTTAGTCGTAAGCATTCCTTCGTAGTGACAACTCGTGGCTATCGCTTATATTTTGTAACAAAGTTTGTGCATTTTACTGTTTTTAAAAAAAAATGTCGCAATTCTGCTTTATTTGTAGTCAACCTTTGACTGAAAGTGGAGTTGTTACTGTTGATCGCGGCATGAAAGCATTAATTGATGCAAGTATTGAAAGAGGTGATGAGTTTTCGGAGTACCTGAAAGACCAGACATCTGTAAAAATTCATGTGCAGTGTCGAAAAAATTGTACTCGAAAAAGTAGCATTGATGCCGTGAAAAGACGGCGCCAAGAAGAAGAAGCTTGTTCATCATAAATAAGTCCTCCTCGTACTAGAGCACGAGTAAGTGAAACTACATTTTGCTTCAACCAGTGTTGTTTATTTTGCGGCAATGAATTAAATGAAGAGTTGGAGAAGAAAAAAGCACTGCAGTACCGACGTAAGATTTTTAAAGTGACTACACTTTCGTTCAAAGACAGTATTCTAACTATAGCTAAAACTCGTTGTGATGATGTAGCCAAAGCTGTTGCTGCTCGAATTGAATTTGAATATGATTTAGTCGCTGCCGAGGCTAAGTATCATAACGATTGCTACAATTCTTTTCTGAAACCGACCACTGGGGGTAAACTCGGTCGTCCTAAAGATGAAGCTACAAATATTGCGATGAGAGAAATATTTAAGTATATTGAAAATAGCGATGATTGTCAATTCACATTAGACGAATTGAAAAGTATTTGTAAAAAATCAACAATAGATAACAGAACCATTAAAATGCGATTGAAGTTGGAGTATGGTGATAGAATTATTATTACAGAAAAATCAGGATCATCAACATTCGTATGTTTTATTGATAGTCACCATGATATTTTAAATCAAGCTTGGTACGAAAAAAAAAACCGATAAAAAAGAAGAGCGATTTCGCATCTTAGAAGCTGCAGCAGCAATTATTCGAGAGAATATTCAATGTGCAGTGTTAGATAATTCTAATTATCCTCCACCAGGTCGTATGTTTGAAGATATTGATACAGACATTCCAAAGTCACTGACTTATTTCTTAGAGACGGTCATTTAAAAAAATAAACGCTCCAATTTAGAACATTCAAGTGTGGCTTGGTAATAAAATGGATCCAGAAGACTGGGGTTGGAAGTTAGTTGACAATGCATTGGAACCAATTCATACGTTACTCCCACCTGCACCAGAAAAACTCCTTAACACCATCTTTTGCAATTGCAAAAAAGGTTGCAATGCTAAATGCGACTGTAAAAAGGTTGGACTGTTTTGTTCTTTAGCATGCACCAATTGTCAAGGACAGTCGTGCTCCAATGTTGAATCGATACTAGATGAGGATAATTACGATATCAGTGATGAGACATATGATGCATCACTTTTAGAACATATTTGTATCCAGCAGGAAGATGAGGAAAAAGAAGATGAAGAAAAAGAAGAAGAAGAAAACGAAGACAATATACTAGAAGTTCCATTGGATTATTATGAATCCGATGAATAATTTTTCCAAATTATTTTTTCATTTATATATTACATAATTTACGCAGCGTTCATCATTTTCAATACTCCATTTGCATTCAATAGGATCATAATAGATAGTGGAATAGGCCTACCGGGGAAACCACGTTAAAAAAAAAGCGCCAAGCACAGTACCTAATAGGTGGTGTGGAAACGTGTGCATATTACGAATAAAATATTTTTTTCAATTCTTTCAACCGCTATATCACGGAAATGGCAATACTTATGAAAAAACGTGTAGATACATTTTTTGTAGAGAATCGGATGATCTACAATTTTTGTCTGAACTCTTTTTGCTGTAAAACTCACCGTTTAGCTGAAAAACGCGAAAAACCTATTTTTGCAAACTTTCACCATCGATAAAATTTTTTGCACAAGGGGGATTGATGGGGACTTTTCACAATTCATTTATAATGGTATTCTGAACATTCATACCAATTTTTAGCTCTATGGGAATTATTGTAACCTTCAAAGTCTTATTTGACTGGACTAAAAGTATTTCATTTGATCCGATGTTACCTGTTGCAAAAGTAGAACCCAGCCTTGGGGTCAGAACGTAGGTTCTACCTCATGACGGTCCCAAGCCCGTGCAAATGCGGAGGGAAAATAGTAGTGGCATCTGTTTACCGATGAAGTTAATAGGAAGCCGAGTAAGGAAACTGAAAGGTGGAATTGCCGCTGAAGAAGACGATGTCTTTGTTTAGTCTGTGGTTAAGTGCTATTATTGAGATAATGAAATGAAGGAATGAAGAAATGACAACTGACGGACTGTAGAACGTATTTAATGTTTGTAAACGTCAAAGGTGAACTTTGAAGTAACCGCTGTAATGAGGGAGTTGGAAGGGCTCAGATGAAATTAATACCGAAGACGTCACCAATGGGAACTTGAACCGTGTACCGAGGGAAAGTTCACAACCTGACCGCTGTATGCTGGATGGTAGAGGTGTTGTAGGTGAGTTGTACACGGAGGAGATGAAGGAGAGTTGAACTGATGGGCTGATGTACTTTTGACTAGAAGGTAACTGACGTATGAGGAGTCGATGCTAACTGTGTCGCTGAAGGGAGGACGAACCGAAGTTAGTAATATTGACGTCGCCAAATGGGGTTCCAAATGGTTGGGAATCTGGGGTGCCTTGATAGAAAGCTAAGGGAAGCCGATCTGATGGATTAGCTGCTGAGATGAATCGATTGGCTGAATGATGATTAAGGACTATACCTGATAAGAAGGAATAAGTGGTAGTAAGACAGAAGGACTGAATGTACACTGAAGTGTAAGTGTATTGTTGATTAATAAGAAGAAGAGTAGATAAAGAAGACGATGAAGGTGGTTTTAGAAGAAGATGGAAGAAGTAATTGAAGTTGATGTAAATGAAGATCTTGGTGTAAAGAGATAATCGTAAGATCATAATGTGATGTAATAGATGAAAAAATAAGAAAAGATTAAAATGTAATTAAAGTTTTAAAATATTAAAATGAAAGAAGATTTTGAAGTTGATGTAAATGAAGATTTTGGTGTAAAGAGGTGATCGTGAAATCATAAAATGACTTAAAAGATTAAAACAGTTGAAAGAAAAGTTGAAAACATGATTAAAATACAGTAGATATTGATCTTGAGGATAATTCCGAACATCCAAACACAAATATTGATGAAGTTGATTAAACAGAGTGTAATAAAGTAGAATGCGGTTGAGTAAATGTTGTGGAAGGCGAGGAAGAATTTGTTTCTGTGAAGTGAAGTTAAGTGAAGTTAAGTGAAAATGCTGTTAAGTGAGTTGATCTATGTATGACAGACTTATAGACTACCAAGAAATTACTAAATGTGATGTACTGAATGTCGTGTTACATGTCGACGAAGTAAAGTGAAATGTATTTATCAGTTGGGAAAGCTAGCATTGCCACATCAACTTGTTGATGGGTTGATGCGAGACTAGTACACTGATAATTGTGGAATGTTGTAGAAATTTTGTTATATATATGGAAGTATATGTTGTGACAGTTTGTTAACCCGGACCCTATAGACTTGTGGTATAGGACTCCGACTGACGCAGGCCGAAGCCTAAGACTTGTTCCATTCAGTCTTTGAGGAACGCCGACCCCACGTACCCGAGGTATAAGGAACGGTTATCAGTCGTGCGACTGGAGCAAAAACTGAGAGTTTTTCTCGGACTGTAGAAAAGCGTATCAGATCTAAGGGGTTGTGTTTGACACATTGTTTCAACGCCGTCTATGGAGACCGTGGAATTTAGCCATCATGGCAGGTGTCGACTTTGAACTACGTGACTTCATGTTGCAAAAGTAGAATTCATAATTTTATCTCCACCGTTAACCGAGAGCAAGATGCATGTTTTGAGAATAAAAGATAATGTTTGCACCTCAGTAGGCCAACCATCAAAGAAAAGAAAATAAATCATGAAATCAGAATCAGAAAAAAATCAAAAAATTAAATCAAGAAAAGAAAATTAAATCATGATAGTATTTCTGAACAATCATCATTTTTCGTCTCCAAGCAGAAATAGAAGCATTCCTGATTTATCAACTGAAAGTAAGATACAAGGATATGAATAAATTAAATTTCTTAAGCTTAATGAACTGCGAAAATTCTCAGATTATAAGACAAATTTCCAATTGGTTTACTGGAGAGTTTTTTTTGTCGTATGCAAAAATTTTTAAAACCAAAAGCTTCATAATGAATTTCAGTTCAGAACTCTGACTTTTTGACTCTGTCTATCAACTGATAACGTTGAAACTTCAAAATTTATTTCGAAAATAATTTAAAACATGATGTTTTTGAGAGTTATATGCTCTTGTGCTTGCATCAAATATTCTGTTTATCTAGGCCCTCAAAGTCGACCAAAATACCTACGTAGATGGGGCTGTCAGCAGTCGATGCAAAGACAACTTCAATTTGTCAAACAGGTACTTCCTGTCAATGTGTGTGCTGTGATACCGCACAAACACAACAGCATTTTAATCTTCCTGTTTCCATTGACGGTCACAATAAATTAATAGACAGAAAAGAAGTGATTTTCGATATAAGGGAGAACAAAGGTGACCACAACTTTGAAAACTCTTCCCTTTCATAATTTTTTATTTGATCCGACCGGTAGTTTTATTCAATTAGAACACCGCCTCTCTAAAGATATTAGGACAAAAAACAGGCAGGATTTGGTTCTTGAATTTAAGTTGAGTTGATATCCCTCAAGGTGGAACGCGCGAAACTGACAATTGAACAAACGAGTCCAAAGCCTTTTTTATTTCACTAAACAAGTAATGAACGGAAGTGTGATGAGCTGGAAAAATGAAATTTTTGACATGCGAAAAAACTAAAGAAACAAAAAATCTCGGTATAGCCTTAATTTTTCAGATGAGACGCTGTTGAAACAAAGACGCTGTTTTTGAAAACAATTTCCAACAGCAAAGTACCATATAACAAAGTAAGAGGTCGTTTAATCAATAACCTATTTATTGAGATAATAAGGATTATGAGCAGCTATTCGAGTCGATCTGAAAATCAAATGCGGAAGGCTATTCGTTCGCACCGAAAGAAAAGCAAACTTAAACAAACAAATCATAGGAATCACAATAACTACACTTTACTAATTTTGAACCTTTATAAGGATATTCAGAACCAATAAGAAAATTTAAGATTTTAATATTCGCGATGTTCTGAACCAAAAGCATTTTGGGAGAAATGAATGAGCAAAATGGTGTTCCAATGCTTCAAATGACAACGATTTGGACATGTTTCCTCGTTTTGCGCGTTTGCTACCAGTACTACTACCTCAAGTATTCGGAAACTAAGAAAATAATCATAATCATCAGTGCAAGACTTCAGGCACTCACGCTATTTGACGAAATCGACAATTACCACAACTCAACCTTGGGTATTCTGAGGAGACCAATTGAAGTAATTTCAAGATAAAGAAAACATTTATTGAAGAAATGAAAAAAAAGTTGGCTGATGCTAAAAGTATTTCTGAAGTAAAGATTCTATTCGAGCTTTACCCAAACTTCATAGCTCCGGATAAAGTGAAAGTTGTCCCATATGAGTTTGAAACCCACATATTTTCATCTTTGATGAAATATTAAGAATGGATTGAAATCCTGAAAGATACTAATGGCATAGCGTAATAACATACAGCGATAACACTCCGACCAACGACCGATCTAACCGAATTCTGCAGAATTGTATTGGTGTTAGTAAAAATTTTTATTTTTTGTTAGTATTTTGATCGTTTTTTTTACAAGCTAAATGAAAATAGGTAGAGAAAATAGAGAAAAATAAATATTTTCACTAACACCAATACAATTCTGCTGAATTTAGTTCAATACCGTTAGATCGGCCATGTATTCGGAGTGTTATCGCTGTATGTTATTACGGTATGCTAATAGTCTCTAAAAAGATGAAGTTTATTTACGTACGGAGAGCCTCAATCATTTTAATGTATAAGTAAGAGGAACTTCAAATCTTTTTCGAGACTTTTGTGTTGCTGGGATGCCTGGCAACGAGGGGAATACCTCATTGTACATGAAAACTTCACTTTAAACTGAAATTATATTTGAATATAGTCCCACTATTAATGCGATTGTTTACATAACATAATAAATAGGTATGTCCGTATCTAA
Source organism: Stratiomys singularior (assembly GCA_954870665.1). Classification (NCBI taxonomy): domain Eukaryota; kingdom Metazoa; phylum Arthropoda; class Insecta; order Diptera; family Stratiomyidae; genus Stratiomys; species Stratiomys singularior. Next base: position 78,277,015 of record OX940877.1, on the reverse strand, counting down.
TATATCCCACTATCCTCGTTAGGTGCATTTATTGTTTGCATCACGACGAACCACATGCTGATAGGAATGTAGTTCATGGTATAAACATACACATGTAAATCGTAGCTAAAACAACGAAGATTCTCACAACCTTCATGTGGTCGTCATTGTTTAAAACTTTGGCCAGCTGACAGGATTTATAAATTTTAATCACGTTAGTTTAACTGATGACTCAGAGTCAGAGAAATTACATCATGTCTGCAAAAGAGCATTTTCACATCCATACCAACTTGTATGGACAATAGAAGTAAAGCACTCCATTCTGTACACATATTACGAATATCTGAGTTGAACGTATGCACGTCAATCATTTCTGGATTTGAGTTTGTCGTGCATTCACTATCTTGCAATTATACGGATAAGGCTTCTAGAAAACTGAATTATATGGATCAGCGTCTGACGCATGATAATGAATAATGAATTCTATTTCCACCATTTCAAGCGCAACCACAATGAAAGCTTTAGGTAGGTCAATGCAAAGAAATTGAATTCAAAGCACAATACAAAGTACATACATATACAATATGAAATTTCGGTAAGGCATTTGGTAAAAGCAATTATTGCATACTCACATGGTCGCTACAATTTAAACCAAACATGATTCGATATTAGAGGCTTATTTATAACTAAATTGTATAGTGACATGTAGGTTGGATAGAATTTTAAAATATCCCCATGTTATTTTAAGCCATTCACATATTATAAGCAATGCCTGACATACCTTCATCCAATATAATACGTTATACTCATATGCGAGATAACTCCGTGAAATGAAGTTATAACTTTACAATAATTATATGTCATGCTCAGTCTTTGGGTATTTGAATGAGCTTGGTTGGAAGTCAACGTATATTAATACGTTTCAGGATTAAGGGAAGTGTACAACCATGATTCAAAGCAAATTAAAGAGTCGATACTAGGAAGCTTTATGGGCTTAACTGGGTTAGGAAATTTCGAAAAATTAAAACTTTTATGGTAAATTTCAACAAAATATTACAATCGGAAGAAAAACACAAAGGAAATAAAATCCTTGTCAAGCTCTTACATTTAGCTGAACCGAGGGCACGACGAATGAGTAAAGAAATAAAATCTTTACTTTTATAATTAACAATTTCTTATAACTTGTTATTAATTATTCATTTGAGTGTGGTAAATTTCAAAACAATAAGAATTGGTCAAGGCAACAAGGAATTTCTTGCACTCCCTCAATTTTCTCTACGTTTCTTGTCCTTTGCAAATACCTTGCATTTTCACTGGGGTTTTTCCTTATTTTCTGAAGGTGGAATTTTTAAGGGGAAATATGCCTACAGCTTCGCCTGCAGACTTAAGTCCTACAATGTTTGCAAAAAAATTTAAAATAGTCATGAGGCAACTCAAGCCAAGTCCTAGTTCCCCACAACCATTCGAAAGCTTTCGCATTTAAGGATTTGGACACATAAAGTATTTGTTGGTGTCGATCGCACCACAGCGCCGTGCCAGCAGCCGAACGATAGCCCTCTTGAAATCGAAGGAAGGTTATTGGATCGTGTTTCCGCGAATAGAGACAAGCGAAAGGATTAACCCAGCATATATCGGAAAGCATGCAACCACTTCAGCAAACGAAGAATCGACAATGTTCGATGGGGCGGAATCTCCGTCTGCAAATGCACCCAAAACAATTCAGACGTATTCACATGTAAAATACCTCATATTCGCACTACTCAAACGCAAAATAGACCGACGACTGCTGCACACAGTCTAAATCAAATTGAAGTATGAATTCAAAAATCAAAATCAAGTATTGTGGCAACATTACTATGGCAGCATTACAGGCAAAATGGCAGCATTACGGATCTCTTTATCTTATCCTTTATGGTTTCGCGGCACGCAATACACAGTGGTGGGTCCCGGGACACAACGACTACAAAAACCACCCCCACGCTGTACGCGCAAAGTTAGTCAAATAGCTTTTAATAATTATTGTTATTTAGTTGAAATAAATATTATCTTGAAGTCTAACCTTACACATCTGAAAGAGAAATTCGCTCAGAGAGCAACAGAGAGCAGAGGCAAAAATTCAAGAGGGAATATTTGTAGGTTCACAAATATGGCAACTAACATAAGAACTTTGAAGGAAAACTTAGAGACCTGGAAAACGCGCCGTTGAATGTTTCATGAACGTTCTCTAAAATTTTCGAAATTGCATTGAAAAATTACAATGATTTAATAAATTAACTTATAATGCCACTTGAGCTTTGGCGTGTAGTACGTCCTTAAAAAAACATATGCTAGACTCTCATCTGAATTTCGTTGCGACAAATTGAGCTGTTCCATCAAAACGTATCCTTAATGGAGAAGCGCCATCAATGAAAATGGAAGCATTCAGGATTGATAGGAAATGATTGTCGGAGACTCAAAAGGTACCTTACCAAAAGCCGAATTTCCACGAAAACTTATTGTACATTAAACAATAATTTCTCTATGTAAATGTCGCTTTTGTACTTCTTTCGAAAAAATGTTTTAATGACAGAAGGAATGTTTGCAAATGATGGGTAATGATGCGTAGATTTTTTTCATTGATATATTTTCGTTTGGTGTTCCTAATACATTCAATATTTGATATAAGTTTTGTGTGACAAAATAAAGTAAAAATTTTCCTATTTCGTTAAAAATAATAAAATAAAAAATTCTCTAATCTGTTATGTTTTTCCAGTGTCAATATGAAAATAACTTATTGCACAGGAATATCTTAATATGAATATGGTTTTTGCGTTCTGCTCATTATTTAATTATATTCCTATTACATATTCAACAATGAATGAAAAAATTAATGATTCTCATCAAACACACATCCGTCAAAATACTACACAATCATTAATAACCACTCAACATCACTCGATAAATAAATATCTAATTTGCAGAGCGTGGATCATAATTAAACGAACATTTATGATGTTGTTTGTATTAATTATAGTAAACATCAACAACAAATGTACGCCTCAAGATTTCATAAGCACACAGTAGCACAAACCTTAAACTTTCACATGTTTCTTGGCTATGCTTTGTGCATTCTTGCTTTATAATGTTTCATACATTTTTTGATGTGCCATTAAGCAGTCCTTACGCGACATATTCCTGCATGCAAGCAATTCAGTTGAGAAACACGATGTTGCCGATTGATGTTGGGCTTCACCGAAGTAACGATTTACAGGTCACAAAGCTATTACCTTAAGGAAACGTTTCCAAATAGTAAATTAAAGTAGCATACTAGAAAAACTACTGCAAAACTTCAAGTTAAATTTAAATGTAAAATAATATTTTATTAAAATCCTTACCGTAATCTTGGGCGTTGCTTCAGTAATAATGACTTTATTTTACGCTCTCCTGATTGGTTTCGAATTTCCCTTTTGCACCAATAATTTAGCGCATAATTATTCCTTATCTGCCTATATTGCTATGTACATTATTATTAATGTAAATTGATATTGCTGGAATTTCACCTCTATTTTAATTTTGCGGATTAATTTCACTTAATCTGGTAAATTCAACGGATATATTATTTCAAAGCTCATCCTCTTTGAAGAACTGTAGCCGTAGGTTAAAAGTAATCAAATGTGTTCATCAATTTGTTTGCCGAAGGAGTCGTAATATGTTGAAGCCATAATAATTTAAATTATGATTCCCAAATGAAAGCGCCACTCTATCTTGGCAATGGTGTAGCACAGGCAATCGGAAGCCACGCATTTATAACAACTATGATTGAGCACATGTATGGTTCACTATCGCTTTACTTTGTTTATGCTCATAATATAAAGGTAATTAAATAGTGTAAGCTGAATTTCCTATTCTTGAACAAAACTCAAACATGATGATTGGCGCTGAAACATTGGATTTTATGTTATTTAAAACGAATTTAGCCCTATTTTAATTACACGCTCAATCACACGAAAAAGGGGTGCATTGCTGTCAACTTGAATTGAACACGGTTCCTTTAATCCTTTGCACTCGTTTGTCACACTGGAGGTGACAATTCTAATAAGTCCATAGACAATAGCACTAAATAAATGTTGTTCGTAGAACTACTTCTGGGTTTATATGGTTGCCAATTTCACAGTGGAAAACAACATACCTTGCATCATTGAGTTTCATTCGGAATGTGGGATTCACTAATGACCTCCTAGTTTTGTCCCCAGGCGGACGCGCCTCCAACCCTTCCTCACAGGGAACCACTTGAGTCGTTATTGTACGACGATCCGCATATTGTGCGAGCTCCGGAAATTCAGCGTTGGCCCTTTGATATGCACATACTATTGGCGCAATAACCCTTGGAAAGGAATTCTGTGCATATTGATGTCTGTTCTGATCCTTCACAATAATCTTAAAGAATATCGTCAGTGGCCGCTCAATTAACACATAGGTGCTAATGGATTTTCCGGCAGAATCGTCTGCCTGAATGCATGTAGGCGCAGTGTACTTAATTGCGTTCGACTACTGGACGCCACAAATCCTCTTTTATTTTTCGACAACGCTTAAAAATGAGCTGTCGACTAGTGAACGTCTCAGTCTTTGGACAAAATTGCTATTGACTTGTGATCCGCATTCTGATGTAATTGTTGTTCATCGCAAAAATTAAGTTATAATTTGTCAAGTTTTATTAGTTGATTGTAAGTCGTGTGCAAAATTTGTTCTCTTTGTCTATTTCAGTACACATACATTTCCCGCTCAAAATAGATTTTGAAGACAGGTAAGATGATGACAGCGAATTTGAATTTACTAATATAGATGTGCGACAAGTGAGATAAGCGACTTGTTACAAATTAAAAAAAAAAACAAGTTCAAGCGTTACTATATTCATCTGATAGTGAAAGTGATACTGCCCCAGAGCCTGATAGTGATAATGAGAATATGTTAGAGTCAAGTTGGATTGATGTAAGTGGAGAAGACGATGAACTGCCAGCAGAAATAAAATTTAGTGTTGGAGACAAGAATGTTGGTCTTCAATTTCTAGACAAAGACTTTGAGCCAATAAATTTTTTCAAAATGTTTTTCACTGATGAACTTATTGCAGATATTGTAAAGCAAACCAACATATATGCAAGACAGGAAATTAACTCAAAAGTTTTAATAAGAAGGTCTATGTGGAATAACTGGAAGGAGGTTACCGTTGTTGAGGTGTGAGCATTTATGTCATTTTGAATATGGGGACTATTACCATACATAATATTGAAGAATACTTTTCCCGGGAATATGAACACAAGATTCCTTTTTTCTGTCATATTTTTAGTAGAAACCGATTTCTTCAAATTTTCTGGACGCTCCATTTAAGTGTGAAAATGTGATGAAGTGATCGATCCAGAACTACCGATGTTTTCAAGAACAGTGCTTCATCCGGTCAATAATCTACTATAGAGTGTACCTGGTGCCAAAGGGTACCATATCTCTACGGATAGATACTATACAAGCATTCCATTGGCCAACGAACTTCTCAAACGGAAGTGTTATATAACGGGAGCAATACAAAGTAATAGGATGTTCTTGCCAAAAAAAGTGTCGGAACCAAATTTTGCTGCAAAAAAATATGTTGCATGCCGAAAGAACAATTTGTTAGCCTTGGCATGGAAGGATAAACGTGTCGTGACTATGTTAAGTGGTAACGACATTTCAAAGATGCAAATTATCGACAGAATAAAACAAGATGATGTTATAGTAGAAATAAGAAAGCCCCAAGTAATTTTGAATTACAATAAGTTTATGGGGGTCGTTGATCTAGCTGGTCATTATTGTTTTTTAAGAAAATCTATTAATGGTGGCGACAACTTTTTTTTGGGGGTTTGGAGACAAGTGCCAATAATTTATACATTTTGTATAAAGTTTCATGTAATAAGAATGAGATGAAGCCAATAACTCATATACGTTTCATACGTAAATTAGTTATTTCCTTAGTGGGAGAGTTCAGTCAAAGAGCTGAAAAACGCGGGCGACCTTCAATATCAGATGCAGCGAATCGACTTGATGGAAAATTCCACATTTTAGTACCTCATCCGGAAAAAAACATAACGATTGTATAGTCTATTCCAACAGAGAAGCTAAGGGCAAAAGTAAGACAACTGTTTTTCGTGAGATTCGCTTGGCTATGCATGTCAGCTATTTCTAAAAGCTTCTAAATATCAAAATAACGTACTGAGTGAGTTTATATGGTTGTGAGGTGAATGCATTCACGCACAGAATATGGGGCTCCCATGATTGCAAGTGATTGATCTAATCACTAAAAACCTCCCTTATCAAAATGAAAACCTAGCCTGGAACTGGTTGACACATTACTTGTGACCGAATTTCGTTTCGATGCGCCGTGAAGCCTTTTAAGCACGGCAATCCCTCTTTTACCGGGAACGAAGGGATGCCAAGCGATTGCTATGTAAGTGCTTGCCCATATGCGCGGCGACTGGCTGATTTGACCCATTTTATGTATCAAGACTGGTCGAATACGTTATGCCACGTGATTCCATTTGTCAACGGGTCCAAGCATCACTGCAGTCAGACTATCAAAGGTGAGCTCTCTTGTCACCTTGTAGGGCTCTATCACAGCCTGTCAAATATGACTGTGTGAAGAGTGGATAATCAATCGTTATTTCATTATGGGCAGCGAAAACAGGGATGAGGTGGGCGGTAAAGAGACCCGCATTATCTTGTCTTTTCCTTTTCATATATGCAAAGCGTCCACAGGTTACCAAGCATCGGCATAACTAGCTTGTAACACCCACGGATCGTTATTCAGATTGTGCACTAGATCTTAGCAACAGCGAGCCTCACTGCTGTTGATCAGTTCACGGGGGCTTTTACTGGACGTCTTATATGCTCCTCATTCATGACTAACTTTTAAAATACTAAAGTACGTTTACAATTGAAAACCAGGTAAGCGCTTGAAATTAAATTACGAAAATACTCATGGTTTTATTTAAGACTTTAAAATTATTCTCAAAAAACTTTGTGATATTCTTTTGATTTTTGAATTGGTGAGATTATATACAGAACGGAATTTCACGTCGTTATTGAAGAACATTGATTTTCCTCGGGATAACTTTATTGGTCATCGAGGAATCGTGCCGACTTTTGAGTAGAATCTTTACTTCTGTCTTTCTGTTAGAGAAAACTAGGTGCATTTGTGCAATTGGTATAGACCTTCAAGGAAGTATTGAACTTAAAACAATTGAATGTAAAATATGGTAGTTTCTGTTTAAAATACTTTGCTCGTTTTTTTAATTCGACGAATTTGTATTTTATTTCTTGGCCAGTTTAACCAGTTCGGGTCGTGAAGTATAAACAGTTTTTTCTGAAAAAAATAATCAACAGAATCTTAATAATGCAAAGAATAATCTAAAATTATACGACCTTTTTTTGTGTTTTTCGTTATTATTTACGAAATGGCGTCTGCAACAGAGACGTAAAAAAGGTTGTCACGATATCTCATCACTGAAACGACTGAAACAAAAAATTCAAACGGCATATTGAAGAATAGTCGATTGGCTATAGCACAAAAAAAAACAAAATGGCGGACTTTTTAATTTTTTGATCAATTTTTTTTTGCTACGAAATTGTTTAATAAAATTGTTAGAGATGTATGAATAAATCTGGTAGAGGCTGAAGCTATATATGTCCTGAATACTCCGTTAAAATTTCGGGCCGATCGGTAATATAGATTTCGCAAAATCATGTCAGCTAAGTCAAAAAACGTTGTTTCGAGAATAACGCGTTATAATGTAAAAATGAGCTCATATACATACCTTCTTCCTTCTCAAAAAGTCATTTGCATGAAATTTTTACGTCCTTAGCACAGCCCTCTACTCCTTTAAAAATTCAATCTGGCGACGGTTGGCAGAGTCGAAACGCTGAGCACAGCGTTGCTTTGCAAAATATACTGCAGTTTTCCTAACAGTAACTCCCATTGTCTCCATTTTGTTGTAACATACAGGTTTTTTTTCTTAGATTCAAAATTATTTTTCTCGGAATATTTTAGAATAATTACTTCCCCTCGAATTGCCATATTTTGTACTTTTATATTCATTTTGAAAATTTATAATTTGTAATAATAATCGAAAAAACAACGTTATATGAAGCTCTCGACATGAAAGACGGCCTTCGAATGTGCGTTAACTGAGGAAAAATCTTGCAAAAAGCATATTTTTATCGAAAACAACTTATGAGCGCACTGACACACTTTTTTTTGCATCGCATTAAATATATATATTTCTTGGCTTTACTGACCAAAATAAAAGTTTGTACACTAATTCTATATGTTTATAGTACCTGAAAATCGTGTTTTTAATCAAGCGATTTTTTTTTTAAAAACATGACCCAGACTGCCCCCTTGATGATATCCTCTAATCGCGCCATCATATCAATTACAGGATTTTTTATCAGGTCATTGTTGTAAATATAAGACATACACCATTAACTATCAGTATAGTTCGTTCCTTGTGTTTCAAAACGGCAGAATTTTTTCTTTTGAAAATTAGTTTAAAAACGTCATGTTTTCCATCAGATGTATTTGAAGGTGACCTGTGCTGATGTTGACGTTATATGAGACACCATTATTTTGTTTGCATGAATTTCAGGATAAAACCAGATAATTCTGTTTAACACCCTGGATCGACAGAACGCGGATTTTATATTGAATGCTAGTTAGTTTATTTGGAATCAATGAAACACTTGAAATGATCCTTTCTTTTCGAATTTCTTACCTCATTTTGACCCTTCACCCCAAATCATTTCATCGGTTATTGATTTATCCGCTGGAGTATTTCAGAATATGACTTAAAATTGAGACTGTTATGCCTTTTGAATAACAATTCGAAACATAGAGAACGTGATAAGAGTCATCTAAGTGATCCGAAAAGTATTATCAAAATTTTTTTTTAAAGAAGAAGCAGACATAGCAACCTTTAAAAAACTTTAATTAATTTATTGTTCGAAGGCACTAAGCATCTGGTATGAATTCTTCAGGAAACTTATATAAATGATTGACAAAATAAAGGTTTGTATTAGGAACGTTTTTTGTTTTATTTTGGTAAATCCGAATCGTTATCATTATGCACAATGAAGCATTATAATTGAGTTATTCACATAACTTCCTTACGTTGAAGACAAGATCTTATTACAAGATCGCTTTTGCTTTTATGATGATTTTCTTGGTTTCTTGTATCTGCTGTATAAGCTGTGGCCTTTGACACTAGCATTTCTGAAGCATAGAAGCTCCGACTTGCTTGGGTTCACTTTAAGTCCCCACGTCTTAAAGTATTCAAAAATAGGTTTAGATGATCCTTCACGGCTGTTAGAGCATCGAGTGCCGTTGCAAACACGACGGAGTCATCGGCAAACATTAATGTGTTTGTGGATGTGTAAGTCTGCCTGTTCCAAGGTATGTCGTGGATCAAGTATTTGAATAGTTTTGGACCTAATATGGAACCTCGAGGGACTCCAGCTTGGACTTCAACAGTAATCGAGAGTGAATTTGCAATAGCGACAGATAGCTTTCTATCAGCTAAGTAGTTGATCATAATTCGAGTCAGAGGTCTCAAGACAATGTCCTGTCTTGAGATGCGTTTGTAGAGTAGATCGTTGGTCCAAACCCTGTCAAAAGCTTTTTCAAGGTCTAACGCACAGGCTACAGTTGCTTCTGTTTTCCTTAGTCCTTCGATTATGTGATTTTGAAGGATGTTCCGTTGAGTGGCTAGGTGGGAATCCAAATTAGATTTGAGGTCGTAGAAACGCAAGGTGTTTATCGAATGGTTCTGCTAGTATCTTTTCTAGAATTTTGCCTAGTGGTGACAAGTGGATATGGGTCGCAATGATTGCATTTCCCAATTTCCTCCAAGAGCTGGGAAAGTAAACATTATTAATACAATTATGGAATATTATTATTAGTGCAAGTGCTACTGTTGTTGTTCCTTTTTTGATGAGGAAGTGGGATAATTTGCCAGGCCCTGTAGTTTTTTTATTTTGGAGTGATGCGATTACTTCTACGATGTCGATATGATTTGCGAAGAAGGGAGGGGGGTCCTTTCTGAGGGTTGTATGATGTGCTCTTCTCTGAAAAAATTGTAAGAAATGAGCCCATCATGCTTAAAGTGTAGTCGTGAACACGTGGATTTTCTTGGGCAACGAGCGAGGGAAGGATCTTGGTAGTCAAAGCACGTAATATTTCACTGTAGTAATTGGCACAGCCCTGAAGCTTGCTGTCGCGATCAACAAAAGTTGCGTTGTTGTGCGTGAGGCTCACCAAGTCAATGTTGGCAGATTGGTATTTAATTCAATCTTAATTTAATCTGAGAAAAATACTGTGGACCTGGCTTTAAGTTTTTGAGAGTATTTTGGAATTTCTGGTTTCTTTCAGCAGAAATTTGGGCCTTTATGAAGTTTGTCATAATCAAAATTTGAGATTTGAGGTGGTGGTATTGGTGATTCGTTCTGATGAGCTGATTATGATAAATTCTTTTGAGCTTTTGTAAGCACCGGTTACGGTGCATTACCAATGTGAGGGTAGTAGGAGACAAGACACTGTATTTGAAGTATTTCGGTTTGCGAGTAGGCGCATGTTTTTTAGCAGTGGAAATGAGGACTGCATTTAGTTTGGAGATAGCTGAGTCTATCTTCGTATTGGTTAGCACTCTGTCGTTAGGCAATGCTATGTTTTCCATCTTTTCTGAGAGCTCTTCGTTAAATTTTGCCCAATCTACAGGGTTGAAAGTTTGTACCTGGTTTGGGATGTTACGGTTTGGGGTCATATCTTGTATTTCGATTTCGAGTTATAAAGCGAAGTGGTCAGATATGCAGGGTAGGGTGCTACAGTGAAGATTTATGGTGTTTCCAAGTGTAGTTGCGGAAATAATATTAAAAATCCATGTTGTACTGGACCATTACAAGGGTTTTTAAGGTAAATAAAGTTTTTTCTAAGGATGTGCAGGTATAATATGTAAATTTTAGTTTTTAAACTCATTTCTCGCGCGGGTGTGTTTGAGGCATGCAGCATTCGATTGCTTAATCGTTGAAGACTACCCCAACGAGCACGTGAATGTGAACTTTAGTGTAACCAACGAGTTTAACACTGAAGAAGGTGGTTCTTCAGCATCAAACCTACGTGAAACCACTGCCTTGTCTGTAACTCTCGGCCAGGATACCAATGTTCCGAACCCAAATGGCGGGCGAGTTTCATCAGGAGCTCACACAGTAGAGCTTCTATCCTGGTGCTGCTCGCTTAGCAACAAAATTTCGGTTTTCGTAAATTTTCCCAAATCAATAATATTTTCCTAAGAACGCAAATAAGTTTAGTTTTGAAAAAACATATATATATATTTCGGAGGTAAAAGTTCCTCATTCTTCAGTGTGTTCAACAAAGATGAAAGTTCGAACTAGCCCAACGGATCGACGGGGTTCGCACCCTCACCGACAAGTTAATACGATTTAATTGAAGGGACTTACCGATCGATATTGACGGCGTCCACGGCGAGTAGACTTGATGTAGGGCAGGGAAAGGGAAAGCTTGGCTGGTGTTGGGAGATTTAGAAGGACAGGAATAAAAAAATTCCAATCAAATTGCTTGTGATATGAACAACGCAGGCACGAAATTGAACCTCTCCACTTTTGCTTTTGCTTATGCTGATTTCAACACGAAATTTTCAGATGTTTTTTCCTAAGATAAGATTTTCCTATGGATTCATAGCTGCTGACGACTTTACTGCGCTGTCTTCTTCAATGCGTTCAACACACCGAAGAAGGAGGAACTATTACCTCCTTGTTTCAAAACTAAACTTATTTGCTATTTTAGGAAAATATTAATGATTTGGGAAAATTTTTATAATGCCATAAAAACACCGAAATAACGATGAATTCGGTTTTCGTGTCCCCCACAGCCTGCTCAAGCAAGTTTTGAGCAGTTACCCTACAGTGAAGGCTTATCTACTGAATATGGATAATCGCGCTACTGCTTTCGACTTGGCTATGGCTTCCGGCAAGACTCGATATTCCTCTGATGCCAAGACATGCCAAAAATCCATTTTTGGATTCTGCAAACAACGCAATGTGCTTTCCTCTTACACTCGTTTCTTTAACTTCCCATTTCCTCACATTTGTCGCGTAGGAAACTCTTATCAGGTGAGTTGCATTCCTGCGTGTTGTGATGTTGTGTTCACGTTCATGTTGTGTTCACCATGCTCTGAATATCATCTACTCTATTCTTAATTCGCACTTACTCGGGATTTGTTCGGTATCCCATTCGGTTAGGTAAATTATAATGTTCCCTATTGGTTTTTAATGCCTCAATAGAAAATTAAAGCCTCGCTTTAGTCTTCCCCATGCTAGGGAGCCCATGCTCTTATACCTTGGGCAGGTCCGTAATACAATCAATGTTCCTGATATCTCTCATTGCAATCGACTCAAGCGAGGCCAAAGTGGCGCTCTTGCTGATGACCTTCGTGACTGCGTCACTTCAAGCATGTCAGCCTCTGCCTCAAATTCGTCCACTATAGGCCTTCACCCCCCAACCCAAAAATAAAACTATAGGCCCAACCGTTTTGGTCGTACTGTTTCAATGGCAGTAATTTTAGCAGTCTTTGTGTTTGCCAGACTTCCAAATGGTTTCAGCTGCTTCCTCCTTTTATCCCGCTCTTCCTCGATTGAGCTCGACGTTATTCTTTCATAAGCTTTTGATCGCGGAGCAACTGCACGTGCCTTCTGGTTCATCTGGTTTTTTGACCTTCTGATCCTCGTTTTCCTTTAAGCAGCTCCACCGGTAATGTCCTGTGTGCTCTAGGAGCTTCTCTCGTTTAAGGTTTTTAGGAGTCTCCAACTTTGCGACTCAGCCTTTCTTCTTAGTGTCGTTGAACAGTAATTGTATTCTGCGACCTGTCTTAGAAGTGCAACGTCTCAGCCATATTTGTCGAGATGTCTTTGGTATCGCCCACTGATACCTCGTGGGTCTGCTGATTTCTTTGTACTTTCACCGTGTTCACTTTGTCGACATAAGAATTGTTAGTCCTTATTTCGAACCCTGGATCAGCCGCTTCCGTCGCGATTATCGTAGTGGCTTTTTTTCGTTAGTTTCCTGCTTATCAGGGGCGTCTGACGGTATTCTCTGCTTTTTTAGTGAATTCGGTATAGCAAGGCCAACTGTTCTCTGTTTATCGTCAATCTTCACTGTCGTGCTCGTTTTTATTGCCGTTAAGAACTATCCTGGTGTACTGTTACCATAATAACTAATATTGGTTACATCTTCTTTGTGATATTAGTACACTTTTTTGGGGTTTTCTATCTTTTTTTTGTTTTTTATAAGAGCGCTTTTGTTTCACAGGGTCCTCCCTCCCAGGTATGTATAGTCGTCGTTTCAGTTCCATGGTCATCTACGCAATTACTACCGTGCCAAGCAAAAAACTCAAAACCATCGCACCCGCTGGCCCAAAGCGTCCATTCCAGTTCCTTATCAATAACATGTTCTAGGTCGTTCAGTATCGTTACCTTTTTACTTTTCGACGGCCTCCATATCCCATGACGACGTCGCTCTCCAAATAATTCTGGCCTTCAAGAGTGTTCTTGTTGACCAGCATTCCACTTGCAGAGAACCTGAACTATGGAACCAATAGGATGAGGTTGGGTGAATGCGTCTAAAAGTATAACGAAGCAGTCAATAACTACCGAACTTCTCTTGAGAGAGGTCGTCAAAGAAACTATTGAGTTAGAGAATATCCAACATAGTCGACGCATGAAACTACCATGAAAAGGCCACAGTACTGTTAAATAACTCACAACCGAACCTGTACAAATCACAGGGTATAGGAAATAAGACATGCAGCAAACAAATTGGTAGTGACTTATCACAACGAGAAGTCTCTAGTTTATCGGAACACTTTAGTCGCTAAACTAAGCACTATGCATTCCAAAAGATGACTATTTCGCCCATGAAGGAAGATCATACCAGAATGTAAGTCCTCATACTAGAAATGAAACAAACACCACAGGAATCATCACCTACACGGTATCCAAATAAGCAATAATAAGCACCCAAAAGGACAGCGTATTTTTTTGCTTAACATAGAACATTGTTAAAACCAGAACGACCGAGCTCTTGAAACAAGCAGCAGATATAGATACGGATTCAGTGAATTACAATACGGGTTCAGCGGGTTATCACACGACAAAGTTTAACATTAAAAATTTTGCAGTAAACATCCAATTTTGTTGCACATCTGGCAGATGGATCACCAGCGCAGCACTTAAATTTTTAATATAAAAATATTGATATTCTAACAATAAATCAAAAATTATTACACCTAAAATTTTCATCACAATATAAGTTATAGGAATACAAAAGACCCATGTAAATGAAAAACTTGAAACATGGTCCTCACGCTTCCAGCTAATTGGCTTATCAGAATTCAAAAAATAAAATGGCATATTAATTTTAAAATCTTGAAAACTGAACGAATGACATGCTTTTGAATATTAATATTTTAATATAATAATATTAATGTTATTAATATTTAATATATTAATTTTTTTTGTTGTTGTTTTTTTGGTAGAGAAAAACCACCAAAACTGCTCCTAACTATCGCATCAAGACCTATTCCGGAGTATTTTCCGATCAAAAAAGAGACACCGAACAATGATGAGAAGCTTCGTTTCTTCCATGACTGGTCGCCTGAAACCTTTAACTTATTCCGTCGCTGCTCGGCTCCTTCATCCAAGTTCTTGTGTGGCAGCAACTAATAGCACAGATTCGAAAATTGAAGATGTGGTCGTATGAATACTTTCCAAGAGCGAGTAATAGGTCGAATTCCCAATACTTCCGCATATGTACACAAGACCGCAAAAAAGATTTACTGCTTCGTGACCAATTCCTCAAACACGCATTAAAAAACAAAACGGCAATTAATTTCACATGAGTTCTGGATCAATGGGACTTTCTTTGCTGTCTCGTAAGCTCGATTGCGCGAAAGAGACATCGCTTTAGCACTCTTCCCAAATCACATTTGCACAAATTAGCGAAAATATCGAGACAAACTCTTGAGACAAAACAAAAATATCGAGACAAACTCTTAAACGAAGTGACGGGCAGTTCCATGTCCATACTGCCTATGAGTTTTTTTGGCAAAGCAAGCAGATATCAATTCCACATCATTTTCCACTTTATTTCGCTTTCCTCGCAAATTGCGTTATTTCAAACGACTGGGGTGAGTATTATCGGACTTGCTTCCTTTTCTACCACTCATTGTGAAAAACGAAATACTGATGAACGAACCGATGTTTGAAATCGAACTGATTTAAAGGTCTGTTAGAATCTCCGTTATGAAACCGAGATATAACCAACTGTTTAATCTTTTTAGCTTCGAAATGTTTTTCTCTCTCACTCTTCTCCTCTGCTGCCTTCTATACATACAGCATTGGTGTGCGTTGCATTATTTCAGATAAAATTAAAACCATTATACTCGTTTTGTAACCCATTTCGCTAATTATTCTAGTAAAAAAAGCGCTCCGAAGAGTTCACCTTTAACGGCTGTAACTTTCCAACGACTTCGAACATTTTGTTTGGGAATAAATTTATACAAAAAAATTAATTTTTCAACATAACACACGATGGGACTGCCTTAACATATTAAAACTCGGTGACAATCAGTTTGAATGTGTTGTTCACTATGAAAACTCATGGCTTCATTGCGATTTTCTACTTTCAAAAACGGTGTGCGCTCACATGTGAACGGTATGGTTACTTTGCCGCCTTGTCCCTTGCACTGCGTTGATTTTGAATATTCAATGTCTTAAAGCTTCACATCGCAAAAGAATAGTATTTGATTCATTGCGAAAGATCGTTACCATTTAATTTTCTTAATCCGATCCGAGGATATTGTCCTGGATGAATGACAGTTTACACTAAGTAAAGTCTTGTCAAATTTGCCACTTAGACCCATTTTCCTTACTCTGACTCAGACAGTCATTACGAACTCGCCGACATTTAGTTAATAAGATCGTCGGATATCCGTTATATGCAGACATTATGACTGGTGCGGACATTTTGACTGGTGCGGAATGTCAAGTGTTATGAGCAAAATAAGCACATATAGGCTGATCTAGATAAAAGTTCAAATAAATGAATATTTGGTTCTTCGTTCATTGTAAATTATGCTTATAAACAGCGAAGTATGCAACCAACATATGAAATATTTGAAGAAATATATACTATGTGGCGTGCAATTACATAATATTAAAAGTTTATGTACAAAATTCTTAACAAATTGTAATCTACTGTTTTAAAAACAAAGGGGAATAATATAATACACTGCCTTTTCCAATCGATAGTCAGATAATCCATGTAAATGTACCTCTTAGTACACTTGGATATTGTACACATGTTCTGCAAAAAACATTGCAACCATCAATTGGGATGTGAGTAAATAAAACAAATAACACACATACGTGGATAGTGGAGACTAAGTCAGTTTACCATGCAAAGACATGTGCTTGTCAATAACATCAGCTTCAAAGCTTGACATGCATGATGTAACGACATTTTAAATTTGATGTTTTGCAGTGTTTTTCCACCTAGCAATGAGCCTGAAAATACTTTAACATACATCTGTAGCAAACTACACGAAATTTCAATTTAAAAGTAAGGTAAAACTCATATGCATATCACAAGTTTGAATTAAAATCCTTGCAATTTTTTGAAATGATAGATCATGGAAATTCGAATTCTGCTTATTTGACCCTAGCAACGTTCTTTTCAATCTACGTCGAGAGCCTTAAATGTGGAGAGAATATGCTATATAAAATTTAATCTTTAGTATCCAAAAATAACCGATGTTTGTGTGGGTGAAAAAATTTAAATTAGACGTGTAATATTAATGAACTCTTTAAGGTTTGGAGATGAATTAGGGAATTTTGGCTTCTATCAGTGAATGAAATTTGTAAAGCAAAGCAACTTTATCGGGAATTTGAAACGCTTGTTCCTCACCATGTTCCTCAAACAGCCGCACAACCACTATAAAAGTATTTATTTGCAGTAAAAGGACACAAAATCATTTTACTCTTTAAGGATTTGAAAACTGCAATTCAGGTACAATTTAACGTTTGATTGTTTTCAAAGACTTTGACCTCCTTCTACGACATATTATGATGGATTAAATAAATATTAATATATAATTTTGGAGTAAAATCTGTTAGTATAAATATCCCTAAAAAGGGATTTTGTGATATCAGAAAATAACTGACACTGAAGAAGGGAGCAACTTGATTCCGAAATATATGTCTGTCAAAATAAACACAAAAACATAGCACTTCAGAATGGAAAAACAAACATCAAGGATACTGTTACAGAAACTTGTGTCTCAACGAAACAATTAGGAACCACGTGAAATTCAATATATTATATATATCAGAACTTTGTACATTTTTGTGGATATCAACGAAATACGGTAAGTTATTGCATGTTGTACTATAACTGTTCAAAGAACAGCCTTTGCGAAATTTGAATTGGTCAGAACGCCACATATTGTACATAGGGAACCGAAAAGGGATGCCTTACTGGTGTATGTCAAAATTTGATGGCCTTTTTCAGCTTATTGTGTATTTTAAAAAGGTGGTCAAAACATTGTGAATGAAGTGTTTACTTACGGAAAACTACATTTCATGGCGGTTTCAGAAGAGCTTCAAATTTTGGAACAGTAGTACCAACGATGCGTATTCCAATCCATAATAGTCAATGCCAAAGGTGACTTTCAAATTGGTGATTTCAATCAATGGAACGCGTATTTAACAGGAAGAGCCACACTGACACAAGGAGACACTATGGAGCAATATCAACCAATAGATTATGGCATACCATATAAGAACATTTGCAACTATTTGAAACAGTAAGCTGAGCAGGAAACGGTGTCTAGTACAACTTCTGGAAGCAGAACAAGGCTCACCGATTTAACACATGTAATTTATTATTTCAAACATTTTTATTTTGATATTTATTTGCCTATTTTGAAAGTCCTTAACGCAATGCGAGTGGCGCTGGACAAAACTGTCTATAAAGTACAGTCAAGCCAAATTCACCCGCAAAAGGGCACTTGTTTGTTTAGGATAGTAGTCGTGGCTTCGTTCACTTTAAGTTGCTAAGTCCCGAACAATTTTTCAATGGAAATCTTAACCAAGGATCATTAGATTGCGGTTATCAATAATTATTACAAAATTATTAAAAATGTCTGGCAACATTGTCAACCGGAAAGAAGTCATTCTGCAGTACGATATTAGAAAACCGGATTAAGTCGAGCGAAACACGGAAAATATCAATAAATTGAGGTCGAAGACATTTCTTTACCCATCATATTTGTTAACATTGTGTTTAAATGCCCCCATGTAGAGCAACTATGCGATTTCTAATTGCTCTCGTAGTTCAGCTTTCACTTCAAAGTCAAAGTCAAAAGCGCTTCATTTAATATTCATCGTTTTAATTTTTCAAGAATATAAAGCTGATTCTAAACAATAAAAATAAAGCATGCCTGCGCGAAGGGCTGCTCCCAGAGTGATGAAAGGTGGTGAGACTTGTGCTCATTACGAAGGAAAAAGGGGATCCCGAATCGCCAGCTGCATACCGCCCACTCTGTATGCTTGACACGGTCCGAAAAGTTTTTGAAAAACTTATCAGGGGAAGACTCCCTGACGTGATTCGTATTGCCGGGGATCTATCTCCACGGCAGTATGGCTTCAGAGCAGGCCGCTCCACCATCGATGCAATTGGAGAAGTAGTGAGTGCGGTCCAACGTGTGTAGTCTCACAGTATTTCCACACGACGGGTCGTCCTGCTGGTTACTCCGGATGTCCGAAATGCATTTAACAGCGCTAGATGGGTGGATATTCTGGAATCACCAGAAAAGCGTTTTCAAGTACCAGGGTACCTGATGCGTATTCTCAGGAACTATTTGAAGGACCGCAGCCTACTTTACGACTCGAAGGAGGGTAGGCAAAGTACAAATCTTACTTCAGGTGTCGCTCAGGGTTCTATCCTTGGCCCGGACCTGTGGAACATCTCCTACGATGGACTCCTGCAGCTTGAACTGCCGGATGAGTCATGTTTGATCGGCTATGCGGACGATGTCGCGGCGCTGGTCGCTGGACGCACAGTAGACCATGCACAACTCTGACTCAATGCGCTAATGCGGAGGGTAATGGACTGGATGACCGCTCACGTATTAAAGCTGGCACTGAAATAAACCGAAGTGGTCATCGTAACGAAGAAGAAAATCCCCAGAGTACGGCCTATCAGTATAGGGGACGATCTGGTCGAATCGAGATCAGCAGTAAAGTACCTGGGCGTCCTGATTTACTCGAAGATGAGTTTTTCCCAACAAATCAGGGCAGTCGCTGACAATGCTGCAACACTCACCCGATTAATGGTCAACATAGGGGGGCCCACCACATCAAGGAGACGACTCTTAATGAGCGTTGTGCAGTCGCTTCTACTCTACGGATCAGAATTGTGGGGCAACACTCTCAGCAAGGAGTTACACCTGAAGCGTTTGGCATAGGTGCAGAGACAAGGAGCATTGCAAATCGCATGCGCATACCGAACGGTCTCCGGGGCGGCAGTGCTGGTAATCGCAGGGTGATACCCATCACCCTCCTTGCAAGAGAGCGCAGAAGTATTTATTTGCGCAGAGGCGAAGATCGAAGAGAAGAAATCACCAGGGAAGAGAGACGTCGCTCTTTCAGCGATTGGCAACAGTCTTGGGAGCAAGAAACAAGGGGAAGGTGGACTGCACGTCTGATCCCTGACCTGAGGCCGTGGTTCAGTCGAGTGCATGGTGAGACTGATTTCTACTTGACCCAGCTCTTAAGCGGGCACGGTTATTTTCGGTCCTACCTGTACAAAATTGACAGAGCATGGTCTCCTAACTGTGTGTTTTGTGGAGGGGAACCGGATGACGCCTGTCACACATTCTTCTACTGCAAAAGGTGGAGCCAGCAGCGAGGGATCCTACTCAGCGAAATCGGAGAGCTCTGTCCAGAAACTATCGTCGGAATAATGCTGAAAACAGTTGACAATTGGAATCACGTGGCGCAATAATCTCGGGTAGTGCTGATATTGAAAAAAATTTTTGGAGACCTGGGAGGCATCGGGGATGGATGGATCTCTTTCCTAGCACTTCCTTCCTCTCCCGTCCTTTCCGTTAGAGAAGAGATTTCCATAATCCGAAGGCGCCTCTAGGCGTAGGAACACGAGGCCTAGCCCGAAGTAATGTATCAAACGGTTCCAGGCTATGTTCTCAGGTTGACAGGGGAGATGTTTAGTGCGTAGTCCAAGAACATTTTGCGTCTGGGAGTCCCACATTCAGGGCGTAAACAGCCTTCACCTCCCTACCACAAAAAAAAAACAATAAAAATAAGAAAACAACTTAATGGCCCCAATGGCTCTCTAAATTTAAACAAGAACATGATGAAAAATGAAAAGAACAAAATAACAATATCAAATGCAATTTGATTAAAATTATTACTTATTTTAATATTCAATTGGAAAAAGGAGAAAAAAACCAACCAACAATATTCAAAAATCAATTATAATGTTTTCAGCTTTCACTTGTACCCATATACACACAGTCGTAAGTGATTGCGGCTTTGACTTCGACTAACCAACTCGTCATGACAATTCGCATGGCATTCAGGGATTCTATATGACTTCGCATACGTCTCGTCTATTTTGAGCAATACGTCAAAGGGGCTGTGAAATGCGTGGTTCTTGCCTGTAATTTCTGCTTAACCGGTCCTAAAGCTGGTAGAAACAAAAGAGAGATGCACAGATAAGTTTTTGAGTGAATTGAATTACCAGAAGTTTCTGAAAATTGCACTTTTCAGCAATGACATTTGTGTGATGAAAATAAAAATATCGGTTAACGGTCGTGATGAAGAGAGCCATACTGTTTGACAGTGATGGTTGATGAATGATAACAATAGAGCAAAGCAGAATATCTTATTGGATATGATATAACTATTAATAAAACCCCGATTTAACCATGGCCGATTACAGTAGTGGAACAGGAGCAAAACATCCGCATTCCTTCCTGCAGGAACCAAGGCCTGAAGGGTGCAGTTCATCACAAAACTCTCTAGACTTACCTTTTATTGTCAGTGCAAACTCTTTGACAGAACAAGGCACGCGTAATAATCCATTACAATTCCACTATCAGACTTTCATTTTTTACAACCACTGAACCACTTTTTTAGTTCAAATTCTCCTAAAATGTCAATAATTTATACGGAAATATCGAGACAATGATGGTGATTCTAATATTGATTGAAAATAAAAAGTCGATTAAAATATATGAGCTTCAATTTCACACTAAAATCGACATGACTTTCCGGTCTCCTAATACATTTAAATATTTATTTTGAAATCTTGAGATCTGTAAAAAAATTTTCGTCAATTAAGTTATTTTTATCTCTTACAAACTCGTCAACCGGGGGTTCAATTCGAAAAATTGTTATAAATTTATTATAGTTTATCACTGCCTACGTTAAAAATAGTAACCGATAATCAGTTTTCATACTATCAAGAGTACCAACTACTCAGAATTTCCAGTCAGAATAAACATCGGTATAGTTATATAGAAATAATGTCCACTGAAAAAGAATTTTTAAAGTTTACGATTAATTTGTTGGTTTCGTTGCGATGACTAGAATGATGATACTACAAGGATCTCGGAAAGAGTTTTTAGTTGTTACGTCCAAAACGCCTCCTCGAAACGAAAAATCAAGAACCGCCGGAATAAAAAAACAAAAAACAAATTGGGCGATAAACGATTGAAAAAATCTCAAGTTTTGTTTTCGCCGTTCATTTGAGACGGCATACTTTTTATCTGAATTTTGAAAAAACCTCAACCGAATTCTATACTTCACTTCGGCGAGGACTCTTCCAAACGCTTTGTGTTTTCGGAGTAGAAAATTGTGGCGAAGCACTTAAACATCTGCACGTAAATCGTCAAGAGGTTTCTATACGCAGAACTTACAGATTATTTAAGGATTTCTGTATACCAAACTAAATTTTCATGTCAAAATTTCTCTTAATGATTGCGAGCTACTGTATTTAAACACTGAGATATAAGCACTCGAAATGACAATTATCTAACACGAAACCTCGTTCATTTCGTTGCCTTGAAAACGTAGATACATAATGCGTTAAGCCTCAGTCCATAGCAAAAACACAAAGCAGCCATCTCACCCTCTGGCGGCTTCTGATGATTGGACCCACATCCATTTTTAAAGCAGGACTGCTGATATTTAATCAGTTTCAAAGGACTTTTTCTGATAGCAAGTGGCTGCCTATATTTCACACAGATTTTGTGCGTGACTTCTAGATCTTGTTTAAATTCGGGATGGTTACAGGTTATTATTGTCACTTAAAAAGTATCTACATATTATATGCACCTAGATTCTACATAAACACCGCTTTACTGTAACTTTTAAATTCTTGTTTGTGCTGGATGTATTTTTTTTTTTAATCACACACCTGTCACTTACCACCCCGGACTTCATTGATCCATCAGCTTATCCGTATTTTCGGTCTATATTTTAAAAAGTGTTTTCCCGCTTTTCTCTTTTCCCTTCTTTGAAAATTTGAGTTCTGAGAAGACCAAATTTGCCTACTCGATGATGAGTAAAAAGTTTACAAGGTTTTGCAGCTACTATATTGATGGTCTTATATCATCTTTAACTGTCAGGTATCATACTTTAGTGTTTGCCCTTAGCATGAATGTAGCCCAGAAATGTTTGGGAAATTATTGCTGGCTGGACCCTTCGGTCTCGTCAAGTGGTCACTTCACATAAAAGGACCCTTTTCCAACAAAAATTGATTCCGAAGAACCGTTCACGCGCAAGGTGATATGCATTAACTTACTTAACTCGGAAACTCGGAGCTCAGACCATCTGTCAGATGAGGAGGAGGTCTAACTAACAATCTAACTAACTAAGGAGGTCTAACTAACAATCCCAACTCTCATTTGTAGATAATCATCTTCAGCAAGCTTCGGAACATATGTAGAAATTTCCCCTAAACATTTTTAATAAAATATGGGCAAGTGACTCTTGCATACAAAAATATACAGGATCTGCGAATGCCAGTTAATTTGGCATTCCTTATGCGTATGGGTTTTGAACGTACAGTCGTAAATCTTGTTTTCGGTATTTTTTTCCACAACTATACAATGTTCTACATATATAATTGGTATCTAAAACTACTTATCCTTTGATACCAACTCGATTTTATACTGTAAATCTATAACATACATACTGTAACCATTTTATTTACTGATAATTTTTTTAGTACCAGTAAGCTGGACCACTGAAAAAAACTGAAATGCATTCGGACTAGTGAAAGGCCAATAAAAATCCTGTCATTTCCTTTTCCAGAAAAAGAAAATTTCGTATAACGTTTCCAGTTTTCTTTAGGATAAGCGCAAAATCTATTTGATTGAATACTTTGGGGTTGAAAAATTCACACATTCTCTTATGAATTTCCCAGTACAATAAAAAGGCAGTATCAAATTGTTCTTCCTGTCTGGTGTATATTTAAGACTGTTGAAGTTAATAGTGCTTAATTCTTTGGGGATGATTGTACTACTGCAATAATAATCATTTTTCTTTTATGGGGTAAGCTAATTGTAATGCGCTCATCTTTGTGAAAAATTGTGATAGATAAAACCATGTCTTTTTAGTTCATTGATACTTACTCTTTGAGAAAATGTTAAGGAAGAGGTTGATGAGAGCGATATTTTCATACAGTTGTCGATTCTCAAGTCGAAATATAACTAGTAGTAGATGAAATTCAACCTGGAACTGCCAAAACAGTTAGCAAGTCGTAAAAGTAGAGTTAACTGGATTCATGGTGGGGATTAAAATATTTTTATGATATAAAATTAACAAACAAATTCTTTCGTCATTTTATAGAGTTCAACAACATGCATGATAATTACCTATTCACAAAAATTACAACAACACTGAAATGCAGGCTATATTTGGTTTAGTGAATTAGCGTATTTGAATGCAGTTTTATTCCTTTTTCTCTGCTTCCTGAAAAAATCGCTTGACAAGCAGTAAATTGTGCCTTAGATGTTTTGTATTTTATCATTTAAGTAGTCTCTACAGAGCTGTTTCTTATGAGTGTTTAAGGAATTTTTCATAAAACGTAGGACTGCTGGTTCCAGTTGATATTACTTTTTCCTAAAAAATAGGGTAATTATGTGACAGATGAGGAGATACCATGTCTCCCAAGTTTCTTATCTGAGATGGAAATGTTTACATGATTTATTTGTCTTGACTTTTTTCCTTGAAAATTTTGAGTAACAATAATATTTGTGTGTATGTTATAAGAAGGGTAAAGCCGCTGTAAGAGGAAGAATTGTGTTAATATGGTTTTTTTAACATATTCTCAACTTTTTGAAATAATGTTTTGCCATATTCGATACCAATTAAGCATTTTGAACTAAATGGCATCTCTCCCACAAAATGCCACCTTTTGATGCTAACTTTTGCAAAAGTAAAATCTTGTGTAATCTTTGGAATATTTTCAATTGTTTTAAAGAAACCGAGAAAATACGTTCGAAATAATAGAGTTGTCGGAGGCAATGGACTGAGAAAAATGCAATCTTAGCCAAAGTAAGAGAAAGTTAAAAACAGTGATATTTCCAAAAAAATTAAGCCCGAAGGCGCTATGGCATACCGATCTGTTTCCTTTCTAGGTGGCTCAAGAGAGGCAATACTGATAAAATCGTGCTAGGCCCTCAAAGTTTTTTATTCTATGCTGTTTCGAATATAAGATGTATGGTAATTAATGCAAATTACATGTTGTTCTAGCATGTCTCGGAAAAGCAAACGAGAAACGGTTAGCTTCGTACATTAAACGCCTAGCTAATTGTAGCTTTGCTCCTGATCGAGGCACCATTCGTTCACTTGCTTATCAATACGCCGAGAAGCATGAAAGAATAAATATTCGAAGGAAAAGAAATGGCAGTGCAACATTGGCTTTCTTCCTTCTTCGAAAAGGTGACAGATATTTGGGTGGTTCAAGCAGAAGGTCTATCGATTGCTAGAGCTCAGGGTATGAATAGGGAAGATCTTGCTGCTTTTTTACTGTCTTGCAAGAAGAAATGGAGAAAAATAATTTAACAAACAAGCCTGAAAATATCTTCAATGTCAATGAGAGTAGGATCCAACTTATTAATAAACGTGGAAAAGTTTTAACAATGAAAAGAGCTAATTACGCCTCAGGAAAAGGGAGATACGATTTCTTTGGTTGCTTGTTGTAGTACAGAAGGCCGTTTATTACCACCAGTAAAAACCCGAATTTGCTGTTGGTTTACTCAATGGGTCCAACGTTTATATGAACAAAAAGTCATCTTATATTAATTCAGACCTATTTATGAGATGGTTACTGGAATATTTTCTGTCCAAAAAACCAAAGACTCGAAAACAATTTTGGTTTTAGACGGCCGCACTTCCCATTCTAATTCCAAAGACCTTTTGGGCATAGCGAATGAAAATTATGTAATGATTATATGTTTGCCAAGTCCTACCACACAATACCATACAAAATGGTGCGCACTCTTAAACGTGGTCGCCACAGTTAACTGGTTAAACCTTTAAATACCTCTTTTAATCCGAAAGCGGCCAAACTTGTAATCATCAGCAAATTATAATCATTGTGTAAGAGAAAGTATACGAAAAAAGAATCAAAAGAAGCTATGATCACACTGTTGGCATTTCTCCTATACTGCATGGCATCTCCCCCATACTATGTGGGCGAGATAACCATTTGCTGACTTACGTTTTTTCGTTTTTTAGTTTTTTATTTTCTTGTCAAAAGACAAAAAGTTTATGATCTTAACATGTAATATCAATGAATCTGTCAAATAAAAATCAAAAGATTGAAATAATTAACTAAATTGTATTTATTAGACCTTTCTACAAAAATTATCTCTCCCACTTTTACCGTAACCATACCCAGAAATTGATTGATTGATTTTTTAAAGTTTAAGGAGGTACATTTTAGTGATTTTATCGCGTGAAAATCTTTTTGCTTCGAACTCCTGCAATTACAACATATTTAAAAATCTTTTGTGCTAGTCTTGCGCTTTTTCCCAAAGAAGCTCTTTTTCGAAAATCTGTAAACCATGATCAACAAGTATAAGCTCTTGAGTAAGTTTAAAACATTAAGACTTTGAAGGATGCACTTAGATTCAATGGTATTTGCAAACAAAATATATTGGAGATAGGACATGAAGATACGAACGAATAACTCAGGAAATGTTATACGCCCCTTTTAGTGTATTAAAATTTGTTAGTGATAATCGAGTTTTGTGGTAGTCATAGAATAAATATTTACAGTTTTTGATAAAAAATGAAATTTGAGTTTAAATTGATGTAAACTGCTTAAAACCATTTACATGAAGAGCATGAAAAGGTGCCCCAAACATGTATAGTTATATATGTATTTTTATTATACACAGTGTAACCTCTATATAACGACACTGAAGGGACTGTGCATTTTATGGCGTTATAGAGAGTTGTCGTTAAATAGAGAGAAGAAAAATCAGAATTAGAAAAATAAAAAGTTTATTGCAGAGTAGTGTTTGTAGTTATGTACATGCAAAAGAATCTTATGCTATGGCGTATAGTCTGTTATTTTTGTCTGACGTCTTTTGCTGGACCAGTAATTTTATTATGTTTTTTTACTTATTTTATTCATATCTAGCGATATTGAGGCATCCTGGTGATAAAGGAAATAATTTTCCAATAATTTAGCTGCTTTCAGAGCTTCTTTAATGCTTGGCGGAGGCTCAGGCTCATCTGTTTCATCTTCATCTCCTTGCTCTTTATCCACAGTTTTTCTCACTGAATCTAAAATTTCTTTGTCTGTGAGTGAAGCCGTGGTAAGCAGGCAGTCGTCTACTTCGATGTAGGTTTGAAGATTTACCGTATTTGCAGCCGTGTTAAATTGTTGAATCCACTCAGTTAATAGAAGTTCGTCGTCACTATCAAACTCAGATTCTGTTTCCACCTCATCACTCGTAGAATTGGTACAAAGTCCAGCATGTCGAAAAGAGTGCTGTATAGTTGTGGTTGTCACTTCTTCCCAGGCTTTAGATAAAAAATTTACTGCATGGAGCATATTGACACAAGTTTTACCCTCAGACTCAACTAGCTCCATCAATAATTTCCTTGTGTAGTGACCCTTGAGGCTTTTGATCACACTCTGGTCCATTGGCTGTAAGACACTAGCCGTATTTGGAGGAAGGAATGCCAACTCTATGTTTAGAAGGTTTGATATAAACGGGTGGGTTGGGCAGTTGTCAAAAAGAAGTAAAATTTTTCGTCCCTTTAATTCTGCATCCCACTATCGCACTTCTTCTTCTAAAAGTTGACTGGTCATCCAAGCTGATTTATTAGCTTTATATGTCACTGGCAATTTTTTAATGTTCTCAAAACAGCGCGGATTTTTCGATTTGCCTATTACCATTAGCTTTTTTTTTCTATGCCATCCATATTAGCAGCCACAAGCACCGTAATACGTTCCTTGGAAAGCTTTCCTCCCACACACTTTTCCCCTTTAAATTTCAAAGTTTTATCTGGCGTCAACTTATAGAAAATTCCTGCTTCATCAGCATTGAAAATGTCACTTGGGGCGTATTTTTCTGTGAATTTTGACCACACTCTATTAATCCAATCGTAAGTCATATTCGTATCAACACTTCGTGCTGCCCCACTTATTTTACCATAGTTGATATTATGACGTTGCTTGAATTTTCCGAGCCATCCTTCTGATGCTTTGAAAGAAGTTAAATCAAGTTCTTCAGCAAAATTCTCCGCCTTAGCTTTCACGAGCGGCCCCGAGATAGGCATATTATTCTGGCGCTGCCGGTTAAGCCATGATTGTATAGCTTGATTCAAATCTTCGTATTTGGGTCTCTTTAATTTTTTGGAAGATTTCCCCTCGCCCTCAGCTTGGAGAATTTTTTCTTTGTTTTTCCATATTGTAGACACGGTAGAGCGACTAAATCCAAAGCGTTTGCCAACATCACTTATTTTCTCTCCCGTTTCTATTGCGCGTATCAGTAAAACTTTTTCGTCAATACACAGTGGTTTTCTTTTACTAGCCATGTTTACAGCTTGAAAGTTTGTAAGAGACTGGGAATAATGATACATAGATAAGGTATAGATAATTTATGACTCGTACTTATTAGTCATGGTCAAAAACAGTCTACACGTGCAAGCAATCCGAATTTGTAAACAAAAGAATGAATTTCTTAGAAAGTTCGGTATGCATGATGCCGACAGTATAGTTTATTGAACGTTAAAGATTTTCAAAGCAATAACTTTACATTTAATTCTCATTTGTCATCTTAGAAAGCTTGAATATCTGCGGAATATGCAGAATAGATATTCGGATTCGTCTTCAACCTTTATCGAGCAGCTACGATTTTCTTCATCAAAAAATTTCAATTTCATTTGATTGCTGTCTGCTTAATGAATAGATATTATCTAGTTTGCAGATCCAGCAGGATGGACCGAAATTATGCTGCTTAAAGACAAATGTGATAGGTTGTTCCCATATTTTACATACTTTTTTCGTAATAGTATTATTTTCATTCATTATTTGAGATCGCGTTGTTGAAATGGTTTTTGTAAATATCACGCTTTATTTTCGTCAACATAATTTCAAAAGTACATTTTGGTTCCAACATTCAAGATCGTAATACATACCTTAACATCAACAAATATCTATATATAATACTTAAGAAACATATATATATATATATATATATATATATATATATTTAATGTTTCATGGGCTTGTATTCTTAACAAAAACGTTTTACTTACTTACTTACTTACTTACTTATTTACTTACTTACTTGCTTACTTACTTATTTACTTACTTACTTGCTTACTTAATTACATATGATCTAATCAGGTCTATGTTCCGTGGTCTCTTAGAAGCTTGGACACTTATTTAAATTCACATCAATTATAAAATACTGACATTTGACTGAGCCTCAGAAGCAAAAAATGATTGCAGCATCAAATTTCTGATGTCCCTGAAATTATAACTTATTAACATATGTCGTATAAGTACCACCATTAAAAGTATAAATCAATAAAATATAATTGAAAATTATACATTTTGAATCAAGAGTTGTGATGTATTTTCAATAAAATAAAATCATGATAATATATATAATTAATAATAAATAATGAAAAAAAATTGGGGCAATCGATAGGTCGCACCTGCAGCGAAATAAAGGAACAAGATTAAAGAAGGGTTATTTGAAAATACAAAGGCCGCATATTGGCGGCCGAAGAAAGTTACTTTCAACCGACTAGTTCACCGCGTGGGCGTGGGGTTAGGACATTATTTAAGCCCTAATCCTTCCATGTCACATATACATACGCACACAAACAGAGAAAGAACTTATTCCTTCATATTAGATTCATAAATAAATAAAAAGGTGTAATGGATTTGGTCCCTTTCGTCACGACGACGACTAAGGACTGAAGTCGGCCTCGCACCGACACTTGGACGTGCAGTCCTCGAGACGTGGCAACGAAATATACCCCAGCGGGTCAACCTTTCGGCCACTCGGAAATTCACTCGCGTTGGTGGCTGCTGGCGGACTA
The DNA here is from genome assembly GCA_954870665.1 of Stratiomys singularior. Lineage (NCBI taxonomy): Eukaryota > Metazoa > Arthropoda > Insecta > Diptera > Stratiomyidae > Stratiomys > Stratiomys singularior. The sequence continues at coordinate 78,247,303 of OX940877.1, read as the reverse complement.
GCCCAGTGCGGCGAGGATTATCGTGGGTCGGACCCAAGTGAACTTCCGCTCTTGGTTTCCATTTTGAACCAGCCACCGAAAAAACCCGATTTTTCCTATGCGACGTTTCGAAATATTATACTTTACTTGAAGTTATTTTTTTGATATATCATTCAAAATCCAAATACACCCGACGACAAACGCGCATTCGCGAACCGATATACCGCGGTGCCTAAAAACAAACTACTTTATTTTTGCGACCGTCAAAGAATTGAAAACCGAACAAGTAGTCCGCGACACGACTACCACTTACTCCCGATTCAAACCTACAGCACCGCGGAACCCGAGCGACGAAACACAATTTTGGACCTACATCCTCATGCACTTACCTTCGCGCCATTTCCTACTGAAAGAAAAATGGTTGCTGGAAGGAAAGAATGTGGTTTTTTTCAGCACTTCATTTTATATATTTCTTTTTTTTTCCAAATACAACATCTTATCCTAGCAATTCTTAACGCTCTTTACAAAAGAAATGGCTTCAATCGAATGAAAGAAATAAAAAAATATATATAGAAAAGCGAGTTAGATAATCAAAATTAAATAAGTTTTATAACTTTGAGTGTGCGTCACGGAACACACATGTGAGAAATAGAACGATAAACTTTTTAAAACTAAATTGTCCAAATAGTAGATTAGAGCAAGTTTAAATGTGTAAGAAATAATCCTAGGTCTTACGAAGGTCTTAAAGTTAACAATTTCTTCTTTTGTTGTTACTTATTATACAAGTAAAAAAAATTTAAGATTGCAATCTAAATCTTTTTTTTTTGTGTACTATATATAATATAATATATAAGTTTCTTCTCAATAGATCTCCTACTCTCTACCTCTCGACTAAAATTATCATTTATTCAAATTTACGTTTTTATGTTTGGGAATATTTACATGTTTTGCTATTGCCACGTCTCTGGACTCGCTATTTATATAAAATCATTTCAAAATTCAGGAAATTAATTGTTAAAACGTTAAGGTATAAAAGATTTTTCATGTCATTTTCGTTTACTTGTATATAAACTACTTGTTTGTTTATTTATTTAATTTCACTGTGACGAAATTTGTATTGTGTGGAAAGATTTTATTTTCGATTTGAATTGCATTTTATTTGCTAAGTAGATAGTAGTATAAAAATTTCTGCATTGAAATTAGAAAATAGTTTGATGTATTTATTCCTTACTGTTGATTTTTGTATTGAATGAAAATTCAGATCTTACATTTGAGTGAGAGAGATGACACATTTTACAGTTCGAGGGAGCAATGTGAAGAATTTAATTCGATATTCAGCTATGCTTACTGTTTTTTTTTTATTTTATTTTTTATTTATTTATTATTTAAATTCTTTAACTATTCTCATGAAATCTTTGTATTTTAATTATAATTCTCTCTGTCTTGCCTTCTAAATAAAATACCAAACATTCAACATTTATAATGGTAATTTGCTTTATGTATGGTTTAACTTTTTGTTTGTTTCATCATTGTTTTCAAGAATACACTACTATGACATTAATAATTCTTTATAAAGCATACATTGCACATACCTACGACTAAGCAAAAATTAAAATGAATTATATTCAATTATTAATTCAGACAAAAAAAATTTAATGATTGAAGAAAAATTAAAAACTTTTGCTTGATTGCTAATCCAATGACCGGGATAATTGTTATATATGTTATAATTGAACAAAAGTAAGGAGACTACGTATTTAACTAAACCTATGGACTTAATAATAGTATGTTGTCATCTTTCACCAACCCAATAATCGTTTCTTTCTTGAGAGTGGATTCACACTAAAACAAACGAGCGAAATCAACTGAACGGTTATAGTGGATTTTCTACCACATGGACAACCCTTAAAATTTTCACTAAATGCGGTGTGCTCACTTCCGAGCAATATTTATAATATTTATGTACTTGCCAAATTGTTCTGCATGCCGAACAGACAGTTGGACGAATTCAGGCCAGGTCAGATATCGAAACTATACAGCACTACATGCAGCTAGCTAGTCCTAGTCCAACATGCAGCTCCTATCCACGCAGTGGATAGACCCAATAAACTCCTTAGGCAGCGAGAACACTAGAAATGACAGGGCGCGATTTAGTCGTAGATGCAACGAGCCCTGGCTGCTGTTTTCGCGATCAAGCACTGCGTTTTCGAGCCTCCTTCGCACGTACTTGGGCTAAAATCACGGATACCACTTGGGTTGGGAATTCGGACCAACTCGTTTTGTTCATCGCCACGTGATTTTCTCCTTGCGTATGACTCTACAACACGACTGCACTTTAACCCGTCGCCGATATTTTTCGCACATTCTCCTTCTGAATAAAAAAAGAGACTTCTTTTTAGTTTTGCCACACACGTTTCGGGGAATGATATTAGAACCGTAGTTGTGCACTATTGACCACTTTTTCTTTTCCTTTTTTTTTGTTATCTATTTTTTCTAAGCGCGTGCTTCACTTTTCGCGGCCCTCGACGAACTCCCCCGTTCCGGAAATAGAAAAACTGTCTTCTGACCTGAAGTGGTCGCCAGGTCGTAGGTCAGCTGACTTTCGACCTGTCCGCTGAACTTTCGACCTCGGGAAAAGATGGTGGCGCCTGCTTCAGGTCAGTAGTCACTACAAAGGATCAAACCACCTGTGAATTGAACAGAGTGCATCAAATCTACAATGCAACATATATAGATCGAGGGTTAATGGTTAGCTTCTAAATTCAAAATAAACACAAATATCTTTTTGTAAATAGTATATTCTATATAAGTCATTTTAAAAACGTCATAATTTAACATAAGGTGCATAAAATTTTTTAAATTCACGTACATTGGTACATTGCAATATTCTTCGCTTTTAGCAGCAGTACCGCTGATTACCTTCAACTCGTCGCCCTTCTAGATAAAACGAAGAGAAAAGTAATATGTTTTTATTCGAATTGCTAAAAATAAACTCCTTGCTCCTACTGATTGCACATCACCGGTAAATTAATCATAACGCAGTATGCCGAAGAATTTGTCCCTTTCCGTTCCTAAAAGTAACAAGTCAAGTGTTTTGGCTACTTACAATATTGGTAGAGGGAATTGTTCTTGTTCCAAAATGTTTCCAGATTCCAATCGCATTTCCCAGTGCAAAGTGATCTGCGCAAACAACTGAATATTTGTTTGTGACGAATCTGTTTCTGCTAATGGCAAAATAAAAAATGTTTTCCTCTACAAAAAGATGTAAATAAAAAACGTACTAACACGAAACGTTACGAAACACTCGCTCGTAACGAGTATTTTTTTATCTATTAACTGTCTCCCACTCCGCGATGCATTAAAATTTCACTCCTCACAACGTACTTTATGTTACACAAAAATTTCACGGTGGTGAATCATCTACGAGAACTTTACAAATGACGTTTAAGCTACATGAAAAGCGGAACTGTCATTAATTGACAGCAGCAGTGATTTGTACCTTGTCTCGTTCTAACGCGTTTTCAATCATTCAATTCCACTCCTACTTAGTAAGATCTACCAAGAGCTACTTGGATGTAGTTCTTGCTTGAATTATTATTACATTTGCGTTAACATTAGCATTATTTCATGAACGTCAACATTCTCTTAAATACTCTTACACCAGAAAAATTATTCTTAAATGCATTTAACTTCACAAAACCTCCGCGATCTTGCCACCGATCTATGTAGTTGTAATCCACAAGCTCTCTATCTTACAAAGTTCACTTTATTTGCCCCATGGTATGTTAGTAACAGTTTCTTTACGTCTCCTCTTCAGACTGTTTGGATTGTTTAGATGTTACGCAATGGATGAACGTTAAAGATTTTCAAAGCAATAACTTTACATTTAATTCTCATTTGTCATCTTAGAAAGCTTGAATAACTGCGGAATATGCAGAATAGATATTCGGATTCGTCTTCAACCTTTATCGAGCAGCTACGATTTTCTTCATCGAAAAATTTCAATTTCATTTGATTGCTGTCTGCTTAATGAATAGATATTATCTAGTTTGTAGATCCAGCAGGATGGACCGAAATTATGCTGCTTAAAGACAAATGTGATAGGTTGTTACAATATTTTACATACATCACTGCGAAAAATTTATGCTTTGCGCAGCAATTGTTATCCTATCATTTCTTGGCTTTTCTTTCTTTTTTTCGAAAATTTTTTGCTTCCAATCAATTTAAAATCTTCCAATTTGAAATTACAAATTAAAATGAACCTGTAGAGTCCCGCCACTGGCTGTAATAACACAAATCTTTCATCGCAACCCTAGAGACCTTCCGGTTTTAACAAATCTTTCGATTTTCTGAGCCAAGTTCTTAGCCAGTACGGTTCTATGGAACGAATTGAAAACCCTGAAGTCCTCCCTTGGAGCCAGTGCGATTTAGCACTCTTGCTCCAATCTTGTCTGTGAGTGTTTCTGCACTCACTATAACCTAAGGTGATTTACTAGTTTCTGTCTGTAATTGATCTGATGGTTGAATAAGTTATTTTGGATCTTTTTTTTCGGGGATATTGAGGAATTCCATGGTTTTGTAAGTGTGTCTCTCTATTTGGTCGAAAATTTGTAGTGCTCTGTCGTGTATCTAGTTTTTCTATTGTGTCGAGTGAAAAGTCCTTGTGTATGTGCACGTTTCTAATGAGTAGTAATGGACAACCCTCCCAGGAAAATATAGTCGGTATATGGTATATGGTAGGGATTGTTTTCCCGCTAGAAAAGGGTTTCCCATTTTCTGAGGACGCCTCTATTTACAATAATATATAGACCAAGCTCCCAGGATTATGTTAAACGGTTCAAGGCCATAACCTCAATTTCTTAGAGGAGGCATTTAGTGATATTTCGTGATTTAGAGAAAGCCTATTGTGTGTCTGGGACGGTGACAGGCTTCGTTTTTATAGCACAAAACAACGCATTTTTACTCGAAAATCAGCAAGGTTCGGTAAGTCTAGGAAACACATATTCGTTAAAATTTCACTTTGCTATAACTAGTTTAAAAAAAGAGGTTTGATGTTATGTTCCTTATCATTAGTAATTTGTTGCTGTTGAAATGTAAATGGGATTGCTTTCATACAATAATTATATACAATAATTGAAAAATATGGAGAGTTAAATAAAAATTAAGTCTGTGAATGACTGATCTTTTGAAAGTGCAAACCGTGCTAAATACTGCTGGAATTCTTCTTTCAAAAATCCTAAATGCTAAGTATTATTATCAACTGACCAAATTTTCACGTTATCGATTCTTAGTTGTACGAAGCGCGTGTTTTCTCAAATTCTTTTTCCGCAATATTTGATAAGGCAATAAAAATGTAGAAATGTAGAAAAAATGTATATAATTTTAATTTTTAAATTTTTATTTTTCAATTCACTTTAGTCGATAGTTCAGAGAGATACCATATTTTTGAAAACGTTGTCACGACTTTGTAAGGAGTATACGTGTAATTTTCGGAGTTTTTGAATTTTTTTGATTATCATTGATACTTTTCACCTCGAATTAACTACAATTTTCTAAATCTGCTTTATAAGTACACAAAACTATAATTGGTGCTTTGCTAACGGTTAAAATTTGGCACTGGTTGACTGTGTATGTATAATTTTTTGTAAGCGTACTTGTAATACTTATTATCATAAATATGGAGAAAAATCCCAAGTTTACATCCTGATGCGTAGCTGCGGATGAAAGTTTTCCTTTCTTTTTCATAATTATGAAAAATGGCTTTGATGAATTTTCGGTAGAATAAATAAAGTATTAATTAAAAGTTAGACGGTATTTACGAAAAACTGTATAAAAAGTAAAGGGTTCATGGAAGTGTTATGCGAAAATCCTTTCAAAGTTTTTTTCTCACCAAAATAATAACGTTGGTTGCTATGAACGGAGCTTTCACAGATTCGTTTCATAGTAACTCAACGGAAATTTGATTAATATTAGCGTCATGAGATTCAAATAGGTCTTTGAAGTATTTTTTTCAGCTTTTCTCAATTCGCTAAGAAAATTTCAACACGAATATATAAAATGCAATGTACTTTTATGATCAAAATATTGTTTCCAAGATATAATATTACTTGGGAAGTACTCGAACGATTTTTTTTTATTTCTGGGAATCTACGCTAACGAAGATTGAGTACTAAGTACTGAGACGTAATGAATCATGTTAGATAAGGACGGCGAAGTGCTTTTCATTCTAGTTCGAAATCTATGAGACATTTTCCTTAGTTCTTTTAAGTGCATACTACTTATCCATGGATCTCACGTTGAGTCCATTACATTAGAATTCTAGAAGGTTTGAATTGTGCGAGAATGCATGGATTACGTTGTTGAATTCTTTCCTTGATTGAATCGTCTATTGTTTTTCATGGTAAGTTATATGTCACAAGTAAGAAATGGCATCGACTCTATTACAACATTAGCCTAACGGTACTAAAGTTGGGCTTTGAATATTGCATAAGATATACGAGTGCATTGCATGAATATTGTATGAGGCGTTATTCAATTGACATTGATACCTCAAAATTGGGTTTTCACTTCGGTTTTCATGTAAACAAGTGCAACTGCAAATCGTTAAAACTATTCAATCTAAAGAATATATAAAAAAGGTTTCTACAACTACAACATATAGAGTCGTAAATAACATTTTTTCGTTGGCCATATCGACGATTATTGAATTTTCCTCGTGAGACGTATAAATATAAAACGGATTTTCTAAATGCACTTGATTTAAGAAAATCATTAAGAATTTGTCATAGAAGAGCTATTCAATCAAAATGCGCTAAATCAGAGAAAGCAAGGCCCGGACTCTAGCGCATGTTAAAATTATTCTCGGGAATAAAGATTTATTATTCGAAGAAGATTTATTAAAAAACATAATTAAAGTTTGAAAGTATAAGCTTCTTGCAATTAATTTCTATTGTTTTTCTATTATGCATCTCATGATTGAGATTTCACGTCGATTCATTACATTGTGATCAATAAAATTTCATAAGGCAAACAAGAAAGAATTGCAAAAAGATACTTAATTTTAGGCAACCATTATTCGATTTGAAAAGATACTAGAATTTAGGCAACCATTATTTGGGTAGTGTAAGCAGATCTGCTCATTTGGTACTGCTTTCTATTGAAAGGGTTTCAAAAATGCAAGATGCAAAGACACAAGTAGATTTATATCTATTTGCATTATGTTTTACGAAAAATGTTTGAGACAGATATTCTTGTTGCACATAAAAATGAGAAAGAATTTACTAATCCAAATAGAATTACATTTCTTTTGGTACATTTTCCGGCAGACCAAGAGTTTGTTCGAGTGTTAACGATGGTTAGTAGCTACGCTTTGAAGTAAAACTTGAGACTTTTAACGATTGTGGCCTTGTATGACATATATACTAATATAGAGACCGAAGGCGAAGCAAGAATCTATAAAGTCTAACAAATTGTAGAGGATTTTAGCACATGGCAAATGTCTTCGATGAAATCTGGCATCCAGGACTAATCCTCAAAATGCATGAACTTCATATTCCACTTCCCAATGATATAAATGATTCATTCATTTCTCGAAGACAGAACCTTTCGTGTCAGGATTGACAATCACCTCTCAAGCATGTGGTCTATCGAAGCTGGAGTTTCGGAAGGATCACCTATTTCACCAATTCTCTACAGTCTATACACCACGACTTTGCCTAGTCTGCCAAAAAACGTTCATTCTGCATTTATTCTTATACGCAGATGATACGTTTACATTCTACACAAATTGAGAAGCATTTCATGACGTTAAAATTGCAGAGCTCCATCGAACCCTCCTTGAATACTTCCAAAAAAGGAAAATGAAACTTAACAAGGACGAAACCCGAGCACTATTCGTCGCTAGAAAGAAACAACAACACCGTTGCTTACTACAAATCGACGGAAAGCATAGAACTTAAAATGTAATAATTGACATACGCCTTATATAGAATGACCAGATACGACAAAAACGGCCAAACCGTATACAAATCCTCGTACCTTTACAACCAATCCTCAAATCCGGCCACTTGAACATGGCCAACAAAACGAATATGCACACAAATAATACGATCAACTATACTCTACGGACTTGTTAACAGACATCGGAGACAAATAAAAAAGCACTAGAGACAATACAGAATAGGGCTCTGAGATGGATTGGATCAATTCTCATTACAAACGGAAGGAGAAAAAAAAGTAAGGAGTGTGTAGTAGTGGAAGATTGTGACTTTTCTGTCAAAGGATTTGAAAGGAAGCAAGAATATCTTGTTTTTCAAGAAGTCGTGACCAATGTCAAAACGCTTGCGATAAGATGCAGATTAGTTTAAACTGCATGATAGTATCATCACTAACGACTTTCTCCAATACTCTGCTGGTGAAAGGCAAGCGAACTTGGTGCTGTGATACCAGGGGTTCGCAGTCATATATGTCAAAAAAATATTAGACCAAATTGAGCGGGCTTTTCGCCGTACTGGCCCGATCCTTGTCGAAATTATTCACGATGAAAAAAGCAGAAAGTTCCCTTTTCATGGAAAAGGAGCAAGACTAAGAAATAAGAAGGATATAAAATTGAAATGAAATGCTCCAGGTTCAAACGAGATCTCATCTGGAATACTGAAAATTGCATTTCACTTTTGTCACGATAGGCTTTAAAGCACATTTAAATCGAAGGAACCTTCCCAGATTTCCCAGAATTCAAGGAGAAAAACGCCCCAGGGCCAGACGGTATACCAGCGGAAGTGATACAGCTTGCACATCAACTTTGCCGTGACAATCTGCTCACCACTTTCAATACCTGTCTTCAGAAGAATTAGATACCTTGGCTTGATGATTGACGCGAAGATGAGTTTTTTCGAGCAGGTTCGAGCGTCAGGGGATAAGGCTTCTGTGCGAGTATTGTCATCGCCTGTGGTTGCCTTACGGCCAAAACGCGGGGACCAACAGGGGTTCTACAGAATGCATGGTGAGACTGATTATTACCTGACGCAACTACTCAGTGGTCACGGGTATTTCCAGTCTTACCTGTATAAGATGGGAAAATCACCATCCCCAACTTGCGTGTTCTGCCGGGGTTCACGCCTGCCACACGTTCTTTATGTATACCAGATAGACAAGACTCCGTTCGCATCTCTCGGAGAAAATTGGCGTGCTCTCCCCAGAAAATTTAACTGGAAAAATGATGCAATCAAAAGACAATTGGAGCTGTGTGTCGTATTACGTACGGACAGTACTTCTTATAAAGAAGGGCATGATGGATCGCTTGGTGAGGGAGGGGGGATCTCTGTTACAGCAATTCTCTTCTCTCGTATCCATCCGTGCAGAAAGATGGATTTCCCTTAACCTAAAGACTCCGGTAAGCGATGATAAATGAGGCCTAGTCCGGTGTAATGTGACAAACCGTTCCAGGCTAGGTTTTCGGTGTGACAGGGGAAGTGTTTAGTCGGTAGTCCGGTAGCGGGAGTCCGGCACTCAGGGCATAAATAGCCTTCACCTCCCAAAAAAAATTATTATTAACTCTGTTGGAGTTATTGTTAAAGTTTTGTTTGTTATTATTTTGATGATCATTTTGTAGTCGATGGTTCGCTGAATTGTTTGGAACCTAAAATTCCGTTTTTGAAATTTTCCTTAAGGCTTTTTCAGGCTTTGTAACTCTATACCTATACCCTTTATATCCTGTTTGTAATAATTCCGAACATACTTGTTTTAAAGTTGCCACATTCTTTGCCATTTCTATGATTTTGGCAAAAAAACTTTTCCACAATGCTTGTCTCATTCATTTAATGAGAGAAATCCACTATGTTTGTAGCACCTAATGCAAATTTGAAATTTAATTTATCTAGAATATCACTTGAAAAACTAAATTATTTATCGTGCCCCTATGATTTATTTGTTATTCTTGTAAAGAGTTCATCTCTTCAAGAAGACTTAGGGTCTTCGCGACGTTAAAAAACCTCAGAGTTGATTTAAAAGCTTTATTAATGTTAATTTTAGCATGATTTTGTTTTTTGTTTTCGGAACATTCCGTCTTTCCCCGTCGCATGGTTGGCATTGTCCACAGACGCGTTTTGGCGGTGCGCCATCATCAGTGTGATGTTTAAATTTTAATTTACTTTAAATTACAACACAATACATTTATTTATGCCTTACAATATAAATACGTGTGATTTTTAATTAATTTTACATTCTCTACACATTTTTTTCAATTAAATGAATATACTAGTCAGCTATACTTTTTCTTTTCTAAAATATAGTATTTTTCGCTCCAACTCTGCGGCTTTTCCCATAGCTGTTTTGAAACACGTCAACCAAATTGGTGTAGCGTATGTGATAATGAATCTGATAAGTGTTTTATGTAAGGTTGACTTTGCTTTGATGGATAGCCCTGCTTGCTTACGGAGAAGAAACCGAGTGCGAGAGAATGAATTGTAGCCTTTTTTGGTCCTGTTTCAAAGATGAGGGTCAAATCTGATCGTCTCATCAAGGATTACTCCTAGATACTTTAGATTTGGGGAAGGACAGATGGTTGCTTCTCCTATTTTTTTAAAGTGGATTTCTTGCACTATTGTTTGATGAAATTGTGTCCATAGTGCTTGTGAGGATTTTTGGATATAGTCAATTGGGTGTTTTGAGCATTTATTTTTATACCCCATTTAACGAAGTACTTTTGTAGCTTCACAATGTAATTTTCAATGGACTGAACGGCTTTTACTATGTTAATTTGGGACGAGTAAATTAAGGTGTCGTCAGCAAATTGGATGATTTTGATGTTTTCTTCTACTGACGGAATATATAAAATATCTGCTGTGTATATATTAAACAATACAGGAGCTGTCACTGAACCTTGCAAAACACCAGATGAAACAGATTGTTTCGGTGAATTGTTTCCCTGAACGGAGACATAGGAAGTTCTCTTACAGAAGAAGCTCATGGCAATTCTAATCGCTTTATCGGGGAACCCTTTTTGAATCGGGGAACCTGGGGAAGATTAGTCAGTCATGCAACTCTCAAAAGGTCGTGAGCACAAGCAGCTGTGAGAACGTTTCTGAAATTGAGATTTGGCACTACATCCTCATGCAGGCGAGAAATTGCATTCAATGTGCCATGTTTAGTCTTAAATCCGAATCGGAGCTCTGGGATTGCTCTGGATTGCTCAGAGATCGTTCTTGTTCACAGTGTCCAGTTAACTTCTGGAGCAATACCTTTTCAAAGATTTTTTCAAAGTTTGAGAGCACGAAAATGGGGTGGAAGCTCGTAGAAGAGAAATCTTTGCCAACTTTGTATATTGGAATGATTTTAGCAATTTTCCATTGATCAGGAAAGTAATCATTGTTAGAGCTTAACCATGTAGGGTGGAAGGTGTTTTAAAACAGTATTTGATATATTATCAGGCCCACTAGACTTTTTAGTATTTAGTGTTAGAATTAGTTGTGTCAACAGTTTTGAACTGATGAATTGTGATTGATCTCGTGGATGGGCTGCATGGTTGTCCGCGGGGAATATAGTCAGAGAAGAGGGATTGTCTTGTTTGTACTCGGAAACTGACTCCAGAACAGTTTTGGAGTGAGCAGAGTTTGGTTCCGGTGGCTGAGAGTATAAGTGGCAATGAAAATTCAGCGCAAATGTCAGCCTCAGCTTGAAAATTGTTAATTTGCTTTTCATTAACAATTATTTTGTCAGCAGAGCGATTGAATTTTCCAGCTAGAATATTGATTTCTTGAAACATGCTTAGGCCTGATTTTATGTTTGGTAGATGTTCTATGAGTTATTTGCTGCGATAGTTATAGATCAATTCTCTAATCACAAAGCTGAGGCCGTTAATCCTCGAAAGAATGCTTTTATAAGTGGCATTCGTCCTGTTCCCATACCTATGGTATGTACTTTTTAATTGTTCTCTCGATTGATACCTAGCTTTTAAGTGTATTACAATGTCTTCAGGAAGGACGTTGTGAATTAATTAAGATGGATGGACGATTTTGGAGTTCCTGTCAATTGCTTGCTGTATGACAATTGCAGAAATATTAACAAAAGTGTAAATTTCTCTATTACTCAGATTTCTGTCTTTGGGAAAGATGGTAGATTTAAACTTCAACCTGAAGTCTTTCCTATAATTTATCCTGGTAATCCTGTCTGGATTGGGAAATGATCGGACATACCCGGATGCGTAGTGCAAGTAACATTCGGTAAGGAATAAAAAAAAATTTTCCGACACCAGAAAATAATCCAGGATTGAAGAGGCACTGGGTCTTGTAAGTGAGTCCGGAACGAGAAGCTCAAATCCAGCTGGTTAGTTGCTCGAGTGAAGCCAGTTATACAGGGTTCTACCTTAGAGGTTTACTAACGAATCGCGCCACTTGGTGGGCAATAATTATATTTTGATGTACCAACGTTAGGTTTTAGAGCACTGCAAGATCGGGTTTCAAGTTTCATGCAGAGACAGAGGAAGGAATGTAAATAGAGATGATCAGGATTGACCTGGCGTCCTCCGTTTTAACTAAAGCAGAGACAGCAGAGCCCCCCCCGGGGGGGGGGGGTGGCTTTGATGGGAACTTCTTCAAGGGTCAAGTGATTTTTTTTAAAGAGCAGTACCACTGAGTGCGGCATCCCTTCGTATGTTATACCCTGTAAATCTTAATATGTGTGGCTTTCTCAATCTTGTCTCGGAGATGCAACAAAAGGTTGCCTCAAGGAAATCCAAGATTTTTTGTGCCACGCTCTCTGGTCGTCAGCGACCACTGAGCGAGCGTTGAAAGCCAACACCTTTAGTTCCATTACTGGAGCGACAAAATCAATTTGATCGACGTTAACTTGTCCTCCGCAGACGTATTCAAGGCGATCACTGCTTTAATAAATTCGCTGACTTGATTTCTGCGAGCAGAAGGTGAATTTAGATTCGACTGTTGGTTTGAGTTTTGTCGATGTCAAGTGTCCTTATTTATAGGTCCATCGTTTAGCAAACACATAAAAAAAAGTCAAGTGCCAATCTGTCGTGCAGTTGCAGTATATGCTTCGTGATTGTGCCGTCGAGGAGCTGGCATCACCAAAAAGGCCTCCCGCGGGACCAGCAGTTGTTTGCGTCGACTTTTCTGCGTGCTGTGGCGGGAAGACGGTGGCGCCACACATGCAGTACCCGCACTGTTTCCTTGACTTGGGTCGGTATACATTTGTTGCTATTCATGTGGTTTACGAAGTTGGACTCAGTTGTCGCGTTCGGTTTCGTTAGCGTTTTTTGTAGTCTCTCATGTGTTCGCGAAATCTGGTCCTTATTTTCCGTCCCGATTGACCGATGTAGCTTTGTTGGCACGCACAGGTTAATTTGTAATTACTCTGTTGGTCTACCGGGTCCTCTTCATTTATGTTTGATCGTAGTAGTTATCCAAATTACTCCTTGTCTTGAAAGCCGTGATGATGTCCTTAATTTTACCGCTTTCTGCTATCCACTGACTGATTCAAACGAAAAAAGAATCTCTTATAGTGTTTTATCTTGTCTATTAAGCGCGATTTATTATTTAATCATCTTCATCGTTTTAAAGACTGCAATACATCTCAAGAAATTATCTTAGTATCAAGTTATATTAAACTGCAGATTATCTGAATTGTGCAGAATTATATGCTTCTGCAGTTTCTGTGACTGAATCGGTTGTGGGTAACATAACACGAGATTGTAATATGGTGACTTTGAACGTCGCTTCCAAAGTTAGGATTAACGATATTTTCGATCTTTCCCGGGGATTCACCATTTGCAGTCAATTATATTTGTTTGAAGTTTTTGATTTTTTTCCCCACAACCGATAAAATGTGAAAATATACAATTTCAACGGAATAATTATTCTCACAACACTTAAACTTAGAGAGCTAGCCATTGCTACTCACTAACGTCGTTTAGTATTCAATGTTTCTATCCATGAAAGCTCGTTATATTTGCTATTTCTGTGGTCCTCGGCGAAAAACTAAACGATGGTTTTGGCCTCGAGACTGTATTAACTAACGTTTCCTCGTTCATTTCCCCATAGAAGGGAAGGTCTTGACCGCTTTAAACGTCTGACGACTGTCCAAATTTTCTTATGGAATCCTTTTTCCTGTTTGATGCCTTTGTGAAGAAGAACTCTTAGATGAATGTTTTATTCGCAATGGTGAATGACAATGCAACTTTTACAGCACATTCGTGATGTCGTGCCTTTGAAGTTTATTGAGCTCAAATACAGTGACAGGGCCTCGCAATGTTGAAAATTCGTTTGCAATATTGTCGGATTGATTTGACGCTTTTCTGCAAATTTGACGCTGAAAATAATAAAACTCCGTATCAGAAGATACTTTAAGGGAGGAAAGTAAGGAATAAGGTGCCCTTAATCCGTCAAAAAGTAAGTAAGCTGATATGAAAAGTGAAATGTCGAAATTTGCTTGAAAGGATATATCAGGATATATATATAATACTGTCAGGCTGGTTCTTTTTTCGAAACCCATAAACATTCAAAGAGCTCTTACAGAGACTTTACGTTTCTTCCTGCTCCTCCCTGCTTTCCAAGTGATGTTAAAATAGGTTTGCAAGGGGAGAGGAGGGGTTGAAAAAACGGTGCGTGTCTAATACTTGAAAGAAACATATTTATTTAATCTGAAAATATTTTCTTTTACTGGAACTGGTCCATAGTGGCAACTATACTAACCAAAGATGATTATAGGTAACCTGGGCCTAAGGGTTTGAGCTGCTTCTCTGGAAAAAATGCTTCAGCTAAACGTATTTGAAATTATTTTGCAGTAAATGTAATTGTAGACTCTCTGTAATTACAACATTGATTTGGACGAACTGTTGGTACGAATTTCTTTTGTATGTGTGGTGCATGTTGATACTAGTTATCTTTTGTTTCTGGTTAAATGATATTATCGCCTTAAGCTATAGGGGTTTTGGACTCAGTATATGCTTTATGTAATCTTTGTCAATAAAGTGGCTGGAAAAACTCATATCTAAAAATTTATGATTGATATTAATCTTTTTTACTTGTCCTTGATCTATGTCTCCTAGCCCCACATTATTTCAAGCTACGCTTCAGCTTACATATTTTTGTGGAGTTCAATTATATACATTCAATTCAACTTCCACTCAAAAACACGAAATGAACGCTACAGTTATTCCTGCATAATAAGATTTTCGAGAGAAGAAGGCCATGCTTGAAGCTCCTAATACAATTAAATTAAGTCTTTTCGAAACCTTTTCTTTTTAGTCGATAGAATAGGGTTATAACTTCTAACGTAATAGTTTTCCACTTAGTAAAGATGCTAATCCTTACTAAGTAAGGATGGTCTATCCATAGTAAGGATGGTTTTAATTTAAGACTTTCTTCTCCGCATAGATTTTGTTTCTTCTTAAAATAGCGTAACAACTTGTATGATATCACGCAAAAAACGCACAAGCAAATGTGAGAATCGAGATTGAATGTCAAAGTCAAATTGATAGGAAGGAAAATGAAAATAAAGCTGTCGAAAAACTTGAAAATCAGTGAAATGGAAAGAGGAGTAAACATTGAAGAAACTTATTTTGAGCCTTTTTATTTCATTTTTCTCTCAGTGATTATTTTTTAATTTTTTTTTTTTGTTTATATTTTTGCAAATTTTATTTGAATTTTAGCTGTAACCTTTTCCCATTGTTTGAAGTGAAAGTATTTTCGTATTAATTTTATTTACTTAAAAATTATTTGGAATCAGTCATCGTATAATAATTCAAACGAAAATGCAATTACTACTTAACATTTTTTCCCATTGATAGAAGAATAATTTAAAACGAAGGGTCGAAATATCATTTCTTCCAATTCCCATCCTAATCCTTGTTTCGTTTTCTCTTGCAGCCCTTTGGAAGTTTACAGGTGCCAATTTCAAATAAGGAAACTATAAAAACAAGACTAGTAATAAGTGTAAGTTCAATATAAATTTGCCAGGGAAAACCTTCATAAATCAAACAGGTCAATTTTAAGGTTGGTTTTAAATCATTTCATTAATTGCATTTTTCCATTTGAAAGGACCGGAACATTTCCAATATGCACTCCACTAATTTCAACAGACCGGACATAAGGCTCCATATGAATTATGCGTTCAATTTTGCGAAATAACAATCTCATTCAGGGACGCCAAAGTTAAAAGTGTAATTAACTTTATTTAATGGTCACTGAATAATTGATGGAATGCATATTGTGAATTGCTATATGTGCGACAAGGATATGAGCATCATATTGAATCGAAATGCAAAAGCACTTTTGTTTTCCTGTGCAGATATGTCTGCAGAATGCCTGAGCCCCATCCATTCGCAAATGGATCAATAGTGCGAAAAGCGTCCACTTTATGAGTTCGAAAAATTATTTTAATTTTAATATTATTCATCGCATATTTTCATTCAACTCCATTCAGAGCATTTGCTTATCCACTCTTTTCACCGACTTTCAAATTACGAATCGTATTGTTCAACACGCTGTGTGTGTGTGAAATAGGATTGAATTGAGGTTTTCCGGTGGTCTGATTACAGTCATCTGGTAATAGCCTTTTTGTGAATGTTTTCTGAGTTTGTCTAAACCAATAGCTCAACAAAATGAAGGCATCATTGTAGCTATTGAAATGGATAAAACTTCATTGTTTTGCAGATAATAATCCGTATTTTCAATCAATGCTATTCACGAAGTATTTTACAAAAATGCTTTGGAAGAAAAATCTGCTGGTTGCATTGATAGGATTATGCTCTTTGAGATTATTGAATATTATTACGGTGATTGTTAGCGAAGATACATCATGATTGATAAATGGAATTTCAACATCGCATCCACATTGATAACCAAAGTTATTTATAATAGATGATTTTTTAGCTCCCCTACCCACTTGAAGTGTTACTAACAATTACTTTAAAATAATTGTTTTCAATCACACATATCCGACTATTCTATGAATTTTTTATTTATATAGTTTTATATTCGGTGACATTTTCAAATCCAATCCACGCCCTGAGTGTCAGAGTCTCAGTGGCACACAGCAACTGAACTACCGACTAAACGCCTCCCCTATCACACCGAGAATCTAGCCTGGAACTATTTGTCACATCCTCTTAAGTCTCGCCAAGCGGCGCCTTCGGATTAGAGAGGTTCTTCCCTCAGCAGGGATGGACAGAAAGAAAGGGGATTACTGAGAGAGTCAGACCTCTTCCCTCTGCGCCGACAAGCAATCGACGATGTCATTCTTCATAGGGAGAACCGCCCGAGCGTAGTGCGACACACAGTTGCATTTGTCCTTAGACGCCAGCATCTTTTCCATCAGGTTATCTGGAAGGATCTTCCCTATTCTATCCCTGAGATGTAAACGCTGTCTCATCATGCTTTCAGTTGAGCAACGGCTCCAGGTCCCAGATTAGGTACGCGGTCCACCTGCCCCGCGTTTCATTTACCCAACTTTCCTACCACAGAGCGACAGTCCTTCTTCTCTCTCACCAGAATAGGTGTCGTACCCGCGATGACCAGCACTGCCGGCTCAGAGACAGTGCGGTATGCAGATGCGACCCGCAGAGCGCCTCATCTTTGCACCTTCATCAGTCGCTTCCGGTATGACTCCTTACTGAGAGCTTCAGCCCGAACCTCGGAGCCGTATAGCAGCACTGACTCCACTGCGCTTATCAGTAGGCGTCTCCTGGTCGAGACGGGTCCCCCAATGTTGGCCATTAGACGGCTGAGTGCTGATACTCCATCTGCGCGGCGAAGAAGCTCATTTTCGAGTCAATCATCATGCCAAGGTATTTGATCGTCTTCTTGGACCTGGTGGTTTCTTCGCCAATCCAGATGGGTGTAACTCTGGGGTTTTGTTTTTTGGTCAGAATGATGACATCGGTTTTTTCAAGCGCTAAGCTGAACCCACGGTCTGTCATCCACTCGCTCAGTCGACGCATTATCATACCTAGTCTGAGTTGCGCTTGCTCGACTGTGCGGACGGTGACTACTACCACTACATCGTCAGCATAGCTGATCAAACGCGACTTATCCGGTAAGCGCAGCCTCAACAGCCTCGTCATACGGGACATTCAAAAGGTCTGGGCCAAGAATGGAACCTTACGCCACCCCGGATGTTACGTCAATTTTTCGCCGGCTCCCGAATATGTCATAGACGAGCTTGCGGACTTTGAGGTAGTTCCTCAATATCCGCATGCGATACCTCGGCACTCTGAAAGATTCCAGAGCAATGGGAATATCTATCCACCTAGCGGAATTGAAGGCGTTCCTTATGTCAAGCTTCATGAGTAATAGTATGCGCTTTGACTAGTGAATGTGGGCTTCTGCCCGCTGGACCACGTTCACCACTTTCATAATCGTGCCAATTGTGGATCGCCCCGCCCTGACGCCGTATTGTTGAGGGGACAGATCCCCTGCGGCTCGGATGGCCTCCCCGAGTCTCCATCTGATGAGCTTCTCGAGCACTTTCCCAGCGACGTTCATACATAGGGGCCGATATGCAGATGGTAGCTCCGGGTTCGCCTTCCCCTTACTAATCAGCACAAGCCTCGCCTCTCTCCAGCATTTTGGGAATAAACCCTCCTGTAGACAGGCGTTGAATATGTTGAGCAACATGTCAGAGCAAAGATGGTACACAAGCTGTAACACTTCTGCTGGGATGCCGTCTGGTCCCTTCGCCTTTTGCATTTTTAATGCGAGTGTCGCGTTTTCCAGCTCCTTCGCAGATAAAAGCGGGCAGTCAACAGGACTTTCGTCGCATGGAGCATTAAAACGGACGGAGTGCACAGGGAAAATTTCCCGGTCAACATCCGTGAGGCTCTGAGCTTCCGCATGACCACCTTATAACTCAAGCCCCACGGGTCTCTGTTGATGTCCTCAATGAGCTTTTGCAAACAGCGAATCTTGCTTTCATTGATTAACTTCAGAGGAGTTTCCTAGCCGACCTGTATGCCATCATTCGGGAATGTGACTCATCCAGAACCCTTGAGCGGTGGTCTTCGTGGCGGAGTCTTTGACATTCTTTTCGTTTTTCACAGAAAGGACTCCGAAGTGAACGTCACATCCGGGATGGTTCACGAGCAGCCTCTCCGGCTAAAGGTTGGTGTGTTTCCAACGAGCACGACGACAAGTCCAGTCCTAGCCACCATTTCTAAGATTCGTTTCGCTCTGGAGTCTGGGTGAGGCATTTCCCTTTCAACCGCTTTGCCATTGAAGCCGCCGCCAACTAGGATTTGCCTTTCCATGCTCGAAACGGCTCCCTCCAATTCGTCGAGCTTGCACTGAAAGGATGACTTTGGCTCATTTGGCATGAGGTAGACACTGACAAATGTCCTATCCGTACACCTGATCAGCACACATCTATGCCCGCTGATGCAGTGATTTGGGAGCCGAATGTTTCTCTCTCCCACGCGACCTGGTCAAGCAAATTTTGTGCGGTCGTGCTACGGTGCAGATTGATCTGAAGGACTCGGATCATAGTCTGCCTTTTCTCTTGCATAGTGCCTCTTTGAACTCCAGACACTTTCCACTTCCCGGAACATGTGCCAGATCTTCAGGTCTCAGGCCTTTGTGTTTGCGTAAAATTCAGCATGCCATGTCTGTGCACTCTTTCGCGTTATGGCCAGGAGTGCCACACTTGTAGCACAGGTTGCTTCGGTCTGGCCCCTTGCACTTCGGAGAAATGTGTCCTACGTTAAGGCAGTTATAGCATCGAGTCAGGAGCACTCTTCGGCGAATTCTGCATACTACCCAGCCGATATTGATTTTCTCCTTGGCCAGGAGTTGCGCAGCACCTTTCTTTGGAATGTCCACTATTGCGAGCTTTTGTCCTCTAGGGTTGGTAGGCGTCAACCTTACCTTAGAGCTGTCTGCCGTAGGAAGACTTTTTCTAGTGACCTCTTCTACTTCTTGGCTTCTGCAACACATTCAATGTCTCTTATTTCTAAAGAGGCCATTGGCTGTAATGTCGAGATAACAACTGTCGAGCCAAGGAGGTCCTTCACGGCACTCTCGAACATGCCCTTGTCTGTGGATTCCGCCCCGAGTTCCACGAGTAAGCCACTTGTTTTGGTCGCTCGTACCTTCCTTATGCAGGCTCCTGTTTTTTCGGGCTCCAGATTTTCCCCTATTTCTCTGAGGACGTCAACGTAAGTCCTCACGTCTATCGGTTTGATCAGTATAGCATCCCTACGCTGCTTGTGCCTGGTCCTTCTAGGCATTGGGCCGAGTTCCGCGAATTTATGCTTTTCAGGCGTGGGATTGGTCACTTCCTCAGCTCTCACACGCTGTGCCCTCTTCCCAGCTTTCTGTTGCGCTTTGGAGCGTACTAATTGGAAGTCACCGCCAATCTCCTCCCATTAGCTGGGGGCAGAAACATGTAAATCCTATAGGACTGTCCAGTAGGGAAACAGATAAGATAAGCTGGTACAAAACAGTCACTGCAAAATAAATTGACTTAATCACTTATTGACGGTCAGTGCAAACGAGCGCCCGAGCGACTCAACTCGGAAAGTTTTGCTTTTAATGACGGCAATATTTAAGCGAATATTGTAAGGATATTAAGACAAAGGGAATATACAAATAAGCAACATTATCCAAAAAATACAACATCAACCTTCAAACAAGAAGCAGCTTCTGAAAAATACTACACAGTATACCGAAAAAAGATGGCCTGCTGGACAAACGCGTGTGTATAGAATTTAACGTGTGCATGCCAACATAGCTACATCGGTTGACCAGGACACAAGTTAAAACAAGATTTTGGGAACACATAAGAAACTTCAATAAAAGGGTTCCGGAGCCGGACGCTACAACTGAATCCAATTTTGCGAACCACATAATTAACGAATTTTTTTAACCAGGTCACACTAGGAAAACAGTGGAAGTACTACATGTAGAAGATAAAGAACGGCGTTTGAACGTTTTTCGCAAAAATTTTCATTTGGACACAATTTGCGAGTTAAAACAACTTTGCAAAAAACAAAGGCTACATGTCACAATGAATGCTAAACAAGTAGCGATCAAATCAAGGGACTGAAAAGAACCACTACCTGCTTAAAATGACCCACATATGCTTGTGGAAGCGTAGTACCTATAATAAGGACACCTATGACCCAGAAACCCAGAAGATAACTACAAAACGAAGATGACACACGAACGATACAGGGAAGCAGAGGAAGAACAAAAAAAATCATTTTTATAGTCCTGTTGAACAAAAAATCGAGCCAAGCGAATCAACTCATTGTTGACCGTCTGGCCTTGGGCAAGCAATTCATCATACACAACAATCTTGGTATCCATGAATACTGTAAGCATCGTCTTCTTTTTCAACTGAAAACGATGTTTTTTTCGGTCACGGCTCATTTAGTGCAAAGCATTCACTCGCCTAGTAAGAGTAAGAATAAGAGTAAGAAAATCTCTTTATTTTTTTTTTTCATATATCATACAATGTACACCTTTCCACAAAAAAGAGAGCAAAAAAATGGTTATGCTATCTTACGTCTATTTAAACCTATGGCCACTGAGGGCACTCTGGTCTAGGTCAATCACATATAATGGGGATGTCCCCTGACACTATTTGCTTAATTTAATTTCATTACAATTAATAATTTGAAGAAAAATTTAAAAAAACTTCAAAGTCTACCTCTAACTTAAGTCTACTTAATCCTATTTAGAAATAGAGCTTATTTTAATAACTAATTGGTTTTCTATAATTCTATGTTAATAATAAATATTCGATTTTTTTTTTTTTTTTTTTTTGTTTTTAATGTATTAATTTTTCATTTGTTTCGAGATTTTAAAACTATCTTATATACGAAGAGAAGGAGAAATGAAGAAAAGAGAAAGAGACAAGTGAAGGAAATAGAAGAAATAACAAATAAATAGTAACAATCGAACGAGAGAAATAGAACAAAGTAAGAAGATAACAAATAAATAATAACAACGGAAAGAGAAGAAGACAGGCAGAGAAAAAGAAATTGAATGTAACATACATAAATTTGACTATAATGCTAGATTTGCTTTATTCCTAGGTTAAAGGTCAACATCATACTCATTCATTAATTACGCCTATGGGTTGTTTTTTTTTAATATTTTTTTTTTTATTGTTTATTTCTTACAGTTGGCTTAATCATAGTACATACTAATTTAATCTACATACAAGAGAACTACATATAGCTAAATATATTCAAGTTATTTACCTTAAAAAGCTCATATCTCGCTAACAAAAACACAGATGAAAGTAGGAATATGCTTAAAAAATCACCCGGCATTCACTACTTCGCGTGTTATAGGCACGCCAACCGTTCACCCGACCACTAGAATCTCACTCCAGCCACCAATACTGTTGGTGGTTTCTCTGTTTATGACACATATGCATCGAATATCGTAAGTCTACCTCAGTATTGTGGCTGTCTATACTATCTTCGTAAATAAGTCTCTTGTCAGTGTTTCGTCTGTAAATGTGGTAGATAACAGGTATTCCACGTCCATCAACAATAAGTCTCTTTCCATCTAAGTAAGGAAATGCTTCTGGTGGTATGAAGCCTGTCTCCCTGCATCGCTCAAAGTACAACTGATTAGGATAATATGGATGACTGATCCACATATTCTCATCGGTCATACTCGATCGCAGACAATGTCTCCTTACTTGGTGTATAATGCAAGAGTCTACTCTTGGAATAACTGCTGCGTCGTAAAGCTCCCTATCCGAGTAATAATACTTGAAGTCGGATTCCGCTGTTTTGTACAATTCAGTGCAAGCTCTTAAGCATTTTCGCTCAAACACCCTGATTTTCTCCATGGTGGAAGCACTCAGGTTAAACCATATGGGACACGCGTATGTTATAATGGGTCTTACGAGACATTGATAACATATGACCTTGACACGTGTCTCCAGGTGTTTCGCATAAAAAAGTCTCTTAAGAGACATAAATGCCCTTCTTGCTTTCTCGAGCTGCGTTTTCGCATGTTGGATGTACTGCAAGCGATAGTCGAGGAACACGCCCAAGTACCTCACGGTGTTCTTGTGTGGTATGCGTTCTCCGTTCGACTTAATATGGAAATCCTTCCAATTTCGCCTCAAGTCTCTGCCGGCCTTTGCCAGTGGTCCACGAAACAAAATAGTCTCACATTTTTTATCATTGATCCTCATCTTCCAAGCATTCGTGAACGTTTGGACATCTTGAAACATACTTTGCAGCTCAGCTTGAACCACCGAAGCTTTGCTGTCTGCAGTGTATATAATCAAGTCGTCAGCAAACGCTACAATCATCCGTTTAGGACTATCGTTGAAGCCAAATGACTTCAAAAGAGGATTCAATAATATCGCGAATAGCGTTGGTGCCGTTACTGTTCCTTGTTGTAGACCGTCAGAGACCTGAAATACTCTACTGGAAGTATTTCCCCCGACTTCGACAATAAATTCTTTTCCATACAGCATACTCACTAGTATGGCTATCAAATCATTACAGAACCTATTCTGTATGAGTCTGAAGATCAGTCCATCAAGCCAAACTGTATCGAAGGCTCTCTCCATATCAATGAGGCATGCTCCAACACATTTTCCTCCATTTAAATGCCAGCAGATATCTGACGTCACTTTTGTGATAGCATGGATAGTAGAATGGCTTCTGCGAAAGCCAAACTGACTATTGCTGATGATATTTTTGTCTTCGAGGTTTTTC
Organism: Stratiomys singularior; assembly: GCA_954870665.1. Classification (NCBI taxonomy): domain Eukaryota; kingdom Metazoa; phylum Arthropoda; class Insecta; order Diptera; family Stratiomyidae; genus Stratiomys; species Stratiomys singularior. The sequence goes on along the minus strand of OX940877.1, from coordinate 78,223,632 downwards.
TTGATATTTCTGTTCAAGAAACACTCAAGGACTTTGCCTGCATTCGACAATAAACTTATCGGTCGATAGCTTTTCGGGTCGCTAGGATCTTTTCCTTTCTTCAAAATTGGGATGACCCTGGCCTTCTTCCAATTTTGCGGAAAGTATTTATTATTGAGTGCATTATTGAAAATGCAAGTATATTCGTTCATTATTGGTTCTGGTAAGTGTTTGAGGACAATGTTGGGTATGCCATCAATTCCAGTTGATTTTTTGTTATTAAGTGTCCGAAAGGCATGCTGTACATCCTCCTTCGACACAAAATAGTCTTTCAAGCTGTTCTGTGGTAACATATTTGAATTTAATGACTCACTGAAATGGAGAGTGGGTTCTCGACTGCAAGAAGTCAGGAATGCTTCAACTTTATTTTTGACAGTTTCTATCAATCGAGGACTACCTAAATTTGAGTTTTGTCGATGGACTGATTCCATACTCATACCAATTACATCTAATTTTTCTGTCTCGTTTGTTACAGTTGCGTATTGTATGGGACGTTGGATGTTGTCACGTTCATCTGTTTCTGTGATCCTATATTCATCATGTTCTAAAGGAATTTTCAAAGTCGACACCGTTGCCGGCTTCTTCGACCTGAAGAAAGCGTTGATCTGGCTGAACATTCCATCCGGATCCTGAGGATGAATGCTCTGCGCTTTCTCAGCCCACTGTTGGCTTACTTCTCGAGTAAAGCTCAACTTGATGAGATAACGCACAGCCTTCATAATTTCTTTGAGAGTTCTTAAATGCGGATGCCATCTCGCAGCGGAACTCCTATATATTCTGTTGATATGCGTCAGAATCATGCTTTTGAGCTTTTTCAGTTTTTTTATGCGTCGGGTCAAGTATTGGTCCATGTTGTTTCGTGGTGTAATTTTTGGTATGCTTTGGTCCATTGCAGTAAGTATGAGTTTGTTTATTTCGTTTATGTATTCGTCAATTTGGTCATTAGTCAAGTTTGTATTGTTCGGAATGTAGGTGCTTGAGTTTTGTACAAGTGGGTCGTGTATTTGTGTTAGTGTTTGGTTGAATTTCGTCCAGTTTGTTTTTCTGTAATTGTATTTGTTGGGTGTTTGTTCGGCAGTAAGTAGGAATAAGTCACTGTTCTCTTTAGCAATCCTTATTTGTACTGCTTTGTGGTCGCTGTCATAGTGCAAAGTTTTCAGTTTGTTGTCCACTGTTAAGCCAGTAAGATTCAGACGCATATCAACTATGCAAAGATCTAGATACGATCCAGATCGAGGGAATGTAGGAGTCCCCGGCCCGACGAGCTGGCATCGGTATTCCATTTGATTCTCATCAATCCATCGTTTTAGAAATACTCCCCGTGGATTGGCGTACTCGTTCAGCCAGTCGCTATGTTTTGCATTCAGGTCACCTGCTAGAACATAATAATTACTGGGATCATCTAGTCGAAGAAGTTCAAACACGAGGCTGAACTCTTCCCTGAATTTCGTACCCAGATTTTTCGTACTCGATGCATATGCGGAGATAACAAAGAGACGTTGGCCGCCTTGCATTTCAAGCTTTATGCATGTCAACTCTAGGCTTTCAAATCCACTGAATTCTGGTCTTTTTACGTGTTCGTACTTGATATGTCGTATGAGCATTATTGCTGTCCCTCCTCCGTTAGTCGAGTTGGGTCTGTCAGTACGTATGAAGTTGTAGTCCTTGAACTGTACGTTATGTCTTTCGTTGAGTTTAGTCTCATTCAGCAGTATAATGTCAGGTTTGTGTTCAGACGCAAAATCCAGTAGATCAGACCTCCTGTAGACACTCGCTATTGAGTTGACATTCACAGCTATTAAATGAAGTTCATCTCGAGCCAACACTGCAGAGAGGTGTCTAGTATTGGTCATGAGAATAGCGAGACGTGCTTATAAGGCCCCTGATTTTGGAGCTGTGGTCGATCAGGGTGTTCTCGATTTTTCCCAGCCTGTCCAAGATTATCTTGAACATAGCGGTTAAATCACTTTCATCCCTCTTTTGGGGTGTTGAATCAACAGTACCCCTCGCAACAGCTGCGAAAGATACTCCAGGGGTAATGGGAGCTGGGGCAATCACCGAGCGACTTGGTGGGGCGCGCTCATTCCGCATGGGCTTCTTAAATTTCTCATAGGCTGGACAGCCCTTGAAGGAAGCAGGATGTCCATATGTCCTGCAGTTGACGCAAAAGATCTTGTCTTTGCCGTCATTTTCCCCCAACCCGCACTTGCCAGGCTCATGGACAACGCTGCATTTAACACAGCGGAACTGCATTCACTCGCCTAATGTCTGGATTGCGTGGCATACTCATAAACCCACGTCGCGTCTCCAGTAATGAATATTATATAGTTTGATGAATATTAGGTCGAATTCATCCTGAGAAATCTTGTCTTTTGTGGCGTCAACGTGCATGAAATTTTACATGAAATTCAGGGCTTTCGGCACCAGCTTTGCAGCTACACGTATGAGGCGCAAATAATTAACCAAAACATATCGAACAGATCCAAAAGTAACGTCAATTTCCACTTGCATCTCTCTAATGGTCAATTTGCGGTCTACGTTCATTCATTCTTTGACTTTTTTTTTGATGTTGTAGTACATTTTGAATGTCGATGGCATGTCACTGCGTTCGTCATCGTTCACGGACTCACGGCTACTACTGAAATGTCCGTGCCACTAATAAATGACTTTTTCTTTCTGAGTCACGTTGCTGAAACACTTTTCTAACATTTGTAATATCATAAACTGTTTTCAATGCAAAATTTAATACAAATTCGTTGTTGCAAATTTAATCCCATTTTTAAAATTGTACGAAATCGAATACACGCATTATCGCAGATGCACTCAATACGAAGTCACTTTTACTAATGTCAAGCAAGCTGAAAATTTCATAGATTGTCAATGAAAGATGTGGCAACCTCAAAAAAATAACTCAGATCGGGTGACTGAGGGCACCACACGTTGTTGATTCCGATAACTTTTTGATATAGGTGGCATTATAAGTTTCAGGCGTTCGTAAATACGTTATATCCTGTAGACGCTTTTACATCATCAGAAAAACTCACCTGACCCACCAGAGAGTATTTGTTGGTTCATGACAAGGTCAAGGATCTTGTCCATGCTTGAATTGTTTACCATTATTGCCGATATCCAAATTGGTCATTCGCTGGATTCAGTTTCAACAATATCCTTGACTCTTGCGTCGAAAATACGATTTGATCGGTCTTATGCAAACAATTCGATTCATTAGGTACGTTACTGGAAACTAGCACATCTATATTAGCTGATGCACTACCAATAAAATCAGGATTAAGTTTGGATTTGACATACAACTGGATAGCATCTAAATTTGGAAAAGTAATTTGAAATCAAGAGATCACTTACTCTTATAACTTATCATCCCCATTGCGGCACGCACTTTATATTGTGGGCATAGATACGAAGGATCCACGTTTAAATAACTCTCGGGCTCAGAGCAAGATATAAAATTCAGATTTAGAAGATAAAATATATTTCAAACTCAGTATAAAGGTTGAAAAACTCGATGAAAAAACTGCCAAAGTTTTCAACTAACCATAAAATTTTCAGATAATAACAGCGAAAAAGAATGAATTTGACATAAAATCGAACAGGATTTCAAAGATCGATAATCACACGTAAATTTTACAACACATTCCCTTCATTTTTCCCTTCCCTTTACATTCCCTTCAATAGTATTCAACATATTTTCATTTTTAAATATATTCATATTAATTTCATAAACTCAATATAATCACTTGAAAAATTAACCAAAAGAAATTAAATTTTACATCAATGCATTGAAATTATTTTTTTCTTTTCAATTTCGTATGATATAGTTAGCTATTTTTTGATTTCTTGAACTTTTACTACAACGATCAAATCGTTCGCATTCTTTTTGTTTCTGGTTTTATTTAAGGATTTCGATTTTTGCATTATTTTTATTGAGAGTGTGTTTACATAAATAAATCAAATTGCTTAGGCATCACGTAAATCGCTCTGATCTTTGAAAATTTAACGATTTTATATAATTGGAACTGGTGGTGAATTTCATAGGCTGTCTTCTTGTTATGATCTTATTTTGGTTTCGTTTTTAAGGACTTTTAATAGCTACTCACCAACTTAACCAATGGACGGTATATATGCCAGTAACGTGGTTATTCTGTCAAATGATAAATTTAATTATATTATATTATATTTTTAGTACTTGACCCATTTTTTGTTCGTTAGTAGACCCCTCCCAACAGGAATTACTTTCACGTGATGAGGGGCTCGGTAAAAATACCTCCGATCCTAACGCGTCGATAAGCTACTTAAAGCAAACTATATGGAAAAAACTCAGAAAAAATTCAACACAACCAATGATAAATTCTAAACTCAAAACAAAATCCTTCTTATAGAGATATGCGCTCTACCGTGTGAGGTAGTTGCAATCTTATGCGGGCATCTCACCGGCCATCATGGTGGAGATGTCACCAGTGGCGTCAGTGAGGGACAGCTGAGAAAGATTCGGAAAATGTGGGGCAACCAAACCTTGTGAGTCTTGTCATTGCCAGCCAGAGTGGCGAAAACAGGCCAAAAATTAAGTTTTTTTAAAGATATAGAACATAAAAATCAATTAAAATACATTAAAATTGTTTTGATTGCAATGAAATTGTAAAGATAATTCCCTGCCGTTTATGGAGGAATATGGCTATGCGTGCCACAACTGGTACGAAGAAAGTTAAAACGGCAGGTCCACTTTGCGGCTACCATAACCAATAATTAGAGCGGCATGTCACCAATAATGTGGCAAATGTTGTCTACCAAGTGATTCGACATATCTCCACAAAATTAATCCAGAGGTGTTAAATCACATAATATTGCAGGTCAGTTCAAATGTATAAAATGAGAAATTAGTTCTGAAATGAGTTCCTCTTAATACTCGATGTTTTCACGATATGTACGGCATATTGTAGCATCTTGTTCAAAGCAGAAGTCTATGACATTATGGTGAGTCCATTCGAGCACTAGAAAGTCATTGATAATGGCTCCATAATGGTCACCATTGACTGTAATGTTATTGCCTATAGTATTTTTGAAAAAATGCGGACCAATGATCCTACTAGCCCATAAAGCAAATCAATCAGTGAGCCTCATAGCTAAAAAATATTTTTTACCAAATTTGGGATCTGCAGCAATTTTTTCTTAGGTCCATACACAAAATCTACACCATGCGCCGTGGTCGTTCACTTGAGTGAATCGGATTTTGTAACACCGCAAACCACGATCCTTCCGTGAAATCTTCCATAATGTCAATGAGCACAGGTTTTATTGTTAATCCCGATTTTGGATGGACTCATTTGGGTCTTCATCGATACTACGCTCTACAGCTAGTTTGACTTCTGCATTCCTCTCTGAACGACATCCGGATGGATGTGTATTATCAGTGAGAGTAAACGTGATGTGGAAACGATCCAAAAATCGTTTTTTTTCCAAATAAATCAGCAAAATTTGCAGACGTTTATCCGTCATGAACCGATTAATATAATAAAATTAGCTATAGCTATAAAACGCATGCCAGCTGTCAACCATAGTTAGCAATAGTTAGTGTTGTCAACTTAAATTGTAAACCTCTAAAAAACACATTATACATTCTTTAAAGTAACTTAACCACAAGTAGAGGAACTGTAATGCAATCACCTTAAACGCAGTCATCGAAAAAAAACCTTCATCATGTGGAAACGGAAGAAATACGCAAGCACCCCAAGTTGGCAAAAGGCAAAGAGCTTCTTCAAAGTTGGCAAAAATAGCAAAGAAAGAAGATAGGAGAGAAGCTAACTTCCAGGTTGCACTAACGAAGACGACAAAAGAAAGCCAGAGCCTGGGAAAAATTAACTTCAAGTGAGACGTTGTGAGCGGAACAGACCTTAATCGGCTGATGTTACATATGCCTTACTTTTGGCATTGTAGTTATGTATTGTGCCGAAGCAGTCCGTGCTGTAATTTCGGATTCCCCATCTTCACAAACGTAGCATGCTGATTGCAAGACAGCAAACCTAAAGAATGAAGCGCTAACTCATGCCCAGGGCAGCTGGAAGTGCTTGGTCTTCGAAGCAAATCTTCTTGGTCTTCTACCTTCACAGGAATAAAAAGAAAAAGGAGACTAATAAACGCAAGGAAAAGCAACGGGCTTTCTTTCTGCCGCAGAATAACTAGGAACATAAGACGTGAAGTAGGTGGAAGGCGCTATTCATTTGCTTTGCTAGTTCTTAGTGGGTACGGGTGTTTCCTGGCTTATGTTCATTAAAAAAGAGATACACAGTCTACCGACTCCAGCCAGGAAATTCAACACATCTTTTCAAAGTATAAGCGCTGTGTAAACGAGCGCTCTTTTCTTTTCGATAGAGTTTGCCAAATCTCTCTAGAAAATCTAGTAGATTTGATCATCAATTATCAGGTGGAATTGCGTGGTATATTACATTTAGGTAATTTTTATGAAAATGAAAAGACTCCTGGCGCTATGGTTTATGTAGGGAAAACATAGATAACTTTTACAGCAATCTCTACCCGGAAAACGGGCTCTTCTTACTGAGGATGACAACTAGCCTAATATAATGTAAAAAAAAGTTCCTGGCTAAGTTTTTCAAGGTGACAATGGAGGTTTTTGGTGGAAAGTCTACTAAGACTTTTTGTCTTACTAGACGAAAGTTTTGCTACTGAGAGATCCTCTTTCCAACAACGTTCACATCCTTATTAAGAAAAAAAAAATTGGCTAGGCGATATTTAGGAACTGGCTTTAAACTAAATTATAAATCCTCTAAATATTGATTTGTTGTACTAATAGACTCAAATTTCCCATGGACAGCGGGAAAATGCTACGTCATTATTCTCGAAACGATGACGACCTAGAATCAGAAGACAGTATGTGATTTAAGCTCATATGCATATCGAATATCTTATTTCATACGGGTTTCTAATCTCTTTATATATCAAAAAATAGTTTGAACGTTAACTTGTGGTAAAGATTGTGAAACTGAGTTTAGAAAGATTAAGTCAACCTCTCAGGCATGACGGTATAATTGCTTTCAAAGTAATCAATGCAGTACAATATATTAGACATGTTAATTTAGAGCCATATTGGAGTTATATTCATTATTTAACAAGCGTCCATTGAAAGTACTAAGTCAAGCTATCGGCTAATTTTAGGTATATACTCAGATTCGAAGGGTTTATAGGCTTTATATTGTATTCCAGAAGTTTTTGGTAGATCAATTTTTCCATTTTCACTTACAACATTCATAACTAGTAAAAATAACCAGTCGACATCCACTTAAGCTGGTAGTGCCAATCGATGCGTCCCGGCCTATGAGTTGGCACCTGACGAGAAGCGGCAGGGACGCGTGTTCGAAACCAGCTTGAGCTCTTTCCACCTTTCTCAATATTTATATTGTATGTTTATTGTCAGTCAGATATTCGAAGCCTTTTCAATTGCGCTTTTGTTGAATGCCACCTTAAGCTGTTGTGTATAATTGATTGGTAAAACATATTGTTATCCGTATCTAACCTGGCTCAGTGAGACGGATAGCTAATATATTTCCTTACCATTGTAAAATCGGGTCCTTTCTTTACCTTTCTTCTACGTTCCGTCTCAATTAATAAGCTCCACCTATCATGAAACCTCAAAAGTTGGCTCTCGAGTTAGAGGTTTGCAATATTCAATTTTAGTGTTAGAGTGAGAAAATTTCAAGACTTCATATTGCTTGTTTTTTATATTTGACTATTGGTTATGGAGGTAAAGCGGAAGTTTTTTTTAGGTAGCTTCATTTGCCAAACCTTGAAGTTCTAGAAGAAAGTTCACTTTTGTAAACCAACAAAAAACTATCAATAATTCTTCAAGGATAACCCTACAAATGGAAACAATTTTCCCTATGGGTCGTCATAGTGCAATGTGGAGATGTAGGTGCTATTCCATGTGAAATATTATTTAAGTGAAATCAATACGAAAAATTTGTAGTGGAGCCAAATTACTCTGCTTAAAATATCCATGAGCTGCTTTCTCCCACCATATCTACTCATAACATATACATCACAAATTATATTGTCCTACAACGGCACTTGTCATTAAACTTCACCGCAACATAGCAGAGCGACAACTCGATAAAGCCGAACACAACCGAGTATTATGCCACCATGATGGCTTATATAGCTTTTATGGAGCTACAGATGTATTTAGAAAAAGTTATAGTAGGGTGGCAGCAAAAGGGTAAACGACGAGACAGTTTTATCACTTAATGAACACGAGAATATGTGACACAAGTATAGGTGTAGCATGGACCTACAACTCCATGTATACGTTTCGACAGTAAATGACACGTTGAGCACAGCCATTTTGGTTTCTTCTGAGTATACAACACCTTGGTGAACTCGCTGCAAAGAAAGTCATCAGAAAACCGAAAGGACATTAACAAAATTGATTTGAACCCTGAGTAATATACAGTTATATGCTGTATTGCACCCATCGTTGTGATATCCTGACAATACAATTTTCGATTGATAACAAAGGATGGATTAAAGGAAGAGGGGCTACCACTTATTCGCTATTCTCATCTAAATCATCATCATAGAGCTTCATCTATCCAAACTAATTAGATAAGAAGGTTGTATTTCTAGCATTTGCTTTGATATCATTAACTAAAATTCTGATGTTACAACAACGACTCTAACATTTTGAAAAACAAAATACTGTACGGTCCCGTAAGGTAAATTCGACAAAAGACAACTACAACTAGCAGTAACACTAGGCGATGGTAATAATTAGAAAGATAAAAAGAGTTCTTAATTTATAAAAACATCTATCTCATGCATGACTAAGATCGTGAACGTTGTTAACGTTATTGGCGAATGAAAAAGGTTGTTTGATACAACTTTTTTCAAAAAACATTAATTTCGAAATACAAAGGAGAAAGTTGAGCGATCGCGTGACAAAATAGAAGATTAAAGCTTTGAACGAACTTCCAAAACTATTCGATCGAAGTCATACCAAATACAATTTTTTAATTTCAATTAGCGAATTTGTTTTTTCTTCTTATTTCATACACTAACTTCTATAGAAGTACGTAGGTTTTTTTCGATATTTTAATTTTTGACCAAATGGCACACTTCCAAAGTGAAAAATGAGAAATTTACTCAAAAAATCATCAGATAGTTGTTAATAACAAATGAACTATGCAGTTTAAAATAAATCCTACGTACTTCCACAAACAATATACTTTATGCATAACAATAATCAGTTCAAAATTGTCTGAGTTATGTTTCCGGCCAGCTCAAAAAATACAGTTTTGAGATTAACGCGTTTGAGTTTTGAGTAGTGGAAAATTACCTTTAATCAGCGATGCCTGCACCATTTAAATGGGCCGTTCAGGTTATCGTCCTGCTCTTGTTTTTTTTTTCACTTGATCTTGAAGCGCAATATTCGCTGAACTGAATACTCGCAGCCACATCCAAGACTATTTAACCACTTGCAATGGATTTCGGGGCTAATGCCCACACAGTTGCGTTGAAGCTTTCGTTACTAATTTGTGTGTAACCGCCGATGCATCGAGTTAGAAGATTTTCAATGGTCATTTCTTCATAGACTTGTTTACCTCAATTGCGAAATACCTCAATAGGAAGAGCTTGCTTATGTTTATACTCATCCACAGTATTCGTAGCTTTAGCCCGTTGCCAAGAACACCATAAATCTTCTTTAATAGGACATTGGTCGTGCTGCGGTTTGTCATGAGTACATAATTTATGATCCAGTGTAGCCTAGTACTGCTTCTCATGTTCTCAAATGAATCACTGTTTCTACGAATTGCTAATCCATAATAAATAGATAGCTCGTCTATAAGTTTTCTGTTAATTTTTCTCTTCCACCGAGACCTTTTATCTTTTTTTCCAAATTACGAAGTCGGGTGCCCATTCATTTTTGCGCGTGATCTATACACTCTTTCTTGAGAACTGTGAAATCCTCATACGGCTTAGCATCTTTCATGCCCACAAAAGTTATAGCGACTTCATTGGCGACGGTCACTTGTATACATACGGTGTATTTGATCTGGTGCAAAGTTTCACAGCGCCGAAACGTCTCAATTACCGCATCGACTCCGATTTTTCCTGCAGATCCATCATAATTCACAGCGCATTCTTCTTTATGATTTTCTGCCCAATCTGCATATTCTTCGGTATCTTTTTTTTGAGCCCAAAATTCACAAGACTAACAGTATTTTGATTTCAGTACACAATCAACGATTTGTCTACTCTATCTGCCGATTAGAGTCACTTACCCGTAGAAAAACGCAAACCCACGTTTCTCCACGTACCATCGCCTGATACTATAATTCCATTTTGTCCATTTTCAGAAGAAATCGTTTTCTCGTTTTCCACAGGTCTCACCATACTGTTCTTGGAAACTAGATTGGTTGCAGTGAACATTCTTTTGACAATTTTGCCATAGAATGAGTGAAAGGACTACCGAATGAATTCCATGGATGCACAGAATTTTCTTATTCCGTGCCAAATAAATTCAAGTAATCGCATGGCAAGCACGATTCTACGGCTTATTTCATAACCGTTGTTAACACATGAACAACTCGGTATCTCAGTCTTTTCACAATTCTCACAGTTTACTACTAGTTTGAATCCCAAACCGCGCTTGCCACTTTCAGTAAATTTAAATAGCAATAAAGTTGATTATACGATAACAAAACTTTTCACTCACTTTAATATCATACGTATTATCCGATTGTTTCAGTTTTTTGCCGATGTACTGGCATTTAGAAGTCATATGGTGCTTCTAACTCATGGCGATTCAATGGTCTTCTTCGAGACGCTTTTGGTCTTTTGCTTTGCCATATACCGTTTTTCCTCCTTTCTTTTCACTGTACACCACTTTATCACTCAGTGCAAAAATAATTAAGCAGGTGAAAAAACTTTTCTCACAGAAGTAAAGACAAATATACGTAGCGACCTTTTCAAATGCTTGGCTGTGCCTAACTGACTGAAAATGACGTTAGACAAGTTTAAACTTGTTCAAACTAGAAAAGTTTAAGCTTGTCTAGCATAATCTGTACACAAATGGTTTCAATAACATTTCCCGTATACCTGTTCCGATTCCCCAACGTCCCTTTTCCCGAGCGGTCACAAAGGCAGACCAGGGGCATTGTACTAAGATTCAAAAACTACGTACTTAGAAATTTTTACCGACTATAATCTTTTGGCACATCATTTTTGAGATTTTAAGAGACAACTTAACACAAAATAAATCTTTTTAATTATAACGCTTTAGTTTATTTGTTTCGCTATATAGAGTACACGATTCCTTCCATTCGCGTTGCTACTCTGGGCTTTTGGGGAGTGTTATTGCTATGATATTCATTGAATCGTTTGGAAATGACTGAAGACCGCTTTTCAGAAAAACATGTGATCTGGAAGAGACATTTTCATCCCAACAGGATACAATAAGTATGAAATTACTTAAGCAATGTTGATCGTTAAGGCGCAGAAAGATAACTAATAGTAACAATACCATCATGATTACCCGCCTGGACATGGCGAAGGACTTACTTACTGCTAACTTACTAACTCCTAAGCTCTTAAGGTTCAAGCTAGCAAGTTGCGAAAGGACGAGAGACAAAGAAGATGATAACAAGCGATGCTCTAATAGCAGCAGCATGATAGAGGCAATATTCAACAGGAACAACTGACGAAGATGCAAACTGCCCTGTAAAAATGCATTTTCGATCACCTACGAAGCTAACCTCAAAAATTCCAAAATTTCAGAGGAATAATAAAAAGACAGCAACAATCAGTAGCCTCTATAATATATGAAGACTTAACTGCCATGATAGACACGACCCTGATGAAGAAATTCAGAGTCGTCCTCTAAAAAGAACAGAGTCGTCCTCTAGACAACACAGGAAGCCTTTGGGAGGCTAAAGCTAAAATACCTACCGTACAAGACACGCATATGGCATCTTTTTCCGAATAAGGAAAGAGTTGGGCGTCAGGGAAATATGAATATAGTCGGGTCATTTTCAATATACTATGTAGTTGGGTCATTTTCTCCCCAATTCGCGGAGCAGAGCGGGTGTTTTTTTAAATTTTTGCGCCCAAATTAGACTTTCCGTAAAATATTCATATTTTACGATCTATTTAACATTTTTCAATGAAACTATCAGTGTTTTACTTTAAAAAGACTTCTCCATTTATTTATTTAGCAAAATATGTTTATTATAATTTTTAATGTACAAAAATATTCTATTTTGTTGCAAATCATAGAAAAAATACTATTCACAATCAAAATAATTTTATTCATCGAAAATTAAAGAGTATTTAAAAAATGTTAACACATTATATTGAAAAGAAACTATAACCTAATAGTGCTTCAATATGTGGTAGCGTTCAAAACACTTTCCTTTGTGCAGGGGTACATTGCAAAACTTGCATATATACGGCGTTTCACTCCGTAGTTTCTGAGCGGAACACACACGACAACGACATAAAACGTTTTTATTTTTGCCGGTTCCAACCAAAGGTTCCAATGTATGTATCTTCATGTCCATAGACAGTCTCTCTGGTGGATCCGATTAGCAAACCCTGCTCCTGGATGTCGATGGTACTGGTTCGGCTGGTTTATCTATCGAAATTTCATCTGTTACCCAATGAATCGCTATTTCCTTTAAAAAATTGTGATATTTTTTTTTGTTTGTCAAATGAACTGAATTATACACTACAAACGAATTGAATAAGGCACAATTGATCAGATACATTGCCATTCTTTTAGTCCATTTTACAGTTTTTCGTAAGATTGAATAATATGCTAAGTACTGATCTGCCCGGTCTACTAATTTCATGAATTGAGCATTCGGCTTTATAATTTTTTGTTTCCTTTTTTTGTCCGTGTTTTGACTCCCCTTCATCTCTGCAGAGTGAATTATAGATATCAGATTGACAGTTTTTTTTGATTGCCAAACTTGCAGCAATATATCTTTTTTCCTTCTGAAAGTTGTTTCACCATTTTTCAAAGAAACCGTTTTCAGACAATCCGGAAGTCCTCTATTTTTTCGTATGGTGCCGCAAATTCTTATTTTTTTCTTTAATAGTATCTCACTGTTTTCAACACTATTGTAATAATTTTCCATTTACACATGATGCCACAAATCTGCATACGGAGATAGCAATGTCTACATGGTTTCCATCAATCGGTTTCCTTGACCGCAATAAACTTCAAAATTGCATATGTAGCCAGTGGTACTTTCGTAGAGCATTCGCACTAGAATCCCATATTTTATAATTTTTCCGGCATTGTAAACTCTAAAGAATAGTCTTCCTCCCCATGGTACTATGCCTTCATCTAGAGATAATTGTTGAACAGGCTTGTAAGTTTCTTTGAATTTTGCAAGAAAGATATCCAATAGCGGTCTGACTTTGAACAGTCTATCAGGATTGTCTCGCATATTCTCATTATTATTGAAATGCCAGGCCCTCCTCCTCTGCTCATCGTTTTCGCAAAAAACGATGTTTCTGTATGTATACGGTTCAGTACTCCAATACTCATCTCGTTGATGCTTGCGTACCTGTCCCATAAATATTATAAGTCCCAAAAACTTCTTCATTTCTTCAATGGTGATGTCTTTCCACTTCAGGGATTTCATAGAGGTTTTGATTTTGTCCGTGTTTTGATGATAATATCTATTCGACTCCTCCACAAGGAACGCAAATAATTTATCATCAATAAATATTTTCACGGCATCTACGACATTATCAGGAACGTTTTGGATATTTATTCCCGGCTGCCCTAGAAACTCCCCCAAAACTGGTGGATTGTCTATTGATGACAATTCTTCGCTTTCAGAACTATCAGAACTAGATGATGAACTTGAAATTCTTCTTCGAATAAACGTTGAAAGAATAGGAATAGTTTCATCTTCACTAGAATCGTAGTCGGATAAATTTCCACGTCACTTTGGCAAGAACAATTGGAGAAATTGTCAGCAAACAATTCATCGTCACTCTCGTCTCGATTCATTTTCGGGGAAAGTAGATAATAACAACAAACTCACAAACTAACAAAAACCAAAAAACTCAGAAACACGTAAGAAGTCGGAAGGAAAGCAGTATAAAGCAGTTACTGGAGAGACGAACGAAAATGCAAAAATAAGATTTTCTATTACGATTTTCAGGTACATCCGGTAATAAAATAATTTCAATATTCTGGCTGTCTATTTTTATTATTATTATTATTATTTGTTCCGGCTCTAACTCATTTTATCGACAGGAAGTTAGAACGAGTACCACTGGCAATAGATAACGCACAACCCGTCACTCGTTTACACCTCCGTTTTTACAAGTTTCCCGCGCCTTACCGCTTAGCGCAACAAAACGAGTAAGCTCGTCGCTCGCGTTTTACTATAAAAAGGTATATGACGAGTTTACTCATCTCCCGCAAATAATGTGTTAAGGGGCACGAACGGGTGATTTAGTTTTGGCCTAACCTTAGAATGAAAACAAAAACCTGATGTGGATGACCCTGACCAAACGGCATCGTAGTAAGGTGGAAATTGCTTTAACACCTAGCAAGGGAAGCTACCTGCATAGCACTGATTTAATAACTGACTAATTTTATGGAGAAAAATGGTGTTCGATGGAAGCGTCAACTAGCAGCTATCCCTGGCCCCGGCGAACCTCGCGTTTGACGTTCTGATGCCAAAACGCTTTTGCGGAACCCTCGCGGAGGAAACGGGCCATTATCGGATGCAAACGCACTACATAAAATTTGGGGAAGCCACAAGTGCAGCCAAAAAGTTTCGGATAATATAACTAAGCAAAACTGGTAACTACATCAGTTATGCATCTCTTGCTTCTTGTCCAAAGTTAAATGGACGTTGAATTAAATGAACGAATATCAAATGTAAAAAACAGAAACTGATGCTCTACAAAAAACATCGAATACAATACCGAAACCCATTTTTAAACCACACAGTTGATGGATAACATATGATCTTTGTGAGCAAGGTATAGTACCTAGAAGTATCGTAGTGTGGTAAGCTAACTACGACTCCACACACATATGAAAAGTTGGCTTGAGAGCTATACATCAGGTTAATGCATAAGTTTTTTTCCAGTTTCACTAATAGACAGCGCCAGCGAATAGTACGCAGCCTATTTATTTGAAACATACGCCATTTCGTACGCTAAAACTAGCGTGTTTGTTTTATCGAGACACAATCGAGTAAATTTTTTTACCTGAAAAAGCCCATTTGTGGCATGCATTGCTTTCCTTCAGAGGAAAAATGCTGTTATAATTTTTCGTTTGCTGGTAAAAACACATGGTTGACACGCTCCGTCAACCAGAGTTGTATTGTGTATGACGAACTCATGAAGCCCGGGGAAACCGTTAATAAACCACTATCGTCAAAATATGATAACTTTAAACCGTGCATTAATCGAAAAACGTCCAAAATGGGCCAGAAGACATAGTAACTTAATTATTTTATATTGCGTCGTCACACACAGCAAAACCAGTGAAAACGCTGGGATGGGATATCCTTCTGCACCCGCTGTACTCCCCAGACTTGGCACCATCTGACTATCACCGCTTCGAATCAATGGGGCATGCGCTCGCAGAGCATCACTTCAGCCATTTCAAGGAAGTTCGAAAGTAGCTTGACGAATGGTTTTTCTGGCATAGTATTCATAAATTACCTTAAAGGTGGACAAAGTGTTTAGGAGCCGATGGTCAGTATTTTGAATACAAAACTGCGTCTTTTTTCACTAAATAAACTAATACATACACCTGGTAGATGCTTTTCACAATAGAAAAGGCTAGTTGTGAAACGCGAGGGCTTAATAACAAAATTAAAGAACACAAAACATAAATACTATAGTTATGAGAGCAACAACTACCTACAGACCTACAGAGTAGACTTATGTTAAAGAAAAGAGTAGACTTATGTAAAGTAGTACAAAAAAACTAAAATATATATAGCATTAAAATTATGAACAGAGAAGGGTGGAAGATGGCGAAAGATTTTGCGTCTGAACGTGAAATCCTGATCAAAACGGTTGAAGGAATTGGCGCCAAGATCTTCCCCTAATACAAACAAACTTACAAACTTGAGAGGCATGCTACAATTTGCCGGTTGAAAGTGTTTGCAATTGAGGTAACGACAAAAGCGGCATCAAACAAACTAAACATAATTAATATACTTGGATAGCTACAAAGACGGAGGCTAGCTCTAAATCGCGTTATTTTACAACCAATAAAATCCTGAGAGCTCTTAAAATAAGCGTGGATTCCTAGAGGAGTGGATGAACGAGAAAGAGCCGGAACAGTAAACCAAAATGCAACTAGTAGCGGAGATAATTTGGGAACTAAACTAAACCCTTTAGAAGGACTCTAGCAGGAGGTAAATTCGGGTTGGAATGAAAAGAACGATAGAAAAGATAATCCTAGCCTTGTTTTATAAAAAGGGGACAAAACAATTCCTAGGTTAAAGTACAAATGGCGTAAGAACGCTGGTGGCGGAATTCACATGTCGGAATCTTTTTGATCAACATGGCAAAGATAAGAATTCAAACGAATAATACCCGTCGCACTCGTAGCGATGTAGAAGAAAGTACAGAGCACTCCAAGATTGTTGAAGCCTTGGAAACAAATGCTTCATTACTCCAGAAAATCTTTAAGAACAGGAATTGTAATGCATATTAAAAATAAAACATCAACTAGATATGCTAAATACACTTAAATATACGATTCCATCGTGGAGACCGCTGTGGTCACGGAGCTACCATTGAAAAAGTTTGAAGCATAGTGTAACTAAAGAACAGCGCTGCCAATTTGGAGGGGCATCACAAAAAAGAGATTCGAATACTCGATGTAGCAAAAAATGAGCTTCGCACAGTAGAGAGCTTAATAATTAAATGGCATACGTGAGTCGGAAGATCACAAAAGCTAGAATTCTGTGCTTAAATACCAGTAAGAACCGGTTTTTCAGTGTAATAGCATATGTGAGTCATTGTATATTGGTACGAAGTTTGAGAAAATGTTAAATCAAAATGCTGCACGTGGAAAATTGGAGACAAAAACTGTTAAATTGGGAGTTTGTTCGTAATGTTATCGCTTATTAGTAACTAAATTAAGGTTTAAAATGATTTGGTTAGGAAGCGCAACCAGACTGGTACTCTAAGCTGGTGTTGCCGTGATAGACATCCTGGGTGAATTGTACAACAACAGATCGAAATGCCGCTGACTGTATATGAATACTAATCTCTGACTTGCTTTGGATGCTTTCTCCTTTCGTTCCACAGCTTGGTGGTTCACTAGTTGTTATTGTTGAGAGTTAAGATTAAGTACATCTCTGTGTGGTACCAGAGTTGCCCGAACGTAATATACCACCACTGGTAACCAAATGGCTGGTTCCATTTTCCAGCGAATTTTCAGTTAAAAATTTTAACATTGCAAATACATAAGATCGGAAGCAGATCTTTGGTTGAAACCAAAAATGAACTAAGGAATCGCACCAAATCGAACGCTGAATAAGTATTTAGATGTTTGAGCTGAGAATAAAAATAAACAATCTAAAAAAAATATGCATTATCAGGTGTTTCAGACAATACACAATAAATGCACGATCCAACAACCTCAACCGAGTAGCTTGAAGTAAGGATAAAATTGAAAAATCGTAATAATATACCTAACAAAAAATGAATTAAATTGAAAACTAAAATTTTCAATCAAAAACGACTCGCTGTATGAGCAACTATGGAGGAAATTTATAAGATCATGAAAAAGCTCAGCAAAGCGCAGCATCTTACTTCAGAATGCTCCTAAGCTTCTCACGAATCAATAAGGATGTTGTACAATGCTCGCCAGAATAGACAAAGAACCGGAATCTGATGACGTTTCAGCGTAATTAAAAGAGAATTCTCAGCTCTGTTTTAGAGTTGCACTTAGAGCTATCTAAGAACAGATGCGAAAAACCCGAATGCACCGTGTTATCAGTCCAACCCTCAGAAGAGAATAAAAGCTGGAATCCAAAACATTCCTTAAAACATTTACAGATATGGGTATATTAGATCCTTAGATAAAAGTGTATTCTGATACCATTATTGGTGAATACCAAGTGGTTTTCAGATTTACGGTATCGACGACATTATCGACGTTCATTGAATCTTTTTTAAGATTCAAGCGACCATGCGACAGTACAAATTGAAATGTAGTATACTCAAAAACTGCGGCTGCCGAGAATGACGATGTTGAACCTTGGTGTTAATTACCGCAAGCCAAAATCGACAAAAGTTTGACAGAAAATTTGACGCTGGAATCGAGAATAAATCATATGTTTCCAAAACAGACCAACATTAAACTTAAAGCAGAAGAGATAAAACTAAACTACTTAAATTTAACGTGTTAACTCGGTAAACAATATACCGAACACAATTGAGATCACATCACTATCCTGATGACCTTCGAATGATAAACCTTGAGCAAAAGGAATAAGCATTGAGACATCCACAAATACTAAGAATTCGTGAAACGCGATAGCAGATTTATTCAAATAGACAGAAAAAGATATAAATAAAGAATAACGCTATATGAGAGCAATACTATTGACCGAAAGACTTATTCATGAATTACTTTTTAATTGAGGTAGGCAACCTTTATTATTTGATTATCTATCACCCTCATAACAGAATGGATATTCAAATTAAGGTTAAGTGATTTTAAGGAGTAGAGTAAACTATTAAACTAAGTAAATTAAAGTAACTATTAAACTAAGTAACTAGTAAACTATTAAACTAAACTAAACTACTAGTGTTTCATGTCTAGTTTCAAAGAAACTATTACCTCTCAAACTTAACAGTAAATATGCATACATGAAAAAAATTTCGGTTTGATATTAAACCTAAAACTTCTATTCTATCTAATATTTTATCATCAATATTATATTATATGTCTCTAACGTCAGAAGTTGCTGTGTTTCTCTGCTGTAGAAATCTCTTCCATTACCCATGAAAAAGTTTGCAATAATTTCCCCCCGGGGCCGAAAAAACTTATAAGCCCGTATGGAAAAATCGTGAGAATATGGGTGGCAAGGGTAAAATTTCCCAGCCAATCTCCGTTAATTTCGTCGTTATTTTGCGCTGCGTGAAGCTGTTTGTGGTCTTGCATTGTTGTGGTCAAATATGACTCCGTAAAGATTAACTAATGTAAAACACTTATCCTGTATTGCTTGTTGATAGCATTACAATTACCGCATTTAACGTTTTATTATGTTCAAAGCTTCCAGTAAATGAATCACAGAGAATTCCACCAAACTGACAATAAAACCTTCCGTGGATGCAAGGGTGCTGGTGAATCAACTTTTTTGCAAGCCGTCCGGTGTTCTTTCATGTTATCATACAGGGCCCAATTTCCATCTCCAATAACCATCCGACGAAGAAGTCCTTTCTCAGATGGGACAAACACAGCAGAAAATTCTGTCTAACTCTGTATTTCTTGTTTGCATGCAAAAGTTCGTAAGTTACCCAGTAAAGCATACAACTTTACTACGTATCCGCATGACCGCATGGATTCTTCTCTAAACAGTGGTTCTTAGGACAAAACCGTAAAGTAAACAATGCCTAATATGCAGTTTTCAGCATCCATATTTATCTTACCACTTTACTTGGAGCCTAAAATGCCAATGCAACGGCGATCTTTTTGTAGATTTGCAGTATTGAAATCTCCAAAAATGCTATCTACTACCGAATTAGGATCAAGTATTTATGATTTGCAGTTCAAAAAAAATATAAGGAAAAACCGCAAACCATATGCATCTTCGTTTAAAAATTGCTCCTAATTTTTTCTTGACTCAAATGCCCGTCAACTTTGAAAAATAACAAAGAAAAACAATCCTACTTATGTTGCTTCTATATGGAAGTAAAATACTAAATGTGCTTGTTTGATCATAGAGTAAACATTACTAATTACAAAAGTCTCAACCTCACCCGATAATCAAATAATCCAGCATCTTTGTTCGCGAGATTGAAACTTTATCATTTGAACTTTATCTTATATCGCGCTATCCCATCTACTTCCATACAAAATGAGCAAGAGGGTGGCATTACTATTCATTGTCCCGTTTACATGTCACTAAACACACAAGTACATGTTCAGTGAATAGGAATTGCCAACAAACGAAACATACGGTAAGAGTTTTCCTTGGGTATTTTTCTAAGGAAGCTGGTCGTAATTTTAAACTTTTCCTATTTTAGCTTAACATAAACTTTTGTGCTAGTTGTCTCCCCTCACCTGAAACTTTTCTGTATCGTCTTTATCTGTCCCGTAATGAATAAACTATTTCCTCCCCATTACAACTTTCGATCCGACATCACTGCGAAGTGGCAGTAAAAGTATAAGAAGAAATCGCCTTACAACTGTGTCTGTGCGAGAAAGATACGGAAACTTCACCATTGAAAAACAAATTTTCTAGTGGTTACGAAACATATAACAAATCAAGCAGGATGAACAGGGACCTTTTTACTGTTTCCACTTTTTAAGTTTTTCTAACACGGGTTGGTTCTTGTAAAACGAAACGTATTATTAGGAGTTTTAATTGGTTGAACCTGTGTTGCTGAAAGGATGGTATTAGAGCTACAAAAGCGTAATCCGATTAAAGTACTAAACAGTTATATTTTTGAACTCCATTTTGTTATTAGGTTTGTAAGAGATAAGTAGCAGATGAGAATAAGCTACAAAATAACTATATCGATGTCTTCCTAAATGATTATTGTAAAAATTTTGTTTCTGAAGAAAATTCTAAGAATATTTTAGCTCAATTTGAGAAAATACCATAATGTGTCTTCCTTTCGGATCCTTTCCCCAACTTCGTTTCATAGCTTGGTAGTTCCTAAATATTATTGTTGGGTAGGGAGGTTAAGGGTATTCTTACACTGTGTCTCAGAGGCACACGCTTGCTGGACTACAGACTAAACACTTCCTCAGTCAACTCGAGTACCATGCTTGGGTCCAATTGACGCATTACTTCGGGCTCGACATACTTATTCTAGTCCTTATGGGGGCCTCGGGCTAATCACATTCTATCTAAAGCTAGAGCGGAAGGTAAAGGACGATAACATTAGCAGGGGTGACTCCACACTCAGTGCCAAAAGCCATTCAGTATACCTCTTTTTGTTGTCAGAATTGCCCGAACGTAATATACGACCTGTTTACATTTGCCAGCTGATTTCAGCATCTCTTCGATAATGCAATCAACACGTAGCTCTTCCGTATTTTCGATAAAATTGCCGCGCAGTCTGCTCCATCTTCTTCATGAATAGAAGGTATGATAGGCGTCATTTGTCTCTTCTATGCAGAATATGCAATCTAGATACCTTGAATTATCAATGTTATGCAGGAAAACAACCGTGTTCACTTAATAGCTGAGTCACTTAGAAATGCTCCTCATGTCTGTACGTGCGCCACTCATTTTTGGTGCAGCTCTTTATTGCAACCTTCGCTTCATATCTCAATTCCATATAAAAGCAAAGATTCTACATCACTCATTTGTCAACAGTAAAGTCAATTGTTTATTGAGCTTGATCCTCCAACACTGGCCATTAGTCGTTTGATTTCCGAAACCCCTGCCACCGTTTTATCTACCATTGCCCTGATTTACTCCGAGAAATTCAGCTTCGAGTCTATCAGCAACGTTAGGTACTTAACCGTTAGTTTCAACTCTGCTAATATATCCACGAACTTTCTTAACCTAGGGAACCTTTTCTTTGTCAGGTTTTGACCATGAATGCTATGAGCTATATGACCACTCATGGTCACTAGCCGGTGTATGAGCGTATTTGACCTTGATTTCGCTTGATCGACTATGCGCCCAGCGACTGATACTGCAACTTCATCAAAATAGTCTATCAATCGCGATCTTTCCGGCTGTTCTGGTGTAAGAACTGTGTCCTTAAAAAATCTTCCACAAGTGTGGACCGAAGAGGGAGCCTTGAGAGGTACATGATATGACCAACTTCCTCCATTGAACTTGTGCCGGTTCATAGATCCGACTGCGATTCTTCAAGAAATTCCGAAATATCCACATCAGATATTCTGTTACTTGGCAATAATTTTCAGGGCATCTGTAATAGCCGTTCATCTAGCAGATTTGAACGCATCTCTGATGTCCTGCATCACTAGGAGAACTACTCACCGATTTGGCCAACTGCGTATCTCCACCTGCTGGACTGTAGTCACCACCGCCGCAACTACAGTGGAGCGTTTAGCGTTAATTAGTCTGCCATTAATGAATAATGAGTATGCCACTAATAAGTTTTTCGAGCACTTTCCTGGCCGTATCTAGTATGCAAAATGGGTGGCATTCTGACGGCGACTCGGATATTCCTTTCAACTGATGTCTCAGCCTTTCGCTCTTCTTCCACTTTCAGCTACATGCGTAGTGCTAGATGTGGTCTAACAGCTCTTCAAGCTCTAATATACCATCATTAATGTCCATATGCATATTTTTTAGCAAGCTTTGATCGTTTTTACTATGTTTCCCACCTTTCGCATGAGGCGTTCTTCCTCATGACGGTCTAGAACAATGAAACACATATTTACTAACAAGCATGAATATAATTAATATGGATAAACATTTTCGTCCTCTTTTATGTTTTCTGAAGATACCGAAAACGATATTGTCACTGTCAATATGACTTTTGCACATAATACGCTCAAGCTTGGTATACTCTTTATTTATCGAATATGTCTACAATGCGAATGCAAATTCGTTCGAAAAACCGAACAAACTTTCCAAAATAATCTTTTGACTAATTCGATCTCCCTCATTTCTGCTTGTCAAATATAATTTGGGAAATTCTTCACGGTTTCTTTATCGGTAAAACATTTTTCTTAATACACTGAAAACAAAAACACAGCCTGAAAACTTCTATAAGCGCTCGATCGTACTATAGAGAGCTAACCCTCAGATTTTACATGTGGACACTTTTTGGCCCAACGGAATTCCGGCATCCTGTTTCCATCATCTACCGACATCCACCAACAATTAACTAGTTCGCTAAGGTGACTTGCTTCTTTTCAAGGAACTGCCCCACCGGTGATTTTCAGGGCAAACCGTAGCTACTGGTAGTAGCGTAAGGACAGACAGCGAGAGCAGATCTGGATGGATTCCGGCAAATGAAAACTCCCTCTTGAATGGAGTTTTTTGAGGAAGTTGTTTCAACGCCCCTACTTTCTACCTCTTTTTAATGGAGGTACTTTCTTCTATCCACAGCGTCTTTGTCCTAAAGTTTGACATATGTTTCACGCAGAAAATTGTATCTTTTCGCTTTTTTTTGTAATGGCGTATTCATCTCACTGATGTTGGTTGTCGACTTAACACAGTGGGACTTCATTCCGTACTCAGGACTTTAATTGAAAGGTTGACTGCAAGGTGTTTGATCTAGTTAAACGCTATAATTGTACCTTTTGCTATGAGATGGTTTTGTACCTCCTTTACCTTTGCTTTTGGTGACGTCAACGTTTGGCAGCAATTGAATAAGGAAGAAGGGAAGCGTTTTTTGTTCATTCTTGGGGCTACCGTTGAGAAGTTCCGAGCTTCCAAAATATCCTCACCTACGATGGCCTGAAGCTCTTCTTTGTCGCCATTTTCTTCATAGGATGTTTTCAAAAGTACCCACCTTGTGCCATTTTAAAAAAGTCGAAGAAACTTTCATTGTCTCCAATAGTTTTTTAGTGTATCAAAATTCATGTAAAACTGCTAAACATTACATGGAATTTCAGAGCATCCGGCTGAAGTAATGAAAAACAACCTGATTCCTGTCATTTGTACATCGTTAGTGTAAGCGTTCACACCAACTGGCAAATTGTTTCAGCGGTGGGAGCACTTCGGTTAAAACATATTGAGCCCGCATATATTGGAGCTCATTGTTGATCTTCACATAAATACAACAGTTCCAAATTTCTTCCTTGTTTATGAACATTGTAACAACAGTTTGATGAACACTGATTATGAATATGATATTTGATTGAAACGTTGTTTTTGATGAACTGCTGCTCTCGAGTATTTTTATACTGCATTAATCCTTCGAACACTTTAATATCAATGCATTGTGTTTATTAAAAGACGACTTAACTAGATTTTTCCTGTTTTATATTAAGGATATTATAGATACTTCATAAAGCGAGATTATGTCCCCATATATCCTGTTGTCTGCTGTATCTTTATACATTAACAACTCTAAGAATCGATAAAGTCGGCTATAACAGGACATAATTTTGTACAAATGCTGTAAATGCGTTTAAAAGCCATCATAACCAACGATGCTGTATCTAGGTTGTATTTGAATGCGATATTATTAACTCAAACCAAAGCACCGATTGAATTTCAGCAGAGAAAGTCAATGATATATGCAAAGAAGAGGAAGTCAATTTCTCGCTATAGTAGTCGAACATTTATTCGATTATAGTACATGCACAGGGTATGAATTCAATGACTTTCCTCGTCCTCAGTACACACTGCTTTTACTCTGCTCTTGAAATTTAACAGTATGTAAGCTACGTTTGCTACTCTAGCTTGAAATTCACCTTTAAAATTGAAGTTCAGGATAATATTCAAATCCGAGTTAACTCTGTTCTTATTGCCTCTGCATAAACGCTAAACGAAAACCTGAACGTGCATAAAAAAGTAAAGAATTCGCTTACAAATGTTGTTTTGACGCGCGTTCAAAAAATATTGTATATTTTCAGTATGAATATTTTATGCTGATTTCGTTGGATCTTCGAATTAAATGATAGAACATACAGACAGGCAAAACTATTGCGTCATTCCTGAAAATTCGACCAAAATAAAGAAAAATAGTATCCTGACATTTCCCGATTTCTTTTAAATACTATGCACATGTAGTACTCCCGCCTAGTTTTCATCTTCTTCGTATCACTACAGCCCCTCTCGTGCCTTCGCTTCCTGTAGCAAATGCCTCCAACTGTCACGATCCATTGCCAACGTCCTCCAATTTTGAAATCAGACCAGTTTTTTTCGGTTTCCCCACTGAAAGCTTTTTGGGTATCCATTATCGTCCATACGATTCACATTTTCTAGCCCATCGCTACTTCCGCAGTCTTTCAACCGTTGGGACATCGGGCTCGTCAAAAATTTCATAGAGCTCATGTTTGTATCGAATTCGCCAAATCTGCGTTTAGCTACGCTCCAATTATCCGCCTCAGGACCCGTCGCTCAAAAGCTGTCTATATATTCGCAGATACTTGAGTTAAGGTTCATTTTCTGCACCCATAGCATAGGTCTTATCACAGTTTTTTTAATGTTTTCTTGTTTATGAAGCTAGTCTTCAAAATCGTCAGAACTGAACAAAACGTTTTATTTGGGACCTGTACTCTGAAGGGTATTTCGTCTCTTTCAATAGCGTTTCTCGTTATTTTTGTTTTGCCTGGATATAAAAATTCACCCACATTTTCAATACTGTTTTCGCCAAGGGTGATTTTTATTCCCGACTGCGTAGTGAGCTTTGTGTTCTTCTCATTGATTTAAAGCCCTTCGTAGTATTGCTTCGTGGTCGAGTTTCATTATAAGTCTTTTGGCGGTTGTTAACGACCGTGACAAAATATTGATGTCATACGCATCGGCTACCTTATGACACATTTCAGAGCCAAACTGAATACCAAGAGGGCCAGCCCATCTCCCTGCTTTAGCCCGGTTTTTGTGTCAAACACGTCGGTTAGTTGCTTATTGATACCAAAATGGGGGGTTGTCGACGTCATTGTATTTTAATAAGATGGACTAATTTGACTGGCATATCGAAGCGAAGCATTTTTTGGTGCAGTAGGTTATGATCGACACAGTCGTATGCTTACTTGAAGTCAACGAAAATCTGGCAAACGTCTATGTTGAACTACTAGCATTGTTCAAGTACCTGCTTGAGGGTAAACAGTTAGGCGTCAAGCTCTAAGCCCACCTTGATACTCCTCAATAATAGTGTTGGGGTATGATTTTATTTTATTTGTCAATATCTTCGAAAATACTTTGTACATCATACAAAGTAGTGATATGTAGCTTGTCAACTTTTTGTGGATAAGAAGTGTAATCGGTTGGTTGCATTCGTTTGGCATATATTCTTCTTGACAGATCTGCTAGGTGATTTTATGGGTGGCTTTCTGAAATACCCTCTTCCATATTTCATGAGCTCCACTGGAATCTCATCGATCCCCGGTGCTTTATTATTCTCTCGAGCTTTGATGGCGGAGCAGATTTCATCCAGGGTTTGATGTGGCTAATGGAAGCTTTCCAGGAATGTCTATATCTATAGGCTACAACATTCTGGAGCTGTGCGGATGATTAAGGAGTTTCTTGAAATATACAATCCTTGTTTCCTTAATCCTGCTTATACCAGCGATAATGTTGTCGGTAGCATCGTGACAGAGCGTAGTCTTGGGCGGATAACCTCGTCTTTGCATCCTTTACTTGTGTTGTTACTCGCTAGAATTACATCAATGCTATTCAATCGGTCACCAGATTTTTTTCTTTTCTTAATTTTTTTATCTTATTCGCTTCTCCCCTGAGATTTTCATACTCTTCTCTATTCGTTCTGGTCTTCCTACCCAAATACTTTCGAAAGCCACCGTGAAATTTTTATGCGTAAAAGACGTTTAGAACCTTTCGATGTCGGATTTTAGTCTTAGTTGAATATCCTTTTGACATGCCACATCAAACATTAGTTCAATCAAGTCATGATTCCGGTTACAAGTGGATCCGCGGTATTTGCGAACGTCAAGTATGCTCGAGGCCCAACGTTGTTGAATGATAACATGGTCGACCTGATTTTGTGTGTTACCATCATGTGATACCCAGCTCATTTTATGTATGCGTCGAGTTGGGATAGAGGTCGAACGTATGAATAGCTTTCTGCAACACGAAAAGTCAATTAGTCATTTGCCGTCGTCGTTTGTTTGATCGTGGAGGCTATATTTCTTCAGTCGTTCTCTGATCAGAAAACTCATTGCCAATTTTAGCGTTAAAATTACCCAGAATTGTTTCTGTTTCGTTTGTTAAAACACACAGATAAAGATGATATTAACCATAATTTATGGAATTAAGCAGTAAGGTCCTTGAAAGGGTGCCTGATTTATGTAGATGAAGAAACTTTTTACTCGAAAAGAATAGACAATTTGAAGAGTGTAATTTAATAGATAAGTAAAGACGACGGTAAAGACGGTAAAGACGACGTAAATCGGTGATTGATGAAAGATTTAGCAGATTTTTCTTTACGCCAGTTCCTTAAAAACTGGAGCATAAACAGGACTGCGGAAGTAAAATGTGTTTTTGCAGAAATATAAAACTTTGAAGCAAAACATAAGAATAAATTGTAAGTATAACTCCTTCTTTTACTACTTTTCAGTTACGTAAGAGTAAATACTTCGCGATGTGCCCAAGGATTTGTGATTTTTTTTTTCAAAAAAAAAAAATAATATAAATAATTAATAGTAATATAATTATTTATCGGAACCGATGGGTCGCACCTGCAGCGAAAAAAAAGAACAACAGTTTTTTTGAAACTACAAAGGTCGCATAATGGCAGCCGAAGGAAGTTGCTTTTAAGCGACTAGCTCACCGCGCGGGCGAGGGGGTTTAAGGACATTATGAAAACCCTTATCATTCCACATCACACACACGGAAAATTCGTATTGATTCATTTAAAAACAAAAATTGAACATAAATATAGTAAATAAATAGAAGTAATTAAATAAAAGCCAGTAAAAATAAAATATTCAATTTACGCGAATTCTGCAGCGCTGATTCTGACCATTTGACATAATTTTTTATTTGACACCTCTGCTTGATTTTGGGACTCCAATGAAATCCTTCTGCGCTGATTCTGACCATCTCTGCTTGATTTCGGGACTTTACTTGAGCGTATGAATTCTGCTGCGGTGATTCTGACCCACCTCCGCTTGATTTCGGGACTTCAACGAAATTCCGCTGCGGTGATTCCGACCACATCTGCTGCCTCCAACACGAATCTTCTTCTCAGCTTGATTTCCGGACTTCAATGTTTTCTGGTTTGTATTAAAGTCGCCTACACAACGGAATACGTAACAGATTTCCTTCACTGGTATGATTAGAAAAAGAGTTTTCACGTGACCATCACTTCATCTTTTGTCGGTGGGCCTTTGTGGCTGTTGAATTCTTTGGCGGTTTTCACATAGTTGCTTTCTACCGGTTGTTTCTCTGTGAATTATTCCGCTAGCCATCTTGAAAGTTTTTGTATTGGGACGATGATATGATTTTTTGCATCTCATTTCCCCCCTTGTGATTCTTGCGCAAACATTTGATCCTTGATATGGTTGGGTTCGTTACTCTCACTTTCAACAGTTCACAGAATAGTGACTCGTGATTACTGAACGTCCTCTCAGACCGTTTCACAGACTATTCAAGAGGGTTTCCACGAAGTTAAAAAAAGTGACCTTCATTTAGTTTTTGGCCTTGTGGTGAAATGAAATGAAGTGGCCTTCATTTCATTTTAGTTTTCCCGTGTGATTTCTCGGTGTATTTCTTCGCTCTAGAAATGCTCTTAAGAATTTGGTATCCGCTTTAATCGTTGATTACATTTTCTTCAGTTAATACCTGGTTACCATTTGTAAGTTCGTAATTAATTTCATATTTGCAAAATATTTCTGAAAAACAAAACAAAAGACCTCTCCATTGCATCCAATTCTCTCGTATTTCTTGCCTAGCGTGTTTGTTTTACGTCTTCCATTGTGAAAATATCTCGTGTTGTAATTCTCAATCGCGTTTAGAATAATTATTTAAAAGTAATTGAAAGTAGTTGTAAAATAATATTATTATTAAAATGATTCTGGGTGGCTTGGGTCCGCCGGGCCTTGCTTTGTGGGTCTCGAGGACGCGTTTCGGCTGCATACAGCCATCTTCAGCTCGTCCTCGAGACCCACAAAGCAAGGCCCGGCGGACCCAAGCCACCCAGAGTTAATTTTGGCCTGCGGCAACACCAAAACGAACTTATTACAATGATGAACAAAATAACATTCTGAAAATTTTTGAAGACTTATCACGGGATAAATTGCTATCTTTGCTTTGGCGGTTTTACCCAAAACGCAAATGAGTCCTTGAATCAACCTAGCACTTGCATCGCGGCGCAAAAATTATTGAAATCGGAGATTTTTTAGCTGTAGAAATCTTTAACGATGGCTACTCATTCGCTCTTAAAAAGTGATCTAAATCTAATAAGAAGAGTAGAATGTAAGATTTTCGCAAACTATCAAGATAATAATCGAACGAGGAGGCCAGAACTGCACAAAAATAACAGAATGCAGGCGTAATTAATACTTTTTTCGAATTAGAAGGCTTGCATTATGGTCCTGGCGTCGCAAATTAAGCTAGGGTCATTAAAGATTGCTTAAAGTCTACTTTATAAGAACGAAAACTTTGATCGCATTTTATTTAAAACATGTTTTTCCACGCTGTCATTAATTATAACTTAAACAAAATACTTTTTAATTGTTTGAAAATTAGTTTGTTTTTTTTTTTCTTCTTTTTCAATTTTTATTTGTTATGGTTTTGGTGTATACAAAGCGAAATATTGGATAGTCTAAAAAGTATTGAGCCTTTTTTGTCACTAGATGGTGTTCGTTGTCATATACCGGGCAATCCTAATTAGGTTGAGTCAAACTGACATGCGTTTCAAAGGTGGCATTCTAGTCTACAATTTTCATACGGACAGTTTTGTATTTCGTCATTCGTGTGAAAAGTTGTATTCATTTAAAAATGAGTGAAGTTTCTGAAAAAATCGTTATATTATATAATATCACTACGATCAAGGTGAGAATGCATCGCAGGTTCGTGAAAAAATTTTTTGTTTCTACAATCAAGATACTTTATCAAAAGCCACAGCCAAGAGATGGCTTGCTCACTTTCGTTTGGGAAATTTTGATGTCAAAGATGCACTTCGCTCAAGTTGACCAATCACTGAAACAGTCGATAAAATCTTACAAAAAATTGAAGAAGTCCGATATTGCTAAGGAACTGCTAAGGAACATTGCTGAGGAACTGAATATACATCACTAAACAGTTGTGAACTATTTACGTAAGGCTGGATACACAAACAAGCTCGACGTTTCGGTGCCGCATGAATTAACATAAAAAAAAATTTCCATTTATGAAATGCTAATAAAACGCAACGAAAGCGAGCCATTTAAAAAAATCATTACGGGCGATGAAAAAGGGGTAAAATACGGGAATTTCGTTTGAAAAAGATCATGTTCAACAAAAGGTGAATCATCACAAGCGACTTCAAAGCTAGGATTGACACCAAATAAGGTTATTCTGTGTGTATGGTGGAATTGGAAGGGAATTGTTTATCATGAGATGCTAGAACCTGGCCAAACAATCAATTCGCCTCTGTGCTGGCAGCATTTAACCAGATTGCAACAAGCAATTCAAAAAACCTGCCAGAATTGATCTATAGAAAGGGCGTTGTCTTCCATCATGACAATGCCAGACCACGCACATCTTTGAAGACGCAGCAAAAATTGACAGAGCTTGGCTGGGAAGTTTTGATGCATCATCCGTATAGTCCAGACTTTGCACCATCTGACTACCATTTGTTTCGGTGTCTGCAAAACTTCCTTAATGAAAAGTAATTCACTTTAAAAAGGGACTTGAAAATCACTTGGCCAAGTTTTTCACCGATAAACCACAGAAGTTCTACACAGATGGAATAATGGCTGTACCCAAAAAATGGCAAAGATCATAGATAATAATGGGCGCTATGTACTTACATAAAATGCATTTTAAATTTAAGAAATATTCAATCGCAAAATGACAAAAAAAAGTGCAATACTTTTTAGACTTACCAAGATTATATTTTACTGAAAAAGCTTTATTCGATTGCTTTCAGTTGACACCCAGAGGCTGGGCATTCCATAACTCAAATTGAAAATGCTAAGTTTGAGCATCAGTAGCGCCGTAATTTTATTTTTATTTCAAAGTTCCTCTTCAGTGTATGATTTCATTCAATGCAATATCTATTCTCAGTTTTTTGTTAAAAAACAATTCATGAAAAACTGTTGTCTGTTGGGTCTTCTCTCCTTAATTTATGGTATGTTCCGCTACTGCTGACTTTAAATATTGTTCAACTTTCCTTTGTCTTCGCTGTACTTACGTCGGAAGATGTAATACCAATACAAAAAGGAAGATATATGGGAGAATTCGATGCAATGAAAAGTCTCGCCATTTTTAATGAAAAATCTTTACTAACGATCGAATAATAATAATGAACGGATAAAAATATAATAATGAATGACGCCGGTACTTGCAAATCCTGGCAACTTGAATTAGTTAGTTTAGTAATATCCACCAATGTAATTTTAAGAACTTTTACAAAATAATTACTATCTTGAACAATACTTCTCAATGTCATCAATTACTTTGACGAACAATAACGATCACAAATCAATTACGGAAAAATAAATAATTTTCAACGCGTAATTAATAGGAAGGTCTTTCTTTCATTTACAAAGAGTACGTTAAAATTAACCTTAAAATCATCGATTGATTGATAATATTCAGTGGCTCACAGCTTATTTCACAACCAACACTGTTTTCAGATTTTGAGAAGGTTTAACTTGTAAACAAAGGCAGGTATCAAGGGACTTGAAAAGCAGAACTATAAACAAAGAAAAATAAATTGAAGGAGTGAAAGACAAATTCGGAAAATATTTGTTCTGTAGTAAGGAAAGGAAAAAGAATTTGTCATCAATAATTTTGCTCACAGCTTATTTCAACCACAGTGTTTATCGAGCATTAGAGATCGCTTATTGAATAAAATTGTGTTGTTTTTTTCTCCTATCGTTTTTCGCCATCTATCGAAAAAATCTTTTTGATAATGGAACAACGTACCATTGGTCTTCCACCATTTTGAAAATGGCAATTCTCGGCGGAGAATAGCAAAAATGGCAAATTTAAGCGACGGGACAGTGCAGAGCATAATATCGCGTTTCATACACGAGAATCAAGTACATGATAAAGGCAGAAAAGCACCAAACAAAATTTTCAACCCAAATTATGAGCGCTATATCATGCGTAAACTTAAAGAAAACCCAAAATTATCAGCACCAAAATTGGCCATCGAGGTTAACCATGAGCTGGGTAAGTCATGTAGTGCTGAAACTATTCGCCTAGTTTTACGAAAGCACGACTTTAACGGCCGAGTTGCTTGCAAAAAACCTTTCATTACCAAAAAAATCAGCAGTGTTGTTTTGCTTTCGCGAAACAGCATTTTTCTAAAGATATGAGCTTCTGGGGCAAGGTTTTATTTTCAGATTCTTCTAAATTTAATATTTTTGGCTCCGATGGACAATCCTATGTCTGGCGTAAGCCAAATAAAGAGTTGGAAAACAAGAATTTAAAGGCAACCGTGAAACATGGTGGTGGAAGTGTCATGGTTTGGGGTTGTATGTCGGCTTCCGGGGTTGGTAATTTGGTGTTCATAGAGGATAACATGGACAAAACAATGTACCTCAACATATTAAAAGAAAATTTACTACAAAGTGCCCGAACACTTGGCACAGAGTCAGATTTTTACTTTCACCAAGATAACGACCCCAAACACAAGTCAGGTATTGTTCAGACATAGCTCATTTTGAAATTCCTCCATCTAATGCAACCTCCAGCCCAATCACAGGATCTTGATGCGATTGAAAATTTATGGCCAACTTTTGAGCTAAAAATTCCAACAAAACTGATTTAAAAAAAGCTTTGTTAGAGGAATGGGCTCTAAAAGAGATCTCTAAAAAAGATCACGCCCCAAACGTGTCTGAAGCTAGTAGAATCGATTCCAAAAAGAATGAAGGCGGCGTATGGTAAGAAGGGAAGCCATACTAAGTATTAAAATTTAAATATAATGTTAAAAATATGCAAGAAAGTATTCTTATTGTTTGCTGGTTGAAATAAGTCGTGACATTATTTTCGTAACAATTTTGAGGTTTTTGCATGCAAGTTGCTAAAAAATTATGTATGAAAACAAATTATGTTCTTTTTTATACTTAAAATATAGATCTACTAATCAACGTTTAACTTTTGTTTATATGTGTTTTTGTTTAAAAGTTCTAGCCTCTCAAAAACTTGAAAACGTGTTGGTTGAAATAAGCTGTGAGCCACTGTAAGCATATGTCAAGGATAATTTAAAGAAACTGAAAAAAATCAATTTTTTTATATTTTGCCGAGTTAATTTTCATAGTAAAGATAATTTCGATTGAGATTCAGTCCTATCTTTCTCACCTGTATTCGTAATTTACGTGATTCAAGCTAGTACAACTCAATATTGAACGTTACTCGCTATAAATATTACGGCTACATCAAGGGAAATATTACTTGTAGAGTCTCGTCGTTCGATAGAATGCACAAAAATCCCAAGAAGATATGATACACATGCCATTGAGCTGCGGAACAATTTACGAGGAAAACATCCTGATGCTAAGCGATTTCAGTTTTTATGAACTTCAAAATAACATATTGAACCTTTTCACTGTGTTTTATTAAGTTCGTCCACTCAGTGGAGCGATTTCCAGTCAGGGAATGGGTAAAAGCTTTAGAGGCTGTAAGGAGATCGCAACCTATAATATCGCCACTTACGATGGCGTGAATCCTGTTAGTCGTTCACAGAACCCTTGCAAGAAGGATAAATTTTCTGCTGCCCTATTTTCTTGGTCCCTAGATGTTTGTGGTTGATGACGACACCCTATGTTTACTCTACTTGACTTCCATTGCGGCTGTTAACGTCAGACTCAGGTGAATGTTTACAGTAATAATCCTTAGCGAAGTATGAGGTTTCTCTCTAACATACTTCTCCTTCTTGCAATTGATTTTTTCTGCTTTTCACTGTTTATCTTCATTTTTAATGCCCAAGTACCTCGAATGGGTTTCTTGTAGTGACGAAAATGACACAACAGGATAACATGGGGCCATACAGGGAGAGAAATAAACCGCAGAGAGAGGTGATTAGCTATTAGGCGAAATGGGTTTTTATTAACCGTGAGAATTTTGAATTAAGCTTCGAACAGTATCTGAACATTAACAAAGGAAACATATGTGTACTGTACTAGCTTTAGTGCAAATACCATACGTTAATAAATGACTTGCTTTCGTAAGATATCCAAAGACATATGCGCATCATTCAAAGCATCAAATTATAGGCAGAAACGATAATTTATATATCCAATATTGTAATAATTTTAAATTTCCTCACCAGCCATAAAAATATTTACGTCCGTTTAACTGTCAATAAATCAGCACCTATTCTCCTGTGGCTATCAGAACTTCAAGACTTCGTTGCATCCCTAAATCTTCCTGAATTTCATCGGGATATCGTGGAAACGGTGTAGTAACAAAACCCAAACAGATAGACCGGCACAAAACATTTACAACAATAAATTCAAATACCTCCCGAAATTTACATTGGATTTTATTTGTTTCTGTGAAGGAACAATATTAATTTATAATTACGATGAAGATTAAATGGCCGCGATTTATTGCCTTGAACCCCAATAATTACCTTGAAATTAATTTTCGGAAGGTCTATAAACTCTTTACAGTTTTAATATTATAGAGTCTGTCCCGATAACTGCCCATTAAGTGAGTTATTGTCGGTGGAAAACTCATTTTCTTGGTGTTGCTTTTATGCGTAAAGAGCAAATTCATGATGCGTTTTAATTTTAATGTGGGATTGTAGTGAAATAAATTTTCAATTAACATTCTATGGTAATTACCACGATGTTGGAGGACTAAAGTTATGGTCATGCATCAATTTCAACCGAGTCATTGTGTTGAACTGTGCGAATTGGATTTTTAAAGCCACAAAATGCGATAATTCAGTCAAATTTGAATTAATTGCATGCGATGTTTGGAAAAATTACGGCTCAACGAAGTAAATCCTATATCAAAATCCTATACCTCGTTGTTTCCGTTCTGGG
This sequence comes from Stratiomys singularior, assembly GCA_954870665.1. Lineage (NCBI taxonomy): Eukaryota > Metazoa > Arthropoda > Insecta > Diptera > Stratiomyidae > Stratiomys > Stratiomys singularior. The sequence continues at coordinate 78,188,573 of OX940877.1, read as the reverse complement.
AAGAGAAAAGTGTAGAAGGGCAATTTTGACGGTTTAAGAGAATTTTTTTTTCAGGCGGAGAAATGTTTTAAATAATTGGTAAATATTTTCACTGCTTCAAACTACATTTTTCAGTATTTCCTAAAATCGTCAAAGATGTACGAAAAGGCCCATATTATTTTACCATAGAGAAGAACTGAAAAATTGAATTGAAAAAATGGGAATTGCCAAACAGTGAAGACTTGATTTTTTCTCGGGTTCTTCAGTATCCAGCCGAAGATAAATTGCCCCCTGGCTCACTAGTCGCTGGCCAGCGTTATCGCTCTTAGTTGCGATGTATTAGACCCCGTTTGGGTGTGGATCTTTGTAGATTCATACAAAAGTGATGGTTGCAGGAACCTTGTTATGTTGAGCTTGAGGTGTTTCATATGATGATTTTCGCTAGATCAAGGAAGCCGCATAGTGAATCTAGGAGGTCTTTGTCATTATTTATTAATATATCGTTTATGTTTGTATACTTAAAAAAGAATTTCAAATTACTCTACCGATTTCTTCCCACCGTGTGCATTCAAATAAACTTATTTGTGTTTATTATTTGTTAGTTATATATATATAATATAATTATATAATCAAAAAAATACATTACGAAACTAACCAAAGTTTTGTTTTTACCAATAGACAAATAAAGCGAAAAAGTTAAGAAAATCACAAAAAATTTACCGTGGTAGAGAAAAAGAAAAGATGTTTTACTTGTTTCAGTAAGAGGTTTTGCTTCCTCTGGCTTTGATCACATATACTATTATCCTTTATTTTTTGATAATTCTTTCCAAAATGCTGTTTTGTTTTAATTTTGACGAATATATATTTCAGGAGTAAGATGCGACTTTCTTCAATTATTTTCTGAAATTTCAAAGTCTTTTTGTACACCATTCTTCTATCCATGGATTGATATCCATTGAGATCCATGGACTGTGGCATGTTTTCCCATTCCTCCACGAAAAACAGTATTCAGCTGTTGCAGGTTTTCTGGAGTCGGTTCTCGTTATCTTTCTCGATGTTAACATTAGTGTTCTCTTCAATTAAGATCTGGACTACGTGCTGGCTAGTCTAGAGTCTCTATCTCCACTTCTATACCACCACTTAAATATCATGCGTCAATTACAATCCTTGGCCGTTAAATCCTGATAATGGAACTACATGCTCTTCAAAAATGTCACTGATGTATGGTTTGGCGATCACAGTCCCTTTATCTACGATAAACAGCTCTGCGCGAGCGATTAAACTGATATCTCCCCAAAACATAACTGAGCCACCTCCAAAACTTACTCTTTTGGATATGGCACATTGTGCAATATGGTTCTCTTGGTCTACGGTATACTCTTTTACGACCATGAGCATCATAAAGACACACGAGAATCATCAGAAAAGTGTACCTGTCCCCATTATACCAAAGTCCAATCACGGCATTCTTATGCAAAATTTAATCTTGATACCTTATGAGCTGTGGTGAATTTAGATCCTATTGGAGGTCTGTATGGTTTTAAATCACGTGCATTAAGATGTCATCTTTTTTTGTGGTAGGGAGGTGAAGGCTGTGTACGCCCTGAGTGTGGAACTCCCAGAATCACAATGTTTATTTACTACCCACTAAACACCCCCCTTGTCAACCTGATAACTTAGCCTGAAACCGTTTGACACAACACCGTTTACGAGCTAGGTCTCGCGTTAATATGCCTAGAGGCTCCTTCGTACTATGGAAATCACTTCGCCAACGGTGAGGAGGGGAAAGGAAGGAAGTGCTAGAAAAGAGATCTCCTCATCCCCGATGCCTCCAAGCGCTCCAATAAAGCTTTCTTCAGTATCAGCACTGTACGAGCGTCGTGTGGATAAACAGTGTTACCCCGCACGTTGGACCGCGCTCACTACCTCTCCGATTGCATAGATGCTGGAGCGGTCTGCTCTCAAGCCACACTACCGAGGAGACAGATCCCCGGCAGCACGAATCTCCTCAGCAAATGTTTCCCTGATAAGTTCTTCATTAACTTTTCCGGCTGTGTCTAGAATACACAGGGGGCGCTATGCAGTTGGCGACTCGGGATTCCATTTTCCCTTAGTAATGGGCACAAGTTTCGCCACCTTTCAGCACTCTGGGAACAACCCTTCGCGCAGGCATGCGTTGAACATTAGGGGAAAAGTGAAGGACTACTTGTAGCACCTCAGCTACATCTGGTCCCATCTGGTCATGGAGCCTTTCTAGTCTTCATAGCCAAGACTGCTTTATCCAGTCCCTTTAACGTGACAAATGGGATTTCCATTGGTGTTTCAGAGTGAACGACCTCAGCGATGGTGGGATGGATAGGGAGGGAAAAGAGCCCGCACAAATGCGTTTATCTTTTCTGCCTCGTATGAGTGAGTCGACTTTTGTACGCAGAGCTTGCGCATCGCTACTTTGTAGCCCAGGTACCATAGATCCCTGTTCACGTCGTCCACCAGGTTTTGCCAACGGCTGGCCTTGCTGCTGTTGATAAGTTTACGGAGGCGTTTTCTAGATGACCTGTAAGCTGCTGGTCTTCCCAGGTCCGAGCTCGCTGTGTCCTGCGTCGTAGTTTGTGACACTCCCTTCGTTTTTTGGTAATTTCAGGTGATCACCACTGCAGGCTTGCAGTGCCTTCGTAGTCTTCGTAGGGACATTGAACACCTGCAAGCGGATGTAATGATTCTCATAGTTGAGTTCACCACATCTTTTACCGCAGGTCATCCGCTCCGCAGCGTTGCTGTCGACAGCGGTGATCGTGCCACAAGCACTTCAACAAACTTCTCAGTATTCTACCGGAGTGCAGAAGAACAAGCGCATGGTCTTCGGAAAGCACCATGATGGATCTCCAGAATTATCCACTGGTGATCGGTGGCCAAGTCATCCTTTAGCACTCTCCAATTTTTAACTGATTGCACTAGGCCCTCCGAAGCGAATGTCACATCAGGTATGGTTCCGACGCAACCTCACCGACCCAAACACCCAATGTAGGGGTGTGGCCAGTATTCAATACGATGAGCCCAGTTCTGGCTCCTATGTCCAGGATCCGTTTGCCCCATGAGGCATGCCCCAATCGATTCCTCTTGCATTTAAGTCACCTCCGACGAACACATGAACCTCAATACTTGAAACAACGTCCTCCAAAGCAGTAAACCTCAGTTGAAAGGGCGACAACGATTCGTTCGGAGTTAGGTATACGCTAAACAGTGTAATTTCGAACACCGAACCCAAACGAAACCATCTCCCCGCACCCTATCCTGCATTTGGAGGTGAGCGCTGTTCCGAACCCAAGTGGCGGCTGTACCGAATTCGTCAGGATACCATGTTGGTGAGTTTTTGGTCTGATGTTTATCGCTCAGCAGCAGTAAGTCAGCTCGCCTGTCGCTCGCAAACTGTTCGAGCAGGTCTTGGGCGATAATGCTTCGATGCAGATTGATTCGAAGGATGCGAATCATTGCAGAAGCGTTTTAACCTTGGTTAGGGGTCTTGGAAGACCCGACACTTCCCTGTGTTTGGAATGTTTTTCAAGTCATCTGGTCTTGGGTCATACTCCAGGCAAAGAACATAGTGTGACTCGTCTGTGCACTCCTCCTTTTATGCCCTGTCTTGCCGCAATTGAAGCACAAGTAGCTTCGGTTAGTTCCGTTACATGCCTGTGCGGTATGGCCGTATCCAAGCACTTGAAACACCGGAGACGAATCGCTCTTCACCGTATCCGAAAAATAACCCACCGTATTTTAATTTTGCCCTGCTTCGAAAGCTGTTCTGCTTCCCTCCTTGTGAGGTCGACTATTGATGCCATGCGTTGACCCCTATTGTTTGGTTCGACCAGCCTGACTTTCGTCTCGCCTAGTACGGAGAAATCGCGTTTTAATGCGTCTGCTATTTCGAGCAGTTCCCTAACGCAGTCAATGTCTCTTATTTCGAGTGTGGCCTAAGGCTCAAGTGAGGCTACAGTTTCCTTCTCTCCAAGAGTTCTTTTGACTGCGTCACGGAACGTGTCTTTATTATTTGCACCTTGTCCGAACTCAACAAGTATATCCCGAATAGATCCAGTTTAGATGCCTTCCGGTTTAACCGCTCCCTTGATTTCTCGCAGAACATCCGCATAGGACAGGATTAGGATATAGGATATATCCTAAAAGGATTTGACCAGCTTTTATATCCTAAAAGGATTTGACCATAGGATTTGTCCAATAGGTGTTCGACGCTTCTTAATCTTTGTTTCTTAGGTCATCTGCGATGATTCATAGCATTTCGGTTCCTGTGGAGATTTATCGATTTTCAACTTTAAGGTCGCTTTTTTGGCTGCTTTTTCGGCAGCTTTTGTGAGTGCCGTCTTAAACACCTCCTCAATCACAGTTTGATCGTTCGACGTCCTGTCCTCGTCCTTCTTTCATTTATCCCGATCCCCTTTCATTGGGCTGCAGACCAAACTTTTAATGGCAGTAGAAATCGGGACGGCTACTGCGCTGTTGAATATATTCGCCTTTTGCTCTTACATATTCGGGTAAGAAGGACTTCCAACTCGAAGACTCATAATTCCCATACATCCTCGATTATTTCTTTGTTGTTGTTCTTTTCCCTGATGCTCTGTAGTGCGTTCCTTGAATCAGTGGAGGTTTCACATGTTTTTGGACAAAAGTTCGTTTCCTTTAGAGCAGTGAGGATAGAAATAATTTCAGCATTTAGGATTCTAACCATTCTTCTTATGCTGTATGACTTTGTATTATTTTGAGTATTTCTTTGTAGGCAATGCCTGCATCGATGAGGTGTTTTGCTGCATCAGTTATTATTCTTGCGTTTTTTTCCCTTGATTATCGTTTTTATTTTAATTTTTTATTTTTCTGAAAAAACGCAAATCTATTTTTGTTTTAACATATTTATTTCGGAAGTAAAACGAAGTTTTAAAGGGTAAAAAACCGAGGAAACGAAGATTTTATAATAACGACGAAGCCAGGCTGGAATTTCTATGGTTTAGTTAAGTTGAAACGAAAAAATTGGAGGACTAAGTGAAGAGAATAAATGCTTGAAAACTTGCAAAAGATACAAAACCATGCCAAAAAATCATACCGTGAAATTGAAATTGGGTTTACCCGGGTTGGAGAAACGTAAACAGGAATTGCAACAAAAATTAATTGCAGTTAGTCCTGACCGACTTTACGCGAAAACATTGAGTTTACATTGAGAAACATTAAGAGTTAACATTGAGGGCATATGATCTCCATCTTAAGCTGGTAAAACTAACAACTTAAAGGAAGGGAACAACCGAAGAATGGCTAGGAAGTACAGAGAAAGAAAGTACAGACACTGTACAGTACAGTTGGTGGAAGAATTGAAAAAGTGTAACATACCTCCATGTAATAAACCTACAACTTGGCAAAGCACAGAATAGAATTAATCAGCATTTCAACCAAAGTAGACGATACTGAGAGAGCAAAGGAAATGGAATCAATCGTCTGACAAATTAGATGAATAGAATTAGTACGTATGAAATCTACTTCACCTTCAGAGGAAGGTTCTTCAAATCTGGCTTAGCTATGGATAATCCTCTGTCTCCCTTCTTAAGTTAAATTTTTCTGGGATGGTTGAAAATATAGATAGAGAGGATCACGTTTTGCCAAGGATATTGGTACGAAATGTCGATAACGTTTGCGCTAAACTAAAATAAACGGTAAACACAAAAATATTACCTTTGCAATGGAAGTGGAGAGTCTCTCTTTACGGAGAGTGGAAAATAAAATACCGTTTTTAAGACTTATAAATAACCAGGAAAAATAATAAATTAGGATTCGATATCTTTACGACACCCACGAACACACGGACAACGTTGCCAGCGTCATTTCACCACTCGCATCCAACAAAGGTGGCAATATTCAACATATGGATATACAGGATGCTACCACCCCGCTAACTAGGCGACGTTACGAGCAGGAGAAGGCCTTTATATTGAGATACTGTAAACAAAAAAAAAATGGAGACACAACTCAAAGGGGAGTCCTAAACACTCTCCACGTGAAGAATAAGAGCATAGAGTAGAATCTAAGAGCAGCGGGTACACATATCGAAGGTCTTTGACAAGATTGCGAAGATTCTGAACCAACATAAAAGCTATACCCACTAGCTAGAAGTTCCAATTGGTATCCAGACGAAGCACACCCAAAGATAAGAAGCAATCACTTGTCAAACATGCCGGGAAAACCCATGGGTAAGCCTAGTGACCCGCGAAAACTAGACATAACGAGCACATTAAGGAAAATAGAACGTTAAAAATGAAAAAAAGGATCCAGTGATACCGTGAAGTCAGCCGTCGCTGAACATGATAACGTAATCGATTGGGAGAACCTGGAGGTAGTACAACAAATAAGACATGCAAGGAAACTGGACTGGTTTGGTAAATATTTGGGATATTGGAAGGTAATCCTAAGCATTGTTTTAGTATTTCTTCTTTGAATTTATCTATGTTCTTGAACATGTAGTCGTGAGCACGGGATATTGTGGTTCTTGCATATTTGGCCCGATTTAATGCCGATTAAGGTTATTCACCAAACTGTTAAATATTAACAGTGATACTATTCATCCGATGTATTTTATACTATTGTTGCAAACTCTATTAATCTATTTTACTTTAAGGGTTTGGCAGGAGTTTGGGGCTTTGCTAAACATGATATCTTGTACTTCAAGTGGGTTAATACGGAGTTTGACAGCATCACAGACTTCAAGAAATCTGGTGATTCTCTTCTAAATTAGTCCTCATGTATTTGTTACTTGACTGCCTTCATATAGAATAATGAAGTAGAAAATTGTAGTAGTGTTGTCTGTGTCTCCCATGTTATGAAATAGGTACGTATCGATGTTCAAAGGGTGTGCTTAGTACTTCTACCTGTGGGAGTCCATTTTTGATGTTGGTTTGATTGTTGCCCAATTGGATTGTTCTTTTGTTGTTTAGTTGCATCCAGTTTACGAAAGTAGTTAGTATTTGCAGATTTTGAAGGGTTCTCGCAAGTAATGTCATGTCTTTTTCATAAAAAGTCGTCAATCGGGTTGCCGTAAGTAACGTCCACTTTTTCATAAGCGTTCGTGATATCTTTTATTTTCGCAACCTTGTACTTGGGTGGTTTTTTATTTGACATTTTGTATAATAAGGTGTTAAGGTAGATGGAAGTTGATTTGTTTTTTGTGTAAACAAAATTTTTGTTGGGAATGAAGTTATTTTTCCGTAATATGCCTTGATTCTGTTTTTAAATAGACAGTTTATGAGCTTGATTGGGACACTGAGGAGCCATATTGGTCTGCAATTGTTGATGCCTTCTCTGTTTTTGAGTGGAGTTACCTCTCTCGGAATGGAGTTACTTCTCTTACCTGTCTCGCTGAGTAAGGTATCTGGCAGTTGTTGAGTGCACGTTTTAGAAAGATGACCGCATGATGTTTTTGGACTGATAACCAGGTGATGCTAGGTTAATTTATCAAGTCTTGGTGATGTGGATTTTTCATTTGTTAAGAATACCTCCTCTAGATCATTTTGTAGAAATTTAATTCGTTCTTCTGTAGGGAGAATATTGAAGAATACTTGTGTGGTGTTGTTTTTTTTTTTCCTGAAAATATCTCACTTGTATATTATTGTAAGGTGTATGTTCATTATTCATGTTGGGTAATTTCCCGCGGTTAATGAATTTTCATAATTCTTTTCTATGACCGTTGTTATACTGCTCCTTGATTTTCCTTTTCCAGCTTTCCTTTAGTTACATGTACCTTCTTTTTCCATTTTTATCTAAATTTGTTTAGTTCTAACCAATGCAATGGTTTTAATATATATTTATGTAAAGTAAATGTATTTATTTAAAGCACGATTTTTTTTTTCTTTCAGTGTTTTATTAAATCTCCTGTAGTTTTTCGTTAATGTCCTGAGGGTTGCTGTTTAGGTTGCTTGTCTTGTTATTCTGTTTGATGTTGATTTAAATAGTCCTACTATTGCATGTGTTAAGGAATACGGGTAAGGAAATGAGGACCGGCTTATGTTTACTGTTGCAGATACCTTCTTTTAGTTCTTTCCAAACGATATTGTTCTTTGGTGTACTGGATAATTAGATTGAAGTACTTTTTATTCTTGTTTGATCTTCTGTATGTGTAGATAACTGTGTTCAGTACATTGAATCTACTAAGATTGATTCATTCCTGTAGAATTTAACCTTTACGATTTTTCATGTGGTGTCCCCAGTGTTTACTTCTTGCATTTAGGTCTGTTCCCAAAGTTAATGGTATATGTAAGTTCAGAATACTTTCCAGTCTCCGAAACTCCGTCTTCAGTTTATTGGCTTTATACGAAGGTGGTGCATATTTTCTCGACTGCGTTGGTCCTGCATTGTAGTTGGATTTATTTGTTGTATACTATAATCCGACGTTGGCTCTATCTCTGCTTCGTTGGTGTTCTGGTTGACATTATTATTGTTTCTGAATGGGATTGTAGTTATTTCCGAATATGAGTATTTCTTGAAATTTTCTTTTTGAAATTTTCTGCGAAAGGTGGAAAGAGTTCAAGCTAGTTTCGAACACGCGTCCCTGCCGATTCTCGTCAGGTGCCAACTCACAGGCCGGGACGCATCGATTGGCACTACCAGCTTAGGTGGATGTTGACTGGTTATTTTTACTACGACACAGGAAGTCCAGTCAACTTCATTTTTGGTGCCGCCAGAATCGTATTTTAGCTAACCAATCTATTCTAACAATATGGAAATAGGCGAGGTTAAATTTGAGTTATCAAATGAGACGAACAATATAGATATTGTTATTATTGCCAACATATAGTACATTGCATTCGAGATCCGCGACAACGTTCCTAAACTCCCAGACACTCAGCGCTCCGCCTTCGTGTGGAATACTGAGAGGATGGACGTGGAGAAATTTGTTGACACGCTCATGACATGCTTACCACCGCTTGGCTCATCGCCGGGGAGCAGAGAACTAACTGCTGAAGACATGGTGAACTCCACAATGAGTACCATCATCTCCGCTTGTAATTCATCTATGCCCCACCGGAGACCTAGACACGGAAAGCCTCCAGTGCACTGGTGGTCCACTGAAATAGCTGAGCAACGAAGGGAGTGTCACAATCTCCGGCGAGAAGCTCAACGAGCGCGAAGCGAGGACGAGCCATGCACCAGAATGACGGTATATCGGTCGGCCAGAAAATGCCTTCGCTAACTGATTAACAAGAGTAAGGCCCGTTGCTGGCAGAACCTCGTCGAAAACGTGAACAGGGACCCGTGGGACTTGGGCTATAAACTAGTTATGCGGAAGCTCGGCGCTCTACGGGCCCCCTGGGTTCTTGAAGCAGACATGATGCACGAGATAGAACGGGCACTTTTTTCCCAACATCGTGTCCGCTTTGATGCCGCCCACAGGGAAACAACATCAGATTGTCCAATCTTCACGAGAAACGGGTTGGATCTAGCAGTTCTTTTCATGAAGGCGAAGAAAGCTCCGAAGACGGCAAGGCTCGTGCTGATCAGCAAGGGGAAGGAAAATCCCGAGTCGCCGTCAGCATACCGACAGTTATGCATACTAGACACGGCCGGGAAAGTCCTCGAGAAACTGATAAGGAGAAGACTCGGTAACGTTATTCACGCCACTGGGGATCTTTCTCCAAGGCAGTATGGTTTCAGAACGGGACGTTCCACTATAGATTCAGTCGCGGAAGTTGCTAGTGCTGTCCAACAGGAGGAGGCACGCAGTCGATCCAACCGTCGGGTAGTCCTTCTAGTGATGCTGGACATAAAGAATGCTTTCAACTCTGCTAGATGGACGGATATTCTGGGAGCCCTGGAAAACTCTTTCCAAGTTCCAGAATATCTGATGTGGATAGTCCGAAACTACCTGAAAGATCGCAGCCTGATCTACAACACCTTGCAAGGTTGTTAGAGTATGCTAGTCACATCAGGTGTGGCTCAAGGCTCCATCCTCAATCCGGACTTGTGGAACGTCTCCTACGACGAACTGCTCAGACTTGAACTGCCGGAAGAGTCGCGACTAATCGTCTATGCAGATGACGTTGCGGCACTAGTGGCTGGGTGCATTGTCGATCAAGCGCAATTAAGGCTGAATGTACTAATGTGACAGGTAGGGAGCTGGATGACCACTCACGGGTTTAACCTAGCGTTAGAGGAAACCCAAGAGGTCATCCTGACCAAGAAGTGGATCCCCAGAGTAAGAATTGTCCGAGTCGGGGACGCATTAGTAGAGTCGAAACTATCAGTCAAGTATCTGGGCTTGCTGATAGACTCTAAACTGAGTTTCCCGGAGCAAATTAAGGCAACGACAAACAAGGCCGCAGCAGGGGTCTCAGCAATTAGTCGACTAATGGCCAATCATGGGGGACCAAGAGTCCAACAAAACGGCGTCTGCTAATTAGTGTAGTGCAATCTACGCTTCTATATGGAGCAGAGATATGGAGTGAAGCTCTCAACAAGGAACTGCACCGAAAACGGCTGGCACATTTGCAGAGACGAGGAGCATTGCGGGTTGCATCAGCATACCGTACAGTCTCTGAGTCAGCGGTGTTGGTAATTGCAGGGGTGATACCAATCGCTCTCCTTGCTAGAGAGCGTAAAAGAATCTACCTCCGAAGGCACGAGGGTAATAAAGAGAAAGTTGCTCGCGATTAAAGACGATGCACTCTCCACGAATAGCAACAATCATTGGAACGTGGGCAAAAAGGAAGATGGACCGCGCGGCTCATCTACGATTTGAGATCGTGGCTCAGTCGAACGACTGGTGAGACTGATTTCTACCTGACCCAGCTACTGAGTGGACACGGTTTTGTTCAGTCTTACCTGCACAAGTTGGGTAAGTCACGGTCTCCAGATTGCATATTATGCACTGGCGTGTGGGATGACGCCTGTCATATTTTCTTTTCATGCAAAATATGGGACAAATGGCGCGGTGATCATGCCGAGAAAGTGGGAGAGCTCCATCCAGATAGCCTAGTCGAAGAGATGCTGAAATCAGTTGTCAAATGTAATCAAGTGGTACATTACGTTCAGGCAATTTCAGCCACGAAAAATGGCAGACTTGATCGGCTGGGGCATCGAAGGTAGAAAGTTTCCTTCTCTAGCAATCCTCTTCCTCTTTCCCATCCTGCTGGAGAAGCAATTCTGTAACCCGAAGGTGCCAAAAGGTGTAAAATTGGGAGGCTTAGCCCGAAGTCATGTATCAAAGGGTTCCAGGCTAGGCACTCCGGTTGACAGGCAAGGTGTAGGTGATTTGTTGTGCCACTGGGAGTCCTTCACCTCCCTACCCCAAAGCAAAGACTGACTTTAATGCCAACATACTGTCTTCTCGATCAATTCTCATAATTCTCGACTTTTTTTTAAGACCGAGCGGTCGATTCCTAATATTTTCTACGCAGTGATTGTCAGGTCAGACGCATTGGAAATTTGCAATATATCCCTAGTGTTCAATCTCAGAATAAGAAATTTGAGATTTTTTAGCACTTCTTAACGTCTTAGCACTCTACTCAATATTTAAATATGTGACTCCAGATCAGTGTAGTATACCATGAACGAGTGTATTAACGATACAAAACTGAACTTCAGTCTTTAGTTAATGGACACTGAACTTTGGCGGTCAGTCATTAAACAACGGAAGGTGGGGTTTTTAGTATCTCAAATAAAGTGAACTTAACAGAATTACTGGCTACTTTTACTTGATGGAAACCACTTTTTAAAATTCACAATAGTAAAGCAAACAGTTCTTACACTCCGAAGACTCTGAACAGTCTTCAATTAATGGTAGTAAGAAATTATCTTGCATTGTCCATTTGTACAGCGCTCAAAAGGCAACACATTTTCGGATTCAAATTCAGACAATCTTCTTCATATCAGAGGCATATTTTCAAGTCAATTTCATACATGCTTTCCTATATGTAAGTCTGAGTTTATTATCAATATCAATACCAAAGAAAAAAGAAGTTTAAGAAATCGCGTCCGATAAAAGCGGTGTTGGCAATAATTTTTTTTTTTTTTTGGGTAGAGAGGTGAAGGCTATTTACGCCCTGAGTGTCGGACTCCCAGCGGACCTACTGGACTACCGACTAAACACCTCCCCTGTCAACCGGAGCGCCTAGCCGGGAACCGTTTGACACATTACTTCGGGCTAGGCCTCCCAATTTTACGCCTTTTGGCGCCTCTAGGTTACAGGGATTCGTTCTCCAGTTGGATAGAAAAGAGGAGGAGGATCGCTAGAGAAGGAAACCCTCCACCCTCGACGGCTCCAGCCGATCAAGTATGCCTTTTTTCGTTATTAAGATTATCCGAGCGTAATGTGCCACGTGATTCCATTTGTCAAATGATTTCAGCATCTCTGCAGGTAAGACTGAAAACAACCGTGTCCACTCAGTAGCTTGGTCAGGTAGAAATCAGTCTCACCATGCGTTCGACTTAGCCACGATCTCAAGTCTTTGATGAGCCGAGCGGTCCATCTTCCTTTTAACTCACGTTCCCATGGTTGTTGCCATTCGTCGAGAGTGCATCGTCTTTCATCACGAGCAACTTCTTCTTTATTACCCTCGTGCCTTCGGAGGTAGACTCCATTGCGCTCTCTAGCAAGGAGAGCGATTGGTATAACCCCTGCAATTACCAACACCGCTGACTCAGAGACTGTACGGTATGCTGATGCAACCCGCAATGCTCCTCGTCTCTGCAAATGTGCCAGCCGTTTTCGGTGCAGTTCCTTGTTGAGAGCTTCACTCCATATCTCTGATCCATATAGAAGCGTAGATTGCACTACACTCATCAGCAGTCGCCTTTTTGTTGAACTTGGTCCCCTATGATAGGCCATTAGTCGACTACTAGCGGCCTTCTTTGTTGTTGCCTTGATTTGCTGCGATAAACTTAGCGGAGTCTATCAGCAAGCCCAAATACTTGACTGATAGTTTCGACTCTACCAATATGTCCTCGACTCGGACAATTCTTACTCTGGGGATACTCTTCTTGTTCAGGAAGACCTCTTCGGTTTTCTCTAACGCTAGGTTAATCCCGTGAGTGGTCATCCAGCTCCCTACCAGTCACAATAGTACATTTAGCCGTAATTGCGCTTGTTCGACTGAGTGTCCAGCCACTATTGCCGCAACATCATAGCATAGCCGATCAGTCGCGACTCCTCTGGCAGTTCAAGTCTGAGTAGTCCGTCGTAGGAGACGTTCCACAAGTTCGGATCGAGGATCCTCCGTCGACCTTGCGTCGTCATAGATCAGGCTGTGATCCTTCAGGTAATTTCCAGTTCCCAGATATTCTGGTACTTGGAATAAGTTTTCCAATGTTTCCAGAATATCCGTGTATCTAGCGAAGTTGACTGCATTCCTTATGTCCAGCGTTATTAGAAGGGATACCCGACGGTTTGACCGACTGCGTGCCTCCGCCTGTTGGACCGCACTCACCACCTCCCTAACCACATCTATAGTGGAACGTCCCGTTCTGAAACCATACTGTCTTGAAGGAAGATCCCCAGCGGTGTGGATAACGTCAGCGAGTCTTCTCTTTATCACTTTCTCGAGGACTTTCCCGGCCGTGTCTAGTATGCATAACTGTCGGTATGCTGACGGCGACTCGGGATTTTCCTTGCCCTTGCTGATCAGCACGAATCTTGCCGTCTTTCAGCACTCAGGGAAAACGCCTTCCCGCAAGCAGGCATTAAACGCACTGAGTTGCAAGTAAGGGCAAGAGTGATTGACCAGTTGCAGTACCTCGGCTGGAATACCGTCTGGTCCCGGAGTCTTCTTCGCCTTCATGAAAAGAACTGCTAGTTCCAATTCGTTTCTCGTGAAGATTGGACAATCTGATGTTGTTTCCCTGTGGGCGGCATCAACATGGATGGGATGTTGGGGACAAAGTGCCCGTACTATCTCGTGCATCATGTCCACTTCAAGTACGCAGGGCACCCGTAGAGTACTGAGCTTCCGCATAACTAGTTTATAGCCTAGGCCCCACGGGTCTCTGTTCACGTCTTCGACGAGGTTCTACCAGCAACGGGCCTCACTCCTGTTGATTACTTTCAGCATTAGGCATTTTCTCGCCGACCGATATACTGTCATTCTGGTGCATGCCTCGTCCTGGCTTCGCGCTCGTTGAGCTTCTCGCCGGAGTTTGTGACACTCCCTTCGTTGCTCAGCTATTTCAGTGGACCACCAATACACCGGAGGCTTTCTCATGAGCGAGAGAGTATCTCATGAGCGTGTCGACAAACTTCCCCACGTCCATCCTCTCAGTTTTCAACACGAAGGCAGAGCGCTGAATGTCTGGGAGTGTAGGAACATTGTCGCGGAACTCGAATGCTATGTACTGATGATCACAGGCCGAGTAGTCGTCTAGAACTCTCCAATTGTGTGTCATAGAGCAGAGGGACGCCGACGCAGCCCAAACGGTGGAAAGTGGGAATGTTACCAGTGTTCACTACGGCTAACTCTATTCTGGCTGCCATGTCTAGGATTCGATTCCACCTTGGATCTGACTGAGTAATGACCCATTCAATCCCCACGCCGTTCAAGTCTCCCCCGATTAATACATGACCCTCTGTGCTCAAGACGGTCATAAAGTCAGTTATAGGAAGCACAAGAACCATGAATTGGTTGACGAAGCTCCTATCGACAATCTCGGATTAGCACGACGGTCAGGGTAGATGACAACGGGCATATATTTGAATGGATCAAGCATTTTCAATGCTTTGTTAAATCTTTATTCAAAAATAAGGTCATTTCGACGGTTCACCGGCATGCTAACAAAAAAAAGAAGCTATGTATTGTGCAAAGCAACCTCAGCTACCTCATGTTTGCTTTTTTGTGTGCTCAAAGCTCATTCGGGCCGCGTTGGTACAAATAACCAGTTCCAAATAGCCACCAACGCAGTTTCGAATACCCATAAACATATTAAAAGCAGCTACGCTATAAAATAGTTCTCAGGGGTTTTCTGCGGCTAATATTTGGCGGCTAAACTCCGAAATATGTGCCCGTTTGAATCCGCAGAGAAAATCAAACAATAATATCTGGAGCAATCCCTGAAGCACGACCAACCTTCCAGCAACATATTGATATTTCCCATTGATGGAAATTTCTCTTGTTCCCAAACCACCGTTCATTGCTGGGCAAAGAAAATTGAAACAGAAGACACCAGACCTCCGTAATTTTAATATCATCTTCCAATATCATTGCCATCAAATCACATAATCCATAGCATATGAACAAAATAAATTATAGTTGAAATTACTGCAACGAAGAAAATGTTTTTTCTTCCAACTTCCAATTTTTCTTCATTCCATTCCATTGCAGACTTATGATATGTCTTCACTAGAAGATAATATTTCATTTTGAATGAACTTCCTCAACTGCTTTAAAATTGAAAAAGGAATAAAGATCAAATTTATAAATTAAAAAAAAAATACATACCTTACGTATAAGAACGTCTTCAACGGAGATATATTTACGAACTATTTAATTAATTTCTATATTAAGACTATCCTGAATTGTACTATTTACTATAACATAATTTACTATTACATAATTAATTACAATATTTACTATTACATGAACTATTTAAACATCCATCATTTTCCTTAAAGCCATTAAAATGTTCTTACATATAAATATCTCTTACCCTTTATAAAATACTTACTAGACAATAAACATAAAATAGCCTTTTACCATATGGCCCATATCTAATCAAGACCGACATGATGACATAGTCCATGATAACCAACTATATCCTCGGTTATCATAAAGTTATAAAATGAGGAACGTTCGGCTTAATGATCTTGAGTAGATTGAAGGGAAGCGAACACCCAAGAGGGGCTTTAGTGTTAAGAAGAAGAAGATTAGAACACAAGATGACGTAAGTCAACAACTATTAGCAGATTTAAACAAAGTCTTGACAATTTCAGTCCATTGAAAATATGTTAGGCACATTTTAAGATAATATAGGAAAAGTAATTGTACGGTAAAGTTCCAAGCTTATTCGCCCATCAAAAGACGTAACACTGAAGAAATCATCATATCGACCCGAAACAGCTGTCTATTCTTAAAAAAAACATCTCAACCAGCTACCCGGAAATATAATTAGCTAAGAATTTTTTAAGAAGGTTTAAAAGAACAAACGCAATTATAACAATCCAATATCTATGATCGAACGAAGACTCTAAACAATATATATAAACTGAAAAATTTATATATATTTTACATATTCAACCGAATAAAGCAAACCCGCTTTTAACGAACTATCCAAATAAAGCGAACCAAATCCTTCAAAAGGTCCAACGTTCGGCTTATAACGATCTTTTGTATGTATGATTGGGGGATTCCCCGGAATACGATTTGTATGTGTTTTTCTTCAGTCTTTTGCTGTAGGGATGAGCATCGACCAACAAGTAATCGATTAATGTACTCGAATACAAGTTTTTACTAATTAATCGATATACCGATTAATCGGGACTTATAAAATCGCTTTATCGATAATTTCAAAATAGTTGGGATGAAATATAAAGATTGATTACAATGAAAACAAGGAACTTCAGTAAAAAAAAGTCTCTATTAAGAAAACGGAAAAAGACCCAATGGAAGCAGATGGCTGAGATGTTCACAATAGGTGCAACAATAATATTGTATTGTAGATTATTGAGATGCGAGAAGTATTCGGCTTATTTATCAATCCTAATACTTATCATCAACGCCCTTAAGAAATATAAGTTTAATGGCCATGTCGTTGGTCAGCCGGCTTCCCTGTCCCATTAAAATTCGACCAGAAAAGCCTTCCAGAAAGAACTGATGTCACTACCACTGGCACATATGTTAAGGCGACCAAAACTGCTGGAAGCGTCTCAGCCATTTGTTTCTGGAATAAAACCGGTTCTCTCCTGTGGCGTTCTCTGATGCAAACTGAACTCCTCATCTATGCCGCCTGGAGTATCTTCGGATGTCACATGACGTTTGGACCATATCTTCTGAATACTTTTGTTGTGTTTATTAAACGAAGACGAAGATGGTGCACCTGAAAGCAAGAAATATATAATGTAGCAAAATTCATCAATCTTTGATGCATTATATGACCTAAATTTACACCTAACCAACTTCCAAAAGATTTGCTGACTGCAACTATGTGAGTGAGGTACCCAATTTCAAACAAAGTATTACTTTGATTATTATTATTATTCTGTTCTGAAACCTGAAGATCTGGCACATGTTCCGGGAAATGGAAAGTGTCTGGAGTTCAACAAGGCACTAAGCAAGAGAAAAGGCAAACTATCCGAGTCCTCCAGATCAATCTGAAACAGCACAGAGTTTGCTTGCACAGGTAGCGAGGGAGAAAGAAGCGGAACTGCTGCTTATATCTGAACAGCATGGCAACAGAGAAGTGGCAGGATTGTACTGGAACCGATCTGGAACCGCCGCTGGAACCAGATCAGAGCTGCATCAGCGGGGATAGCTTTGTGCTGATCAGGTGTGCAGATATGACATTTGTCAGTCTCTTCCTCAAGCCAAATGACCCAATGTCATCCTTTGAGTGCAAGCTCGATGAATTGGAGGAAGCCGTTTCGAGCATGGAAGGGCGAATCCTTGTTGGCGGCGACATCAATGCCAAGGCGGTTGAAAGGGGAATGTCTCACCCAGACTCCAGAGCGAACCGAATCTTCGAAATGCCGGCTACGACTACGACTACTTGCCGTCATGAACGTTGGGAACACACCAACCTTCCGCCGGAGAGGCTGCTCGTGAACCATCCCGGATGTGACGTTCGTTTCGGAGTCCTTTGTGCCTATGATACGCAAATGGAGGTTACTGGAGGACTATTACTATATTACAAATTCATCACGTCTGCGTGCAACATCTCTGTGCCCTGGCGAAGACCACGACAAGATAAGCCTGCTGTGTACTGGTGAAAAGCGAAAAGAATGTCACAGATTCCGTCGCGAAGCCTAACGTTCAAAGGATCTGGATGAGTCACATTCCCGAATGATGGCGTACAGGTCGGCTAGGAGACTCCTTCGCAAGTTAATCAATGAAAGCCAGGCTCGCTGTCGGCAAAACCTCATTGAAGACATCAACAGAGATCCGTGGGGCCTGGGTTATAAGCTGGTCATGCGGAAGCTCGGAGCCTCACGGACGCCCTGTGTACTTGAGGCAGAGAGAATGGACAAGGTTGTCCGGACACTTTTCCCTGTGCACCTAGTCCATTTTGATGCTCCTGTTGTCCTGTTGACTGCACGCTTTTCACTGCAAAGGAGCTGAACAGCGCGATACTCACATTAAAAAAGCGAAAGACGACGGGACCAGATCCCAGCAGAAATGATACAGCTTGTGTGCCATCTTCGCCCTTATATGTTGCTCAGCATATTCAACGCCTGCCTGCAGGAGGGTGTATTCCCAAAATGCAAGAAGAAAGACTCGGGGAGCCCATCCGAGCCGGAGGGGATCTGTCTCCTCAACAATACAGCTACAGGGAAGCTATATTATGTGGTGAACGGTAAGCGGTGAACGGTGAACGGTAAGCGGTGAACGCGATCCAGCGGGCAGAAGCCCACAATCACTACTCAAAGCGCATACTATTACTCGTGACGCTTGACGTAAGCAACAGCTTTTCAATTCAGCTAGGTGGATAGATATTCTCAGTGCTCTGGAATCTTTCAGAGTGCCGAGGTATCTAATGCGGATATTGAGGCACAGCCTCAAAGACCACAACCTCGTCTATGACACATTTGGGGGTCGGCAAAGAATGGACGTAACATCGAGAGTGGCGCAAGGCTCCATTCTTGGTCCAGACCTATGGAATGTCTTGTGCGACGAGCTATTGAGGATACCCTTACTGGATGAGTTGCGTTTGATCGGCTATGCTGACGACATAGCGGCATTAGTCGCCGGCCGCACCGTCGAACAAGCCCAACTCAGACTAGGTATGATAATGTGGTATGAAACCGTGGGTTCAGCTTAGCGCTGGAAAAGACCGAGGTCGTCACTCTGAACAAAAAGCAGATCCCCAGAGTTATACCCATTCGGATTGGCGAAGAAACCATCGAGTTCAAGAAGACGATCAAATACCTTGGCATGATGATTGACTCGAAGATGAGCTTCTTCGATCAAATCAGAGCGTCAGCGGACAAGGCCGCACATGATGTATCGGCGCTCATCCGCCTAATGGCCAACATCGGGGGACCCGTCGTGACCAGGAGACGGCTCCTGATGAGCGCAGTGGAGTCGGTGCTGCTATACTGCTCCGAGGTTAGGGCTGAAGCTCTCAGCAAGGAGTCGTACCGGAAGCGACTGATGTCTCGGAGCCGGCAGTGCTGGTCATCGCAGGTACGACACCTATTGTGCTCCTTGCTAAGGAACGGAAGAGGCTCTACCTGTGTAGGGGAGAAGAAGGTAGAATGGCTGCTTGACGCGAGGAGAGAAAAAAGGCCCTGCCTTGCTCTGTGTGCGCTCCCTCTCCTTTCTGTGCATCCCTGCTGAGGGTGGGATCTCTCTAATCCGAAGGCAACGCTAGGCGAGACTTAGGAGGCCTAGTCCAGAGTAATGTGACAAACAGTTCCAGGCTAGGTTCTCGGTGTGACAGGAGAGGCGTTTATTCCGAAGTTCAGTTGCTGTGTTCCACTGAGAGTCCGACACTCAGGGCGTTAATAGCCTTCACCTGCCAAACACGAAAAAAGGATCCCATAAATGCGTCGTAAAATGGAACCAGACACCATACTTACCAAAGAAGAAGAGATAACTCTCAAAGACTGGTGCATTGCCTTAGAAAATATTGGTTTCCCTTGCAAATAACAAGCCAAAAAATGGTACAAGTCATTTCTGAGACGAATTTCTGAATTGAGCGAAAGAACGGCCAAAAATATATCTAAGGGTCGAGGGCTGGTAGCTGGTATATCTATGGGTTGAAGGTAAGGGCTGTAACTGAAGGGCTGAACTGTTAAAGCACTTAGATGAATTAAACGCGAATGACATTTAATGTATTCCAGACCGAATATTCAACGGTGAAGGAAATTTATTGTACGGAGTGGATACAAACACGTCTATAAAATCATAAAAGGCAAAGAAAAGGAAACTGTTACTGTTATGGTGTTTATATTAGTATCGGGAAAAAAATTTGCCTCCATGTGTCGTTTACCACCAAAGATAGTTGTCAACAGTATACCTGCTGGATCGCTGTAAGGTCATTTAGAGACTGGCCGAATGAAATCAGAGATTTTTTTTGATTATATTGCAAAAGGATTCAACAAGGGGGTTGAAGATCAAAGCATACAAAAACCAGTTCTTGTTTTCGTTGAGGGTCATAACAGTCACTTAACAATGCGTCTCAGCGAATACCGCAATGGAAATGGTATCAGCCTTTATGCACTTTTACCAAATGCGACACATTTGGTTCAGCTTGCGGATGTTAGTATATTGAAACCTTTGAAATCGGAATACAAAAAAACTGTGCGCGAACGGGCAACTCAACCCTAAAAATGCCAACAATGTATTGAACAAGTCAACAGATTGTTCATTACTTAATTTCCGAGACTAAAGTCTTGGAAAAAGAGAATTTGCCTATAACAATCAGTAACGGCTTTCACAAATGTGGATTGTACCCATGCAATTCAAACGTCTTTGACGTTTGAATGCGGCATGCAAGACCAACACCTCCTACAAGTGGGAGGTGTTGGGAGAGCTTTCTCCAGACAATCTGGTCGGAGAAATGCGGAAAAGTTTCGACAAATGGACCTATGTGGCACATTACTCTCGGGCAATACTTATAATACCTAGCCCGAAGTAATGTGTCGAACGGTTGCAGGCTAGAGTCTCTTGAAAAAAAAACGTCTTTGACTATTCGTAACGTGTAAAAAATAATATTGAGAGACATCACAATAATACCACCAAGAATATAAAATCTCCAGATACCCTAAATTAAGAAAACCGATTTGAATACTGCTGTCAAGATTATTAAGATTGGAGTTGACGTTGAAATGAAACCGTTGTCAATGCTTTGAACGTAGCAAAGGATACTATAGAAACTGAAAGTCTAATAATAAACTTAAGCGACTAAATCCAAATTGTCTGTACATCAATGGTCAAATCTTTTCAAATCAAAAAATAGAAACAAATCACAAATAGCTTCAGAATCAGTTGGAATTATCGATATAAGTTTTCCAATTATGGGTGAATATACTTCAGAAAATAATTGAGCCAGTAATAACTTTACTGAAATCGAGATACTACCTTCGAATGAGTTCGAAATTACAGCCGACTTTGAAATTGTGAATGATTATTGTTTACAAAAACCCCCAGGGGTGTGAAGTTCTTGCATTCAATGCAAAAAATCAAATTGACTAACGCGTCAAAGAATGGGCGAAAATAGACGATGCAAGACGAGTTTCTAAAGAGTCTGATTAAAAAAAATAGGTTGTACCAGAAATTATCATAAACCGCAATACTAAGAACGAAAAAGAAAATAACACACGAAATATGCAAAACGAAATAAATGAAAGTAATAAAAGCGAACACCAGGAAACATATAACCCTTTTTTTTAAAATAAATAAAACATTTGTTCCTGCCGAATGGCTCGAAAACTTTCAAAATGCAGACTAATTAAAAAAAAGGAAGGAAAACCAACTTGAACAGTGAAAAAGTAAGGTGCAATAATTGTGAAGAGTTATTAACTAGTGATACGGAAATAAATGATTTGAAGACTATTGGATGTGACAATAGGGTGTTTGACAACGTTCGCAATTTGGGAACCCTATTAGATAATAGTCCAAAGAAAACATTTTTCATTTTATTTTAACGAAATAATGTATTTTTTCCACATTTCGCATAATAAAATTGATGTTTTTTTGATTTTTTTTTTTTTTGTGAATCAAAACGCCCTGTGATTGATGGGAACTCTTGTGACGTCACACGCTAGTAAACTATGGTTTCCACTACTGATTGTCATTCGCGTTTAGTGTGTTTTGGTTGTTAATTTCATTTGTGAGCTATTTTTGAAGAACTTTTCTCACTCTCGTGTGGAACGTGTTAGCGTACGGACGCACAAAGTGATAAAGAAGACCAAGTGTTTTTCCCGGAACAGTTATTTTCATAAACCGCATGGTGTACCCAAACCAAACTCCCCATCACCCTATCTGCAGAGTGTAAACCTTAAGGGAAAAAATAAAATAGTAAACAAGTAAGTCACCTTTAACTTGATATAACATATTAGGGGTAAACAGTAAGGAGCAGTGGTATCCACTATAAGTCGAAATGGAGTTGGAGGAATGGAAAAACAGACCGCCGGACCCGGAGGAGCCCCATCCCATGGATAAAATAGCAATTCAAAAGAAAAGGAAACTTGGGAACATGACCATCAAGAACAAGGCTGAAAGGAAATGCTTCTCGTCACAAGAAAAGCAAAAAGGCACAATTGAGAACACAACTCAGCAAGAACATCGTAATGAAAGCAACAACCCACACATGGCAATAACTGAAATACCCGCAAACAACTAAAACCTCGCCACAACACGTGCACCAAATTTATACCCGGAAGATTCTACGGAAAACAGTTTCCCAGTATTGATGGACGGGTTGATCAAGAACAATACGAGATTGAGAATCACTCCAATGAAGTTTTTCTTATTAAACAAGAATATTGGGCTAAATGGAATCAGCGGTGTAAAACAAGTCGGTTTCAACAGGATAAAAGTCATCTTCAAGAATCCGAGATCAGCCAACGAAAGCATTAACAACGGAATGGTTAATCAACACGACATTAAAGCATTCATTCCGAGCAATTACTTGTTCAGATACGACGTCATTAGAGACATCCCAACAGACCTGTCAATGGAAGAGTTCCTAATGTTATCAAAATCGTGTAATAGACGAGGCGATATCCTAGAAGATATCAAAATAGTTGATGCGCAACGAATTTCGACAAGGGACAGATCAGACCCGACAAAATTCTTACCGAGAACAACTATTAAGGTTAAATTTGCAGGTAATACACTCCCGGACAGTGTGAAATCGGCATACATCATCAACAAAGTTGATTAGTTGAATTTAGACCACGTCAATGCCAGAACTGTGGTAGGCTTGGTCACTCCACCCTCTTGTGTAAAGACAAAAGTAAGACATGCCTCAAATGCGGGGAATTAGACTGCAACAGTAATTGCAACATCCTGAAGTGCTTATTGTGCAAGGGTACGGATCATGACGCGACCAACCGTAAATGCCCTAAATGGTCACAATACTTAAGCGAGGTTGAAACTAGCTCTATTTTAAATGTATCCAATAGGGAAGCGAGAGCAATTATTAACAAGAACAAATATGCCGGTTTGGATCCCCAAGACATCGCGGATATGGACTTCCCACACTTAGTGAAAAATTGCAACAACAATCAGAAAAATCCGTTAATAGATGTGCAAAAAAAACTAATGAAAGTCACTTACGCTCAAGTTGCAGCTATCCCTGCAAAGAATGTGAGACATACTAAGATTAATGTTAGACAACAGACAATAAATCCATTACCAGAAGTAACTAAGCACACAATTCAAGCCATAACGCTAAATCCACACAAAACAAACGAGTTGGAAAGAATGCTAGCCATACTTGTAGATGGCATTAAAACTTTTTTAAAGGACAACAAGGAAACAAATACTTTAAACACCGGAAATCTAATTAAATTAATAGAATATGCAACAAACAAAACAAAAGAGAAAGATGAACCCACTGATTTAATATAAGAAACTCATTACAAATCACATAATTTATGGAAATTCTGCAACTTTACATACAAAGTTTAACTAAACACAAAGAAAATCTTGAGCATAGTCTATAGAAGAACAACATTACTGCGGCCCTACTGCAAGAGATCCTAGGAAATTACAAGTACCTCAATAAATTCACTAATTACAATGTTATTTATCAACTCAGAAGGGACAGTATAGGAGGCGGAGTTGCGATCTTATTGAAGAAAAATATAAAATTCAGGCAGATAAACCATAACAGCAAATTAGAAGCAGTTATCATCACCACGACAAACCCGAAGAAAAATATCACACTGGCCTCACTTTATGCGCCACCGTCTTTAAATTCTGAAGAATTCAAAACAGAACTCGTAAAACTGGACGGTGCACTTAGTAAACATACACCAGTTTTAGTTGGTGGTGACCTGAATGCTAAGAACAAAGCATGAGGTGATAATATCGACAATGTCAAAGGAAGGATAGCACTAGATTGGATTAGCTACAATAACTTCAACATACTAAACACAAGAATTTTGACTTATAGGAGAACTACAAGTGAAGGTAAAATCAAACAATCAGCCTTAGATATCTCTTTCACCAACCTTAAAAATTCGAATATTATCTGGAAAGAACTGAAAGAAGACATTTGCAATAGTAATCATATACCTATACTTATCACCATACCTGTATCAGCGGATACTTTCTTTAGCAGGATAGATGAACATAAAATAAAGCAACAAATCCAAAACAATAGCCTGGGCAATAACCTCATGGACATCTACATGAACTTACAGGACATCATTAACGATAGCACGGAGAAAAGGAAATTTAAGTACCCCTCCAACTACTGGTGGAACAGCTCGTTGAAAATATTATGGAATAATAAGAATAAGGCTTTAAAAAATTTTAACAGGATCAAAAGTCTTAAAAACTGGTCTGAGCGAGGAGAGAAGGCATGAATGGAAAATTAAAGTCCAAGAAGCGAAGAAATTAAGCTGGGAGGCGAAAATAATGGAAATATGCAGAAGGAACAACTCAAATGAACTGTGGAAATTCATAAACCAGTGCAAGGGAACAAATAATGTAAAAGAATACACACCACTCGATGACACACAGATGAAGGACTTCCTTGTAAGGATTAAAAACAAAGGTCATCATACAACTCATCTGACCCCCATGGAAACCCCCCCCCCCCCACTGAAGACACCATTACTTTTACACATAATGAACTAGAGGACGTACTAACGAGACACAAGAAATCTACTTCACCAGGACTTGACAAGATTACATACGTCAACATGAGGACTGTGTTCAACTATCACCCGGACGAACTTCTTAACGCATACAACAATACAATCAACAACTGCCAGATCCCGGAACCTGCTAGACACATCAGAATTGTACCTATACTAAAACCTCACAAAGACAAACGAAACATTGACAGCTACAGACCGATTTCCCTGCTAAGTGTTCCCATAAAAATCCTGAATAGTTTAATAAAAATAAGAATAAACAAGATACTCCACCAATACAACTCCATCCCACCTCACGTTTTTGCCTACATCCAGAATAAATCGACCTGCCTTAATACATTCCTGTACAAGATATCGAAATTTAACTCCCCGAAATATAAAATAGCCACAATAATTGACATAACCAACGCGTACGAAAAAGTAGACCTCTCAATTCTGGCAACAACACTTACCGGACTCAACATACCCACTGCACTTAGAAATTGGATCATACAGCTTTACAAGAACAGAACAATTCACCTAGACAAACACAATACTAGCATCACAAATGGACTCCCACAAGGCGATGTACTTAGCCCTATACTTTTTAACGTTTCCACACTTACGCTACATGATATCTCGAAACCTGACACCACATTATTGCAGCATGCCGATGATTTCCTTATTCTACAGGAAGGCAACAATCTGGAAGAAACCATAGACGAAATGCAGAGAAATATCACAAGGTTTGTTGAAAAATGCACTGCTCTGAAATTACCAATTAATCCAGAAAAAGTACAAGCCATACTCTTCAGTAAGAAGAAAAATCCAGACATCTGTATTAAACTGGACAATAATGCTTTAGCCTGGAAGAACAGTATAAAATACCTTGGCAGAGTCATCAATAAATCAGGCAGCTTTGCAGACATCAATCAACACTACAACACCTTTCGCAACAAGAGCAATGTAATCAAAACGTTATGCAAACCCACTAACCCCTTCAATCCAGCTACAGCACTAAATATCTACAGATCAGTAGTTAGACCCAAACTGGAATATGCTTTAACTACAATGGCCCATGCCCTGAGATACGTATTCCATAACAGAGACAGACTTAAAGCAGACATCGTCAAACAATGCCTCGGTTTACCACCAAGTACCCCTAACTTATACGCGTTTGATATAGCGAGGGAAGTTACGACAAAAGAAAGAGCCGAGTACCTAATGGCCGAGGAATTAGGCAAGCAAATTCACTTAAATGGACTCAGAGCAGCAGACATTTACGACGACACACCGTCTAAAAATAGCTACAACCATATACTTGCAAAATATCCCACTCTCTTAGCATATCTAGGCCCACCACTAAACATAAGTAAACCCCCAAACATGAGAATAAGATGCGCCCCCTCAGAGACCCCCTTCTGCAATTACAAAAACGCAGAAGAGATAGAACTTAGCATTATTTTCAACAGCTTAACTCGTGAATTAAAAACAACAAACACAAAAATAATTGTAACAGATGCGGCAAAGAATACTTTTGGGACTGGTATAGGGTGTAAAGAAATTACAAGCAACATCAGCAACTCGTTCAATCTGAGGAATTCAGTCACAGTCGTCAATGCAGAGTTAGCTGCAATATACGCGGCTCTCACAGAAATAGATTTCTCTTCGACTACCAACTGCCATCTCTTTACGGACTCCTATACCGCATTAACAAATATCAAGTTCAACAAAGACAGCAAAAAAGTGGTTGAAGATATCTGGATTTTTATGAACGAACATGCTAGTGTATCTTTCAATTTAATCTGGGCTCCAGGACACAGAGGTATCACAGCACTCCAAGTGGTGGACAAGTTAGCCAAAGAAGGAATCCTGAAACAGACTCAGCTACATACTCACCATGAATTGGATGATGTCCTGAGTGTCATCTACTCCGAGATTCACACAACATGGCAGGAAAAAGTCTCTCACATAATTGGTAGTTTCAAAGCCAGTCCTTGGACAAATGCTCCACACCTAAGAAATTCAAACAAACCGTGGTTTCATAAAAGAGCAATTAACACGATCTCATGTAAAATCATAAATAGACTACTTGTAAAAAGATCCTACAACAAAGAGAGGTTATTTAAAATTAAGAAATCAACGACGGATAAATGTCAACATTGCCAAGAACCAAACACCCCTAGTCACAAAATCTTTTATTGCTCGGAATACAACACGCACAGGAATAAGTTCGAATTTTTCAACAGATACAAAAACATAAACGAGCTATTAACAAAAAACGATAATAATCTCCTTGATACACTCGGCAATTTCCTTGAACAATCAAAGATCTTTATATGAAACTCTCCAACCCTCATCCCCTAACATTCTAACCTGAAACAGGAATGATCTAAAATACATTTATTTATGATCTTTTCCCCGTTAATTAACAAATAAATAAATAGCGTTGTATATATATATTCATATATATATATATATATATATATATTTACATAAATATATAAATAAGAGAGACCAGAACAAGCGTAAACGCTGGCCTGTGCCAAGAGTGCCAGGGCCAATTTCTTCTTCGGACTCCGGACCGAAGAACAACGAGAATAAAAAAAAAAAGAAGAACTTTTCTGGACATTGTTTATAACTAGCTGAACTTAAAAATATGAAAACAGCAGTGTCAGTACCGTAGTGGACTTATATATTTACCCTTATAAATTTATATCCCTGCACTATTGCATTTTATAGAGCATAAATTTTTAAGGTTATTTTGCAAACATTAAATGAAAAGTCACATCTCTTATGTCATGGTTGTTGCTCCTATTCCACAGGGCTGCAAGGGAATCTTATAGAGGGGATGCGATTGGATATGTGCAATTGAACCGGGGGCAAGGAGTTTTCACAGTTAAATGTAATATATGCCCAGAGCATAAAGTGAGAACCAAGGCATATAATGTAACGATGGTTATCAATGAAGAAGAAAGTAAAATTATAAGCTGTCAGTGCCATGACTGTGCTGCTTCAGCTGGTGAGTGCAAGCACGCAGTAGCTTTTTTGATGTGGGTCCATCGTCGCAGTAAGGAACCTGCGTGTTCTTCTGTAGAGTGCTACTAGAAAAAGCCTGCTTTATCCAGAGTAGGGAGTACTATGAATTATACCACTGTTGATCAGATGTGTGAAAAGGCAGTCCCTTACAGATCAAGTTCGTCTGAACTATATAATGAATTCATTTCTGAGGGCAAAATGAAAAATATAAGCAATTGTGAATTGCTTAAATATTAACATAACTTTAAACATAGAGATGTTATGCAGTATCCATTACACTGATTTTTATTGAACCAATCCACTGAAATTAATGCTGATGTTGATAAGCTCATAGATGTCATGAAGACAACAATCACAGAGGTTGTAGAAGTAGCTACAAGGAAGCAAAATGGAAGCAGCTTGTGGTATGAAATGCGTTATGGCCGTAGCACAGCTTCAAAGGCATATGAAGAGATTTTTTGCTGGACATCAGAAGAGTCATTTGTTGCCACTATAATGGGGGCAAAAGTACCAGATACAGCTCTAATGAAAAGAGGTAGAACTTTAGAACTGGCAGTCGTATGCTACGCATGCTTTACGTATGTTACGAGAATCCGATAATCGCGGCATCTCCTGATGGCCTAACAGAGTATGCCATCATTGGCAAGGCAAAGGCTAAAAATAACTATATAAAAAATGGAGCCATTACAGAAAAATTTAAAGCTCAGGTGCAATCGCAAATGCATGCGACTGGCAAGAAAATATGCTATTTTTGTGTTGCAGATAGCAAATTTGAAGAAAACAAAAAAGTGGATGTTCTTTTAGTGCAGTATGATGGTGCTTATGCCAATAATTTACTTCAAAAGCTGGTTACTCTTTGGAAAAGAAATGTTTATCCAATCTTGTACCGTAGCACTAAAAAATTGTTTCGTATTAATTTTTTTATTATTTTTCAATATTTACATTATTTACAAATATATAGTATGAAATTTTGCATTACCCACTTAATAAGAGAGTCTTGCAAATTTATTAAAGCACATGCAATAATAATAATATGATCAAGGACACGAAGTATGTTGATTTTTATCACTGCATGTTGCTTTAGCATGTGGAATTCTCTCAAACGTTTTATTACCCTTTCGACATGAATTCGAAAGTTTGCAATTATTTTAGTTTGTCGAACTTCAGCTTTGGAGAACGTTGCACGAGCACTCACACTAGGTGGGCGTCATAGTTTTATTCCCTTCCCATGAAGCATTTGTTCTAGGTATTCGAAGACTCTGTCAGCTAAGATGTAAGTTCCCGGTTGTAATCCATCTAGAAAATCAGGTATTGCTCCTATCATAATATCACTTGTTCTGCCCCCAAACCCTTGAGAAATAAACTTGACTAATCTATTAGGGGTTCAAGATATTAAATACTTCACAGTATGTCCCTTCTAGTACTCTGACCAAGTCAGTGCCCCAAGAAGCTCATGGCCTCAAGAAGCTACTCAGTATGGCTATGTTTATTAAAAACAATTTACTGGCATAAAAAAGTTGTATTCCAAAATTATCCTCTTATTCAGATATCTTATTTTATATCTGTGTGTTTTCGGATTAATTGAATAAGGAAATAGCAATCTTCAGTAATACCAACATACATTAACCGTTTTTTTTTTCAAATAAATGCAAGGTATTTTTGAGGCACTGTTATTGGTCAATATCATCATTAGTATCTGTAGCGTAACTATCAGAATCAGTAATCTTGGATGATTACAAAAGCTACAAAACGTAATAAATGGCTACTTTCAATAGATGAAATCTCGCTACCTAATTTATCACCCTCGACGATAAAAATTTTTCTAGCTGCTTTCACAACTCCTGACTGTGAAGGTTGGAGATGGCTTTTTTCAAACTTCAAAGGTAAAGTGAAAGTTGATGTGGTAGACACTTTGAATGGTGATGTTGAAACACGTTTATTTTAGCTTCTAGTTTGTAGAGCTTTGCTCCTATAATGCACATTCAGTTTCAGTGTCACTTGAACATAATTATCTACAGCAATAATAGGATTGGTGGAAGTTTCTTTGTCTGCAGTCCTTGGTAATTCTGAAAAGACAAGCATCCAACATTATATGTTATTATATGTTAAATTAATTTGGACCATATCCTCAGTCACAATAACTTTATGCAGCATATCATTGTCTTTTTGTAAGATTTCAGCACAGGTTTCAGTAGCACTTGGACTTTGTAAACATTCTGCGATGAAATCAGTTCTTTGCCTTTTTAAAAACAGGTTTTTATGTGATCCACCATCACGCAATCGTCTTTTGCGGTCTTCCTGACAATGAAATTTTGTTGGCACAGTTTCGTCTACCAAAAGTATCTTCTTACTGACCCCCATTTTGTGCATCGTGAAGTTCTTAGATCTGTTCCCAACTTAAAATCCATATTATTGCCTATAAATAAGTGAAGTAACCATAGGAAGTGTAGTGACTACCGACCTGAAGATGGTGTCACCATCTTTTCCCGCAGGCGAAAGTTCAGCGGACAGGTCGAAAGTCAGCTGACCTACGACCTGGCGACCACTTCAGGTCGGAAGACAGTTTTTTTCGATTTTCCGGAACGGGGGGTTCTCGATTCGCGCATGGTGTAAAAAAAAAATCCGAATAGCATGGAATTGAGTGAAAAAAAACAAAAGCTACTGTGTGATTCTGCAAGTGTGCATGTATAACAGTGAAATAAAGGTGTTCATCTATATTATGTAGCGGGTGAAGTATACGCAGAGTGTTTATCAGACTCTGCTATCTTTGTGCAGTCTCGTAATTGTAATTATCATCACGGCTTCCACCCATCGACAGTGTGTAAAATTCCACCAGGTTGTTCTCTAAAAATTTTCAACAATCAAGAATTTGCTCAGTTACTATCGCAGTCTGTTAATCATGGATTTGAAGCTGTTTTTGAGCTGACACGTATGTGCACAATACGTATGAGCTTTGTCAAAAGTTGAGGTGCTGAATACCATCGTCAAGATGTAACCTCGACACCATGCTGGATCGAAATTCATTTGCACGGACCACTTCAATGGCTTGACAAGGTGCTCGCGCAAATGGGCTCGCAAATGGGTTCGGTATTCTAAGAATTTAATAATTCTTGTTCATAGATTTTTTTTCTTTTTTTGTTCTAAGCATAAGCATAATAAAATATTAAAAGAGATTTTATTTTAGATCAACTGCATGCCATATAAAACTGTATTGAAAAATAATGAAGAAAAAACACATTTAGAAAAATTTTGATCTCATTTTACAAATGAAAAAAAAAACAAAATTATGACGATCATTCATTTTAACATCATCAGAATAAGCACTTTCGTAAAAGAGAGAAAAAAAAATATTGGAAAAAGTAGAGTTAAGCAGTTAAAAATATATTTGATTGTAAAATATTTTAAATTTAAAATGGATCGCTTCCTCTTTGATTTGAACTCATTGGAAATTTCGACACATCAATGAGAATCAATTAAAGAAATTGTAAAAAAAAACCTCGTACAAAATTAAGCCTTTTTGAATACTTATATTGATAGTGGAAAAGAAATATTCATTTGTGTAAGAATAATGTGCAATTCAAAAGTTTGTTGTAAACCCAATGAATGATTAAGAATAATTTTTTGAAGTAGGTTAAGCAAGTATGTGTACACATATAATAGTATTTCGATGTTTCTGCTTCACTATCGTGCTTTCTTTTCATTTGATTTAATCAACAGTGGACTTAATATAGCGCGATTCTGGTACGTTTGTCTGACTTGTATGATTTGACCTATAAAGCGTTAAAATTTTACATAAATTTTTAAAAACCAGAATTAAAAAGAAGTGCTGACAAAAAATCACATTCTTTCCTTCCAGCAACCATTTTTCTTTCAGGAGGAAATGGCGCGAAGGTAAGTGCATGAGGATGTAAGACCAAAATTGTGTTTCGTCGCTCGGGTTCCGCGGTGCAGTAGTTTTGTTCCGGTAATAATTTGTAGTCGTGTCGCGGACTACTAGTTCGGTTTTTCGGGTTCGCGTGTTTTACGGTCGCATGAAATTAACGTAGTTTGTTTTTAGGCACCGCGGTATATCGGTTCGCGAATGCGTGTTTGTCGTCGGATGTATTTAGATTTTGAATGGTAGATCAAAAAAAAAAAAAAACTTTAGGGTAAAGTAACGTAATCTGTTTAGAAACGTCGCATAGTAAATCGGGCTTTTCGGTGGCTGGTTCAAATGGAACCAAGAGCGAAAGTTCACTTGGGTCCGACCCACGTCCGCACTCCTCGCCGCACTGAGCTAGCTAGCCAGCAGCCACCACGCGAGTGAACTTCCGAGTGGCCGAGTTGTTGACCCGCGAGGTACGACTCGTTGCCACGTCTCAAGGACTGCACGTCCAAGTGTCGGTGCGAGGCCGACTTTCATCGCGAGTCGTCGCCGTGACGACCTGGGATTCTAAATCCATTACAGAAGTAACTAATACTAAGTTTGACAAGACAGACAGAAAGACAGCTCAGAAAACAAAATTAAAAATATGGTACTATCTAGTATATAATTAAATTAAATAAAACTCACATAAAAGTGATCTTCACACATAAAAACATACCCCGAAATACTGTTCGGGTCTCTTCGCGCTAACCGTAGCCACATTTTACGTTTTTTGGGATCCGTTGGAACAGAAACAAACACTTTTTCTGGAGCCTTTAAGGACGTATTTGTGCACTGTGGTACTACACACCATGTATCCGCCGTAATTTCCAATAAATGTACTGAAAATTGATTAATTATCACGCAGTGCACCTTCGGATGTATTCAACATGGTTTTGCTTACTAGCTAGTGACGTCACACGCGTCATGTGACCGCTGCCATTACAGAGACTTCGTTTTTGCCGGAACTTTTTTTTAAATTTTAATTAAAATATCGATTTTTATCATAAAAACTGTAAATTATGCAAAGAAATTATTTTTATACGTTTATTATGTACAAAAGAATCATTTAAAACTATTTCCAAAATTAGTCAAATACCTTTGTGTCCCTCAACTTTCCATTTGAAGTGTACTCAATTCGCTGGAAATTTCGATGCAAATGCTTTTACAAAAAATTGGAATGCCAAATGTGCAATCGAAAAGAGTAGAATAGCATAGTACAGGATTTATACAGCGGCGGACAGCCAATCAGCACACAACACGATAGTCGTTCTTTTTCTCGATTAGTGACGCAAACAAGTTATCTAAATTAACAATTGTGATGTATTGTCTTGAATTTTGCATTAAGCATACGAATTCAAAAATAAATATCCCGTTCATCGCATTTCGCAGTTAGAAAGTAATTCAATTGGTTATGTCGTGCGCGATAACAAATTAGCACATTACGAATAGTGAGAGCAATTTGATAGTAAAACGTAAAGATATTTCACGATTTGATAATATTTTTCTAATTACATACCTTAATTGTATAGTTTAAGGAAGTATATTCAGCTTTGAATCGTAAAATATACCAGTGCCGCGATGGGGAGAATGAAGAGCTATACCGAAGACGTTCGAAAAATCATAATCGATGCAGTGAAGAGGAAGAAAAGTATTTCCGGCAAAGCAAAAAGTGTAAACTGCTCCAGAAAGATGTTGTAGAATACAATTAAGCACATCAAAAAGTATGGCACCATAAGGAACGTCAAAAGGAAGTGTAGACCGAAGAAGACTTCTCCCCGTATGGACAACTACATCATTAATTTATCAAAAAAGGACACCCATATGTCATCTACTGACATTGTTCGACAATTGGTTCAGCAAGAAGGAGTAGAACTCAGTTCTCGGACAATTCAGCGCAGATTGTGTCAAGCTGGACTGTTTGGAAGATCTGCCCGTAAGGTTCCATTAATCTCTGCTAAGAATCGTAGAAAACGATTGGAATTTGTAAGAAAGCATGAGAAGTGGACAGTTGATCAATGGAAAAATATCCTCTGGACTGATGAAACAAAAGTCAACAGGAATGGATCAGATGGGAGACCATATGTTAGATGTCCCGCTAACAAGGAATTTGATCACAAATATGTTAAGACAACATTGAATCAAGGCGGTAGGAATTTGATGCTATGGGGCTTCATGTCTTGGTATGGCGTGGGAGCATTTTTAGAACGAACTAAAAAACTCCTTGAAGTAGCAGAAAAGCAAAAAATATGGTCGAATTACATCAAATTGATCAAGAAGAATGGAATGCCATTCCCATCAGCACGATTCGTCACCAGTCTATGCCACGCAGATGTAAAGCGGTCATCAATTCCAAAGGATTCGCATCAGGCTATTAAAAGAATGCTTTTATAAAGCTACAAAATTCGGTTACAAATCTAGTGTGCTAATTAGCTGTAGCATACATTTTTCATATTCTTTGGCATATCATAATTTCTTGCAATAAAACATGCTATAAATAATAGTTTTTCATAATTTTGCTTTCATTTTTATGAAATTAATTCTTTATGGTAGAACTTTTATTCAAATAAAATGCATAAGCTATTACAACAATGAAATTGAAATGAAATGAAGGATTTATTGCATGTGTGCTAATAAGTTGTCCGCCACTGTATATAATATAGTACATGGTAGAATAAGGATGACTTGTGCAGAAAAACGGCTTACTACTGGCGAAAAGTGCAAAATTTTGATTAAAGTTAAATTTTTTATTTGATTATAGAGAAAATATAACGCTAAATTGATTTTTTTGCAAATTAGAATAGATAACCTATTTTTTTGATGCTATGTGTGTTTATTCATGAAATTGGATAGTAAACGGCAGTCGCATAAAGTTTTTATTCTCACTACTGCGTATATTGCCCTACCCAGTAAACTGATTTCTAGGACATGCACTCAATAAAGTCAATTAATATTTCCATCACAGAAATATAAATGGCTGCCTGATTGAATTCTCGCGTCTTACTTGTCATTCTTTCGATTACTACTTTAGTCAATTTAAATTTCCAAATATAAATTTCGGCTTTAACCTTTTCATCCGATAGGAATTAAAACTTTGAGAAAGTCTGTAAAATAAAACATAAAAGAAAATGCTAAGTTAGATACTAATTTTTTCCATCCTATTCAAGTTTTCCATCAATTCCAACCTCTTTGTATCCTTTTGTTACATTGTTGGTAGACAAGATGAAGTAAATGTATCAAACTACACCACAACGATTCAAAATAATTTCAATAGAGCTTACAAAACAACCTTAAAAAATCGAACCATTCAATCATTTTCATTCTCACTAACTATTTGCGAAGCTTTTTGTTAATTTTTTGCTTTCTATCTTCATGTCCTCAATATAGATAAACTTGTGTTAACCGCCCAAGGTCAAAGAAAGGAAAACTCAATTAAGTTATTATTGCATGAGCTACGTACGCTCGTTTGAGAAATTCACGGGAGGTAATGAAGATGCAATTACATCATTTGAATTAATTCAATGCAAATATCTTGGAGTTATTGTTTGAGTTACGTGAAAGGCATTTATTAACGTTGGCCCTAATAGTTTGGGTGTGCGATGTATCTGAACAAGGGAATCAATCAACAGTAAAATTTGATGATTTGACGAAATTGTTTGATTGCATAATCCATATGAATCTTCAGGTAGTTCCAAGAAATTATATATGATAAGTGAATAAGCAGGCCTTGCGGCTGTTTTGAAGCATGTCGTTGAAAAGTGCATGAAATTGCAAATATTATTCATGATTATCTCTCACCAAAAAAAGTTCAAGTGTACAAGACTTTGGCAAAACAAAAGAATTTAACCAAACAATAAGACAAAAGGGGAATCCATAAGCATATGTAGTTCATTAGATATTCAAAAATCAATTTAAGATGGATAAGATGGATACTTACAATGAAATTCAAAAGAAACTCCCAGAAATCTTCTCATAATTTGCGTTTACAATATACTTAAGATGACAAAAGTATTAAAGCTATTGTTAAGTGCAAACTTTCTACGCTGAAGATTTTAGTATTATAATGGAGAAAAGAAATAAATTGCTAAAACTACCTTTTTTGTAAAATCCTATTGTTAAATAAGCCTGCAAAAGAGTCAGACTATGGATAAATGCTAGTTATTTTTACGAGTAATTGCCAATCGTTTGATTGTCAAGCTCGCTACCATGCAAAGCTCACTTTAGTTGCTACATAGGAGAGTTTATCTTTGTAAAGCTTTGTTTGTGGTACTCCTGACTATTTTGACTCGTAACTGTTAACAGAATTTTCGGTGAATACGCTATGGTTCCAAGTTCAAGTCAACAGAACTTCGATTTAATCCTGTTATCACATATTTAGCCACGGTATTTTCTTTATTATGCACTGAGAGCATCGGCAGCACCGAATTGGCTTTTCCTGATTGAAAACATTTAAAATCAGTTAGTACGGAACAGAAATACCAGAACTAAACTGAATTTCATTCTAAGCAGCTTTATTCGTAATTAACGTTCTGATTTACTTATTTTCATTACTACTTACTTAAATTCATCTTACACAAATTAAAAGTTATCACATTTCGCCATGTGCGAGCTCGTCCTACTAGACGTTTTTGGTGCACGTTGAGGCCTTAAAGAATTACGGCTTCAATGCAGATTTAAGCCCCGATTAGGAATATAGTAAATTTTAACACACCTGCGCCATAGCGTAATAACATACATCGATAACACTCCGACCATCGACCGATCTGACGAATTCTGCAGAATTGTATTGGTGTTAGTAAACATTTTTATTCATCCACACGTGACCTTTTCACCGATTGGGCCAATGAAGTTTTTCAAACATCCGTTAAAAAATATTTGACAGATACGAACTTGCAACTTTACGGATTGCTTATTATGGGCAATGCTCCTTTGCATCATTCGAAACTAGAAAATGAGTTAAAAAATGGTTCAAGTTTATAAAAGTTAAATTTTTTCCTCATACCACTACTTCTTTACTGAAATCTATTCAATTCAAATTAATTTGAATAAATTATACACTAAAGAACTCTTTAACCATTGAAGGAAGTAATTTATCTTTAACTGAGTTTTCGCGACATCACTGCCATATTGTTGCAAACCTGAATATGATTGAAAACACATGGCATGGAATAACAAAAAGAACCATAAGATCTTCCTCGAGGAAACTTTGGGCCTAACGCTAATGGCAGAGTTTTTTCGGCAACATTACTTGATAAATTTTTTAAGATGCAGTACAATATGGAAGTCACCAATCATTTACATTTATCCTATGATCCATATTTAAATAGCATAAGACCAAGGGTTCAAAAGAATTTCAACTCTTAGCTGCTTTTGAAGTGGTCCTTCTTGACAAGAAGGACCACTTGAAAAGTAACTTCGAAAACCGAAAACCGAAAGTAACCGAAAAACGAACAGCTGAAACAGATAAACAGACAAACGAATTCGAACAATTTTATTTAGCACTTCAAAATTTCCAATGTTATCTTGGGATTATCTGTTGTTAAATGAGTGTTTTATATCATCAGACGCCGTTCAAAATTGTATCAAGGGTGACTGCACAACTATTCATGCCTGAAAACCCCTTTGCATCTGTGTAAATAATACTAGTCGCCCTGCAAAAAGAACGATCAGGCATATCAGACTAATGCTTAGCTAATGATTAGTACTGTAATACCCCGACTTACGCTACCTCGGAGTTACACCATTTTTTAAATTTTCTCGTCTATTCGGTCCCAATCAAAGAAACTTTATATGTCTTTTAATGCAAACTCGTACCCCGACTTACGCGATAGCGCTCGGCCCCACCTATCGCGTAAGTTCGGGGTATTAGTGTATAAGCCTGAGCTAAGTCTTATTCTAATGATTATACAAGTTCTGAACTGTTCTTTTAAAATATTCTGTCTTTATTGGCAATTTCCATGAAAAAGTCAGTTTCAAGTTGTGAGGTTGCGTAAATCGGACGTGCGCGAACAGATTTGACACTGAACTGTCAATCTGTCAACCGGAATGTGAGTGTAGACGCGACAAAGGATTAGCCGTGTATGTGCGAATTGTACTGGGACGGTGAATGTGAAGAGGGTTACAGTGAAAAGTGAGAGACAATTATCTCGAGTGAACAATAATTCTTGGGTATGTACAATTTGCGCAGTGCAATGACCACATCTAGATTGACAAAGTGAAAAAAAATAATTAAGGATAAATTATGCAATTTTATACACCTGAAGTGTGTTGGCTGCAAATACATGTGGATATTTGAAACGCCACTATCAACGGCTTGTACAGCAGGTGAGGCAATCACTTTTTGAAAATAATGGTGATTTCGAGCGTCATACGAACAATAATAGTGAATTGCCTGCCTTTTATTCAAATACATACAATTTCATTACTGAAGACATTCAAGATAGGGATAATATTGAGAGCTTAAGTGGTATTAATTGTGAATCGGAAAGTTCGTTCAAAGAAAAAATTGGCGAATTGGATGGTGACCGAAAATATTTCACACCGTGCTAGAAATAAATTATAAGCAATATTAAAAAGTGATGAGCTGGATGTATCTAGTTCAGTGTCAACTTTATTAGAACTAAATAAAATAGAAAAAAGTGTGATCACGGATGTTAAGCCTGGTAGTTCTATACATTGTGGTATTGCCAAAATGATAAAAAAATAGTAATTTGAAGATTGTAAATAACGAAGAAGTTCGTATAGACGTGAATGTAGATGGTCTACCACTTTATAAAAGCTCAAATACACAGTTATGGCCTATTCTAGGAGCCTTTTGTGACATAATTGATCTCCGTCCTTTCATGATAGGGTGTTTTGACGGTTGCACTAAGCCCGAAAATGTGGACAAGTGTTGGAAAAGTTTATTTTAGAGTTCGTGGAAATCGATCAAAATGGACTCAAAATAAAAAATTTAAAATGTAAATTGGCTATTAAAGCATTTGTTTGTAATGCTCCTGCAAGGGCATTCTTGACATCAACAATGTTCCATAATATTCCATATCATGGATCCATATCATGGATGTCCATTTTGTAATCAAGTAGGTATTCGAATTAATAGAAAAATGGTATATTCAACATCCGTTGGTATTCTGAGGACAGATGAAAGCTTTTTGTGTCGTACTGATGTAGATCACCATAGCTTACAGTATAGAGACAAACAAAATTTACTGGAAACTTGTGGTATGAATTTAAAATCACAAATTCAAAGGAAGCTTTAATATTTTAAAAGGAAGCAAAAGTGAGGCTTTGTGGAACTGTTACAATTAGTAAAGTCTATCCCAAATGACTTGAGAAGAAAACCAAGGAGTTTTCAAGAACTTCCAAAGTGGAAAGGTACAGAGTTTCGTCAATTAATTTAATACACAGGCCACAGGCATGTTAATATTTAAGGACATGTTTGACAAGCAGCTGTATGAACATTACTTACTGCTGTGTTGTGAATATAAGATTTGTCTTGATTCTGACTAATTTAAAACGAATGCTCCAGTTGTGAAAGTAATGCTGAACTTATTTGTAAAAAATTTTCCTACGTTTTATGGAGAAGATAGCGTTTAAATTATTTGCAAATCATTAAGAGAAAAATCAAAAAACCACAACACATTTTAATGCAATTAAATAATAAACTAAATAAAATCCCTATTCAAACTCCTTTCCAATTTAAAGAAGATATGATTGACAAATCTTTGATTTCTTTAAAATTTGACCAAACATATCTATCAGCTAAGTGGCCAAATAACATTTGTTGTATAAATGGAAATCCGATGCAAATTACAAAATTAGGCATAATGAATAACCAATATTATATAGTTGGTAAGCAACTGTTAAATATTACTTCTGTATTCTTATTTCCTCTGAATTCATCAGAACTTGAAATAATTCAAGTTAATGGTATTTCGCAGCAGGAAAAAGTTTTTGATTTAGATACAAACTTTAAGAAATACTTTCCTTTATCTATTGGTCAGCAAAAATATATTCTTTTACCAATTTTGCATCACAAAACTAAGCATTAAAGAAGCATAAATACATCTATCTCTTGTTAAATATAATTAAGATTTGTTTTGCTTAGAATAAGCTTGCATATGTTCTTAATTTAATTCATTTGCTATTGGTTTGCATAGCATAGTTAAAATAAGGGTTTTTTGTGTGTTTAGGATAAGGTGTTACTTTTCGTTGTGTGGGCAACATGTTTGATTTATTGTTAATTAGGGTTAAATGATGCATATGGTCACTTACGCATAGAACTAAGATGCGATTTATTAGTTTTGGCAAAAATGCATTTAATATAAGTTAACTAAAGATGTAGGAATTTTTGATTTTATTCTTCGTACAAAGTCCCACACAAGTAGAATTCTTTAGGTTAAGTAAGTATATAAGATGATAAAATTGTAAAGAAAAATCAAGTCGCACGGCAACCGTCGCAGTGAACAGAAGTTGTATCCGAACAGCTCAATACCCTCTCGAAACAGTGTAGAAGTTCCCAATACATCCTCAATAGTGACATGCAGTGACGAATCTAGTGAGAACAGTGCGCCTAAACAAGTGCTTAGAAAGTGAGAAACCGAAAGAACGGCGCTTGCCGCCAAGAAACAGTGTTTGTGAATGTGGGAAGTGAATGTTAAGAAGAACGCCATACAAAAGGACCATCGATCCATGAGAATCGGAAGGTGTGGCGCAAAAGCAAAGTAGGAAGCTTTATGAGAAACGAGGAGAACGGCGAGAAATAGGAAAAAGGAAACATATCTCTGGGTGAGTGTTATTGCTTTACTTTATCTATCGTAGTCTGTCTGAGTAGGTTAGCTATAAATTTATATATATATATACTGTATTTGGTGGATATTCACACGATACTCGTCTCTGAGGGAAGGGATGGCCATGGACGGCGGCAAGAAAGCCGCACCAAACCTGACGAAGGACGAACAGATTTCTGCACTGCTCGTTCAGCTCAACAAACTGTCCGCTAAATTTGATGAGGCTATGGACCAAATAAGGACGCACTCAAATGATTTAGCAAGGACAAATGCTGAGCTGGCCGAGCAGCGTCAGGCCAATGAAAAACGCAATGCACGACTTAGCGCTAAGAAAAATGACAAGAAGACCCGAAATAAAAAACGGAAGCTCCGAACCTCTTCTTCCTCCTTCGAAAAGTCTGAAAGTCAAGAGTCTTCAGCAGAAGAAATTAATGATACCAGCATGGAATCAGCCAACTCGTCGGAAAAGGAAGTGGAGTTCCCTGCGCTACCCCCCCAAAACCCTCAGTGTCTTTCCCGGAGATGGCCACTGCCCCGAGGAAACATATAACACCAAAAACGACCCCCTCTACCGGCCCCAAAATACAAGAAACTACAAAATCCGAGAGTGGCACGGTTCCAATAATAATCAGAGAACCAAGCAAGTGGTCGAAAGTCCTGTCCCTTATGTCTCAAAACAAAATTGCACACGTCTCAGCTAAAAGGGTCTATCTTGGCATACAAGTTGTGCCCAAAACTCCGACTGACCACCGATAACTCACTAAATTACTTACCCACCAAAAAATTGAATACCACACTTACACCCTACCAGAGGACCGACAATTAAATATTCTGATCAGAGGCCTGCACGGCCTAGAAATTGATTATATCACGGAAGATCTAAAAGCCCAGGGATTCCATCCAACCGAGGCATACTTTCTGAAAACTCGTGACGGGCCATCTAAATTGGTGAAAGTCCTTCTCCCAGAAAAGGAGACCGATATATTCAATATAAAAGCTATTTGCCAACTTATTTGCACTGTCCAGGCGTAACGCCCACGCAACGGTCAAGTCATGTGCCATAACTGTCAGCAGTATGGACACTCCGAATCAGGTTGCCATGCTCAGTCGCGCAGTGTCAAATGCGACCAGCTCCACCATTTCTCCGAAAGCCCGAAAAAGGCAGAAGAAAAGCCTAAGTGCGTAAACTGTGGAGGCGAACACCCGGCAAACTACGGGGGATGTCCAAGAAATCCAAAGAACATCAGAAAGTCGTTCGCACAAGTTGCCGCACAACAATCAGGCACTCCGCAAACAAAACAACCCCCTACCACAAATCCACCCACAACGCCAAATCCAGCCTCAAACATAAATACACCAGATATGGGACTAATGTTCGCTAAGATGCAAATACAGTTCCAAAGTATGATGCAGGAAATGATGGCAAACATGATCCAAACAATGTTCACCACCACACAAAAATCTGCTAATAAAAAACATTGATGACATCGAAGGATCACATTTCCATACTCACATGGAATGCAAATTCCCTACTTCGGAACTCTGGTGAGTTGAAAAAGTTCATATTCGAACATAAATATGACATCATACTCATCCAAGAGAATTTCCTGAAGCCGGGAAACCGATTCCGCATCCCTAACTACATTTCATACAGAAATGATAGATTAACGGGTAGAGGAGAAGGCACGGCAATCCTCGTGAGGCGAAATGTGAGCCACAATGTCATCAACACACCGCACCTCCAACACATGGAAGCCACGGTTATAAAGGTGCGAACTGACTTTCTGAAATTCTTTGTCATTTCAACTTACAATCCCATCAGAACAGAATATCTTTTCCACGCCGATGACCTCAAGGCACTGATTTCCTTCAATGGTCCAACCTTCATCGCCGGAGACTTTAACGCCAAACATCGCCTCTGGGGAGCTGTGAGAAGCAACAAAGCCGGGATCGAGCTACATAAGTTCAGCACAGCAAATCAACTAAGCCTGCATATCCCCAACGAACCAACCTACTATGGGCGAATACACGGCCACGCATTAGACATCGCTATCTCACGTTATTTCACAAATGATGTTCGCCTAGAAGTCCTCGACGAACTATCATCAGACCACAAGCCGGTTCTTTTTCGAGTAGGAAACATCTTTCTAGATGTCCCCATACGAGAAAAAAGAATAACGGACTGGAAAGCTTTCCAAGTCGCATTAGCCAAAGAAACACACCAAACAACTGAAACGGCTGATGGCATAGAGAAAACAATAGAAACTCTAACAAATAAAATCACGTAGGCAAAAGAGGACAACAGGATCATAACTCCGAGAAGGGAAACGAATCCCTACGAACTCCCAGAATATATTAAAAAACTTATAAGGAGAAGGAACAACGTTCGGAGAAGAGCCAGGTACACAGGTGATCCTGGACAAAGAGTGAGAGCTACACGATTAACAAATGAAATACGTGAAAAAATAAGCGAGTTCAGAAATGAGCAATGGGAAAGCTTTTTGTTAAGCTTTGACCCTGGCTCCGACAGCTTCTGGAGAGTGTCCAAGTATTTCCGACTGCGAGACAGAATACAAATACCTCCAATACATGGCCTGAACGGCCTATAATATGACAGTGCAGGTAAAGCCGAAGCATTCGCGGACTCCCTTGAAATGCAATGCAAGGAAAATTCGTCTGACGACGAAGACTATAACTTTGCAGATGGCATATCGGATTCGGCCGCCAGGCTCCTGAGATCACACGAGAACAACGACCAAACGATACTACCAACAGACATCGATGAAATCAAAGGACTAGTACAAACACTAAACAAACGTAAAGCACCGGGGAACGACACAATAACGAATACCATGCTAAAATGGCTACCTGACAATATAATACAAGCACTGACGGACATAACAAATGCGATTCTCCAGCTGCGAAAGTACCCCAAAGCATGGAAATCAGCGACAATTATTGTTTTTCCGAAGCCTCAAAAGGACCCAACTTTTCTACAAAATTGGAGGCCAATCAGCCTACTTTCATCGATGGCGAAAATTGCAGAAAGGGTGATTTTGCACCGTCTTACCGAGGCATTATATGATAGAAATATCATACCGGAAGAGCAATTCAACTTCAAAGCCAATCATTCCACAGAGCTCCAGCTCGTAAGGGTGGTCCAACATATAAGAACGGGTCTAGAACGCAGGAAGTCAACAGGACTGGTTATGTTTGCTTTTGACATAAAGCTTTTGACAAAGTCTGGCATGCAGGACTAATATTCAAAATGCATGAATTCAACTTGCCACTACAACTCACCCAAATCATTGGCTCCTTCCTACAAGGTAGAACATTCCGCGTCAAAATTGACAACTGCCTATCAACCCTGCGACCCATTGAAGCTGGAGTCCCTCAAGGAACACCCATCTTACCGGTCTTTTACAACATAACTATACACTGCAGATTTTCCCACTCTGCCCCGAGCAGTAAAAATATCACTGTACGCTGACGACACCTGTATCTTCACCACAGGACGACAAGCAAAAGTCATAACGTCAAATTTGCAACGCTCAACGAACACCCTTTTGAAATATTCTCGCAGATGGAAAATCTAGATCAACCCAGACAAGACAAAAGCCATTTTTATAACCCGGAAGCTACGACAAAATCCACAGACAATTAACTTATGAATGGAACCCTTAGAATGGAACAGAACGGCGAAATACCTCGGACTTACATTCGACGACAAACTAACTTGGAAACAGCACATTCATAACAAACGAGGACATTGCATAGGCCTCCTATCCTCACTCCACCCTCTTCAGACATCGAAAAAACTTAGCTTGAAAAATAGAGTGCTAATTTTTAAACCGATTATAC
Organism: Stratiomys singularior; assembly: GCA_954870665.1. Taxonomy (NCBI): domain Eukaryota; kingdom Metazoa; phylum Arthropoda; class Insecta; order Diptera; family Stratiomyidae; genus Stratiomys; species Stratiomys singularior. The sequence continues at coordinate 78,144,007 of OX940877.1, read as the reverse complement.
GACCGACGCTACTGTACGGTAGTTCCGCTTTCTACCAAACGACAAAAACAAACAAAAATGCACTCCAATCCTTCCAAAATCAAGTGATTAGGAAAATCTTGGGAACCCCGTGGTATGTAAGATACACAGACATATACAAAGACATCAAAATAGAGACAGTCAAAAAATACGTACGAGACAAGGCTTTAAAGTTCTTTGACACAATAGACCACCACGAAAACAATACCATGGCGTTCCTAAAAACCATGCAGACTAAACAAAATTCTAAACACCCGAATATCCGCCAGATTATAAAATAATATTTCAAGTAAATAAAGACAGACCGCGATAGGTTGAGTGGGCATATAATGCTCACAGACAAGAGGGAGTCAAAGCGCTAAATCGCACTAACTCCATGCACCACACACTCCAAAGAGAAAAGAAAGATCAGAGAAAATCATCGCGCAAGTCTTTCAGGGAAGTTTCTGGAAAACCACAGTAAATCAATAATCTAACAGAATGAATGTGGAATCAGCTAAGATTATTGTAATTTTTTTAATAGGAATGTTTATCAATAATATATTTTTATTGCAGAGATTATCCAAGTTCATGGTCAAGAGCCATTTGTCTTAGCCGTTTCCAATTGTACAAATGAGTTCAACAAATTATAAGAAAGGAACGCAACTAGCTCTACAAGTACTTGTGCTGTACTTCAACCAAAATCTTATGCACGCGACATCAAAGGTAACAATTTTGAAAGCACTAACCCTTCATTACAATACTGACAGTAAGAATATAATCTGAAATTACCGAAATAATGATCCATTAGAGAGTATTAAAATAATCATAGAGAAGCACAACCACGCCCTTACAGAGCAAAATATAAAAATCACTAAAATTTGTGAAATGCTTTTCGGATAAGGGGTTGATGAGGTATTTAAATTTCGAAGTTCGTTTGGATGTTGCCGCAGGCCAAAATTAATTCTGTGTTGTTTGGGTCCGCCGGGCCTTGCTTGATTGGTTTCAAGGACGCGTTACCTTCAGGTCGTTCTGACGTCTTTGCTACGGTGTGCATCTTCACGAGGATGGTCTGAACGTAGCTTGGAAAATGCAGCCAGAGCTGTTCAAAGTAAGGAAATGGGAGTTAATGCTGCAGCGAAGGTATTTGGAATACCGAAAGCAACTTTGAAAAGACGCATCAAGCTACAAAGTCTTAGTAAAGGTTCCATGGGAAAAAACTCATTGCTAGTAGTTGAAAATGAAAAAAAAATTGTAGTACACATAAAAAAATTACAATCGAGAGGGTTTACTCCAACCAGAGACTCAGTACGTTCTATGGCTTACTATTTAGCTGAAAATCTGCAATTGAAGCATAGTTTCAATCATGAAACAAAGCAAGCAGGCTACGACTGGCTTTCTTCTTTTCTTGTTCGCAATCCTGAACTGTCCATTCGGTAATCTGAAGGTGTGTCTATTGCGAGAGCAAAAGGTCTAAATAAAATAGATGTCAAAGCGTATTTTGACCTCTTAAAGAATGTTTTGGAAGAAAATGGTCTTACAGATAAACCTGGCTACATTTTCAACATGGACGAAACAGGTTTACAGCTAAATAACAAACCAGGGAAGGTAGTTGCTTTGAAAGGTTCCAAGAATGTAACTTCTTTTACTTCAGGAGAAAAGGATGAAACCATATCAGTATTGGCAAGTGTGAATGGAGAGGGTACATTCTTACCACCTTTTTGCATAATGAAAGGAAAGAACCTAAAGCAGGAGTTTTGTGACGGTTTACCACCTGGCGCTGAAGTAAAAATGTCGCCAAAGTCTGGCTATGTAAATAGCGATTTGTTATTTGATTGGCTGAAAAACCATTTCACTCCAAGAAAACCAGCAGGAAAGGTGCTTCTTCTTTTAGATGGACATACATCACACACTAGCTGCGTTGAAATGCTAGAGTTCGCAGAAAATAATCAAATAATTTTGATGAGTATTCCTCCCCACACCAGTCATTTGCTTCAACCATTAGACCGCGCTTTCTTCAAGTCTTTAAAAATGAACTATTATTCTGCTTGCTCATAGTACGTGACCAATAACCATTCAAGGAACATAACTCGACTGCAGTTTGGTGCGCTTCTTAGCATAGCTTGGGGTAAGTCAGCAAACGCAGAAAATGGAATAAGTGGATTTAGAACGTGTGGAATCATTCCATTTGAACCTGATGAGATACCAGACTACGCTTTTTTGCCAGAATCAATGGACTCCAGGCCTCCAGATACGTCTCTTGTTTTCGAAAACGTTATGACTGGTGTTGATGTTGCTGGCTCCGGTAGTTCAAAAAATGATGCTACTGTTGCTGGTCCTAATAGCCCAAGTGATGATGTTGCTGTGGCAGGTTCTAATTCCTCAAGAAGCGGTTGTAGTGCTGGTACTTCAAGAAGCTTTGAAAATGTTCCTTTACCTGGACCTTCTGAAAAGCACCAGAATAAATCAGAAATTGTGACCCCTTCAAAGTTATTGGACAAACTACATCCAGTGCCTTGTGTCAACAAAGTTCAGACTGTGAAACGAAAAGTTCAAACTATATCAACAGTGTTAAGCTCTCCAGGAAACATAACTGCTCTGAAAAAGAAAAAAAAATGAGAAAGAGTAAAAAATTAAAATAAAAGAAGAAAAGAAGAAAGACAGGGAGGAAAAAAAGAAAGACCGAGAAGAAAACAAAAGAGAAACGGAGAAAAAGAAGCTAGAGAAAAGAAATGAGAACAACATGCAAACAACGATCAATATAAGTAAGAGAACGCGAAGAAAAAAAGAACTAACATCATCCTCAGATTCCGAAGATATTGATATCGACACAATTTGCAACGACAATCTTTATGACAGTGACTGGGATGAAGATTTCTGTGTATGGTGTAAAGAAAACTACAACGAAACAAAACGAAATGAAGATTGGATTAAGTGTGTGTCATGTTCCCGCTGGACACATGAAGGATGTGCAAGATTCGAGGATAAATTCGATTACTGCGGAAAGCAAGATCCTTCAAATAAGATGACTGCTGAATGATTCAAATTTCTAGAAACTGAGTTATACTTGCTCTATTTTTTAATATATTTTGATTGTCAAATCTATTAATCATATCAAATAGTTTATAACTCTATACCCTAACTTTATAGCTTACAATAAATAGTCTTTATACCTTTGATAACATGTATTTCTTGTGTTATATCCTGATTCAGTCACGTAAAATAGAGGTCCATCAATCCCTATTAGGTGGTCCACCTAACCCGAGTATGCTTGGGATAAACGGACCATCGAGCAAAATCAAAAAAACATCATAACTCCCGGTGTGATAAGCTTAACAACTGCAAACTTCCTTACAATTGTTTAAAGACATAAATACTTATTAAAAAAATTTAAAACTTATCCGAGACATTGCAAAATTTCGGAAAAAATAGCTTTAGAAAAACATGGTCCAACTATCCCGGACTTACTATAACTAATAATACAACCCATTCATAGAAACTATTTATAATTAAAAAAGTCAATATAAATTTTTCAGTTCAACATTATACGGTAAAATACATTTCTTCAGTCATCAAAAATTTCCAACGTATGCTTTCTTTATAGATTCCCTACACAATGCGTAGTCTTCAAATGAAGAATACGTAAAACATCTAAAGGAGGGCATCAAGAGAAGAAAAAACCGTCTTGACCAGAGGCGGCATCAACAACGCCAGGCGGCATATAAATCAAATTGAGGGAAATAAAAAGGTAGCTTAATTTTTTATAATAATAATTTTTATAATAATTCATGCGTTTGATTAAATTGAGCATTTATAGTAAGTCTTTAAATAACGATTGTAAATTGAACAAACTAAGCCATAGACTAAGGTTTAACCTCGGTCAAAATGTATACGGTCCGGTTTTTGCAGTGAACAAATATTTAAAGTAGAGTCAATTAAAATCTTTTTTCCCTTTATTTCACTAAATAACAGTTTTCCTTAGTTAGCAAATATTTGTATTCCGGGAAATACTTGTTCCCTTCTTCAGTGTTTATATAAAAATATATATTATCAGCTTTTTACTCAAATCTAAACCTAAGTAATGAGTTTAAATTTGAGTAATGTTTATTACTTTGATTTGAGTAGAAAAGTAGATAATATATAAAAACTAGATAAGATATATTTTGGGAAAATTTCAAAGAAAGGTTTAGTTGACACTGAAGAAAGGAACAAGTAGTTCCCGACATATGCGTATTTGTTAACTAATAAAAACTGTTATTTTAGTTAAATAAAGGGAAAAAATTATTTTAATTGACACGACTCTAGAATTAGCCTCATCATTATTTATGCCTTATCATAAGGTATATATAATGATAAAAGCTGTAAATTTTATTGCTTATGATATGGTCCATGTTAAATTAAGGGATAAAATAAGGTAAAGCCACTGCAAACTGTTCTCCCTTACAAGTTATAGGTCTTATGCACAAACGAATAAACTTCACCAAACTAAGCCTCATATAAAGATTATTTTGTTTGCTGGGTGGGAGCAAAAGGCGCTTGAATGTATCTACCGGCCATCTTTTACTTAATGCATATATATAACAAGACCCGCACACAGTTTCACAAAAGTAACTGCGTCGGCCGGGAATCGAACCCGGATCAACTGCTTGGAAGGCAACTATGCTGACCATTACACCACCGACGCTGTATTTACAGTTAAAAGTATCTTTACTGTGAAGCGCCGCGTACTTGCAAATCGTATACAAAATCAGTTATAACAATAGCACGCATCACATGCACCATCCATCATCGACATGCATGGACCATTCTAAGCTCAGCAAAGCAACACATACTTTCCCTATTGAGCATTTTTAATCACAAAGCCGTAGCGCTCAAAATAATTAAGCTTAAGTGAAACCCATTGCTTCCATTAAGCATTTGGCGATGTTTTACAAGTAACTCCTCATATTCGCGCTCATTTCCTAGTATAAACGTATCTATGTATTGCATAAGTATCTGAAATAAGCTCGTCCATCTACATTGTCGGAATAGAGAATCGCGTCAGTTGTATCGCTAAAGATAACACTGTAAATAGCTTTCGCTTTCGACAAATCTGTTTAATTTGTTTTAAAATTTATGGGCATGATATAAATTCCATTAAATACTTTCCGGAAAATACTGCAGAACATGGAAACTAAGTTTTATGTAGATTTATTAAGTTCAGATGATTATCTAATGCTGAAAAGATAAAGATTATGTTAATCGGATTTGATTTATTGATACCGAAAGTAAAGAACTAACTCGAGTATTCGAAAACGAAACGTATTAATATTTCTGTAGTAAATTATGCTTAATATTGTTAATAAAAATACATCTGAATACCCTTACATACGTTATAAATAAGAGGGAATGGCTCGTTCATAACAACAATTGGTATGGTATATAAAAGAGCAGATAAATATTCAAAGATTTCTCTTTATTTTCAATCACTTGGACCGTTTGAAACTAGTACCTGAGCGGTATAACATCACATATAACATAAAAATTCGGCGATTATATCTTCAAATTAAATTCGAGAATCGCTCATAAAAAAACAATTTACAAGAAATAGACTTCGAAAGCGGGCTATTAAAAGAAACAAAGATTCAAACTCTAGGGAAGATCAGCTTTTAGCAAAAAGTGAAATGTTTAGAAGCAAACAAGATTCAATCCTACGCAGACCAGTTAAAACCCCCAACGAACCTAAAGGTGGCAACCAAAGGTGTAGCCCATAACGTCCCAAATGATGAAATCAAGCAAGAACAACATTGGCTTCCAGACCGAGTAATTTTACATTCTTTACAATACTGGACAAAAAAAACCTGCGGACAAAACATGGACCGATTGCAATGGCCATCTCATAGCCAACTGCAATGGCTGCCTAGTCTACACGACCCTACAGTACAGCCTCACACAACAAAGGAGCAAGCCTCGAGCCTATGACTATGGCTACATATCACCAACTTAGTTTCCCCTGAGTGTTCCAGTGTACCCAGATTCGAACCACCATAGAATTTTTTCTTAATTAGAAATCAACAATCGTATGAGAACATAGTAATGAACAATGGCATCGCACCTGAATAGCACCAAAACAGGAAGTCCATTAAATAATGATTATGATGAACAATATCAATCAATTATGCAAACTATGCTACATCTCTGGGAAAATACAAAGCTCTTGCCATCGCGGAAATGCAATAAAAAGGACAATGTAGACTTCGGCCTTACGTAAGGCATTGTTACTCATCTCCTCCTCTCAAAGTGAACAAGACTCCAAGCTATTCCAATGTGGCGAGGACTTCTCCCCTGAACTCAGCATCACCGAAACAATACCAGTATTAAAAAGCTCCCGAACAAACTAAACATGTTGCAAAACCAAAAAAGTGCAAAAGGACGTTGCAAAAACAATAACAACGGAAAACAGTTGTAGAAAAGCAACTTATGCCCTGTGCACTTCTTCCTTCGGGAACCGTTTCGTCAATCAAGAACGATTATGGAGCTGGTGCTTATTGATACCTCATTAGCATTTCGTTCGTTAGATAACGTTTCGTTTCAGATTTCGGGTAGTTGAGCCTTAATAGATAAGAAAATCATGTCGCAAACCCTCCCCCCCCACAAGGACACGGTTTCCCTTCAACGAATTACTGTGCAAATAACTTTCCTTTGAAGAGATTAATCAATTCATCTATACATAGATTTTACTCATGATCCCACACAAGCAGTCGACTTCGAATTCGGCCAATGATATTCACCTCAAAATTTAACCAACCTGTCTTTGCATCACAGAGTCTGATGCATTGTTGTTGATTATCATGTTATTACAGCAAATAGGAAGTCCTTATTAGTCTGAAGAGCACTTGTATGCATTATATACACTTTACAGTAAAAATATTCGTACATGCAAGATAAAAAAATTATCGTTGTAATAAAGGGATATATCCACTTAATTTGAATGCTTTCTTTTATAATATCATAAAATCTACACTTCTGCTAATTCCCGGTATGTTTCATAATACTTACTATTCGAAAAGACTTGAAACTCAAACAAAATCAATTTATGGCAACACAAAGGACCAGAAAAAGTATCCGTACAGAACAAACGGGGTGATTCCCCGTGTTTCGCGATGACATGTGCAGATGTATATTGATGTTTTTAAGTCCGATAATAGTTCTACTTTAAGTTGTGATAGGTTTAAAATTGAGTGCAATTTTTTTTTTTAAATTTTATGGGCAGATAAATAAAATATGACGCCCAAAATTAGCAAAATCAGTGCTGAGTAGAGGAAAATTATGCTGAAACTTAAGAATGAAGGGAAAACTTACCGCGAAATTGGTCAAATAGTAGGCAAAACTCACCTTTCTGTCCAGTATATGGTGAAAACATTTAATACAACTGGTTCGATGATGTGAAAGCCTCATTGTGGGCGACCCTCCATACTAACTGAACGCGAAAGAAGAAACGTTTTGCGGGCACTTAAAATGAATTCTCAAGTAACTGCTTCCCAAATTGTTACAAATATAAAAGGCTTTTTCAGCAAGGTTATCCACGAAGATACCATATGAAAAAATATAAACAGAGATGGATATCACTCACGCATAGCACGTAAGAAGCCATAGATTTCGGAACTGAACAGAAAGAAACGTGGGGATTTCGCAAAAAAATATAAAAACAAGCCACGTGAGTTTTAGGAACATGTCCTCTTTTCTGACAAAAGAAAATTTTGCATATTTCGCACGAAAGGAAGTTAGTTAGTGTAGCGGAAGAACGGTACTACCCTCGAAAAAGAAAATCTCCTACCAACTATAAAACATGATGGAGATGATGTGATGGTCTGTGGGTGTATGGCGGCTGAAGGAGTTGGCCAACTTGTGTTTATAGAATCAACAATGGATCAATTCGGTTACCTTAATTTTTCGAAGGCGAATTTGAAGCAAAACGTTCAGCAGTTCAGGCTTGGTGACGATTTCTGGTTCAATCAAGATAATGATTCCTAGCACACAGCATACAGGACACAATGTGAAGCTTTGGTTGCTCTACAACACAAAACATCAACTGTGTACGCCGCCCCAGTCCCCACACCTTAATCCCATTGGGCATTTGTGGGACTTATTGAAGCGCATTAGTCATCAGCAAAGCATAACCTCGAAGGAAATGCTGAAAATCGTCATTGTCGATGAATGGGGCAAAATTACCAGACAGAACACTGCCAAATTGGTTCACTTCATGCGAAATGGACTTAAGTAGATCCTTAAAGGAAAAGCTGATCCGACAAGTTATTAAGCCCTAATATGTAATAAAATATTTGAATATTTCAAATTAATATTGTCATATACGGATACTTTTTCTGGTTCGTTTAAGAGAGGCTTTTTGGTTTTATGTTGTAAAATTTAGCTTTTAAAGGAATTCCACAGGAAAATTTCATAGAAATATACTTTCATCAATGAATAAATTTTGTTGCTTAAATGTTCAAATGTATAAAGCTTTCTTTTCCATGAATTTTCTAGTATGTTAATTTCTTTTGATGTTGTACGGATACTTTTTCTGGCAAGTGGACATCAACTGAGAAATTTTATACACTCACCAACATCTGCAGAACGAAGAAAGTTCTGATCTCATTAGGATTGGATGGTGTAAATTTATTGCCGTCTCTAAATTTTATCAAAGAAAGGTACTTATTACAATAATAGGCAAAATAGAAGTGATGAAAAATCTTGCTTAATATAAAAATGAAGAGTCGCACTGGTGCTCTCAATCAACTCCTAGTCAACACCAACGTCAGCAATCCCGTCAGGTGGAATTTTTGAATTTAAGGTTTTTTTCGCTGAAGCTTTGTCCATGATTGGTGTTGACTCAGAAAAAAAACTAAAACCAGAGCGAGTTTAAGGTGAGATTTTTTGGTGCACACTTTAGCCTAACAGGTCACAACCACACGCTTTTGCCAAAAATCGATCCAGCTTCTGGTAGAAATTAGGCTATTGGACCCAGAGTCCACCCTATGGGATGAGAAGGTCATGCTTTTTTCGCAACTGTTGCATTCGCATGTCAAATATGGTTGAAATGACTTTTTTAATTCTTCAATTCTTTTTCATCTTCATTAGATAAAAGGAATGTGCGAAAAACATGAAAAAAATAAAGTAGTTTAGCGAACGACATTTATTTACTGAAAATTTGGTTGGAAAAAACCTTATCAAATTTATGATAGCGTTAGTTCACGAGAGATGATGTCAGAGACGCAAAGAAGTCGTCCTCGAAGTTTAGATGTTCGCACGTGGTCAAATGTTCAGACTGTCAAGCGTAAATGACAACATAAGAAAACGCAGAAACAGCAGATGAAAAAAGAAGGGGAAAACCAATGTCCAATATATTTGTCATCGTGAATGAAAAGGTTAAAACTGGAAATAAATCTATTCTAGTTGAACTTCTACAGACCTATAAGCCTACTTCTCATAACCGCGTAATTTTTCGAAAAATTTACTATATCGCCACAGCTCATCAATATGGTTTCAGAAACTAAAACAATAGTATTCACCAAAGATATCTCGGAAAACAAGCAGTTTTGTTTAAGGTCATGTCTCAACATATTGCAAGTTTTTTTCTAATCAATCGCTCACGAAGATCTGTTATATAAAGAAAAATATTTTCTCCTCATCAAGTGCTATAACATTCTGCACAGTCAACAGAAAAATATGTAGTAGATAACCAAGAGAAACTATCAGAAAAAAATATTAGCAATAAATGCGGCAGACTCCCAAAGAAGCGTGCTGGGACCCAAGCTATACCTCCATTACCCAGCAGAGCTTCCAGCAGACAACGAGATAGCAATGACAATTACAGATTATATGGCACTTATCTGCGTGCACAAGAGCCTCAACGTGGCTAAGAGGGTGATTCCAAACTCCGTGGACAAAATAATTGGACCAATCAATGGAGAATCAAGCTCAACGAAAGCAAAACGGAGTAAATTGCCTTCACTCTTAAAAAGAAAAGCTTTAACAAATCGAAATCAAATAGGAAAACGTCAAACTGGTTATAGATTTCCTTTTTGATTTTGGTTTATTTGCTTTGAATCAAATACTTGGATGTGTACCTCAACAGAAGGTTACTTTGAAAAACACACCTTCTCCCAATGGTTCCGTATAATAATAAATAAAATACGGATGCTCATTAGAAGACCTACTGGAAGGAAGTCTAATGGTATTAGTGAATATGCTTCGAGAAGTATGGATAATGACCCATTGCACCTAGATAGTTCATCAGACGAAAGTAATTGTCCCTCAGAAAATAACAACAGAAAGTATCATGATGATACAAATATCAATAAAACAATTCGTCAATAAAATAAATATCAATAAAATAAAGAATAAGTCATAAAGCAATCCAAAATTAAATCCTAATAGGACTAGTTGGAATAATGGTTTCCGGGATTCCACAGCTGTGATGACGTACGAATAATTTCAAATTTGCCGAAAATTTAAAAAATCGGACCGTCGACCAAGGAGGCAACTGGCAGCAGCTCTTGTCATGTGTAGCACTAGTACTCCTTAATTCAAATATTGTTCTAATAATGACAAATCATGGCATTATTATTACTAAAACCTATTACTATTACTAAATTACTGCATTTTAACAACCCAGAGAACCCTACTTACGCGAAAAACGCAGTTGTATGATGTTTCAAGCAGACATTTACAGAAAAAAGTTCTGATTCTTCTTTGAAGTATTCATGAGTCAATGGCAAAGTTCACAAGAGTAGTACGTAAAATGAAACCGTACAACCAGTGCAAATAACATTTGGCTGGCACCGTCTCAAAATTAGGATATGTTTACATGTGAATACCGAGAGAGAATAGAGCTTCTTTGAAATGAAACATCCGAGAAGACAAATGACAAGCAAAGAGAACAAAGTATGACTGAGGATGACGTGATTTCGAGTACATTTGATAAGGTCTCATCATTGCACTTACTTGACATTACGAAAACTTCAGCTGCCGACGCTGTTAGCAATAGTGTTAAACTGTTCCGAATAGTTTTTAAAACTTAAAATGAGGAGAATTGATATCAGTAAAACAAAAAAAGGGAAAAGTGTTTGCGGATAAAATCGTTGCAGCGATGATGAACTGCTTCTTTGGTGAAACTATTCGAATAAAAAGTACTACGAAGGCCACAGAACTCAAAAACAAAATCTGTATTTTATGCTCTGATATTCTAGTACCCAAGTCAACCAAAAATATTTACTGTATTGTTACAAAATAACATACAATCTCTCTTTTGGTGGCTCGTAGAAGAGACTCTTCAATCCAAACGTTAACACGTTCTGCAATGACATGAGGAGGTGACATGATGATATGGGAAGATTCAATCATCAGATCATTTTACTGGGTTAGATGCCCCCCAAACTAAATCATATTAATTTGGGAAAACAGTTCTCTTTAAATTACTCATGATTTTTTGCGTGAGTTGATGTTTGGAAAAGTGAAGGCTATTTGCGCCCAGAGTGAGGGACTGCCAGCAGCACAAGACTACTATGCTACACTCTAACTCAGCACGAAACTGTTTGCCGCGCAACATCGGACCAGGAATCTTATTTCTCGCTAGCTGGTGCCTTCGATAAGAGGGATTCCTTATGCAAACGAAGGAGCGGAAGGGTAGAGGCTACTATAAAAATTAACCCTCTTCTATCTGCATCAACTAGTAGTCCAAGAAAATATGCTTATATGGTACACAGTTCCCTTTGGCAATTGATGATATCACCACATACACAAGACTTTTCGGAGAGAGTTTCTTAATTCTCTCACAAAGGTTACGCATTTTTATGTATATGTAGAAGGGTAAAATTTTTTAATGTATAACTCATCCTCAGGTGCGAAAGTATACTTCTCTTCCCTCTTCTGCTCATCCCTACGAAGAAAGATTCTCTTGCACTCTCCCCTACAAAGGCGAGAAGCACTACCACAGCGTAAGAACAAACAACGATAACACTCCGACCATCGACCAATCTAACGGGTTTTGCAGAATTGTATGAGTGTTAGTAAAAATATTAATTTTTTGCTTGTTTTGTTTGCAAGTACAATGTAAACAGATAGACAAAATAGAGAAAAATAAACATTTTTACGAACACCAATGCAATTCTCCAGAATTTTTCAAATACCGTTAGATCGGTCGTTTGTTCGGAGTGTGAGCGCTGTTTGTGTTTACGCTATGGCACTACCCCGCAGTAACCATTACCGCTGGTTCGACATGTCGATGCGATTTGTAGTGCTCATAAAATCTGAACTTGAATTAAACGTTTCTCTTACGTTTGCCTGGTGAGGTTGGCAGACTTCAGATCAGTATAAAAGTGTGGACTCGATGGTGCTCCTTAACAAGAAGAGGCAGAAGATGAAGTAGTTGAAGAAGAAGAAGAATTCATAGAAGAGGAGATGGAAGAAGAGTTACAGGAAGACGAGGAGTTCCCACCCCTCCCGGCCCCAAAACCATCTACCACCTTCCACGATATGAAAATCACCCCCGAACCACCCACACAATCAGCACCATCCGCACCCAAGACTACTGACAACACCCAAGCTACTAACGAACAAAAACGGGCCGTACCAATAATACTGCGTGAAACGGACAAATGGACAGCACTTAACAAATTAATTATACAAAATAAAATAAATACGGTCAGTGCTAAAAGGGTTTATTTGGGAATCCAACTAGTCCCGGAGACCGCAAATGACCACCGATAGATAACGAAGATACTGACGGAGAAAAAGTGGCAATACCACACCTACTACCTCCCTGAAGAACGCAATTTGAACGTGGTCATCCGCGGCCTTCATGGGCTCGCTCTGGAGGACATTAAGGAAGACCTTGAATCTCAAGGCTTCCACCCATTAGAAATCTTCCTTATAAAAACGCAGTCAGGCCCCTAAAAACTTATAAAGGTCCTTCTCCCAAAAGAGGAAACAGAAATTTTTAACATAACTGCAGTATGCCAGCTTATCTGCAAGGTGGAAGCCATTAAAGCGCGAAATGGACAGCCGATGTGTCACAACTGCCAGCAGTTTGGACATTCTTCGGGCAATTGTCACGCAAAAGCTCGGTGCGTGAAATGCGATGGCTTACACCATTTCACGCAATGCAAGAAGAAGCAAGAGGAGAAGCCGAAATGTGTCAACTGCGGTGGAGAACATCCCGCAAGCTACGGAGGCTGCCCGAAAAACCCCAAAAACATTAAGAAGTCGTTCGCACAGATAGCTGCTAAAAACACTAGCCCCACACAAACACAAGCACCAACTCGCACCACCACAAACACTACAACACCCCAAACAAACAAAAATACACAACCAATTAATCATACACAAACATTCACACCACCGGACATGGGACAATTCTTCGCCACCATGCAGTCTCAGTTTCAACTGATGATGCAAGACATGATGGCGAAAATGGTCCAAGGCATGTTTACAGCACAAGCCACGACACTAGCACACAAATGAATCAGCGTGATCACATTTCTATTCTCACATGGAATGCAAATTCCCTGCTTCAACGAACCGGAGAGTTTAAACAATTTATTCTGGATAATAAATTTGAGATTATTCTCCTCCAGGAAACTTTCTTGAAGCCCGGAACGCGTCTCCAATTCCCTAACTATAATCTATACAGAAACGATAAATTAACTGGTAGGGGAGGAGGAACGGCCATTCTAGTGAGAAGAAATGTCAATCACGACCTGATTCATACACCACACATCACAAAAACAGAAGCGACAGCCATCAAAGTGCGAACAGACTCCTTTGAGTTTGTGGTTATTTCGGTGTACAACCCACCATCAAATAGGCAAATCGAACAAGACCTCCACAGCCTATTTCAGATAGAAGGACCGCTTCTAATCATTGGAGACTTCAATGCCTACCACAGGCATTAGGGCGCTGTGAGAAGTAATCAAGCTGGGACTGAGCTGAATAGATTCATCACAAGCACGAATGCAAGATTGCACCTACCCAATGAACCAACACATTTCGGGCGAACACGAGGAAATATCCTCGACTTCGGAATCTCCCGCGAATTCGATGCTAGCATAAAAATAAGTGTCCTCAATGTGCTCTCCTCGGATCATCAACCGGTCCACTTCCTAATTGAGAACGTCTTCATTGACGATCCTCCAAAAGTTAGGAAGAAAATAAACTGGCAAGCTTTCCATGACCATCTGGCTAACGAAAGTTTCACCCAAGATTTAAACACAGCCGATGATGTCGAAATAATGATCGGAAAATTAACAAGCATGATCATGCATGCAACAGAGGACAACACAGTCATAACTCCGGCAAGGGAATACAACCCCTATGAACTCCCTCGCGAAATTAAGGTCATGATAAGGAGGAAGAATAAATATCGGAGAAGAGCTAGGAGCACGGGTGATCCTAGACTACAAACGAAAGCAAACCGGTTGACGAATAAAATTCGGGACCAAATATTCCTGTTCCGTAACGAGCAGTGGGAGAGCTTCCTGTATAGTCTTGAGCCTGGCGACAATGCCTTTTGGAGAATGTCCAAATACTTTCGCAAACAAAACAAAGCAGTTGTGCCACCCATACACGGCCCAAACGGAATACAATTTGATAAAGCCGGAAAAGCGGAAGCCTTTGCAGACACTTTGGAGCTGCAGTTCCAAGACAACAACTCCTGGGAGCAGGACCTTGACGAGGAGGACCACGTCCTAAGAAAAGTGAGCGAGCTCATGAGAAAAAAGGTAGAGGTAGAAGATGTGATACGGCCACTAGACGCACATGAAACTAAGGACTTAATACTGCAACTTAAGAAACGGAAGGCACCCGGACCAGACACAATTACAAACACCATGCTGAAATGGCTCCCTGACAACTTTCTAAACAACTTGACGGACATAATTAACGCAATTTTCCGTTTACGTAGATTCCCTAAAGTTTGGAAATCGGCTATCATAACGGTTATACCTAAGCCCAATAAAAACCATGCCTTCCCACAAAACTGGAGACCAATAAGTCTTCTCTCGTCCATCTCCAAAGTGGCAGAAAAGGCACTGCTGATACGGTTAAACGAAGTGATAGCCGAAAAACACATTCTCCCCGATCAACAATTTGGTTTCAGAGAAGCACACTCCACGGAACTCCAACTTACAAGGGTGATCCAACATATCAGAAATTGCATGAATCGCAGGAAGTCAACAGGCTTAGTTATGTTTGACATAGCCAAAGCCTTTGACAAAGTCTGGCATGCAGGACTTATTTTCAAAATGCATGAGTTCTCTATTCCCCTTCCATATGTTCAACTGACTTACGTCTTTTTAAAAGGCCGATCTTTTAAAGTTAGAATAAAAGATCACCTCTCAAGCCTGCGAACGATTCAACCTGGAGTTCCACAGGGATCACCCATCTCACCAACACTATACAACCTGTATACTGCAGCCATTCCCCTCTTACCGAACAACGTGCAAGTATCATTATATGCAGACAATACCTGCATATACTATACTTCAAGACAAGCAGAAGTCATCTCCTCAAAACTGCAACACTCAATTGACACAATTTTAGAATACTTCCGTAAATGGAAGATTGCAATAAACAAAGACAAGACACAAGCCATGATCATTACTAGATGTAGAGGACAACAACCAACACAACTTCACATTGACACTGACTCAATACCCTGGACCAGAACTGTTAAGTACTTAGGACTAACAATTGACCACAGACTGACATGGAAAGACCACATACGATCAAAACGTGCACATTGCTTGGGTATACTCTGCTCCCTCAATCCGCTCCTTAAGTCGGGCAAACTTAATACCAAAAACAAACTGCTGCTCTTCAAGCAAATAATTAGACCGACTTTTCTATACGGTAGTACCGCTTTCTGCCAGACAGCCAAGACGCACAAAAAAGCGCTCCAATCCCTGCAAAATAAGGCACTACGGTGGATATTTCGAATTCCATGGTACATCAGGAACACGGACATACACAAAGACCTACGACTCGACACAATAGAGAAATACATACGCGACAAAGCACTGAAACTGTTCGACAAAATAGACCAAATTCCAAACAGTACCATGGAATTCCTGAAAACCCCGCTCGCGGAAACACACAACACCTACCCGAGCCTACGTTCAATAATAACTGACAGGACATAATAGAGTTTTGCGTTAAGTGTGGTGAGTGATCGACACTCACAGATAGAAATGGAGCAAGAGTGCTAAATCGCACTAGCTCCAAGTACCGCATACTCCAAGATGCTCCTTAACAGTGGTCGTTTGCTTGATGATGAATATGTTCGCCAAATCCGACTGAGCGCTAACAATATCGATCTAGCCTTGCCTGCTACCAGCAATGACCACTTCGGTTTTTTCCAGTATTATGCTGAACCCACTACCGGTCATCCACGTGTCGCAACACCACATTCAGTTTGAATTACGCATGTTCGATTGAGCGTTAACCGATCAGTGCCAGGTTCACCGAGTAAAGACCACTATTTCGACTATTCCGTGGTCTCTGGTGTGTACCAGTGGATCCATGTTTCGTCGACGGTCACGTAATAACGCAAAAACACGTTCAGATTGCGCTTAAACAGCGCCAAACACTGCTCTGAAGTGATCACACAGTTGCGCTTGTTATCCGGAGTGAGCAAACGCGGCACCCATCTTGCCAACAGCTTTTTCATAAAATTTCACAAAATTTCATGAACGATATGTGCCACGCGGTTTTTTTGAAGTGTGTACGCGCACTCTCAATCGGCGGTCTGCCAAAAAAAGATTGTAGATTTTCGTCGCGTTTTCTTCCGTGGCTGCTGTTTTCGGGGCACGTGAGCGTGGCTCATCAAAAACCGAGGTGCGACCGCGCTGAAATTCACTGAATAAATTTTTGACGGTCGCCATCGAAGGAAAAGAGTCTCCATAACTGCATCTGTTCAGTCCTAACTTCTAATTTCACATTTTATTTATTTGTAGAATAGAAACATGATGAAAATTTCCCAAACTCCAATCCCGAATTTCTGATCCATGAATTACAAAGTAAAATAATCCCAGAATTTACTATCTGAAAAAAAAACCAGCTAATGTAAAACATTTATTTTTTGCTTTAACCATATTTTGAACGTAAACTCAACCTATGCAAATTCCTATATACTTCGGAAATACGTACAATTCACAACTCTAATCCAAAACAGTCTTAGACACAAAATAAATTTATAACTACTATCCTAAGCAAAAACACCCTTTCCAAATTTCTTTGCGCCTTTATTGAGGTCATTCATGACACTACTCAGCGCAATCCATGACGTGTTTTCATATGGCCTGACCCTTATTTTTCTTCACATCCTTCGGTCCTCCTTTGTTTATAATCAACATTGTCTTTAAGTCCACCTCAATTTGCCTACTCCTCAAAAATTAACCAATGTAAAAATTTCCCATCCCACTTCTCCAAAAAGCCGAGTTTAACTTTTACGCCAAAACTTCAAAAATGTTCAGTTGACATGCAACAGGATAACAAACCTTAACTAACTCAATCGAATCCGAATGTAAATTCTTGCGCCCTCTCTTTTAACTAGACATTAATTTTCAAGTCCGATCGAATAATTAATATAAAACATTTTTTTGTAAGTTGCATTAATTTGTCCAATAGTGAGTTATACTAAATAAAGTTATACTGTGATGTGTTTGTGTTTAATTAAATTAAATCAGTTATCCTCAACGAACTTATGAAATAATCCAGTTACAATTAATTTGTTTTGAATCACATTTTTTAATCTCTTATATATTATTATTTTATCTCAACTAATGTCTTTTACCTTTACTGCATGACACCATCCAAGCACTCTTAGATTTCACTGCGCAATTTCCAAAAACAAGAATCGGATCACCGATCGATATTGCTCCTATTCCATTTTTTGAAATCAACGGACACGCTTGCTTTCACACGCTCTCAAAACAGAACTACAAGTCTGATCCGGCTGAAATTTCGTCAGTAGCCGCCTACAGGAGGGAACTACACTTTTTTCTCTTAGTGTCTTAGTTCTTAGTTCTCTTTATAGTGGCACCATCGGACAGTGAGGCTAAGTATTTATCGCCCCGCCTTCATACACAGATAGTGATCAACCACAGTAGATAAATAGTTTTCACCCAGAATCTACTGGAGTAAAACAATCTACAGTGTGAATAATCTAATATCTAAGTTGAAATGTGAGCCGAATTGCTGGGAAGTATCTTATCTGTAAATTTTAAGTTTAAAAGAACTTGACTTCGGTTTTCCGAGAAAATAATTCATGAATAGCTTCCTTCATTTCTAAAAGCCAAAGTTGAATATGTGGAAACGACAATTCTAAACGATCCTGTATACTTCATTTATTAATTTTAAGCCCCATTTCCGTGTGACATATTGATGTTTTTATTGCTAGCAAAATTTGAAATCGTTATGAAAAACTTAAAATATGGTAGACTTCATTCAAATATCACATGAGTCCAACTGTATCTTCTCAATTGCAACAAGCTAACGGGCCTACTATTTAAAGGAACCAACAACTGAAGACTTGTTTTGCAAGACGATCTTTTTTTTATGTTTTGGGAAACTAGTGAGCCTTCCTGAATTTATTTTCTTAGTGCAGCTTCAATTTTTCTTGGACATCATTTAATATAGCCACCAAGCGTCACTTAATTATTAAATGGTTTTCAGTGACCAATTTCAGTCAAAGTGGGTCTCTAAAGTTCTACCGTATGTTATCGACCCAAGGGAAGCACTACCTTCAAAGTGTCATCGTGAAAATGTTACCTTGATCGATGCTTATAAAAACACACACTAAGTCATCGTCATACTGATATTCGAATAGGCACCATAAAATGTTATATTAGTCTGTTCTTTAAACTGTTCTTTAGTCAATTCTTTGATAGCTGATGAGACATTCCAGAAATACCTTCCAAGTACCATTCATCAATAACAAATTAAGAGCTGAATGCTTATGCTTCTGGATTGTTTTTGGATTCACCATAACTAATATCTCCGCACTAAGCTTTTGGATCAACCTCGGTGTAACTACGTTGTAACTAGAGTTTTTCCAATTAAAATACTACGAGCAATTTCCATTTTTTACCAAAATATCCAGAGATTTAAAGAAATTCGCTGCAGACTATAAATTTCCATTATTATTATGAAACAATTTTCATATGTATCAACATGAAGTTTATTTTTCTTCCTTATTAGCCACTCGGTACAAGCGTTAGATCCTATAAATTTTTCGAAGTCGACTTTCTAAACTGAATAGTAACCAGACTTCACTACTCTATTTTTGACTCGAATCTATATGGTTTTCCTTTGAGTAGATCAACTTCACTCACAATTTTACTTCTTCAATATTAATTCCTTGTTCAACATGAAATACAAATATAATTTATACTTTCACAAACCATTGATTTATCGCCCATTGCGCAAATGTTCTATCACATTACAAACTTCGCTTTCAAAACTTACCGCCAATCTTCCTAGTTATGTCAACTGCCCCATGACTAGAAGAGCAATGCATTAGTGAAAGTTGACAACAAAAAGGAATTATTTTCATATTTTCACAAAAACTCAATGAAATGTCACAAAACAAAAATTATTTTCACATTTTATCAAAGAAATCCTAAGTATAAGGACTTGATATCACATAGATCTTCCATAAAATTTAAGGTCCACTAGATACAAACGACCCAAATAGTGGTGCCAACTGGGGAATCGGAAATTCCAAAAGGAAGCAATAATTCGAACACAGCATCGAAATCGGATCATTTTTTACCTAAAATTACTAATTTTTTTATGGAAAGCATACTGAGATTCACATAATGCATTTTATTTTTAATGCACATTTTAACTAACTAACAATGACAAAACAAACAAAACGGTTTAATTTGTTTTAACATCAATAATGGCGGGGTAATATACATGGAAGACATTTCACCCGGGAAGCAACACCTACGCTACGATTTTGAAATATAAATTTTTGAGCACAATTTGTCAATATATTGATAGTTGATCCACTGAGGTTGCTTTCTTAAAATTACCTGGTACCCAAGACTGGTAATGTGGTACTGGTAATCAAGACATGTTTTCATCTGATTTTCAATTTCAATCTAACCACCAGTTGATTGAACAATTTTCCAAAACAGGAGTGCGTGAACTCATTTAGAGTGGAAAATAACCACTGTAAGCATTCAATTTCTGGCAGGAAGCTATTGTATATTTAGGCATAGCTAAATTTGAGTTAATCAGAGCGGCATGAAAGAAAAAAGTACTAGATAAGAGTTAAATTTATTTGGGTTGCAAACCAAATTTCGTCAATTTCTAATATGCTTTTAATTGATTTTAGCTTTCTAAATTGCTGTTCTCAGGAGGTAAGAGAGGAACGCAGGAGGTTCCAAAGTTACTTTTTTGGAATTTACTCATTTTGGAAAAAGTTACTTTTTTGGAAGTTATTTTTTTGGACATTCTTACTTCCTTTTTTTTCTTATAACCACATCTTGAAGAAGTCTTATTACTGGGAAAAAAGTAAAAAAATATATATTAGACTTACAAAACGGGGTTGAAAAGAACAATGGCATTTAATTAATATATTATTCATCATTGTATCAGAGAATATCGGAATACTTTTCCGTTTTTAGTGCCTTTGGTGCACTGATACTTCTCAAAGATGCATCTCAAGGAGCCAAGAGGAGTGAGTGTGTTGTAGTTAAAAGATTTCAGTTTTGTCTTGTTAAGTATTTTCACAATATTAAAACCAAAAAAAAATTGAAATAGAAAAGAAATAAAATTGAATAGAAATAGAAATATAAAAAAAAACCAAAAATTAATTGAGTTTAAACATCGCCACGAATTTTGGCGCCATGATGAGTGCATTCAAAAATTATAGAACCAAAAACAGTCATCAATAAAATAAGAAATAAATAAATAATGGAGCGGCTGATAGTTCGTACCGGCAGCAAGAAGATATAAGGTTATTTTTGAAAAAAAAGTCCGCATAATGCCGGCTGAAGGACATCGTGGGGGAAATTCTGAAAGCCCTGACCCTTTCAGGACACATACACACACACACTTAAAAGACACTTTCTCTTTCATATTTCTTTTATATAAAAAAATAAAAAAAATGCACATATAAAAAATATAAACAATAATCGATATTTTATACTTTCTAAGTTTTGTCTTGTTGTTATAGATTGCAATTTAGGGATGTAACCAACCTTTTTACTACAAGACACAAAACCACTGAGACGAGACAACTCCTACGGCCCATTTGTCGATCACGTCCAGAGAAGCGATGGAATTGTAATTTTGCACGTCAAACGTTTTCTAGTGTTGCAACTTAATACATGATGACTTTTCCACAGACGTCTGCTTTCCACTTGGTGCATGCATTCTTCACCGAGAATCCAATATCCACAAATACATGAACTCTTCGGTTATCCCTTTTAGTCTCAAGGATAAGTCTTTTTACTTACCACTTTATGTTTTTCTTCTTCTCTCTGCTTTAAATTCAATTCCACTTTATTTTGTACTTTTCCTCTCTACTTCAAATTTAATTCCACTTTTTTTTGTTCTCTTTCTCTGTACTTTAAATTTAATTCCACTTTTTGTTGTTCCTTTTCTCTCTACTCTAAATTTAATTCCACTTTATTTCGTACTTTTTCTCTCTTCTTTAAATTTGATTCCGTTTTGTTTGTTGGATCTTAGAACTTTTTTCACAAAGGAGTGCCATTAATTGTGTCAGTTAATGAAATTGATAACAATGTCAGGATACCGTCCTTTTTTAGGTTTTTTCTTCTTTTTCGTGTGGCGCTGTAATTCGTAGACTGTCGACACAACTCACTAAAATAACACTACGTTGCCGCGATTCGCTTATCGGAATTCAAATAAATCAAATATCAAAAGGCAACGACTGAACTTCAATACACTCCGTTCTCCAACTCGATTAGTTGACGCAATCAACTTCACCGTGTTATTAGTGATGGTTCACTACCAACACCCGAATTATAACAATGGAAAATTTCTTTCCAGTTAGAATTCCCAGAATTTAATAGAGGATTTTTTTGAGATTTTGTTATTCTTGCTGAAATTTTTTTAATTCTTATATTATTTACCTTAATCTAATTACAAATATCATTTGAATTCTAGTGTTAATTCTATTTTATTATGTATGATTTTCTTTTAACTTAAAATTATGAGTATAAATAAAAATTTAACCAAAACTTCATTCGATCCTAATAAATAATCGTCATCTAATAGCGCCTAGTCTCTTTTATTCTTATTTTATTTATTTATTTCATTTATTTTTTGTTTGTTTGATTGCTTTTGTGTCTTCATGTCGCCAACACAACTGTAATTGTAAATGTCTTCTAAATATATTTTAACTAAAGACAACAAAATAAACAAAAACAAACTTTTCCTTATACACTATCATCGAAATTTAAACTTATTTGCAAAATCAAAAGATTTCAAAATGAGAGATAGGCATTTTTAGAGATATGAACATTTTTATGTCTTCATGAAAATTTGTAAAAAAATATTGTGGTAAAACAATTGGTGATAAAACATAAATAAATCTCACATTTTTTGCATTACACTGTGGTTCATCACAGCCACATTTTCTGCAGCGACAATGCCTCGCCCATATTCTGGTAGATGTTCAGCAATTTTAGTGCGACTTTCTTTATTCGGCTTTATTCGAATGTTGCGCTTTTTTTGCTTTTGCCCGAGTTCATTATAGTCTATTTGATCCTCATTCCCACACTCTTCATCATTTTAATCAACCCAAATTCAGTTCAAACTCTCGCATCTGCATAATATTTTCCATTGATGTGCTCTTTTCAGCTGCTATAGCCCTGTATTCACCATACCACCAAATTCACCATTCACAAATCCAAAAGACGCCACCCATGTTTTCGTTGTACTTTTCAAAACATCTGGAAGCCTCTCTAAAAGTGTCTTTTATGTTTCTTGGACCACTGCTCACATTAATTGAGGTCCTGTGCATAATAACACGTAGACATCATACAGGTCTTTTGTCAAACCACATAGCCATAGCAAGCTTAGGATCTTCCCTTGTTTTTCTTGGCAGTTTCTACCTTCTTGCTTTTTAAAAATTTTCATGTGCAGTTTTACGGAATTCTATTCTTCACAATAATTCCGGTGCCGTGAAAGACAAGCTTAACTAATTTGTCGCAAAGTTTTGAGTGGTGAAAAAACTGTAAAAATAATAAATGCCGAGGAACCAAGTTTCTAGTCAAATGAATAATAGCAGCCACTCCCAAATTAAATACTTGGTTGATTCAATGAGTTGTGTCTCGCTGATAAATTGCCATGTCGCAAACGACACCTTTCGGTGATACTCTGGCGAAAACTTGCAAGCCGACTTAATTTAGTTGGGACAGTACTGCGCATGCGACAATTTCTATTAAAAGAGATGACCATCTCATCAATATTCATTTCCCTTGGACGATTTTGTTCGTGACATCCAGCTAGAATGCGTTCAAGCAGATGTTGGATTTTTAAAATTTTTTTAAGCTTGTGCTTTATTGTCATTACAGGATCATAGTCCCATTTCAGCCTTGGTCTTATGAAAAAAATCTATTTCGGGTCATGGCCATTATTGGTAATCCGCATTTTCTGCTCAATACATTGACATCTGCGGATACTGTAGTGCGGACTATAGTAATTTCAATGTAAACTTTGAGTTCCTTTAATGTAAGCCCAATGGATTTAACAGTTTCTAAAACATGGGATCAATTGGTACAGTCAACGATATTAGTAAGAATGTTGTCATCTATGCATTGGTCACAGAATCGGTGCCATTTTCACTCCTGCGTATTTTCTTTGATGTACGATTGACGTGCTGGGTCGGCCGGAGCGTTCGTCATCTTCAACGTCTTCGCGGCCATCTTGGAAACGCTTATACCACTCGTAAACACTTGTTTTTTTCATAGTAGACTCACCATAGGCTTTTTGTAACATTTCACACACTTTGTTACACTTTATTTCATTTTTTACGCAAAATTTAATACAAATTCTTCGACTCTTCAATTCTTCCATTTTTTAAACAAGCAAAAATCGCCGAGCTTATAAAAACACGTCAAACCTTAGCGACTAACACAGACAAAGTAAACAGTGAATATGGCTGAAAATTTTATCATACTTTAGGGGCATGTATACCAACACAATCGACAATCAATTGACAAACGGACCCTCCAGACCCGCGAAATTTAAATATTCCGGGTACTTTTTGAACAGACCTCGTATGCTGGTTGCGTTAAATTATTTATTTTTACTCGAGGTTGGTATGGATCCAACTATCATGAACGTTACCGTTGTTTTTCCTATTTCTGATAGTGATCTGTCGGGTAGATATTGATTTCGAACTTTCACTTCGGCCATGGTGACGAATACGTACCGGCGCACAGGAATTACTGCTGCCTTACCTTCCTACTGGGGGTACATATGACGAAGTGGTTGATTCTAAACGAGAATGTGTCTAAGTGAATGTTCAACGTTTCTTCATCTGCGCCACTAGATTCACTATTACCGTGACACGTTATTCGTTTACACTCTGATGGAAGAAAATCCGGATCTTCATGCGAATCGTCCGCAGAAAAGACAAATTCGAAGTAATTCAAACCTTCTGCATAAAACGTACAAAAATCCATCTATGTACTTTGGAAAGGACCCGGTAACACAGGGAACACAAACATTACTAATATTAGATCCTGTTTTTTGTAGCTTTTCCATTTTAAAAAATGTTATGTTTTTTTAATTTTTGAACAAATATATATTTCGGGAGTGAGTTGCTCCCTTCTTCAGTGTCAGTTATTTTCTTATTATTTCTATTTTTAAGAAAATAACTGACACTGAAGAAGGGAGCAACTCACTCCCGAAATATATATTTGTTCAAAAATTAAAAAAACAGCATTTTTTAAAATGGAAAAGCTACAAAAAACAGGATCTAATCTAGAAGTGCTAAACACGGGACAACACACACAGTATTACTAATATGCTGTTGTACTTTGTGAAGGACATACAATAGCATATAATAGGACATTATCGAGTTTGTCGAAAAAATGTTACACCGAGTTTTCAATTCACACCACTCATCAAGCCATTTACCACCAAAATACACATGATCACTAAATAATTCAAGATATAGTTATGGATTTACTTACCATTGCGTGAATGCATGTTGTGACGTTTATATGCCAATGCTATTCTGAACACTATGAAGAATGACAATTGATGTTTTCTAACAGTTATCATATGGCAATGCGTTCAATTATTGCCACTCGTGAAATGGTTTTGTGTTTCCTGTTAAAATTAAGCTCATATAATTTTTAAATTGATATGTACTATGCATAGGCAAGATGTACGCAGGAGATTAAGGAGGTTTGTATTTACACATTTCTTTTAAACCAATATGCTGCAATGCTTCAAAGCTTTCGAAAACGTCGGTTTGCATATGAGAAACGGTTATAGAAAATTAATACAGCATATTATATTAATATATATTTAATAAAACAGCTATAGAAAATTAAAGCTTTTCGTCTCCTATCTACACCTAACTGGTTGGATGCATTAAGTAGTTTCACCGATTTCTATGGGTAACAGCTTACCGGCTCTTTTCGATACCTCTTTGTACGACAAACGCAAACCTTTTCTAAGTTAACTAGCTAGAACACAAAAAGCAATCAAGCAATCAAAAGCATTACTAAATGTTCTTCGAATTAATTTTAATATGTTTTTTTTTAACGACAGACCTTTTTCTTTAAAATGAGGCATATATCATTGGGTTCAGACAAGAATTGAATTTTCTGCGAATGTTTAATAGCCCAAAATTTTACCAGAACTTTCAAATATTTGAAGCTTTTCTACTTCCAAAAGATTCAAGCTTTGTTAAAATATTACAATTTGAGTGATACCAGCTGGACTGGTAGCCGGTTGACGTGAAGACAATTTGAAATAAATCGAAGGAGATAATTTCCCATACCATAGTCGTTATTTTATGAAATTACCCTTTACACGATGTTATTGATGGAATATTGAGAAGTGTGTACGATAAACAACAAATTGGACATAAGCCAATGACCATCGAAAATCCCTTCCGAATTTCAGTAAGCTTTTGGAAACAGGAATTTGCTTCTCGTACCTTTCGTTCCGATGGGTGGAAACAAGAAGGAAATTTGTAGTGAATACAATACGTGAAATGTTTTAATATGCGTATTCATAATAAAAGATATCATAAAAGATCAGGTGATAAAAAGGACAAAAATCAAACTCATCTGAAAGAGCTGAAACGTGAGTTTTATAGATACGCACAATACTGTCTGAGCATAAATGTATAAGCAAAAATTAAGCTAGTTTTAGTCGTAAACATCCTCAAAGCGGATCCTGCGCAAAAAAATCGACACTCATCAAACCTATGCAACTTAGAGTATGTTCCTTCTGAACGACATAAAATTCCAATGCATTTATTTTATCATTTGCTATAAATACTTGCGATTGAATTCTAATAATATAACGTTCACACGTTTCGTCGAACGTAACAATTGCCAACCATCGCTTCACTAGAAAATATCCATAAAATTTTATGTAAAGAATAAATGGAAAAGCAAAAAAATCCATGTGAATTTTCATTTGAAGAGAATTTTTCTGATGCAATGAACCCAAATATGCATGTCGGTATATGATAACACATCCAGTTGGTATATGCACTGGCCCATACAAGCCAAACTACAGAATATGAAACCAAAAAGAAAGCTGCATTTCCAATCGCTCTTCTTCGAAACTGAATTTCATACATTGTACAAAAAAGAAAACGTAGAGGAAAACTAATACTGCTGGTGAAACGCACAACGTTAGGAATATGAACTTGAAAACTTCGTTAGTTGCGAAATGTTTTACAGATAACTGAATAGTTCGAATTAACGCATGAAAGATGGATTACTCGTATCCGTTGATGAGTAAACGTACATATGTATGCATACATGGGATCATCGATTTTCCGGATATGAATGATACTTTTCTTTGAGTATGTTGCGCTTTTGACTGATGGATTGATGAAATGTATT
Source organism: Stratiomys singularior (assembly GCA_954870665.1). Lineage (NCBI taxonomy): Eukaryota > Metazoa > Arthropoda > Insecta > Diptera > Stratiomyidae > Stratiomys > Stratiomys singularior. Next base: position 78,116,897 of record OX940877.1, on the reverse strand, counting down.
GCTAAAATGGGAATGCGAACAATCACGAAGTGATTAGAAGCGCCTGTGGCAATTATGTTTGTGCTCTGAGTCAAATGAAAATAAATTCAAATTAACTGAATATTTGACTGTTGTGAATTACGAAATCCTTGAAAGATTGAGAGAAAGTTATTTGGTCGGGTGATGTCAAACATCTTCATTTTCTTCTGGAATTTTCGAAGAAGACAATCCGACAATAATTGTTGCACAAACGAAATCTATAGCACTCCAAAAGTCCATGTGAGGAATACTGAAAATTATGGATAGAGCAAAGGAAAAAGAATGGACGGAACTAACCTCATGTGATTCCCGACACTCCATTTGACAGTCATTCCATCACAAATTATTTGCTTTTGCAGTTACATTCTCCATAAGCAATCAAATTGCTGATATGAAGTAACTTTTTGAGCCGTAAACTATTTTAACCTGCTTCATGTTGGATGTTAGCAACGGGTTGTTCGGTTTTGAATGAGATATCTTTAAATTACTACTTTATTTAAACTTAATTGAATATGTAATCACGATTGTTACCTATGACTTGTCTGAAACGTTCTGAATCGTCTTCGATAATTCCGCGATAGTCAACCTATCACCTCCTTGCAGGACTTCCGGTAAATCACCATCCATGACTGATCTTCAAACTGTCATTCTCCAATACAAAAGCACGGAAACCACAGTTGACTTGCTCGTTCTGATAGCACGTTTTCTCCATAAATTCTGTTTGTATCCCGAAAGGAAACAATGCCTAATACATGTTTATACATATTATTAGCTACAACTAAAAGGACCTTCTTTGAGCTCAAAAGAACAGACAAAATAATGCGTCATTGCAAATGATTTACCGATCAAATTATTGGTCCAGAGAAATATCCCAAACATTTCTTTTCTATAGCACCCATTGTAAAATGATAAAAAACAACTTATAAACATCAGAAAGTAGTCTCTTCTTCTTTTTCTTTTCTTTTCAACACCCTTTGGGTACGTTTGACAACTGAGCCTCTTGCTGCTTGCAAGAAAATTTCGTAACATTTGCTTATGACGTTTTACAATCGCAAATAAGATTATTCTAATAGGTGTATGAATATGAAATGTGGATTTTTTCTGCTTGCAATATGCATTTATTTGAATTACAGAAAAAATGAATTCAATAGTCAAAGAATTGGGCATCGTTAGCTACGACTTTCTCCCATCTTTTTGTCAATTGATGGATTCCGTCCCAGTACCACTTCTCATTTTTTGAGGCTAATCACTCATCAAACCAATTTTTAACTTCTTCGTAAGAATGGAAGTGCTGTTACGAAAGTCTGTGCTGCTTCGATCGAAACAAGTAATAGTCAGAAGGAGCCAAGTCTGGTGAATACGGCGGGTGGGGTAGAACTTCCCAATTAATGTTTCCCAAGTAGTTCTGGACACGTATTGCAACATGCGGCCGAGCATTGTCATGTTAAAAAATGACTTGATCATGTCTTTGGTGAAATTCTGGTCGTTTTTCCTTAAGTGCGTGGTTCAATTTGATCAGTTGTTGTCGGTAACGTTCGCCAGTAATAGTATCACCAGGTTTCAGCAGTTCGTAATACAAATGTCCCTTACTCTCCCACCAACTACACAGCAAAGTCTTCTTTCCATGAATATTTAGGACTGATTGTGATGTTGATGGCTGGCCTGGGTCTACCCAAATAAAATAAATGAGGTCGAAATAAATCCACTTTTCATCGCCAGTAACAATCTGATACAAAAAACCTTTTCTTTTCTGTCTGGCAAGCAAAATTTCAAAAATTGTTTTTCGCCTTTCGATGTCTCTTTCTTTCAATTGATACGGCAGCAATTTTCCAGCTTTTTGGATCTTTCCCATGGCTTTTAAATGTTGTGAAATGGCTGCCTGAGTAACTTCCAACGCTTCTGCCAACTGTTTTTCAGTTTGTGTGTTGTCTTCATCCAATAATGCTTGCAAATCTTCGAATTTTTTTTTGTGGTTTTCCACGGTCTTTGTTGCTGACATCGAAATCGCCACTTTTAAATCTTTTAAACCATCGTTCACATGTGTCTTGGCTTGGGGCATGTTCACCATATGCTTCCACTAACAATCGATCGTTCACAAGTGTCTTGGCTTGGGGCATGTTCACCATATGCTTCCACTAACAATCGATAAGTTTCTGCTGCCGTTTTCTTCAAATGAAAGAAGCTTGTTAGACTTTCCCGCAAAACCTCTTTTTCTGGTACGTAATTCGACATTTTTGAAGCGAAAAAAACTATGTTGTTTGTACAATCAAAACCTACGACATACTGGAATTTGTTGACAGATGTTTACCCTCCAAAATGCCATATTAGTTATCCGCGACCCAAACCATATGTAATGGTTATGTCATCTGTTAGTAAAATCTGCATTTCATATTTATACATCTAATATTTTTATTTATTATTTCACCTCTTTTTTTTTTAACGATATCCTGGGATGTCTGAAATAAACAATTCGCTTGATGACAGCATATACCTTTCTAATGAAGTCAAAATAATTGCTATTCAAGTCAAATAAGAGTCGTACGAAAACTATAAATAAGATATAAATAAGAAGATAACCACAATGAATTGGACAGGGATGCAATTGAAACTTCTATCGAAAAATTACTAGAACAATTGATTCGAAAAGAAGAAGAAAATCTCGCTGATACGATTGCAAGAAATAGCTGGAATCAGTGTCTTTTTCCAGCGTAGATTATGTGATATTCCTACCTTGTTGAAAGTGCCAGACCAAGCTTTAACTGAATTTTTCTGTACTATGATAACAGAGTATCATACTGGTTCAGTAACTGTGGATGAAATTTAAGGATATGTTTCAATATCTGTAATATCAAAAGTAAAAAAATCTAAGTTGAGCTCATGTTAGTCAAGAAAGTGCTTTAAATACTTCAATTTTTGCAGATACTATGCCAAGGGATAGGTTTTTTGATATTTAAAGATTATTTCACCTCACAGACAATGAAAAGTTGGACACAAATGGTAGAATTAAAAAATCCGAAATTTAGATCATTATCTGAATGGTACATTCGAAAATTTTTATATTTCAAACAGAATCTCACATATATTTCAAAGGAAGTTTGATTATATTCAGTTCAAAACATCCAAACGAGCGTGATACGAAATGAAAATCTAAAAATATTACGAGTCTTCATCAGCTTGTTGCATTTATTTTCAAATTGGTTTAGCGAAGATAAAATACTGACATTGTTTTTTTGAAAGAACCGCAACCAATTTTAAAAAACGCTACAGACTATGCTCGGACAATTGATGTTTAAAAAAAGTAATTTTCGATATAATTGTGAAGAAACTAAAACTCAAAATAGGAAATGGTGAACATGTTATATTCTGTCGGTTTTTAAGCATTAGGATGGAAACATAAGAAACATATATATTTGCTTAGTATCTACATTAAATTATTGATTAAGGCAGCGGGAAGCGAAAAAGATAGATGACAATTTTGACAAAATTATCCAATCATCCTGTGTAGTCGAATATAATGTTGGTATGAGAGGCATTTATTAGCAGGATCAATTTCTAGTGAGCTTTCCTGTTATGAGAAAATGCGTGAAAGATTACATAAAATAACTTTTTTATCTAATAAGAAGAGCTTTTTTCAATTTAAATGTGCTACATTGCAAAGTTAATTGAGGAAACAGATCAGAGATTGTTGAATTTCGTCTGGCCATCGCTGAAGAAATATTAACAGCAGCGGTCCTGCCAAGTCATAATCACCATGGGCGTCCTTCAAAGTAACAATGAGCCGCATCATTTGTAAGCGAAAAATTATGTATATTTTCCGGATAACCTTTCGACAATAGTATCAAGGAAACAACTTAACAAACCGTGCCGTTTATTTTATGAATATTAAAAAAATAACAGAAATCACCTGGGATTGCAAACAAAGCCAAGATACCGACATTATTTATTTTATATAAGTATTACTATTTTGTTTCATACATTAGTTTATTTCTATTTTTAATTGAAATGTTATTACGAAAATAAAAAAAAATGTAAAATGTTATGTAAAAAAATGTAAACCAGACATCATCAAATGAAATCTGTTTTTTGTGTATTCAAAGGTTCAAACAACTCAGAAGTGAGGAAGTCATGCTTTTCAATATATCAAATATTTTAAAAATTTCCTAAACAAATAATCCATACCGTCAGTGAATTATGCTCAAAATCAAGAAATGATGATGACTTGTAAAGAAAATGAAAATTTTATTCACCACACTTCATTTTTATTCACTATTCGTCATTTTTGTAAGGACAAAATATCTAGAAACTTTCTCAGCAGATTTATTAAGATGCAAATCTTATATTTCCTTTCAACTCGAAGAAACAATGAAGTTTCTGAAGAAAGTGTCCAGAATAACAGGTTTATCCTCTTCATTCAGCCAGAAAACCTCCTGACGTAGGACTTTCGTTAAATGATACAGTACAGCTGTATGCTATGTTTAAATTGACCGGATATCCCAATATCACGAAGTGTTTAAAATAGCGAAACTTCCTATTCCCAAGAATTTTTTATTACTTGGTCTTACGCCACGAGTCTCGGAAAGCAGCAAACCCAAAATACAGGAGGCTCGTTCAAAAAGTAATGAGAATTGCTGTTAGAGAGAAATGAGGTTTGATGTAATTGTATTTTTCCGAATAATCCCCCTTAAAGTTAAAAATCTCGTTAAATATCATTTTGAATATCTTGTTTCCAGAGACAGTATTTCTGTTCACAAAATTTTTTTTCTTCTTGGACACATACAGAAAAACTTACAGTTGCTATCAATTTTCATCATCTTCAAATTGTGTGCTCCTAAATACTCTTTTGCTCGAGGAAATGCAAAAAAATCACTAGGAGCTAGGTCTGGTGAATATGGGATGCTCGAGGATTTTGAAGCCTACATCTTGCATTGTTACCATGGCAACTGCAGACTTGTGTGACGACGCGTTGTCATGATGGAAAAGACCTTTTTTTGCAAGTTTTCTTCTGCGTCATTTTATGAAGTTCCTGACGTGATTTATTTCTTTGGTCTGCTTACACATTCCTGTTACAGTGGCTTCATGATCAAGGTATTATAACTCTATGAATGTACCATAAAAAGTGTCCATAATCTTACCGGCAGACTATTTAGCCTTAAGTATCTTTGGGATTAGTCTTTCCCATGCTATCGGTTATTGTTTTGTTTCAGGATCGTAATGGTGAAGCCCTGTTTCATCTATTATTATGAATCCAACTGGGAAACGATCAGAACCTCGTTGAAACAATTGCAAAGATATCTTCGGAATCTTAAGTTGCATATGCTTTTGTGCGTCCGTAATCATAACGGGCTTTCTCATTTACAAATCTATTCCAAGATCAAATGCTCATCTAAATTAATATGTCCATATCGTATCGATATCTCTAACTCTTCAGCAATAAAACGTACTGACACAATCATCCAATACAATTTTTTCAACTTTTAAAACATTTTTTGGGTAACAGAGTTGAAAGGGGTTTTCCACGTTGGAACTCAGCACACTACCTTGCCACTGTAGATAATGGCCGAGCATCGTCTCATAATATTTGTTGTAACTCTTGAAAATTTATTCGAATGAAAAAATTTTCCAGCCAAAATATTTTATCACTGCAGTTCATGCAGTTCATTCATTTTTACAATACTCAATGACAAGTCACAAACAAATGCATATCACTTAACTCGGCACAAAGGTAATAACATGATTACTTGACGTAATAAGATGTAATAAGCATTAATCGTTCTCTCAAATTTCCTTCAATAAGTATATAATCCTCATTACATTTTGAACAACCCCATAGCATTAATACTACCCCTCGTAATAGTTTCATAGCATCAAAATCATTTATCAATATAACACATTGTTAATGTATCTCAGCACAGTTGTAGATATATACTTTTCTTTACTGGTATTGTGATTTGTGCAGTTTTTGACAGTTGACTGCTTTTGACAGTTGACTGAGTAAATTCTTGTAGTTTTCAGCTTTTCGGAGCATATTGGCGCTGCGCGAATCTCCAAACTGTCAATGGGGCTAATATTAGCCAGTTCGGGTAGCAATCTGGAGAAGTAATTGTAGGGTTTGGTGGTATGGTGAACTTCGCTTTAAGGTATATCAGGGCTCCGTAGATTATTACTGGTCGGATCACCATTTTAACGATGAGATTTTATTACGAAGACTGAAGGGGGACTTTCGATTGAGTAATGGATACAGAGATATAACAGCCTTGAATGCTTTAGAACTTATCTGCTCGATGTGTTTTTTGAACGTTAGCTTTAGATCGAGTTTTCAACCTAAATAGGTCAGCTTTTCGGACCAGGGAATCATTTGGCCTAGGAAGTGATCTGTTAGGCAGTCCGATGGACTTACGTTTTCTGTTGAAGAATATTACCGTGGTTTTTTAACGTTAATTTTAATTTAACATCTGTAGAAGTATTAGCAAAGTTTTACCAGGTTTCTAGTTTCGTGATGATCAGATTAGGGTTGTTGCCAGAAGTGTACAAGCAAATGCTGTCCGCAGAAGCTGCTAGATGGCAGTTTTGGCTTATGTGTATGTCAACAGTGAATACTTTGAAAAGTGTTGGACTCAAGCACGATCCTTTTGGAATACCAACCGGAACAATTTTCATAGTTGATGTTGACCCTCTGTCTCACGGGAAGTATAAAATTAATTTGTGTAAATATAAAATTAATTTGTGTAAGTATGATTGGCAACTGCAATCTTTGTGCTTATGAAGTAGCCCGTCGTGCCAAATGGTATTGAAAGCTTTTTCGCTATCGATGCTGAGCTAGTCGACCGACTGTCTCAGATCAAAACACTCAAATCATAATTATTTTTAAAAGTTTTGATGCTTTGGCCAGATGCCAGAGTTTTCAGACTTGCAAGCCTTATCTCAAGAGCAGGTTTTCATTTTTGAGAAAGAAAATTTAATTTTTCATGCTAACATATACTTCGTTGTTGGCAAACTTTCATTTGAATGAAACGGAAATTGGTTTTGATCCACATTCAATAAACTACGACAGTATTTTGTCCCAATACAAAAACATTCTTGAAGCGTTGAATATGAAGTTCATCTTATATGTTGAATATATCTGCTATATAAGTGAACGTCAATCATTTGTCTTCATTTGTCGTACCACGTAGATAACCAATTACCTATTGAGTAATTACACTTCAGTGCAGTGCAGAAAACGGATTATTATTGATAATCTTAAACACTCTTATGATTTAAACGAAGAATTTACTTATATGCACGAAATTCTGCTAATTTTGTGTTAACATACGAATAAACATTAAATTGAAAGCAGTTTGAATAAATAACTAATTTCAAAAATCGAGTTGTATATAAGAAGTAACGATGTAACGATATATATGTAACGATGTATACATACGAATAGCATATAGTTTGTGTCCTGATTCTGATGGAAGCTCTCGACACTTTAAATCGAGCTAATTCTAGCTTATTGTAACTTGTGAAAGTAATATATGCGTATTTCTAATTTTTGAAGTTTTCACCGGACCTCTTCCTTGTTTTCCACCAAGCACTCAATCTACTTAGAACTGAAAACACTTAACAGAAATCTAAATAATATGGAGAAAACAATACGTTTCTACTCCGCACATTAAAAACGCGAAATAATCATGATGGGGAACCAAAATGTGGGATTAACTTATATGAATGTATGAAGTATACTTTTGTATGCATTTCCTCAAAATATACAGAATTCTCTGTAGACTGGTGATATTGTATGAAGCAATTTAAATATATTGTCTCTATGGTAATTGCAAGTCCCATCTAGTTAGCTCCATTAAGTTTTGAGAAAACCTCTAACTTAAGCATACAAGCGCGTACCTACCCGATAGGAAAGCGGATCGGACGAAATCAGTGACTACACTTTACTACATTTTTCAATATTTGCTGGAAAATGTATTCTGGTAGCAAAAATATGACTCCTTGCATATTACGCATATGCATATGAGTAGTCTTAGTAGTACGTGACCCAAAGCATGTTTATCCGAATGCGACAATAAAGAATTTAATACATATAAGAATTAATAAAAAGATAATCAGAGGTAAAATAAATAACCACGTGCCTAATTACGAAGGAAAACGGAGTAAATAAAGGTAAGTAAAATGCTAAGCAAAACAATAAAATCGTTGTATAAAAACATAAACCATCAGGAGCTAAATTTATATAGCTCGTTTCGAGAAAATTTCTTGTTTTCATTGTACAACTCAATAATATAATGAATACCCTGAAATGAGCCACAGAATTCAAGAACAGAACCTATATTTTGTACCTTGCTATTTTAACATCCAAGTCAGCCACGCTAAATTGAATGTACAATTACAAAATTACAAATATTCATGCTTAAGTGACCCTTGTCCGCCCTTCATCCCCTATTGCAACCACGATTGCTCAGCGAACGAATTCAGACGAAAACTACACCATTTGTTATGCGGTAAAAGGAATAAAATAAAATCCCCGACCGGCGTTTATTTAAATTTATTCTTTAACCATCTCATTTCGGTTATAGCCGGTATTTTTTTCACTCCCGGACTCTTGCTTTCCGCTTCCACCGAGGATTTGTTTTTATCTACTCTCTTTTTCGATGCGAACGTAAAACTGAAAAATTGTATTTTATCCAAAGGATTCTATTCTTCTTTTCATTACACACGAGTACGAATAGTATTCCGACATAAACCTGTAGCCAAGCGACTGCGAAATACACCACCAGTAAGTATGCATAGAATCCCCATTGCTTGGATTGCATTTCTAGACAAGACGATCCGGAAAACGGAAAAGGAAATACTATCAGATAAGTTAATTCTGAGTAGGATAAAAGTGCATGGATTTGTTATAGGTGCAAACAATGCTACGAAACGAATTGAAAATGGGAAGAGTCTCATCCACTCAGCGCAAGGAAGTTGAGATTCCCTCTCGAATAAATTTCCTTCTTATTTTTGTGTTGCAGGCAGTCAACCGGATGATTTCCGTTCGTGTCATGCCTTTCTTTTCCCGATAATACAAATACAAGAGATGTCGAATAAATCCAGAAACTAATTTATTTGATTGCATATTAAAGGAAATTGTATAATTTGCCTACATAATACAATGCATTGTCAACTACGAAAGATTCAGGTGGTTTAAAAGGAAGTACCAAATTGGTGGGTTGAATGTATGATAACAAGGAGGATGTAATTTAGATCGAATTTATCCAGTAATGACTACTTTGTAGGATATTGGATGTTACATGGCTTTGTAAAAAAATAAACCAAAATCAGTGTAAGCTACAAATTAAATAGCATCATACAATACTCAAGAGCTTATAATTCCCTTGGGGTCTAAAGGCTGATAAATATTCTTCATTAAACTTCTAAAATCACTAGTTTACATAGTTTATAGTTATAATGAACTATAAGTCATGGTGCCTGTGAGAAATAATAGATGGCTTGGATAGCTCAACAATACCTACGACAAATTATATTAAGTTTCAATTTACTATGATTTCAAATTTCAGAAGTTTTTGGTAGATCAATTTTTCCATTTTTCACTTACAACTTATAAGTGATTTATACCCTTGCTAAGCTAACTCAGCGAAGACTCATGGGTGCGGAAGTTCTGATCAAATGTTTCGAGTACCTCGATAGTGAATTTAATATTTATAAAGAATTGTGGAAAGAGCTCAAGCTGGTTTCGAACACGCGTCCCTGCCGCTTCTCATCAGGTGCCAACTCACAGGCTGGGACGGATCTACCAAAAACTTCTGAAATTGATAAAGCCAGACCAAAGGCAATTTGGAATATAGGAAAAAGTTCAAAGCTGTAGAGCAACATTAATAACTAGTAAATAACCAGTCGACATCCACCTAAGCTGGTAGTGCCAATCGACGCGTCCCAGCCTGTGAGTTGGCACCTGATGAGAAGCGGCAGGGACGCGTGTTCGAAACCAGCTTGAGCTCTTTCCACAATTCTTTATAAATATTAAATTCACTATCGAGGTACTCGAAACATTTGATCAGAACTTCCGCACCCATGAGTCTTCGCTGAGTTAACTTAGCAAGGGTATAAATCACTTATAAGTTGTAAGTGAAAAATGGAAAAATTGATCTACCAAAAACTTCTGAAATTGATAAAGCCAGACCAAAGGCAATTTGGAATATAGGAAAAAGTTCAAAGCTGTAGAGCAACATTAATAACTAGTAAATAACCAGTCGACATCCACCTAAGCTGGTAGTGCCAATCGACGCGTCCCAGCCTGTGAGTTGGCACCTGATGAGAAGCGGCAGGGACGCGTGTTCGAAACCAGCTTGAGCTCTTTCCACAATTCTTTATAAATATTATGATTTCAAAGTTAATAAGATGGCGCTTACTTACGGTGCTATAAACAACTATAACACTGCTACAACACTCTCGGGCGACTTCTTCCAGACTGAGATTGAAAAAGCGACCCGTAGATTAATGTCCGTATTGGTTTTGTACGCAAAACCTTTATGAAAGGTTTTATTATTTTCAGCGAATACCACGGTATTACATTACGCTTAAGTTCAAAGTGTTCCAGGTGATTTGTAGCGACCATAGCGGTACCACTTCGAATAAACACCCAGTCTAACGGTATTTGAAGCTAATTTTCCAGTTGCATTGGCATTTGTAAGCAAATCTTGACATAAGCTGCCGAGAGATAGGTATTAAAATTCTCTTGAATTTATATCTATATACAATGACTGACATTTGACCATTACACGTTAAAAATTATCCTCATTATACCCAATTATTCTCCTACGTTGTTCAATTTAGAAGCCCTCTGTATTGCAAAGTTCACTGTATTTGTTCCATAGTTTATTTGAATCTATTTATTTGGATGCCACTCCGGACTGTTGGCGCTTTTAAGTGGTTACGCAGTGGTTTCAGCATTTGGTTCTACCATTTGGAATCACCAGTCAGCGATACCAAAGCTTAAGTGTCTGACCGCCTTTTGGGAAAAGTTAAAAACACACACACACCACAGAAGGTTTCAAGCTAGCTAACTAAGTGGTTGCGAAAAGCTAAATGGTTGAGTGATTTTCGTTATTCGGCAGCAGTAACGGGCACGTCAAAAAGGAAAATTGCCGTTATTGTAGCGCAATGAATCCAAAAATAAACATGAAAAATTACTTTATTCACTTTATTATTTATATTATTCATTATTCGTTTTCATTCGCATTTTATTATCTAAACACTAAAAACAATTTTTGTCCATAAATCAATAAAATTACGAAATAATATCACCACATTAAGTGCCCTATCATTAAGAAGTTGGTGCTGCAAATGAACACAGGAGAATCGACTTAAAGGGAATGTTAACTCCACATGAACATCATTACCCGAAAAATTAAGCTTCGCCCATTCTATACTATTTTCAAAGATGCTCGACTTCGGATTTAACTCGCTCGAGTCGAATGAACGTTGGCAAATTGGAATCTGAAGCCGATCTCAAGGCTCCACCACGGTTATCAAATATGTTCAAACCTATAATTCCGTTGTGAACGTCATAAATGAGCATATCCATGTGCTCCATATGCTTAATTCTAATTTTAGAGAATTAGAAGTACTCAATATAAGCGTTCGCGCATTTTCAATTAACGTTATACCGATTCAGCGACGGATTTCCTTATATTTCTACATTGTGGTATGTGTAACCATTCCTTCACAGAAATTGCGTATCTAACTGTAATATTAACTCCACTGTCAAATTTAAAACCGAAGATAGCCGAAGATTTTGGAAAATGTAAACATAGTATTATTTTTACATTTAATGAATGAAAATGTTTTTGTTTCGTTAATTATGTGCTGTAATTGGTAAGTTAGCTTGTATGTGAAATTTTCGGCAGTAATATTGATGGATAATTTTCGATTTCAAGGCAAATATATGCCCTCCAACAAAGCACGTAAAAGTTATGCTTTTTTGGCTGTTATTAGTAATTTATAAATGTTGTTTTCGTATTTTTGCCTACAATTTGATAGTATATTGTGAATGCTATGTAAATGATGAGGAGAATAACAGATAAGTTTAAAACTTCGGACGCTATTGTACACGGATAGGGGCTCCCTATATCTTATATCTCTATGTATAGAACTTTAAATTGGCGACACTTTTTAGTGCTACGTATGGTGTGGCAGCTGTCATGCGTTTTATGGTTAGTTTGGTTTGACATTTTATGATAAATATGTTGACGCCTGAGCAACGCCTGCAAATTGAGTACATTTATTTCGGAGAAAACGGTTCATTTCGATAAACTCAAACTTGGCAAACTTATGGGTGAAATAATCTTCCATCAGAACGTTTACTTCGATTAACCATGGATTGTTTCCGCACAGCATTTACTCTCGCTGACTATAAGCATTCATTTACACGTCGTACTGTGCGTAACGAAGAAATCAAAGCATGTGTAGAGCATAGTATCGACGAAGACACAATTGAGTGGGCAACAATCAAACCTGTGCCTATTCATATCCTGGAAGATTTAACGGATATATCTTGGCTTGAGGGCTTACAAAATCCATTTTGTGTAGGAATTGAAGCTGAAAGACCACCGTCCACGGCGTATATTGTGTGCATAGGCCCAAGAACAAGTTGTTGCAGATGTCGAATTTGATAAGAAAATTTCGTTTGGCGAAGGCTACGACAATAAACAAAACAAACAACAAGCTCGAACCGTTTGATCGTTTAGAAGATAAAAGATTATTTATTAGAGTAGTCGAAAATTGGACCTTTGGGTTGAACTTCCACCGCACCAGTCGTGATGCTCCCATGCTCAGAATAACATTTTAATTAAAATGGCAAGGAATTATCTTAACAACAACATAATTATCTTAACAACCGGAACTATCATAACAACAATTTATTTATATTTCATTTCATTTCGAAATTCCAAACCTCTCAAAAACATGCAAATTCAGATCAATTAGATGATTGACAGCTATTCCAATGCAGATTTGGTTGGCTTTACTTAAAACGCGGAATGTCAGCAGGATGACAGAAGATGTAAACGTTTAATGTGTATCTGCTGATTGTTGATTTACTTTTTCTCGGCAACTGGATTTTTAGACTAGTTGACATAAGTTGTTCTCCGTCTATCTCTGATTCGACACCAATATATATCATTTTTGTGAAACGACCTGAATTCTGTTTAAACAATATTGGAGAAAACTGATCGAAAAGTTTCCAAAATTTTAGTTCCCCGTTAGGATTATTTTTCTCATTCTCATAACCCAGTACACATCGACAAAACTTTTTTTTGAAAATATGTATTTTTTTGGTGAAGTGAACATATTTTTAATGCAAATAATGCACATTCATTTGAAAAGCACGACAGCCAATCCAAATTTACACCTTCTTATACTTCGTTCCAACTTTTAACACCTTTTTGTCGAATCATTTCAGATCATGATTTGAATATTTTAATAGACTGCTTCCTGTAAGCTTGCTCTCTTAATGAAGCCGGATTTCTAAAGCACTTAACATGGAAACACTAATGCATTTTTTGTCGACAAAAGCAATATTTTCGATTTCCTGATTATTTTCTCCCTCCTTATGTGTATTCCTTCCCAACATTTAGTTGATTGAAACCAGCCAAAATCGATGTGAAATTTCGGTAAAACAATGAAGCTGAATGCAGCAATGAAGCCAAATTATTATGAATAATTTTACCATTGGTTATTATCAAAAATTTATTTATAATTTTACTAAATATTCATTAATAACTTTAATCCATTCAGAATAGTGTATCCTGCCAGTTTTGAGGAGAGAGACGAATCTTAAATTTCCCAAATATTTATCATGTTCAACCAGGGTTTTTGATGATGATTTCAGGGCTGACTAATCTCCCCATCTCCCAGGCATCGCGCCAGATTGGTATTGTATTTGTAAGTTACTCATCGTCAGGAGTATTTAGTTCCTTTGGTTCTTTTCTCTCGAGTCTCGTGAATTTCAAATGGCCATAGTGCATCCCCATCCTGAGTTTTGGGATGGGATTTTATCCACAAATCTTTCCGTTGCTGACAGTACTATTTAACTATTATCAAGAGCCCATTGAGATCCATAACTTTCTCTAAATTTGAACTCTAAAGATATTGCCAAAATTGTGTCCTCCTTACTTTGTCAACTTTGAAGCATTCAACTGTTTAACTTTGGGTGATCTTTCATCAGCAAATTCATAGATTTTTCTTTTGTTTTCCCGTAGGAAATTTTTCTCTCCCAGAAGATAAACTTCCAGTTGTCTTGCGTCGGGGTTGTGCACGTATTAATAACAATACTAGTAGCCCCTACCTTTGTTGATTGAATCGGCCCACATGAGTCGACGGTAGGCACGGTAGGCTAAATGGTCATGCCCATGGAACCTCTATCGGACAAATCTCATTGCAAAAAAGTTCGATTTTTTTCGACAAAAGATCGACAGGAAAACATACCTCAGCACTTTCTTCTTTCTTTCCAAACGAGTTTGGGACGGACTTAGGCAAAATTTTGATGCCACACAGAGCCGCTCTTTTTTCTTATTTCACATCACTTCTTACAATACTCCTTGAATCCAAGTGTCCTTGGCGTGCGGTTGTTAACTTATTCCCAAAAAACTTAAGACAGCAGGACGGTATTGCAAATTTTCTCGGACGCTATCCGCACGTGGCCATTAAAAATTACACGACAAACCAGTCTACGTAGACCCAGAAGACCCGTTTGTGTTTGAAAGTGAAGACTTTCAGGCCTATTATTACGAACGACCCCGCTTGTGTTCATTTTAATAAAATTTTGATACACAATCAGACCCATCTCGACATCCATAATCTAATACTTTCCTTGTTGCGTTCAAATTATTCTTATAGTTACCTTAGCTCTGCTGATTGGCTAAATAAAATAGGATATATCCGTTTCTATTCAACAACAGCTCATACCGGTCGTCGTCCTACCATTGACGGCCATACGTATAGTCTTGTCCAGATAAAAAAAAGGCAATCCAATCCAGGCAGCATCAAACCGTTGGAAAAATTTACTTCTAAAACGAATTTCAATTCCCATGCACTGCAGGAGCACCAACGTTGACAATTTCTTAAGGATATGGATGATAGTCAAGTATATATATGCAACGCATCAATAAAACTGTTTGACATAATAGACGAACAACTGCATTAGTTACTCTGTTAAAGAAGGATTAAAAAGTAATGCTAGGCTCCTCTTTGTAATAGGCTCCACAATAAACTTTCTGGTTAGTCTGGTACCTGAGCGCATGAAATGCTCACAGATAGATTGCACTCAGCCCGTGAATATATTTATGCAATCAAAGGTAAAAATAATGAAAAATGCAATCTTTTTCATTTGCAGTCACGCATTGAGTTGTACATTTTTGTAGTTAATCTTTATTTATACCTAGCATATCTAGACAAGAATGGTTTTCAACTCATTTTCCTTCACTGAAAAAATTTAGAACAGCAGTGGGTCAACGTAATACATTTTTTACAAAAAGTTTGATACAGAAAGTTTTTGTTTACACTTTTTTTTATGGTAGGGAGGTGAAGGCTGTTTACGCCCTAAGTGTGGGACTCCCAGACGCAATGTGCTTTTTACCGACTAAACACCTCCCCTGTCAACCTGAGAACATAGCCTGGAACCGTTTGACACATTACTTCGGGCTAGGCCTCGTGTTCCTACGCCTAGAGGCACCTTCGCATTATGGGTATCTCTTCTCTAACGGCAAGAACGGGAGAGGAAGGAAGTGCTACAAAAGAGATCCATCCATCCCCGATGCCTCCCAGCGCTCCAATAAAGCTTTTTTTAATGTAAGCACTGCCCGAGCATATTGCGCCACGCGATTCCATTTGTAAACTGTTTTCCGCATTACTCCGGCGATAGTTTCCGGACAGAGCTCTCCGATTTCGCTGAGTAGGACTCCTCGCTGCTGGCTCCACCTTTTGCAGTAGAAGACTGTGTGACAGGCGTCATCAAATTCTCCTGCACAAAACACACAGTTAGAAGACCGTGCTTTGTCAATTTTGTACTGGTAGGACCGAAAACAACCGTGCCCGCTTAAGAGCTGGGTCAAGTAGAAATTGGTCTCACCATACACTCAACTGAACCACTGCCTCAGGTCAGGGATCGGACGTGCAGTCCACCTTCCCGTTGTTTCTTGCCCCCAGGACTGTTGCCAATCACTGAGAGAGCGACGTCTCTCTTTCCTGGTGATCTCTTCTCTTCGATCTTCGCCTCTGCACAAATAAATACTTCTGCGCTCTCTCGCAAGGAGGGTGATGGGTATCACCCCTGCGATTGCCAGCACTGCCGCCCGGAGACCGTTCGGTATGCGCATGCGATTCGCAATGCTCCTTGTCTATGCACCTGTGCCAACCGCTTCCGGTGTAACTCCTTGCTGAGAGCGTCGCCCCACAGTTCTGATCCATAGAGTAGAAGCGACTGCACAACGCTCATTAAGAGCCGTCTCCTTGATGTGGTGGGCCCCCCTATGTTGGTCATTAATCGGATGAGTGTTGCAGCATTGTCAGCTAATGCCCTGATTTGTTGGGAAAAACTCATCTTCGAGTAAATCAGGACGCCCAGGTACTTTACTGCTGATCTCAATTCGACCAGATCGTCCCCTATACTGATAGGCCGTACTCTGGGGATTTTCTTCTTCGTTAGGATGACCACTTGGGTTTTTTCCAGTGCCAACTTGAATCCGTGAGCGTTCATCCAGTCCATTACCCTCCGCATTAACGTATTGAGTCTGAGCTGCGCATGGTCTACTGTGTGTCCAGCGACCAGCGCCGTGACATCGTCCCCATAGCCGATCAAACGTGACTCATCCGGCAGTTCAAGCCGCAGGAGCTCGTAGCAGATGTTCCACAGGTCCGGGCCAAGGATAGAGCCCTGAGCGACACCTGAAGTAAGATTTGTACTTCACCTACCCTCCTTCGAGTCGTAAAGTAGGCTGCGGTCCTTCAAATAGTTCCTGAGAATCCGCATCAGGTACACTCGTACTTGAAAACGATTTTCTAGCGCTTCCAGAATATCCACCCATCTAGCGCTGTTAAATGCATTTCGGATATCCAGATTCACCAGCAGGACAACCCGTCGTGTGGAAATACTGTGAGACTCCGCACGTTGGACCGCGCTCACTACTTCTCCAATTGCATCCATGGTGGAGCGGCCTGCTCTGAAGCCATACTGCCGTGGAGATAGATCCCCGGCAATACGAATCACGTCAGCGAGTCTTCCCCAGATAAGTTTTTCAAAAACTTTTCCGCCCGTGTCAAGCATGCACAGTGGGCGGTATGCAGCTGGCGACTCGGGATCCCCTTTTCCGTTCGTAATGAGCACAAGTCTCGCCACCTTCCAGCACTCCGGGAACAGCCCTTCCCGCAGGCATGCGTTGAACATGCGGAGGAGCAGGTCACAGGCAAAGTGGCAGACCATTTGTAGCACCTCTGCTGGGATTCCATCTGGTCCTGGAGCCTTTCTGGCCTTCATACACAAGACTGCTTTCTCCAATTGCATCTTCGTGAAAAATGGAATTTCCATTGATGTTTCATAATGAACGGCTTCAACGATGGCGGGATAGATGGGGAAGAGAGCCCGCACGATAGTTGAGTTAACGACATCTCTTGCCGCAGGTTCTCCGTCATCTAGCGTTGCTTCCGACAGCGGTGGTCGTGCCATTAGCACTTCAACAAACTTCTCAATATCCGCTTTCTCAGTATTCCACCAGAGCGCAGAAGAACAAGCGCGTGGTCTTCGGGAAGCATTGTGATGGATCTCCAGAGCTATGTACTGATGATCACTGGCCAAGTAATCCTCAAGCACTCTCCAATTTTGAACTGATTGTGCTAGGCACGCCGAAGCGAATGTCACATCAGGTATGGTGCTGACGCAACCCCATCGACGGAAAGTAGCGGTGTGGCCTGTGTTCAGTACGACGAGCCCAGTTCATGCTGCCATTTCCACAATTCGTTTGCCCGGAGCGTCTGACTGGGACATGCTCCACTCGATTCCCTTTACAGTGAAGTCCCCTCCGACGAGCACATGGCCCTCAAACAGCATCCTCCAAAGCATTGAGCTTAAGTTGAAAGGACGACAACGATTCGTTCGGAGTTAGGTATACACTAAAGAGTGTAGTTCCCGAACACCGAACCCAAACAAAACCATCTCCTCGCCCCCGATCCTGCACGTGTAGGTGTGCACTGTTCCGAACCCAGATGGCGGCTGTACCGGATTCGTCAGGATACCATGTTGATGAGTTTCTGGTGTGATGTTGCTCGCACAGCAGTAGTAAGTCAGCTTGCCTGTCTCTCGCGAACTTTTCCAGTAGGTCTTGGGCGATGATACTTCGATGTAGATTGATTTGGAGTATACGAATCATTGCAGAAGCGCTTTTGCCTTGGTTAGGGCTTCTTGGAAGACCCGAAACTTCCCTGTGCCTGGAATATGTTTCAAATCATCTGGTCTCGGGTTATCCTCCTGGCAGAGAACACAGTGTGACTCGTCTGTGCATTCCTTCTTTTTATGCCCTGTCTAACCGCAATTGTAGCACGAAGAGCTTCGGTTAGTTCCATTACATGTCTGTGCGGTATGACCGTATCCCAGGCACTTGAAACACCGAAGGGGAATCGCCCTTCGCCGTATCCGACAAATAACCCACCCTATTCTTATTTTGCCTTGCTTCAGAAGCTGTTCTGCTTCCCTCTCTGTGAGGTCGATTATGGCCATGCGTTGACCCCTGTTGTTCGGTTTGGCCAGCCTGACTTTCATCTCGCCTAGTACAGGGAAGTCGCGTTTTAAGGCGTCTTCTATTTCGGGCAGATCCGTTACGCAATCAATGTCTCTAATTTCCAGTGTGGCCTTAGGCTCCAGTGAGGCTACAGTTGCCTTCACTCCAAGGACCCTTAAAACTGCGTCACGAAACGCGTCTTTATTGTTTGCATCTAATCCGAACTCAACAAGTAGATCCCCCGAGCGAGTTGGCCGTACAGCTTTTATTGCAGTTTGTATGTCTTCGGATTTTACCGCTCCCTTGATTTCTCGCAGAACATCCGCATAGGAACTACCGTCGGTGGGTTTAACCAGCAGTACCTGCCCAATAGGGTTTCGACGCTTCTTAATCTTAGTTACCTGGGTTATCTGCGATGATTCACTGCATTTCCGTTCCTATGGATGTTTATCGATTTTGGACTTCAGGGCCGCTTTTTTAGCTGCCTTTTTGGGAGCTTTGGATAGCGCCGTCTGAAAACCCTCCTCAATCGCGATTTGATCGTTCGGAGTCCTGTCCTCGTCCTTCCTCCGTTTATCCCGATCCCCTTTGATTGGACTGCAGGCCAACCTTTTGGTGGCAGTTGAATCGGGACGGCTACTGCGCTGCCGAATGTATTAGCCTGTTGCTCTTCCTCTACCTTTAGCCACCTGCGTCTATAATGACCTATGCGGGTTAGGAGGTCTTCCAACTCCAGAACTCCCATTTTAAACTCTTTGCTAAGGTTCGTTTGTGCGTTGCATGTGGCAGTGATGCGTTTAATAACCATTTCTGCTTTACGGTATAGCCGCTCTTCCTCTGCACGATCCATGATCATCGAAGTGCTCCGTGTCTGTCGTGCAGGGATTTTTTTATTTGTGCCCCGTGCTTCAGTTGCTTCGGTGGTGATGGCAAAAATCATAGTTTTCTCAACCGTTTTGCATTTCTCTACCCTGTGTCGTCTCTTCCAGGTTGCAAGAGGCTCTGTTCTTCTTTTTTTGGTCGCTCTGGTGTGCGCATGGTTTTCTTGCTGCGCCCAAATGCTGTTAAAATCTCTGGTTGTACCAGATTTCCTACTTTTCGTCCATCCGTTTTCGAATGTTTCTGTTCTGACATATTTTCTTTTGTGCGTAATTTGTTTGTTATCATTTCTTATGGGTCCCCCTCAGAGCCGCTATCTCCACTCGTGTGTGTAGTCGCCTTATTGGTCCCATGGTTATCTTTGCTAAGTAGGGAGGCCATGCGAGGGTTGGCACCAGCCCTTATGGGGACAGGTAATCAAGGTCAGACCGGCGCTAATCAGGAGTTCGTCTCAACCGAACCTACACCGCCAACTCAATGGTGCGAGCTTCGAACGTACTCCGAGGCCTGCCAAGGTTTTACCGGGACGGAGACGGTATGATCGTTAGTTTGGAGCCGTTCACATTCGAGTGTCACCTCGGTGCTACAGTGCGACGCAACTAAGTCCAAAACATCATATCCGCCAGCCCAAAGCATCAATTTTGGTTAATCAGTCGAATCGTAGTCCACAATTGGTTCAGGGTCATATTCCGTGATGTCCTCAATTTCCTCGGGTACGTGGGGGCGGCACTCCCCAAAGAATACTAGCTTTCAGGAACGGTCCTGGTAACCAGCATTCCCCCTGCGGGGACACTTTACAACACACTTACACTTTACAACAGATAAAAATCAGAAAGACCCAAATCAATTAGTTCCGAATTCCGACAATGCACTCTCTGTTCATTGTTTCCAAACGTTGAAAATCATCAATTAGCAACCCTTTTGCATATGTCTTCCAATAATTATTTTAGTGTTTTTGATGTTCAAAGATGGTTTATCGCTAGAACTTCTCCGACAATTGTTATTTCTTTCCGTGAATAGCAACATAAAAGGACTTAGTGAGGATGGGAAATGATCTTGTTTAAATGAAAATTGTCAGTCATTTACGGAAACATTCGCTAGTTTACTAGGCCAACGGATACTAGAGAAATTTTCGTTTTTAACTTACTTTCATAGAATGGGAAAGTCTTAGTGGCTAAGAAGCCAAGGGTTACAATGGGTACACTTACCGCATCAAGGAAATCATGAGGTATAGGCAGTTAGAATTGCTGGAACCGATGAGAGGCCTTCAAGAAAGCGCCTATAACTGGATTCCACAGCAACCTCGATTAAAAGACAAAAGCGTACATTCACTCGTGAGCAAGAAGCATGGTATTGTCAGCTACTTTTTCAACTAAACATGAAAATGTGTAGTGCTCTCAGGAAAGTGGTGAATCGATTTTCCGATCTAAATTAAATCGAGCACCGATTCGTGAAAGTTACCAAAATCGCTTGATAAGACTGCATTTTGAATTTTCAAAGCGACGTCCAAATCTATCTTTAAGACAGGGCTATCCACCTTAATCAATTTTAAGCTTGAGATGGTGCCAAGAATCGAATCATTGAACTTGCCTGTCACTACGCCTGATTCGGCGACTTAAACAGATGAAGTTAAAAACATCGATGCTCTTTGCCTCCTGATCATGGCAGTAATTTAAAACGTACCTCATTAACATGGCACCGAAGCTTTTGGGTCATATTAACAATTATTACGTGTTTGAATGCTTGTGTATCTCTGCATTTAGTACACCGCCATCCACCCTGTGAGATACACGTACGATAACTCAAATTCTTTACGTATAACCCATCATCATCGGAAGTGTGGTATTTCGTAGCATACTTATTGGAAGTTCAGTGTTTTTTAAGCCCTCTTATGTTTTCAGTCTTTTTTAACAGAAAAGTCACTTGCTACAAATTCGGAGCGAATTTTGGCAGCGTTAGAAAAGACAGATCACTTTCACAGTGACAGATCACCTGTCTGAATGCAATACGAAGCTGAACAAGATGTAAGCAATACGTGTGAGGCAGAATCAAATTCCTTGTATGACCGTGATCTATTGACTTTGCAACAACAGTTCCTCAAAATATACGAACTTCCATAACCAAGAAAGAAGAGCAGTATGTGCGAATTTGAGCAAACATAGACACATGAGCCTAGTGGAAAAAAGTGAGCTAAAAGCATTTATTGGACTCTTATATGTTTCCGGATTATATCGTTCTTATCGACAAGTCTTGAATGACAAGAATTTTATTTTATACAGAGCAGTTTACGTTTAAACATGGGAACTTTTTCATGCTTTTGTTGCACAATGGAAAAAAATATAACTGCACCATTGATAAGATGTTCGCAGTTAGTAAATTCAGACAGTAAATACAGTCTGCACCAGCCAGATATGCCTATGATTGCTTTGGTAGGAACTGTTTGATGTAGTTGACCGTGTTATATTGCCAATTTCTATGTCTCACCATAATATAACATTTGATAATTGCTTTATCGGCTCCGTATTGATATCTTATCTTCTACACAAACAAAAACTACATCAAAAAATAAGAAAAATAAGAAATTATTGATGTCTGAATTTATAACAACAAGAGGAAAACCTGAAATTTCATCTTCTTTGGCGCATCAAAAAAACATGACTCATATATCCCTAATATATCCGACTCTCATATATCCCTAAAAATACATAGTTATCCTATTCTCGTGAAGCTTCTTAGATTGAATAAATCAAATTCAAATTAGGTAAACAATCATAATTTTGTAAAATTTCTTTAATAAATTTAAACATGACACGGTATCATTGACAGTTTAATTTTTTTCACGTCATTGGCGCCAAGTTAACCACGATAAGCGCATCAGGAAAATATTAGAATTTAAAACACGGAAAACATTAGAATCAAAACTAAAAAGAACAAACCAAAATTAAAAAAAATCAATCATCAAATTTCCAAATGAAAATTTAGTTCAAAGATGAGAGGGAGGGCTCTAGAGCTGAGCAAGAGAGAACAATCGTCAGGTAAAGGGTTCTACCTACTGAATGCAATAAATTCAAATCATGGCGACGCGAAAACTGCTCGAGTTATGCATCAGGTATTCTCACGTGTGACCCATGCCTTATAGATTGTGTTTTGAGAGTCCATTTGACTTTTCGTCTTTGCACACACTTACCCGAAGATCTACCCACTTTCACTTTCCCACCTGGGCCAATAAGTATCCGAAAATTACGGATTTACGAAAAGTTGTAATAAGCTTTAATATTACAATTCACCAGAAGATCAAAAATTTAAAACATAAGAATGAAAATTTCATTTTATAGGCATTGAATTTAAGCAATTTACGAAAAACTCTAAATACGTCTAACTACGAAATGGAACAAAGAATTTGTCTTGAAACTTTTGATAATATAAACCCATTTTCGAGTCACACCTATTCCTAAACTTACTAAAATACTTTAACTTTAAAAAGATATGCGGGGCATGATTACTCCATCAACTAAAAAAATTATGATGGATTTCGATAGAATATGTCCTCAAGAATGTAATTTTTATGATATGGCAGTAAAACTAAGTTTTAAATTGAGTAGGTCCTACGCGCCAAGTTATTATTCATATAAATATTCATATGAATTGTTCTCAGGACTACTATTTTTAATACATTAGTAAGAAATTTCGTGAGCAATCTTTATGAAAATCAGGTCAGTTGTTTTTTGCGCATTTATCCTCGGGATGAACCACGGGATAAAATATGTTCATCTGTCGAGTTTTGAGGTTATTTCTGGGAACAAATTCATCATTTATGGAAAAATTATTATTATGTATTATTAATTATGTTATTTTAGGGCAAACAATTTCAATTTTCGTCCATCTTGTTGATGCTGATGATTTTCTCTGTATTTCATCAAGGCAAATCAAATCAAAATACTTCAACAGTAATTTCGATTTGATTAACAGGAGCAGTTATTGGCTGAAGGTATGCATGAGGACTAATTCAATAAGTGTACACACGTTGAAGTGTTCACAAAAGCAGGAATAGAGGAATTGAACTTCGTGGCATGAGCTAATAATAAATCTAAAAAAATCTTTAACAGATATTTTGTTCATAGCCTCTGGAAATGCATTACTTCGATTATCACTCAATTGTCTCATATTTCTAAATTCTGCCTGCAGCTGTGCAGGCATGGAACAAAGCTAGCTTATACTTCAAAATGAAAGTTCAGTCAACCTGAGAATATTCAATGTCATGCCACAACTAACCTTAAAATTACATCGTTTTATTGGCGAATAACGTCAGCCCCCAAGCAAAAATAAATCACAATTCACTTTGGAAGGAACACAAAAACTGCCATAAGTTTCTTTTGCTTTTGCTCAAAATCCCTGCTTTCTTTCCATTATATCAGCAAGAAACTTTTTAATAGCCAAATTATCAACGTTTCGCATAATAACTTTCAGGTCTGACATCTCTTTAGTATGTCAAAATCAGAAATTTTCCTTTACCTGTTAAAGCCATAAAGTAAATTTCCCTGTCGACAAGAAAATAGGGGACCATCGAAATATTTTACAATCAGTAAAAAAAATCCAGCTTTCCTTCTCCTGAGATTTTCCGAACACATGTATATAAGGAATTGTAAACAAACATAAAATATACACATGGGCCCGCTGCTACTTCATTTATTCCTACATATGTATGTACTCGTATGTATGCAAGGATTCGAAGGCATACTTCAAGAACGCCGTTATTCCGGTATCCGTGCTTCTCAATCGTGACAGCAATTGCCTGAAATTGGTGCGTACGGGAAACAAACCTACGTGTATGTCTACCAAACGTAAATAAAAACGTCTGTTTGTGTACACTTAATCTTAGAAATCTTTAAGTGAAACAGAAGGTGAAAATTCCCATCAACATTTCATATCAATAGCACTTATGTATGTTAAGTTGAGATTT
Organism: Stratiomys singularior; assembly: GCA_954870665.1. NCBI lineage: Eukaryota > Metazoa > Arthropoda > Insecta > Diptera > Stratiomyidae > Stratiomys > Stratiomys singularior. The sequence goes on along the minus strand of OX940877.1, from coordinate 78,092,279 downwards.
TTTGATTTCGTAAATTTCCGAGGGAAAATTTTAAAGCTATATATTCATCGTCTATGGGTTGGCTTAACGAAGGAGCGTAATATATTCACATACATGTCTTTCACGTATAGAATTTTGCTAGAACATTACCCATGTGTTCGGTACACATATAAATTTCAATTTGTTCGGAATCAACAAACACCTATCCCTGACAGGGAACAGTTCCAGGTCAAGATAAATTTACGTACATGTGGAGGTACTTTGTATACTTACCTGTATACAGTAAAATAAATGTGAACAGTTTTTGTTTCAATTTGGAACGTTTAAAGGTTTAACTTTGGAGTAAGCTTTAATATATACGTGAATTTCTGTAATTTTAACTTGTCTGCAAATTAAATAAAAATATTCAAAATTTAAAATTTTTTCAAATGTAAATGTCGGGACTATTTCGTTACGGGCATCATTAACATAAAATTTAGTTTTGTATACAGTGAACCCCCGGTATTCCGACAAACGTTGTGCAGGCTGGTGAGGGCCCTTCCGAGAGGGACCCGGACTAAGAAGCCACAAGCTCAGAAATAACCTAGCATTTAAAAACAAAATAAAAAAAATAGTAAAATTCAATCGAATACTTGAAATCAATCAACCTTAACACAACTAAAGATCATATATAAATACAAATTTATTTATTATTAGAATCGTACCGAAATGATTTCAATCACCGGTGTGAGGTGAATCCCGGATTTCCTTTTTTTCAATTTCAAAGGACCTTTCTGCGCATTCTTCGTTTGATTGTTATAACAATTGGTGATTTGTGTTTCTGATTTTTCTTTATTTATATTTTAACTATTTGGAGAGAGACAATACTGCACCAAAATATAGCAGCAAAGTCCACTCCATAGAACTCCACGAGGAAGCGGATCTGCTCTGAACGACAGCAATGACCCAGATCCCAGATCCATTCTAGTGAAGTGAACGCTAACTTACTTGTTGATAAATTCCACGAACGCTGAATATCTCCCATAGAATGAACAATAACATGGCAGAAATATGATGTGTTTTCAAAAACGATTATAAAATAATAAATAATTTAGTTAAAACATATCCCCACGTTGGGCGCCATGTTATGTATTTTCAAAATAATAATAAAAAATATATAATGTATTTAAAACATAGCCCCACTTTGGGCGGCATTTTGCGTATTTTCAAAACAATAGAACAACATAAAAAAATGTAGTTAATAAAATAAATAAATAAATAATGGGGAGGCCGACAGGTCATACCTGCAGCAAGAAGAGATAAGCTTATTGTTGAAAATACAAAGGCCGCATAATTGCAACCGAAGGAAGTCAATTACGGCTAGCTCATCGCGTGGGCGTGGGCGACGCCCTAACCCTTTCAGGACACGTACATACACAAACAGATAAAAGGAACTTATTCTTTCATATTTTCTTTTATACAAAAATGTAAAAAAAATAACAGACGCATAATAAGAATATAAACAAAATTCGATTTTTTCTACTATCTAAGTTTCGTATTGTTGTTATACATTTCAATTTAGGGATGTAACTAACTGATGTAATGTTGCACATCAAACGTCTTCTAGTGTTGCGACTTGATGATGACTTTTCCACAGACATTCATTCATGCATTTTTCAACGGTAATCGAAAATCCACTTATTACATCCACGTTGCATTACTCTGCTGTCTATGATGCACTCTCCCGTTGGAGAGATTCTTGTTCATCATATCAACAGTAACGGTATCATGGAATACAAGATGAAGAGCAAGAGTTCATTATCAGGAAGGAAAACTACTTTTGGCGCTAAGCACAGTCTCAACTCCTTGCTGTCAATCGTGCTACATACATCGTTTAATGTAGCCTTTCGTGGACACAGAGAATAGGTGTTATAAGCAAAATTTGATCTGATTTTAAAAGAATTGTTAAGTAATATTAAGGACCAGGGAAAATAAAGTTCAAAAATACAAAATGAACTAATTTATGTTATGGCACTTATACACAGAAAATTCACTCATAAACTAAATAAATGCAGGCCCGATTTCACTAAATCTTAAATTAAAACTCAAAATTTTTGATAAACTGGCCAACTATGTAAAATTTACCGTTATAAAAAAAGGAGAAAGATGATAATTGAATTAGTGAGTTGCTCACTATTAAATACCCATTTTTAAGATCTCATGAAGCTAGGAATCAAACTCTGTTATCAATGTCCAATCTTGATATTAACTCCACAAATTCCAAAAATGCTCCACAAAATAAAAATCTAGGAAGAGGGAATAATTGAGCTAAAATAATGAAAGGCACTTACAGTGGAGTTGAAAAACTCATCACATCGAGCCAGAGGGGTTATGTTTACTTTGCTGCTCATAACTTAAATGTAGTGCTAAACGATGTAGTTAATGACATTATTGATATGTGAAATTTTTTGGGCATAGTTAAATTTTTAGGACACAGTCTCAAAAGATATTTTATAAAAACTATTTTCAAGTCTTATATCTAATAAAAAAAAGATGTCTTTAATTTCGATGCCTTCAAAAAATTGAACCCTACTTGATGGGCACAATGATATGATGATAATTTTGCTAAAAAATTTCGGAATGTAGAAGTCCAAAAAGCGCGAAAGAAAGAAATTCTGTTAAATAGCAAATTAGCAAATCAGATGCAGCTTCTAAAACTCTTCGGTCTAAAGCCATGGATCTTTGAAATACTATAAATTGTTTTAAAATTTGTTTAGAAGAATTGGGAAAATATCGACATGAATGGCTTCCATTTAAAAATGGAAGCAAAAAGTGTAGCAGAAAATTGATCCATCTACCCTGAATTCCTAAAACTCGTCAAAGGAAGGAGAAACACCATTATGACGGATGAGGATCTCCAAGATCCAGAAATTTCGTTCACAAGCTGGAATCGGAACTTGCGTTTCCTGCCAATAAATGAAATTGTTTCTCTTTCAGAGTTTTGTCTGAAACTGCTTTTTTTGATAACCATATAATTTGTTGATACACATAATTTTATGTCGTGCAGCTTTCCTTGAAGTAATTACCGCATTAATGTTATTTGTTACAATTCCTGTAACTGCAGCTAGTACTAAAGATCACTTTCGATCCTAAAATTAATAATATATATACATATACTTCGCGAAACGGAAAGTTCAACGGAGTGAAGAATTCTCTAAATAAACATCTTATTAAATAATCTTATAAATCTAAGCTTTTCGAAGCAAAATTTATTCATAATTTATAACCACTCTAGTGGTTATTTAAAATTAATTACAACGTGACGATTTTCACCGGGAGTGCCCTATCCATCCAAGGACTTCCTTTAAAGTTACGCTCCTGCTCACAACCTCATGAGAAGTAAAAGTTCTTAATATGATGCAATATTTTCCTTAGCCGTTGCACATCCTTTTCAAATGCGTTGTTCGCGATTTTAGCAGTAATCTTGGAGTGATAAACCGGTCGGCTTCGCAATGTAATCTTGGAGTGATAAACAGGTCGGCTTCGTAATCATTGTCATTATTTGACATCTGATTTTTACATAATCATCTGCGTGTTGGAAAACACTCTTGTCTCCGTTCAAGCCGTGACACGAGATTTCCAAATCTTCTGAATTGTTATCCGTTTCGGCAACAATCTGCTCTAGGATTTTTGAAGAAACACTGGCCTAAAGAAAGCTGGGTGTTGTTACACTTTCGGGCCAGAACTTCCTTCATGCTGATGCAATGGCCGTTAGAGGCAATAAATTTCACAACCCATAAAGAGCGAAGACCAACTCTTCGGGGTTGATCTCGTTTGAGGGTTTTTTCTATAGGCTGATCCATTGATTAGCTATCAGCAACAATTTTATTTTTGAATTTTCGTTTGATGAATAAGAAAACTTGCTGATCCGTTGGTTAGGCGAGTGCAGTGCAGTTCGCTTGGAAGGCCATTACGGTGATGCATTTATTGTTACTTCCTCTTCAGACTGATGACCGGAATGGTTGTCGAGAGGTGGCAATACCTTTCGAAGAAAGTAGTGATTCTTTTACCATTTACTAGCTTCTTCTATAAAGCATTCAGCAAACCACTGCTTGAAGAACGCTTTTGTTATCTAAGCACTTTTCTGGCCATAATAATATATGGGCAAGTCAATCCAAGCGAAATCTTTGACTTGTTTGACTTTGATGTTTCTTTAAAAAAGTTTTAATTGTTATCAAATATAAACAAAATGTATCAGAGCAAAGACACACACACTAAGGTGCATACTACTAAAATCAAATAATTGTTCAGTGAGCATTGCGTACATTTCGGCTTCTAAAATCTACTTTCCAAACAATAGACAGATTCAACAGATAAGACCTGTGACATTGCTGCAATTGCGAGACAATGATGAAAACTAGCTGAATTATTGGTTTGACCATAAGTATAAGGAGGCAAAAGTACTTATAATGCATTCAACTAGAGATTAACACTCATAAAAACGGAACCATTCAATGATCTCAGGCGACAAAACCAAGCAGATATACAGAAGGAAGAAAATGCTGGTAAGACATCGTACAACCAATGCAATTAAGGAAAAGACCGTAAACGATGTCTGATTAGAATATATCTAAAGTGTGTTTTCTAAAGGTTTAAAATGTTGAAATGAAACTTAATCCGAATAAATTATTTTGATTGCCGTGAAATTTGCAATGGTTTGATTAGAAAAACAATTTTTTTCCAATTTTATTTGAATATGATTTAGAGTGTCAGAGCGCCACGACTGGCGCGGAAAAGTCCAAACGAGCTGTCCAATTTTCGACTACTATAACCAATAATTGGGGCCGTATCTCGCCAATAACGTAGTGAACGTTATCTTCCAAATGGCCAAGCGTTTCGAGGTTGTTGACGTAGGCGAGTAATTTGACGCATCCCCACAAGAAAAAGTCTAGCGGTTTTAAATCGCAAGATCTTTTGATCGCAAGATCAAAATGGAAAATTCTTCGCTTATCAAATGCTTATTTCAATAAATCGATAGTTACACAAGCTTTTTGGCAGGCCGCGCCATTCTTTTGTGACTAGAGGTCCCCTTCATTAGGGCAAGTCCATTCCAGAAGAAGAAAGTCATTCATCGTCGTTCTATAGCTGCCACCATTGACTATTATGGTATTGCCAGCAGCATTTTAGAAGACATATGGACCAATGATGCCATCGGCTCATAAAGCATGCCAAACAGTGACTTCCACCAGATGTAAAGATGTTTGCACAACAGCCTGTGGTCGCTCATCACTCCAAATACGGCAGTTTTGTTTATCAATGTAGCCATTTAACCAGAAATGAGCCCCACCATCCATTTTTTTTATGAAATTCGCAATCTGCAAAAGTTTGTTCTTGGGCCCGTACATCAAGTCTACCCCGTGACCGGTTTTTTGGTTACAATTCCCGCACAATTTGGATTTTGCAAGTCTGTAAACTAAAATCGTGCCGTAGAATCTTCCAAAATGTGGATGGGCACGGGATTATTTGTTGAGCAAGAAGTCGAATAGATTCGTAGGATGGCTGGATGCATATGATAAATGAGAGTTAACGTGATGCGGAAACGATCCTTGGCAAGGAGTTAATTATTCCGATGGATGATGATGCCTGCGGTAAAGTTGACGGTGTGTGCGATGAGTTTTTCGAACAAAACTTTTTTTCAAAGTAAATCTGCACCGTATGCAGACGTTCCCAGGCGTCAATCTTTTTATGATAAAACGGCAAACCAAAGTAACTATAAAACAAACGTATGGCAGCTGTAGCCCCATACGCAGCATTAAGCAGTGTTGCCAACTTAACGTTCTATCCTTCAGAAAAAAAACATATGTTCGAGGTCAATAAAAATGGCCAATAAAAATCTCACTTTAGGGGGAAGTACTAAAGTATGAAAACTGAAACACATGTCCACCGTAATTATAATTTATATACAAAGATAATAAGTAAAAATATGACATAATCAAAAATCTAATAAAGTTGTTTATAAATTTGCTATACATCTCTTGTTGCCTTTTGCTAATCTGCATTCCAGAATGTATGGATCAATACTTTCTTTAAAAATGTTTCTATCAAAAGTTCGATATCAACCAATCATAATCAAAATATCAAAATATATCAAATCAAAAGATATCCAAAGATATCAAAATCAGACCACTTATTCAAATATTCAAGACTTAAAATAATTTTATGGGGAGGAAAAATGTTTTCGAAATTCCTTCCCCTAAAATAAAACAAACAGGTCTTAGCTTTTCTTGAATCAAACGTCATTTTTTTTAAGTCAACCGTATATAAATCTGATAAATTCTGCAGGTGTTTCGACTAACCAAACTCAAAAAGGATGTGTCATGCTCAGGGAATTCACAATCATCTGCAATGTTCGTTTATCATTGGATTTGAATGCTTTCGATGATAAAAATTGGATAAATGCAGCAAGGAATCCAATCAACTGCTCAAATAAAATTTCTGCTGACCAACATGTTTATTTACTTCACAAATGGTTTTCCTGTAAATATTGCAAACTCTTTTGCATGGGCAGCTGTTTAAATGTTAACACTAATAACGAACATCGAAGAGAGCATTTGGAACGGAGTGCGCTGAGCTTTTACTCAATTTAGCAAATGCCAAATTCACCATTTTACTATTACTTTTGTCGCTTTCTATGAATTGCAATTTTAGCGTTTGATGGTCTTTTCAAGTGCCATTGAATCGGTTATGATGGGACAAAGTCGATGGGAATAGCCACAGCTCCAACCCCTAAACGGATGTTTTGGACACATATCATGCAGATGGAGAGCCTGAACAAGTGAACAGCAACAGCGACAGACAGACTGACGAAGGACTCAATGAATGCATGTTTGCATAGAAGTCACCACTTTTGAATTGCAAACGTTCAAATCAAATTCTGCGGCTGAAGAGTACAGCAATAATTTCAAATAATTGTAGTAGAGTGGCAACCACCGCCCGTATGATGGCTTCGCATGTACAAGAATTCCGAATGTAAATTAATTTAGCGGACCATACTGAAGCAACTTCGGCGTGCATTGATAAAAATTAAAACGTTACTTACAGTGCCTGCTACGAGTTCGCCAGAAAGTTAGGATGTGTGCTTCCACCCAATACTACTATGCAGTACGTAGCATTTGCAGGATAAATGTTGAATTTGAAAAGCGTTCTACCAGCAAGAAAGAATATGGAAACTCTATTACAGGATAAACTTGTTAGGTTGTTGTAGGAACGTTTGAAATTGTTGGAGCATAGTTGAGTACTTTATTCCTAACTCAAATCTCACTCTCCCATGCAATGAGCTATTAGGACAGCTTGGCCATTGAATAAATCAATAAATTTTTATTCAACTCATTGATTCCTTCATGCGATAAAAGTTATTTCTACGAATTGCAGATCACATTCCAAACCATTCTACATATGAATTAGATCAGAATGTGTAGCATATAATAGACCAAGAAAACTAGCTGCATAGGGTAGCGACATGATTGGCCAATAAACCCTTTTAGTTTGTACGGCAATAAGAACTCTTGCAACTTTATACTTTTTGGCGCGCTAGAACTCGGAGCTATTAATAATCCGATTTTTTATGGTATCAATATCAATATGACTATTAAAAAAGGAATCAAAATGTGTACTGTCGCCACATTCTACATATTTTTTTCAATGGCGAGGATGTGGAAAATCGGAACATACCCATTATGCACGGCCTGGTTTTCAGGCAGGAGGCACCTGTAAAATTGGTTGCGCAGGCTACGTTCCGAAGCGCTTTTGTTTGAAAATGAGATTCACTCAGGATGTCGATAATCGTAAGACACTAGCTGACAGCAACCCATGTCCTATCACTCGGAAGACATACTTGAAATATCAACATGAAGACAAGCCTTGACCTACATGAGCAGGCTCAGCGACATCAGCAGATTGTTCTAGATACTACAGATTTGTTTTTCCAATTCTCTGCGGATGCGTTTAATTTAAAATTGTTCACAGCACTGTGAAAGGAACCGATGTCGGAAGAACACAAAGTGTTGGAAATAAGATTCAAGAAATTATGGAATAAGTAACATTCTTTATGAAATTCTTTCCGTCCTTGTTTAGTCCTTATTCTTTGAGTTCTGTGCACGAAATAAATAAATAAATAAAGGTTTTCGACCATAAACTTAGCTTGACTACCTTTTCTATTGAAAAGCTGTGTCTGGTCTGCAGATGTTCAAAGGATTCCATTGTCTCTAACATTTTTCTTAAGTTCTATCGCTTTTTTTTACATTTATACATTTTGTGTATAATTTCAATTACATGTTAACATCTAGCTGATGACGAGCGGTGTCATAGACTGCTGTGGCTTTTGAAACTTCTACATTGTAATGTGCTCACTTCCGTATCCCAAGCGTCTCGGTACCTTCAAGTTTATTTCAATCGCACCGTTGTATTATGAGCCGGAATGTTCAATAAGCTGGCCATAACTTCATCCTTATTTTTTGCATCTTTATGCTCGAAAATGAAGAAATGCAATTTTAAGAATATGCTAGATTTACCTAAAGAATCAATAAAAATTTAATATCTTAAAAATATACATGTTTCTAATTCAATAAAATTCTTCAAAAATATGACCTAGTTGTGGCTCACATAGTAGCTGAAGAACATCTAGCATTAAAAATGTTGAAGTCCTTTAAGGCAAAAGTCTTATGCTAAAGATAACTTGCTCTGATAATACTAAGAGAAGATAAGCAAGTCTTCATTGTATTTTTGATGTTATTCTCTAATGCTCTCTTCTGAATTGTTTCATGTCCTTGTTCGTAATTGAATTCATCTTCGCAAAATATTTCTGAAAAATAACTGAAAAAACTTCCTTTTAATTTTGCGTTTTATAAATTTTATTTGTCGTAATCGATTTTCGACCGCTATCGTTCGGTCTTCTTCAGCGATTAATCGCTGTAAAATTTATAAAACGCAAAATTAAAAGGAAGTTTTTTCAGTTATTTATGTCCTTGTTCCACGTTTCTTGTGCTTTTCCGAATGCTGATCCACGGACGTATCGAGTTTTCATTAACTTTCAATCCATGCACAACTATTCTATGCACGCTTGCAATGTAATATCAAAGATACTCACATACAAATAATCTAGCTGTTTAAATGCGCAAGTATCACAAGCAACGGCGTTAATGTCATATCCACTGGAAGGTGTATGAAGAATGATTAAAAATCATTTTTTTAATTTCTTCATTGATCCCTGTTATCTCAGCAGTTTTGAAAAGTTTTGATGAACCGTCTGCGGTTTTACTATCATTCGTGGTTCCACTTCCAGCTAGCATCACAATGCCAACCGAGAGTCCCATTTCTTTTCGAAATTCTCCTTGAAAACGCTGCTTCATTGCTTTGACAATTGCTTTTTGTTTCACTCCACGTGCTTGCCACTTGTTAAGCTCCAACCGATCATTCAAAAAAGCGAACCAATACATGCAACGTAGAAAGCCCAAACTAAAAAATTATTATGATCAACTGTCTTTTCTTTCACTTTTTCAACATGGTTCATCTCCTTGATAGTTGCTTCGCAGACATAACACACCTGGGATGACGATGTTTAAAAGTGCTTTATGAAAAACTTTGTCATCTATCCTTATGAGTAGCGGTTTGTGAGAGACATGGACCAAGGAACTGCTTGTTGTCAATACATCCAATTCACTCTTTGACTTAATTTAATTCATCTTTGGCATAATTAGCAATTTCCTTTTTAAACTGGATGCCAATTGGCCTGTGGTATCTGAATGAAAAAGGTCTTGGATTTTGCAATAAGATTGATCTCTCTTCTTTTCATTTTAGCGTAAAATAGTTGAAAGAATTGAAGCATAAAAATATCCTATAACTTTTGCTAGTACTGCCTCATTCATAATTTCGTTTGTATTCACCGCGCTCTACACTTCGACAACACCCTTATTTTGTTTTTAATACTGTTTCTATTCTGGCACCAGCATCAGCATTGAAGCTTCGGATTAGATCTTCTTGGGTTCAAATAATACGATATGCAAGATGATTCAGAATACTTTGCAAACGTCAGCAAAAGCATCCAAAGCAACGGTGCTTTCCTATGCAGGGCTACATAGTTGCTTGACTTCAATGTGTTGTAGCTCGGATATATGTCATCTTGGCCCTCCTTCGCACCCAATCTTATTATTTGATATTGTTGCTTAGTAAATTGTGTCTCTTCTAACAATGAGAGTTGCTGTTCTGTGGTATACGGTGTAAGTACATTTTATTCGCATTTTGCTACAATTTTGGGAGTTGTTTCCGTTGCATCTTTCACTAATTTAGCGGTAGCTTCCTTGCCACTAGCTCTAAGCTTCATACTACATCTGTAAGCTCGGGGCTGACGTTGAAGCTCGAAGATATTCAGTTTTCCTCTGTTTACTTCTGTCAGAGCTAGTTTCATTGAATGAGACTCGTGCGACGTGTCACGAACCGAAAAAACTGACTGTGGTTATTCCAACTGCTTATCTAACCACGAAGAACTGTCTGTCAGGATTTTTTCCGTATTTCTGTAACTTTTATTCCCGTCAGGAGACTTCACTGGCAAAACGGTAAGTCAGATGTCTAATATCCTTGATAATATTTTCGTCATCAATACTAAACAGAGACAAGACATGATTCTGTAAGTAAGAACACTGTGTTCCGTGATCTCCATCCACCGACTTTAAAACATTTAAAAAGTTGTCACCTTGTACGTTCGTACATAATTTTATTTGCCTGCCAAAAATAAAAAAGTTACATAATTCTAAGTATTCTGTTCAGAGTTCTATTTGAACCTTCAAGGGAGAGACATCAACATCAGCGACAAGAATAGCGGGATTCCCCGAGTTACAGTTATAGTGCAAGGCGGAGAGTTTCTCCATAAACCAAACACACGAGGTCTAAGGAATTAAGTGGGCAATCCACGCAAACTCAATCCAGTGTTGGTAATTGGAAGGACAACGACTAGTCGGAAGCCAACCAATTCGACAAGCAAATTTAAAGAATAGTGGGATTCCCCGAAAACTGTCAAGTGCAGTGCAAGAAGGCGACCACGCTCCATAACCTCCAAACCACGTGCAAGTTATACCTTAGGAGTTATAATAATCAAAGTAATAAGTTTAACAGTGCAAATAGTTGAACGTGAAAGTTGAACTTCAGGTTTTTTCAATTAGTAGCAAACGTGAGTACCTGTTTTCTTTCTATATTATATCTGGTGCATTAAATATTATTAAAACAAAATGGAAGAATGGGAAAAGGGTCCACCGGATCCTGGTGACACAAAATTAGAGAAAAACAAAATAACACAGAAAAAGAGAAAACTGACGGACATAACAAACAATCAACCTAACAAAGCACAATTAAAGAGCTTCACTACTGATGAAATAACAAAAGAAATGACGATAACAACAAATAGACAGACACAGAACACAGATACAACAAATAATTCTAAAAATAATGCGAATACTAGTACCCAAAACAAATACCCCAGTGATGCAAAAGATAAATCTTTCCCTGTACTGGTTGACGGAATAAGTAAGACGAACGAAAGAATTAGAATTACACCGATGCGTTTCTTTTTATTTAATAAGAAAATAGGGCTAGAAGGAATTATGGACATAAAACAATCTGGTTATAACAGGCTTAAGGTTTTTTTTGATAGTGCCAGAGCAGCTAATAACAGTATAGATAACAAGCTAATGGAGACCATGAATTTAAAGGCATTCATACCAGGAAACTTTCTATTCAGATTTGGAGTAATAAGAGACGTGCCGCATGAAATGAGCGTAGAAGAATTCATTGAGATTTCGACTCCATGCAACAAAAACGGGGACACCTTGGATAACATAAAAATAGTAGATGCTCAAAGGTTGAATACACGTGACAGAAACGATCCCACAAAATTCATTCCGACTAATACACTGAAAATTAAGTTCTCGGGAAACATATTACCTGACTCAATCAAAACAGCCTATGTCATAAATAAAGTTGACTATTTCAAGTTCCGCCCCAGACAATGCCAGAAATGTGGAAGACTGGGTCACTCAACAGCCATATGTGAAGATAAGAACAGAACCTGCCTCAAATGTGGCGAGCAGGACTGTGAAGATAAATGTCTTAAGACCCAGTGTTTACTCTGCAAAAACACAGATCACAATGCCCTAGACCAAAAATGTACTAAATGGCGATCGTACAAACAGGAGGTGGAAGTAAGCTCAATCCTAAATGTGACTAATAGGGAGGCACGACAATTGATCAAAAATAACAGATATGCTGGCCTAGACATCCAAGAAATTTCTATTGTAGACTTCCCACAACTACCTCACAACAAAGGAAAAAATATAAGAAACCCACTACAGGATGCGAACAGAAGCTTAACAAGGAGCACATATGCGAAAACAGCTGCGATACAACCAGCTCACACAACGAACAAGACGATAATCAACAAGAACTCGTTCCCGACTGTAGAAAGAATACATACAACAATGGAACCAATTAAGGAAAATCCACACAAAACAACCGAAATGGAGAAAGTACTCAATCAACTCATGACACAAATCCAAAAACTCTATGAAAATGAAAAAGAAAACGTACAAATCAATGCGGACACACTAAAAGGATGGACAAATACCATTTCTAACCTAATTAATAAAGAAAATAAAAATCCAAATCCCCTGGAGACAGAACAAGCAAAGAATATAGTTATATAAAATGCCAAAATAGATATCAAAAGAACTAACATGATTAAAATACTTCAACTCAATATTCAGAGCTTACATAAACACAAGGAAAGCTTAGAATATTACCTAAATAGTAATAATATCACCTTTGCAATACTACAGGAAATTTTAGGGAACTACAATACAAAACACAAATTCCTAAACTACAACACGGTCTGCCAACTTAGAGGCAACAGTATAGGAGGAGGAGTAGCCTTACTCATCAGAAAAAACATACAGTACAGACAAATTAAAATTAATTCATATATAGAAGCAATAGCAATACAAACAACAAATCTGGAAAGTAATATAACAATCATGACAATGTACGCACCACCCAACTATACAGCGAAGGATCTCCAATCAGAATTAGACCAAATCACCAATCAAGTAGATTTAACCAAAAGAATAATCATAGGAGGGGATTGCAATGCTAGAAATCACAAGTGGGGCGATCACATTACCAACGCGAAAGGAAAAACACTGAGTAGATGGGCAGTACGAATGAACTTGAACATTCTAAATACCGGAGTCTACACTTACAGAAGAATGGATAAAAATGGCAAATGGCTAAAATCAACACCGGATATAACACTCAGCAATATACATAATGACAATATAACATGGAAGACAGAGAACCTCGACATTTGCAACAGTAACCACATCCCCATAACCATCAAAATAAACCTCACGGACAAAACCAAACAGAACAAGACAAACAGGAGGAAAATACAACACGAAGTACAAAACACAACCTTCACAGCAAACCTTACTGACATCACTGACACACTCTACAACATCATCCACAACAACATGAAGAAGGAAAGATACAAATTCCCAGCAAACTTTTGGTGGAATGATGAACTCAAAAGAATATGGAACAGGAAAAACAAGGCTCTCAGGATATATAACAGGATTAAAAGCGCACTCAACTGGTCTAAACTACAAGAAATCAGAAGACAATGGAAGGAGAAAGTACAACAAACAAAAAAGAACAAGTGGGAAGAAAAACTGCAAGAAATATCAGAGACAGGAGACATCAAACATTTCTGGAATTTTATAAACAGCCTGAGAAATAGAAACAAAAACAGCCACAATAACAAACTAACCGAACAGCAGAGTAAACAGCTACTAGATAACATCAGACAAAAACAGACTGCAGGACTTACAGAAGAATTAGGACCCAACCAAACGGAAGAACAACGACCCAACTTCACAAAGGAAGAATTACAAACAGTAATGGACAGACATAAGAAAGGAACATCTCCAGGACCGGACCTAATTGATTATGAGACAGTGAAAACCCTCCTACAAACTAACCAGGACACTGTATTAGAGGCAATAAACAACGCTATCAGTACATGTCATATTCCGGAGAAACTCAGGAAAATTAGGATAGCCCCAATACTTAAACCCGAAAAAGACCCCCTAGACATCAAAAACTATAGGCCCATCTCCCTATTGAGTGTACGAATAAAAATTGCAAACAGTCTGATTAAAAACAGAATTGTCAAACACATCGAAGATAACAATCTCCTATCCAGGAATTGCTATGCTTACAGGCAAAACAAGTCAACAATCATCTGTCTCAATAAACTACATCAGAAAATAACGAACACTAAAACGAGACCTATTAAAATAGCCATAGTAATGGACCTTGCCAATGCATACGAAGCAGTTGATCTCAACTCACTAAAAATAATATTAACGGAAGCACTAATACCATACCAATACATAAGGTGGATAATAAACCTATACAGAAATAGAGAGCTAATTTTAAATGGTCAAGAGAGCAACATTAACAATGGACTCCCACAAGGTGATGTGCTGAGCCCGACACTTTTCAATCTATATACCAGCAAACTTCATAGCATAGCTAAGAATCACACCACTGTACTACAGTATGCAGATGACTTCCTAATTCTAGAAGAAGGAACGAATATTGCAGACACCATCATATCTCTACAGGACAAAATTAACACATTCATCGGTGTTTGCAGACAACTGAAACTGGAGGTCAACCCAAACAAAACCCAAACAATACTTTTCAACAAAGGACAGAAACCAGAATTACAACTCAAAATTGGAGACACGCTAATAAACTGGCAAAACAGCATCAAATACCTTGGCCAACATATATACAGACACAAACAACTTAGAATTGAAGAAGAAGTACAGCAGTCCAACGATAATCACAGAAATATAATTAGCATCATAAATAAACCCACTAACAACTTCAACCCTAGCATTGCCCTAAACCTCTACAAAACACTTGTCAGACCTCGCCTTGAATACGGTATTACCACAACAGCACATGCCCCAAACCATCTTTTCAAAAAAATAGATAATTTAAAAGCCAAGGCGCTAAAAAGCAGCTTAGGACTACCCCCCCAGCACACCAAATAGTTACACCTTTGAGATAGCCTCAGAACTTCACACAAAAGATAGAGCAGAATACCTCACGGCCAAAGAAATCGGAAAGCAAATACACCTTCAACAAATAAGAAAACACAAATTAGAAAAAACACATCCTAACACAAACAGTTACAGTTATATATACCATAAATATAAACACCATTTCGATAAAATCATATCGACTCAAAAGAGTTACAAGCCAACTAACTTCCAGATAATAACGAGTAATAGCATAGCACCCTTCCAAAACTATAAGGATATCAAAGAAAACGAACTGAGCATAAGATTTCATAACCATATTAAAGAACAGATTCTTAATAATAAAGAAATTTATACAACTGATGCGGCCAAAAATATGTTAGGAGTAGGCATTGCCATCACCTATCATAACCAAAACTTTTCAACAGCTTTCAACGCTAAGGATACTACCACTGTGCTCAACGTGGAACTAATGGCAATCCTAACAGCACTTCGAGACAGCACAATCAGAAATAGAAGCAATATTCATATTTACACAGACTCAACAAATGCCCTACGCAACATAGAAAGAAACAAGGATCACAAAACAACAGTAAAAGACATATGGAATATTTTTGAAAGTAACCCCAACAAAAGATACACATTACAATGGATACCTGGACATAAAGGACTGGAGGATTTTGCACTAACAGATAAAAAAGCTAAAGAAGGTATACTAAGCGATGAAACAATCGAAACACACTGGGAACTAGATGAAATACTCGATGAAATACACAAAGAAATAAAAGAGGCCTGGCGCGCGAAGATCAACAAGCAAACAGAACACTTTCAACCAAGTCCCTGGAAACAGGCACAACACCTTAAATGTAACAAACCATGGTTTCATGGACAAAATTTATCTGGGAGAACCATTAAAATCATCAACAGACTGCTAACAAACAGAACCTACAACAGGAAAAGACTCTTCAAAATTAAACAGACAATTTCAGACCTATGTACCTACTGCAAACAAATTGACGATATAGATCACCGTATATTTAAATGGGCCAGATATAAAGAAACCAGGGCTAAATATAATTTTTTCATTAAATACAATAAAATTCACAACCTTTTAATTACAAATAACATGAATCTCCTGGGGGAACTTGATTCCTTCTTGTTAGAAACAAACATCATCATCTAGATCCTATTCCACATTACCCACTTAACACCTCAACAAACGCACCCCCTTCAACAAAACACATGCAAAAAGCAGTATAAACCGCACAACGTCAAAAGCACAAACGTCACATGCAGACGTCAAATACACAAATAATAAACAACAATTCTAACCATATAAAGATCGATTAACGCTGGCCAGTGCAACGGAGCCAGGGCCAATTCTATCGGTTGACACCAACCGATCCTAGAGGAAAAAAAAAGTATTCTGTTCATAGAAATACTAATTTTGGCATCCAAAAAATTTCCGCTCGAAGAATTTTAACTATTCCTTAAAATTGCAATAGAATGATAAGAAGCTGAATTTTTGAGATCTCATTTAAGACACAATGGGGAGATAAATTCATTCAGATCGTTACACGCAGGCAATTTTTTGAAACTCAAGATTCATACAAGATCCAAAATCAAGATTCAAAAAACTTAATTTGAAAATCGGTTGCGTCACACTACAACAACCACTCCTGGTCAATTGACTCTCTACTGTTACGTCAAGAGACTAGATCTCAAGTTAATTTTCAAAATATGTCCTTGGCCAGGTGTTTCTTCACTCCGGTCCACTGTGCATTGCGGGGCCGCTTCGGCGGAAGCAACTCTGGTAAGTTATTTCGATCTAAAATTCAGCAGTGGTCCCCGGTACCGCACGCAACTTTTTTGTAATGGTATTAAATTTTGCTGTTTTAGTTAGACAATAGATTTCTCCTAAACATTTCAAAACCCGCTCCATCACTACATAAAAAAAAGAATTAGAATGTGTACACCCATACCTGGCTTTAGGGCCGATTTTCATACGGCATTTCGCTATAATGGACCTCTTCAATTAAGGCTTGTTTCCAATTTACGGCCTAAAATGTTTCGCTATAACAGCAAAAAAAACATTTTTTCGATGTCGATTCCAATTCTTTCTCCTCTTGTTTCCGAGCGTTATTCAGTGTGTGGTCATAAAATCACTGATCTAGATTTGTATTTGAGTGTTTTATGTGCATATTTATTACTGATTGTTACACATTAACTGGAGAGTTGGAAATAATTAGGGAAAACAATAAGTTGGAAAAATTATTATGCATAAAATAAAAAGTTTGAAAATGTATTTTTTTATTAAAAAAGCAGCCATTAACACATATTTTCAATCTGCTACACGTTTACATGTCTCGAGATTAACACGCCAAAGAAACTGGTCGAAAAAGAAAAGTCGAAAAACTATTGATTATATGGATTGACGACATAGATTACATTATGGATTAATTTGAAAATAAAAGGTGAAGCAGCTAGCGCCGATGAGGCCGCATATAAGGAATATCCCAACATTTTAAAGGTAATTACTGAAAGAGGTACTTATAAATCTGAACAAGAGGTATTTATAAACCTGAACAAGTGTTTAACGAAGATGAAACAGGGCTTTATTGGAACCGAATGCCTGATCGCACATACAGTTCAAAAACCGAAAAATCTGCCCCTGGTAATAAGGTGTCTAACGAACGATTATGTTTGCTACTTGGTGCATATGCCGTGGGTGATTTTAAACTAAAACCACTTTTAATATATTTGTCCGAAAATCCAAGGCCCCTTAAAGGACTAAATAAAAATCAATGACCCGTCATATGGAGGTCCAAGAAGAAAGCTTGGACGACTAAAGCTACTTTTGAGAATTGGTTCAAAAATCACTTTTGTACAGAAGTGAAAAAATATTTGCGGGACTGTTACTTAAGCAACAAGGCTTTGCTAATTTTGGATAATGCACCAGGGCATCCTACTAATTTATTCGGACTATCTCAAGATGTCATGATTGAGTACCTTCCGAAAAACACAACAGCTCTGATCCAACCAATAGATCAGGGTCCAAAAGCATAATACCTAGCATACAGCAATGCATATTACCTATGCCGAATTTTCCAACAATTTATAAGGGAAACCAATGGTAAATCTTCATTTAAAATATTTTGGAAAAAGTCTAACATCAAGGATGCTGTTGACAGCATCAGTGAATAATGAAAGGAATTAAAATTAACAACAATGAACCATGTTTGGAAAAAAATATTGACAGAATGTGTAAAAGTACTGATGCAGAAGTTAATTTCCTTCCTGAAATTAGGCAACACATTTTGTATTTAGCACATTATCTCGGCTTTGAAGGTTTGAACGAACGTGATGTGCTTGATCTACTTGAAGCTGATAGGGAACCCCTTTTATATGAGGAACTCATTCAGTTTCAAGCAGAACCGGCATTTGACAAACAGAGCCTGTTGTATCCAAACAACTAACATATTAGCAAATTTATCGAAAGCCTTTTCCTATTTCTAACAAGGAAAAAATATCCTCCTTGAAAACGATCCTGACGTCGAACGTAGCGCTACAGTTTTTCGATGGATTAACTCCATTTATAACAGCCATTACCTGTTATAAATCACTGAAGAACGAAATAGAAAAGAAGGCAATACAAACAAGGTTGGACAATTTTTTAAGCCAGGCCCATCCTTACCAGCGAGAAATGATGACGACAGTGATCGGCAGATTACCATTTCTTCATTCTCTTCAGATTAAAGCCATTTTAATAAAAAAAATTCTGTGTATACATACACATATTTTATGTAACATGAAGTTGTTAAATTTTTGTTTATAGATTATTGTTGGTTTTTGGAGTCTGTTATTATTTTATGTGCAAATATATGTACTTGTTACGTATGTATTTTTGATTTAAATTAAATAAAAGGATAAAATACATTTTGATGAAAATACGGCCAAGTTTCGAGGAACGTATCTAGGCCATAAAGCGAGGTGTGAGTGTATTAGAAAAAAAGAGCGGGCAAAAAGAGCTATGTTGTGTAGAATCTGCGACTAGTTAACGTGTTGGAGTTTGCTAAACCAATCTAATGGTGGGCCGAAGCATAAGGTTAGAGAAGACTTCATAACGCAGCAAATTGATCACAAAACTGACATTAGGACAAGTGTATCAGATTTGAATGAAACAACTCATCACGTATTTTGAATGAAAGGTAAGCCTCGAACGGTTGTTTGGCACTCTGAAGATGTTATGTCACTTATTTGGATCGGCGATAATAAATATAAATGGTCTATAACAGCTCAAAACAGGAATACGCAAACTCAATCACTAAATATTCTCCAGCTTTAACCAGCTGCTAATGACAGAACTGCCATATTTTACAGGACTCTCAGCATATTCAGCTTTTTTCAACAATGAAACAACAACTTAAACCATAAAAATACTAATTATATACTTGCAACAGATGGATCAGCACGTGAAGATTTCCGATGTGTAATGTCAAAGAATAGATTATGTAACTTCCAATAGAATCAACAACTTCAAGTGGTCAAATCATCGAAGCAAGTATGTTCACCCAAAACGGGCCATAATCTTCTGACACCTGCCGAGCTTGCGGCGAGGAGAAAGAAAGTACAGAACACTTCCTCCTCCTAACAAACACCTTATTTTGCTGATGTGTACTGACGTAACAAAATTGGAACACTCGGCGACCACAGAACTGGGGGAGCTCCTTGGCTTCTGTAGGACGACAGGATAGACCATCTTTAAACAATAGTACTACACATGGGGAGCTAAGGGCCGATTCTGGCCTATGCTATTTTCCAGCAAGTGTACCCCAGTACAAATAATAATTATAATGTTCGCCCACAGGCCTGAACTGCTGAAGACTCCGTCTCAAAAACCAAAACCGACCCAGAGCTTTGATCAGAAAACGGTTTTCAGCGCTTAGAGTTTGCGCCAAAGGTTCGAGTTCAAACTACTCTTCCTGTTCGGGTTCGTCTAAGTCAAGGCGATGTATCAACAGCTACAAGATTCGCGTTGAAGCTTTGGGGGAGCAGAACTGTTAATCCCAAGTGTCATTTCCCAGGGATCCCGGATTCCGTGGAAAGCGGGAAAAATTATGCTCAAGAACTACCATACCCTTAGCTGACAGTCGGCCGAAAACTTCCCCTGATGAAGAGGTGCCTACGAAGAAAACTGTCGCTAAGAATAAAGAAGAGGGGTCCATAAAATAATAAGAAACGAAACCAATGTCCAAAAAAATGTTAATAAGGCCATTTAAAACGTGATCAGTGATCTCGAGGTTGGCGATAATAGGATTCAGCACTCCCAATTCAGGTGACTGAGGGCAAGGAAGGAGCTGACATAGCTCAAGAAATTCGCTGAAACTATAACTCCCTGCATTGACAATTTAACCCCTGTGTACAGGGCGAAAGGTCGGCTACCATCAAAGGAAGTGGCCTCCACAAACGCACATGCAGCGTGAGATTGCGAGTGGTGACGGAGTTACTTGATGTATGTTACAGAATGAGTCAAGTCAAACAGCACAGTAAATTGGCGGCTGCTTGCGAACCTCTAGACGCTGGGTTCGAGTCCACCGTGGGTGATGGCTTTTTAACCTTTTGGTCGGGTTATCTTCTTTAGGGTGATTGACATTATATTCAATCTGCTCTGAGGAAGTTGACCTTGACTGAAGGATGAAAGGGTATTGCCCACGAACAGCAAAAACGGTGTCGGGAACAGGACGGATCGTTGGGAAGAAAAAAGATTGATGGGGAATCGAGGGAAATCTGGACCCAAAAAAACGGAAAAGGGATAGTGGAGTGGAGATCGCCAAAAAGAACAGATCAATAGTAGAATATAGATCACCGGGAAAAGAAAAATTCAATAGTGGAATATAGATCGTCGGAAAAAGAAAAATTCAATAGTGGAATATAGATCGTTGGAAAAAGAAAAGTAATCGATAGTGGAAGTTTTTTTTTTTTGGTTTTTATTGAAAGATTTTTTTTTTTGGATTTGATGAAAATATTGGGAATTGTGTGCGGGACAGTGTGATTTTAAGGACATTTTTTTGGTTTTGATACTTTCCTTGGATGAGAGTGAACCGGGAGTAACGAAAAGACGGTGAAGAGTGCAAAATCAGCGAATGGCGTCGGAGTGAGAAAAAAAATTATAAGAATTTTTTTGTAAAAATTCTTTATAAACATTCAAAATATTTGGATACTGAACTTTAATTCTATCTGAAATCACTACGTCGGAAACCAGAATCTTCTGCAATTCATCATTAAAGCGAAGGAGAAGGATCAAGGCGAGCCGAATGTCAAGAAACTGTATTCATAATTGTATTCATTATATCATGCATGTAAACCGTACCCGATCGGGTTATGTGGTGGTTTTTTTTATTTCATTCATTTCTTTTTGTTTTTTTTTTTATTTTTACGGTTGGCAGACTCCATTTTTTTCTCTTTCTTCTTTTCTATTTTTTTAAGTTCTTTGCTAGTATTAGCTTTTCTTACTTATTTGTATTATCTTATTTTGTACCTTATTTTTTGTATCCAATTATTTTTTTATTAATAACCTGAAGTCTAACTAAAACAAAACTGATTTTTCATTTCATGAGACATCCCTCCTCCACATCCTCTCCCTTTTCCCCAATATGTAAATTATATGTTTTTGGTTTTGATTAAGGTGGCCCAGCACGGGCAGTGATCTTCCCCACAGAATCCCGACAGACTGAGCGCAGCCGGCCTCAGAGAGCCACCTAGGGGGCCCAAAGGTTACTGCCACATAAATGTCTGCGACTACGCAACAGCCTTTATAAGACAAACTATAAACACGCTACAATATAAATTCTTTCTATAGTAGACAGCTTTAGGGTAATGTTGACGCATACCAACTCTAAAGGGCAAAAGAAAACGTTCAAATCATCTGGTTTATGAGTAAAAATTTTGGCAAAGGATGGTCTTATCACTTTGCCAGAAGTGCTTAAGCTTGGGAAACATTTCCCTGAACTGCAAGGGGCCAGACTTGTACTAAAAGTGTACTTGTACTTGTACTACAAGGCCATAAAGTGAGAGAATGGACAAATGAACTTAGCCGATCTTTTGCAAACCCCAGGGGCTGGATCCTGAAGACCTGGCTCGTATTCCACGAAGCGCAAGGTGCCTGGAGATCAACGAGCCACTAAGCAAGAGAAACTATGACTCCTGATTAACTTACACCATAGTAAACCGCACAGAACTTGCTTGTCCAGGTTATGATGGAGAAAGAAGCCGATCTGCTTTTTGATATCTAAAGAACATCACAAAAGGGAGCAGGCTGCATGGTATGTGACCAATCTGGCACCACCGTCATCTAGAAGCGGAATAGTGTTCTGCTCTCAGTTCAGCAAAAATGGCACATATGACATTTATAAGAGTCTATACACCAAATGAGTCAATTTAAGCCTTGCAGACTGAATGCTGAATGCGTCATTCAGATTCAGAGGAAAATGAATCCTAGAAATAGCGGCTAGAATGGAGAGTCATGAACGTTACAACACCCTAACCTTTTCCCAGAGAACTTGGGAACCATCTCGGACGTGACGTTCGCGTCGGAGTCCTTATTATCTATGATACACAAATCGAGACTAGTGGAGGACTACACGCCAAGTGTTCACCAGTACATTGCAATTGAAATGAACGAGCGTTCTGCTCGAGGCGCAGCAACCCAACCTTCAGCCGTAGATTGTAACATTACTAAAATGGAACCACGCCTGGCTTTGCGGCTCCATCATTACAGTTCCAGACCTGTGTAAAGTGAAAGGGAAGATGGGAGGGAATTGATGATGTCCAACAAAGAAGAGATTAAGCCGGAACATGAATTTGATACGGAGTTGAAACATGGTTTACGTTTGGTCTCTTGTTGTGTAAACTTTTTGAAAAAGTTTCACCTAGTTTAGTAAAAAAAAGTCTGTCGCAGTAGTTTCTTCTCGGGCAAAACTTAAATACGAATTACAACCACCGAGATTAATTTACTTTTAGCTATTAATTCAGCGTCTGTACAAACATCGTCAATCACGTTTATCACCAGTTAATTTATTTCAGTTAATAAATTCTAAATTTCCATATACAATACTTTTTTACAATAAAATAAGAATTTTTCATTGACTTTCTAACAATCCCTTTTTTTTATATACACTCATTTGTAAACTTAACAAACTTTAACTACCAGTCTTAACACACTGAACTTGCTGAACAAAATTTACTTTGTTCATTATTGAACACGAATCAGCTTCTTAAATTTTATTATCAATTGGAGCAACTGAGCCCATAAGCCGTTGTAAATTAGGCTCAGGACATTATTAAATAAATACCATCCTTCATTAAATTGAACTTTCTTTTATTCAACATCTGCATGAAGAAGGGAGTCCTTATTTTGTAAGGTCTGAACACGGACTAAATAAAGGCCGAAATACAATACTGCGTGACGGCGATACGTGAGCGCGATGCGATTCTCCCTCGTCGTCACGCAACGCATTCAATTTACAATGCACGCGATGCAGCGAACATTAATGTTCATATAACAAATGTCAAATTGGTGACATTTTAAATGAAATTTGCTACAAGTTGTTTTTGATTTTTTTAAAGTTTTGAATTTGGAATGTTCCTTCGTTTAGCAAATAAAAGCTTTAACTAGGATGCACGAAATTTTCATTCGAAATTCATTCATAATAACCAATTTATTTACCAATTTCATTTAAGCGCCATATTGCATTTGACAAACGTCACGCACATCGTTGCGAGGAATTTTCGATTTTCCGGATATTTCCCGCCTCGCATCGACGCATCGCAATCATTGTACGATGCCGCATGTTAAGAAAACTGCTTGACATTTGCTGCGAGACTCTCGTCGCGCTCTCGTATCGCAGTCTCGCACTATTGTATTTCGGGCTTAAAGAATTCAAACTATAAACTTATCTTCACTAGATATTCTATTAAAATACTGTGTCTAGTGTGCAGATGTTCAAAGGATTCCATAGTTTCCGTTATATTTTTCTTAAATGTTATTGCTTCTAAAGATTTCAAGTATTATGGAAATTGTAAATCTAGTTTTATTACTCATTTCGTTTGAATAAATAACGCATTCAAAACAAGCAATCAATCCTTAAGCAATTCATCACACTTTCAATAAAGTGATTTTTATAAACAAATGAATCAATGTTTATATTTCACCACAAAGAATCAACAACATCAACTTTCAAGTCACAACTTCATACGCTTCACCATGCTGTCAATTTGTAGCATTCTTATTCAGCTGAATAATTAATATTGGAGCGTTGAAACATATGCGACTTGGAATGAAATTTTTAAATGTTAATTCAAACACGTTACGAAGAGTCTGAAATAATATTTGGAATTTCTCGCGGCTAGTTGTCTGTGAAAATGGATTTCAGGAGCAATAATAAATGCTGTTTCGGAAAGAACATTAAAAGTAAATGCTTCCCTGAAAAATTTCAATTAGTATTTAATTTGCGATGTCTGAAAACATTAAAAATTGGAAAAAATTGCAAACAATTGTTAATTAAGTTATCACGAAAAGTTAAAGTTCATTTGTAAAATAGACTTCTTATGTCATATTAGATAATAAATACAGTTCATTTTCTAAAACTATATTTATTTATTATTCTACTTGGCGTTTTCCAGTTTTGCAGTTTCTGCACTACAGTCAAAAAGCTGAGGTTATTAAATAATTCTTATATTTTCATTCTGTAGAGTCATGCCATATCATTTATAAAATGATTTCTTCCGAACACAAAAAATTTTCCTCACCATTCTAACGAATCAACGACTTTTTGGTGGTCAGAAAGTGACAGCTTTTATGTAATAAAAAAAACTCGATTTCTTCTTATACAGAATTATGTTAATAATGAATTTATATCTGAGGTCTGCTTCAGATTGCAATTTCCCCACGTTCAATCGGCTCGAGCAAACTAAATCCGAAGTCGAACAGCTGTGAAAACTGTATGGAATGGGCGGGGCATAATTTATCGGGAATTGATGTTCGTGCGGGGTTAACAAAAATGAGAGCGTAGGGCCTCTGTATATCTACTTCCTCTATGGTTTACGCAAACGTAACCCAATTTCCCTAGCTGCAGAGCCTAAACTTAATTCAAAAGAACATTAAACAAGTAAGTAACCCTTTTTGACGTCATTGTTATATTAGTGCAAAGACATTAGAGTGCAGTGACAGTTATTAAATACTGAAATGAAGTGGGAGGAATGGAATAACAGACCGGCTGACCCGGAGGAGCCCCACTCCACGGACAAAACGGCCATTCAAAAGAAAAGGAAACCAATAGACATAACCAAAATTAACAAGAATAAGGCAGAACGCAAAAGCTTCCCTGCCGAAGGAATGCAAAAGGCGCTTGATGAAAATTCAAATGAGAAAGAACAAAGTAACTTAACCTACACACTTACGTGTGTTAGCGTGTCGATCACCAAAAATCCCAGAACAAGCATAAACCCCGCCGCAACACGTACACCAAACTTATACCCCAAAAATTCAACAGAGAACAGTTTCCCAGTGCTCATGGACGGTTTGATCAGCGACAACACTAAGTTCAAAATTACACCAATGAAATTTTTCTTAATTAACAAGAAACCCGGACTACGTGACATCATGATGTGAAACAAATTGGATATAACAGAGTTAAAGTTATCTTTAATAACCCCAAAGCAGCTAATGTAAGTATTAATAACAAAATTGTCAATCAGTATGACATAAAATCCTTCATCCCAAGCAACCACGTTTTTAAGTATGGGTTATAATAGACATTCCAACGGACATGACCATCGAAGAGTTCTTAGAATTATCCAAAGCATGTAATAAACGAGCAGAGTACCTAGAAAGAATTTACGTAGTAGACGCGCAAAGAATGTCGACAAGGGATACAACAGACCCCTCAAGATTCATCCCCACTCAAGACTTGTACACTCTACATATTGTGCAAAGATAAAAACAAAACATGTCTTAAATGCGGGGAACAAAACTGCAACAGCAATTGCAATATCATCAAATGTTTATTATGTAAAAACACGGACCACGACGCCACCAACCAAAAATGCACCAAATGAACATCATACATTAGCGAAGTAGTGACTAGCCCCATCCTAAAAATATCAAACAGGGAAGCAAGAAGAATCATTAACAAAAACAAATATGCAGGTCTCGACCTCCAGGACATCGCTGACATGGATGAGTACAGTCTCTACTAGACCACAACTAGTAGAGACAGACAACAAAAACCATAGGAACCCATTAAGAGGCGAACAAAAATCCCAACCAAAAATGTTAAGCACAACAGTATAAATATGAGAATACCGGTAAAACAGCCTACACCGGAATTTACCACACAGACAATTCAACCAATAGCGAATAATCCCCATAGGATCAATGACGCAGAAAGAACACTAGCCAAACTCGTAGAAGATATCAAAGCCTGGATAGATAATGACAAAGAAAATAACAGATCAAACGCCGGAAATGTACAAAAAAAGTTTGGATAACAAAATAAACAACACACATAGCCAAAAAGGAAAACCCATAGACATAAAATAAAAACACATAACCAAACGCACAACAACTCATAGCAGTTCTCCAATCCAACATACAAAGCCTAACTAAACACAAAGATAGCCTATAAAAGCCTGTAAAAAATAACATCACAGGTAGACACATTAGCCAAAGAGGGAAACCTGAAACAGACACAACAACACACACACTATGAATTGGATGATGTCCTGAGTGACATGCATATCGATATTCACAAAACATGACAGGAAAAAATTTCTCACACTTTCGGTGATTTTAAACCTAGCCCATGGACAAATGCCCCACATTTAAGGGACTCTACAAGACCATGTTTCCATAAATGAACAATAAAGCCGATTTCTTGTAAAAGCATAAACAGACTCCTATAATAACGAGAGGCTATATAAAATAAAAAAGGCAACGAGCCATAAATGTCACGAATTAGACACACCAAGCCACAAAAGTTTCAATTACAATAATTAATTATAATTATTTACTAAATATTACACGCACAGGAATAATTTTGAATTTTTTAATAGTTACAGAAACATAAATGAATTATTAACATAAAACGATATTCACCTCCTAGACGCACTCTGCAGCTTCCTTGTACAAGCAAAGATCACCAAACAACACAACCTACCACATACATAAGCTCCCTTACATCACATATGATCCACAAAGCTCCTAAAATCCTAACCTGAATGGGATAGATTGACAAATAAAATAAGGGACAATGCTGGTCAGTGCTTAGTCAGCCAGGGCCAATTTCTTTTCGGTTTGACTGGAGAACCATGAGGAAAAAAAGAGGTAATTAAGGACACATTGAGATTTTTTCAATATTGAAAAGTTTCTTTAGTTAATGTGGTGATTCTTTGTCACACAATATAATTCAATAGTATCTAAAATGACATTACATTTTAATAATTTAGGTAAATGGATAATTAAAAAGCTTTTTTTGCATTAATATTCTCGAAAGCATTCCCCAGACACGACAATGTTACTTACTTGTAAGGAATTTATTAGCCTACTTGATGAAAATGTGATCAACTTATGAATCCCGAAAGCCATCCTAGTGGTCTTAGTCACCTTGTCCTAGAGTCCTTGTAAAAAGTTTTTCTTTAATATTGAATACTTCGAAAATTCTGAGCGGGGAAACCTATACCAATCATGAATTTATTCTTATCGGTTTCCTCAACTTCTATTTGATTAATTGTGGAATCGTCGTTTCGAATCATCGGTTTTTTTTTTGGTTTGCCACACATACAAAAGTATTTCTCCTTTTCGGCGATATAACATATAGATTCGTTTGGTTTTGTTTTGAAAGATATGAAGTCCATGGTTTCCTCTAATGGTTCAGATTCTAGTCTTCAAACTATATACATACTTTTCTAAATCGAAATTATTAAAAAATGGTCACCATAAATATTTTACCATTCATTCATAGTGCCAATAATAACTTAAAAATAATGTTCCGCCAATTATTGCATTCGCCGCAATATAATTTGAAGTTACATATTTAAGAATTACACAATTTAAGACTGGTTCTAAATTCGCATAACATTATATGTAAAATTCCATATCTAAGTATTTTCATGGGATTGTATACTCCGAACCACGCCATGGAATCATTCCCTCATCTAATGAAATATTTAGTGTGGGAGTGTAGATCTCCAGTATCTTTTAACTATATAGTTGAGAATATAATGAAATTTGATTAAACGATTCGAATTTGATTGTATAATAGAATTATCTGAACAGTGAAGGAAGCTAGAATTTGCTGAAGCGTACTACCGATCATAGTTTTCTGGAAAAAAAGGATTTTAATAATTTTAATTTTTTTTTTTTTGCCAACCCCATAATTATTACCAGAGCAAATCACTTTTCCAGTTCATTACAATTTATGTCATATCATTTTGCAGTATGCTCCACTTCTTGATATTATTTATTAGTATTATTTTGGGAGTAATATATACATTTGAACGTTGATAAGTTAGAATTCAAGGGATGACTATCTCTTTTTCGCTTATGGAGGTTTCTTGCTAACCCGAGTTTCTATCTTATAAAGGTATAGATATTACCATTACCACTCATAGAGGTTAAATAAATGATACCGCAAATATGCAGTGAATAAATGTATTGTACATATATGTATATTATGAATATGTACGTAAATTTTACACGCAAAATGAAACAATAAATGTTCATATCTATTTTAAGAAATATATTATTTTTTTCTGTTTTTCCGTATTTCCATTTTGTACATGCTTTTTTTGTTCGTAAATTTTATCGAATATTTTCTTATCACCAACCGCCGAACATTCAAGAAACTTATGTATCTTATCTAGTGGATTTAAAATTTCTTTCTTCTTTGGAATGTTCTCTATTTCTGTATCCAAAATCTGCGATCGCTCGGTTTCATCTTCACAGTCATTTCCGTCAGTACACGTTGTCACCAAGTTCTGCACGATATCGTCATCGGTAAATTCTCCAGCGGTAGACAGGTCTCCGTCAAATTGTACGAAATCTTCAAAGGTTGGCGTTAACACATCACTAGTAGATTCGTGACACACAAGCTTGATCCATTCCTCATTGCCAGGTTCAGCTTCAACTTCATTATCCTCTGGTAGAAATTCTTGTTTATCAGTGCTGATACAAAATCCCTCTTTCTTGAAATAGTTTTTGATAGTAACATCACTTACTTTGAACCATGCCCTCCTTGCAAATCTCATGGCTAGAAGTACGTAAATATCAGGGCTATTGTTTGCTTCGAGGCACGCAAGAGTATGTTGAACATCTTCTCTGCGGTAAAAGCGTCTGAATGTGTGTATGACACCTTGATCTAAAGGTTGAAGTTTACTGGTGGTATTGGCAGGCAAAAACATGACTTTTACGATATGAAATGCTGGTAGGTCCGTATGGGCAGCACAATTGTCAACGAAAAGCAAGGTTCTTTGTGTTTTATCTTCATTTCCTTATTAAATTTTTTCAGCCAATCTTTAAATAATATCTTTGTCATCCAAGCTTTTCTGTTATGGACATAATCAACAGGTAAAGTCTTGACACCTTGAAAACATCTAAAGTCTTGACACCTTATCAGTACCGGTCATGTTTACGCATTAAAGAATGGGTAGACGTTCCTTGCCTAATTTTCCACCATGACATTTTTCACCCTTAAATGTAAATGTTGTATCAGGAAGACACTTGAAGAACAAAGCAGTTTCGCCAGCATTGTAAATATCGTCTGGAGCATACAGTTCTTTAGTCCATTAGTTACACACGCTTTGATCGACAGATTTACTGTCTCCAGCGGCTTTCTTAAAAGTGATAGCATGGCGCCTTTTAAAACCCTCGAATCAACCATTGCTTGCCGAAAAGTTCTGAAGTCCCAGTTTTGTGGCAAAGTCTTTCGATTTTTGTTTTAGCAAGGGTCCATCAATCTTCAATCTTCTTGTTCTTACCAAGGGTTTGTTTGATCCATTCTAGAAGGCAATTTTAAATATCGGGAAACTCGGAATGTCGACCCCTCTTAATATATCCATGTCCCTCAAAACACTGAGACTTTATCGAGTCTTTCGAGTCTATCGAGAATCGAGTCAGTCGAGACTTTATCACTGAGACTTTTGGCTTAATAATTTTATAATAGATGGATTCTGGTACACCAAACTCACTTTGAATTTCATTACGCGATTTCCCACACTCAAACGCATTCACGATTTTAAATTTTTCAAACACTTTGAGTTTTCTTATAGACATGACGTTGAACTGAACATTTTTCGTTCTTGACATTAATCAACTATAATAAGGGCCAAATGTGCGCAAAGACAATGTAAATTAGGTAGCTCCCCGAAATTTTAGAAAGCATTTGTTTATATTATCTAAAACTTCGGGGAGCTATCTGCGTGTGCGTACATGCTCAAGTGTCGCTTATAGAGGTAAAGATAACTAGCGGTCGCAGTTGTAGAGGTCCATGTACGAATATCTGAGGCTCTCCGACTCTCTCTCTTATTGAGGTTTCAATTTCTCATATACAGAGGTTTTAGAGGCTAAAAATTACGGTTACTGGCAATTTTTCTCACTTAAAGAGTTTTCTCGCTTACCCAGTTGTAACTTACACAGATTTGACTGTATTTGTTTTCTTTTCCCGACTATATTTCACATATAGTAGGGAAGAGATCATTAACAACAAAGAACGATGTTACATCGTCTACGCTGCCATGATTTCCTGCAAAAATGTTCACTCCTGAAGCACGTTTTGATCATATCCTTTAGATTTACTGGCGTATTAGTTTTTGACCGTTCCAATTTTTTTGGCTACTACATTTTCCAATAAATCTGGAAATCTGTATCTGGAAAAATTGTAGAATCAAATGACTCATCTCTTCCTTCATATTAGCTGGGAATTACGGAAAGGACATCCTAAAAAATCTCTTCAAAGTATGTATCTTTCATTTAATATCTCCCATGAAATGGCTTCTTAAAAAAATTTTAGTAAATATACATTTATTTAGGTCTTTATGTAATCGTTTTGAAATAGCAAATAATAGCAAATATCTTTATGAAATAGTATATAGACATAACAAAAAATAGTAGTATAGACAAAACACGGTCAAACATACTAGACAAAATTAGAATTCAACAGAACACCTTTGAGAAATTTGAGATTAGACGAAATTATTCAACTTTATTTGAATTTAACACTTACTTCGTTCCTTGTAATATAAAGCTGGTATCTGATAAAGTTGAGCTTATCTGATAAAGTTGAGCTCGCTTATCTGATAAAGTTGAGTTTTAATTTAACAAAACCAGCTCCTGCCAAAAAAACTGAGATCGAAGTACATAAACATTTGTCAGCTAATCTGCACCGTTGAGGCGCAACGCTCAACAACTGCTAGCAGTTTCAGCAGGGTACCATGCACAGTCTCGCTGCATCAAGTGAGATCAGCTCTCTCTCATGTTTGTGAATGTCCTTAAAAAGGCAGAAGATAAACCGAAATGCGTAAAATTTTGAGGTAAACATCCGGCCAACTATGGGACCTGCGCCACAAACCCGAAGTTTGGACTGATTTTCTAGAATTTTTCGTGATTTCAACCGGCTACACAAGTGCATTACATCAAATCAATTAAGCCTGCATCCCCAACGAACCATCCCATTACAGCAGAATACCGGGTCACGCATTTGATATTGCCATACCACCTAATTTCACAAATGAAGTTCATCTAGAAGTCCTCCAAGTCTAGAGTCCTAGAAGTCCTAGATATAGGAGTCCTAGATATGGAGCTGGCCAAAGATTGAAAGTGAACGTCACCAGGCTTACTAGCGAAATACGTGATAAGGTTATGACCAAGGTTGCGATGTCTTTTGGAGAGTACCCAAGTACTTTGGCTGCAAGACAAAATGCAAGTACCACCCATCCATGACCCGAACGGAATGCAATACCACAGTGCAGGTAAAGTTTAAGCATTCGCGGACGCTCTCGAAGTGCAATTCAGGGAAAACTTATCCGACAGGTGGTACTATGACTTTGCGAGTGACGTACAGGACTCCGCAGAAACCTCCTGAGAACGCAAATAAACAATAGCCACAGAATACAGCCGACAGACATTCACGAAATGAAAGGACTAGTAGAAGCACCTAATAAACGCAAAGCGCCGGGGCATAACGTAATAACAAACACAATGCTAACAAATGTAGTAAATACAATTTTCCGGCTGTGAAAATATCCCAATTTACGGAAATCACCGACCATTATTGGTTTTTTTGAAAAGAACCCAACATCATCACAAAATCGGATCAATCGTATCAATGAACATTACATAATAGCAATATCATACAGGAAGAACGGTTCGGCTTCAAAGCCAATCAGTCTACGGAGCTCCTGCTCGTAAGGGTGATTGTAAGGACTGGTTATGTTTAATGTAGCCAAGGTCTTTGATAAAGTCTGGCATGTAGGACTACAATTCGAAATGCATAAACTCAACTTACCACTGCAGCTCATCCAAATCATTGGCTATCGAAAGCGACAACCAACGACAACATTAAAACTACGACCCATTGAAGCTGGAATTCCTCAAGGATCGCCCATCTCACCGGCCCAGATGAAAGATAAGGATAAACCCGTACAAGTCACAAGCCATATTTATTACCTGGAAGAGACGACAAACTCCACAGACAATCACAATCGAAAATGAACCAATATAATGGAGAAGATCGGCAAAATACCTTAGACTAAATCATGAGGACAGACTTACCTAGAGACAATACATAAAAAACAAACGAGGAAATTGCAAAGGCTTAATACTCTACACTTCTTAAATCGAAAAAAAAACTTGACCTAAAAACAGGGTACTAATCAATAAACAGAGATTACTCTACGGTAGGTCCGAACTCTACCAGAAGACAAAGACTAAAAAAATAGCGCTCCAGCACTTCCAAAAACGAATTTTAAGAAGAGTCTTAAGAACTCCTTGTTACATAAGAAATACGGACATATAAAACCACGTTAAAGCAGACACAGGAGAAAAGGACAAGGTTCTAAAGCTTTTCGAGACTGGACAACCACGAATACAGTACCTTGTTCTTCCTAAGAAACTTCCAGAATAAAGACAATTACAGAGACCTTAACATCCGCCAAATATGACAACAGAGTTTAAAGTCTGCAGCAGGACCAAACACACCGCGTTATTGTGAGTGAACATATAATACTCACAGATAAGAAAGAAACAACGTGCTTAATCGTACTATCACAATATCTTGCTACACAAATGGCATTAAATCTTGTTGCACAAATGGCCTTCTGAGTACTCGAGATTCTACCCTATCGTTTTATTTACTTATTTATAGAACCAACCAAACACCACACAGACGGTATCACCGAAATATGAACCAAAAGAGAAGAGATATGAAGCACGACCTTTTCCTAAAGCGTCTCATCCCCTTTCGAAAGGTGATGTCTTGTAGCTTGTACGGCCTCTTGTCCTATCAAAAGCGTCTTCATTATGTGTGCACTCTAGGTAAATAAAATAAGACATCAGCTTTGATCTGCCTCGAGATTTGTTACAGATTACCTTTAAACTGTTAAAGCGTAGCCACCAAAGTGTAACCACTCCCAAGCGCTAACAGTCCGTAGGGGCATCGCAAAGAAAAGAATACGCATACCTCATGTATGTCATAAAGCGAGCTTTGGGCGATAGAAAGCTTATAAATCAAACGAAGTTGGTGGCTGAAGTAATCGCGGAGATCGAATGGAAAAACAGAGCCTTTGTTGTTGATGTGGATTTGGAAGAATATCTGGTCATTCCATTTGTTCAAGATCGTCATGTCCCGCCCTTTCGCATTCTTCCTTCTTTCTTGGATAAGTAATTTATCTTTCGGTAGGTCTGATATATCTATCGTCTCTGATTTCTAATTATTTTCATAATCTGTCTACTTTTTTATAATTTGTTTTTGCCTTTCAGATTAAATTGGTCAAAGCAATACATTATCTTTTTCATGCTGAACCTTTTTTAAAACAGTTTGAATATCACTATCGCTAGGCAGAGTTTGGAGTTAAATTAAATAGCAATCTGGCATCAGCATGTCAAAATCGAAAAAGGAAAGACCAGCTCCTTTCAGACCACGAGTGTAAAAATATAACCAGCGTATATTTTATACATATACGCTATATAACCATATATTTTATTATGTGTGTTTTCCAGTTAGTAGTTGAATAAAGTCGGTGTTCCACTAACTCCAATGAACCCAGCGGCTACACTGCAGGAGACCTTCGGATCCAACCTAGCAGGTAGGCAAAGGGCGAGAAGTGAAGCGAAGAGGTAACGAAATTTAAAAAATATGGAAGTACGAAAAGAAGAAGTGCCCTCAGTACCCGGCATACGAGGGGGAGAAATCTCCGGGGACCGGACAACTGGCGTGACGGCACCAAGCACCAGTTGCCCAGAGCTATTGGGCTAGAAATGTACGCTGAGGGATCAGGGCGTGCATTTGGCGATTGACTGCAACAAAACAAGCGCAATGACAGCTACCGTACCCACTGGGAAAACGGGAGCATCAGCCAGAACGCTAAGAAGAAAGGCGCAAAGGAAACTGAAGCGTCAAAACACAATCGGGGAGAAGAGCTTCCCAAGGAACCCTGGCACCAGCCAAAAAGCGGCAGCCAACCAAGGGAAACTTAGGAAATTTGCTGCTGCTGCCAAAGAAGCTATACCACTAACCGCAAAGGAAAAGGGAAAAACCAGACCTAAGCGGATGAGATCGGATGACAGCAACCAAGGCACTGGTAAAAAGGAACGGAGGGTAAGCCCCGAACCCCAAACTCCGGCGAGGAAGTCCTATCAGGACGTCGCAACCGATACACTAACGGTAGCGGTGATAGACTACCGCAATGAGAGTGGTAAGATCCAAGAGGATCAACTCGCGAAGCTGCAAACCGCCCTGAAGAAGGACCTCTTCGAGCACCTACGCAGCAAACCAAAAAAAATCCAACATTCAAAGGAATGAAACCGACAGCAGGCCATCTGACTGTAACCTGTAGCGACGAGCAGTCTCTAGAATATCTAAAGATTGCAGTTGCCAAGGTAAACACCAGCCTGAACGAGGAGTTTAGAGTCGTCCTCATAAAGGAGGTACCGGGGTTATGCACCGTCAAGGTATTTATACCCGAAACGGAGCAGACACCGCAGGAAGCCTTCGAGACTCTTAAACTACAAAATACGGGGTATGAAACGGAAAAGACGCATCTCTTTGCGGAGAAAGAAGTCGCCAACAAAGGCATGCTCCTGGTACTGGGCATGCGAAAAGAAGACGTCAGCACTCTAAGGGACAAAAACGGACGACTAAATTTTGGCTTCACCCAAGTGGCTGCTAAAGCTAAGGCGACCGAGCCCTTGGAGCAAAAGCGGAAAACCAATGCGGGTGACCCAAGCAAATCTGCACCACAGCAGGGCGGCAACACCTAGCAGATGGGAACACTGATATAGCACTGATACAAGAGGCTTACCAACTTAATGGAAAGATACTTGGAATCAGTGCAAAACAATTTAAAATCTTTGCCACAAGCGAGGTAAATAAAATCCGTAGCTGCATTATAAGTCGGACGGAAATTAATTTAATTTTTCTACCGCAGTTCAGCAACATGGACCTTACATCAGCCGTTTTCGACGGAAGAGACAAACAGGTAACGTTGGCTTCGGCATACCTACCGTTTGACGCTCCGATGCCGACCACCGAATTCCGCACCCTATCGGAGCGTACTCGGGGGAAGCGGGCCATCATCATATGCGATGCGAACGCGCAACACGAACTCTGGGCGAGGCACCAAGTGCAACGAAAGAGGTGAGCAGTTAGTCAATTACTTAATAACTACTAACCTCAACTTAGTAGTTGCAAATAAGGGTCACAAACCGACCTTTATAACGAAAAATAGAGCGGAAGCGATTGAAGTCACTCTAATCGCAACAGAGGCATTGGAGGACCTGCACGGCTGGAGAGTATGTGACTCACCTAGCCTGTCGGACCACCAATGGATCACCTTTCAAGTGAGAAGAGGCGAGAAGACGCCATTGGTCTACTGCAATCGTAGGAAAGCGAATTGGAAAGGCTACACCAACGTTACTAAAAGATATATAGGTTCACACCAGGCGAATCCATTGACAAGTCGAAAGGACATCGACAATGAACTGAGATACATCACAAGTATACTGGTCGATAGTTTTAGTGAAATGTATCTAACCACTACCGTCAAACAAAAAAGGTAAGCTGATGGAACAAAGAACTGGAACAGATCAGAAAAAATACTCAAAGATTATTCAGGATAGCTCGCCTCACAAACCGAGATACGGATTGGGAGGACTATAAGCGAAATCTGAAAATATTTAAAACAGCTGTAAGAAGAGAGAAAAGGAAATCCTGGAAACTTTTTTGCAGCAATATTGAGGGAGGAAGCGAAACATCTAGGCTAAGCAGGGCTCTGAAAAGAGAACCACATGTGGACACGATGCTCCAAAAGGAAGACGAATCGTGGACAACAAATAGCATAGAACGTCTCAAACTCCTACTAAACCAACACTTTCCGGGCTCAACGGATGAAGCGACAGAACAAGTAAATAACGAGACTCCTCAACGTCAGAGAAGTCAGACGGAGAGCTACAGCGGCGCTCTTCACAATGAAAAGACTAGTGGGGAAAACCTGGGGAATAACACCTAAAATTTCCCACTAGATTTACACAACAGTAGTGAGGCCAATAAACACTTACGGGTCATTGGTTTGGTGGCAGGCATTACAAAAGAGAGCCATTGCAAGCCCAGCGAATGGCCTGCCTTGGCACGACAGGTGCCATTAGGACTACGCCAACTGCTGCAATAGAGATAATGCTTAATCTCATGCCACTCGACAAACTCATCTTCAGAGAGGCACCACTTGCAAGCATCAGATTAAAATCCACATATGGGTTATCTAACCACACTAAAACGGGGCACGTATGCATTTTAGAAAAAATGGAGAGAATGACCCCGTCAAGTAAAAGGGAGCTGGATAGAATTCAACCAATATTGGACACAACAATTCCATACAAGATCAGCATTCCGACCAGAGAAGCGTGGAAAACGGTGCAAGATTTTACATCTGGAAATGAGATCATGATCTACACCGATGGTTCCAAAACGCATAAGGGAAGCGGCGCCGGAATCTTTTTCCCAGATAACGTTATAAACTCGAGAGCCACACTACAGTTTTCCAGTCGGAAGTGTTTTCAATAAAAGCGGCTATGGAAGCAGCAACAAACAACCTTAATGGAAGTATACAAATACTCTCCGACGGTAAGTCGGCACTGCAGACGCCTGCTTCTAACCGCGTAGTTTCACAACTTGTGCAGGATTTTAGGCAGGCTCTCAAAACAGTAACAACCCGAGTAAATGTAAAACAGACATGGATCCCTGGATGGGTAGAGGGAAACGAAAGATCAAAATGCCACTAGAAAAGACACAATTAAAATGCCACTAGCAACGGTAAAAAGGGAACTAGACGAAATCCTCTGGAAAGAGACAGATACGGCTTGGAATGACAGGAACGACTGCAAAAAAAGCCGAGCTCTTTGGCCTCACCCTAATCAAATGAGAACAAAACAACTCCTAGGGAAAACCCGAAATGGCGTTAGAACATTGGTGGTAGTATTAACGGGGCATAATCTTCTGGGTCAACACGCCAAAGGAATAGGAATCCAAACGGATGACACCTGCCGAGCTTGCGGCGAGGAGGAAGAAAGTACAGAACACTTCCTCCAAGATTGCCCAAGTCTGGCCAACAAACGCCTTCCTTGGCTGAGGTGTACTGGCGTAACAGAATCGGAACACTTGGCGACCACAGAAATGGGTGAACTCTTTGGCTTGTTGGCTCTTTGGACGACAGGATGGACCATCTGTAAACAACAGTACTACACATGGGGAGCTAAGGGCCAATTTCTGGCCTATACTAATTTCCAGCAATTGGACCGCAGTACAATAATAATAATAAAGTCGGTGTTCACATTTAGGTAACCCATAACACATTGGCATCAAAATGCTGGAAATTTTCAAATATTCGAAATATTCTACCTCGGTTTTTTGAAAAGCATGATAGCGACAGAATTTCTTAATGGAAATTCTAGTGCCATCACCACATTTGCTACATTTCATGATAGAATTTGAAGCAATGATTGTTAGAGAGTGTCGAGAGATTGGATCCGATCGAACTTCGAACGAAGGAATTATCTATCAGAAACCCGTAGCGTCAACATACAATTATTCTGGTTGTCCAAATCAGACATCCGTATATCAAGATCAGTCTCGCCATTCTTGAAGCAGAAAATTTAGCCCTTTTGTTCAATGCATTTAAAATGAAACAGACCTCGAAGACACATAGCAAGTTCACGAACAGCAAAACCTTTAGAGTGTCGATATCTCTGGATGGAGGGAATTTATGACCACCCGCGGGTTCAGTTTGGCACTAGAGAAAGCCGAGGTGGTCATTCTCACGAAGAAAAGAATTCCCACGGTAATTCCTTTGCAGATCGGAGATGCGGCTGTTGAGTCTAAAGTTGCAATAAAATATTTGGGACTATTGATCGATTCCAAAATTAGCTTTTCGGAACAGATCAGGGCAACGGCGAAAAAGGCCGCGATAGGCGTCTCAGCTTTGAGTCGACTAATGTGCAACATCGGTGGGCCCACACCGAGCAAACGCCGACTTCTCATGAGTGCTGTACAGTCAGTGCTACTGTACGGCTCTGAGGTCTGGGCCGGAGCTCTCAGTAAGGAGCTGTACCGAAAGCGCTTGGCCCAGGTACAGAGACGAGAAGCTTTGCCGGTTGCGTCTGCATACCGCACTGTCTCTAAGTCGGCGGTGTTGGTGATCGCAGCAGTGATACCCATCGCCCTCACTGCTAGAGAACGACGGAGAATTTATGACCGTAAAGTGGAGGGCTCAAGATATGCTGTCAACCGAGAAGAGAGGCAGCGCACAATACTCGAGTGGCAACAGTCCTGAGAAAGCGACTACAATGGCCGCTGGACTGCCCGCCTTAAAGGGGACGTGGGATCGAGGCTAAATCGAAGGCACGGTGTGACTGATTATTACCTTACCCAGCTTCTTAGCGGGCATGGGTATTTTCAGTCTTATCTGCACAAGATTAGTAAATCACGGTCCCCAGACTGCATTTTCTGCCCAGGGGAAAGGGATGACGCATGTCACACCTTCTTCAACTGTAGAAGGTGGAACAGGATGCGGCAGGACTTGTGGGAGGTGATGGGAGAGCTTTCTCCAGACCATCTGGTCGGAGAAATGCTGAAAAGTTTCGACAAATGGACCTGCGTGGCACATTACTCTCGGGCAATACTTATTGCCAAAAAATATACGATAGATGACCTTGGGCGCGGGGTCTAGGGAGGTCTCCTTTCCAGCAGTCTTCCTCCATTCTGCCCCCTCCCGCTGGAGGGAGATTTCTCTAGACTGACGGCGCCCTAGGGCGAAGTAAAAAGAGGCCTAGCCCGAAGTAATGTGTCAAACGGTTCCAGGCTAGAGTCGCTTGACAGGGGGGGTGTTTAGTGGGTAGTCTGGTAGCATGCGCTGCTAGGAGTCCCACACTCCGGGCGTAAATTGCCTTCATCCCCCAACCCAAAAAAAAAAAAACAAAAAAAAAAGGGTATCGATATCTCTGAAGCGTTTCGCTTAGATATACTAGCATAACGTAACTGCATACAGCGTCATAACTTCGAAGAATTTCCAGATCTAACGGTATCCGACCAAAAGAAGTGGAATTTTATTTGGATTGGCATAATTTCTCTCATTTTTGCATGGAGTGAGTTTAGCCTTCTAAAAACTTTCGCGTAGGAAACAAATATAGTTAAAAATCTACTTGTGCTTTTTCTATCACTTTCTCAGCTTTCTTCTTTCTCCATGAGAGTATTACCGCTGTATGTTACTACGCTGTATTAAATACTTTTGTCTGAGAAATTGAAAGAGATCCCGTCGCCAGTGGATTGTGGTAATGGATTTCACGTTGATAGAGATGAGACAAAGCTTACTCAACCGCATGCAGCAATGAACTAATTCATGCTTGGAACCATTTTCGTAGGTAGTACAGAACTATTTTATAGGGTGAAACGTGGATGGTAATTGTCTTGTGGTTTTCTTGTTGATTGTTGATTTAATGCACTTGCTTTCGCCTGTGTACCGTCGGTTATACCTTTGCCTTTGTGAACTGGTTTTCGAATATGTTAAAACTATTCGCTTTCAAGGGTATCGATTGTTCGGTGACATCTTCCAAGAACATTTTTGAACCGCAACGTTTTAGGGCATTCAATATCTTGAAGCTGGTCAGCACATTGACACCTCGAAACTGGATTATCTTAGGCCTTTCGGCAATTCTCGCGATAGAACTTGCCTTTGCTATTTCATTAAAAGCTGGCAGTGTATAACCCGTTATGTGTTTTCTTACAGATTGATATGGCTTACGGGAGCTTGTGGAGAAGGGTTCAGTCCTTTATTGTTCGCAATTGGTAATAGGTGGCACTTTCGAAGCGCACTTCTTCCTTTTCTCTTTTTCAGTCATCATGTGTCATTGGCCCCATCTTTTTTTGTTTTAAGGTGGTACTGAAGTTATATTAGAAGGGATATTAGAAAAGTAATTTCTGTACAGAAATAGTTACACATATTACTTAAATGTTGAAATTATTATGAAATCTGTCGGTGAATCATGCACTTTACTCATTCAACGTTTATTGAAAATGGGAAAATGCTTAAAATGAGCATTTCTAATTCTCCTTATGCATAAGGATATGTTCATTAATGAAATTAATGAACATTAATGAATTTAATTAATTAATTAAATTAATTTATTACTTAAAAAAAATTAAATCCATAGTCGAGGATACTTCAAAATCATATTGCGAGGCTGAATTGTTCGGAACATGATGTTCGTGTATAGTTAACATTCCCGTTGAATTGATTCTCTTGCGTCGATTGATGATATTTTTTCGTAATCTTATAGATGTAAGGACGAAATATTGTTTATGAGTATTTGAATGATAAAATGCGAATCAAAACACATGTAGTGGAATTATAGAATGCAAATATTGTAATTTTTGTTTCTATATTTCTGTATGTCTGCACCAGAATGGGATATCTTGAAGACTGGGAGTTTATGTGTCTTTAGCGACCAGTTTCTGACCAGCGTACGCTACCAACTATGAAATTTGAAAATCTCATTCCAGATTTGAACATTGATACGCTACTCCTTAGTATATCCAAATGCGCTCCGAAATTGTTTTTTTTTTTTTTGTTTATTTACCATAACAGCTTAACTGTTAGCTTCACTTCAATTTTTGCGGTTGCTTTTATAATCCTAACTTATTTTCTGAATCCCTTATTAGCCGGCTTAACTTGCAAATTTGAAAATTAAATAACACATTTAAATACGTAAAATCAACCGAAATAAGTTGGGCGTATCATATTCGAGTTTCCAACCAAATAATTCCAACTTCTACATCTGTTGGCCACCATTATAAGCTTTGTTATTGTTTACAGCTGTCATATGGTATTTTTAGTATAGTGCGTGGGACGCGTTGTTCGACAGGTGCGTGTTGTGGTTCCGTAAAGCGTTTCGTTTTCTTTCGTGGTATTTCTTCCGGTTTATCAAATGTCACTGCATACACCACTAAGCAATAATGCATCACCACCTCGAGAATCTAATTTTCATGCAGTCGCGCAACCACATATGACACCAGCACAGCAAATCGCTTTAACTGAATGCCTTTGGGCTGCGGGACATCCCGAAGTTCAGATGGCTTGCTACTTAGGGCGCATTTGCACCAGTGCGCCACCGAAATGCTGTCGATACAAGGCTGTGCCGTCAATAATCCAAACAGGCCCCACTTGTGGATTAACTGCGCTCAGCATGCTCTTGGACGGCCAACCCTCACCAGATGAACTTCTAAATTTAGCCAAAGAGCGACAATTTACCCACATCGGGGAAATGTTCAGCGCACAAAACTTCTTTCAACTTGTCGCCGATGTGCTGACACAACACTCGGCTTATTCCGTCCAGTGTCATCTGCATGAAGGCCATCTAAATTGTGCCAAGGTGAAAGACGCATTAAGAAATGGGGCATGCATATTTGTACCGTATCCTTTTCATTATTAACTACATGCAAAAATTTAGTGTCTTAAGCAGTCTGTCACAGCTGTCGGAAGTGTAACGCCGTATCAATTTGTGTTTGGAACGTGATATGGCATCCCT
Organism: Stratiomys singularior; assembly: GCA_954870665.1. Classification (NCBI taxonomy): domain Eukaryota; kingdom Metazoa; phylum Arthropoda; class Insecta; order Diptera; family Stratiomyidae; genus Stratiomys; species Stratiomys singularior. Next base: position 78,049,826 of record OX940877.1, on the reverse strand, counting down.
AACAGTTTGACAGTTGAGCGTCTTATTCGTTTTTTTAGGTTACGGAGATTTCGTTTCGAATTAGGCGTAAATTTTGTTACTCTTGAATTCCTGAAGATACAATGGCTGCAGAAGAAGAACAGGTTATTGCAGATTCTATTTCGATCAAAATTTTAACAATTAAAACTGGAATCGTCAACAGATTCAAATTATCCCCGTCAAGGAGCCACTGGACCTGATCAGACTCAGCTTAGATGAGAAGATATATGTCAAAATGCAGAATGAACGGGAGTTACGCGGGAGACTTCATGTAAGTATTCCGACCCACAGGCAAAATTTTATAACTGTTTGAGGTTTAAGGATTTTTTTCGATCCTATATACAGTAATACTGAACAGAATTAGAATAGAATTTATAGATAGTTACAAGCTTTCGAATCCACCCTTGTGCTTGTCCTGTTTGTCATATATGTTCACAACTCAAAAGATACGGTTCAATGTTTCGAGGCAAGCATCATATTTTACTATTGCGGAAATGTGTCATTGCTTTGAATTTTGATTGATTGGTTATTTCGGGGACTGTACGGTGCAGTCGGAAACAATTAACCTAACCCCTATTTACCGCCTCAAACAGATCGATCCATCTTAACACTTTCCGACCGATAACTGATTAATCGGTTTTTTATTGCCAACGTCTACCGACCCAAATTAGACCATCCCAGAAGACTTTCGAATTTCGAAAAATATAAACATATAAATATAGTAACTAGCCGTCGAAGTGTGAAACCCCAAAGACAATGTAGAGTTTGTGCTGTTCAAAAACAAAATTTAACATGTTTTGTTTGCACATTTTGCAAAAGAGCCGGCACTAGGGAGAATCTGCGGCTGAGCGGCCGGTCGAACGTGCGTATACTGTTGAACCGATACCGATCGGTAAAGGGTTAAGAGGGTCATCCGATGTGACGGTCTGTTTTTTGGGCATTTTCTTTACGACCAGTAATAAGATAGAGCTTTAAGTTTATTATCATTTATTAGCATATATTTCAAGAGTATGAATATAAATTTTTATCTAAAAATATTGAGTAGTCCTTGAGTCGCCGCAAAAGAATGGAGATATGATGAAGGAATGTTTATACACACAAATTCGAAAAAACGCGTTAAAGTGTGAAAATCTCAACTTACCCTCAATCGGCGATTCCTGGTTCATAGAGTACTTCTTTCTCTTCCTTTTAGAACTCTTTCAAAACAGATTGTTCAGGTCTTGGGGTCAATCCTGGCTTGTTTTACGACATCACTTACGCGCCGCTCAGAACGCGAGATTCGCTTTTCATTACGTTTCTCAAAATAAGTATGGGCTTCGCAACCAACGGAGCATCCCATAATCGGCATTACTTTCAAAACCTTCATTAAAGATAATGGATGATAAGTAGGTAGCAATTTCAACGACCTTGGGGCCAGAATAAAGATTCTTAGCAGCAAAAGTCCAACGAATTCAAAAATTTGTGAACACTTTTGGAAAACATTCACAAATAATTTCCAAGCGTGTTTTTCATTTCAACTAGACCGTCACCGCCCGAAGTTACAGTCGGAGACCCCCTCTTTTAATTAAACCCAATGCCACGGTCGACACGTTCTGTTGCAAACTATAGTTCGGTCCTATAGCTCTTCTCAGGGGATATTGAATTCGTGGGCAATCACCCTGATGGAGTTGAACCGGTTGAAATAGTTAAAACATGACCTTTTACCCTTAACTCAAGGGATTCCATCACAGCATCGAATGCTTCGAAGCAGTGGCGGCTTGTGAGAAATATTACTGCGAGCTGTGCATATAATTTCTGAAGTTCATCCGATTTAAAATTGTATAACAATGTAATGAACATGAACATAAACACGAATAAACAAAAAATAAATATTGATTTAAACATAAAATTTACTTACAATTAACGAAGCAGAAATAGATGATCAAAAGATGAAGTAAGGTGAAATAGTGAAAAGTGGCTTACGATTAAACTTCACTTCACACATTTTATACAAACTACTAGGCAATTATAGTCAAAACTAAAGTAATATACACCGTGTATCCAGTTAAAAATAAGCTTGTTAGGTAATCAAAATTGTTCGTGAATAAATTCAAGATGGCGATTCTTAGCAGTGGCGAATTTATCGATAATCCTTTCATTGAAGTCCCCAATCTCAGCAATCAAATTTTTTTCTATAGAAATCATAGGCAACGCAGTCAAACGTTCTTTCTTTCTCAAAAAAGTTTTTATGCGCTTCAAGGTTGAAATACTACTTTCTGCTTCAGCGGTGCTCATAGGTGTTGTTACCAGGATTTCCAGCAATTTTATTTGTTTCCCTTAGTGGTTCATTTAAATTATTTTTCAAGATGAATTTGAGCAACACATGGGCACTTGAAATTTCTCGGCAATCACTTCTTGAATATGTGATTGATAATTCTGTTCTTAAGCGTTCTCGCTCCAATGTAGGATAAGCGGCACATGTAGAATTAAGCTCTGAGCCAGGGAAATTCAATTGATATTCTCGGAAGCGATTCGAGTCAAAAAGAGAAGCAGCAAAAAGGTGTCCACCGAATGCGAATCTCTCTTTGATAGCGTTTAGAATTACATCACAAACTTCTAACGCAACAAGGCGATGTGTCGCTTTTTACCCTTTTAACGTCGCTTTTACGCTTTCTACTTTTACAAATGATATTTTCTATATCATTTGCGTGGGACGCTTCGTTTATGATATTATCAATTTGATCGCGGATATTTTGAATATTTTCCTCAAAAGAAACAATATTTGCTTTCAATTGAACCGAGTCAGCTTCTCACCTCTGCATTTGGTTAAAAAGTATATCTGCATGAGGCATTACATAGTGGAAAAAGGAAAGCCAGAAAAAAAATATGTTATATTTCAACATGCGGCGAACACCTGAAGCTGCACTGCAAACTGTGCCCTCAGTGAATTCATCTTCTATGGTTTCCATACATTCTATTAAGCTTTCCCTATACTCGTATACGACATTAACTGTTCTCACATTGAAATTCCATTGCGTTGATGCACCGTGGGGAATTTTCTTTTTCACAATTCGATCAAGTACAACAATTCTCTGTTAAAAAGATCTGTTAAAGGAGCTGTTAAAAAATCCCGGTATTTCTTGTAAATTACCAAAAAACACTCGCACCTGTGCATTCGAAAATGCTGCATTTTTGACGACTAAATTCAATTGATGCGCATAGCAATGTATGAAATGTGCAAAATTATATTTCTTTTTTATTAATGCTTGCACTTCAGCCCTTTTTCCATTCATATTTCAGTTGAGTTATCCAATATTGGGCTCAATACAGCCAGTAATTCACTGCTTATAGTTTCCGCGTCTTGTTGTGGAGGATTTAAGTAACTCATCATGTCCTCGGAGGGCTAGTTCAAAAGCTCCACAAATTTTTACGCAGTTGATTATTATTGAAAGAACATATCGCCAATATGCAGAATCTAATTGCGCCATTTGATTATAAAGGCGAGCCCGAGAGTTCTCATGCCTTTAATTTTCTCGGAAAGGTGTATTAAGTCAGTGACTCCTGTTTGCGTCCATAGCTTGTCACCACCAAACAGCAAACATGGAAAGCAGTATAATGCATTTTCCCTATTGCACCCACATATCCAATTGTTTCTTGCATAAGTGTGTCTTTTAAATTGCCGTTTATACTGTTTCCCTCTGCTGCTTCCTGTTGCTTCAATGGACAAATCAGGCAGAGGCCTACCGTTGTCTTTGATGTCGACCTTCTCCTCTAGACTGTAGACACCGAAACATTTCACGTTGATCAAATTATAAACAACATCCACTTTATTTCTAAACATCCAAACCAAATAAAGCCACAGAACACTTTTTCACTATGTAAAAAAAGTTGAAAAGTGCAACTGAAGTCCAAAAATACATAATTATGGGCAACCATTATTTTTTAGAAACATAAAGCGCATTTCAAACATTCATTTAGACACAACTAATAAACTTAACGATTAGAATTTAATCCTCTCGGAAACAACTAATATATAATACAAATGATAGCAATAATAATAAATTAATTAGAAAGCAGAAAAGTATCCACACAGTTCCAATCACAAATAAGTAAACTAGAAAATAACATTACAAAGTTAACTTTAAGCTTACGTCTATTTTTTAAAATTTAACTTGACTAAATCTGAAAATATCCTTATTCTATCTGTTACACTTAAATAATACTTCTAGATACCATATTCTGTCTGTTATACCTAAAGCTTGATTATGGAGGATATTATAACTTCTCATCGGTAGCCTGTCTAGATCAAACATGTTATACAGGGTCTGTAATTTAAGTAATGAGAATTAATCCAGAAAACAAAATTTATTGCGGATATCGCTACATTTCCCCAGTATTCTTCAAAGTATGCTCCTTGAGCATCTACACACTTTCGGAGGCGTGCCATCCATGCTTCTTACGCTCTTTGGAAGTCCGAAACATCCTTCAGAGCACGCGTGCAAGCCGCTTTAATAGCATCCAGAGTCCCGTGTTGGTGTACTTTGAGAGCGGTTTTCACTTTGGGAAAGAGAAAAAAGTTTGCTGGGACAGTGCCGGGACTGTAGGGAGGCTGGGGAACCACTGTGATGCCATTTTTCGTTAGATACTCGGTAACCACGAAGCAAGGGTGACTTGACGCATTGGCATGGTGCAGTTTCCAATTGGCGGCAATTTCTGGTCGCACTCGGTTCACTCGTCTCTTCAATCTTTTCAACACTTCAACGTAGAAAAGGCCGTTGACAGACTGTCCTTCAGGCACAAATTCCGAGTGGACCACACACCCTTCTTGTCAAAAAAAAAACAATCAACATTCCTTTGATCCTGGACTTGGACATGCGAGCTTTTTTTTTGTCGAGGTGATTGCGGAGTGTGCCATTCGGAGCTCTGCCGCTTTGTTTAGGAGTCGTATTCGAAGAACCAACTTTCGTCCCCGGTAATGACGTTGTCGAAAAACTAACGGTCCTCTTCAACGCGTTAGAAAAGAGCTTTCGAAATGGCTTCACGGATTTGCTTTTGCTCCTCCGTCGAAACTTTCGGGACAAGCTTGGCGCAAATCTTCCTCATCCCAAGATCCTCGCTGATAATTTTGTATGCCACCATTTCATCAATTCCAAGGTGATCCACAATCATGCAAACACTTAAGCGCCGGTCAGAGTTCAGTAGAACGCGCACACGTTGTTTGTTCCCTCCAGTTCTTGGGGTCGACGGGTTACCTGCGCGCAGTTCATCCTCCACACTTTCCCGGCCTTCTTGAAACATTTTGTACCACCTTAAACTTGAGCTTGTGATAAGCTCTCACTGCCGTAAGCATGTCGAATCATATCCAGCGTCGATGCGCCTGATTTTCCAAGGCGAACACAAAATTTAATTGCGTAACGCTGTTCCGTACTTCGCTGCATTTTGAACTTGCACACACTTTTTTGAAGACGTCAATGTTGCGAACGATCATCACTCAACGTACCAGCAGGCGACTACCGCTTGTATCGTGTTGAAGGTTAAACCCCCCACTACTCGCGCCGGCCAGCCCAATCGCGTTTTGATGCAAAATCGCGTCAGGACAAAAATATTCTCATTACTTAAAATACACACCCTGTAACATGGGAACACTTTCTTGATTCTGACATATCAATTTATGTTTAAACACAGGAAGAATTTTGGAATTGGGTGAAACGGCTTCAAGACATATTTACAAAGACTCATAGAACTATAAACTTCTTAGTCTTGAATGAACCCAAATGTACGAAACCAGTTTTCGCATTTCTTACGAGCAGTCGTAACATTTCTGTTCTACCAATATATCTGTTCCATTCTAGTTCCACCAGAGTGTAGAAAATCTGACAACGTGTCAAGGCTTATCTATTTCGATTAATTTATCTGAAATAAAAGAATCGCCCAAATTACATGAACATTTTTCAGTATGCTTTTGATATGCTTGTTAGAGTGCAAGCATCTAGATTGAGTAATGTTGAACAGGATTTATGCAAAACTGGTTCTGAACTTCTGAACCAAAAATGTGATAATCTTTCCAATCAAGTTTTCGATCTTTACTGGCCGGAGGTACCTTCGTTCGAAACAATTTTTTTTCAATGCTTGATGTTGGAAATCACTTTCTTCATTGTTTATAACGTCAGCAAATAATCAACACTATCCAAACGTAGCTATCCAAACTGTCCTTGGTAAAATATAAAACTCCGACCCATATATTCTACATTTAAATTTATTTCCGTTCTCTGATATCCACGATTTCAAGGATTCAGGGATACAGGGATAATAATATGAAACAATTCATTATTGCTACTCCCATATTTTTATAGTCCTATAAGTCTTTTCGTAGTGTATGGAAATCATATTCCAAACTTGAAATCTTGGTAGTAAAATTTTAATTATTTAACATTGCTTTTTTATCTTGCGTTCGAGGATATCCTCGAAACAATGCTAGACCACCAAATTCAAGGCAGTTTAACACAAAACCTTTAGTTTGACTCCTCCTCACAGCCAATTTGAATTCGTGCTGCACTTTGCAGTTAACAACCGAATGTCCGAATTTTCAGAAGCGGAAACACCGTTTAGGCTTTTTTTTATAAAAGCAGCCTCCTCATTAAATCCGATTATCCGTATCCATCATTTATTGCGAATTTACACATGAGATGAAATAACTATATTATTGCCTTTGTCTGCTTCTATATAGACAACAGGTTTCTCGTTTAGCTGTTTGATCAAAACATCATGTCTTGATTTTGGTACGCTTATTATCCTCTGGATCATATTTCCAAGTTGATGTCTAATATTCTGCTTGGATTCATTCGTCTCAAATTTTATTGCTGCTTCTACGTCTATGATGACATTCTCAACCGCTCCGAGTTTGCTTGTTGTGGCAAAGTTGAGCCCCATGTTGAGAAGTTTTAATTGTTCTGCCGTGAATATTTCTTTTGATTTATTGATAACAAAATTAGGTATTATTTCTACACTTGTTGAGGACTCCTGGTTCTGTTGTGTATTTGTTAGGTTATTTAATTTATGTGTAAGGATGTTCCGTTTTCGTCTTTTCACACTTTCCCAGGATCTGTCCACTTTTCCAAGATTTCACACATATCTCCCTTCTTGTGGTCTGAAGATATTAACGTTTTTCTGAAGATATTAAGGTGCTATTAAGTTTAATCTTGTGACTTTTTGGAGTGACTTTAAATTTCAGGCATAACTTCAGAAATCTTATGTCCTCGCTGATTGTTCCATGTTGTCTAAGTTTTAAGAATCTATTATAGTCCGATTGAAGCTTGGTTGCTTAAATAAGTTTTTTTAACATATACCGATATTTCGTTATAAGTTAATTAGGGGATAATTAAGTTTAATTAGGATAGGCATGTATATATAGGGTTGATTTTCCAAGTTAAGAATCAGTTAGCACTGAGGAAGGAAGCAACTGTCTTCCGAAATATTGGTATATGTTAAAAAAAACTTATTAAATAAATTCTATGGTTTAAAGGAACATTGCGTATTTTTCAATACATTAATACGTTGCATGTCTTATACATATGATACATCAATTCGCCAAAAAATAAGTATTTCCTTTTTAGTTAATCTAGATTTTATCTCTACAACTACTATTGTACTGTCCTTATAAAGTGATTCAATCATTGGACTGGCTGTATCTTAATCTCTTAAGTATGGGGTACATAGAGTTAGTGCGAATTACCACTTTGACTCTCTTTTGTCTTTGAGTATTGTAATATTCGGAGGTTCTAAGGGTATCTGGAATTGTCTTTATTCCGTTTCTTAGGAACACCAAGGTACTGTTTTATATTGTGCCGAAAAGCTTTAGAGCCTTGGCCTGTACGTATTTTTTACTGTCTCAATTTTAACGTTTTGTATTAGTGCCTGTACCAGTCCTTTGATTTCGTGTATGGTTGTCAACTATATTGTGTGATCATTGTTTATTTGTGTTCTTGAGGCCCTGTCTGCTGGGTCCAGTACGTCATCAGAAAGGGCGTAATCCTCCTCGTAAGATGATTTTTCCCGGAATTGCATTGCGAGAGAGTCCGCGAATGCTTTCGCCTTTACGGTTTTAATTTCTTATTCTTGTTTTCTAACTGGATGCTAAGTGCCGCATCAACATGCCTCTGCTCGGCTCGAGAATTTGTCCCATCAAGTCATTGGATAATGTATTGATTTTTTCCAATGCTGAATCCAACTTCGTGGTTATCTGAGTGAGCTGATCCACCAGAGTCGTGATTATCAGATTGTGTGCGGCTTTTTACCGCCGTCCATCGTTATCTTTCCTCCAAATTCGTTATTAGTTATTATACACTGCATTACTATGAAAATTCGTTTAAGTATGAAATCTTCTTTTAGCTACAATTTAATGATATTGTCCATGCTCTTAAATTTGTGTAGCGGCGCTGCCAGGTTTTATGTGGATCACACCAAGCCAAGTTGGCACACTTGCTGTGGATCACTACAGAAATATCAACAGAAAGGTCTTATTTTCCTGTGCATTCAAAATATAGTTCTCAGAATGTTCTATTTAAAGCTGTTACAATTAGTCAGTAACTTTTTTAGAATTTCTACACCCAAAAAATTCCACAGGCAATATTATCGTGTAGGTTAACCTTATTTCATTCATATTTATTTTTGAAATATTAATTTTAAATCGTTTTTGATCGGAATGTAACAGAACTTATTTCATTCTTCAAATAAGAGACACCTCCACTCAAGATGTCTCGGCTATCCAAAACTATATCAAATTATATTATGTACAGGATCAACCTTTTAAATCCCCAAACGTGTCTTCACCATAAAGCACAGCATAGCCCACTGGTCCTTGAAACGACACACAAAAATTATTTTACATTTAACTTTTATTGTCTTTATCTGAATGGTAATATTTGGGCAATGTTTCAATTTAAATGTTTCATTTTTTCAGGCTTTCGATCAGCATTTGAACATGGTTCTTGGAGACGCTGAAGAAACAGTGACCACTGTAGAAATCGATGAAGAAACGTATGAAGAAGTTTACAAAACAACTAAACGGACAATACCTATGTTATTTGTGCGCGGCGATGGTGTAATTTTGGTATCGCCACCTATGAGAGTGGGCTAAGATTGATGCAATCCTTCAATGAACTAATAATAAGTCTTAAAATATAAAATTCATAAAATGTTTTGTGTGTTTTAATTACATTAAATTTTACCCTTTATTATATTAACATAAATTGTGTTGAATGAATGATTAAATGTTAGCAAAGTTTCTACTATTAAGGCAGTATTGAATACTAAAATTATATAGTAATCCTTAACCTAGGAGAATAGATACGATCCTGACTTCAACCATGGACCCTGCTTAAAATTAGGTCATAAGGCACATTGGGCTATAATTAACGGTTATTTAATTGATGCAAATGATGAGGTACGACTATATCTTATTAGCATTATACTAGTGTATCATCTGTTTAAATACTTTCAGTTCTATGTTCTTGCTCGGCATGGAAAGGCAAAAAACATAGCTATATGGCCATTAAAAGCTTTAAGCGCAAGCAACTCCAATTTAGTCGAGTTTGCCCAGCCAAAAGGATATCCCGATACTGACTTCCTTCTACCCGATGGTGGCATAGGAGGAGATCTTGGACTTAAAGAACGTTCTATTATAATTGATGGAATAAGAAAAGAGGACATAGTTATCGTTTAGCAGTTTATGAATCTTTCGTCATAAATGAGAGTCATGAAAATTTTGTCGATATCTAACATTTTTGTTTGTGCGCTTCGAAAGAATAACTAAATTGTTCTCCGATTTTATGTACTTTTATTGAAATTTATTTATATGTTTTATTTATAAATTCTACGCTCGTGTTTAGCATTGAAAGAGAATATATTTTTTTAAAGTTTCAAATTCAGTGTATTTTGGAAAAGGAATACTTCTAGATTTTATTTGTTCAGTTAATATGGATATTTATAGTACTCGACTTGCATGCCACTGTAAACATAATACAATCAAGCTTTCACTCAACACTTTCAACACATAAACATAGGCTGATTGCTTATCTGTGAGGACTGCAAATTAACGTTTAAAGGGTCACTTCGCCTGCTCCTAACTCATGTTTTGCTTATTAACAATTAAATGCAATAGATTCCGTCGTACACATCAACAGCTACAGTGGTTCGATTAAATCCGAGAACGTTACGCTATCCTTTTATAAGTATAAAATAAAATTCAGATTTAATTTAAAAGTGGTTCGTATTTCAATCACGTGAGAGGAGTACTTTTTTATGTTTTGAAAGTTCGATCCATCAACAACGAAACTTGCATGCTGGATGTAACGTTCCATTCCCTTTTTTCACTTTCTGATATATTATTTGAAGAATTATTTTATCTTCATGGAATTGACAAGTAGCCAATACTTTGGTGAGTAGGAAGCAAAAATGAACAAAAAAACGGAAACAGCAGATGCTTTGCGTCCGTACTCGCATTTGAAATTTCAGAATTGTCTCCAGTGTACGAGGGTAGGTCAATAAGTCCTTAGAATTTTAAACAGATGGCGCGACTAGCACAATAAGCGGTCCGTTTTATGCAACGACACTACCGAATAGGTATGCTGTGAAGTTTCAGAGGGATTGGTTGAGTTGTGTGTTTCTCGTGTATTGAAAAAAAATTCTTTTTTATTACAAAAATGGAAAAACTTGAGTTAAATCTGTTATTAAACATTTTCATATAAAAGGCTTAACAGCAAAAGAAATAAAAATGAGTTGGATTTAGTTCACGGCACATCTGCTACTTTACTTGCAACTATTTATAACTGGTCAAATGAATTTAAACGTGGTCGTATATCAACAAAGGATGAACCACGCTAAGGACGCCCTGTAGAGATGACTACTCCAGAAATGATTAATAATATCCACGATATGGTGTTTAGTGACCGAAGATTAAAGTTGACAGATATTTGTGGTTACAGGGATTTCAAAAGGTAGCGTCATTTCTATTTTACATGAAAAATTAGGTATAAAAAAGTTTGGCAATCTGGGAGTTTGGCATTCAATCACAGTCGACAATAAACGCAATAGGGTGGTTGCCTCTAAAGCTCTGTTGTCGCTCGTGCAACGTAATCCGGGTGTTTTTTCGTCGATTTGTGACTATAGGTGAACCATGGCTACACCACTACACTCCCGAGACTAAAGAACAGTCAAAGCAGTGAATTGTTAAAGGCGAACCATGTCCAAAGAAGGCGAAAACCGTAAAATCAGCTGCTAAGGTTATGGCTACCTTTTTTTGGGATGTATGCGAGATTATTTTCGTTGACTATTTGGAAAAAAACAATAACAGGGGAGTATTATGCATCTTTATTGGACCAGCTAAAAGAAAAAATTAGAGTAAAACGACCTCATTTAAATAGAAGAAAATTTTCATCAGGACAATGTTCATGTTCACAATCAATGGCTGAAATTGAATTGAAGTTCGAATTGGTCGACCACCTACCGTATTCGCCAGATTTAGCTCCCAGTGACTTTTTCCTATTCCAAAACCTGAAAAATGGCTTGCTGGACGTCTTTCTTTTTCAAATGCTTACTTTAGGGACCTTCCAAAAAAAATTTTTCTGATGGGTTGAAAAAATTAGAGAAACGTCTAACCAAGTGTATTGAGCTCCAAGGAGATTATGTTTAAAAATTAAAAAAATTGTTTTAATGCTTTTTTCTAAGAACTTATTGACCCAACCTCATATCAGCAGTTGCCAAAATAGTTAAAACGATATTTTCTAGTGGGAAGGTTATCAGTTTTGTCTTGTTGTTCATTCTGTTCGTAAATATCGTAACTATTCGAATTATTACGTTGGGTTCCTGTTGGATTTTAATAAGATCGGTTTTCTTGTCACAGGCAAGATTGCTTTTTAACTGTAGGCGATAATTGGAATTTTTCATATTTATATAAACTCAAGAATATCGTCCTATTCTGTGTAGCTACGGGCGTTTTCTTCGTAAGTATTTTTCAATATAGTTTATAGTTTATTTCAGTTGAATAGTTTGAGTGATGTTTTCTCATAGTTTATTGGGGATCTAGTAAAGATTAACTGTTTTTCTAGTTAGGTTTAGAGCATCCAAGATCATGTTTGAGGCTTCACAGTTTTGTAATAAGGTTTTTGGAGAATTTGAAGGAATCTAGACTTATAAATGCAGAAGTGTTACTCTATTTTATTAAGAACTCCTTTACAACTTTAATCCGAGATTTGCATTTGTTCAGTCTGAAACTTTGCGTGAATCGTTGCATACTGAATTGAAATTTGTTGCAAATCAGTGAAATTATATTTTATTTTTTTGAAAGTTAACGATTGTTTCTGATAAATTTCTTGCATTTGGAATGAATATAATTAGTCATCAGTATATTGAAGTAAGGATTTGTTCTCATAAGTAATGTTGTGCAGTTGTTACATATATATATATATATATAAAATAACGGTTTGTTAGTACACCCCTAGCAGTTATTTTTATTGTCCTGTTTCCATGCGTGTGTATTTTAAGCTTACCCGAAGGTGTTTATGCATCAAATATAACATATTGGATATATTTTTTCAACAATATACTATACTATAATAACTTCTTGTGATTTAATTATGAGTAATGCAAAATATAGCTATGGCGGAGATCTCATACGTATAATACAAGAAAGCTACATTGTAGGTATTAAGCGGGCATTGCTTACTTAAGGCTTTAATGTTGAAATACGTTAGACTCTGAATTTAGCTTTTGATATATTTTTTGTTTGTTTTGGAGATCTCGCAAAATATTGTTCATTAATTAGTTGTTTTTATTGTTTCGTAAAATAGCTTTTTAATTCAGTGGTTCACCGATTTGTTTAGTTATATGCACTTGCCGTTTTGGTGAGGAATTACTTCCTTAGCAATTTTTTCTTTACTTATCATTTCTCTAAGAAGTTTATAATGTAAGTGTTGAGCCTTGCCTTTTTCTTCTATAAATATTCTCAAATGGATATTGAGGTGGGAAATAGGTTTGCTGATGCCAACTTAGCAAGATGTCCTCTCTTTTTTGGGTGTAAAATTCCTCAAAGATAGTGTTATCTAGTCAACATTTACTATAGTTTTGTACATGGTAATGAATTTATATGTTTAGAGAGCTTATTTAAATTTGAAAGATTTAGGTATTGTGCTTCGTGTTTAAGATTTTCATATTCGTATCTTTCATAATTATCTATTCGATCAGAGAAATCGATTTGTCCTTTGTTTGTGTGTGAAAAACTAAAGGCATACAAGGTATTGCCTCGATTCATAGTTAAACTACTCTGTTTGAATTGGCGCATATTTTGTTTGTGTCCATTATTTTATTCTATTTGCATCTAATATGTTTTTGTTCTCTTGATGTGATACCCTGTTTTATTGCACTTAAAAGGATTAACTTTAATTGAAAAATGTAGGGGGTGATGCATATAATCCAGAAAGCAATCCTTTGAGCTGATTTTTCCTTTATTTTCAAAAAACCATCCATTTATGGGTGCTCGGAATCCTTTGGCGTAGTGGGACAAATAACATGGTTCACGTCAATGATAGTTATCGTGACCAAATTGATATAATCAATAATTATATTGATTTGGAATATAATAATTCCAAATATTCCTTAGAGAATTGAACAATCGATTAGGAATATTTCAAATTACAGGTAACATCATTTACAAAAGCGGTTTTTGAGTTTCCCAAGGTGTTCCTGTAATTTTACAGAAAAACCGGCTAAGCATCTCGCTGAACCATCAGTGAATATAGCCTGAATTCGTTTGATCCATTTTTTATTAAATTATATGAAGCCATTTGCACAGTCTGCTTTATGATGCCTTCGGATTTAAGGTGCACATTCTTCCGCGGGAATGGAACAAGGATGTCAAGAGAAGCGACTCCTTCGCCCTCTATGCATCCAGCCGATCAAATATGCCTTTCTTTTTTATTGGGATAGCCCGAACGTAATTGATCACGTGGTTCTGTGTGTACGTCGCTCAGAATCATTTTGATAAGACCATTTGGACGTAGCTGTCTCATTTTTTCGGCAACATCATTGCGCTTTTCTATTCATTTTCTGTATTCAAAGGAAGTATGTTAAGCATTATCCTTATTTTTGCAAAGCAGTATATGATCATGATTTACCAATTTTGTGCAGGTAAGAATGAAAATCACGTCCACCGGATACATGAAGTCGAAGTGCTTAACGTGAGTACCTGCCACCATTAGGCCTTACCTCACGGTCTCAAAAACAGGGTGGATATAATGCGTCAACCAACGCCCCTCATTAAAAATGAGGTCCCAGTAATCAAAATTTAGGAATCCCATGCTACACTGGTTGGTACTCAAAACTACTTTCCAGCCACATGGCAAACCACAAACCACCACGTTTCAGCCAGGATAGGCTCCTCACCGTGTAGGGGGATGACAGTAACCTGCCATGGGCCTCCCCCTAACCCGTGGTACAGATCAAACCTCTGCTCAGGTTTTCGCAGAACATAGACTTTTTCCACTACCAATTTACGTTCCTATATCGAAGGGTTGGTGACCCCGTAATCCCCAGACAGCAATACATTCACAACAGTAGGACTAAACAAAACATAAAACAGGATAACACAGAGCCTGGGACACATAACGAAGACAACATTTAGGGACTAGCAGACAGTAACAGAGCCTGCATTTCCTTGCGTAACAGAGTGCTGCAATCGTAATCGGAAGGCTTCTCGCCCGAACCCGTTGATCCTTGGAAACGCCTCCTCATCCTGCAATGCATCCCCAACATCTTCTGGGGTTCTCAAAGTAGTAATACCCCGCGCAAAACGAAGGCCAGCATATGCGTGACATTCGAACAAAACATGTTGCCAATTCTCACTCCAAGCACCACATAACGGACATTCACGTTGATTACTAATACCACGACTACCCAACCATTCATTCATACTACCATGCCCAGTTAGTAAGTATCCTAACTCCAAACAAAAATCAAACTTTCGCATCTTCATTGCAGTCATCACATCAGGTAGGAACTGATACGTAGTACGACCCTCCGCGCATTCACTCCACCTGAATTGCCATTGAGCAATCAATCCCTCTTCCATCATTTGACGAATGGCGGTCTGACTTAGTCTATTAGGATCCATACCACGTAGCCATTGATGTTCACCCATAGGGAAACCCTTCCGCAATCTGTAAATCAGTCCTCGGCGGATGATTTCCAGATCCAGTGGTGGGACCCCCATGAGGACCTGCATAGCACTAGTGGAGACTGTGCGACACACCCGCAGGGATGCAATAACTTCTCACTTCTTGAGAGCGCTATGAAGTCCACCGGATACAGAAGAACTTAATATCGCCGTGATATCGACTAGTCCATAGTCTTAAGTGTTCAACCTCACAAGGATTTTCGCCACTCGCCAAGAGTACGTCATCATCACCAGTGACTGCTTCGTTGTCATCCCTGTGCCTGTAACGATCTCTTCCAAAGAAAGATGGGACTCAGAGTCTGCCGGATTTTCTCAGATCTTCTTGTGAACTGGCACCAGCAGCTCTTTCGCACTATATTTCTGTTTCATATAGAAACTTTGACAATACGACACTTATCAGGAGTTGTTTTTTTATACTTGGTCCGTTTTCATCGACAGATAGTCGACAAATCGCCTTATCAGTTATTGCGCTGCTGTGCTCCAATAAATTCAGTTTATGGCCTATCAACACACCTAAATACCTAACAGATTGTTTTGCGAACAGTTTTTAGTCTAAGAATCTCCTTCTTTGTCAGGATGACCTCTTCTGTTTAAGCTAGCGTTCATGAGGCTCCCTAACTGCCGAATTAGTGCGTTTAGCCTCAACGGCGTTTGGGCGAATAGGCGCCCAACGACTAGTGTAGCAACCAAATCTAATAATTTATCAGCCGCCACTCCTTTGACTCGTCGCGGAATACATTCCACAGCTTTAAAAGTAGATCGGTGGAAAAAGGATGGAACCCGAGATAAGTTTTCATGTAGCTAGCATCTTCCGTCAGCATTACAATCAATCGACAGGTTAGTAATTCCAGCGTACCCGCTTAAGATAAAATTGTAGCTAGAATGTTAGCATTCCATGATTTCCGAATTATCCGCTTTTTAGAGGCGTTTCATGCGTTCCTGGCGTTCAGCGTACCCGGAGGACCACATGCCACGCAAACTTCGCAAATGAGTCGATTCTAAAACGCCCTGTTCTAACTCGGTGCTGAAACCATTTCCCAGTGCCACTGGAAAATGGTCCCTAGAGGCATGAATAAGATCAGTGAGTCTTCCTTTCCGAATTTACGTTAAATATATGTGGCTTCTTTTGTCTTTCAGGATGGTTGCTTACTCTTTATCTGTACTATGTTATTATTTTATTCATTAAAAGTTAGTGTACTCTATTTTATTTTGCTTTTGTCAATTATAAAAACACAAAAATCGTATTTTAAGGATAACAAATGTTAGATTTCAAGAGAAATTCCAACATTTTTCGTTAATTAAATTGCCACAATTTTCCAGTTAATTTAATTTCCGCTTTTTGTTAGTCCTTAGAATTTCTCATATCTCATTATAATGTTAAAATTTCAAGGCGATCGGGGCAAAAGCAATGGATCAATGATCATTCGAATCTTCGTTTCTCCAGACCGATATTCTATACCTACCGGCTGTTATTGTTAGATTGTAGGATGGTCTTCATAGGTATGCATAAAGGCCTTGAAAAAATCTTGTTTATATTCGTGTCGCATACGTAGTGCCGAGCGGTTGTCTCATGTTCTCGTTTATGCGGTTCTTGTTAATGTTCGCGCATTTCATGCTGATTGATATTTTATGATATGATATTTTTAATTAGATTCACTGCCAAAGCAGAAAAGATTGGAAAAGCAGTAACGAAATGTTATAGCAACCAAAAAATAATACCTCAAAACAAACTTAAGAGTAACTAAGTGAAAACCAACTGTGGGTCGTCGAAAAAAATAGACTAAGAACATCGTTTGCCCGTAGAAGACGATCTTTTAAAACATTATAGAATCATATATGTAGACAAGTATAAAAAATGCTGTACAAATTCTCAATGTAAGTTCTATACTTTATGGACCTGGTATCGACCTCCATGTGAGAGCTGCAAAGCATTACTCAGTATTATTTTTTTTATTTTTTGATGTGAAATACTTTGAAATAATATTTTGGAACTCGTGTCTTTTTAAGTCGCTATACACTATAACGCAAAATCAAATGCACCCACTCGTATGATGTTTTAGAAACTATTTTCACACATGTATCAGCAGGCAACGCTATCGAGTTTTCCTTCTCTTATAACTGATTATAACTACATATTTATTTGATTTAAAAGTTCAATATGCATATCAACCTAACGTAATTGAAGTGCTAAATTTTGATATAAAACACAAAATGTCAAGAGAGCTTTTATTATTGTTCCTTTAAATACATAAATGTATGTATAATTATTCGTTTAACAGTTGTATATAATATAATAATGTACTTAATCACAGCAAACACTTATTATAGTCAAGCATATTCGGGCATAGTACAATGAATTATTACCTATAAAAATCCTTTACAACTTATCTATCTGATCTTAAACACGATCGCAGATATCTTTAACAATTTTGCGTCGCAATTTTTATTGCTTGTCAGCGACAACATGCCAATCAATTCTATTTTTCATCTTAATTCGATCCTACAATGAAGATATGTTAATTTAATCAACTACTGATAACATGAAGAGTATTTGAAACTGTTTCTTACTTTCATTTCGTAGAATAATTATGCTATTTTGTAAAATTACGAAGCAAAAGCAGTCAAAATAAATAGTGCGAGCATAAAGTGAAGCTAGTTAACTTTATTCATTGCATACTCTCATAGTCGTTTATAGATCAGTGTGAGTGTGGTATGGGGAAAAGAGTCTTTCGGAAAGTTTCCAAGGTTTGTAAGTAGTGGTGTTTGATTATTGTAAAATTCAAATCTACAGCAGATTGATATTTATGATTTCCGGCAAGAATGGACTTGCAAATCATAAATATAATAAAATAAGATGACTATGCTATTATTTGCCTACACTTGCTGATTTTCTTATGATTGAACTACATTAATTCTTTAAAATTTCGCTAAAAAATTGAAATAAGTTACATTTTGATTTTGTTATTTGTGTAATACAGATATTTTCATACAAACTTCTTTATTCTGACTATTGAATGCGAAGCTTGTTACTGATTCAGTTCTGCCTTTTAGGTGGTATAAAAACTCAGCCAGTCTTAATGTTTATAAGGACATAGCCAAAAGCAATGTTATTAAAAAGATACTCAAACGCTAAAGCATGTTTTTGTGTTATTTGAATAGACTTACTACTCGAACAGGATTCAGCTGGAAGGTTGGGAGACTATTAAATAATAAAGACATAGAATAAAAGTGAAATATTGTTGGAGATGGAGAAATGCACTGAGTGCCTTACTCTCAAGTGACGTCTTCTAGTATATTTTGTTCCATACTCAACATTATAGAATCTATAGGAACTGAAGTGAATTTTCATAGGAATTGAAGTGAAACTTAAACTGTAATTTGACTGTCGTTTTGACAGTCAAACTTTGACTTCTACGAAGCATTGGAAAATCTCTTATTGTCTCAACTGGAATGTCTAAGAACAAAAAAGAATGATAGGAAACGAAGAAATCATTCTCAGACTTGCATAGTTTATAAGCCTAATAAGCTAAGGCTTAACAAATTTCGCATAAAATGTTGACTACACAAAGCCTATCTTGGTAATTGTTGAAGGTTTTGAAGGTAGTTTAGTGGTAATAATCATTATATTAATATAATCTTCAAATACCTAATGGATGTGTTGATTCTTAAGTGACAATTTTGATCAACGGTTGGATAATCTAGTCATAATTTAACTTTAGAGTAACACACAAAATCTGTTCCCTTAACTAGCCTTCACTTGATCAAGGGACTAGAGCATTGTGAAACATAACAGTATCCTGGACTGGATGAGCCTAAACAAATCTATTCATGTTATTTTGCTGAAGCTTGAGCACTTAACTAGTGAATTTAATTCATTATGCCATCCATTATCGTTTTAAATTCTCGCAACTACATCTCGTAGAAAATTAAAAGATCAGAACGTGGCGTCATTTAACTGAAAGAAGGTATCCAATTAAAACTGCTGAACGTAAATCTAACAGGATAAAAGATAAGAATAACTGAGTTCCAAGAATAAACGAATAATACAATTTTGATTGGCTACGATAGCAATGGTAAAACCGATAATCAAGCTCTTTCATAAAGATCGTATTTAATTCGACGTTTCATTTACAACCTATCAGATATCAATTGTGATTGCTCAAAATATATCGATTTCACTAGCCTATCATGAAATTGGGTCTTTGGGGCATAACTGAAGAAAGCCTGCTGCGTTAATTAAACCAGAAAAATAATCTGTGTTCAATAACTTAGAAAACCAGGAAAAACGAAATTAAAGACTTGACTTCAAGCAAAAGCAACTTATCAAGATCCGCACCAACACCCGCAGCTTTGGCATCGCTTGCTAGTTCAATAAAAATTACAAGTGTGACATATGTACAATTCAAATAAGCACATCGAGATGATTCCTTCAATGACACAAAACTCAATCAAAGAAGCAATCAATAAAATATTAGTTGGGGCGGCCCATATCATATAACGATATTATGGGGTATCATTATATTCTAAGTAAAACAAATTGCTTATTACTTGCAAAGATTCCCGTTTCGTACAAACGTGTCCTATGGTTGAACATAAAAATCTCCTTATTACGCGAAGAATTGATATTACATTCCAAGAATTTCTGGAAAGTAGCTCGACATCATTACCCACGAAATAGGATATTGATGATGGATTCAAATACTTTATTTTAATCAAATTTATATAAAGAGATAGTTTCATAGATTTCGAAACAATTTTTTCATACTTTGGTTGAGCTATTGCCGCAATCAAGTAAGAAGGCAAATGAAGTGATTAGCGTCTCAATGAAAATATCTGTTCGCATGATGTAGATTACAGCAATTAGAAAAGTGTAAAAAAATGTCTCGCTAAACGCATGTTAACTAACAATATTTTGACAAATAGCGATGAAATATTTGACTAGTTGCAAGTTGAATTGAATGTAACATATTTAGTGCTTAATCAACATATTGAGTGAGAACAACACCTCTATGAAATTAGCAGACGTGTTCAGTGGTAGTAACAATTTATAATTCTGATTCCAATCAGAGAAACTCAGACACAATGGGAATAAAACCATTTTGCAAAAATCTGTTATGATCCATGATTATGACTGTGGAACATGTGATGTTTTAGCATTAAACATTAAAGACTTTTAATACAGTTTGCTTTTTTGGTATATGCAACTGAGTTTCCAGATACGCGTTTACCCGCGATGAACTCCCATTTGACGGCAAGAGAAATGTAATGGAAAACAAACTCAAGAAAAAATTTAATGAACGTTAATGAGATTTTAGTGAAAACGTTTGAGTTTTACACCAATTTCAACTAAATCGTAAAAGAAATAAATTTCATTACATTTCGAAGTCAAAATTATTCACATATAAGAAACAATTCTGAGCGAAAAAGGTGAATCGTGAATCCAGAATAAAATTAAGTGTATATTCTTTTCGTGGGGTCAAATTGATTTTCTTTTGTCGAATAAATTCTTATAATCTGCTATTACATTAATGCCGAACTACCTGTGTTTGTAGTGATGGTGCATCTATTCAAGGAAGAAGATTTAACGCTTGATTCCGGTGTTCCATTCCCTGTCAGATGAAAATGATATTCGTATTACTTTGATAATTTTTTCGCAAATATTTGTCGTAGGTTGGCATTCGTGTTTATTGGCTTTTGTTGCTTAATGAACTTTTCACAATAACCGTAAGTATCAAATAACCAAATAAAATCATATTCTAGGAAAAATTATCTAAAAAAGCTTTGCTCTTTCCAAAAGCAACCACCTCGTTAATTAAAGGGATATACTCTGATTAGGTATCATGTCGGTTTATTTAAACATTGATACGTTTGTATGTTTTTTGGCTTTTGACGCTGTCAAAATAAAGAATAAGATGCAGCAGAATATATCATCTCCGAAATAAAGCCCTAACTGAAGAAAGCCACCAATAAACTTAGCGCCGTTAATAGTATGTCACGAGCTCTGCAAATAGGACAAGATAATCGATATTATCTAGAATGGCGGTAGACTCCATATATTCAGCTGAATGTTGATGGCATGAAAATGTATTCCAACTGTCCAATACATTCGACAATTAAATTCAATTTAGTATTGTTGCTCATGCCGATCTGAATTATTAACTTGGAATTTCCATGTATTGTATACGAAAAGTAAAGAGAGTTAAATCTGAAAATTACGATTTTCTTCTTTTTAATCAAGAACGATTCAAATAAAGTTAAATAGTTATTCGACTGGTGCGGAATCAATTGGTTTATCCTACGCAAATTTAAACTATTTCCTGAAATTTTTTATTATGAGTCATGATTATGGGCACAATAAAACAAAATGAACTTTGAAGTGAATGGAAGTGTTACAAGTAAATGCAGTTGATTTTAAATTCATTTTATATTTCAATGTATGTGTTTGTAGTATCAATTAAATTAATTCGATCGCATAATCTTGCACATTTTTTTTTTGTTTTTAAATATATCACAACCAAAGGTAATTGCAGATAACTAGTGGGATTTTTGATGCTTTTATCTAGAAAATTCTTTATATCCCGTTTTCTGAATCTCCTTTTCTTCTCACTGTTACTTACAATTTTAAGTGTCGATACTTATAAATCTTTTTGTTTTTTCAATTTGCAATCTAATTTCGAACAATCGCTCATAATTACTAATGTAGATCTAACTCTAATAACTACTTTTCAATATATATGTGTGTATATATTTACATATATACATATATATGTGCACTTCTGGTTATGTACTCATATATATGTATAGATGTATGTATATTTATACTTCAATTCTTTGATTAATAGTATGCAATTTATCGATAGGATTTGTAAGTCTAGTTATTATCGAATAGTAAAGGATCATTATTATTTCGTAAAAGTAAAATCGCCCAAGACTGATAGATAAGCTTTCCGGGCTTTCCTATAGATTTGATTACAAAGTTCAGTTTTTATTACAGATTGCCTTGAGTAACTCGAAAAATGCGAGAAGTTTTGAAAGAAATTTAACAAAATTTTAATTGACAATTACCTTAATTTCCTAATAATAAGGAAGTACTCAAGCCAATCAAGTTAAATACATTGATAGTCTTCAGAGATTTTGACTAATTTTGTGTATGTGTCTATGGCTATATTTAATGAGTGATTTTGAAATCATTATAATACAAACGACTTATTTTTGAAAAAAATTCGACATAAATGATACTGTCTATGGTTTCAACAATTTTCTTAAAAAAAACGCGTAATAAATTCTCACGATGATACATTTTGGTGGTCTATAAAACGTTACAAGCATATACTATCAACAAATGTTACTATGTCTGTTGAAGAGGCCAGCTAACATTCGACGCGTATAATAATTGCAAACCAGGTCAGATACTAGATAATAATTTGACAATAATGATCCTTATTAAAAGATACCAAAGTAGGTCTATATAAAGTCCTTTGTATAATCAAAATCGATACCACATTACGCAAAATATAGATCAATTTTCTCAGTCCAATAAGATGCCTTTATAGATCTAATTTTTTAAATCATTTGTGTTTTTGAATTTCGAATGTGTAATCGTCAGTTTTTTTTTCTTTATATAAATTTCTTATGTTTCTATTTGTTACATTTTTTCAACACTACAAACAGTTCAATTCTCCAGTTTGCATTTTTTGCATTTATTTTTAAAATAACGTTTGAAACAAGAATAAATGGAGATCGATCAAATAACATTCACAACATACTTTTCAGTATTTCTAGAATAAATTTCACATCAAGTTTTAATACTTTGCTTAACATGTTTCGATATCCTGCGACGAAAATCAGATGGTTTTTGTCCAAATTGATAACTGTTACAAATTTTAAAAGCTGCAATTTCAGCTATTTATCTCTTATTGCTTAAGAATGATTGATTTAAATGAAAATGGGTTTAAATTTGAATGGTGAACTAAAACAAAAAAAGTAGTTATTGCAAGGTATGTAAATAAGTATTGAACAACTAAATACACTGTAGAGGTGAAAATTGAATTGCTGTTTAGTAATAGTTTCAAGAGAATTTCGAATTCCTGTACTGACTAAATATTGTTGATAACAACATTAAGATTTGCATTTATTTATATTAAATAGTTTAAATTGTAAGTTATTTATTTTTGATTTGTTTCTTTTTCTTCGTTTCACAACTTGAACAAGAAGTTGATTAGAAATAATCGGGTAAGAAATTAAATTAAAATGACTAGGCTAAATCGGAACACGATAGTGTAGCTCCAATCAGAGCCACTGGAAAATTTTTAACATGAGTTTGCCATTGTGATGATAACTGAAAGAATTTCACACCAGTCCATTCGGTGCCATCAATATAAACTGTAAATGAAAATAAAAAAACAATCAAATTTTATTAGTAGATTAATCGATTCGCAAAATCAACTAGATTTACGAACTGACTTTACAACATTGTTTATTCGACAGATAACGCGGTTTCAATGAGCGCCACAAACGCCTAATATGATTAAAAATCCTATAGGAATTAAAGTGAAAATATATTTAAAATTTTTTAATTACCACCTTTAAGCCCAAAGACCAAAATAATGCAACAGATTACCCTTGTAACCACAATAATATATAACAGTATTCACCAGAATCACGCCACAGTGAATTTTTCTATAATTAAATTAAAGGAAAATCTTTTTACGAAACGTAAGCGTCGAATCAATTGTATTAAGTTAGGTAGTCAAATATCGTATTGGGTGTGCGCAAAAGTTTTTTCGATTTTTCCATATGAATTTTCTTTGAACTTCAAATCAAAAATCCCTCGGGAGCAGGGAGCATTTTGGAAATGTTATTAACTCAAACATAAAAAGAAACCAACTTTTCATTTGCATTTTAGTTTTCAATCGAAACTGGGAGTGTGAATATGGGAGTTTATCAAGTGTATTTTAGGATATTAGTCGAATTTATGGAAAAAAAAAACAATCTACGCAAACAAGTATGCCAACACTGGATTTAACGTTTTCGAAATGAAAGACAATAACTTGAACAGCGCCGGGTAATTTCCAAAATATGTGAGCACCAGCATTCACTTCATAACCAGGCTTGCATCTACGGAAAGATCTTATTGTCTGTTTAGTGGGATTCATGAAGACTCATTTATTGGGAAACAATGGAACAAAATCAAATGTTAAATGCGGACTTAGCGGCTTCAACAAGCAATATTAATACCCAAATGGGATTTGGGAAAAGGATCGAATGAGCGTCCATTCGTCGGAGAGTCATCTTTCACCACGACAATTCTAAGACGCACACAGCTGCTGTTAAACCTCTTAAACGTTTACCCCGCGCACCGTATTCTCTCGACCTTACTTCAACGGATTGTGGCCTGTTTCGGACCCTGGGGAACCACGTGCAGAAAAAGGAGTTCGAACAGAAGAAGATCTTCATATAGGACTAGTAAACTTAAGGGTTGCAGAAATTTTCGTTGCCAAACTGCCATGATTTCTGAAGTCAACAGAATCCACAAGAACAAAATTAATCTAAACGGTAAATCAATATTTCTTTGCACATACAGTGCTGTGCAAAAGTCTTCCTACAGCACTGAAATAAAAGAAAGTTTTTAAATTTCAAAAAATGGAACAAAGATAGTTCAAATTCTCCTTATATATTTACAAGCTACATATATACTAAAAGTAATTAAATAAACAAAAAACAATATTTCAGCATTTATAATAGAATACAACAAAAAGTTCATTATAAGTACTCAAAATTGCTGTGCAAATGTCTTCGTACAATAAGAAAATGAAAAAAGTAGTTCTTTCAATCTTAAAATCTAGTACTTAGTAGGGTATCCTTTTGCATTTATAACAGCACTTAATCTTCGGGGCATTGACTGAACTAATTTTTTTGTAAATTCTCCCGTTATTTTTCCCCACTTGGTCATCAATGCTTTTTTCAAATCCGATTTGTTGGATATGGCATATTTTCGTACATTTTTTTCAAGTTCGGCCCATAAATGCTCAATCGGATTGAGATCCGGTGATTGAGCAGGTGTCTCCAACAAATGGGGAACAGTTAATGCGAGCCATTGCCGCACAATATATGCCGTATGTTTCGGATCTCGATCTTGTTGAAAGTAGTAGTTCCCTTGAAAACCCATTTCAGTGGCACTTTGTGTCAAATTGTCTTTCAAAATTGACAAATAACAGTACTGATCCATTCTTTCATCAATAAATACAAGTCGCGCCACTCCGGATGCCGACATACATCCCCACACCATGACATTACCGCCGCCATACTTCACAGTTGCTTTCAGATTTTTTGCCTCCATTTCTTCTCCACTTTTTCTCCACACTAATTTTCGCTCATCTGATTGGAAAATATTAAATTTAGATTCGTCTGAGAAAATTACAGTTTCCCAGAACGAATTTTCAGAACTCAAATATTTTTTCGCAAATTCAACACGTTTGGCTCGATTCACTGCACTAATGTATGGCTTCTTCCTAGGAACCCGCGCGTTATAGCCCGCGCGGTACAAAGCTCGGCGAACTGTTGATGGATCAGCGTGCTTTCCAAAATCGCGTTGAAGTGTATTTGCAATTTCTGATGATGTTACAAAAGGATTTGTCTTTACCTGACGAACTACACTAGCTTCCTCTCTCACCGTTAACTTTTTAGGTCGACCACTTCTCACTTTATTTTGAATTCTACCTTCTTCTGTGTAACGCTTAATTATATACTGAACTGTGGAACGACTTCTTTTTACAGTTTTTCCGATTTCACTAATAGATTTGCCGTCTTTATACAAATTAATAATAATTTCCCTTACACAGACACTGGTTTCTTTACGTTTTCCGTTTGTATCCATTTTGCGAAGTAACTTTGCAGGTAGCGAAAACTAAACTAAATTGCATGAAGGATTTTGTAGACAAATAACGGATTGATAACAGATTTTTTACGATTAAACATGTTTTGATAGGACTAGATTCCATTATTATGGAAAGCATAGGCAGTGACGAAGATTTTTGCACAGCAATTTTGAGTACTTATAATGAACTTTTTGTTGTATTTTATTATAAATGCTGAAATATTTGTTTATTTAATTTTTGAAATGAAAATTTATTTGAAATTTTTGTTTATTTAATTACTTTTAGTATATATGTAGCTTGTAAATATATAAGGAGAATTTGAACTATCTTTGTTCCATTTTTTTAAATTTAAAAACTTTCTTTTATTTCAGTGCTGTACGAAGACTTTTGCACAGCACTGTATATAAACCCTGACATAATAAAAACGCTATAAGGTTGATGTTTTTGGATTTTACGAATTAAAATTGTTGAAATTTCTAAAAATTCGTTTTGAAATGTAAATCATGAAGTGTAAGAAATGCATTTCACATTTGTGAGTATTCTTATATCTTTCAAATAGATGCATTTTTTTACGATAGCTCAATTTCAGAGTAATCAAAACTCATTTTTATTGACTATTTGAATTGCGTTTATGGTGTCATCCAAATGTATGTTTCTAGAATGTTTTCATTACCAGTAAGTATTTTGAAGTGGGTTTATACGCTATGGAAAATCCCGGTCAATTCTAGCGGCTAGTATCACATTCTCAACTAGAAAGTCGTTCGGTTTCCGCTATAGGTGACAAGCAAAAGTATTTGAGTTATGAAAAGCGGTTAGAGGCAAAGGGATTAATTTGCGAAAGCAAAAGATTCTCACTTGCTTTGTAGTTAATTGGATTCCTAAATCTTTCCGTGCATTGTATTATAAAGTTGGATATTAAAGGATGGAAAAGTGTAAAGATTTCGCGTCCTTAACAGTGTTACTAAAAAAGATAAAAATTGATCTTTTTTTTCGTTAAATCACCTCATCGGAAAAGGTTTCTCATCGAACAGTGTTGCTGACATAAATAAGATCGCGATTAAACAAGCTTTACGAATCGCCAGCAAACGAAAAAATTTTCATAATACAGAAAACTTGTGGGAACAGATTTTCGTTCGTTCGAAATTTGTATGAGGATCTAGTCACTGAAGAATTTTTTATATCGCGGATCACACTCAGGATAAGTTCTTAACTTATAAGTTCTAAGTGAAAATGGATAAATTGATCTACCAAAAACTACTAGAATTGATAAAGTTCACCAAAGGCAATTTGGAAAATAGGAGAAATTCAAGCTGAGAGCAACAATCATAACACTTAAAAATAACCAGACGACATCCATCTAGCTGGTAGTGCCAATCGATGCGTCCCAGCCTGTGAGTTGGCACCTGACGAGAAGCGGCAGGGACGCGTGTTCGAAACCAACTTGAGCTCTTTCCACCTTTCTTTGTAAATATTAAATTCACTTTCGAGGCATTCGACAAATGTGATAAGAATTTCCGCACCCATGAGTCTTCGCTGAGTCATCTCGCAAGGGTATAAATCACTTATAAGTTCTAAGTGAAAATGGATAAATTGATCTAGCAAAAACTTCTAGAAGTAAACATAATTGTTTTGCTCAAATTACCTAGAGCTTCCTAGTTATAAATTAATATTTTATTTTAATCGTTTCTAATTAACCAAAAAACATTCATTGTGTTTTGTGATTAATAATAAACGTGGTTATTTATAGAACTTTTATCAGAAATTAACTTCAACATTTGGAAGATGAGGATTAATGAAGGTAGATAATTTTTTGGTCTAAACAGCATCATCATTCTTTTAACAAAATCAGTACTTCATGCAATTCATAACGCTCACTTGAAAAAAGTCATCACGTAAGTTTAAATCCGGACTCTGCTAAATTTTTCCGATAAGAAAACAATCGTATTTACAACACACCCAAATCATAAGTAACGTTTTAATATGTATTTCGTGCTCACAATCGCCAATCAAGGTAAACAGTGGGTGTGTGCGACATACGTTCGTGAACTAAAAAAGTGATCATGTTTGATCTCCTATCGCCTATGTCATGGAGAGAATCTCAGAATCACCCTGAATGCTGTCATTTTTGCTGCTACTAGACTACATGCTACAATTCAAAAACAAAACGACTTGGCATATCCAACATTGCAATCAATTCTCGCGAACACTCGCTGTGCATCGCGTCCAGAACATTGATTCATTAGATAAATACGCAATAAATACGTTTCACTACCTGTCGCCCATTCTGTTCATATGAAGAAATGCTACGGATATTTGAAAAATGTGTTGGATAAAATAAAGTACGTAACACACAGTTGGATGGACTGTGGAGATCTGAAAGTTTTAAGTATGCTACTCGATCAAAAGGGGAGCTCTACGAAATGAAAAAATGAATGAATGAATTGCTTTCTCTGAAATGAATCAATTTGTGAAGGCACTGAACAAAGAAGTAGAAGGTTTTAAGTGTCTAAACCAAACTAAGTATCTAGAGCAAACAAGAAAAATGATGAAACATACAGATTTTGAGGAAATATAGAGAAGTATAGAATTCAATTAATAGAGATTAGTGACAGATTTTCTAGAAAGAATAAAAGCCCAAATTATGAGGAAATTGTGAGGCCAATGATTGAAAGCGCGGTCGGCGCCTAGCGAAGAAATTTTTACAAAATATGCAGACGGCAAAGTTTCAACAAAAATAAAGAAATATCGAAAAAATTTTACATTATTTTGTCGTTTAAAAAGAGAAAGAAGATTTCTCAGAGAGTAAACTGTAAATTAGCCAAAAATCTTAGTATTCCTCATTTTTGGATCAGGGGCTGTAGTTTATTTTTAAGTTTTAAAAAACACATAATTGCAAAATCATTTAAAAAATTATATTTTAACTTGATAAATGCAGTATAGTATTTTTGTTCAGAATTATTCTTACCTCTTAATGGCACAGGATGAGATTGCTTCGGAGAGCAGATTAGTCTTGCAACTCCTTCAACGCATTGCTCTTTCTCTTGTTCCTTATCTTTTTCCTTCTTCTTTCCAAGTCGCATTACTATGAAAATATAATATTAGTCATAAGAGCGTTAACGACTAAATCATTTTACTTTTCTGTTTCTTTTCTTTTGTGGCGAAACACACTGTTAATGCATTTGGTATCTCAACGAATTGTAAATTGTGCGGTAAACGCCACACATGCAAATTCCTGAAGGTGCTTTTAATACTATTTTTTCCTTGATCACTACCTTTTGTCAATAGCTTTTCTTTGGTATCACCGATACGTGCAACTGGCCAATAATCAATTTGTAATTCAACGGACTCTTGGCCTTGTTGCTGTTGTGGTGGTTGTTGCTGTTGCGTCATCGGAGTCGAAGGAAGAGGTGGTGTTGTTCGGCCGCTTGTCGGTGGTGAACTGGAAAGAACGTTTCCGGCGGGGCCGGTTTGCTGTAGCGACAGTCCTGTAGAATTTTCCTCGAGATCCAGCGATAGTTGTGGCCCATCGGGAAAGCCGATTCTTACATCCTACAGAATATCAATAATGTAGAGCGCAAAATAGGAAATTTTTAATCACAAAATAATACTTACACTAACAAAAGGAACAAAAATTTGACACGAATCTTCATCCTTGTAATTAACCATTGCTTCAGCGATTGGAATTTGTGTGCAAGGACCAGCCGTGTGAAGATATCGTTGTATTCGATTTGTCAGTTCTAGCATGTCAGATTTCGCTAGAGTGCTTTCCGCAGCGGCAGTTCGATCGCACAATTGCTGCCACGTCTCTGTACCAAACATAGCGCAGTATGACTGATCAACGCTACTTAAATATTTTGATATTGAACTCGTTCCAATTGGTACAATATAGAAGCGCAAATGATGAACCCAATCTGGAGGCCTTACACCCAACAGGTCAACGTAATGTCTCAAAACCGACCCTTGTAACCAGTCCCCTCCTAATAGTAACACCTTTATGGTAGTCGGCGGCTTTGCAGTAGAGTTACAACTAAATTAAAAATAAAATAGTATGGGATCATTAATTAAATACGATCAAACATAATATAGTAACTGTATGCGCGTAACTCTAATAAACTATTATATTTTACTTTAAATATACCAATTAACTATATTAACGGAACTCACTATTTTTGGATTTTATTCATGAGGGCTTGGAGCACTGCTTTCACTTCGGCCGTGTTTTGTGGTTGGAATGCTGGCCGAAACGACGTACTCAATATATTATTAATCCGTGGTAAGACATTGCTACTATACGCTTCTGGTGGGCTTATTATTGTCACGACATCGGGTAGTATTTGCTCTTCCATAGAGAACACCCTTGACAATTGATCCAATAGCGATTTTCGTGGTTCAACATTTGTAGGGGATAAACAGGTCTCTAATACTGATTTCGGTTCCGATGACAACGATAATGATTGCTTCTTTTTGCTGTTAGGTGTGTTGCTAGACGTTCGAAAAAGACGACTCCGTTTCTCTGTAGAAGCGACAGTTGTCGTTGTATTGCTTACATCCTTTTCGCGTGGTGGACTGCCTGTATTTTGTGGATCTGAATTTTGTGCTTCGGGGTCTGTATTGCCAGCATTTCCCTCATTTCCAGAGCTGTCATTTCGCCATTCCGGTCCACTTCGATCTATAAAATTTCAAATGTTAGGTCTTCATTAATAAACAGTTCCATTTATTCTACATAATTTTGTGGGTTTAAGATAAAATGGAAAAATTGTGTACTTTGTAGCGCATGCTTTTTAGACGGGTATTATAATGTGAGTAAAATTTCCAATTAACTTCTTTAACGCGTAAGTATTGAAAAATACCGTTGAATTATACAAACGTGACTGATATAATTAGTACTCATATTTTATATGGAATCATAACAATTTGTATCTAAGGAGATAACATCTAAGTTGACCATTTCACATGCAGTTTTTTGTTCGGATATTGCTTTACAAATAATACAGCCCACATAAATAATAGTCAAAATATGTACTGCATCTAGAATTGAATTCGAGATCCATGCAGTAAAATTTTTTGTTAAAAAAATTAAACATTAAAATCTTCAGACAATATGTTCCTTTTTCACCACTTAAAACCCCTATCCAATTTCCAAATGCATACATAATTCCTTCCCCTTTAATTAACTGAACAGTGAAGACTTTTTAGGACATTATGATTAAAGATATATTAATCTATTTCATTTTGACTATACTTATTAAATTATAACTATATTCAAACAATTCTGAAAACTGCATATTTCCCTTAGTAGCTGTTAACGAAATTGAGTTTTTGGAGTTTGTACAGTCTAGCTGTCTCATAGGTGGAGGACACGTTAGTTCAAAGTATATGTTAAGGCGTTTAGGAAAAATGATCACTAATGACTATTCTAGCTATACACAGCTATTAACATAAATATATGAAATCTGCTTTGAATATTTTCGAAATCAGTTTTGGGTAGACGGGCATTAATATCTTTTTAAGGTTAAGAAGCTATACAGATAGCAGCCCTACTTTTGGAAACACCATGCATGGCGACAAACGAAACATTTTATTTGAGATCAGAGAGCTCCTTTACTAAATTATTTTTAGTTTAAAATTGTTCATTTGCAGTCCAAGGCCATTTTGAAAAGAGTGTCGCTCATGCGTTTTTCATGTTTACATACACTAGAACATCTTTACATGTTAACCTATATTTACAATTATCTGGAATATTCGCCTGGGCGGGTTTTTAAATTATTTAAGTAAATTAACTTCCCTTCCTGAGCATAATGGTATGTTCCATAGTACACTTAAATAAATTCTCTTCCTGAGCCCACTATTTCTGGTTGCTGAGTGGGTTGATATGTTGAATAATATACTTAAATGAATAACAAAACACTTGAACACTGGCGATACGAAGGATAAAATGATACTTTTTGATTATACTTCGTCATTTGTGATTGACATTTTTCGTTAAAAACTGCGTTGTGATTAATGAGACTTTAATTATATTTTTTTTTATTAAATTTGGCAAAATGAGAACAAATTGAAGTCCTGCCTTTGTGTCAGTAACAATGTCTGCGTATCAAATTCTTGCGAATATGTCTCACAAAAGAGAAACGCTCTCAAGGGGTTAGAAAGCTAGCAGATATATACATTCAATATAAAAAGTTGCAACAAGCCAAAGCGCATCGATATTCCGAAATCAAGGGAATTTTTTAAGTGAACGTTGCGTATCCTATATTTGTATGGGAGATATTAATTTACGTTTTAATGCTTTTCAGTTGCATTCTCCCGAGGCATTCGCAGTGTAACAGTTTTGTCCTACTCGAGCTGAATAACTTCATGATGAGAAAAAATCTCACAATCAGTGAAAATATGTTTCACTTGGCTACATCCAAAAAACAACATATCCTTACATAAATTCAACATTAGATAAATAGCTTCGCCTTTATGAAATATGTCTTAAGTAAATAGAAATTACTACACTTTTACAATGAATTTAGATCGTGCAAAAAATTCTACAATTATTTTTCTTTAAAACAATAGTTAAGCATCGCAAAAGAATTAAACTGCACGGAACATGCAAAAGTAATCCGAAATTATCAACAAAGGAATGATACAAATATTAAAGTTATTTATAATCATTATTTCAAAATGAGCTGCAAATATTGATCTGAAATTCATTATGCTGATGCGCCAAGTTAGTCAATTGATCAAAGACTACGGGTTCCCTACGGTTCCCTTAAAAGCCAAATAAAATGTAATACGCCTATTTAGCTCATATTATTTTTCTTTACGTCAAATAAATTGCAACTATAAATATTATATATAAACAAAATACATAAAATAAACGATTTCATTATCTATTTTCTCGTTTAACAACTGAAAACAAAATTAGCCGGAAGCGAAAATGCGCATTGTTCTCCTCTGCCGAAGTGATCATGCCAAACTTCAATATAGGCTATCACTTAAAATTAAACTTGTTCTTTCATTTACCCGGATCAAATGAAACGGTCCTGGTGCGTTGACAGTAATATCGCTGTGCTAGGAAAGCAGTCTTTTTGCCGATTTCTTCAAAAAGGATAAGGAAAAGCATACAACAAATAATATAGTACCTAAATAATATTTCACAAACGTGTAAGTATATATAATATGCTCACATTAAACAACATCTAAAGGATTTCCATAGTGACAAGGACTCATTAATAAAATTGAGGTAGATATTCCAAGTGTTAATGTTTCTATAATTTTTTTTTCAACCACAAAGTAGCATTTAGAAATCAACAGTCACAAAACTGAAGAAGGAAGTGAGCAGTATGGATTATTGAGGAAAGAATGAAAAAGAGAGAAGACAAAAGGCTCGCAAATAATAACAGACCTGGTGTAGTGGCGATTATGTTTTTCTTATCAGTTGTTTCACCCTTATCAGAAGCCCGGCGTCTTTCCTTTCCTGAAAAAGAAATCGTCAAGCCATGCACAAAACTCTCACAAATCATCAATTAAGAACAAGAAACATATTTGTACAATCGTAATCGAAAAGCGCTCGCTTCAGAGTATTTAATAATAAAAAACCGCATTACAACTTTTACTACTGTTACTAAAAATTACAAATTCAATGTAACAATAAGTATTTCGGCTGAAGCCTTAAATCAAACTTAATTTTTACGTTAATTTTTTTTAAGGTCCACCAATATGAAAATAAGTGGTACTTTTGGGAAAATTAACTGTGCATGCGATCACCTTTCAAGTAAAGAAATATTTACTATAAAGTTTAGCCTTTTTTGCATTTAGAGTGATTTCTTTTTCATCTTAATTTTATTAAGATGTTATAAACTGTAAACTTATGGGCATTATCGGCATTACATTCATGTACCCTAATTTATGATTATGTTATTATAATGAATAAATGCAATTGAACACACAATATTGTTAATGTTATGTGTGCAGAGTCGACATTTTTTATAATGCCATATGTATTGGTCTGTTGTTTCTAGTTTTGTTATTTAAATATTTAAATGATTACGCACCCGTGATGTTATCGTGCAACATGCTTCTGGAATTTGAGAAAAAAGGTCGCAATGAGGGTTTCGGGGTTGATCCCACAGACAAACTGTCTAAATCTGGACCAGAATCATCTCCTTCGCCACATGATAGAGATTCTAGCTCTTGAAACAATGCATCTAAATCACGCTCACCGCGTAATGCACCAGATCCACGACTAACACCACCATCAAGCTCCTCCGAAACTTTGAAACGTTTCAACAATGCAACAATTTTCTGTTTAAAATTGCGTTGCTGCAATAAAAACTGAATGTGAGAAATCCAGTTTGGTAAATTAATTCCAATTAGATGATTAATAAACGTTTAAATTTAAATGTATTTATTCATAATTATATTCATGCATAATTATATTCACGAAAGGATTGAACTCACCCTGCTGATTTTGGCACGTGAACCTTTCTCTTTGATTTCAAATTCACTATCACTGTCTGCAGGATTTGCACCGACATCTTCGACTTCTCCGTCGTTTACGGACCTTTCTAGTTTCCTGTATTTTCTCATCTCATGTTTCGATGCGTAGCTACGTTTCGCGTCATAACTTGTAAGACCGACGTCTGTTCCATCGTCGTTATCTTCACCGGAACTGAACTCACCTTCTTCATATTCGTCAGAATATTCAGTCACACGATCTACAATAGAAAACAGAATACATTTTATTATCAGCTTTATACAGCAACAGTCAAATAATATTCAGATACCCTAACACAATTAGACAATGCTACGTTTCGGATGCCCATGAATAACAAAGTGACTTTGTTTTTATAAAAAATTGCAAACACATTTTAAGTTTTCAAATTTGTGGAAAATGTTTGTTAGAGACACACTTTAAATTCTTATTATTTTAAATTTTGTATAAACAAATTACATACACTCTGCTCAATTGGAATATCTCATTCGATCAAAAATTAAATCAATTACTCTCCTATAGGAGCATCTAGGCCGAGGAAATTGAAAACGATATTGTAATAATAAATTATTGATTGCCTCTTATCATTATCATAATAAATAATCACACCTTGGATAAAGTTGCATTCGAAAATACCCACAATAAAATATCATTTACTTGTATTTGTATTTATCACTCGGCTTCTAAAACTGTTTGGATCCTATAATTTCAATGATATGCAATATAACATACGAATTTTGCATTGAGTGTAGTAATGGAGGGGAAAAAGTAGATATGAGATTCAAAAAAATACAAGCGGTAAAGACTTTTATGACCCTTACAGTGGTCCTCGACTCTATTCCTCTTCTTAATGTTTTTAATATATTTTGGAAGAGTAGAAAAAATATTGTGGATATAACTGGGCATGAAAAATCAATGTTATTGAATTTATTTTGTTAAATTAAGTCTCTATGAAATCGAATAATAAAAATATAGTCAAATCATGTAATGAATATAACCATATAATATATAATCATATTTAAATCAACTGCATTTTAGAAATCAACTCAAAATAGCAATGACAAATGCAAGAGATTGAATAGCATTAAAAGCTACCACAAGAAATTAATCCCATAGAAACTTCTGGTTGTTCTCGTCATGGAAAACATTCCATGTCTATATTGAATTTCTATATCATACAGTAAATCGTACATTATGTATGTATCAGCAGAGCAATATTTGCATTAATAATTAATTGAATAAATGATTAAGTGATTATGCTCGTAGAGCAAAGGACTAGGACTCCTTCTAGAAACAACAAAAATATCAAGGAAACTTTAAGATGTTTAAATTGATTAATGAAAAATCCAATACTAATAAAGTAAAAGCTAAATTCAATCTGAGCTTAAGAATTACTCAAACATTTGAAAAGCATTAGGAGTAAACATTTAATTTTTTTAGCCCAAAAATTAATTAAGCTGGACGATTCTTCATACTATACGAATCAAGCATTTTAGTATTACAAATAAATTAAATTCGTAATATAATGGCTCTTGTAGGATTCTCTTAAACATGTGATATGGTTTACGAATTTTTTATTATATGGTAAACATAGTAATATTGGCATGAAAATCATTGTTTACTGGTGACATACGGGAACATATTAAATTGGGAATAACTATCAGTGATAAGACGCTTCAATTCAAAAGAAATGAGCAATGATGAAGTCAACTTCAAAATAGATTCAATTTATGGCGAGGTTGCTCTGTTAGCATCTACTATAATATAATGGAAGACTCGATTTAAACGTCATGGCATAAATATATTGAAGAATACCAACCGGATCAGCCTGTTTGAGGTTCCGACGCACTGTGCCGAAACGACTACAAACTAAACCACATGCTGGAAATATTTCGAAGTGCGCTTTTTTGAGCATATATAATTATTTTAATGGACTTCAAATGAAATCGAAGTAAATTATTTGATAAATAATTTTTCCTTTGGTTGAAATCAATGACTATTTCTTGAATTAAAACTTCAATAAAGTCATGTTGAAAGTTCGCTAGACGTTGCATATCGAGCTAAAAATGGCTACTTCAATAAATAAAGGCAATTTTCGCAACGAAGATTCATACTTTATTCCTTCGTTGTCTTCAAAATCTTTAGAATATACCACTAGCACTTTAGTATTTGACTGCATAAACACACATTTGCAGTATTGATAAGTTTTCATAAGGAATATTTCTGTATTAATAGTTTCCAATTTGATAGAAAATGAAGGTTTTTGCATTCATATGCATTTTCAATAATGAAACTTTTATAGTATAACAATTTTATAATTTTTTGTAGAGCACCCAGATTCCGCTTCGTGCAGATTCTCTCAAAAACGATTGATGCTTGTGGTTAGAAGACAGTTTATAATTCTCGGAGGTCTATGGAAGGTGAGTCGGGCATAAATTCAATTTTTTAACATTCTAACGATTGAAAAATGAGATAATGCAGAAAGGCTTTTTCGTAAATAATATAATAACATTTTATTTTTAAACCTCTCATAGCCAAATTAGTATAGCCACGGAAAGTATTTCTTCATCTTTTATTCCATATAAAATAGTATATGAATATTATATATAAAAATGCCTATATAAATAGGTCTGTATAAAATTATTCAAAAAAAATATTTACAACCTTACATACTGATAAGTGTAAAAAGAACGTTATTTCTTCTTTGAGATTAATTGTTTTAAGCATCTAACCCATTGTTGAGATATAAAATTTGGACATGGGTGTCACGCTAATCGGAATCAATTTCCTTTGAAGATAATGCATAAAATGCAGCATTGCAAAGTTTAAAAGAGAATTATTGATTCTTATGTAAAATTGAAATATTTGTTTACATAAAAATGGTTTTTTTTTATTTACATTTGGAAACTTTATTTTATAGTTCGTGTTGTATCGTTCAAGGTAGTCTACAATATGCAGTGCTGGTTGCCGTCGGTGTCTTAGTCTTTTTATTTGAACACGCTGACCATCTTTACTCTTATATGTTCAATGCGCGGCAATATGCATAGCTAATCATTGACATTTGCCTTTATTAGAGGTTGATGTTTTTCTTTTCGCCAAACCAGCAAGAAGTTGTTCCATCAATTTACATCAAATCATAAAATGAGCCTTAGCCGTTTTAATCCTTCTTCCATTTGACACCTTATATGAGATGTTTAGCTATTAATTACACAATTCTCTAAATTCTCAATTCTAAATTAATTCTAAATTCTCAATTTTTTAACACAATTTTCTGTTTGTTTTTATTGGACTGGTTAAATAGTTGGTGATTCTTAAAATAACTATCCGTAGAGATATTGTATTCCCTTACCACAAGATACGCGGTCATAAGCATGTGATGAAGTTATAAAAAATAAATTTTTTAACTGGCAGGGGGTCCGGATAGATAAGTTGCTTCCGTTGCAAGGACGTAAAATATATACGTATATGAATATTTGGTGGACTTTTTAGGATTTTTATGCTAACGAATAATTCCGTTACATTGATGGCCCTATATTTGCAGGAAAATATTCTTGGAATTTATGTATCAAAAAAATCGATAAAATTCGCTGTTTACTTTTTGGATTTGGACTTTTCGTAACATTTACATTCAAATATAGACGCCAGAATATTTGAAAAATCTTTTCCTTTGAAAAAAATTTCCAAAAACTGATAGGTTTCTCACATATCCCTTCGCCCAATAAAATTTCATATTAGGAACTGCTATAGAAAACTTCAATAGAGTCACATTGTTCTTAATTGATGTTGATCGATGTGATAAGCTTTAGTATTCTATTTAATTTCTGGCGTTTATTTATTTTTAGTACAACGTTTTCAAGCTGTGTAGCCGCGAAAAAAAAAAAACATGAAAATGTTGACAGCCCAACAATCTTAGATCCCGTGGAAAAATTAATTTTTGATTGTGACTGATCTTTGGGGCAGAACGTGTTTCCATGCAATGTAAATTCGTTCATACTATAACCATATTTTACTTCACCTCTAGCTGGATATTACAAATCATATCAAACGTCACTTTTGTTGAACTACCAGAATTACTTCAAACTTTATTACTTTCTTCATCAAAGTCCGCGTCAAGATAAAACTCTTCATCACTATTATCAGTTCCATAGTACGTTTTTTGCTGTAACTTTCTTTTGCCTTTCTTCTTGGATTGCTTTTTTAAAATATCTTTAGAAGCGAGAATCTCTAATTGCTATTAAATACCATTTGCAAAATATTATTTTGGATTTTACCAAGTATCTTCGCACACGATGAGTTCATACGTGGAATCAGTGATCTTTGGATGGATGGATCCGAAATTCAAACTGAAGCGTATACAGAGTCGTAACGAGTCATTTAAGCAGGATACAGAGTTGAAGGGTTTTGCGGATCTCAGAGTCGATGCTGTTTGTTCTCGCGGAAGTGGTCACTAGCGTTCTACAGAATGCAAGCACGAAGGATAGTTTCAGTTTTAACTGCAGATGAGATGGGAGATGGTCACCAGATAGCTCTCTGTGGACCACAGATGACGATGCCATACCTTTTTCTCATGCGGAAGATGTTCAAGCATGAATATGAAGTGAACATACCGAAAGAATAGGCGAGCGTTCCAAATGGAACTTCGTGTTCCATTACGTTTATCTGATAATTTCTGATTGACCGCTAGCAAACGCAGTGTATAGAAAACCACATTATCAGAAATCCATATATTACAGTCTATTTCTGTTGACAGAGAGTTTTTCCACTCGAAGAGAGCCTATATAAAAGGCATACTCCCACTCAGTCTCAAATTATCTGGAAGGAAATTGGGCGGGAGCAAATTATTCCTAAAATATATGTATGACAAGAACATAATTGTTTTGAAGATGCAAAAATAATAAAAAAATAAGTGTTAGTAGTAGCAAAATAACGAAAATAAATAACGAAGATTTCATTCAAATTGTCCAAAAAAATTCAAAACGTGGAAAACGTTGGCAACCATGGAAACTTTAACCGGCTAGGTATAACTAAACGATATGGTTCTGCTATTCCGGAATTTGTTTGATATTAGTTTTTAAAGTTGTAAATCTAAAGTTGAGTCTAAAGCTATATATAGGGATGATATAAGAATAAGTATACAAATATCCATGGTAATGGGTATTGAAAATATGCAATGAACGTCCCATTTCTAAGAGTAATCAATGATCTCATAAGAGAACAATTGATCCATCTTCCGGACTATACATTATTGTGATACTTTTTTAGCCTTTCTCTAGCCT
The DNA here is from genome assembly GCA_954870665.1 of Stratiomys singularior. NCBI lineage: Eukaryota > Metazoa > Arthropoda > Insecta > Diptera > Stratiomyidae > Stratiomys > Stratiomys singularior. The sequence continues at coordinate 78,009,971 of OX940877.1, read as the reverse complement.
GAACTCATTTGAATTAACTTGTTGAGTTATAAGTCGACCAAAAAGGCACACATTATGGCACATCCTTATCACATCCTAACATCCTAATACACATCCTAATTTCTATTAGAGACTAAAATAATACACATACCTGTTAAAAGAACACTATTATTATTTTTATTGTCTTGATCGACTGGAATGGATGAAACACGTTCTGCTCTTAGAGTAGCAACTGTGGTACCAGGGCGCCCATTTTTACTTGAAGCAACAAGTTCAACAGTCATATCCATGGATTTTTGCAATACCGCATCCATACGGATAACCCCTTCAGCGAGCGTCTTGTAACCTAATATTGTTCGCGATTTGTATTTTTTTCGTCGTTGTAGTAATATCAACAACCTTGAAATGAAAAACATTCATGTAACTATGTCTATGTAAAAACGAAGGAATATTCACCTGTTTCCATCCCGCTTGATAAAATGGGGATATTGCAAACTGAAATGCAAATCGAGCTCTGTTTCAAGTAGAGTAGCATTATTAGTAACACAGCTGCCATAAGCATTGCTTCCTGAAAACGATGAATTTGTTCCTGAACCAACAATTTGCGATCCAAGAGATGTAAGAGCATTTCCTTGCGCCGCAATATTAGCTTGCTGAATGGCCATCACTGGTATTTCGTGGGATCGTAAAGTTCTTTTTGAGCTTTGCATTTTAACTGCCAATGACACGGAAGTAAGGTCAGGCGGCAACGGCATTTGTAATGATAGACGCGTTATTGTCAACGAACATAACCTGAAAATGGAATCACTGAAACCGTTAGACTGTGCATATAAATTATTTTTTTTTTAAATGTTATGTTATAAAGAATTTACCACTATATTTGCAGTAGCTATTTTTAAACTTGAAACCACTCCATCATTAGAAATTATCTGATTATTTCTAATGATAAAGTGGTTTCAAGTTAAAATCTAATTTTTTTTAATTTCAGGATTTTTTATTGAAATTCTGCTTATTAATTATATGAAATTCCAGACACGTGCAAGGCGGTTATTTAATGCAGATGGCTGTTCCCAGTGTGCTTCGAGCGTGTCGCCCTGAATAACGGGACTTTTTTTCTATTCTTTTTTTGAAGAATGCACACCCAACTCTAGTCAATATTCGGTGCAATATTGTACGTGTAAAGGTCAAGAAGCGGATAAGTCATTTCAAGAAGAGTCAAGGGTTCAAGAAGTATTCGTGAAAATCGGATTTAAGATAAGGTAAGAAGCGCGCCTGACAAGTCTTTCAAGTGTTGGGTGTGTGTAAGCGTTTTTCCAGTTTGCTATATGGGTTTTGTTTCAACTGTAAATAATATATCCTTGATTTCTCGGGAGCAGGTAAAATTTTAGAAATCTCAATATTGAGACTATAAAAAGAAATAAACATTGTAATAGCATTTTAATTTTCAATCAAAGCTTGCAGGATAAACATGGGAGCCGATAAAGTGCATATTAGGCATTGTTTACTATACGAGTTTGACCTTATACACTGAACAGTGGAGGCTCATAGGAATACAAGCTGAATTTATGGAGAAAACGTGTTAACAGGATGCGCATGTCAACACTGTTTTCAGCGCTTTCGTAATTGAGAACGACAGTTTGAAGATCATTCACGACAGATCGATGACAGGAAATGATATATTGGAAGCCATACAAGGAGGTGATGAGATGACATGACAACATTTTCCGAGAGGTTCCCGATCCACAGAGCTACTAAAGAGGGAAGAATCCAGATAGAATGGACTTCGTTGTTTTCCTTCTTGCTCGTCAAACTAATGGAGGATTTCTCCGTCGGATTGTTACTGGAGACCCTACACAATAACTCAAAACGGAGCTGGACAGTTTGTAGAAGAAGTGACTCACCGGCATCTACTTCGAAATCGGGCTTGGATGCACGGAAGGTCTCATTGTCTGTTTGTTGGAATTTTCGAGAAGTCATTTATTGGGAGCGTCTAGAACGAAATCAAACGGTCAATGAGGATTTGTACCGTCAACAATTTGAGCCCCGGATTACCGCCTGCTTATGTCTTTGGTCAACTCATTTCAGGGAATGCATACTAAACTAAAGAGAATATACGTACAGAACTTTTTGCAGGGTAAATGAAAAAAAAAAAAAATGCTCGTACCCAATACAACCAAGGCGGGCCAAAAGTCATCAGCTCCAAAATTAGTCACGAAGCACTAAGTACTATTAAGTAATGTAATAATAAAAAAGATTTCACATGATCCGGGACCACAATTTCAATGGTCGAGAAGCTAGAAAAAATCATTCAGATGCAGAAAAGGTCAAATGAGTTGGCTTGCCTATGCTGAGAAATACGCGACCAAAAACTTAAAACATTTGTAGTAGCTTCATATTCGCCGATAAGTCTAAATTTAATATATTGTGTCTGATGGTATGATAAACATGGACGAAGACCTAATGCTGAGCTGCAATAAGAAAATTTAAACGCTAGAGAAAAGAATGGCGGCGGAAGCGGACCTTGGGTTTGGGCCTGTTTATTAACAGCTAGAGTTTATTGAAAGTAACAGAACAAGTAAGTACCAAATAGTAAAAACCATCGGAGTTCTTTCAAAGTAACTCCGATATAACTATTTATATCAATGTTTTGGATAAAATTTCTTCAGGGTGCTGCGAATCTTGAAATACCCAACACATTCCGTTTCTATCTAGGTAAAGATTCCTAGCATAAGTCTGAAATTATTCAGGCTTGTTGGCTGTTTGGAAACTGACCCAATCGGGTTTTGGCCCCACGGCACAGAGCCTAGATTTGAATGTATTTGAACATTTTTGGGTAAATTTGAAAAGAATAAGAATTTAAAAAAAAGCTATTTAGGAAGAGGGGACGAAAATTACTTCAACAACTATCAAAAACTTGTTTATTCTACACTAAATAGGCTTAACGATGTACTAAATCCAAAGGGATACCATATGAAGAATGGAATTTTGTTCAAAATTCAATTTTTTTTTGTTAAAAAACGATCGAAGCTTAGAACATGAAATTAAGCAGTATTTTCATATATGTTGTATTTAAATTACTGTAAACCATAATTTTGTTAGTTTTGAAGTTTGTTACTTTATTATTATTGTTATATTTGTTCTAAAACTTGTCATTTGAATCTTTACATTATAATATATGGTTTGCCAATAGAAGTGTATAAAACTTTTATATTGGAACTGGATGAATATTGATGGAAATAAATGAACCTTAATTTAAGATGTTTTATTTTTCCTGAAGGTTCTCTGGACCTGAAGAATGCACTTGTACACAGGAACTTTTGAAAGCTACTTCTCATTCTCTTAATTGACTGCGATATTCAGAAAGACTCTCTTCATCGATATTTGCATGTCCTGAACAAGTAAAAACATATAGTGGACAAACAAATCGATTGGTAAATATCATATTTCAAAAACAAGTCCGAGAGACGGAGTGTGTGCAAAATATGAAATATGCACCTAATAAATAAGTTTATGTTCTCCTTAAAATTAACGCTCTCCTTGGAACGTGATTTTAAACAATCTACTGAATTTATCAAATTTTTGATTTCCAAGAATTCAATTGTAGATATTTCAATCGTCGAAACTGCAATGTCATTTCAAGTCATGTCTGCATGGTACTTAGCTTTTAAGCAGTCATCTAGCAAGTTCAATAACATCTAGTTTGGAGCTTTCACTTTCAGTGTACATCGCAACATACTGATTCGGGTTGGGTTTTTACTGAAACGTTCACACGTGTGCTAACTTTCTTAGTGGCTTTTAAAGGTATACATGAACGCGAATTAACGTTGACATCTAGAATTATAATTTTCTCACGTCCGCTTCCATATGATTGCAGACATGTTTGCAATTGAATTTGGTTTTCATAGCTCAATTTGGAGGAGCACTACGCAAACTGACTTAAAAATTGTACATCACCTGCATTTTAAATCGTTCATACCGAGAAAGATTTCATTACCAACTATTTAGATACTAGCAAGCCAAAAATTGTCAACTGAAAATTGGGATAAATCAAAGATGATTCAGTAAAATTTATCAAAAGAAACTAAACTTAAAAAATTTATTGTATATTGTATGAAATTCGATAGGCGTTTTTATCGAAATAGCGATCTTGGAACGAAGTATATAAGTAAGATTAAGGTTAAATTAAGTTTACAGGTATTTTTTATTTTTAATTTTTTTTATATGTGAAAGCTAGTAAATCGACAACTTTATTTAAACACCTAAATAGTTTGAAACATTTTATACGTTTACCTTTGCATTTGACTAGTTTGTCAAATCAATTTAATGTTCATGCAGTTTATGTTTTATCTTTTGAATACCATCAATTATTATTAAATTACATGATTAGTAGGCTTACTAATTATATTACTTTGGACGAAATATTCTTCCCACTACACTGTGGCTTTTCAAAGCGCTTAGATTTTTTTTCATCCCTTATGGTTGATAAAACGAAACATTTATGTATTCAATTTAATTTGGAAACCGCTAGGTAAGGATCAGATCATTATCAACATGTATGACCAGTTAATGGATTCGATTGTAAGCTAGTTCTTTGGGAAAAGCAGTTAAAAAATGAAACTAATGCATTTTCATACATGCACCATGTGTACATCCAGTTCAGGTGAAACTGCATCAAATGAAAAATACGTGGAAAAAATTTTAAGCTCCTGAACTGAATTTGAACCACGATTTGTTGATTTTAAATCGTCGGAAGACAAATTTTCTTCGTTTTCTTCAATTTTTTCAATAAATATTGAATCTGTACATAACCGTTTGCAAATGAAGGTTATCATTATCAAGTGCGATTATAATTTTAAGGTAAAATTCATTGAAGTTGGTGTGTCTGAATTTTAAAAATGTATACCAGCCAGATTTGAAAACACTCGAAGATTCAATTATGAAACTATGTTCTTGTTTGGAAGTATTTATTCGTGCGAATGTTTATTTTGCCTTATGAAAAGATATAAGTCTCCAATCAGAGCAAGAATTATTGACATTCAACTAGTTTACTATAAACATTTAAGTTTCAAATTTTTTGAGACCTACATAAACTTTTGAATTCGTTATTTTACCAGTGTTAGGATTGAAATTTGAGATGCTTGGTGAAGGTTTGGCCGCTGGAGGAGCATGAAAATAAGCCGCATACGCGTAAATCGGAATCGTGCAGAGTTGTGAAGTCAGCAGTAATCGCAGAAAAACTACCGGACGGAAGTTTTTGTGTGTGCGATTGCCACTGCAGAAGGTATGAACGCGACTATCCTTGGATGGTGAGGAAAACTGGAAAAGGACAGCGCAATCGTTGGAAAATTTTGGCTCTAGATGAAGCTGTTATAAGTCAGATGCGCTGCTTGTCGGTCGCGAGTTGTGATTATAAAAACGAATCAGCGGAACGAGTAGAAGTTGTGACATTAAGGGACGTTTCATAAGTGTTACGCACAAAGGGTGTTGCTAGGGGGAGTATCGAATCTACCGCATTTTTCATATCTGAGAAGGCCTCTATAAAAGCGTATAGTTTGTGAATTCCTTATTTTGTTTACTGAAATTTCAATTTTGTATCTATATTTTTTACTTTGAATGGGTTACAATGTCAAGAAGAAAGAATTAGGGATAGTAGAATTATCTATACATTATGAATGAAAAATTAAATTATTCATAACTATAAATTATGAACGATTAATTCTTATTTTGTTTACTGAAATTTCTTTTTTTTTCATATTTATATTTTCACTTTGAATAATTTTAAAAATGAAAAGTTTTCTTTGAGAATTATGATTTTATGAATTATTTTCATGAGAATATGGGAATTTGAATTTAGGGTTTAAAGGATATAAATAATTAATAATTATTTCTTATTTTTCTGAAATTTGAATTTTTTTTCTTTACAGTTATGCTTATATTTCACTTTGTTTGACTGAAAATGAACAGTTTTGTTTTGTTATTACGCGTACAGAAAATTGGGTTTAATGGTGACTGCTGTGAGTAATGGACCGGAGCAAAAGTCCGCTAGTGAATTGAACACTAGTCTGCCGATAGCCATCAACTTACAGGACTTTCCGAAGTGGTCATCCTGACAAAGAAAAGGATCCCCAGAGTAAGGCCTATCAGTGTTGGGGACGAACTGGTTGAATCGAAATTGAAGATGAGTTTTTCCCAACAAATCAGGGCAACAGCTGACAAGGAGGCAACGCGTTTAACGGCACTCACCTGATTAATAGCTAAAAAGGGGGGCCCACCACATGAAGGAGACCACTCGTAATGAGCGTTGTGCAGTCGCTTCTACTCGATGGGTCAGAACAGTGGGGCGACTGGCACAGGTGGCACAGGTGCAGAGACAAGGAGCATTGCGAATCTCCTGCGCATATCAAACAGTCCCTGTGGCGGCAATGCTGATAATCGCAGAGGTGATATCCATCGCCCTCCTTGCGAGAGAACGCAGAAGTATTTACATGTGCAGAGGCGCAGACCGAAGAGAAGAAATTACTAGGGAAGAGAGACGTCGCTCTCTCAGCGATTGGCAATAGTCCTGGAAGCAAGACAAGAGGGGAAGGTGGACTGCACGTCTGATCCCTGACCTAAGGCCGTGGCTCAGTCGGGTGAATGGTGAAACCGATTTCTATTTGACCCAGCTCTTAAGCGTTGTTTTCGATCCTACCTGCACAAAATTGACAGATCTCCTAACTGTGTGTTTTGTCCAGGAGAATCGGGTGACGCCTGTCACTTGTACAAGATGGAGCCAACAGCGCAGGGACCTCTTTACCGAAATTGGAGAGCTCTGTCCGGAGACTATAGTCGGAGAAATGTTGAAAACCGTTGACAATTGGAATCGCGTGGCACGATATGCTCGGGCAATGCTGCTACTGAAGAAAGCTTTATTGGAGCGCTGGGAGGCATCGGGGATGGGGGGGATCTTTTTTCTCTTCTCTTTTCTAGCATTTATTTCCTCCCTCTTTCTTCCCGTTGGAGAAGAGATTCACATATTCCGAAGGAGCCTCTAGGCGTAGGAACACGAGGCCTAGCCCGAAGTAATGTGTCAAACTGATACAGGCTATTTTCTCAGGTTGACAGGGGAGGGGCTTAGTGGATAGTCCAAAAGCATCGTATGTCTGCGGCGTAACTTTTACACGACGTACCCTCAGGGCGTAAACAGCCTTCACCTCCCTACCACAAAAAAAATTAGTGGACTTTCGATTGCCCGAAAAGTGGATCTAATCGATACAGTTGCAACACTCCTCGCACTTCAACTTGCTTATGTCGGTGCGAGGCCGACTCGTCATACTCATTTCGTTTGACTCCTAAAGCCATTACAGTACTTTGACATTTGCCTTAGGGGATTTTTAGAAGTTTTTAAAGTTTCTAGTTTCTAATAGAAATAAGTGCATGTTGAAGAAGAACATGTTGAACAATTAATTTGTACAAGCTATGACATGCTATTGACCCCAATTTTCTGGAAAGGGAAAGATGCTGCAGGCTAATACACCGTCAGTGTCAGCGAAATGTTTGGAATGATACAAAAACGTGAATAAGCAAATACCTTAAAAATGAGTTGATTCGGAACTGCCAGTTCTAAACAGAAAGTAGTCTGATAGATTCGTAGGAAACGATATAATAGAGAATGTGTTAGAGCATGTCTCATCGTTATGAAACAGGCCTTAGATGCGATATGATTAAGTGGACAAATGATTAATCTCTTGCCGACGAATTCCTCAGATACCTCGTTGCAATCATGTGCAATGTTTTGAGTAAAAAAACATTATTTTAACTGATACAAATCTGTAAGGATGTGTGAGTTTGAGGCCTTGAATGTTCTGGAGCAAGGAAAAGTGACGACACCATCTTCGCTATGTTCAATCACATTCAGTAATTTCGACTTTCAGCAACACGATCATAAAAAGCGAACAATAGGCGAGTGAAATTGGATACAGAATATGATACAGTTTGAGTTCGTACAGAGCTAGGAGTGACCAGTCAAGACTGTAAAATTTATTCGAAACATTTCTCTATATGCGGCTGGTGAGGGAAATTGAGTTTTCGAAAGGAAATGACCTCCTGCGTTTGTTTCTTTGTACAGAAAACGTGAACAAGATAGAAAGCACTACCTGTCTCATCGGAGATTTTAGCGACCTGGCAAAGTGAGAAAGAGAGAGTAGGGGTTTTGTTCCTCGTTTCCCAATGAACGTATTACAATAAAAAAAATTAATTTATTTTTGTAAAGGATATAAGCTGGGAAATTTTCATTGATATATTTCAATTAAGAGTGCTGTTTGTGTCTGTTAGTTTTGATATATTTTCATACATAACGTGTGAAGTTTTTAAATTAAGCGCTCTTGAGTACAATTGCGCATAAAATGTGAAGCCTTTATATGCCTTGTGCTGACGTATTTTTAGATTAATATAAAAATCACATGCTTCGAATAATTTGCATTTAGTTTCGTTAAGATTATTGACGAGTGCTTAATTTCATGCAAAACGAAAAATAACTGGGCCAAAAGGCAAGCGTAAAAAATATGATTATAATTGCATTACAAATTTCTTAAACATATTAGTAGCATTTATCATGTGATTATCTTAAAAAGGTTAGATGAAATCATTGAATTAAATACATTTTACTTATCAACATTAGTTGTAATATCAAGTTACTGGCTAGTGGAATCACTGTCGTATCCCATACATAGAAGCAAAACAACTGATCACCCATCTCATTTTCCTTTTGGCTCATGAATGGTCGATAAATCATACAACACAATCTACTCATGTACGTCTTTGACTCCCATATTCTACGCTATAACTAACGTAAGTCACCCATATTATTTTTTTATGCGTAGAAAATGATTGTCTTCAATTAGCTTGTCGTGTTTTAAATATGGCGTAATTACATTAATTGTGTGTAGATACATTAAACTTTTATAAGTACGTCTTAACGATAGTACAGTTGAATAAATATTTGTTTAAGCCACTTTTTCGTTAATGATAAAATTTTGTTCGAATTATACATCCGAGTCGAATAATTTACATTAGGGATTAATAGCTGAATATTTGTCACGTAAATTATTCTGTTCAATTCTTCTTCGAAAAAGTATCAATTGGAAACGAATGTATGTCTGTTTTAATTCTATGAGTCAAATCAGAATGTTTTTTTACTGTTTTTGAGAAGGTAACGTACCTTCATGAAAGCTGTCAAAACAAGAAGTTTTTTTAATTTTGTGACGTTTTTTTCAGTGCAAATATTTTCTTTAAAGAATATTTTAATCTCAAGCACTTGCTGATTATGATCAATAGTACGGCGAGACATAAGAATTATTATTTCTACTTTTATCTTAGAAAAGTTTAAAAACCAAAAGTTACAATGGTAGAGACGACTCAGTTTGCGCATGCTACTTAATTTCAGGTAAGGATTTCTTAATTACTTAATTTCAATAGAGGAATATTTCATTAACTAATAAAGAATTGTTACGAATGTGGTTTGCATCACATTAATATTGTCGTGTTAGTAATAAATGAATAAAATTCGCCTCACAAAAGGATATCACATGAGTTTCCAGTGAAAAAATGTACATTTTGAAAATATAAACGTGGATCTTTTTATAGTATCAACATGACTAGATGACGTGAAAATAAAATGTGACTTTTTTTCTAAAGGAGGCAGCCTTGAATTGGTAACAAGTTCGAGTTCGCCAAAAAACATTGTGGAAAATTTATTTAAAAAAAGGAAATTCAGCTTGAGAAATTGTGAAGCAAGTAAACTCAAAAGAGATCGCATTAATGAAAATGGACTTTTCCTATGTCCTCAATTGGCAAAAAAATTAATGTAATGTCTTATAGAATGCATCGCATTATGAAGGCGAAAGGATACGCTACTGAATGTTGATAGTATTGTTATGAGCTTTTCCATTATTGAAAATTATTTAAGATATTAAGTACTCTTGTAAGTTTGTATTCATAACTTTAAAAGCTTTTTAATAATTTTAAACACACATTATTTATATTTTGTATATATTTAAATTTTGTATATATTTTTCATTAACTTTTAAATATATCGCTCGTTTGCCAGATGGATGTCATAACTCTTAAAACGCAATATTTGAGTAGGTTACGCAGAAATACTTGCCGTTTGGGAAAAAATCGTTCTTGTAGCTCTTTTGTATTAACCGTAAAGTTAGTATGTACCTCTGCTACATTGGGATGACAGCACCTAGTTTTTATCTCAGTTGTGCATTAACGGCCAGCGCGCGTAGATCATAGTTATTCCACAAATATTAAGGTATTTTGAGTTGCGCCACTATTCTTGTTAAATTCAGGCAGTGTTTTTCATGTCTTGGCTTCTAAAATAAGGTGTTATTTTATGTCGTCACTGTGTTCTTGAAATATTGAGCGTAAGTAATATTTGTCGTTTTTCTAAAAATCACGTTCTTCTTTCCAAAATTTTTGACTTCTTCCGAATTATACCTCTCTGTACCATTATTAGAAAACAGACTGGCAATACAAAAGGTGAAGTGCAAAGTGCAGTCGCTTTTGTCAAAACTTTTGTTTTAAAGCTTGAAAAGAAAATTGTCAATAATCCAATCAAAGGCTTTCTTGTTGCATATGTCTATTGCTTCCGTAATTATTGAATGAACATCTCCAGTTAATATTGGAAAACTGAATTATGTGACTGATCTCGAATTTTTCCAGCTTTTTTGGGAATGTCATATCGTGAAAATACTTTACTTGAGAAGGGGGGTAATTATTTGTCCGCATTAGCGTGTTGTTCCGCATAATTTTTGATGAACTCCAATGATTACATACAGGATAAGACACACGTCCCAGACGTAGATTTTCGATGATCGATCAATTCACACCATATTAGAAAACGTTAGTTGGACCCTGATCATAGGGGAAGGTTTTGCAGTCGTCAAGCACTAACAATCAAAGATCGTATCAAACAATTATTGACAGAATCTACAAAATAGAAAATCACTTTGCGCGTGTGAAACTTTAACAGTATATTGAAGCGAGCATATCTATCTAAATCATATCTATAGAGCATATCTATCTATCAATAAGTTTTTATAGAGACTATGAGGATATTTGCAGAGAGAAAAATGAGCCAATTTTGCCAACTACACAGTTTTCATCATTCTACTCAATATCTCTTTTTCCGTTCCCAAAAAGGACAAACCCTTACGTTTAAATGTATTAAATTTTGAAGATTTCTTGGACTTGTAGACATTGAGAGCTGACATTGATCCTTAAAATATGTCTTAATTGAAATTGTCTGAAGTGAAAGTTCTTAGAGTAACACAAGAATCACCGACTCTTCTTCTATAAAGCTTCATTCGTTCAGGAGTTTACTGAAGTGACGGTTAGTAAGCGGAACAAGAAAAGTGTCTACTTTAGACAACGCCTTTCGCACAAAGAAAAAAGGTGACCAAAATTTGCTTCGTAGCAAACGCAAAGTTCACAATTTTTTGAACTTTTTGAATGCTTTTTTTAATAGTTTGAATTGTTGGTAAGTTTTATTCGAATTTATGAATTTTTTGCTCTCAGATATGTTTTCATTTCAGTTTAATGATCTACTGAAAACAAATGGTGAAAAAAAATTGGCAGCGTAGCGTTTGGACCGATGCAAACTTTCGACATCTAAGAACTAAAACGACCTTTAAGACCTCATAAATAAAGACCCTATCGCAAATTTTACTAGAAAGTTTAAAAAAATTTCCAAATAAATGCTAAATTTTTTTTCCGATAAAAACGACACACTTTTAAACCGACACACACAAAAACTTCATAACTTGGACAAAATACGGATTTGTAGATTGGAACAACTTTCAATACTTTCAATGAATGACTTTCGATTGAAAAGAACACATTCATTGGAGTATGCTACTATCTGGTACCTAATCGAAAAGTTTGAATGCATCTCCTGGAAAATCATTTGGTTTGTCTATTTTAAAACGAGCGATACTATTTCCATTCAACTAAACTTACATTTTTATACTTTTAAGGTAGAAGTTAAAAGGCGGTAGGGAACATAATGCATTCAAGAAAGGATTTAAATCAGAAATCTTAAGTAAATTTACTGTGGAGGCAACGTTAAACTGCTTGCATGCTTGATTTAGTATTAATAATTCGATTACAAAGCTGTTTATACGACTGACTTTTCTTCAATGTTTGACTTTTCCCGTCGTTTACAAACAATTAAATTAAGGAATTTGATTTCACTTGGATGACAAAGTAAATGTGCTAAAATTATCTTGAATGTAATCATCAAAAGGCAAAAAATTAAGCAAACAAATCTTTGGATTAAATTCTTGGAATGAAAAGTTGTGGCAAATGACTATGATGCATGCAAGACATTAGTATCGCTTTCTATTTTAAGGCTTAACACATTCATGCACGCGAATTCGAGTCGATTACCTTTGTTTGGAAACTGAATGATATGAACATGATTCTAATTATAATTCATATGACTAAAGAACTACCAAAAAGGTAGTTTCCTGCTGTTGAATGAAAATGTGTATAAATAAATTAAATTCATTAAATTGAGTAGTTTTTTTTAATGTGTTTATAGATGATATAAAATTAATATAGATCCTATACAAAAGCGTATGCTATACATATGCAATGCGTACATCAAAATATTCATATAATGTACATATAAACATTTGTATGTTCATAAAAAAATATAAATAATATAGTATTCCAAAAATCCGAAAATTATGACTTTTTTATTCATCTGCCTCCGTTTCCAAATGACAAAAGCTGAGGTTAATTGTTACACTTACCCAAATCAAATTAATACAAACAAAGTAGGCATTGATATATTGAATTCAATTGAATTAAAACGAAGTAGGCATTGATATTTTGAATTCAATTGAATTAAAACAAAGTAGGCATTGATATTTTGAATTCAATTGAATTAAAACAAAGTAGACATTGGTATTTTGAATTGAATGAAATCAAATCAAGTAGGCGACGAGTGATATAAATAGAAGTGGAATTGTCTCGAATAGAAGAGTAATTTTCCCTCGCTTCAAAAGGTACGGACAAGCCTCTATCTCTTTTCACCCAATGTGAGGCTGCATTGGGGTGCCTTTTTGAAATACCGGGAATTTAATAAATAAAGTTGGTGTTATAAAACAAAACAAGAGTTTTATTTATCCATCGAAGAAACATAAATCCCCTTTCTAGAGACAAAAATTCATTCTGATGATAAAAAAACAAACTTGCTTGGCCGTAGATTATGGCCAATTGTTAATCGTCCAGATCTGAAACTTCCTTGATATCCATCAATCGTCATTATATGACGTTTGTTTATCATATTATTGGCGTCCAATTATTTTTGTTAAGGTTATATGGAACAATGAAGATAAACGTCTAAGGACTCATATTCCTTTTAAGGACAGTTCACATTTTTTGACCAATCCCGCGGCATCTATACTGGGTTTCATATATTGTAAACCAATTCAAAAAAAGTTTCTGAAGATTGCATTGTTGCAAATGAAACACAGTCAAATTAGCATATATATACATCCTGGTGTATTGTTACTTGCTCTGTTTATTGTAGCATGAGTTCTGTGTTGATTTTTAACGCATTACTAACATTGTGTGAAATTTTGAAAAATATGAAAAATATATGCTTATATATGATATAAATCGACGTCAGTACACCATTTTAAACACATGTCAGCGAAATTTCTTATTGCTGTGAATTTTGATGATAATAGCAAGCCATAGCGTGAACACTAACAACCTCTGCTACGAATCATGGGCGTTTAAGCGAGGGCATCATGGAAAAGGAAATACGATAGAACGTGTGGAAAATGATTCAATATTTATAATCTGATTTCTATGTTCATTCTGAAACAAAAGATTATTGATATGATCGATCATTTACTTGTTTCCCGAACGAAAAAAGTTACGAGGCGCTGAGATGGGCGAGCAACAACTAATAATCTTTTTCAAATAAAGTAAGCAACGCAAAATTATATGTAACCAGTTTATTAGATTGGCAGCGAAAGGAAGGAATGACATCGAATCAGTGCGAATCGATTGTACGAAGCGGTTATCAGCCCACTATAAAGCAGACTCAGTGTGAGAAATCGCCGTTGACAGTTTGCATCATTAATCGAATGAAAAAGAGATCATAAGGGATCGGGGATAATGAGTTGAGTTGGAATGTTCATGTTAGGGGGTAATGAACAAATTAAAAAGTTTAGAATACAAAAGCGAAAGTGAGTTGAATCAGTGATATGGACTTAGGCCATGATTCAATAAGCAAGAAAAATTTAATTACAGAACTTGCTGTTTCGCTACATAAAAGGAAATCAAAGCTCGCGAACTTAGTACACCACTTTTTTTTCATTTCACATTAGTATCTGAAACATTACTGGGAACAAGAGCATTTCCTTGAGTAAAGAACATATTTGTGATTTCTTCTGTTGATGCTGTTGTAAGCTTATCGTAATTTTGTGAGGTACAGATTTCAATATTTCATTCAACTCTATCTCTGTATCGGTTTATATATTCCTCGTTAACACGAAAGCAAGTTAAATAAATAAATTAGCTTTTTTGTACACGACGCCTCAGCGAACCGTCTTCTTAATGACATCAGACCATAGAATGATTGATGAAGTTTTGTGAAGTTCCAAATTTTCTATTGTTACTTTGTGTTGAGATTTTGCACTTTAACAAATCTAATCACTGAACGGGTTTCAAAATGCCGGAAAAGTGAAGGTAATAAAGTTGAAAAGTAATTTGATATTGTTTCAAACACTTTTCAACTGAAGTTTTATTATGTTAAGTTTTGTCGTTTTCTGTAAATTTGAAACAATTTTATTAATATGTTAAGTTTATTCGTGCCTGCTGGGAAACCCTGTATCGACTTTTAGTTTCTCTGGTCATATTTTGATTGATCACGCGTTTCGTCTACTCTGAGCGATTTTCCGCCGAAACTTTTTTAACGATTTGAAGCCATAATTTTCACATTTTTTTAAATACGCGTTGTTCTACTAGCTTCATATAATCATGATTGATCATCCATATATGGTACTAAACTGTAACGTGCATTGCGTACATAAATCGTTAAATATTCTCTGCTAAATTACTAAAGTTATGTACGCGTCGAAACTCATATTGACAAAAAATTCGGTAGATGCTTGCCTGCCTCAAGTGTAAAATAAGATCTTCAAAAATTGATCAGAAAAATTGATTGCAGTAATTATTCGTTTCGTACGTTCGTTTATAAACTTTCGCTCGAATGCTTTGGAATTGATACAAGATTTAAGGAGTTTCTTTGGAAAGTGCCAAAGAATTCACAAATGTGCGAAAAAATTTAAAAATAACTGGCACGCATACACAAAATCAAAGAATCAATAAACTCTTTCCTTATTTATGTTTGTACACCAACGTATATAGCCAGGGTGGTTCTAATGCGATATCAGTAGTAGTTTTTCAATTGGTTATTGATACTTTATTTCTAGCAGAATTTAAAAACTTATCTAAACTGTGTTGGAATTAATGAAAGAGAATACAAGCAAAATCAAGTTGTAATTTTAATACTCAGCTTATTTGAAATTTAGCGACATGATTAAATGACGCCAACTTTTGTAAAAATTCCATTTCTTTAATAATTTTTTAAACATAAGAAGAAAATTGCATTTAGTCTAGACGCGGGGGATGATATTATAAACTCCCATGAAGCTATCTATGATGCAGGACGCCTTCATTTTACTCTTAAGGTTCTGAAATACCTAAGCCAAAGGAAAATGTAAGTAGAAGTGAATAAGAAGCAAGAAGCACAAATTCCTGGAATGAACGCTGTGGGAGCTGGGCGTGCATTTGACACAGGCGCCGCGAATGACATACTATTGATGGCATGATAGTCAACAGGATCAACTAATCAAGCTGCAGCGGGCCTTGAAGACAGGTCTCTTCAAGTATTTGCGAAGCAAACCCGAAAAATCCCACCGACCAGGGGTGTAGAAGCGCATTGAACTGCGAAAACAAACAGTATGAAATACTACTCAGAACGAAGAGATTTGAGTCATTTCCACGAAGGAGATGTATGAAATGGATTCCGTCAATTTAATTACAATTTGCTGAGGAGGATCTGCACGGCTGAAGGGTGTGTGAACCATAGTCCGTCGGTCCGCTTAATATGGTGAAATGAAATATGAAAATAGATGAGAAGATACTGCTAGCTGCGGAGAATCGAGAAAACCGAATTAGAACGGCTTAACTAGCGATACTAAACAGTATACAGGACCCCAACATGTGACGTACCTAAAGGAGAGAAGTATAACATTCGATTGCAGATTGACAGTTTCAATGCAATGCGTCGAGGAAGAAAGTAAACTGTTGGAATAATCAATTGCAGGAGATCAGGAATAACACACACACATTGATGATGTGGTCGAAGCTTCTAGACCAAGTTGTTGTTATGCTCTGAAGAGGGAACCACCGTGCAACATGATATTTCAGATGTAAAAACTGGTGCAGCGCGAGCCAGGCGTTGAGAAATTAAATGGGTAATCAACGTGCGCCCTTGCCGTAGCCTTCACTTATGAGAAATTAATCGTACACGAAGAAATGTTTTTTTTTTAGCTTCAACACTTTCGAATCACGTACAGGAACTGACAAAATTATACAGGACTAACATATCAAAAAGATCGATTTCTTTTAACTGGTCAATATTCAATATCGTAGACGCCGTTCCAAAGATATGGAATTTGTTCATATCTGATCAAATGGGGATGGATCGGATGGTGATGATCGAATGGATGGTAAAACATCATCCACCTTTTGGGGAAGAGATGAAAATGGCACAGTCACAAAGGTGTCAAAACGTCGCCATCAGGATGGAGAAACCACACAACATTTTTTGAGGATTGATGTCTCCTGAACAATAAATGTTCCATTTAGTTGAGGCGAATTAACATAACAAATGCAATTAACGTAACAAAACTCCTGGTGACGAAGCACTGACCAAGAATTGTTAGAGCTGTAGGCATAACAGCTTAGGATTAATTTGACCCACTTACTATCATAGTTTATCAGCGTTTAGTTTGACATTAACCAGAACAAAATCGCCGCGAAGCCTGTCGCCATTTATGCACTGTTTCGACCACCCTTCAAATCTGCTTTCGAAAGATGAACGACAGGGACCGTAGATGCGAACATAAAACGAAATCTGGTCATCCATGAAAGTTTGCTAATGAGCACTGTCAAAATGACAAACGGCGATTATCATCCAACTATTATACCACTCGGGGACAAATTTTCAGTGAACTTACATTAGTGGAAAAAAGGTACCCGCTATCAATTATATGACAAAATTCCATAAATGGGTATGGGTTGATGGAGAAAGCTGGAGTTTGAAGGAGTAAGGAGAGCTTTTAGAGCCGTATGATCGAAAATAGTATCAAAAAAGAAGAAAACCAAGGGTCAAAAAAGGACTGTCTACAAGGGTGGAGAAAGAGCACCGAATTACTCAAGAACTGTGCACGAGAGAAGTTTTGCTGAACGTTCGGTGGTCTATTAGCGAAATCATCCACTTGAAGTTGCTAACGGCTGGTAACATGGCATATAATGCCATAAAATCGACAGATATAATATAGAAGCTCAAGTCGAACCGACCTGTGATCAATCGTGAGGTAGTGATAACATTCAGACACATACCTTTTCTGGCGTCATTCAAAAAATCTTTTATTTTATCGTATCTTTGATGGGATGTTTTGCCGCCATGAACCATTTTCGCAGACGTTTCGTCAACAGATTACCATATTGTCTTTTCTCTACAGAACAATGTAATTCGAAAGAAGTTCGCCGAAGAAAATAATGTCGATAGCGCCAATTAGAAGTTGTTTTCATCTAACTTCTAAGCTCCATGTATCATATTAGCATTGTTTTACAAGTTACCAAAACAATTGGATAATATAATAGAAAATTCTTAATATTTTAAAAATATTTTCTTTTTAAGAATTTGAAAAATTTCACGTTTGACCAGATTCACGGGACAACTTTTTATGTATTTGAGAAAAAAAATATTTTTTTCATATAGAAGAAATGTTCACAGACTCCAATGCATGGTAAAATAGTGAGTCTTGTTGAGTGAAAATGTTATTTATTATTGAAAAAGTTTCAATCAACAAGACCATAATAATAATGGCATCTGGAAACTGAATATCAAAACATGAATTTTATAAACTGTGATAATTAAATGGCATGTGACCCATTTTATTATGCGAAAATACAATCGTATAAAATGATTGATTTTCAAAGAACAATTTCAAAAATACAGTGCATTAACTAATACTTTAATTTGATGTAAATTAAAAATAATTGCTCAATAATTAGATTATGCATATCTAATTGCATGGTTTGCAAATTAATAAAAGTAAAGTTTTTGCATTCGATTTAGGTAAAGTTGTTTCGTTAAGTTTGAGTGATTCTCAATAAACCTTGATCGATTTGGGGAAGCGGCTATCCTAGTTTTACAAAATTCAAAGAATGTAGCAAATGATATTCAAAAACATTCAATGCAGATGTGAATGCAATTGAAGTGAAATTTTAAAATTCATAGGCGCTGCATCGATCATTGCTCTTTTAGATTAGTTACAGGTTTTTCCGAAAACGATGGATCAAGTTTAATACTTTGGTTGAAAATCAATTATATCAACTCAATGGAATTATGTTTACATAAGAGTGATATATGTTTTGCTTCTTACAGGGCTCAAATGAAGGAAGAAATGTTAGTTATTTTGAAAATTTAAATTGAACTTCAGTGAACCATAGCAAATTTTGAACTAACTGAATAATGGAAACGAAATTATCTAGTATTGGATCTGAGATCTGAACAAAGGGAATGTCAAGACCAACAAATAAGTGAAAATTATTTCCTATATCAAGTGAACGAATGAAAACGATATAACTTAATCACATCAAAGAACGGCCTATTAACATTTTATACACATTATAAAATTACGAAAACTAAAGAATAATTCGTTTGCGTTAAACATCACAGCTATTTTATCATGTACCAAAATCATGTATCATCATGTATCAAAATAACCAACATAGTAGAGAAAATTTTAAATGTAAAATTTGTTAGAAAGTTGGCATTAAAATACAAATTCAGTAATTTAACACTTGCGTTGTATGTCTATCAGATTTTCT
This sequence comes from Stratiomys singularior, assembly GCA_954870665.1. Lineage (NCBI taxonomy): Eukaryota > Metazoa > Arthropoda > Insecta > Diptera > Stratiomyidae > Stratiomys > Stratiomys singularior. Next base: position 77,990,801 of record OX940877.1, on the reverse strand, counting down.
GAACATATTTGCAATGGATGGCTGCATGTTCCACGAAATATAGAGCAGAATACATGACAGAAGATCCAACAAAAGCTCCAGAAAGCATTATTATCATATATTGCAATTTAATACCTCTTACGTGCTTGAACTAATTGCAGATTGTTGAAATTTTCGCACTTGGATTGCAATGAACTAATTTTACACTCGAGTTCATCATAAACACTCAATCGCAAAGCGACACAAAAAAATATTTTAAGATTTTATTTGTAATAAATAAAATTTATTTTATATCCAATCTGAAGGTGGCTCAAAATAAATATACCATTTATGTTTTAGAGGAATTGGGGAGATCATCATAGCCATAACTATGTTGTGTTACTAGAAGAGATCCCCTAAATTCTGAAATCCCCGTAAGACTAAAAACTTTCAGCTTTTTCTATTTCTATTTTGTATGGTTAGAAAGTGCTAATGGCGTAAAAAGACCATTTCTTTGTTTACAATTTCTCATCAAGGAGGGCTACGGCTAGGATCCACGTCGGACTCATTAAATTTCTCAACGCGTGGCAAGCGTTGCACCAGTCGTTGCTTTGGAAATATCATGTTGCAGTTGTGGTTCCCTTTTCAGAGCGTAACAACTACTAAGCCTAGAAGTCTCAACCACTAAAAATATAAAAAAAAAAACGTTTAATAAGATTGTTATTCAAAGATCATGGCGGAGTCTAAATCTATTTTGGCTTATCGTCAAGCAGCTATATTTTAATATTCCATGCCGGACGCTTGGTCGCTGTCCAGGGTTAAGGGGTTATACCTATGTGAATTTATTTTTTTTCCATTTTTTTTTTATTGGCTACAAGTATCCTAACACATCCCTACAATTGAAATCAAAAAGGTCCAACTACTAATATACTTCAGAAAATTTTTGAGAATGAATTTTCTGAAGCAACGCCAATGCTCGAAAAACGTAAAATTTGCTCGCTTTATACTATATAGTAATTAATATACACTCTATAGTGCACGTTCCTTCGTAAACGACGCTAGGAGAACTTCTGTTTATTCGATCGACTACACGCTGCATTTGAGGTTAAAGTACTATAGTAAATTGTTCAATGCAGTCGTGTGGTCCATCGCGCCGAAACATGTGTCGAGCGGCAAGGCAGTGCACGATATCGCGACGGATATCGCAGTTATCTTATTTAATGATGGACTGTCGGGCCTTCTCCCCATCTACAACTCATAAGGATTGACTGCAGGACCTAATTTTTACAATTTCTGCTTAGAAACAGACGCCGAGCGAATAAAGGCTGCTGAGCGCTCAATTTCCGACGTTGTAAAAGAGGCGAGACGCGGCCTTTTAGCATCAAGAAAGGACGAGGAGGAGAAATCCACGGTCTTGGAAGGTCAACTGTGTGGTGCTGGGGTAGCAGAGTAAAGGTAAAAAAATTTGTATATAGTAAAATTTTGAAAATTTACAACTTTATAAGGTTTTGAAACTTAAAACGCGTTTATCTCGAAAGTGTATTTTTGAAATTTGCCGGAAACGAAACTCTTTCAGTTTTCATCCGATTGATTTGCTGTCATAACTGTAGCTTCTTGATATGATTGTCTAGTGAAGTACACACGATTTTAGCGATTGGTTTTGTTTAAAAAAAGTTATAAACAATTGAAGTTATTTTTTTGGGTCGAACATGCAATTTTTTTGTTAAATGGTCGCCATTTTGCGAAAAATCGATATTAAACTATTATCTTGTGTACTTCACTAGCAAAACTCATGGAGTTTATGAAAAAAATTTTCTATTGTTCCAGATGTAGATGGGGCTGAGAAACTTGTCCGGCCGCGGAAGGTCTTTTGTAACTACAGCCGCCATTTTGTATTGAATTTAAAATAAACATTTTTTTGCACTCCCGAAAAGTTTCCCTCTATATTGATACATTATTTATAAAAGTTTTCTTTCAAAATCCTTGAAAAAAAAATCCTGAAAAAAGGCTTGTTGTTTAGCCTTCACATAGGTATAACCCCTTAAGACGTAATCGGCGCCCGGACCCATTATTTCAGCAGGATGAGAATTTTATAAATAATCATTTTTCTTTCGCAGGAACATTTAACGGGTTGTCCGATCTAGGAGCACTTTTTAAATGTTTGCTAATAAAATACCTGTCAATAATGTTTTCCACTGTCGAGTGGTCTATTAACAAATTTTCCTTTTTTCCGAATCAATTTTCCTTCGCTACGAAGGTTCATAATAATGTTCCTTTCTTTTACGTTTTGTTTCATTTGCGGCCCAATATTACTTTAAGATTAGAATAGAGTTATTCTCGAGCACGAGAAGTTAACATTCAAATGGAAGCGACAAGACAAGTGAATAAAATCCGTTCTTTCCGCATTCATTTTTCGCCCAAAATGTACGTTATCTTCAGCTTAGTGAGACAGACCCTTTACCGAGCGAATACTTTTTGGATGCATCAATGTGAACTAGACCCTTAATTTTTTAAATTTACCCTTAATTTTTTAATTATTGTTGTTGTAGAATTACACCTTTGTTTACATAATTTCTTATGATAAAAGCTTCTATAAATGCCTCAAATAAAATATGTTTTGAATTTTCTATTTGTTTGAATTTTGAACTTTTGGAACCACTGTATGAAGAAAAAGTTTACGATGCGAAAGTAAATTTAATGATTGCGAATGCATACAATGTATTTACAACAATTATTCAATGTTGTAAAATTTTTATAGTTACCATTGGCATTTCATTCATGAAAGTATTAATGATAGTTAAGAAGAATTGGTATTCCCAGATTTTCAAAATCTTTCCTTTTGCTGGTATCGTGTATCAAGATTAATGCGATTTTCGACACTTTTAACATTTATGAAAATCTATGTTTATCGAATGAATTGCTACAAATTTTAAAATTTTCAGATGTTTATTGAATTTTTTAGAATGTGTAATAACGACGAAACGCATGAATAAAACTCATTTACCTGTCCGTGTTTATAATCACATTTACAGAATCAATTTATTACCTGCAAGATAAAAAATTAAGATTAATTCAAAACGAATAAAACTATGAGAATATTCTATGATTATAGAAAATAAACATTTAAGCGTAATTGTCCGTTGCCATGTTCTTAAATGCGATATTAAGTACTGGCAAATGCATCTGAGAAATGCACCAAAATTATTTTGATATTTTTTTCTGACAAGGTTGAAGTTCAGAAAATCTTTTGGTTCCAATTTCGATTTCGAACTATAAAGCTAATCAAATCGAGTAGATTCAAAATTGCGTCCTTTTAAAACACTTTATTTATATGTTTATAGGTGTTAATAAACCAATAAACCATACCCATAGGGTGCTTTATTTTTGTTCACGATCAGAAACTGAATTCAAATATCTGAATTGTATTACTGACTGTTTTCACTTACGGCCCTCGGTTAAGTTATTAACTCCGTAGATTTAATATTTATGTGTACACAAGTGTATTTTGTATAGTCAAAATCAAATAACATGTGTGCACTTAGCGATACCATTGAGACAGTACGTAGTTAATATGCATGAAAGCCCCAACTCTCATCCATAAAATCATTACGTAAGTAAGTATGCTATTCGCGAAAATCTATATGGAATGCTTTCCATTGCAGGTTGTGCAGGAACCTACCCTTTTTTTAAATGAATGAAATTTTTCGCGATATGGCGCGAGGGCGTTGCCCAGTAAGGCAAGTGAAATGAAATTGCGTCAGCACCACCTTCTCACTACTCACACAAGAAATTCAACAATTTTAACTCGTTTTGCTCTCGTTCTTCGGATATGATATTCTTCTTTGTTAAATTTGTACGGTAGCGAAAAACGAAATTTACATTTTAAGTACTCACGCTTCTGTTAGAAAATTTCCTAAATAGTTTTTATGTAAACAAAACCAACAATATATGCAGCGATATTCACCAATAAACTTACATGCAAAATGGTATCTTACTCCTAAAATCTTTTTTCTTCGGTCAAAGATAATGTAAGTAAATTCTAAATGATTCAGCAAATTAAAAAATTAAACGTAAACATTAGCAAATTCGTGAAGAATCGACCAACAACTAATACTATATACTGGACGAAAGGGGTTAAAAAATTTGGAACCTAATTTAGCAATGCTGAGATATGATTTATTAAATTTATGATGTCTACTGTTTGAAAACCCATGACAGGCAGGAAGAACTGGATGGGAAGTAAAGTCCAATTCAATCATTTTACAGCGCGTACTTATTAAACACACTTTTAGCGAAGAGCACATTTAAAACAACTTTGACAATTTGAAGTTATAAAACAGTAACCAAAGCTGCCAAAACTTGTGCATATAGTTGCTTGTCAAACGCCATTAGTAGGAAAAGGTATTAGCATGGTAAAAATTAAGAAATGCCCTCCTAAAATTCAAAACAAAAATAAATAAAAAAATATTATTTTAGTTGATTCGATCGATGATATGACATGTTAAAACCTCTAGATTCATGTTACTTTTTTGAGGAACTGTACACATACCCTCAAGTATGTTAGCTCTTACGATATGAATTCTTTAAAACAAGGCTTCTTTACTAGAAAATTGTCCTAAAACTTTTTTCAGCGAGTGCAACCTAAATTAAACAAGTGACTAAATTATGCATTATTTAGCATCACACTGATATTCCGATTGCAATAATTAAAATCAATTTACACTGATAACAAACTCAAAATCTTACGATATTCGACAGATGATTACTAGGACTAGTATCGATTTTTATCTGTATACAAAACTAGTGCAAGAGTCATAAGAGCAGATGCGATGAGATGATTTTCGAACTTATAACCGCTTACAGTGATAGAATATCCTTGGAGTCATTAGTTCTTTTTCTAAGCGATACTACCCGTGAGTTTTTGTGTTAATCCTTGTCCTATTTCAGTAATTTCCGCTGTTCGCAAACAAGTTAATCTCATGAAAACGTTTCTCTGGTAAAGTGATTTAAAATATTCATATTTACTAAAGTTAGAAAGAACTACAACGAAAAACGCAATTCCAACTAAAACTTTTTCTTTTTCTCTAACTTTTTCCTTGCAAAAAAAATTCGTCATAATTCGCGGAATACGAGGGAGCGATTTTGAGTTCACGGAATTGACAATAAGAAGTGAAAATAAAAGTAAAGAATTATGTTACTTTTTAAATATGTTCACTTGCTACTTTTATACATTTTTCAGATCTTACAACTAGATTTTATATTCCTTCAAATGAAAAATGTTTTGTCTGCGTCCGAAAAATATGCTAAAACTGCGTTCTTCACTGCTTCATCGCTTGAAAATTTTTCTCACGAAGTTCTTTTTTAAACTTCGCGAAACAGATTAAAATCACCAGGAGCTGGATCAGAGCTATAGGGTGGCTTATCCGAACAAGGCAACACATCTTGTACATTGCAGTCAACGAAACCCGGCACTTGGTGATCACGCACGTTTTCATGTAGAAGGAGGACACCTTTAGTCAATTTGCCTCTTCTGTTTTCTTCGATACATTCTTTCTACTTATTGAGAAACATTGGATACATTCTTTTCTACGATTGAAGCGTAATGTACCCGAGTGTGAAAACGATTCGTTTCCTTCTGATTTCCAAGGGAGCATCCCCACGATTTCACCAGCCGACTGTTACTTTAAACTTCTTGGATGGTGATGCAAACTGAATCTAATTCTTGCGCTTACTGATAAATAAGCGGCAATTCAAGGCATGTCGATTCCCAACCCTATAAAATAAGAGTTTTTTCATGAAATCAATGGCCAGATATTTTTATGAAAATATTACTGTATCGCCCTATATTTAAAGATCGTTCTTACATAAGTATTTAATAACCATATATTCCAAAAGTTTGAATTCAACAAATCTAAACTTTAATTCAGAGAACTTTTGAAGCAAGACTGCATAGTATTCATTCCATTAAATGGAAATTTAAGCCCCCACTTTTCACATTCTGTTGTTATTCCTTCTCATGCTTGTTTAGATTCTATACCACACTTTCAAATCGTTTTTTCAGAAACTCTTGAGTTCATCGATGTCGTTGCGTTTAATCTCTACCCAATTTTTATATAAGAGTATTTCCGATAAGAATTCTCGTAAATCTACAACCATCACTTATTACGTCCGCATTTACGAGAAAAATCAATACATTTGCCTATATTGAGCAAATTAAGTCTGTACACATGAAAACAAACAAACGAGCCTGAATAAAGTACCAAAATAAACAAGACCAGATTCGAATACATAACGATGTTCTCGACAAAGAATGGAAGTGACTATCGTTACAAGATAAGACACGAGGTCGAAGGTGGCCGTTCATCCTACTTAGGAGAGAGCTTTTTGCGGTTTCCCCCTTCTGGAATAAGTAAATAAATTCTTTTCTTGGTTTTATCGATTCGCCACCCGCCTTCAAACGGTTAACAGGCTAGCGATTCTACAATAAGAACCCCGCCTTCGAGTTATTCGAGTATGGGCATTATATTATCATCTTCACAGCAAGTGGCAAAAGCATTTCGTTTCGGTTAAGCGGTAAGAAGTTTTTTCGAAAAAGTGTCTTCGAAGTTATAAAAATCGATAAAGAATGAGCACAATAAGTATCAATTTGTTTAGAAAACCTCTTGCAGAGTGCCATTGATATGAGCACCTTTCAATCTTGATTGCAAATGGAAGCAAAGAACAACCATACATTTCTGCGACTCAACACAATCTTCGATTATTGCTTCAATGTTGGAGAAGGGCATTTTTTTAAATTGATGTATTTTCTCGGTTGACTTATCTAAACACCGCGGTGTTTTCATTTGTATCAGCATTATTTTAAATATTAAAGGGGAAATTTTTGACTGGAAAGCTTGTTATTACAATTTTTTACGACAAAAAGTTGATAACATCAATGGAAATTTCCCAAATTCGTGCGTACTTTCTGTCGGGCATACTTTTACACATAAATTGATGTAATGTTCTATAATCACTACTAATGAGTTGATATAAATTATAACATTGAAAAATTATTTTCCTTTTGTTCCATATAAAGCCACTGACCGCATAATCCTATATTTCTCTAACTCTTGGGAAGGAAAAGGTCAAAGATCATAAGTCGTAAATCATATAAGCACTTGTTCGGGAAAAATTCCAAATGACAGTGCATAGGGTTGTGTTCCGTAAAATCACATCAATATTCTGACGTAAGAAACTATGTTTGCTTAGGAAAATCGGCCTCACGCATACTTTAGATATAACGAAGCTCCAGGAAAATTAAATCACTTATCGTGAGTATACTGCGAAGTTTTTCCAAGCCTAACGCATTTAGGTGTAAGCAATGAATTCGTAACAAAGAGATATTTGCTGTATAGCCTATGCGATATTAGATTTCTATTGACCTCCTTTCGTCTGGGGATGTATTACGGTCTAAAGGCGAATAAAGTTGATTACATCAGCGTAATCAAGAGAAAATGTTACGGTATAAACAAGGGAAAGTTTTTTGACAAGGGACAAGGATGGAATAAGGGATAATTCTATAGGGATATAGGAAATTTGAGCAAGTCTGTAGATATTGGGTGAGTGTATATTTTAGTTCTGTAAACTACTAATCTCACCAAAAGTTTGCAGAAAAACATGTGAAACATGTTTGAACATTCATTCAAACAAGTGAACATTCTTGGTTTTCTATTAACACAACATAACACTCAAATTTTCAGTAAAATATTGTCAAAAAAGCCAGAAATGCTCTTGTGGAACTTTGAAGATTGAAAAAAATTCAGTTACTCGGTTTAACTTTTTCCGTCATTTGCACTCATTATTTAGAATCGCTTGCTTGTTTTTTACAAAAATTAAACTTGCTTAATAAAATCACATTATTCAAGGCTACGCCTTTGTAACCTGTACATTTTAGAAGTGAGTTCTTTGGCCTTTTACCATGGAAAAAAACATTTCTTAAAATTTGACCAAAGACAGATTTTGAAGAACGATTCACAAGGACTTAAAACGACAGTGGTAGTCTAGCAGACAAATACACACCAGCTAAATTGCCAAAAGCGACAACAACGTCTGGTCTGAGTTTGCACTTTAAATATGATAGAATGACATTATGTGCCGTACAATATATTATATAGAGAAGTAATTGATATACTCAATTTCAGAAAAATGTTTTGCTAGTGCAAATAAATGAGAGTTTACAGACAACTTTGTTGGCAAAAGTGGATTTTACGGTACCGGTGCACGCAGTATCAAAAATTATGAAAAAACATGCACACTTTGAAAATGAAAAATGAAGGATCCAACTAGAACCCAAACCCCGATTAGGCTTAATCTTCAATAAGCCAAAGCAAGGTTGCCGATGCTTGAAAGATAGCAAAATATTGCATAATGATTTTTCGTTAACCCTAGCTTTAATTGTAAATTGACAGGAAGCGATGAGAAATGAATGTTCATGTTTTTAATTCCTTTAAGAATAATGTCTTCTGGTAAAATAGTTCACTCCTTAAAATTTTATAATGAAAGAAAATAGTGGTTAAAATATGTTTAAAACTTGATTGTTTTACAATGTGCCTTGCAGTGAGAGAAAATAAACAATTCATGGCAATGATGAAATTTATTTTTTAACTAACCAGTAAGGAATTTACCATGGAATCATTTCATCTTCATTTCATCATTTCAGAAAAATACACTAACATACTCTTGTAATCCTGCAAGCGAAAAAAATGTAGGGGTTTTGTCAAAAGCAGCTAATGACTGAACTAGAAAAATTACTAGAAAACCAAGAATTTTAGATTATTCGAACTTCGTCAAATAAATTTTAATTTTAATTTATTAGAACCGGAAGATTTGCCAGTTCCAACGTTTTCGTCGTTAGATGGGTTTTCTTTTACAGGATTTTCTTTAAAAAAATGTCTCAAAGGTTTGTGAAGTTTTGCTAACGCAATTTCTCGAAGTTTGTAACTTTTTCAATTTTGAGAATAGTTGGACTCATGTGTTATTATTTATTTGCTAACAGTCCACTAGTTCTTCGTTTCAATCTAATCACTGATCAAAAATTAAAAGTGTAAAGTTCGCGACCTTTCCGTTTTCGAGGTCTCACAAACTTACTAATACAAGCTTGCGACCTGATTGAGCATCCTATAACAAAAATCACTTTCTTGTGGCACTCATCTAGCGGCGGGAAAATCAACGAAGGTGTTCCCGCAACTCGGTGATGAGCGCGCAACCTTATGGCGTTATGGCGAAAATTTCGATGGTCAAACCACAATTTCTTTTTCTGAACGTAGCATGTAAACTTTCGGATGCAGAATACTCCGAAAGTTTATGTTGTGTTTTTCTAATTTAAATTTTTGAGATCGATTATGCTCTATTTATCGTGAAAAAAGGTCATAATTTATTTGATTTGCTAAATGAATATATGCGATATTTTTTCCGTCATGTGTCACCTCTGCACTGTGTTACGATTCACTGGAGTGAACTTCTGTTTTATATCATTGCGAATTCCGCTTTACCATCTCTTAAACTACTTGTGGTAACGCTAGGTTCAGCTCTTAGTTGCCAAATTCTTTGAACTAGTTTTTCTCAAATACAAATCTTAAAAACGGGCGATATAGGCATAATTTAAGAAAATCCAGAATGAGCTTATATTTCAACCACAAAAGGCATTTATAACGAGAGACGAGGGATCAGGAAAACATAAAAATCAACTATGAATTGAATTCTTTGAAAAATATTTTTTTGGTTGGTTTGTTTTATTATTATTTTGATTTCACATCATATTTTGATATGATGTGGACCTTTGAAGTTAAGTGGCTGTAGCATATTCTTCCAAGAATAGTGAAGAAAAACTGTATTTATCGCGAATTTCTGTTTGCGGAAATTGTAAATTTTTATTGTAAATATAACGCTAGACATTTTCTTCATTTCAATATAACTTTATTGTTTCTTCTCATAAATATGTGCAGAACATTGTGAATTATACCAAAATATGATCATCAACAAGTCATTTTTAGAAAAGTTTTGTACCTTTTACGTCACATAGCACTAACGAAAAATAAACGATTAAATCTTCTTCTACTCCTTACATTTATTCCTTAAAAGTTTTAAAACATCCTCACAAAATATAATCAACTAATAATAAGTACGTATTAGACTTTTTTCATAAAGTACATTAACCGCTCGCTTCTAGGAAAATATTTGGCAAACGAAACACCAAGTAATCAAAACTTTACTTTTCAAGCGATTTGAATTCCTTGTAGCAAAATAATTATACAAGCGAATTTTCACTTTCTTCAAATTATGCACACAGATACAATTTGAAGTACGTATGTATGTTATTGAAATTTATTTTCGACTGTTGCAAGTGAGCGTATAATAATTCACTTGTATTTTGGTACAGCTAAGTTAAGTTCGAAAAGTATTTTGATTTCGACAACTGCAGCCAGATATTAGACTACATATGCTACGCAACCAAGGACATTGGCAAAAACAAAATAGAACTTTTCTGGCGACCATTCTATCAAGTTTTGCATTCGGCACATGTACATTTCAAGAATGTTTTCTCCTTGAACTTTAGATAATTTAATGGGCGAGATGGTTGCCCAGTGAAGTAAACGGGAATGTATATAGTCGGTACCTTATCTCCAGATATATCATGCTTTGAAACGATAATATAAGCCGAAACCCACATATGATTTCCGTTCAGTTTGTTGTTTGTAGCAAACGCAAATGCACTTGCAAACATTTCAACACTCTATTAAATATCTCAATTTTTGTCAGAAAAATCGTATTCGTGGCTTTCTATACATTATGCTTTTTAAATAAAGGCTCTCACATTATTTTTACCCCGCGTATAGTTATAAATCAGCAAGTATTAACGTATTAAATGGTGCAACAGAAAAAGTAGAAAAACAATAATATTTTTGGCACGTATCCAGGAAATAGGTGAACGCATCCACATATGTTCTACTTTCTACTATTTGTAGAATGCTTTGTATATTAACAAAACGGTAGCAAATGTCCTTCTAAAGCGAGAAATATGTTATATAGGGGGAGAAACTGGGCAACAGAAAAATATTTTATCATATAGTATAATTCAAATGTATTTATTTCTTGGGGAAGAAATGGTACGAGGTGTGTTAGAAAAGAAATGAGATCTGGCAATGTCATATATATTTACCTGTGCTAGACCAGTTTGTTTTCTCCTCGCGCATTTTCTCATTCCGTTTCTCAACTCCGAACAGCCACTCATTGTTTTTAACAGGCGTTTAAATCTGCATCATTGCAAACGCAACGCTGTGGTAAGTTTTCACAATTTGTTGTTGGGAGATGAATGAACTCTAATGAAAACCTAGTAGAGTGCAAACATGTCAGAAAATGCGAATGAAACTTTCCAAAATTTCAACTCAAATTATCTGAAAAACATTCAAACACAGAAAGAAAAAGAAGACCGTTGGGTTTGCAACGACGCAAACTTCAGACACCTCAGTCAACTTGTGTCAAAAAGTGTTTGTGTTTCAAAAAGGGAGCATCGGAATTTAGAGCAACGTTGTTCAGTCGAGTTGTGTCTTTAACTCGGTGAATCCGCGAGTGTGATTTTTGAAAAGTTCAAACTGACCTATAGAAAACATTGCTTTTCAAGAGAGATTAAAAATCAACCTTACTTAGAGTGACCTTCAACCGTAAAAAACGACAGAAACGGTGACCTTGTGAGGACTCTTCTGAAATCATATCGTCGTTTAACAATAAGGATGATGAATTTTATAAGTGTCCTTGAAAAGGTGTCTGAAGCTTGTCGCATTTCAAACGCGACGCTATCTATTTTATTTTTATAATTTTATTCGCAGATTTGAATTTTTTGCATTTTACTAGTTGTTCATTTCATCTTCAACAAAGAGCAAGTCGTGAAAAAATTCGACAGCATTGCGTTTGCAATATTTAGACGAATGATTTTTGATGTAAATTATCAAGTCAGGAGTGTATCGATCAACTTAAATCGATTTTTAGTGATGAAGCTCCATCCTCTAGCACTGTAAAAGCTGGTATAAAGAAATTATTCGTCATTCCCGTTTGCTTGCCGATTAAAAACATGCACGTCGACCAAAATCAATGAATTTGCTTTTCAGGGAAATTTTTTGTTTAAGGGAAAAGTTAAGAACAATCCACGGTCAAAAAAGACAAAATAGCTCGCACCGCATCGAAATTTACCAAGCGATATGTGAGCCAAAAAAGTGAGAGTTCCCATACTAAGACTTTTCTTTAAATTATAGTCATTTTATTATATATTGTTTTATTATTTATTATTGTTTAATTTCATCGACTGTTCTTTATAATATAACAATAGAAGAATATGAATATTCTTAGTAGCCTTTGTTTCAATTTGAAGTTATGCAATTTATACCAAACGCTGTTTTCGTATATTAAGGGAGCCTTTCTGGGAGCTTAAGGATGCAACTTAGCTTCTGCCAGAATGCGACGAATAGTTAGAATTGCAGCTCATATAAGCACCACAAGAGCTACAAAGATGTAGCTTAAGCAGCCTCGTCTTTTTAGTGTATTTTTGGATTTAATGTATTAAACTCGATGCGAGAAAGTTGACATGCCTTTTTTGCGATTCGATGCGTTGAATCGTTCAAAGGCTGATATTTGCTATAATGAAAACTTCGGGCCTTAAATATTGCTTTTGTTCCTAAAATTCATTTTTGTATTAGCCCTAAATTTCATTATGATTATGAAATGTTAGTTTTATTATATGATTTATCGTTAATATAGAAAATATTGTAATAATCATTGCTTGCACATCATATGTTCCTATATTGTGTTTCCATTCTTAACGGCACTTACTTAGGCGCCACTTACTTACTTAGGACCCCCTCACGGTTACCCGCCTTGACGTGGCGAGGGGGCCGACTAACTCCAATGAACCCAGCGACTACACTGCAGGAGACGTTCGGATCTAACCCAGCAGGTAGGCAAAGGGTGAGAAGTGAAGCAAAGAGGTAACCAAATTAAAAAAAAATATGGAAGTACAACAGAAAGAAGTACCCTCAGTACCCGGCATACGAGGGGGAGAAATCTCCGGGGACCGGACAACTGGCGTAACGGCACCAAGCACCAGTTGCCCAGAGCTATTGGGCCAGAAATGTACGCTGAGGGAGCAGGGCGTGCATTTGACGAGTGACTGCAACAAAATAAGCGCAATGGCAGCTACCGCACCCACTGGGAAGACGGGAGCATCAGCCAAAACGCTAAGAAGAAATGCGCCAAGGAAACTGAAGCGTCAAAACACAATCGGGGAGAAGAGCTTCCCAATGAACCCTGGCACCAGCCAAAAAGCGGCAGCCAACCAAGGGAAACCTGGGAAATTGGCTGCTGCTGCCAAGGAAGCTGTACCACCAACCGCAAAGGAAAAGGGTAAAACCAGACCTAAGCGGATGAGATCGGATGACAGCAACCAAGGCACTGGTAAAAAGGAACGGAGGGTAAGCCCCGAACCCCAAACTCTGGCGAGGAAGTCCTATGGGACGCCGCAACCGACGCACTAACGGTAGCGATGATAGACTACCTTAATGAAACTGGTAAGATCCAAGAGGATCAACTCGCGAAGCTGCAAACCGCCCTGAAGAAGGACATCTTCGAGCACCTACGCAGCAAACAAGAAAAAATCCCAACATTCAGAGGAATGAAACCGACAGCAGGCCATCTGACTGTAACCTGTAGCGACGAGCAGTCTCTAGAATATCTAAAGACTGCAGTTGCCAAGGTAAACACCAGCCTGAACGAGGAGTTTAGAGTCGTCCTCATAAAGGAGGTACCGGGGTTATGCACCGTCAAGGTATTTATACCCGAAACGGAGCAGACACCGCAGGAAGCCTTCGAGACTCTTAAACTACAAAATACGGGGTATGAAACGGAAAGGACGCATCTCTTTGCGGAGAAAGAAGTCGCCAACAAAGGCATGCTCCTGGTACTGGGCATGCGAAAAGAAGACGTCAGCACTCTAAGGGACAAAAACGGACGACTAAATTTTGGCTTCACCCAAGTGGCTGCTAAAGCTAAGGCGACCGAGCCCTTGGAGCAAAAGCGGAAAACCAATGCGGGTGACCCAAGCAAATCTGCACCACAGCAGGGCGGCAACACCTAGCAGATGGGGACACTGACATAGCACTGATACAAGAGGCTTACCAACTTAATGGAAAGATACTTGGAATCAGTGCAAAACAATTTAAAATCTTTGCCACAAGCGAGGTAAATAAAATCCGTAGCTGCATTATAAGTCGGACGGAAATTAATTTAATTTTTCTACCGCAGTTCAGCAACATGGACCTTACATCAGCAGTGTTCGACGGAAGAGACAAACAGGTAACGTTGGCCTCGGCATACCTACCGTTTGACGCTCCGATGCCGACCACCGAATTCCGCACCCTATCGGAGCATACTCGGGGGAAGCGGGCCATCATCATATGCGATGCGAACGCGCAACACGAACTCTGGGCGAGGCACCAAGTGCAACGAAAGAGGTGAGCAGTTAGTCAATTACTTAGTAACTACTAACCTCAACTTAGCAAATAAGGGTAACACACCGACCTTTATAACGAAAAATAGAGCGGAAGTGATTGACGTCACTCTAATCACAACAGAGGCATTGGAGGACCTGCACGGCTGGAGAGTATGTGACTCACCTAGCCTCTCGGACCACCAATGGATCACCTTTCAAGTGAGAAGAAGCGAGAAGACCCCATTGGTCTTCTGCAATCCTAGGAAAGCGGATTGAGACGGCTACACCAACGCTACTAAAAGATATATAGGTTCACATCTGTCGAACCTATTGAGAAGTCGAAAGGACATCGACATTGAGGTGAGATATATCACGAGTATACTGGTCGATAGTTTCAGTGAAATGTGTCCAACCACTACCGTCAAACTAAAAAAGGTAAGCTAGTGGAACAAAGAACTGAAAGAGATCAGAAAAAATACTCAAAGTCATTCAGAATTGCTCACCTCACAAACCGAGATACGGATTGGGAGGACTATAAGCAAAATCTGAAAATTTTTAAAACAGCTGTAAGAAGAGAGAAAAGGAAATCCGTTGCGTTTGCAACGATTCAAACTTCAGACACCTTGTTTTTCAGACGATAACATTATTTACAACATAAATGCTGTATTAAAATAAAAACGAAATACCACTGAATATTTGGTAATGTGGAGTTCGGTACAAACTCACAATTTGTCAGCAGAACAAAATTCAACACTAGGTAGATTTTTTCGATTTTCTTAGGGTTTACACTGTTTTTCCAGACCTTTAAAAATGTTATGCATTGTTTTCGCATCAAAGCTGAACGTTCATATTATCTACTTGAAGTTTTTAAAATCTTGTTCATTAAAACGTTAACAAAGATCCTTATTGAGGAATCGCACTGCAATGAAACATAATAACAAAAACAACCGATTTAGTAAAATCGAGGAATTAAATCAAAAATCGAGACTAATTCCGGATTAAAAATAAGTTGCATTCATATTGCAACTTATATTTAATATGTTGCTTATACGTTTCGTTCATTCTGAATTTCTGAATTTTTCAAGTAAGTCTGTGAAAGTCTTCGTAGAAAAAACGCAATAGTGGCTGCGCAATGTAAATGGCACTTCCTTCCTTAATTGCAAGGCAAAATACAGAAACACACAAATCTAAAATTTATAGAAATGCATTTTAATATGCATTCATTCACTCAAGTATCGTAAATTTAAAAAATCTCCATCAGTATTCTGTACTTTGTGATAACATGCAGCAAGAAACGTTTAAACTGATAACAACGAACTAGATTTTAGCTGCATACTCATCTCATTTTAAATGTTCATATTAAATCAACGACTTTTATCGTAAATTATACACTACAATGGCAACCAACAGCTAAAAATACAACGCTGTGATTAGATAGCCTTCAGCATTTCCTTACGAACATTTCGAAGACGCCTTCAAGACTTGACTTAGCAATCAATGAAAAAATAATATACAATAATTATGCAATATGTCAACATATGAATGCTAGTGTATAGTAAAATCGGTTTATTGCTTCTACGATTTCTACATTTAACGACTATTCGAGGCAGTCAATTGCTTTCGTTTAGCCGTTCATTGAACCATATGCCGTACTTGTACATACTCGTACCAGCACTTACAATACTATAGTGATTTTTGTAAATAACATTGCTGTATGGTAAATTGGATTTGCTTCAATTCAACAAATAATTTCTCCCTTATGCATATGGGAAATTTCACTCCTCGAACTATTCGTTCTGTCTTCAAGCAAGGATTATGGGGGATTATAAAGGCCTTGAAGTACAACGAACGGGAAAAAGTACATATGAAGCTTGATGTCAATGTATATAATTTTACTGCGTAGTCCTGAAGTTGGATATGCACTACATTCGCCTCAAAAGGTTTAGTCGCTATTGTAATTAAAGATCCTGACGTAAATGGATTCAGTGCGTGTGAGTTAAACTCAATTTTTCACTTCCCAGATACAATATTCTTAAAAAATGATTGATGAATTATTCATACTCTAGAATCTATTTTTAAGGGATAATGGACTAAGTAAGTTGTCAAATAAATTGGACTATTAAGTCAACATGTGCTGATGAAAAAAAGAGATGAATAAGGTTGATATACTTTTACCAATCGATAACTAAGGAAACGTAGAAATGTATTATTATCGTGTGAAATGTACGCAGCAAAGCAGAGAAACAAGAAATTTGTTTCTCTGTTTGTTTCAACGATTTGAAAGAGGTGATTTTTCGTTATTTATATGATTCTGGTTGACTTCGCATTAATTATTCATTTCGAAATGTCTCGCGAAATAAAATCGTTGCATTCCTACAATGCCAACTTGAAAAACATGAAGACATTAGCAACAAAGAGGGTGGACAGTAGGATGAAATTTGAAGCTGATGAGAATATTCACTATAAATTAATAAATATATTCATCAAGCAAAGTGAAAATGCCCTAATTTATTTTGGGGTGGTTATTTTCCTAGTACTGACTTACGTTAAAAAGTCTCTGTTGAGAACCACTGATGGTAATAAAATAGTACAATGCTTGCTTAGTATTGAGAAAATCCAGATAGACGACTAGATCCTCATATGGTCTCAAATTATTCTTCTAATACGGCTAATCACGCCTGCATTGTTTATATATAGTTGAAAGCGAACAGTGAAATTGAGTTTGATTGACGTCAGCCGTTTTTTTTTGCTGGCTTTCACTTGCTCGTCAAATATAATAACATACGTGAAATGATAATCATGTGAACCATTTTTTAACCAATCATTTGCTACATTAACACACATGTTAATCTAATTTATGAAAGAACATTTCATTTTACTCTTGAGTTCTAAATGGAAGTCTGCTTACTGCTTGACAAAAATTATAATTATTATTTTGTAGGGTTTCGAGTTTTCGATTAACAGAATTTATTATGATTTTAAATAGGACAAACTCGAAATCGTTAGTACTATACACATTTTGAGTAATAATCTCAGCTAAGTGAAATGCATAATTATCACCAGAACGGAAAATGAATGTATGTGATGTTTATTGTTTTATAAATTTACAATACATTGAATTTGGATTTTTTTTCTGTTTAAACAATTTGCAATGTAACACGATAATACATTTTTCGTTTTGCTACAAAATATTTTTAGCAACAATTGGTTGCTGTTGTAATTTTAAAAAAAGTGATCTTTGAGGCGTCAAACTCATTGGGTATTTTTTCTAAATTCCTAAGAGTTTGCAGATTATGTATTCTAAATTCCATTTCCACAACAACCATTTCACACTCAGCATTTAGCCTTCATTTTTAGAAAGGTAAACTTTAAGGCCTCATAACTCATTACCTATGTTCAAACGTCTTTTTGATATTTCTTATGAGATCCTAGGAATCTACAAATTACAAAATACTTAACTCAATTTTCACACTCATAGTTGAATTTTGAATTTAATTACCAAGTAAGGTGACTAGGAAACCATGGAAACTTGTAATGGTTCTGTTTAATGCATTTTGTACTTCATTAATTTACTCTTGAACACCCCGCAGTCGGAGCAAATCGAAAAAATTATAAGAAAAACCATCAACATGTTGACGAAGAAAGTTTCATTCATAGGCATCAAAGCTAACCTGACGAAACATCATGGAAACCCTGAAGGAAAACTTGTTTCGTAGGTGGCAGCACTGAACAGCATTGTTTAACCTATCCGTTTAGTCAACAATATCATTAGTTTTGCGGTTACCAGGGTCGTGAGTGGACTTTTGTGGCACTTCACGTAAGGTGTGTTAAAATTCAAACATACACGTAAGGTGTGTTAAAAAATAAAACTCGAAAAGAATTAAAAAGATATCAGTATAGAATTAAAGGACTTCCTTTTAATTTTGTGATTCTTTTATTCTACTCGAAACCAATTTCCGAACATATTTCTATGCTCAGGTTGAGTATTTTGTGAAGATGAAAGCTATTACAAATTTTAAATAGGTGCAGATAAACTATGAAATAAGATGTAGTGTGAAAATTTTATGGAAAAGGTGACTTTTTATAAGTGATATAGAGCGTTCGAAGACAGTGGCAAAAGCATCGCCGACGGGCGACGCGAAATGCAACCTTCAACCTTTCATACCAAAATTCTACAAAATGCAGCTGGCGATATTCGAGATCAACGAATGACCATTGATAGCGTCTTGTCGTCTTACACATTACAATTGGGAGGGCATCTTCGATTCTACAAAATGGTTTGACAGTGCATCGCTTACATAACAGTCGGGTGCTACGTCTGCTCAAACAAGGACAAACGCAACATCGTCTTTTGACGGATCACGACCTGGTATCGTGATTCGGTAGAGTTGCAAAGGAAGAAGTGAATGGAATGAAAGCCGTAAAACAATCCTGAAAGTACCACTATGATCTGGAAATGAAACAACGAAGATCTCAATGAAACCAACGCACTTTTCTTCCCTGAAAAAAAGCAAAGAAGACTATCTTTCTTTATCTTAACTTAATAGTTAATATTGAATAGAATGTTGCCCTTTTTAACAAAAAAAATTTCTTGTACGCTCAAGGCATCGCAAATCCACCCCTTCCAACGCACAGCTCAGATTTGGCCCCTTGCGACATCTGGCTGTTTCCTCAACTTTAATATCGGTGCAGAGGACGACTATTTAAGAACCACCACGATATCATCAAACGTGTAGAGTCGCGCTGCAGAAAGAGCTCGGGAAAGTTGGCAGGCAGGATGTCAAAAGTGGGTTAGAACTGAGGAAGGGTACTTCTAAAGAGAGCAATGTGAATTTGGAAGATCGGATAAATATTTTTTGACGAACGTTTTCATCATAACTTATTGAACAGCCCTCGTAGTCTAAAGCGTCTTCAAATTATCGTGTGATCTCATCATAATAGAATAATAAGAAAGGATCTCTAAAAACACAGAATAATATAAGGAAAGAAAACAATGCACAACAGAAATCGGAAAACATATTCTATATTTTTCCATGCTGGAAGCTTCAGACATATTTTATTTAAGTATTTTATAAAGTCATATTTAAAATTTTTTTGCTATTATATTCTATTTTTATAATTCTATTGCATGCTATTTTTTTCTAAGGGAGGTTTTTAGCCAAATACGACTGAAATTATGGGCCAACCAAAAATTTTGACATATTGCTTATATATTCGGATTCATTTCATCGAAAATTCCCATGTAAATGGTCCATCAATCAGGGTCACCAATCGAATTAAAACGATTATTCCAATTTTCCAAGAACTTTAGAAACTTATAAGTAATGATTTTGACAAGAATGTCTTCTTTTTAAGGTTTTACATGGTTACCACAAGAATCTCGACTTTTTTCACTTTTCGATTGTTTTTCTTAGATAGTTGATGTATAAGGTTTGTAATTTTTCCGCAATTTCGGATCTTTGGCTTTTTACCAGTTGTCCGTTATAGTTCACTAGCGTCAAAAAAGTCAAAACATTCGAGACCATCGCGTTTTTATGTATTTTTAGTTATAAATTATATGTATTATATTAAAAACAAAATGGAATCTACACTGGGTTTATTTTTTTTCTCCATAGTCTTTTCGGCCCAGCAACACAGCGTTCTTTTTTGATTATTAAAAAAAGGTTGCATTTGGTTGGTACAAAGATTGATAAACTTTAGAAAATGCTACACAATGAATGTGAAACTTGAAAGTGAAATGTGGAACTTGAAAGTTTTCACTTGTCAGCAGCGATAATGTAAGATAAAATAATTAAAAATATGATAGACAATATCCAGGAGTATCATTTCAAAAACTAGCCCAATTTAATTAAGAATGATATTTTGTAGAGAACTTTTTCTCAGATATATAAATTTTCTGTATATTCTGAGTTTACTCAGAGAATGAGTTTTCAACTTGGACAATAATTTATGGCAAATTTTTTGGCAAAACAGTGCCACTACTCGCTTCTCGCACATAAATCACGCATTTTGGAACACTTCCTCATTGTGTTTATCTTCTCACACACAAATAATATATTAAAATAACACTCTTAGATACATGCGCATATTTTATGGTGTTCTTAAAGTCAAGAATTTATACAAAGTTTAATTTATAGGGGCTAATGGAAAATATTTACAGATAAGTTTAAAAATTTTGTAAGGCGCTTTTTTTCAGCATGTATATTTATTTAGAATTTTTCGAATGAATTCAACAACAAAAGTTTTTGAGAAGAAATTTCAGATTCCTGCATTCTATATTGCAATTAGTAAACATTCGGTATAGTTCTAAGGATTTGAATTAGCTTCAGTAAGTATCCTTAAAAGATGAAACATCTGTTGATCAGTTAATTTTCCAGGGAATGATTGGTTTTACACATATATTCCTTTCTCGTTTAATCTTGTTGCCATTAACTTAAAAAACACTATTTGTTTTACAAACAGTGTTTGTTTTATTTGAAAATAATTTCAACTAACAAGAACTCGAAAGAACAAAAAGCAAAATCTTATTTCACATTTCATGGTTACGTTACGTTTTTGTGGATTTTTATTCTCGATTCTTGACAATTTACCCGATTGCATCAGGTTGATAGCAGTTTACATAGTCTGAATGGCAGCTGTAATGCCAAGGCAGCTCTTCATTGGACCATTTCTATTCCTTTGCAAAGGTTTTATTTTGTATTTTGTATATTTTGTAGATGGTATTGGAAGTTATTGGTGACATTACTGTTGTGTATATCCAGTGGACAATTATTGGCTTTAAAACCAGTAATTTCATTATTTAATTTTCCCACCAATAAATTTATCTTGAAGAGCTTCGACGATTCGTTTTACTTCTAACCTTTGTGTGTACTTCAAGTTATTTGGCTAACTCGAAAATTTCAAATAGGAATTTCACTTTAATTACTAAACTTAAACGGTATCCATCAACAATCTAGGGTAGAAATGGTTCAGATTTTTTGATTTTGTGCAAAGCCTAGCCTGTTACTAGATATGATATTCAGCCCGTCTAATTCCGGGACCCTACAACAGATCAATATGCCGGCGTATAAATCGGACGAAAACCTTATTATCACTGTGCTCTTTCTGTACACATCAACTAGGATTTCGGGGGAATTCAGCAAAATAGACGTCAAGCTAATAAATTTGTAACCCCTTCTTTGTGGATGCTGGTTTCACCGGCTTTGGTAAGAAAACTGTAACTCTGCAATCGAAAGGAATATGATCATTGAATAGGGTGGCTCTGGTTATGTTTGCCGTGATTCTTATTATGCTTAGCTTCGTTTAAAACTTCGATTAGGGGTGGCCCACCGTAAGTTACCCATTAGATGTTTGCATTTGTTCAGCCCAAAAGCTGTTGGTTTAATCGAGACGTTTTATGGTCTTTGCTCTTTACTCACTTTCCGCCCTTTGAAGCATTATGAAGTCTCACTCACTCCCTTAATGTTGCTGCGGAAAAGATTCCAAGATTTCATTTTCGCTCTTCTTTCGATTGACTTTCGTTACTGCCACATTTGCCTGTGAAATTGTGGACTATCCCTTTCAAAAGAGTTTCTTTTTTAACCGATATTGCCCGCACTTCAATCATCTCTATTCTAATTGCATTTTGGTGAGATGATCTAGCTGTTGCCGACTCATCTGCTTTTTCATACGGAACGACCGCAAAAGAGGCAGAGGTCGTTAGCTTCACCCTAACAAAATGAGAACAAAATAGAACATAGAAGAAAAATGGCGTATGAACATTTGTGGGAATATTAATGCGCCACAATCTTTTGGGTCGGCATGCCAACTGAATAGCAATCTGAACTGAGAAGAAGAAGAAAGTCTAAAAACTTCTCTTTAAATATAGACACTCTAAGTTTAAATATGGACTCAAAATATATTATAATTATAATAGCTTTAAAAATGTTGAATGTCGTTCATTGAGAAAATTATTTGTGAAGAATTTTGTTGCAAAATTTTTCTAACGTCAAAAAAGCAGCTGAAGCACCAAAACGTTTGGCGCGACTAACAAGCGATGTGTGACAACAATACACCGAAGGTAGTTTGGATATTGTAAAGGTAATTATTTTCATTTTGTAGAAAACTTTGGCACATCGGCATTTGTGGCATTTTGTGACAAAAATTTTGTTTCTGGCGTTCTTCTTGATTCATTGTAAATGTAAATTGAATTTATAGAATCAAGTGCTTGTGCCATGGTACCAAAGCGATCAAAAGCACCTTGGAACCACCCTAATGAGAATTCCTTTTCTTGCGCCCTTATAATTGGATATCACTATTTCTGATCATCGTTTTAGAATTCTATAGTATAGGATAATAGGATAATTGTGATAAAGAGTTACAATGAATACATCCGCTTTCTTGCTTGCATTTCAAAAATAAGTTTGATGTATTGTTCGATTGAATATAAATTCTGAAAATCGAAATGTTGGATACATTTTACACATTTTGGTAGTACTGTCAGTGACATAAATTTAAACAACAAGGTCTTACTTTGCTTTGTAAGACTATTCATCTGTTTAAGATAATTTTATGAGTCACTGAAAAGACTATGGATGACTGATCTCTAAATTTATTTTCACTACTGAGCTTGATGATTCTGGAAAACACCTACAAACAATATTTGAAATCCCCAACGACTCATTCAATGTTAAAACGATAACTTGACAAACATCCAAAGAATTCTGATAAAAGTTGATGACTGAACTCTGAAAATATGGACGTTTGTTACAAATTCATGCATTCTCAAAATATTTTCATCTCATTCCTAGAAGCTTCACATACATTCAAAAAGCAAGAATTCAAAACGCAACTCTACCTTATTACAATTGGAAGTGTGGCATGAGCTTAACGTTGGCATAAAGCCAATTATTTTAATGTGAATACTTTTCATTAAACTTTAAGAATAAAATCAGACGCAAAAAACCAAATATGCATTCACTATAAACCACATTTATTTATAGTGGATTCTATTTAAATTGCACATAGTATTTTTATTTATTCTAGAGTATTCATGATTTTTGCAGTCAATTAAGAGAAAATTATTATATATAATATATATATACTTATAAAATTATACATTCATTGTGATTAAATGATGAGAAGTGTTGAAATATAAACACCGATTTCTTATTGGGAGTATGATTTGAAAATAATCGTTAATTGCTAGCTGACACAAGTAGTATACTTATTCGCATCTAGCAACATTTGAAAGCAATTTTAACTCCATTAAAGTTTATCATTGTAAATTATTTGATTGACCTTTATCCAACTGTATGAATAGAATAGTATTGCTTTATTCGATTTTTTCATTGCAAAATGTGCATTCTGACACACCTTGGGTCTACAACAATGTACGATAAAGCCACAATATGCCAAAAAAGCGAAGCCTGATCGACGGGGAGCGTACTATTAAAAACACCTTTGAACAATTTTTTAAACATGTTAAGCTATTATATCTTCAACATTTTCGTATTAAGAAGCGGAGCTATTACACTATAATAAAAGTATTAAGATAATAGATATATGACATTGATAACAATACATGAGATAAATACTTAAAAGTTTTTTATTGGGCTCCTAAATATTTAGTTCATAAACGAAAGAATAATAACCTTTTTTACATATTACGTTTTTGTAGATTTTGATCGCAGATAATGCTTCTCTGAAGATTAATGTTGCAAATACGACTTTATTCTTTGAGTGTCAAGTAACTCTTTTCACAAAGTAAAAAAGAATATTTTCGTCAAATTAATGGATTAATTAATCAATGTTATCACTAGTTTAACATATTGTATGGCCACCTTTTGCATGTATAATGCTTTGCCGTCGATTTTTTATGGATAGGACCAACTTTTCAAGGTCATAGGCCATCATTATAACAAGGGATGATTTTCGTTTCGTTTCGACGCACAGAATAAAACCTAATCCCTGTTGTATTTCCTTGCGAAGAAAAAACACTTCTCCAGATTTTGAGAGTGCAGTGGTTGTTTCCGAGCCCTTGATGAGTATTTGTTCGCAAGAAGGACCTGTCGAGCTTTTTCATTCGAAACAAGAATGCCACAATCTGCTTTAAGCTCCATTGCAATTGTCATTCAAGAAATTTGAGTATTTCGATTAATGTTCCTTTTTATAAGACGCTTTACACGCTCGTTTATCTTTGTTTTGCTCCAATCTCCAATCTATTCATGCGAGGATAGCTCCAATCTATCCTCGTTTTCCGCTCGATTTTTTATGTTATAGATTGTTTCGCGTGTTACTGAAAACGTCTTTGAAATCTCCTGTACACTTTCACGCAACTGATAATTGTAATGCACCAGGTGAACAACTTCAAAAGAAAGCCTCATGCCCGGTATTTACTAATAAACTATTATGTCTACAAAACTCACTAACCAAAACCAAGTAATTACACGGCTAACTAACCAACACCAACTAATTAATTAGAAAGATGACAAAAATGGACATATGCAGTGAAAATAGCTGTAAAACAATGCTAAAAGCTCAGTTTTTCCCATATGTGAAAAAAGTTACTTGACACTAAGAAAGTAAGTTGGTATTGGATTGTATTGTGTTTCTCGTTTCTCAGGATTTGAAGTTGTATTTTTTCCTAGGAAATGTACTATATATAAGTTGAATTTACGGAAATAGTTATTGTGCAGTAATGCAAATGATTTGTTATTTACATTGTCAGTTGAAAAGCTGAGAATATTTTTCTATGTCAAATATCATTCTTGACAAACTGCACACTAGTCATTTGGTTGGAGTGATTAAGACCATTTTTTTCACGTTGAGAATGTTGAATTGCAGCTCAACAAAACGGCATTTGCGGAACTAAATTAAAAGCAATTGAAACTTATTGTTTGTTGCAACAAACTTACTGTGAATAAGTTCGAACGTGAAAAAAATAGTGGTTTGCGTGATGTGAAAGTGTTTGATTTTGATATATTTAATAAATAACGCCCTGAACAGATTTTAGCATTCACTCAAATGCCAGGCTATAGGATAACAAAAGAATTTAAGAGGCGGAATGTCCAAAGGCAGTTTCGTATTTTTGAAACCCTGCTTGGAAGCCATTAAAAAGAAGTCCTTTTTGCATGGCGTTGTTCCTGGTGATCAATTAGAACAACCTGACAATCGGCGAAATTTGTTAAGCGAAATATTAGTGGTCAAGATCACGTCAATGTAATGGTCTGTTTTTGGTCGGATCAGAAGGACGTGTTGTGTTACGAGTTGCTAAAATCAGGTCAAAAAATCACCGAAATTTAGGCGTCTCAAAAGAGCGTTAGCCGAATATGATCAGACACGAAGCCAAAATTTTAAACAACCAACGTACAGCCACATGCTGCAATACCACTCCACAACTTTTTCATAGTAACAAGAATAGTTTATTAGTAGGGAATCTATCAGTAACTAGAAAGATGGAAGATTGAGGTGTCTGAAGTTTACATCGTTGCAAATGCAACGCTGTCAAATTTTTTCACTATTTCTTTTAAGTAGATGGTCAATATGAAATGAAAACCTATAGGAGTGCAAAATATTCAAATATACGAATAAAATTGACTAAAATTTTACGTCCAAAGGTATCCAAAAAACAGTCAAAAGGTAAAAAAATTGGCGACCGTTGCATTTAAAACGATGCAAACTTCAGACACCTGAAGATTGTGATGGTGAGAAAACCTAGTAGAGTATACAAAATTCAAAAATTCGAATAAAATTTATCACAATTTTCAGTTGAATTGTCCAAAAAAAAATTCAAAAAGTAAAATGCCAATGGCCTTTCATGGCAAGTACTTCAAATAATGTATTCACCAATTTTGTTGCCTTAATAAATGATCTTTTTCTTTGCAAAAACGAACATTTTTAATTCATAGCCCCAATAACAAAAACCGTCCAATTACAAAGAATAACATCTTATTTCATCAATGTTTCAGAAATATAAAAGAAAACTACGACCAGAACTTTTGAATATAAATCATATATTTGGACTTGGAATACATTTAAATCATTTATATTTGTAGATCCCCATTGAGATTCACTTAATAAACTAGTTTCTAATTCAACCGTATTCTTACTTCAACCATACTTATTCATATTATTCAAAAAATGAATGAAATAACCAATATTCGTAGCGTGCAGCAGATTCATAAAGTTAGAACGATTGCGAAATTTTTAAATTATACGATAAAAGCCAATATTTTCAAGGAAAATACATCAGTCGGTCTGCAAAAATATGCATGGATTATGAGCAGTTATGCACACATAACAATGAGAAATAACACAATAATATTGTGATGTAATTCAGAATGAATTCAATCTTATTTTAATTTCATAGTATATTTTTGTATATTTCTGTTCCGTAGTAAGTTGATTATTGTGAATAGGAAAAAAAATCATTAAAATGACTACAACTAGAGGCATTTAACGAAAAGCTGAATGGAAATGAGACTTAGTGTAGTAGACTTTAAAAACTGAAATGTTGAAATTTTTTAAAAGTTGAAAGGAGAAATAAAGAGCAAGAAGTAAATTAAATACACAATATCTAAATCTCAGGCAAGTAATACAAGTTATTGGAGAGTATAAGAGCACAAAGTCACAAGGTTAACAAAGAGAAAAATTATACAAATGAATTAAACTACTCAATTTCTACGAGGACACATATTATTATAGCATATTAGCTAAATTTTTAAAAATTTTCCAAAATAACGCTTTTGTCTTCATTTATGGAAATTAACTTATTTGAACGAATACTGGAGAGTACGGTACTGAAGCGCGGATGTTATTTATGGATCTAGCGACATGATTTTTGTTAACTACATTATCGTTAGTTTTGCTTTATCGACGCTATATACAATTTCACATAAGCGATTCCCCGGTGTACCATTTCCGCCGTGTGGTTTCGGTAGCCTAAATAGATATCTTTTTCATGATTTTATACTATCCGCTTCCATGTTTAATGCTAAATGTTGGAATACTTCTTTGGTAAGCAATCGTGTGTTTTCTCGGATATTTTACTTCTTTTCTCTGACTTGGCAGGGCTGAAATTCTATTCCAATTTAATTTTGAAGCAAGGGTGTATATAAACACCTTTGTATATACACCCAAATAAAGTAAACATATTCAATATTTGAATCAACAATAGCATATTCAGAGTACAAAATATAATCAGAAAATTTCATCGTTAGGACATACAGAATATATTTCCTCTGCTCTTACATATTTATTTTTGAAATAAAATTTTAATCTCACTGCAAAGATAACGCGAATTATACTATAAATTCAATTATAAGCAAAATTCCATGAACATAAATCAACCTTCAACCTTCCATCGATAACACACCAAAAAATTACGGAAAAATTAATGAATTTTTATATTCAACGAAATACCATTCAAAACACATCTTACTCACCGTCTGGCATATTGAACATAACACTCCGAGACGATTAATCATCTCAAAGAATGTCTTAAATCTGATTCTTTGTTGCATAAAAACAAAGACAAGTAGCAATTACTTGGTTATTAAAATTGGTTTTTGCTTAATTCACTTCATATAGAATGCGATAAAAGATACAACATCGTAAATAATTCAAGAGTTTACACTAAATGAAAATGATAATCTCACGCATAACTGGTCAAAGCTTTGAAAAATTCACCACCACAAATAACTCAGAAGTTCTTGTGTTATGTTCATTATTTCAATAAAAGATGTGGCCATTTTCAAGCGCCTGTTACCATATTTTTCTCATATCTTGTATAAACAATAAAAGCAGGAAGTGATTCACTCAGATGTGGCCTCGTGCAGTGACTGTTTTGAAAACCAAGTTCAATAATAAAAAAATTTTATTTTTTATTTCTCGTAAACTAGCCAAGTATAAACTATAAAAAGTTTGAATTGGAATGCAGTGAAGAATCTTTAAGCAAAGCTATTATTGTTTTTTGAGTTGTGTTTTTATTGATAATTCTTATCGATAAGTGTTTTGAAAAGGATTCAAGGGAGTTGAGAATTTACAATAAAATCCGAGGCTTACATAAATTTATCGACATCTTAATGATGCAATTTTATTTGTATGAAATTATCTCTAGGTTGATTTTTAGAATTTTTTTTAAGGAAATGATTACTTTATAGGTATTATACATAAGGGTGACTTTATAACTATCACGGATTTATCCAACATGAAAGCATCAAAACGTTAAAAAAGAAAGAAAATAAGAGAGTAAAATTTCTTCAAGTTTTTTTTTTGACGATAACATTTGGAACAAACACGGTCGCTATGGTCAAAAGATGGATGTTCAGTGAACCCTAATCTGAAAAATCAATGCAAGAGTGAAAAATTCAACTATTTTTTTTTATTGTTATCATATTTTGTAATCAAAAATGAAAACTCATAATGTGTCTAATTAGAACTCCGTTCTTAAGTGAACAAATGTGAGTTGCATTTGCGTTCTAAAGTAGCACAAAATCGTACGCTATTTAGGGAACTATAACACGAAATTATTATTGGAAGCGGCATATTTGGGATTCTATCAAAAAATAAATTATATATGGAAGCACGGTCTTGCAAACCAGTTTGGAGCTCTTTTCTATAACGTGTTACAAACTTAAAGAATTCACTTGAGTAGCTGAAAAGTAAGAGATTCTTTACACATGCAAAATTCTTTACTGCCTCCTTTTTAATTTTATTTTCGTGACACCTCCAAATCCTTTATCAAAATCAAAAAAAAAATACAACCTAATTCAATATTAAAATGTTAATAGTTAATCGATGTTTAACATTGGTAACGATTGACAGAGGAAAAATAGATGATTTAAATAAATATGCAAATTAATATGAATAAAGTAATCTTTACTTGCCACGATGTATAAATGTTTAAGGGGTCATTCCAGGTTATTATCGAGAAAAAATACGGTTTTATCCCGAACTAGAAGAACCGGCAGGAAGAGTGGGTAAATGAAACACGGGGCAGGTGGACCGCGCGCCTAATCAGGGCCCTGGAGCCGTGGCTCAATCGAAAGCATGGCGAGACTGATTACTACCCGACACAGCTTCTCAGCGGACACGGGTGTTTTCAGTCTTACCTGCACAAAATGGGAAAGTCACGGTCCCCAGACTGCCTGTTTTGCCCGGGGATTGCGGATGATGCTTGCCACACCTTCTTCACATGCGAACGGTGGGTGAGACAACGAGTACATCTCAGGGAGAGAATAGGGGAGATCTCTCCAGATACCCTGGTGGAGAAGATGCTGGTGTCTAAAGACAAATGGAACTGTGTGTCGCACTACGCTCGGGCGGTTCTCACTATGAAGAAGGACATCGTCAATCGCCTGTCGGCGCAGAGGGAAGAGGGCTCACTCT
This sequence comes from Stratiomys singularior, assembly GCA_954870665.1. Lineage (NCBI taxonomy): Eukaryota > Metazoa > Arthropoda > Insecta > Diptera > Stratiomyidae > Stratiomys > Stratiomys singularior. The sequence goes on along the minus strand of OX940877.1, from coordinate 77,960,959 downwards.
CTCAGTAATCCTTCTCCTTTCTGTCCAGAAGGAGGTAGGCGTGCCGGTAGGCGAGACGTAAGAGGCCTAGTCCGATGTAATGTGACAAACAGTCCCAGGCTAGGTTCTCGGTTTGACAGGGGAGGTGTTTAGTAGGTAGTTCAGTTGCTGTGTGCCACTGGGCACACAGTAGAAATAGCCTTCACATTCCAATCAACAAAAAAAATCCCGAACTAGAACATCTTATTTTGAACCGAAAAACTATATTGCGGTCGTTTGAAAATTTCGTTTTTTAAACAGACGTTTTTTGGACAATTTGTTGCTAAATATATGTAAAAATCGTAGTTTTATCTCGATTCTAGTTACATATTAAGTTATTAGTTACACAGCTATGTCCAAATATGTGGTTAAAATTTGTACGTTGTTTTGCGAAAAAACGAGGTTGCGCTTTGGCCATAACAGGAGTAAAGAATTTCTAATACAATAACACTCCACTTTCAGAAGATGTCATCTAAGCTATAAAACTAATTTAAACAAATTTGGGCAAGGAGGTTTTAGACAAAGTGTAAAATTAAGTTTCAACAAACTTATTTGGAAAATCACACCAAAACTATTTTCGGGCAGCAAATTGTTGAATTTGCAGCCTATGTAGCTACATGTACTTTCAACGAAGATGCCTCAGCTATCTTTCAAATATGACTGACAGTCTTGGGCCCAGCGCTCAGGAATAGACGAGCTGAGCAGCACAGCAAGAAACCAGAATAAGGCATAGACTTGGAAAAAAGAGGCTAAGACATCGAAGCTACTTGGGGCACTGAAATGGAACTGAAATCAATTATTCGATGTAAGATGGAAAAATTGTTTTTTCCGAATTTTTTTAAGCTTTTCAAGCTTTTTCAAGACTTTAAAGACATTTTCCGCAAAAGAACTTCTGCAAATACCAATTCATTTCAAATTTGGTACACCTTTGCAGCATATACAATACCTCCAAAAATAAGGATTCCTTTTTTATTGAGGGGGAATTTTACTTACAAAATGGTGGACTTTTTCGTGGAAAGTAACGCCTTCACTTTTCGCCGGCTTTTATTGTGTTATGTTTTTTTCAAAATCTAGCTGCGAAAAAAATTTAATAATGCATAATTGCATTCGATTTATCATAAATACAGACGCGAGTTCTTTCAGTAACCTTCGGTATCAAGTGCTATGAATGTATGAGAAGTGGGATGGCTTTCGATAAAAACTGTTTGCCAGGTTGCTTCTATATATTTGACGTCATCATAGAGAAAGTGGATCCTGTTCTAATGAAAAATTGAGATCGGGTTTCTTATGAATAAATTTGAGCAAAAAAACGAAGTAGCTTTAAAGCTCCAAGCAATTAAAATAATCTTTCAAGGAGCCAAAGGATGCTCATTTTTAGCTGTTTATTTATCGTCAAGTCGAAATTGATATAAGATAACATAAATCTTCGGGAATTTCGTCGAGTCCTGAGCCAAGGAATGTTTAGTTGATAAATGTACGATTACTTAAGAGAAAATTTAAATTTCCAACGATTACCAATTCTAATTGATACGCTCGATTTACAAATCCTTCGTTGGATTTGTGACTTATTTTCGACTTATTTCGAATAAACTTCATTTAGCATCGTCTTCAAGCATAGATGAAAAATATTTACATTCATGCTTGTAGACGATGTTAATTCATCTCAAACATGATCCTGAGCAGAGATTTTTCTTTAACTTATTCCACTTCGGGACAGCCTAGTTCCAGGTTAAAGTCGTCTATCAAAACCTAGGGCAAAATATTATGCTCCTAGTTAAAGTTTGTAAAGTTAAAGTCCTAGAGTTAAAGTTTGAGATTGAAAGGGGTTTCGCGTTGTTGGTCAGCTTTTGTTCGAACACAGAAATCGATTGGAAATCTGCAGCAAAGGTGATTTAAACTTTAACATTACATAAATCATACCAGACAATACACTCCTTGTACACTATTCTGGACGAATTGTATAACTTGATAGTGAAGAATCTGTTTATTTAAGAATTCCTTAGTTTGGTTTTTTTTATCTACTTCGTTTTACACTCCCTTCCGTTCTTGTATAGGTAGTTGGTAGTGAAACGAATTAAGAATGTAAGTAGATAATTAAATTAAATAAATTTTGTAAATGTTCAGTAATTCTTTTATTCGGAATGTTACTAGATACCTTAAGGAGAGGGGCGTTAAATATTTTATAAGGTCAGCGTTGATCAAATAGTTGAAATAAATCCTTGCATAAATGCAAAATAGAAATGTACAGTGGAATTTGATAAGTTCGAAACAGAAACTGAGAACTGAAGATGTTCCGCGATTAATACTTAGTTTCATATCTCGCGCTACAAAGATAACGTATAGCCCAATATGGTTGTTGCTTACACATATATGATAATACAGTCATTAAATACGGAAGCGCATTGCCACTGCGCAGTTGTTTTCAATTAGATTATATTAGATTTAAGTACGAATTACGCGTTGAGATTTGATTTTTTTTCCACGGGAAGGTGAAATCTCATAATCATAAATTAAACTAGATTTTCTGATCTCTAGATTAGAAAGTAAGCGCTACCCCTAACGCCCATCATTTGCTTTCTGTTTGTCATACTTTCCGCAAAAGGCATCACAAAATTTATAAATTATTATGTAATTTATAATGTAATAATAAGTATTTCATAAATTTTTCAAATAATTTTTATCCGTGCTTATTACAAGTATAGATTCGCACTGTATATTTATTAATGACTATTGGAAATCATGACTTTGTTGACTTGATTGCCACGATATTCCACCTTTTTCGAAACAGCGGATAAAACCATTGGGTAATACCAATAACGTATCTAATCCGCGTAGATTCTAATGTAATCTAATCTTAATTCTAAAATAGTTGGAATCCGCGCAAGTCATTAAAATGTAATAATTATTTTTTACATAGAAAGGGGTTATTTCCGAACCAATAAACAGGCTCTTTGTGCAAGTTATTTTCCAAAGTTAACTTTAATTCTGTGTGAGGAAATGAGATGTTTTTGATGTCGGATTTTTGCATTGCTGGAACGTTTCTTATCAATTCCATTGCGCGTCTAAATTACAAGTACTTGTTATCTTATCAGACATTATATATGAATAGAAATGGTAAAACTTCACACACAATACTTATCTGATAATTTACAAATGAAATAAAGTATAAATGATAAAGGGCTATAGCATGACTTTTAGTAAACACATGATTGCAAATCTTGAAGTTTGAATCATATATGAATAAGATTTTTTCTTGTTTTTTTGTTACTTTTGGAAGATTTACTTTAGACAAAACCAATTTCTTCAGTTTTTTGTATTATATATATTATTAAAATAAATAAAACATTTCTAAATATAACGCATACTTTGCGTAGCTTTTATACTACATAAATACTTTTGTTGATGGACTTTGATGGATCAACACTTCTGTCAGTTTCAATGCAAACATTTAGCATTCAGTAAATGGTTTCAAAATAAATAAAATACATTAATATTTGGTAAACTTTGTTCAAATATTATATTTTTGAATTCTTAAAATTTATTTTGTTATTATTTATAAAAAAATTATTATAACGTTGGATGCCTGAATCCAGCGAAACAGATAGCCGCGCTGGACTATTGGAGATTATGTTCATTTTTGTACATTCATATTGCATCGGTCATCTAAGAGTTGTCTGAAGTTTGCATGGTTGCAAAAGGAATGGTTTCGATTTTTGTCACTTTTTGAATATTTTGGGGTGAAATTTTTAAAATTACTTTTCGAAATTTTGCCACTTCTGACTGTTCTAGGTTTTCAATTCAGTCAAATCTTCGACAAATACCATGAAGTGAAAAAATTCTAAACCATTGCGTTTGAATCGATACAAACTCTAGGAACCTTATTTAACTAAAGATTAGAATGTGTGAGAACCAAAAATATTCGCTAATCAAGTGTATATTTTCTATAACATTTAATCCTGATGATTGAGGTCTCCCAATCACTTTGGAAATATTTGTGATACCGACAAGGTGTCTGCAGTTGGTATCGCTGTAAACGCGACGGTTTAGACTTATTTCAACGTTTTATCCTAGCCGACGATTTGACAGTAGATAAAAAATAGATTAGTAGTAGATTGTCAGTGGAATTAAAATTACATCTAATTCGAATTAGCCAAAAAATTAAAAAAGTGGACAAAAATCGAGAATGTTTATTTGCAACGATGCAAACTTCAGACACTTACTCTTGATTGGTTTTACATAACACCATTACTCCCTCACGATGTTATAACTAACGTTGACGAAAGAAAAACGGCTAAGCTAATGCTTGGCGCCATCTGAATCTTGCAGATACTTTAGGGGTGAGCTGATATATTTCCAAGCTCTTTAAACGTTTTGACACAATTTAAGGTACACTTATTGTGCTTTTTGCTGCAGCTAACATTTTTGTCAGTTTTTTTTTTCAATTTCGTTGTAACGATTATTTTGATTTTTAGATCGCATCACGATTTTCCTCATGTTATTTTCGCTTATCCTCACAATTTTAGATTTTTTTAGCTAGTTAGCCCCTTCTTACAATTCAAAATCAGATAATCTTTCATGGTTATGCTGTAATTCATTCCTTTGCGTGCCATTTCCAGCAAACCGAAAAAATAAGAAACTATATGAATTCGTTTCTTGGTGCAACTGGAAAGCGTAAATACACACACATATCATACAAAAACATCAGAATGCGGCGAACCGATATGATGTAGCATTAATTTTTGAGGAATCTGAAGTTTGCAAACGTTTCTTTTTTGACAATTTGACATTAAATATTTGTAAATTTAATTGGGGTTTTGGAATTCAAATTTTTAGAACGCTACTAGATTCTCATTACAGTGTGATGAAATTACAGCTTACAGCAAAAAAATTACAGCTTTGCGTTTGTAACAATGCAAACTTCAGACACCTTCATTTTTTCTGGGCAAACCCCCAAAAACTAGGGCAACGATCGAGCATAACTACGAAGAGTAAATAAAGCAGGTAAAATGGAGAGCGCGAAAATCAAACGACGTAGTTGAGTGGAGAAATCGGAATGGCTGGTTTTCTGAATTTAATTTTTATGAAAAATTATCTTCCGATGTAGTTGTAAATGTTAGTCATTGGGTCTGGACATGAATTTTAAGAAAATGGTCATCTGTATCTCATGGTACCCTCATCTATTTCCAGTCAGTTTCGCTAACAATCACCAATGTACCTAGAAATACTAGAATTTAATTGAAAATTTGCTGTTAGCGTTAGCGCTGGTCGGTAGATTAGCAGGCTGGGCTGTGACTATTTCATTTTACTCAAGTATTGTGTGATATACAATAAGACTAACCCGAAACTTTTTTATATTTCTGATTTATAATTTCTCGATTTAAGATACTTAAAAAATATATGACTAGTCCCTTATCCATATATATTTCCGCAGCGAAACTAGATAACATATTGTAAACATCAATTTGGCAGTTGATTTACTTCATGTATGTTACAAAATATATGTTGCTCTGCTAGTTAGAACCACACAATTTGTTAAACACAAAACAATTGAAGATGAGGCTTAAAAATCAAAACAAAACATTTTTATTTACTACTTTTTTACTTTGATTGAAAACTGTTTTCAAGAAAAGAAAACAACAATAGCATGCCTGAACATAAATCCTGCCTACAGAGGTCTCGAATTTTTTCACATTTTGGACTTTTCATTTTATGGGCCATTGGGTTGAAATGTTTGTAACTTTTTTCGGAATTAGGAACCTCGTGTCTAAAGTTCAGATACCGATTAACTCTTTACTAGTTTTTCTTCGTTAAACTTCTAATGTTCATGTTTGATTTGATAGATAAGGTAAGTAAGTACGACACCGTATAAATTAATGTTACTGAAAAATAAATTTTGAATATTAGGTCTAGGAAACGCACTGAAATTCGTGAAGATCTTCACACAGTTTGCCAATGTTATTTGTAGAACATTAACCGGGCCAAAGGAAGTGGTGGAGTAATGCATCAATGTCAATGACGGGCCTAGTTCTTATGATAAATAGATCGACTCGGAGTTCATTGTATCTTCAACTTATATCTTATTTTTTGAACCAATTATTGGAAGATTAGTCATGAGCATATAGAATAAAGATTCCAAACGTAAAACAGACAAGGCGATTTGCAAATTGGAAGGAAGGGGCTGCTTAATGCGGACATTGCAAGGACTTATTCAAGAAAGATGGTTAATAATTAGTTACATCGCCTGGACGAATTCTAAACGTTGACAATATAATTCGCAAAAAACTATATATTAAAAACGGCTGAGTATGATCATTGCAAAATTCAAGGAATGAGTAGATTCAAACTTTTTAACTTCTTTTGAAACGAAGTTAATCATGAATTAAGAGTATGATGTTTCCATGTTGGTACGAATTTAATTGTTGCATTGACTTGAAAAAACCACTCATCCCAAGCTGTCTGATTGCATCGTTGTAAACGTTACGCTACGAATTTTTTCACTATTTGTTTTTCGTAGATGTTTAAACTGAAATCAAAACCCAGGATGATGCAAAAAATACGAGTAAAATATGCCAAAATTTTAAGACAAATCATCAAACATCCAAGAGTTATAAAATTAAGAGGATGCGTTGAGTTTGCAACGATGCAAAGTTCAGACAATTCGTACCAAGCATGTTTTTCGATTAACGCAAAAGTGGCTTCCTGATAGTAACGATCTTTAGTAGTCCACTGAAATCCCCGAAATTAACACAATCGAGAAGTTTTCGACAGATATTTAGCTGCTATTTTACTCTCAAACACTGTCGGCCAGTAATTCACGTTGGCGCTTGCTTCTTCCCGCGCAGATTCACAGCTAGTGCAGGACTGTAGGCGGACCTTCCGAGCCTTAACAAATATGAATGTAAAATAGCAATTATCCTTGGACACAGCGATGTAGAAGGAAAGTAAAGATCTACTAAGAGTAGAATCAGCCGAACAAAATGCAGCTAGAATAGTGCCACTACCAACAGTTAAAAGAGAACTAGGCCAAACACTCTGAGACGAGATAGATACAGCATAGAACGATGAATGAGGGAGACAAAACAACTCGCAGGGGGAAGCCGTGTAAGAAATGGAAATGGTGTAAGATCACAATCTACTAGGCCAACACGCTTAACGAATAGCAATCCAAAGGGATGATACCTGCCGACTCTGTGACGAGGAAGAGTAAAGTACAGAACATTTCCTTCTACATGGTCTGAGCTTGGTCATCAAACGCCTCGCATGGCTGAGGAATACTAAACTAGAACACTTGGCGACCGCAGAGCTAAGGGACTTCCCTGGTTACTGCAGGATAATGGGATGCACCATCGGTAAAAAATACGCGAGGAGCTACGGGCCCACGCTGGCCTATGCTTTTTTACCAACAGTGGACCCAATAGTAAATAATAATAAAAATATAAGATTCTATTCTGTAGAAAAATGTGTTAACATTAAGAAGTATTAGGGAAAACTGTAGACAATTTGGTATAATACTCCAGGAAGCAAACGTTTAATGGAAAGTATATTTTCCGGATGATAATATATTAATACGAAATGAAGAATATTATACTAAACTTTGGGTTATGAAAGCAAGAAAATTTTTTAAAAAAATTCAACTTCAAATTGAGTTAAACGGAAATTTGCTTCTTCTTAGTAATATGTTTCAATTCATTAAAAATTTAGTTTCCTGAGAAGACGTGGTACAAGGTTATGCGTGCGACGGTTAAATTGACAATTAACATGTTATTTTAATATAAGTCAGCGATATGCATTTTACAATAGACGCCAGCTGATATTTTTTACGAAATTGTTGACTCACCGCAAGCAAATAAGCGATGACGGAACGTTTCATTACACTAAAATAATTCGTGCCAATAATCGTTTGACCTTTTAAACAGTTTTTGGCACGAACTACTTGTGGATTATTTCTTAGAAATCTTAGAACTAAATCAAAATTTTCAGAAGTGTGAAGTTTGAGTCATTGCAAATTTTGAGTCCTTCACTTCAGTCCAATCATCAAATAACATCAAAAAGCGTAAAAGTAATGATTCGAACTTCACACATCTATTATTTGATGGGACTGGGAGTTGGATAGGTACACCTTTCAAAGATATCTATATATATCTAAGGCCCTGAATTTTGCATCGGCCCATATGGAACGGTTTTAAATTTTTCCACGTTTTTTAATTTTCTTGGATAGTTGGACTGCGAAATCCTGCTTGGATCTGCTAAATTCTTTCGCAATGTCGACTTAGTCGAACTTAGCATTCACGCTAAAATGTATGTGAGCATAATTTTTCCGATGTAATAGTATATGTGAATCATTGAGTCGAAATTCAAAATTGAGGAGAATTGTTTTTAAATTTTTAACGCGCAATTTTGACTATATTTGCTTTCGAATAGTTCTTAATTTCAACCTAAATATCGACAAAAAATAACTGAAAAACGCTTAAATTATTGCATTCTTAACATCGATGCAACTTTTCACTGAAGTGTCTAGAGTTCACATTCTTGCAAACGCAAACTGAAGTAACAAGCTAGAAGAATGTCTGTAGAGTCAAAGTCACGAAAAGAAATTACAAGCATTTCGTTTAAACTGCTAAAAAAATCAAAAAGTGAACAAAAATGGAGACCGTTGCGTTTAGAACGATGCAAACTTCAGACATCTTTTGACAGTGGGCATTTGATATCGATGCCCTTTATATATTTTTTATCGTTTATTGCGTACTTCATCAATCGCGATCCTTTTAAATTTGCTTAAATCTCTCTACAGAACATTTGACAAATCTAAATTTTTTATGATTTACCGAAGGTTTGCGAAAGCAAAACGCCCCTCCCTGTTTTTGTGGTAATTAGTGGATCCTTTTCAGAATATCACCGATTTGTTGCAAACTATAAGTCGACGTTTCAAAGCTTAAACGTGTTAATTTAGCTGATTAACCGATTTCGAGAACAAGTCGTTGACGTTTTCTTAATCAAAGTAACTTTTTGGAAGTCCTTATCGCGTAATTTTTCTCGCACGTTTTATATAAGCCTATGGTTACGAGCCTTAGATTGATTGGGCTAAAACACATGAGAAACTATCGAGCAACTTCAAATAATGTCTATTGGCGTTGTACGGCATTAATTGCTCCAATTTCGAAGTTATTAGGACATTATTCGTTAGATTTAAACTTAATAAATAAACAGTTCATAACGACATTAAACAAAGTTCTTACTGCATTAGAAGTGATATCGATGCCTCATAGGGACTAAATGGTTGTTAAAATACTGTTGAGCTCATATTCGAAGATTTTTTAGAGTACCTACAATTTACAACATAAGGTAACATGTTGCCCGTAATTTGCGTCATTGCAAACGCAACCGTTTCAATTTTCCCCATTTTCTAACTTTTTTTGAAGGTTCACTGAAATGAAAAAATAGTTGGCCGCTTAAAAATGAAAATTTACAAACAATTGACCAAAAAATTAAAAATTGGAGACAATACAAACTTTAGAGTCGTTACGAGTTAAACAAATCGTTGGCAACATTATAAAAGGAAAATACTTTGACACTTTAACTTTATTAATTCGCTAATTATTTGTTTAACAAGAAACACCATGATGTGAAAGGAAATCATGCACTTATTTCTTGTTTTCGTAAAACGAGAACTGGTTCTAAAGGTTTTTTATAATTGATTGCCATATACAAATACCCAAAAAAAGAAGACTTGTCAGGAAACACGGCGGTGAAACTCAAATCGTTTTCCTTCTCTGACAAATGTGATAACAAAAGCGAAATATGCACCTAGCAGAACGATGAAATTTGCGAATGTACGTCTGCAAACTGTTCCACGAATTTATATAAATTGAAAATTTGGTAGCGATATAAAACGCCCTGAGAAATAAACATCGTTTACGATATCAATGTGGAAATTGCGGTTGGAACCTTAGACAATTTACCAAAATAAACTCGCACCCTCAAATGATGATCACATTAAATTCGTAATTATACACTTGTAAAAGCCATAACTTCAACAAATTAATACAAATTGTTATTGCCGGTAAAGCAATTATATTCGAGTTCGTTTCCACGCTACAAAGCTCTGATTCATTGTTCCATTCCGAACCTACCTCACACGCACTGGCAAAATAATAAATCGCTGGTTCCGATGAGTCAGGTTTGGAAAAGTCGCATATGTGGTCGGTGTACATATGATTTGTTGACCGTTTTCATTTGTAATTTCGTTACCCAGAAGTACATGTTTCAGTGTTAGTTGTCATGAAAGTGAGATCTCTATTTTAATGGACAGTCATAAACGCATCAATTAGTCTCTATCACTCGGGTTTGTCTGATTCAAACCACATTACGTTTTCCCACACTGATTGGAAATCAGTTTGTATTTCGATTTTGCTTAAAATCAATTAAATGCTTCGTGAAAATAACTTTTTAATAAAAAGAACATTGGCGAGCAAATTAAATTGAGCGCAGATGCAAAACAGAATCGAGCACCACGAAATCGACTCGACATTGCTAGAGAATTGAAACTTATCTCCTACAATGTACGTCGCTCTCCTATCAGATAAGCAGATACATCCAGGAAGTAGTTCCTGAGAGCTGGAAAATGCTCCAGATTTAGCTGGAATCTAAAGCTCAAAGTACATTAGGGAAGCAATGAACTCTACCTTGGTATGCAGTTTGGCGGGGTTCGATCTACTTCCCAGGCGGCGAACAATTTCATGGGCACCGGCTTGCCGCCCATACCGCTTGAATTCTTTTCCATTTTCGTCGATTTATCCATTTTTTGGGGGTGTGGTATCTGGTGCACTTAGTAGTTCGTCTGCTGACGACGAATTTCCTGACAAGCTCGAATGACCACTTCTAGACTGTTCACTCTGTTGCATTCACTACACTGGCAAAAACGTCTTTCATATTGCATATCACAATTTGCAGGAAAAAGGTACAACGCCACACCACAAAGCAGGAGCCTCAAAGTGCCACCGCCCTTGATTCAATTCACTGTTTTCAGCCGAATCAAACTGATCTCCACATTGCTTGCATATATTTGAATCGAATTTAACATCGAACCTGAGCAGCGAAACGGTTTTCACATAATTTTGCAAAAATTACTCTTAAATAAAATTACACTGAACGATTCGTCTACGAGGACCATTCGCAACACCTTGCTTTTCGAGAGCAAAACCAGAAGTCGAGTCGGAAGTAATTTCGGGTAATTTGTTTCACTATGCGACTTGTTTCCAATTTGAAATGCTATTACAAAAAACGCCTAAGCAATATCACTGCACAAAACACCCGCCGCAAAATCGAAACCCGAAAGAAACTCCACGCGCTGTTCCTATTATCTCGCTCGACGAATTACAGAGGATGTATGAATGAAAAATCCTCACCCAAAGACTTTTCCACTTTTCACGCTCCCAGAGAGAGGAAAACTTACACGAATGCGCTTTCCGCCTTCCGTTTTCCCTTTACTTCTTTACTGGTAAAATATATTGGTACAAATCAACCCAATATAAATATGACATTGACACATTCGTTAAGTTGTGCAACTGATGTCAGATTTCGAGTCTCGATGCATAAAAACTCTCGTTGAATAGAGGGGCGGGTTGAAAATTTAAACTAACAAACGATGTGATTATTATTTTGCGCGAGAGATCGTTCTTTTAAATGTAAATTACCTGCTGTCTAAAAAAGTGTATGTGGCGCACGTATAAGGTGGATATAATATAACGTTGCATTGAGTATAAATACTTACATAATGTCCGAAAAAGAATTTACACAGTTGGCATGTTTGGTATTAAAATTCTGCAATACAAAATTTCCAAAACAATTTTTTACAAATGCAAAAATATATAAATTTTAGTGTTTTTCATGCGAAAGCTTAAACGAAAACAACAGTTATTCAATTGAATAAATTTAAAAAAAATAACTAAATCTATCTCCGTTTTTGCTGCGAAAAAAGCATGCACACAGTGATGTCTATTGGACAAGGAATTCTCTTTTTGCAGAACTGGTGTTTGTATCATTTTTAAGGAATCCACGGAAAATCATTCAATTTTTGGGTCGAGCATCTGGGTACTAAAGTGTAGATAATCGAAAATCAAAAGAGAATCAATACATCCGCCCTCCAACCACAAGTGACGTGCAATGTCATTCATGCCAAGAAGGATACAAGTAATAAAGAAAAGGATACAAAGTAATAAAGAAAAAGTATGCTCCAAAATCTTTAAAAAGATGTAAAATTTTTAATTTATGTGTTCTTAAATTAAACATATTGAATAATTGTTTTGCCCTTTTATACGAAAAACATTTGATTCATATTAATACCTAATTATATAATATATAATATATTTCAATCGAGGATTCTTAAGGCTTCGAGCGTATCTCTGTATAATGTCATTCCGTAGGTCCATGAAATGTCCGTCGTTTATATACTATGGGATTCAGAAAATCCACTTTAAGGCCCTGATAAGAATTATGTTTAGAGGTTTTTTATTTGGCTTAGTCGTCCGTGGGAAAGTTGTAGAGTCGCGAGGTTTGTACAATCTGTTTGTCTATCAGTAGTCTGTTTATCATGACCAATTTACCACCTTCAGAGGATAGTATGTAACGATTTCAGGATATGGGTGTTGTGGTTTTCTTTTGGTTATATGAGTTCTTTCCATTTCAGTCGGTGGTCAAAAAGGCTTAACATTTTTTACTATAATATCGTTCAAGTCTGTTTTTTTTTTCTTAGACAAAATGTTCGGGTCTTATTATTGGCTCTTATTGTTATTAAGTATAATTATCCATGCATCGATTGAGTGTAGAAGTTTTAACATGATAGCTTCTGAAGTTTGAACATGATCCACTTCTGCTTAACGTTTTGTCTCAAAAATAAACACATCATCGCCATATGAAACTATTTATACGCTTTTTAGCAGACACGGCAAAACCGCAGTTTATATGCTATAGAAAGTAGAGACTCCTGCTCAAGAAAATGAATTTATAAATTTAACAGGTTCCTTGTCACGAAGTCACAACAGTGACTTTGCAATGTCACATGTTCTGTGGTTTTTGTCCATTTGCTTTCCACTAGTGTTCAAAAGAGGGTATGAATGTATTTACGAGGTACTTATGCTCATTCAGACCACGGTTAAGGGGCTATAACAGTGTGAAACTTTCAAAAAACTAAATTATTCGATAGTTTATACTTTCCAAAATATCCTGTGAAAGCGGCAAGGTCTTATTTTGAATACTTCTTGAATACCAGCGTTCTAAAAAGCGACCACTCGCGGGTATAAACGGAGTTTCGGAGTTAGTGTGTAGTTACTCGAATCTTTGGCATTGTAAACAGTGCATAGGCAATACAGAGGGCCTATATAGGTGTATGCTGTCCTTGTAATATAGTTTATTGCCATTTTAAATATATTTTGGAGCCGTTAGGCACTGTTGTCGAAGCGTCTGTACAGTTTACTCTCAGCTGTCGTACACCACACAACGCAACGAAAATGAGTAATATTCAAAAAGGCTCTCACGATAATCCTTAATCTTGATCGAAGTCTCAGAAGAGAAGATTTTCAGGAAATCGTTTTAGATACGAACAGTCCACCGCAAATAACAGTACAGCCGCTGAGAAACTGTTACACACCGGAGATAACGAAATTGTCGTTGAACAAACGCATAGTTACTGTTTTATCGCGTTTTTCTCAGTTTTCATTGCAATAAGTGCTTTGGTTGTTTTTTTTGTTTGTTTTTCGCAAAATTTGCAAAAGAGACATCAACGTTCATCAAACAAGTTCACGGGGTGTAGGATTTAAAATAGCTGTGTCATGTGAGTGCGTTATTTCATATGTGAATTCTGGACCAACAATTGATAATGCTTATGAAAAAAACCATCGTATAGTGTTTTTGATGCGACTTCTAGGCATCGGTATCAATGGACTAAATCTATTTTGTGGCTTGATGGACCTCTTTCCAAAATTTTATGATAATATTTTCGTTGGATGCTTTTACTTTAACTTTAACAGGCGTAGGCAGAAGATCATAAAAATCATTTCTTTTCAACCGACTGAGTGGTAAATCATCAGATTCATCTGAACTAGAGCTTGTTACATAAACTGTGCGATAATAGCTGCGTTGCACGGTTGATTCTCTTGAGACCTGACCTGTGGATGTTGATGCTATAGCTGGTGATTGCTTAGTTTGCTCTGGAGTCGCTGGTCGAAGACAATCAACAGGTGAAATATTTCCAAGCGAGACATCGGGTATTGGAATCGGTGTCAAAATTGATAGTGAAGTAGTAGAAGGGGCAAAAGCTGTTTCTGGTATGGCCTGTGGGTTGAAGGGATACAAGCCAGTCGCTTTAAAGCCACTCGTGATATTGCTGTGTGTCATACATTTAGACCAAACGCTTGAAAGAATGATATTAAAGCGTGCTTTAGTGAGTTTTTTGTCTCTGTTTTAGTCTAAAAACGATAACAATTCAGCATCCCAATGGTGCTCGAATGATGATATACGGCTTTGTGGAGGGGCTGTAATTCATGGGTTGTGTTTGAAGGTAGGCAGTACAAATTAATGCCAAGTGAATCGGATATATCGACTATGGAAAGATCTAAATGACATGCTGCTCCGTCAAATATCAAAAGGCATGGTCCCTGGCTTTTGTATCTAGACAAGTGTTTTAAAAATATTTTGAAAAGTTGATTGGTCATATACCCCTTAGCTGATTTCTCTACTAAAGATCCTTGAGGCAAATTATCGTACAATTCTGATTTCAAACGTTTTCCCTTAAATATGACCATAGGTGGTATAGCTGTGCCAATAGCATTAACACATCCTGCGATGGTAACGCTTTCAGCATGTTCAGAAGACTGTAAATTAACCCTTTTAGCCCCTTTTTTGGCCAAAACACTTTGCTGGTGGTGGATAGTGAGACGGCATCCTTTCTCATCCATATTATAAATTTTCTCGGGATAATCATATAAGTCAAATTTATCGTAGATATCTCTCAGTTTTTTAAAATGGTCATCAACAATAAATTTATTTAGCTTTTGGGCTCTAGCTGGGTTCATGAATTGCGCTTTTCTTACGGATATTTCATGGTGTCTTTTCATGAACGCTTTGAACCACTCTTTGCCTGCGCGTTTCCCATCATCAATAAAATTGTGTTTTATATTATTTTGCTCACAATATTTATACAGCAATCGACGCAATATTCTTGGTGTCACAGGAAAGACCATTTCAGAATACCGGATTATCCTTTGCACAAGTTGAGCTTCCTCTTCATCATTTAATATAGGTTTACGTCCCAAACTTTTCTTTAAACTGCCAGACTGCAGATGATTTCTGATTGTTCTTCTAGGAATCTTATATCTCTATGCAGCCTTATACGTAGTCAAAGTTCCTCTTTGTACTGCTCTAACAGCTGCGATCAGATCGTCTTCTGACCACAATGCCCGTTTGGGAGGTATGGTGACCGTAAACACTGAAAAAAATGATAAATAAATTGAAAATGTATAATTACGTACATACTACCCACCAACAAACATTTTAAAAACATGCTCCTACTTATATAGCAGTTTAAAAAAATAGGAGTATAATAATGCCTATAGTAAAATTTTATAGGCCTTAATATCCGCCAACCACGTGGTTACAGAAAAAAATAATAATAAAAATTTTACAACTACAAGTACTTCAATACGGTAACCTAGGGCCAAGCATACATTAATTAATAAACGGACAGTCAATACAGGTTTGTAAATATGATATTTTCAAAATAACTTACGTTTTACTGGAGCCAATTTTTATAATTCGTGCCGCGTGACCGCACCACTGAATGATTTCGACGACACTGGGGCGGGGGGAGAAGTGCAAGCGTTCGTCCGCCACTTCGCAGTAACTTGTATACGCTCTGAGCTTGTGTGAGTGTAACCTTGATCGTCAATTACTGTATTTCGTACGTTTTTTGTTACTTAGGCCTTATTGCCCGACAGGCCTTAATACCCGCGAGTATCTTACACAAAAAGCCATAACAAAAGGAAAAGCAAAAACTTTACAGGAAGAAGGTTCGGATGATTACTTAACAGTTTCTGGAGATGGTACATGGAAAAAACGCGGCCTCACTTTCGTTTCGGTGTTGCAACTCTTGCGGGTAAATATAGTAAAAAAATTATCGATACAATCGTAAAATCGACTTATTGTGAGAGTTGTGAACTATGGGAAAAGAAAAAATATACTTATCCTGAAGAATACGAAGAATGGTATAAAGAGCATGATGATTGCGATACAAATTATGTTGGATGCTGGAAATCATGCTGAAAAAATGGAAGTTGACAGTGTGAAACAAATGTTTGGCCGCTCGATCGACCAATGCGAAGTGAAATACACGCGCTACATTAGGGACGGTGATAGTGCCACACACAAAGGCTTATTGGATTTAAATCCATACGACGATATACATATAGAAAAATTAGAATCCTACTTGCACGTAAAAAAACAGAATGGGAACGCGATGCCGTAATCCAAAAAAACAAACCAAAGGATTAGGAGGAAAGAGTAAGAATACGAAGAAGATGACTGATCAAGTTATCAATAAATTACTGAAATATTACGGATTAGCAATTAACAGGGATCAAGATAATGTTGATGAAATGTACAAAGAAATTTCATCAGATAAAAATCCAAACAACCAAAATTGCTCCGTATGTGAGAATAGCTAGTGTTCCTATCGTCCCATCAAAGTTCAAGCACAATAATTTACCGCTTGATAAGGATGTTTCGGAAGTTTTGAAACCAATTTATAAATTTCAGTTCAAGAGAATTGCTAGAGCGATGCAAAGGAGGAAACACACAAAACAATAACGAAAGTTATAATGGGTTGCTATGGCACTTTGCTCCAAAGCACCTTCTCAGCGGGATGAAAACGACTGATTTCCCAGCAGTTTCAATATTTAATGATGGTTTTTATAGTATTTTAAAAATGATGGAAGTAATGGGCGTGGTTTTCGGCCCTATTGCAGAAGAAAATGTAGTTCAAAGAGATGACAGCCGAATCAAGCAGGCGGAGAGACATCACGCGGCGTCCTCAAAAGAGGGACGAACAGCCCGGAGACAAGCATTAGCCTCTCGGCAGACGTTTTTAGAGGAAGAAGAAGGTGTATTGTATGGGCCAGGCATAGCAGATTAGCAATTGTTATGGTGAATATAATTTTAACTAGCAAAAATCGATAGTTGAAACTTTAAATGCTTTTTCTCGAAATAGCATTTTTCAAAATTGCTGACATTATAATTCAACGAAAAATTAACCGATCGACTTCAAATTGAAACTGAGTATTCTTGAATATATTTACTATACAATGATTTACGATCTTTTTGATTGGTTGAAAAGCGTCAATTTGGCATTAAAAAAAATTACACAACACCATTTTGTTAGTTTTTGCTATTTTTCAAAATCGTAGGTCATTGTATAGGAAATACCTTCAACTTTAATAACCTTTTTGAATTTTTTTGTTTCAGCTACTCATTCGGCAGGAATCATGTCACGATTGGGGAACTTTTTTGGCACCTCCGAAGACAGCACATAACTCCATTATTTTTCAATATTTTTGTTTTGTTATGTCCAAAAAACTTCAAAACATTCTATAGAGTACTTTCTTTTAAGAAAATTCTCGAAAATCGCCTAATTTTTATGGGTTACACTGGTATAGCCCCTTAAACGTAAAAAAAGTATCAGATAGATACATGAACGTGACCTTTCCTAATTTTACCCTATGCACCCCTTGTATCACATGTACATGGTTTGTACCATTCATGTTTCTTTGAGTGTGCAAAAATAAAATGATACATGAGTTTAGAATCTCATAAAAAATAAAAACAAAGACAATCAATGACGTTCCATTGATTTATGATTCCCATAAGTATTTGAACTTGCAAGAAATAGAGTTATATATTTCATGTAGCATATCTGCCGGCTGTCCTCATTATCATTTTATAGAAAAATCCTTTTTAAGCTTATATTGTTTTATGAGGATGTAAACATTTCAAAAATCATGTACAGATAAAGAGCAGATTAATCATTTCGCGATGTTTTCCTAAAGAAAAATTCGTTTTATAGGGGTTATGATTTTATGATATAGAAGATGTGAACCATGATATAATGAAATATTATGATATATGTAAATTTAAAATAATAATGTAAGAAATAGTTATATGCATAAGAAAAATACACAAAAAAAGATTTAATAATTAAAAATAAGTATAAGTAGCTTAAACTATGATGTAACCAGTCAATAATTAGGATTAACTAGATAGGTTACATAAATCGTAGTTATAAAAAAATTAAAAATGATATTCGTAGCTATTAAAAGTTGAAAATGAGTTCGTAGGCAAATTAACTGGATAAAGAGATACAGTGATTGCCATCGGACAGTGAAGAGCAAAGTGATTTCAGTGGTGGAAGTGATGAATCGAAGGAGAGGAAGATGGTCACGAAGAGATGTTAAAAGATTTTGAACGAAAAGTGACAAATCAAAAAAAAAAACAAAAAAAGTGACAAAAAAAACAATCCTCGATAAGAGAACAAATCACCATCTTTCCTCTGATCAATCATAAATCTAAAAAAAGAGACCCGTAGGCAGCTGTATCTGAGCGAGGGTATGATCAGCATCAACGAGATCTTAACGATTACGATCCTAATCCTTTTCAACGTTCGCATGATGATCAAAACACAGAGTCTGAGCGATGGATGAAAGACATTCTGTCAATTGCAAGGCAAATTTTACTGACAATTCCGGTGTACAAAATATGCAAGCTATTTCGAATAAAAAGGGTTCTGTCACGATTCCAAAAATAATCGAGTATTTAATAGATGACGAGGTTAATTACAAAATGAAAGCTAAAACAAATACAAACGCCGAACCATTCATACATTAAATACATTAAATATACAAATAATTTTATCCATTTCACAGAAGTGCAGCCTGATAATGATGTCGTTTATATAGAATCCAACCACTAGTAGATCAACTAATTATGAAGTTCCGTGAACTATTTTTACCAGTGAGACAATTGTCATTAACGAGTCACAAATCATTAACCAAGATCGACTTTGAATAAAAATTCACAATCCAGCAATAATTCATGAATATAAAAAAAATATAAATTAATAAAATGTGCTCTATCAATTGTTACACATGTTTTTATGCAATACATGCAGACTCGGTGACTGCGATAAAAGTTATTGACAAATCAGGGTCTAAATGAAATATGAATTTTCAGACTTCTAAATGAAGACAGACTGATTTTAGCAGATAATTACTAAATCAATGTTGCTCTGGCGGAAGAGAACAAGAGAAATCTTCCCGAAGAAGTCACAGAGTAAAAAATCGGGTGTGGTGAAGTCGTGACACGACAAAAGGATAGTTTTGTAACCGTTTTAAAATGGCATGACTAGCGTTTAACTATGTTTTGATAATATCGACGCAAATCGAAAAAATGGTAATTAATTACTGTGGAGTTTAAAAAGGCATTGATGTCGCCAATCAGCTGAGTAGCTCCTGCTCAACACTAAGAAGAAATCTGCTATGACATAAGATAGTTGCTGTTGATTTACTTCTAAGCAGTACTTGCCAATACCTGAATAATTTTTCACGAGACTACTTGGTCTTCCGTAAGTATTTTGGAGACACAAGAGGCTATGATTCGTCATTGGCTTGGTGAATTAGTTCTGCAAAAGCAGCTGGTAAGAATATCAAACTGCCAAAAACTTCTTCAGGACATCAACTTTCAGAAATAGCCCGACGGAATGGTAAACTCATACGACGTCGTTGTGTTCATAGTTTCGCTCAGAAAAAAAGCGCAAGGAAATCCTTTGAAAGCCAAACAGATAGACACAGAATGCCTGGAAAGTGGGAAAGGCTTTTGTTTGCCATGTTACATTGATAATCATAATCAGCTCTAGAAACGAAGACAGTTGCAGGTCATGCTTTGCATCTATGTAACATTGAAGGAACAAGCATAAATTTTTGTTTTTCAGAATGAGGACATACTTCTATATGTTCTGTTCGCGTAATTAATCTATTGACTCGATTGCTCTTCACATAACTCCAGCGATGTTAATGCGTGTTGAAGTCTCGGAAGCCTGAAGCTCTTCAGCAAAGAGACCATCCATGCTTTATCGCCAGCAGCTAGTTTTATGAAGATCATACAGTAAAATCGCCACATCAAGTTACTTTCAACAAAAAGGACCTAGCAACCCTCTCGAGTGACAACCTTTCGTTTCAATACATATCGTACTTTGAAAAGTGAAGTTAAAAAAAATTCTGAGCATGGACAGTGACAAATTTAATACTAATAATGAGTGGATGAAATTCTACTTTCTTTGACGTAGAAAACGAATGTCTTGCATAGACATTCGTTTTCTACGTCAAAGTTTAAATGTGATACACCGGACGCCATCTCTGATTACTAACTGGGTTTGAGACGGCGTATTTCTAAAACATTTTTTAATTATCATATTTTGTAACATCATTTGCAGTTGATCTTGTATGCTCAGATGAAGGCGAGAAGATGTTGAAGGGCTTTAATAGAATAATTTTTAAGGAGCTCAACTTATTTATTAAAAAACACTATTTGTAACATTTAAATCCCATTTTTATTTTGAATGTCACTCACAATTGTGTAATCAACTTAAAAACAATAAAATATGAGCATTCAAGTACTTCATTGAACACTTAGATGTAGCAAACTAGAAAAAATCCTGAAATGCACAATAACAAGTCTGAGTAGACTCTATTATTATTAAATTAAAACGATACTTTTTTACCGTAAATAATTTATTGGGTATCCTCGTCTCTTCATGACTTCTTATAATCTTTTTGACATAGAATCTACCAATTTTTCGTCGAAGTCGGATCTTATTGATTCCTACCGTAGATTATGACATCTTTCAGCATTCCCTTCAATGTTATCGTATTCGAACGAATCCTTTGTTCCAAAAAATGCCATAAATGCTTTGTTGAATTAAGGTCAGAAGATCGCGGAGGCGTACGAACCTGCTTGGACCGGTATGCAACAACCAGAACCTTACTACTTCCGCAGTTTGCTTCGGGTCATTATCTTGATGGAAGTAAAAGGTATCGATGAAACCAAATGTTCTGCACGTTTCTAAAAATCACGTTTGAGAATGTTTAGGTAGCCTTTTTTTCATCGTGCTTTCAACAAACTCGATTTTCCCAACTCCTTCGCTGTCCATACACCCCCATAACATTACACCGCCATTGCCGTGCTTTACTGTTGAACGGAGGATATTTACATTTAAAGCTGCACCAATTTTTCTCCACACAATCTTCCAACCTTTTATGCCAAAAATACAAAATTTGCTTTCATCTGAAAAAAGGCATATTCAGATGTTCCTTAGCAAATGCCAACCGTTTGAGTCTGATGATCTTTGTAATATATGGTTTTCTACGTACAACATGTCATGATACCCAAACTCGGAAATGGACACATTTCTTAGAAATTACGTACCAAAACTTTTCTACCCGAATTTTGCTTTCACACACAATTGAACAGACTAGAACATCCCTATATTCGCTCCGTACGCAGACATTTTATTGCTGTAATTTTAGAATAGTTTTCGTTTCCACATTTTATCACTTTTTTAAAGTACGATAATTTCCATTTTGTTTTGTTCTATGTCCCTGAGAATGCGACGAACAATAATAAGAAAAACTTTCGAACTTCCGCGAAAGTAAACGGTACTTTATTTAATAGAAATACCTGAGCGTAAGGTGTAAAAGAACGCACACATTTTCCGCCTAGTGTATTTACAGGGTAAGTGTTATATATTTAATTCTCGTGCTCAAATGCTTTCTGTGTGACTTTAATACTTTCTACCTAACTTTAACTGGACTAAAGATGATTCAAAAGACCAAAGTTCATTTTGGAATCCATTTTTGATTATACTCAATCATCCGTTTATTGTGACGTTTACCCAAACTTACAGCCTAGAATCTCTTTATTAAAAGCAATGTTTAGAACGAGAACTTAGAACGATTTCTTATTTTTTCATATAAATTTATTTCAATATAAGAACTTAACCTTCAGGAATATGGAAAATTTGAAAAAAATATATACAGAAGCTGATTTACTTCTGTTTTGGTTTTGGAACTACATTCTTAAATTCCTCAATCTGTTCTCTATGAAAATTGTGTAATTTTTTTTATTCTTTTAATCTGTTATTTATTTTTTATTCTAAATATTTTAAAACAATGACATCTGGATTACAATTATATTTGTTAACCATTGTCTTTTTGCTTCAGTTATGTTCACCTGCCAGCTGAAAGAATTTTTTAATGTGGTTTTGTTATTTATTCATATATTCAAATGTGTGTCCCATAAGCTATTGTCCCAGTAAGTAATTATGTATTTGAAATTTCTGATTGAAAGATAATCATACTCATATGTAACAATTAGCTCACGTAGATAATTATGAAACAAAGAAAGTCAAAACAAACATATTCGATGATACTTTTCTTGAGAGCAATATTAAGTTGTTAATAACCTACGCGTAACACCAGCAGTTCCGATAAACCATGCTTCCAGCTCAGCATACCACACGCAGAAGATTAAGTTGTAGAACACACAGTCGAGGATTATCACAAAAGATGCTATACCAGGTAGGTTGTCGCGAATAGAGGGTGTGTGAAGTACATGAAATATAAGAAACTGTGTGGAGCACAGGCCATCATATTATAGCAGCCTTTGTTGACAAAATAAGAATTTTATGTTGCTCTCATTTCAGGTGTTTCCACATAACAAGTGACGAAAGCGTCTTTGGATGAATAATTAAATGGTAAACAGTTTGTTTGATATGAGTTCGAATAGATTTCCGTCGAACCAACCTGGGACTCTTCTTAGGATCTCGCACCACAGGTAGTCATTGTTGTCGTTTTCGTTTAATAAAAGTCTGCCGCACACTTGTGTTTGCAATTGATTGTTAAAGTTAATTATTTAATTTTCATTTCTGGTGTTTATTTTTCTTTTTCTTAACTCTGTCTTATTTCTATTTCTTAGGTTTATGGGAGAACACATTGGCATGCTATGGAGGTGTATCAGCTGTTGGAAAATAAGAACACATAATCGAGTTGGAAATTCAGTAGTTGTATACAGTGCATGTCAACAGTATTATCACTAAACAATCCTTACTACTGAATTAAGAAAGCAATTGAATGCGATTATGTGCATAAATAAATATTCCAGCTGCAACACGCTGCATTTGAAAATAAAGGAAGTAATGACTAACATCCACTTCAGACTTTTTAAATGACATTGATAATAATCATGGGATGAATAGTGAATCCGTATTTTCTTCTATTGTAAAGCCATTTATGTTCCTGTGAAATTCTTTTTTCAGTGTTGAACTTTAAAAATAGGAATCAGGGTTGAGAAATATGATTTTCTTCCAACTGTCAAATATTCGAAAATAAACTGAATTTAAAAAAAATTACCGGCCTTTGAGAGTGATTATTTCGAATAGGAAAAATTCAAGTCGAAAGTTCTCAGTAGGAGAAAAATGCAGTGGAAAGCTGGAAGCTTAATTTAAGCTAAGCTGGAAAATTAATAAAAATACTTAAGAATAAAATTAAAATATTTAAAAGTAGAAGAATATTTATGATTTACTTCTCCACTCTAGCAACGTTTACGTAGGGAATTTAATGATGCCTAAAATTTTAAGTAAATATATTCATTAACAAGACGGAATTCTGTAGGAGGAGCTTTTCGAAGTGATAGAATTCACTTATTTGTCAAATCAGTACCTTTCGTTACTTTGCCCATTACAATTAATTTATTTTGAGTGCAGATTTTTACACTGCTATGCACCAGAAAAAAAAATTATTCTCTCCTTATTCAGTTGTAGCCAATAAATATTTGGTGAACATCGAAATTTACTCCATTTTCAGATTTCACGTATTGTTGTAGTCTTCCATTTCTTTTGCTAACATCGGCTAGCCTATTCGGGGTTTGTAGTTTGTTATATAATAAGATGATAAATTTATTTCTAAACCTAAAATCAATGCGGTTTGCAGCAAAACCTTTATTAGCACCGTCTACTTTTTAACAAAACATTACTAAGTAATCTGAATAAATAGTACCAAATTCATTTGGCGTCAAAAATTAAGAATCTATAGTAATCTATAGCATGCGATAGTTTACTAATTATATTATCTACTAGGATAAATAATAATTGAATCCATAGCTTAGTCACATAATTTACTCCAATCAGGCACTATCATGATATCACTGGCATGATATTATTTCCTGAATAGAAATTCGGTCCCGCGGGATATGAGAATGATATTTAATATTCTCTGTTCTTTTCGAAAAATCATAATTATATGAGAGTAGAATTCCATATAAGTTGACAGATCGAAACTGCTCAAAACTCGAATTTTGTACAAATATGTTAAGTTGTTTCTTCAGCAAATAAAACCTTGAGTGTGCTTCTTGGTAGCAAATTTGATTAAGCTTTAAATGTATTTGATTCCAGATTCAACCCTATATGCTTAAAAATATTATATTATATTATTACATTTCATTTGAGTATAAACAGTATAAACTCCATAGTGATGAAATGTGGTTAAAAAAACTTTCATTGATTTCATTACAAAATTTAACCAATGCTTTTGGCGAAGTGTAAAAATTACCTTGCACTGACGTCATTTACCTTTTATTAAACGAGTAAGGTTATATGACCAGTAAATGCTATGTCAGTGTTTGATTTGCTACATGTTTTAGGGGAAATCAGTTAAAGATGTACGGATCATTTTTCGCTTCTTCTTCAAAGAGTTTGCTTCACTTAATTTTTAAAGATAACTCGATGAAGCCAAAATTTAGTGGTCTTTATCAGTGTTTAGTTTAGTGGTCTTTATCAGATTGACTTTGTCTTGTCACACGTTAAGTACAAGGACAGCCTCTTTGTTGGTTGATTCCCTTTCCAAGAATAGATGCGATGAGTTGTGTTGCCAAATATTATATTACCAACAATAAACTTTTTACAGTTTTGCATTTTTACACCTTGCACTATGGAAAGAAATTATTGGCAGCTTTAAAAATTAACATTGCTATCAAAAAATAGATTTTCGTGAAAATAGAATGGTCGAAAAATTGCACTGCATTCCGAAGGAACAAAGACTTGATTGCCAACTTAAACCTGACAATTGTGCCTTAATTGTATATCAATTATTCAACGAGACTGGTGCAAAAATGAACGTACGAAGATTGTTTGCTATATCAATCCTTTCAAAGACGCTTCATCCATGCTTTATATAGATCTAATTTCGTTGAATTAGGTCGTTTAAAGAAATGTTTAAAAAGTTGAAAGAATTGTTTAAAGGTTAAAAAAAGCAGAGAGGTTAAATAACCGCTTTAAAATCAAAAAAATTCATTTATTCAAACAAACCATTAAGTTTATAGTCACTAATTCCTACTTTGAATTACTACGTTTCCATCAGCGTTCATTTGAGAAGGTTCAATTTTATACAATTGTAAAAAAAGCTTCCATTTTTCCATTCTGTAGATCCGACGGCAGTATATATATTTCTAACTTCGTTGTTGCTCTTTTACTTTGTTATTAAATTTACTTACTACTTTATTGAACAGCTTAAAAATGTAGTTTACAAGGGTCAAAAAGCCAAAAGTGTAGAATTTGCAAGTAAATTTTGAGTGTTCCTGTGTGTACTTAAAATGCACTTTCATCGAATAAGGTTCAACTTATAAAATTCCTATCCTATTCCTATAATTCCTATCCTATTCCTATAATTCCTATAATTCTCTAAATCCAAAAATTCAAGTAATCTCCACTGGGTTTTTAATACATTTCTTGTCTGCGTTAACTCTCTAATCCCGAAAAAAACGAAAGTTTGTTGTAACAGAACGTGCTTGTCTCGTTTTGTAAGCTGAAGTATTCTTCCTAAAGAAAATATAATAAATGATGTCTTTTCAGCTAGCAGTCTTCATTTGCTATCACTAATCAATTGCTGAAAGAGTCTATGGTGCTTATCGGCTGCCTATCAAGGAAACGTGTTGACAAGGAAACTTGAGGAGAAACCAGCAACACCCGTCGGACCCAAACAACAATAAACAATGTCTAAATTTTCAACCAGAATAATTTCATACTACGTATTGCTACTACAATAATTTACCCACGTTATGGAAGCAAATTTGGATAGTAAATATTATATCATATCAGCTGTTAAGCTATTTTATTTTATCTCTACCCACCTAGCTATTTCTTCCTTGGTACTATTTCAGCTATTTCTAGTTGGCACGTTTCTATTAATTATTATTTGATATGGAAGATAAAAAAATATTATATATGAATTTTTTCAACTTTTTTATTTAATTTTTTTTATTTAAATTTAACAAAAGGACTGAGCACCTTTTTATACATTTTATTTCTTTAATTTTTACATTACATTCTGCTGCATTCGATCGATATCCTTTCTGACCGATTACTCGTTCTATTTCTGGACACGAATATTGAAAAATTCTTTTCTAGAGAGGACTCACTTTGAACCGTTTCAACAAGCTATTAAGTTTTCTCTGCAATTGGTATTACTGTTATTAATTATCAAAAAACTAAACATTATTTTTTTAATTCAGTAGAAAATCATGATTCCCATTTCAAGTAAAATTCATGAAGATTTCATATATCCCAATACTTTGTGTATACACAGTTAATATTATGCACACCACCCTCATTTATTTTATATATTTCCTCAGATATCACACATCCTACAAATTTTCTTTTTTAGTGACAGATATAACAAAGTGGGGAGCCGATAATGACGAGGTGATCAGAAGGTTTTAATAAAATGATCAATTCGGTTCCGGATAGGTTCGAGTAGCAAAAAGGTGGAGACTGATCTCATTTGAATAGTAACGCCTGACCGAGAAATATGGACGCGGACATAAGTGTGGTGAAAAGTGATAATCATTTTAGTAACGAAGGTAACAATGCGCAGCAACCGGATGATGAGGATCGGAAAGTAATTCTTGAAATTGGATCTGGTTCTTCAGCTACTTTCTATACAAACCACCGACCGCCGATTAGATGGCCGCAGCTGGATGTTGCGCCTCCAGCTTATAATCCTGTCTATCCAGATTTGAAAGAGCATAAAATAGTTCGTGCCGCTAATCTAAGTTGGAAAGAGCGTGCTCTACAAATGGAAAGAGGTAAAAGGATGTTTATGTAAATGCATTTAAATGCAATCAATCATATTGTATAATTCTTTCCGGTTGACTTGTTTCTAAAACAAATATTTCCAATTAAAATGATCTGATTTGTTAATAACGGAAAGATCTGATAAAATGCAAAAAGTTACAGGTGTTACATTTAAGTCATTCGGGAGACCTTTTCCCTTTTAAACAAAATCTTCTGATTGAAGATTACACACATCTGAAGATGTGTGTAATCCGTGAAAAATTGTCCGCTCAGCTATGTTCCTAGTTAAACTATAAAAAAGGAGTTTTGAGAACATAATTTTGATAAATAAAACTGTGCATCGGTGTCTACTGTATTTTTCTATTATTCTTTCCTTTGATTTGCTGACGTACCCGGCGCAATTACGTGTTGCATTTCATATATTATCTGTTCTTTAATAATTTGAAGTACATAAATGTATGTGAATCTGAATACCCACGTTCCCCTTCTCGTCACGGATTTTCACCCTGTTTACATTTTTTGAATCTCATCGGCTTTCAAAAACGCATTGGTGCAGGTAGTATAACGATGCTTCCTTCATCTATGCAATGATACATCAATTTGCTGGGATCGCATCTGGAAAACGCCAAAATAACATTGAACCGACCACTTGACAATAATTTAAATGGGTGAAAGTTTTTCGCATACTTTCCCTATTCTATTTCCAAAAATAAGCTAAGGAAAATATTTGCCGAGAAAACTGAATTGCTAGAAGGTTAAACGCTACTTGGAAGTCTGCTTTGTTGCATTTTGGGAAATAATAGCTATTTACTTTAATCTACAATAAGAAAGCAGCAAATAATGAGAACCTTTGAAACTTAGCAACCTTTCTTGGAATGAAACTTAGTGAGAATACATATTAAATATATTTTATATTTTGATTTTCCATTCCAAAATGCTATGTTTTTAATTTTGACAGACATATATTTCGGGAATCAGTTGCTCCCTTCTTCAGTGTCAATTATTAAATAATTGATAACTCGAAAAATAAAATCTAATCTTAAAGTGCTAAACAGGGGAAACTACACCCAACATATCAAAATGTTATTATCAATATGTCTTTTGTTTCGTGAGTAATTTTTTAATAGTATTTCTTTATTCAATGTCTCCATTGCGGAGAGTGAGAGCGGAGAGAGCGGAGAGTGACCATTCCCAAACTCATGTTTAAGGCGCATGACCGATGGCTGCCTTGATGCCTTGACCAAGGAAAGCAACATTTTTTCACATAAAAACATTTTATTATATTTGCATTACTACATCATTTGTCTTAACAAGAACATTATAATTTGCTGAGTGTGATGATTGTTTGGAATTGGAAGGAAAGCCAAACAAAAGCTCCCCGAATTGGTTTGTGTGACAAAAGAATAAATAGATTTACGAAATAAAAATTTACGTATATAGAAATGGTTCCTTCAATGAGGATTTTAAAGATGGATGTTTGGAGTGTATTCAGAGGTGGAGTATGATTTGTTGTAAAACGATATTCGTCTCGCTTGATCAAAGATTCTTCCTTGATCAACGAGTAGGCGATAGGATTGAGGTTAATCGTTCGTTTGATTGTTTAAATAGAGTGTGTTTAAATCTTTCATTTTTGCTGCTGTCGCTTCACTTATGTGTTCTCGTATTCTGGTGTTTATTACTCGTCTTGTTTGTCCTTATAGACTTCTTGGTATTCCGAGTATTAAGTTAAGCAACCACATAGTATATAAGATAATGTTAAGTTAAGCCTTGTTAGTCGCTGAAGAAGACCGAACGATTACGGTCGAAAGTTGACTTCGAAAATTAAAACAACACGCAAAATTAAATGGAGAATTTTATTTTTATTTTTTAGGTTGGAGTGTGAGGTTAAATGGTGAATTCGGATGATGTGTCGCTTTTTCAAGTAACCGTAGAGGTTGTTCCATGAGAATTTTATATTCTTCGAATTTGATTCATGCAGGATTCGGTTGGATATATGTTTCTGAGGGTCGTCTTCTCTTCTCAAGATTCCACACATTGAGAAAGGAGGACAACGGGAGTGGCGGAGAATTTGTCTTTCTTTGAGGCGAATCTTCTCGATCTGAGATGGGGGTAGATCACACCAAAAGGCGAAACCGAAAGTGATCAACGAGTGAATGAGGAATTTATAGCATAGAAGCTTCACATTTTTAGGAAGAGGGGTGCATACAAGCATGAGGGTGGAGAGGGCTTTCAATGCGGACGTGGCATTTTCTAGAATTGCTGTGGCATAGGCGTTTGGGGAGAGTTTTTGGTTGATTAGGATGCCAAGATAGGTTACTAATGGTTTGTTGGGGATTCGCTCTCAGTTGAGGAGTAGTTGGACTTTTGGGTTGGATCGGGCTTTCTTGGTTAGGCGAGCTTTGCAATATATGACTAAAGTCTCGCACTTGGAGGGATTAGGGATAAGCTTCCATTTGGTGAAGTAGTTGTAGAGGGTGTCGAGGAAGTGATTGAGGCGTTGCGTGCTTTGAGAAATGAATAAAGCTGAGTGATATATTATTATATTGTCAGCATATTGAAGAATGTGAATAGGTGAGAGAAACTGAGAAGAGAGTGGAGTATTCGCAGTATAAATGGGAAAAAGAGTGGCAGAGATTGCCGAACCTTGTGGGATGCCTGATGGCGTTGTTTTTAAGGGGATGCGAGCGTTCGGGAGTTTCACTTGGAACTTTAGGTGAGTAAAGAAAGACAAAATTGGTTTGCTGAGAGTATGATATGATGAAGCTCTCGTGTGCGTCCAATCTGTACTATTTCTTTAACCAGTTGCACATTATGTTATCCTATACTGTCATATTCTTCTTACAAACATTTCGCCACTGCTGGTTTTACCTCGCCTATACTCTTTTTTTTTCTTTTTATGTTACTTTCGCTTCGTTCAGTTGCTTCTTTTGCGTCTTCTAGTTTGTCCTTTAAAGATTTTTGGACAGTGCAGTTATCCTAGTTTATATATTCCGCTCAATTCATTTCATGTTTTGTTATCTTTAGTTGTTCCCAATACTGATTTCAATTTGTTTTTCTTTGTTCAACGTTAAATGTGTATATCGGAGAGATCTTCTTTCCTTTCAATCAATATTTCTTGTTTGTGTAAACGTGGTAGCATATTGCTCTTTCTTGAATGTTGTTAATTCTTTGTAGTATTGATTCAGGTTTACTCTCTTTTACGTCATCTGCGTATTTCCACCATAGTTTAGGCATTATTTGGAGGCTGTCCATCAGGGACGGCTCGTGACTATTTGTATTGGGCGGGCATCGTTTGAGGAACACTCTATGTCGGTATAAGTACTCAGGTTAAGCATTCTATTCAACAGCAAGAACCAATGTGAAAGGCTATAGCTCCCTCGCCATGGAATGGATGGAGTAAAGAAAAGAGTAGATATTCAATTCGAAATAATGAATTCATAAATGTTTATATTTAAGTCAATTTTACGATCTCTTAACTCAGCAAAATGATCAAAAACGTTATCACAAAAGTTAGTCTCTAGATTTTATTTGGTTGTTTCATCAGTTTCTTATCAATTGTAATTAAAGAAATTTTGCTCAAACGCATTTGACTCAAAGAGGTTCTGGAGTAAATTTTGGTACTTGTAAGACCAGAAAAACTTCGCTCAACTGATGCTGAAGTAGCCGATGAAGACGTAGTCAAGCACGAGAGCTTATTAATCTCAAAAACACTAGTTCTAAATTATTTTTTGAAATAAATTTTCAAGTTTCAACGTTATCTGTTGAAAGACCAATAGTACTGGGGCCTGAGTAACAAACTTAAAGTTCATTATGAAGCTTTTGTTTTTCAAACTTAGGATAATGTACAAAAAGACACTCTAGGAAATCCATTCGAAATTTTTTTTTATACTCTGAGACTTTTCCCGGTTTATTAGGCTTAAAAAATTTAATTTATTCGTCAAATCTATTATTTCAGCATAAAGAAGCTTGAAATATAATGATTTTTCCAAAATTCCTTCATGATGTAATTTTCTTTCTTTGATGGTTGGCTCACTAAGGCCCAAAATATCCACCCTGCTCTCGATACTTTTTAAGGATGGTGATCTAATTATCATTTCTACTTTTCCAATCATGAAAAACTGAAAACCTTAATTGTAAGACATTCAAAATAACATTCGTTTGCTGATAGAACAAATTAAATGCTTTTAGTAAAAATTCAATTGAAAATCGTTCAAAATACATTTAAACCCTATCGATTCTTGCAAAGTTTCTCGAGTGTAGACAAAATCGTCGACCTTACAACTTTTTTTCAAAGACTTCCAACAGATCCCATTTAGCAAAATGTTAATAATACGCATTTCAAAATTCGTTTTTCACAAATTTTATCTAATACATGCGTCCTGGATGAATGAGCAAAAAAGTATGACATTCATTTATTTAGCGAGGAGCATCTTACTGAACCAAATTTAGTCTATGAGCCAAACAATAGATAAACAATGCTTGTGGAGCAGTCTCTTTGACTTTTTTTGAAATCATTTGGCAGACGTAGCAGACAGCAGACGTACTCGCCTCTTTCAGTATTATATCGATTCTGTCGATCGATTGGGGTAGGAGATCTCTCAACTACTTCCACGTAGTTACTTCTGAAATTACTTCCACGTAATTTCCCAATTACCAGCTTTTCATTCTTCAACCTAGTTCCAGGAATACAATTTTATTACCTTTATCGGCTTTAAGATACTATGGATAGATAGACAGATGGATAGTCAGTCTTTTCTTTAAGCTATTTTATAATCCTATTGTTTTCCTTGTCCTCTTTGAATCGCATGTATGTTAGTTTATTAGTCCCTTACTTACCAGGAGATGTTGGTTATTTGAAGCTAGTGTTGCCACTCTTGCTTCAATTATAGTTTCTGAGGCTATTATTGCCCAGATTCAGCACTCAGTTTGATTGGTGTTCTGTTTATTCAGTTATTTGTCGTAGTGATCTGTACGTCTGTCTAGTTTGGTTAGTCGAGAATCTAAGGATATCCAAGGTAGTATTATCGTGATTGTCGATTCGGTCGAAGAGCTTAGCTTTGTCCCGTATGTATTTGTCATCTGTCTCTAGTCGCAGTTCGTTATGAATGTCAACATTTCTTACGTACCATGGATATCCAAAGATTCTTCTGAGAGCAAGATTCTGGCACGTCTAAAGTGCTTTTTTGTTCGTTTTCGTCGACTGACAGAAAACAGTACTGCCGTAGTCGTATGACTTGTTTGAAAAGGAGGAGCCTGTTTTTTATATTTAAATTTTTAGACTTGATTAGAGGGAGTAGGGATATAAGGATACCAATAACTATTCTTCGTTGTGTTTGTATGTGTTCCTTCAAGGAAAGTCTGCTGTCCAACGTTAGTCTGAGGTATTTAGGAGACTTTTTCCATTCAATGCTCTTCTTCTTGTATTATTAAGATTAAATATGTTTTGTGTTTTGTCTGTGTTGATTTTTATTTTCATTTGCGAAAGTCTCTCAAAAGCATGTAGATAGACTGTTGCAGTTTAGACTGTTGCATGTTAGACTGTTGCTGTTTTAAAGTGATGACTTCTGCTTGTCTGGATCTATAATATATACAAATAACAACGGCATAGGGAGTTAGTTTGACATTCGTGGGTAATTGTGGAAGATCTGCCGTGTAGATTTTATAAAGTATGGGTGAAAGTGGCGAACTCCAGCTTCAATTGGCCGCAGGTTGGAGAGGTAGTTGTCAATTCTGACGCGAAATGTTCTGCCTTGGAGAAAAGAGCCTGTCGTTTGTATGATAGAGAGGGGTATGAGGATATTAGTCCCGCATGCCAGACTTTGTCAAATCCCTTTGCCATGTCGAACATGTGGATTTCCATTTATTGAGGCCATTTCGAATGTGTTGTACTAGCTTGGTTAGCTGGAGTTCTGTGGAGTGTTGGGACATAAAGCCAAATTGTTCCTGTGTGATAATTTTATTCTGCAGAACGACTTCTGACAATCTTTGAAGTATTGCCTTTCCATTTTCCACAATTTTACCAAGTGAAGATAAAAGACTTATATGTCGCCAGTTCTGGGGGAATGTGAGGTTTTCATGCGGTTTTGGTAGAACTGTGACAATTGCTGTTTTCTATACCCTTGGAAACCTTTGCAAGTGGAAGATAGAGTTGTTACGTCCGTCAGTTTCTGTATGAAATTGTCGGAAAGTTGTTGTAAGGTCATGGTTGTGAGCGTGTCGTAGCCGGGTGATTTCCGAATATTTAATGTCTGCAGAAGATGTTTGATTTTGACAATCTCCGGTGGGACATGCGTTCGTAATACTCTCGCACTTACCCTTGATATTTCCTCGTTATCGCCAATGTCCTCCTCCGAGGAAGAGTTCTCGCGAAATTGCATTTCAAGCGTGCCTGCAAAAGCCTCAGCCTTGCCAACCTTTTCGAACACCATGCCGTTCGGGCCATGGATAGGAGGCATTATGGTATTGTTTTTAAGTGCGGAAGTATTTGGTAATCCTCCAGAATCTGTCCTCACCCTATCCCTTACTTATTGTTCTCCGGATGTTTTGTTTATCTTTTTCCTTGTGATTTCTTATAGCTATTATTATATTTCCGTTTAAGTTTTGGTGAATTCTATGCTCGAATTATAGACTACTGGAATCTGATATTATTTTCACTTCTAGCTTGTTGGATAACATGTTGTTCCTTCCTTTTCCTCGAATTGATTTTTCCAGTTTCCCTTTGTGTATTTGTCTCAATCTTAACTGCTCACATTCTGCTGCTCTTACAATTTTAAAAATAAACGTTTTTTAATCTCTTTTATTTTGCTTTCACCTTCCTTCAAGTATATTTGATGAGTTTTCAATGTTGAAAGATAATCTTTAATGCTTACCTTTATAATGTGTCTTTCTACCAGTGTTTTTAGAGTGCTCGATAATTGATTCGATAAGATCTTTATGTGATACCGGCGTGATAATTATCTAAAGGGCCACTAACTTGTAAAAATTCAACTGTAGCTTGGATGCCACATCAACTAATGAAAATTTTCATTTATCGCAGGCAGAATTTAATGGAGAACTCTTCCTTAAAATCGAAAATATGTCTTGGACATTAACTTGTTTATGCCTTACTGATTCATAGAAAAAGTGATCCCTACAAATTAAATTCGGAACTGTAAATTAAATACGATGCTATGGTTCTAATAAGTTCAAATAGCAAGGGACTGATTGTTAACCATGTAGCTGTGACGGCAATCTATTTTTGATTGATGGAATGGACAAATGTTTGAAGAAAGATTAATTTTTTTGTTATATAAGTGGTACCAAAGAAAGCGAATACGAAACACCCTTCGCCTTTCTTGTGAGAGAACGTAGAAATGTTTACCTGCGCGAAAGCAAGGAGGTGGTCGATAGGAAGAACAAACGCTGTCTCAGCCAGTGCATTACTCACCTCCGATTCTGGGCTGTGTCTCTATTGAACGCATGGTGAAACCGATTTCCACCGTTTTGAGTTTTCGATATGGCCTGCACATTTTCAAAAGTCACGGTCTCCTGTGTGATTTTCATAGCGGAGGTAAATGACGATTTTGAAACTTTTTATGGAATAAGCACCATAGCGACCTGCTCAGTTATACTGGAGAGCACTCTTAAAATTGATATTCAGGGACCTACGAAGAACTAAGACTGGTATCGCTCAGTGCTTAGTAAATTAATAAAATAAAGAACTCTTTGGCCCAAAATACTGAGCAGATATATGTATACCTGCTATATATATATATATATATATATATATATATATATATGTATACACATAACAATGACAGCTGTAATTGATTTGTTGTTGAAACTTTATTTAGATATTTCAGCACCTTCACTTACCTTTAAATGTCAAAAAATGTTTGCCATAAATAATTTGAATAATCATGTAAAAGTTCAGGCTAGATACAAACAGTTTTTGATACCGCTCATACCAGCCTCCTTCTAACTTCTTGTTTAGATATCACTCAGTGACTCTTTTTTGATCGGGAAAGAAATCATTTTTGATAAGAAACCTGGTTAAATTCGTAGCAAGGTTTATTGCCGGAGAAATCAGAATCATTGGGATGAAAGACTGATGATGGAGAAATAGATTCTATTTAAAGTGAAAGCATATTGCCTTCAATCCGCAGATTTTGAAATTAGGATCTTAAAGAAGTCGAAAGATTTTCTTGTAGCAACAATGATTTCAAAACTTTTCTTAGACGAAAATTCAGACTGAAGTTCAAGGGCAATATTCACTAAACACACAAGAATTCAAATGTCTATACAAAAAAGTACAAATTTCATCATTTTTCAATACGAACATAACGGTGATTTTTCATAATTCATTATTAAACTGTTTTAAAAGTTATTCAATTCTAAATTCAATTTTGCAAAGTCTGGTTTGCGCAATTAGAAACTTCAGTTGAAAGCTGCTAAGGTTTGGATAGCAATTTGTACTTACCACATTGTTTTACTGGATTTAAATCACTCAGAATATGCTCTATATTTAACAGAAACACTCTCGTGCATAGAATTTCAACTCAATTGATTATCATGTTTTAGTTACCCATTCCCAATCAAAAAAATTCAACTTTCAAAGACTTTTAGTGTTACATCGCTAATGCTCGAAATATAAGTGATTTTTTCGAGTCAAGAACTTAACCTTGTTTCCGTAATCATATGTTTAAATAATTGTATCAGCGTACGAATTCGTTTAACCGTTATCATTTGAATATTTCTCGAAAACCCACCAACTGCATTATGTCATATTATTAAAATCTAACAATTAATGACTAAACAAAAAGACTTATCGCCAGATTACAAAAAGTCAGCCTGCGATAGAGAACGAACGAGGATGCGAGACATGAACAAAGCCTTTGACATGTTGCGCTCGAAGTTACCAGTTTCAAAACCTTCAGGGAAGAAATATTCAAAAATCGAATGTTTGAGGTAAGTGCTCTTTTTTTAAAACCATTTTAAGAAAAATAATTAGTTTTAAATTTAGAATTGCAATCAGCTATATTCGACATCTGCAAGCTATGCTGGATTATCCACCACATTATGGCTATGGCGATAGCGTGCCGCTCCAACCTGGTGGAGCATACATTGAACCCAACCCACCTCCTGCTTGGCCAATGGCGATCTTACCACAACCGCCAATCAACTGCTATTACTTACCTTAAATTTAAAAAGTTATCAAGAAGTCGTCAGTAGAAATAAAACTCATAACTGTTTGTTTAGCGATCATTGTTGCGTTCATATATTTGCTCTTGAAATTGTTAAATGCTATCTGGTTGAACTGAAGCATGTGTTTTGATTTTTTTATAACGTTAAACGGTGCATTCGGAATAAATAATGATTGATAGCAAAACATAAATAAAAATTTTATCACAAAGTGGTCAGGTCTTTTTATAGAATACTTCAGCGTATAAATCATGATTGTTTTGAAAATTCCAACTTTCTTAACGTCATGAATTTATCCAAAACTTCGTCGGTTACCAATTTTCTTTGCCGTTGGTGTTCTTCTACAATTGGTGTTATTGTCTGTAAAATGAAAAATCGTTAGATCGCCCCATTTTATCACAAAACAATATACATACTTCGATGGCTAGTTTTTTCATTTCTCCAGTTAACATTTCACCCTTTTTGTAGGCCTCACGAACAGCTTCTAACTTTTCAT
This sequence comes from Stratiomys singularior, assembly GCA_954870665.1. Lineage (NCBI taxonomy): Eukaryota > Metazoa > Arthropoda > Insecta > Diptera > Stratiomyidae > Stratiomys > Stratiomys singularior. Next base: position 77,924,045 of record OX940877.1, on the reverse strand, counting down.
CATCTTCTAGGAAGAAACGTAAAAGCTGGAATGGAACATCAACATCTGGGTCTCCTCCCAAAGCTCGGTGCTCTTCAACAGTTGCTCGTCCCCCAGAAAATGCTTTACTGTTTATCTAAACAGATACCTTAATAAATGATCCTTCAACTAATCACGGAAATAAATGACTTACTTTAGTTTTGATTTGTTTTGGTGTATCGGTTAAAAATATTGCTGAGTTGTTATCGCTAGCAGACATTTTTGTTTTCGCCCCTTGCAGAGCGGGGAAAAACGTTGAATGTATAAGAGCCGGTTTTGGAAAACCCAATCTTGGTGCCACATCTCGTGTCATTCGGAAGTATGGATCTTGATCAATGGCGCATGGGATAAGTACAGGAACTTTAGCTGCACCAAAGATAAATGGAAAGGTGCTTGATAAGGCTGGCGCGGCTTGTGCGGCTGGAAATGCGATTTTTCCAATAGGATCTGAATCGCCAAAACCGAAAATTCCTTTCACTTGATTGAATGTTACACATTTTTGGATTCGAATCATATTCTGGTACATACTCGGGCATTTACTACAAATGAAGAAAAATGATTTCAAGGCCTTGCAAGATATTTGAACAGATTTATTTATTTTCCAATTAATTTTTAATTTTATATATCTTTAAACGGATAAGAAATTATAGAAATTGAATTAAATGATAGTACATCAAATTATGTAATCTTATTCATTTTACAGACAAAAGATCAATAAATTACTTTAAAACAAATGAATTTCATCTCAATATTTTTCATAAAACAATAGTGGAAGTGACGAACCTATATCGTATGTAACACATCAATATAATTTGAAAGAAACTAACTAAATTGATGATGAACTCATCACTACGATGCAAAAGAAAAACACGATGAGAAAGTGGCAAATATAAACCGGCAACAGCTCAATAAAAAATAAGTTTTCAATTTATGATCGGCAAGTTTGAATATTCAGTTTAAAGTTGAAACTACGCGTCGCACTTTTTCCTCCCACTTCATCAAAAATTGAATAAACTTGCTGAACTGAAATTTTTTTCATAATGCGTATCAAACAAAAAATTTCTAAAAGCACTAAAAGAAATGATGAACATTTCAATTCATTATATTATAGAATTAAGCTACTAGCGCTCTTAGAATCTGAAAACTATTTCAATGCAATATATTTGCTAGCTGTTTACAAACGGTAAATGGGGAGAGGATCTAAACTTCATTTCCTCGAAAATAATGGAATGCACAGAATTTGTAGAGTTGAAGCTTTAGACAAAATTTATATTCAATATTCAGTATTATTTTTTTTATATTTTTAAAAATTAGACCGAAATCTTGCTGTTATCTTTCATATGCTAAAGGATCCCCAAAAACATCTATGAAATTGCTTTTATGTTCATTAAATCGCACATAAATTTAACCAAATCAAGAAACACATTTCGTTTCGATTACCGCAATGGTGTATAGACGAAACTGCTTCCAGGAGACTCGATTGTCAATATTTTTTCCATGACCACAATCTGTGTTCCATGATCCAACTTATCTCTTTATTTGAATTAGCTTGGTGTGAATACCTTATTCAGTGAACACAGCCTACATAGTGGTTTATCAAATGTTCAAATCATTTTAATGGTCGTCTCATCCCGTATCGCTTTGGATTTTAATTTAATTCGTAAAATGACTTAAAAATTTGAAGATGTTTGCCAAAAAAGCAGTCGATGCTGTCAGACACCTTTAAAGTTCAACCTTTGATCCAAAAACTAAGGAAAAATGCGAGTGCAATTGTGGTAGTTAAATCAAAAACACATTTGTGAGGAAAAATAATACACGAACGTTTTAATTTTCTATAATTTTAATTTTTTAAGACGTAAAATTTTAAATTCTTTTAAAATTGTGGTTTTTAAGCAAACATTTCGAAATACGTCCCCCATTCACATATGTATTTCAGCTTTTATAAAATGACGTAAGTTATAAAATTACATTTCAAGTTATCCGGCGGGAGGTTTCCACCTCTTAAAGTGCCTGGCCCTTTGCAACGTGACTTCTTATAGTAGGGGAGATTGGGGCAGTTTTGAACATGGGGCACCTTTGAACATTTTGAATTTCCCGGAAATAATTATTATTTCTATTATGTTGGGAACTCTGGTAGTAAATGACAAGCCAGCTGGTGGTTGACCAGCCATCTTTTGTAACGTCAGAATGTCTGTTTTTATTTCTACAGTTGCAAGGATTTTATAATAATATATTATCATCAAACCACTGTTTATTTATTGCACGTTATAACGAAATAAGTACACTATTCATCTATAGTTGTAAAACTTGATTATTCTTTATATATTTTTTTTTGTAATTTATGAGTTTATGCGGTGTTGCATAAAAGTCTAGTGGGGTACATTTCAACAGTGTCTAACAGCCCCTTATTTTGAGATAAACTTATTTTTTGTTTAAATATAGTTTTTGGATACCTTGGAGAAAGACATTAATTGTTTGTGTTTTGTTTTTAGGACTTTAAAATGGTATGGAACTATAACAGAAAACGAACCATCCCCGAAACACCTCTTGATATTATCAAAAAGGCTGCAAGGACAAGATTGAAGAAAATGCTTGATATCGGAAGGCAGCCGAAAGGTTCAGTATAAACCATCATGATGCACGATTCTATCAATGCCAAATGATAATAAAAGGAAACTTTCAATTCAAATAAAAGTATAGTTCAATATTTTGACTCAACAAGTTTTTGCTGAGGAACAAGAGTTGATCCTCGTCGACTACATTCTTAAATGTTCAAAAATGAATTGTGGAATGTCGTATCTGCAGGTACGCAAACTGGCATTTCCAAAACATTGTCTGGACTGCCACTGGATTATGCCAAAACATTGTCCTGTAAATATCCAAAATCTTGGGGCACTCATTTGAAAGCAGGACAAGATTGGCTCTTTTGCTTCGTGAAGCGTCACAAAACTCTCTAGTTAAGAAAACTTGAAAACACGAGCTTGGCGAGAGCAACTGCTGTCAATAAAGTGAATATCAATGAGTTCTTTGATAACTATGAAAGGGCTATGTTGATGAGCTTTATGTTGGGCCTATGTTGATGAAACTGGTGTTGCTACAGTATTAAATCCCCCCAAAGATGTTGTACAATTAAGAGCGCTCCAAGTCGGACAGATCTTTTCTGCTGAAAGAGGAACTATTATCACAGTATGCATGATAGTAAATGCAGCAAGCAATGCTTTACCGCCAGTATTTATTTTCCCAAGAGCAAGAATGCATGACAACATGATGTTTGACGCACCTATGGGTAGTCTGGGTATCGCCAATAGCCCAAAAAGCTCGTGGATGACGGGGCCTTTATTTTCAAGGTTCTTCAGCACATCAAACAGTACACCAGGTGCAGTAAGAAGGAAAGATTTTGTTAACGATGGATAACCATGAAAGCCATTGTACAATTGATGCAATTTTATGTGCCAGGGATAACGGCATTGTTTTGAAAGAAATAGAAAAAAAAAACGTTCCCAAACCTTCGACTTCTAAGAAAACGTCTCCATCCAACAAGTAAACTGTTGATGATAGGATAGTAGTTGGAAATTTTGTTGATATGTACGAAGGAGAACTATACCCCGGAAAAATTACCAAACAATTAGATGCTGATCTTGTAGTTGTCAGTGCTATGACAAGAAAAGCCAGGGAATGGTTATGTCCAAACAAGATAGACGAGGTGCCCTATTCTACAACTAAAATAGTTAGCAAAATAGACGAGCCAGAACAGGCCAGTGCTGGACGTCGTGACATATTTAATGTGCCAGAATTGGATAAAATGCTTGGGTACTATTGATTCATTTTTGTATAGACTTTTGTTAGCAGTACCAAAATTGACAATTTTATATTTAGCCACCTATTTTATTATGAATAAATTGTAAGTGTAATAAAAACCATTTGAACTAGTTTTGGGACTATTTTCTCCAATATATTTGAGGTTGACTTGCCCCATGCATGTTAAAAGTTCCCCATGCCTGTTGAAAGGTGCCCCTTGCATGCGGCATCTTGAACAAAGAGTGAGACTTGTGTAAGGCCAATTTAAGGGAAACAGAATCGCTATTTTCATGAGCAGACAATTTTAAGAGGTGGCGTAAATTATAACTTACGAGGGCAGTGCATTTTAGTGTATTAAATATATAAGGCGGAATAACAAAAATTCAAAAACTAATAACTGTTCAAAGGTGCACCAGTCTCCCCTATCCCGTACAAAGTATGAAAAATCAGACTTTATACTATGACGTAAATAATGACCAAGTTTTCACATCTTTGACGCTTGTTATCTCTCAAAGTAATTATAATTACAATTAATACATATATAATACAAATAAGATAATACAATTGTGCTGAACAAATTTTAGCTTTAACACTTAAAGTGCATTTTCGATGCCTGACACCCAACAACACGCAGAGATCCTATAGTATCGAACAAAATCAGGTATGTATCGCCAGCTAGTTAGTTCAGATCACTAACTTCAAGGAAAGATATTTTATTAGAGATATTTTAAAGTACATCCCATAATTTTTTTGTGATAAAATATTCCAAAGCGGCAGAGGAAATCAGCATAGAACACGTCAGGGTGTCGGATACCCAAGTGTGCACTTTACGTGATTACTAAGAAGTATGCACTTTAAGGGTTAATACTATGACGTATGTCTAGCGGAAGCAGGCTCTTGGACTAAGGAATCAATCATGTTGTTAACCCACATTCAGCACTAATTTTGCTAACCACATAATAATTATGCAATGCAATAAAATGTATGCACACACAAACGACAATGCATTCAAATAATTCACGTCTACTAACGCAGAATCTCACATAAATTCGATTTCTTCCGAAAGTATTCAAATTTTCCTGCTCGAAATCACTTCGTCATTATCACCAGTTGATCAATGGTTGAAACAAACTTAGCGTCGTTGATTCTCTCTTCAAAATATTAACGAAAGAAGTGATATAAATCTTTGAATGTATAGAGGAAATAGAACTGATCTAGTAATATAAGGATATTATTACACTAGCGACTTGTTTCACCTATACGCACACCTTGAATTTTTCAATAAAAGAAATTATTTAAGATTTCGAATAAATTTGAGAATAATACGAATTATCTGTTTGGAGATCAAGACAAAAGTTGTCATCACCTTGCTGGTTTGGATTATATGATTTATTGAAAAAGAAAAATATAATCCAAATATAATCCAAATATAATCCTGAGATAAATAAATGAATCCGGAGTTGCTGATCCTGAAATTATCAATGAGTCGGAAAAAAAATTAAAAAGAGACGATAAAGAACATATGCCAGTGGAAGATACCCTTCAATATGCAATAATTGATTTTCCTAGTTTTTTTCAACACTATCCGATAATGTTAAGTAGAACACTTATTAAAAGTAATGGGAAGAAAAAGGTGGGTGGTGGTAAAGGTGAGTTTAAACAATGTTTGAAATTCGATTTCGGATTTAAAATAATAGTAAAGTGTGATCTATGTGAACCCAGATACATATTATCGTGTCAACAAATAGGCAAAGTATATGAAACAAGCGGCAGGTTCATTTTTGTTATGCCAAATTTAGACTTGGGGCTAACCGGATGAAAGAAATTTGGCGATTTCATGAATTTGTTCCATTTTAAATCGATCTACATATGATTTTTAAAAGATATAAACTAATGAATATGTGACGACGATGAGACATATTCATTATGAGACACTTTTCTTCTCTGCCGCAAAATAAGAAAACAATTACCGAGCTATGAAGACGGCGTTGAAGTTAACACAGATATATTATAAGTGTATCAGGAGATGACTCCTGAATGAAGATAGTGTGGGTATTTAATTGGGTTATCCCTCTGGAAAGTTTAAGACGACCTTGCAAAATATCCGTACTGTAAATTTTGTGAGTCTTGCAAGGAAAAATTGAAGACGGCAGAGTTTGAAGGGTGGCTATGGGAACATGAAAATAATGAATGTAACACAAATCACAGAGGAGCAGCTGGTAATGTGGACGTTTCATCTTTTATTGAAATGTCGCATCGCCTCTTCAGAAAATTTATTATTTGTACTGGGGTCCATTTGCTGAAAAATAGCATAGGCCAGAATGTGCCCTTAGCTCCCCATGTGTAGTACGTTTGTTTACAGATGGTCCAACCTGTGTTTCCAATTCTGTTACGCCAGTACACCTCAGCCAAATAAAGCGTTTGTTGGCCACACTCGGACAATCTAGGAGGAAGTGTTCTGTACTTTCTGCCTCCTCGCCACAAGCTCGGCAGTTGTCATCCGTTTGGATTCCTATTCGTTTGGCGTGTTGACCTAAAAGATTATGGCCCGTTAATACTGCCACCAATGTTCTAACGCAATTTCTGTTTTTCCCCAGGAGTCGTTTTGTCCTCGTTTCATTAGGGTGAGGCCAAAGAGCTCGGCTTATCCTGCAGTCGTTCCTGTCATTCCAAGCCGAATCTGTCTCTTTCGAGAGGATTTCGTCTAGTTCCCTTTTTACCGTTGCTAGTGGCACTTTAATTGTGTATATTCTAGTGGCATTTTGGTCGGCTGATCCAGCTCTCGCTAGCTCATCCGCTCTTTCGTTTCTCTCTATACAGCTGTGTCCAGGGATCCATGTCAGTTTTACATTTACTCGGGTTGTTGCAGCTTTGAGTTGACTTGACTTTGCACCAGTTGTGAAACTACGCGGTTAGAGGCAAACGCCTGCAGTTGCCGACTTACTGTCCGAGGGTAATTTTATTCTTCCATTAAAGTTGTTTGTTGCCGCTTCTATACCCGCTTTTATTGCAAACACTTCCGACAGGAAAACTGTGGCGTGGCTCTCTAGTTTATAACTTCGGTTGAGTTGCGGGTGATCTGGAAAAAAGATTCCGGCGCCGCTTCCCTCATCCGTTTTGGAACCATCGGTGTAGATCATAATTTCACTTGTTGTTAAATCCTGCACCGTTTCCTGAGCTTCTCTGGTCGGTATGCTGATCTTGTATGGAATCGTTGTGTCCACTATCGGCTGGATTCTATCCAGCCCCCTTTTACTTGACGGGCCATTCTCGCCGTTTTTCCCAAAATGCATACGTGCCTTTTTTGTGGGTGGTTAGATAACCCATATGTGAATTTTAATCTGATACTCGCAAGTGATGCCTCTCTGAAGATGAATTTGTCGAGTGCAGCATTGTAGCAGTTGGCGTAGTCCTAATGGCACCTGTGGTGCCAAGGCAAGCCATTCGCTGGGCTTGCAATGGTTCTCTTTTATAATGCCTGCCACCAAACCAATGCCCCGTAAGTGTTTATTGGCCTCACTACTTTTGTGTAAATCCAGTGGGCAATTTTAGGTTTTATTCCCCAGGTTTTCCCTATTAGTCTTTCCATTAAGAAGAGCGCCGCTGCAGCTCTCCGTCTGACTTCTCTGACGTTGAGGATTCTCGTTATTTACTTGTTCTGTCGCTTCATCCGTTGAGCCCGGAAAGTGTTGGTTTAGTAGGAGTTTAAGACGTTCTACGCTATTTGTTGTCCACGATCCGTCCCCCTTTTGAAGCATCGTGTCCACAGGTGGTTCTCTTTTCAGAGCCCTGCTTAGCCTAGATGTCTCGCTTCCTCCAGGAAAGATTCCAGGATTTCCTTTTCTCTCTTCTTACAGCTGTTTTAAATATTTTCAGATTTCCCTGATAGTCCCCCAAATCTGTATCTCGGTTTGTGAGGCGAGCCATTGTGAATAGTCTTTGAGTATTTTTTCTGATTTCTTCCAGTTCTTTGTTCCACCAGCTTTTTTGTTTGATAATAATGGTTGGACACATTTCGTTGAAACTATCGACTAGTATACTTGTGATGTATCTAACTTCATTGTCGATGTCCTTTCGTGAACCAATATATCTTTTAGTCGCGTTTGTGTAGCCGTCCCAATCTTCTAGAACCTAGAAAATCCTTTTCTAGGATTACAGTGGGCCAATGGGGTCCTCTCGCCTCTTCTCACTTGAAAGGTGATCCATTGGTGGTCCGACAGGCTAGATGAGTCACATACTCTCCAGCCGTGCAGGTCCTCCAATGCCTCTGTTGTGATTAGAGTGACATCAATCACTTCCACTCTATTTTTGGAATGAAAGTCGGTTTGTGACCCTTATTTGTTGAGGTTAGTAGTTATTAAGTAATTGTCAGAAAGTTACTTGTGGCCAGGTATACGAATTATATTCATGAAGGTGATTCCAAAATATATACCGGAGTTCTCAATGCCGAACCTAATGGTAAAGATTTTGTTTTATACAACAAAAGAGTGCGTTGGGAACGTGTAGAATAGGTTGGGCACCGGCCTACTTTTTTGGCAAAGGTAAACTTACTTGCTGGGTTTTTTTCGACTTGACTATAAGAAAGAGTTGTCATTCGGTGGAGAAAACTAAAGTCGTTATATGGGTAACTTAGTAATTTTACATCTATGGGTTGGTGGTTTTGCAGAGAATAATAACACAATCTTAAATTAGTTAATCTGGGAAATCATTCCAAAAATACTTCCTCTAGGATTATTTATATTGCTGCATGTGTCACTGCTGTCAGTTTAACCAATGTAATCGAATTCAAAGTCGGTTATCAATAACAATAACTTAACTACTAAACCGATCTTCATAAAATTTGCTGGACTGCTTCGAGATACTCGTGACAAGGAGTTGGACAAATTGGATTTCTTTTTTCCACAAATAAGTTTTAAAATTCAAAATGTGCCAAAATTTCAGCGAAATAAGAATATTTTTGTGATAAAAAATCGGCCAAAACTTCAAAATGTTTTTGTTCACTATTGGATTCTTTCGTTTTGGATGATCCTGTCATGAATTCTGCTGTTAACGCAGAAGCACTTCCGGTCTGAAGGTATCTCCGCTATTAACGTTGCAATGGCTTAATTTTAAATACTCTCTAACGGCAGTTTCTGAAACTGTTCGCTAAATATGTATTTTTAATTACATAAAAAGTTTGAATTAAATATTACTTTTGTTATATAAAAAAAAAAGTCGAAAATATGCCCTTTTCCACGTATTAAATTAATGTGACCCCACAACTACGCTTATTAGCTTATTATCTGTTTCCACACAGTATTGTCTTGATTTGTATCATTTAGCTTCAGATATTTTCAGTTCGTTCTCGTTTATTAATAACTATGAAGTGGTAACTATCTTATCATGTTTGACTTGAAGTTTTTCCGAGCTACTGATTGTGGGAGAAATTAGTTTACACAATATAGCCCTTGTTTTGTTTAATGGAGCATCAAAATTGTGCTGTTTGTTGAACATATGCAACCGATTTGAATAGAGGAAAAACATTAAAAATTCTAGATACTAGCCTAAAAACTTACATAAAAATCAGCACTTTAACATTACACGGAAAATGCACGTGCACATGAAATAGTATTCTTTTTAAATCAATATTTCAATTTAAGTTTTAAGCTTGATTTGGAATGCAGACAACGTTGCATGCAAGATTTATTACAACTTACTTCACATTATAACTGAAATACAACATACCCCAAATAATCCAAGTTTGAAAAGATAAACGTCTTGTTCACATCGAAACCAACAGCAATTATGTCTTTAGCATTTTCCCTCGATAATTTCATTGCTTCTTCAATTTTCAAATCCTTCCACATGACTTTCTCATCATCAGTTAGCTGTATAACTAATGGTACATCGAAAACATCTTGCAACCATCTAACGGGTATAAAATGAAATAATTAAATGCTAATTCAAAAGGACGTGCCAAAAAATGAATATACTTTGTAATTATAAAAGGTATCAAGTGACCTAAATGTAACGAATCCGATGACGGACCTCTTCCTGTATAAAGATAAAAAGGTTTTCCTTGTTCTTTCAAATTCAATATACTGTGCAAGTCGCGATGAGAGAAAAATATGCCTCGGCGTATCATCGGGTGTGGAGGCTTTCCAGTTACTTTTTCAAATCGACTTATTAGTTCTTCATCGATTTTTGAGGATCCAAACCGTTCTGCAAGCAAAGATAAATAAAGAACATTTTTGAATGTATTAATAGTTGAAATAGTCGTACTTGTCTTTGCATCACTTTATTGATATAAACTAATTAATCATCGCACCACTTACATCAACTTAGTTTTGCTTTATTTAAAATGATGACAGTGAAAGGCAAAATACTTACGAATGAGCTTGTCATAATCCACTCCAGTGCCTGATTTGCTTTCCACATTCCAGGGGTTGACAATATCATCTTCATTTGACTCATTGTTTGTTAAGTTTAGGTTGTTAATATCCTCTGAAGCTTTCTCGAACTCAGTCATTTTAGTGCAATTGTTTTTAAAGTAAAATGATGAAACGTTTCGTCGGTTAGTGGATACTATGACGTGACACGTGTGTTGAACTCCCTTCTGCTTCGAAACCCGTATCTCGTGTTCGGTTGTTGTCAAGTTGACAAGCAACATGAATGTATTCAATTTGACAAGTTATTATTGAACAACTTGGCTGATGCAATCTCTACTGTTGATCAACATTTTTTCAACAAGCCGCTTACGACTTTCAACTAGCGAGTTGTAACCGTTAAACCGAGCCGATTAATCTGAGAAAACCTAAGATTAGTTATAATTTTAGATAATTTTCTCTTATCAGCGAACCTGCAATAAATATACATTGGGCTCGAGTAAAAAGAAATTGAAATGTGCTTTTATTGGTCAATATAGAAAAGCAAATTTTTTGGCAACAAGCTGTTAAATACCACAATTGCAGCAGTAGGGAAGTGAGGAAAAGTTAACAGTTGAATAATGAAAACCAATGTTTGAAATGATATCAATGCAACTTGCATATCATTTTAGTTTAGAGACAACTCCTCACTCCGAAATGAAAAAAGAACGAGATACAAAAGCCATTGCCTAGAAAACTCACAAGAATGATCCAATGGACCGATTTGAATCGTGTAACTGAAAATCACTAATATTCGTTTGATTCATGCAAAGAACTCGAATCGAAATGGGTAGATAAATGTCGGAGGTAGTACAGGAGGTATTACAAGAAGTAAGGGATACAAGAAAACTGGATATATACGAAAGCCTTTGGATCATTCGACAACCGAAAAACTCAAGGCTTAACGAGGATGTTGGTAACGGTTACTCACGTATATTCGAGATAATTAAACCTAGATAACAATGTGGCAATAATAATTACAAAAACAACAGTAATTACTAATAATTATAATTTATGAATTTTTTTGTAGAAATAAACCCTCTTAAATAAGGAGGGTAATATTAGGATAAGTAAGCAACACATGTAAGGATAATAAAGTATGTTAGGCAATTAAAGGAAAAGGGAAAAAGAGGTAGAAATGTAAAGGGTATAAATAGAAAAAAACAGTTCTGCAACTAAACCATATTTAAACACTGAAGAAGATTTGCGTTTTTTGGAAAAATAAAAAAATGGAAAAAGAAGCTTCAAAATTGATGGAGCAATGGCTCAATGAATTTTTTGTCTTTTCATCAATAATCACAGAGACAAATCAACCGGATATTGTTCGTTGGATATTACCTTTAGTATATACCAAGATGTTATTGTTGCACAGTTGTGTCGAACTTCGTCGGGCTTGCTTTGAAGGCTATTTTTGAGAACGGCATGAGGTTGTTTTTATAGCTGCATATTATAATTTAACATTTTATTTGAAATTAGATAATTATTATTCACAGTAGTTGGAAAGCAGATACAAGAAATGCAGGTGAAGTTTCTCTGAGACTCAATGATAATTTTGAACCATTATTCTTGCAAGGAAGAAAACCGTATACCCAAAAATGATTTCCGGGGAAAATTTTAATTGCGTCTTCCGTTGATTCTATTATTCCGTACATCTTCTCGCCAACACCTTGCCCTGGCAAAATATCTAAGAGAAATTCTATCAGCTGTCACGAAAAACATGTCAAAACTTAATAAAAATATGTCATTACAGGTTCGGATAAGTTGTTTAGTGTTTAGGATATCGTATGGCAAATATTGCTAGTGATTAACATTGGCAAATACTGGTGAATGTTACTAAGACGTTATCGATCGTAACTGTGTTATGATGGTAACAGAAACTTTACAAACCGTGAATTTGCAATGTATAGAGGATAATAAATACAAAATGGATCATGATTCTACTACATGTCGTGTCTGTATGCAAACAGCAGTAGAACTCGTTGACTTTGAAAGCGAAATTGAAATCGGATCGGAATACACAGTTGCTGAAAGTTTTAATTTTTGCACTCAATTGAATGTTACTCATGATGATGATCTTCCCAACAACTTATGTACGAATTGTGCAGCTGATTTGAGAAATGCTTTTAACTTCATTCGCAAGGCTCAAGAGGCAGATAGGTGCCTGCGTGAAAGAAAAGACCTCAAGGAAGAAGATCTGACCGAATACATGATTATTGGTAAAAGCCTTTTCAATTTAAACGACTTTAATTCACATGATTATTTCCAGAAGTGGACAACGATAGAAGTGAACAGGTAGGGATATTGGCTCCAAGTTAATTTCAATTCTAAGCAATTATTTGTGCTAATAGGATGACCTCGTTAATCTGGTTTACTCTGATAACGCGGATGATTTCCAAACTGAGAATAAACAATTAGATAAATGTGTGATTGAAAGATCAACAGAAGAGGATACAGATCAAGAAGGCATTGAACTTGACAATGAAAACGACCATGAACCACAAACCATTGATCAATTTAGTTGCAATCAATGTTCGAAGTCATTCGGTAAATCCTAACTTTACTTTCTATAAAAAGCATTCTGATCAGTCTCTCTCCAGATGGAGAGAAGTCATTAGAAAGGCATCTTAAAAATGCACATGTGGATAAACTTCTTTGTAATAAATGTGGCAAGACATGTACGTCGAGGAATTCATTAAATACACATTTACTGCAACACAGAGGTGAGTTCATTATTATTTACATATTTGAACATGATATCAATTTCATACATTTAAGAAGATTGAAAAATAAACGTTTTGGTTCTTTAATATGCGTATTTATATGTTCTGTTATATGTTCTGAAGAAGTTTTGAATCGTTAAAAAGAGTGCAAAAATTTGATTTCCGTGCAAAAAGAGCCATTACCTTAGCGCCTGAAAATACGTTAAAAGTTATTTATGCACTTTTATTTGTGCAGCCGACTCTATTGTGCTAGGGATGGTCTTGAAGAAGTGACTACGCATAAAATTATTGCGCTGGCTATTTCTTTAGCTAACTTGATTTTCAAATTTGTGACTTATATACGCAAATGAAAGTTTCGGACAACCATTGGCATTGTATTCTAATGGTGTCAGTGCAAAAGAGTTTTTAACTTAAAATGTTAGTCATTAGCAATTTTTTAGCCTTTTAAACAAATTTATTACTTTTAATTATGAGAAATCGAAAAATCGCTTTATTATTTAACTCTCGGTGTGCACTTACTGGAAAATATGAAAGGTACTTTATGTTAGCCTTGATCAGCAATGAAGTAATGCTTGCGCGTTTTCCCGGATTATTGGTTACATTGAGCTGATACGATTGAGCACCTTAATCGCTTTTTCTTCAATTCCTGAGAATTGAGTGTTGCATTTCTTTCTTTACTCATGCTAAATATTAATTTTTTGTATATTCCAATATGTTTCGCGAGTATCTCTAGACTTAAGATTGTCAAAGTACTATAATGGCCATGGCCTATCGTGGCAAAAATTCCAGTGTTTTATGGTATTGATTACTGAATAAAACCACAAGCTCACTACTTGAGTGCACAATCGCAAGTGAGCATCGTAACAGGTTCATTTGTCAGCTATTTTCTATTATTAAGTACATGGTGTATGAGTACTATAATTTACCGTCGATTCTTACATTTCTATGTTTTCTTGCTTGCCTTAGCGACTGTCATTAACACAGATGTACTATCAAGGTTCAGGGTGCTACAAGTAACAATACTGGGAAGGGTAAACAACATACATTTCGATTTATCGCTTAAGCAATTATATACGAAAGTCTCTAATCCAATCTTTCACAACCACACGATAAATAATTCAATTAAAACATATTCACACCATTGACATATCGCTGTGATCGATACTTGCGCCGACCATCTGCGTAAACAATCAACGTTACCTATGCATGCCGAGCAGCGCAAGCAAGAAACCTGTCTTGTAATATATTGCTCATCAATTAAACAGGATTCTGTGCACGTATCAATAGTGTCTATGAAAGCATTGCAAAGTAAAATTGTTATTTAATTCATTATCTGAAAATTCGACCGATTTTTAACTTTAGCAGTTCGAAAACATATACTTTGGTTGTTTACAAACAAGTTGGTTGCAGTAGTAAGTTTGTCCTCCTAAATCCAATTTCCTCCTAAAGTTCCGAAAATACATAATTTCCTTTCACAGATCGTAATGTATTGTAATTCCGCTGTTAAAATCGCAGTTGCTCTCTGAATTTAGCTGCTCCACGAAACCACTCTTTCTGCAATCTGAAACTCATATCCAGTAGTGAATTTTCGAATATCGACATCTCGCGCATGATCTGCATCTGTTTATGCAGTCCGTATTGAATCGCCAAGATCGTATTTGATACCAACATTGTTTGTATGATTTAAGTAGCAGAATATTCGCTCTACGGCGTTCGGGTGTAGCTGGTTCAGCGTTTTCGTATAACGAAAAACTGAAACTACAGTTTCATGTCCAGATATTGCGTATGCAGTATGCAATATCTGGACATGAAACTGTAGTTGCGTACATTACGGAATCAAAAGCATAGAAATTTAACTCCCTGGTCGCTGTAACTCGATTTAGTTAAAAATATTCCTACATCACATAGCGTACCAATCGGCGCCGAAGCACCCACAGGAAATTCCGTACGATTTAGTTTCCGATGATTGGCTGGTATTGATTATCTTTTGCTTTCTATCTCGAGTACTTTCTAGATCGACATAAAAACTTCTGATGCCAATTGTGAATACAAAAACGTTCTTCAAACGTGATACCATATCGTTTACTGCTTCCTTATAAACGGATATAATTAGCATATCATCGACATTAAGTAAATTATTTGCACTCTGTTCTTGCATTACACTTAAAAAAAAAACACATGGATCGGATTTTGATTGCTTTAGATCACATGCTTGTGTTAACTTGACAAATCGTTCGCTACATCCCCGTGGTGATTGTTCCAAACCATATACACATCTGTGTAGTCTACATATTTGAATTGAACTGTAATCAATTCCTAGTGGAGCAGGCATGTGTATTTCTTCGTTGGAATGGCCATTTAAAACGACCGTTTTGAAGTAAAATTGCACAAACTTCATGTCGTAATATGTTGCAAATGCCAATATGTATCTCACAGGATCGTATCGAATCATCGGGGATAAACTTTCTAAATAGTCATTTCCTAAAGTTTGAGAATATGCCTTCCTTATAAGCCTAGCCCTGCTAATTTCAATGTAAACACCCAATCACATCTTACTTTGGTGTCTAAAGAATTTCCCAAGTTTTAATTACATAACAAGACTTTAATTTTTCCCGGATAACTTCAACTTCTAGCTTGGTTAAATGTTATTGCTTCTTTGTAGCTTAATGGTACGTAAAATTCTGTGAAAAACCCACTTCCAGCATAGAAAAATTCCGTACTTTTTGGGTTAGCTCTTAAACTTATCTTGTTGTCAACATTGCCGTTTATTTCCTCTGGATGATCATCAATGGATGCACATTTCTTCGACTGAATGAGGACATCGGTGTCACAAGTTATAATTTCGATTTCGCTATCAATGTTATGGGATAAAACTACAGGGGATAAAACTACAACTATTTTGATCTTCGTTAGCAAATTTGTCATCATATGATCCGCCAGCTTTCCGGGTCGTAAAGACAAAAGTTAACTGACTCATATCAATGCAAAAAAATCTTCCTCTACTTAACGTTCCATTTCTTTCGCGCAAGATTCATCCGTATATGAACGAATTCGATTGCTCCGAAGATTCTTATATGATCAAGTTGTGATTTTTGAATTGTGATAATTTCTGGAATTCGGATATTCACTAAGAAAACAGCATTCCGTACAGCATCCGGCTACAAAAATTTGAGTTTGCTTGCAATGAACATTGGGCGTGCATATTTTTTAATCGATTTTCCCGCTCTATCAGTCCATTTTCTCCGGTGTATGTGGAGAAATTCTATCAAATATATTTCCTCCTTCTATGTCATATCCTTGATGTCTATGTTTATGAACTCACTGCGGTTTCACAACGAGTATACTTCCAATAATCGGTCGATTCAAAACATTTTTTATTGTGCACAAAATTCCCAAAAATGTTTATTACCTCCGACTTTTCTTGTAATGGATTTCCAATCGAAATCGTCCCAACCAGTGCGACCAAATTGGCCTTGCACTGAAATCAGGATGTGAAGTCCTAGGAGCATGGCAAAAAACTGTACCCTTTGGGTCAAATGTTCCACCACGCGAAAATTCATTCATTAGGCGGCTGCCGGCGGATTAGCTTTATTCGGCGAGTTTGCGGACGTGGGTCGGACCATTAGTGAACTTTCCCTCCGGTTCCATTATTGAACTAGCCACCGTGAAACCCGATTCTCCGTACGCGTACGCTTTTTCACATTAAATTTCACTCAATTCAAATTACCAGTATGAATCGCGCATCCGTACCCGAAATAACGGGATGCCTGAAAACTCCTGGTAATGCCATTTATTCCGCGAAACAAGCTAAACCACGATGCACTTACCTGAAACCCGACTGTGGAAGGAAAGCTCATGGCTATTATTTTAATAATTCATTATTTTATTGTATTCATATTCAATTGGAAATACAAAGCAAATATTGAAAAAACTTACATAACGACTGTTTATTTTACTTGTTTCAAATTAATTTTGATAATATTCATTTATAAGTTATTTTTCGTAATATTCCATTGAACAATTGTTTAAGGCTTGCCAGTTTTTAAACCGTCCAGTAACTGATCAGATTGCTGAGTTAAAATCCGGATAGTATTCAGTAAATTGCATTTAATTTCTTTCTTAATATGTTATAAATAAATTAAAAATAGATAAAAAAAAAACTTCTCAAATGGAATTCAATAAATATTCATTTCTAAAGATATAAATTTGACGTGCAATGTTTTGTGACACTGTTTGTATTTTATTATTATGACGCGTGCGAATTAAGATTTTGCGTTAATTTTAATAAGTGATAAGAAATTTTCTCTATACGGTTGTAATTTATGACCTATATACCATTCTAACCTTATCTTAGTTCTAATTCATCAGTTTTTATGGGCCTCAAATGGGATTGACTATCTTCAAACATATTAGTAGCTATATTTTTTTTAAATATTTTAAATATGTAGCAAGAATTTATTTGTAGATATGAATGCGACCAATCTTTTTTTATGAACAAAAGTAGGAATATTATATTAATGATAAAACTTTTAAATAAGGCATCAACCGTTTGAAATTAGTGTTGTTGTGTTTTCTATAAATGTGTTCGCATTCTTGCTACAGTTGTTTCTTTAGCAATCTCTTCTAAGAAAACCTACCATAGGCCTTCTCCACAATCCACGCCACGACTTTGACACATTGCTTTCAAGCGATATAGCCAATAAAAGGCCTTTTGCTTTACTTCCCCACTAAATCGACATAATTTCAGACACCAAAAATATCGCAAGGAACAAATCTAGATGATAACTATTGTACCGCGTTTGTTTTTATCATTCCCCTCCGATTTGATTCGAACCACTCACAAATCAAGGCAGAAAAGTAAAAAAACTCGAATTGTATCACCAAACTTTCATTGGATTGAGTCCATGGGCAATGAGAATCAATAAGGCAAAAAAGTTGTGGCAATTTTCAACGCGGAATCACTTTTGTTTTCGTATCGAAGTTATAACGAAGGAAATGCGTTACGATGTAAAGCAAATACCAGAAAATATTTTATGCATACGAGGAAAAGATACATATGGAGAATTGCCTCCGAGTACCGTTGAACATTCATGCACTCCACTGTGCCGTATATTTAGCCACTAGCTCAGCGTTTTCCACGTGTTTTTATTTCTTTCAGAACAATATATGTTCCATGGATGGCGTTCAGCGAAAGAAGTTTCAAATTAATTATTACCGATTTAATGTTGTTAACTGCCATCAACGCGGCCACATAAAAAAACCAAATGATTTCCCAACAACACGGTTAACCGGTCACACGTCCTAGCCTGCTCTCTCCTTTTTTTCCTTCTTTTTTTTGTGTGAAATCCTGTTGTTATTGCCACACCTGCGAGGTAAATTACAAGGCACTTCATCTCTTAATTGTGCACTCTTGCTCGGATTGCCACACTTGCAAGGTGCGTCATAATAAGCTTGAAAAAAAAGAAGTGCAAAAAAGGGAAACTAGTTGATTCATCCTTTAACAGCATATAATACCGGAATCATCCCATATAATCAGCCTTCATTGAGCCACGCCTAACCATGTGTATACATTCTGCTGGTTGCTTCACTCGCATTCGTTTAGATTAATGAGAGACCCTTTGCATTTTCCCGTAATGAAACTCATTAAAAAAATTCTTCCTGGTCGGTTGTTTCGACGTCAGTTGCCACATTGTTGGTAAGCGTCGATCGAATCTCCGTGTTATTGACGTTGTCGAACCGGTTACGCCATTCAACAAAGGAGACCGACAAACTTTCCCTGCTGAAAAACATAATGAACCATATATGACAACACGAATGCCATTTCGGCTCGGTTTCCCAACACAGACCTTATTTTTCTGCTTGCTTCGACTATACAACAACCTTTACCGTAGAAGTTGGTTGAGGACCCCTTTCTTTTCACAATCGAAACAGAAAATAAATTCACTTGTGCCTTCGTATTGAATTTAATGTTTAATTTATAAATTTAACATTTTAATTTAACTTTGCTATCTTTCCATTCGCTTTCTGCCTATTAAACAAATCTAATCGCTCACAGGACAGCTTTAACATTTAGGTTTGGCTTGGGAATATTTTTAGTGGATAAATTCATATAATGTAGAAAAAAATTTGTAATCATTCAAGAATTCCAGCTTTAAATATTTGCAGTCTTGAGAGATTTCTATCGATTTTAAAACGGAAGCTTTATCGTCTATGAATGAGCAAGATGTAGAGTTCATGAATTTCGTTTGAAAGTCCAGTATGACAGATTTTTCGAAGGCTTTTGCTATTGAGTTTATTTCGATATTTCTATTAAAGTAATTTCGATAATGAGTTTGAACACGGCTCTGATATGCTGAACCATCCTTGTCTGCTTGGGTCCCATAGGATGCGTTCGCATGTTTGTTTGTGTTCCGAGATAACACCTTTTCCTGTATTCCATCGTCCAAACTAGCCGCAACCTCCTAGCATTTGCATGACGAAGAGAGAAGACTTGACTGTCCCCACTTCCAATGGTTACCACAACGAAGAGGAAAACTTATATATGTGCAATTCCAGTGCGTGAACAGAAATTGCTTTGATATTGGAAAACTACATTTAATACTAAATTCCTTGGGTTGGAATATCTTGCAACTGTACTCAGTTACTCCGCTCAGCACACAAACAGCCGCATATTATTTCACGCTATTCACGTTTATGTCCGATCTTACGGCAGATGGTCTTCATCTAAAATATTTTCTCAATACTGGATCTTCAGCAAGTTTAACTTTTCTGTCTCAGACACTATGCCATTATTGCCATAAACTGGTAGTACAATTTTTTGTTGTTTTTTCTTTCAAACGAAAATACAATAGAACTCTTCAATTACCGTCAGATTCAGCTTGAAAATGGTTCAAGAAAATCTATCGAAGATCGTCACAAATATTATCTTCTCTTTTTCTGAATATCTTATTTCTTCGCTTTTTTCAACCGGATAGCTCTTGCTTTTAATCTAGTATTCTGTATTTCGTTTCTCCACCTTATCAAGTGCGTTGACCTGTGGAAGCTTTTTCACTAAATGTGAAAACCATTTAGTTGAGGTAAATCGTTTCGTGTTGAAGATCCATTTGAAAGCAACAATAAAATCAAACTTAATCTACAGTAGCATACAAGAAGCATAATACGCCAGTCCTAGCGTGGAAGAGCAGACGGATAATGAAATATTTGGAAAATCGAAAATTTCTCGCATTGAGATTTTATGACATAAGTATGTCATTTGTAAATTTGCTTATTTTAATATTTAAATAAACTATAACAATTTAAATAAACTATAAAAATAATATTTAAATAATTTTAATATTTAAATAAACAAATTAATCTTAATTGGACCGTACCCTTAAAAAGTACGGATTAAATTTTATTATATTATATTTATTGTTAATTTTAAAACTCTGTTAAAATAAAGAAGTCCATGCATTAAGCATCCATACTCAATTCAACGTTTGACGGAGGAAAATTATATTTGCATGCGTGCTAAATTGGGTAAAAATACATGCGAAATTCGCATCGCCGTCTCACAGTAAGGTTCTTGGTAGTAATTGTAAATTGTTGATCGCACTGAATTATACGCAGCATCGTGGTTTCTTTTTTGCGAAAGTCTTTAAAATGTTAATGAAATTGTTTTTAAAATGTTAGTGAAATTGTTTTTGAAAATTGGGGCATGGAGATGTGCGTATTCAACTAAAATATCATTTTACAAAACGATACAAGAAACAATAACGAAAAACAGCTAAACATTATGAATTTCATTATGTGTTTAGTTGACGAATTGGCAGGAACCGTCCGGCATGGAATGCCATCTGAAGCACAGGTTAGATTAGATAGATTATAATTATTATTAAAACAATCTGATAGATTAGATAATAAGCTTCATATAATGCGTTCAGGAACGAATTGCGCTATCGATTCAGACAGGAAAGTCTCCAGCAAAAGGCAAGAAACACGCACATGTTGTGATATTTCTTTAGGGTGACAGTGCTTCATATCGGCATTTGTTTTTAAAAATATCAAACGTTGTCAAATTACAAAATCTAAATCTTCCGTTTTAATACAGTTTAAGTGGTATTAAACATTACACATCAGCATCAACATATTGTGTGCTTTTAAATGTAAATAATTTCTACCTTAAATCGATCAGGGAACAATAATTTTGATAAGTTAGATTTGTCTCGACTGGCTGGTAATCTCAGCCGAAAAATATGGCGACCGCAAAGGGTTAACCTAAAAACATGAACAAAACATAGTATTCCGGAAAGGACCCCGTAGACATATATTCCGCTCTATTATGGATCATGTTCGATCAATTACTGTGACGAATTGGAAATTTGAATCTATTTAGTTCGATAATTCATATTATAAACACACTACATTATGAATTATGCATTGGGATATCAACAGTTCTTTTTCATATTTCTTAGCGCTTAAATTGGAATGGCTTGCTTCACAAATTAATTTATCCAGATGCTTGTATTAAATATACTTTTTTCCACAGGTA
The DNA here is from genome assembly GCA_954870665.1 of Stratiomys singularior. Classification (NCBI taxonomy): domain Eukaryota; kingdom Metazoa; phylum Arthropoda; class Insecta; order Diptera; family Stratiomyidae; genus Stratiomys; species Stratiomys singularior. The sequence goes on along the minus strand of OX940877.1, from coordinate 77,902,575 downwards.
AAAAACCTTTTTCATGCCAGTATTGTAACAAAAAGTATTTTACAAGACATGGTCTAAATTTGCATGTAGCATCTATGCATTCAAATGCGAAGATTTCAAAATTTTTATGTTCAGTATGCGGCAAGGAATTCGCTACTAGACAGCGGCTAAACATTCACAATTTAACCCATACCGGCGAAAAAAATTATGGTTGTGCCTTTTGTGGTATTTTTTAAACAGATATAGTTAAATTCAGACGGTATTCCTTTGTAAACTTTTTTCAGAAAAAAAATTCGCCACGCCCTTTCGACTGAGAAACCATCTTCGTATTCACACCGGTGAGAAACCATATGAATGTAAAATTTGTGGAATCAAATTTGCCCAAAGCAACGCATTAAAATGCCATGAACGAATTCACACAGGAGAGAAGCCATACGAATGTAAAATTTGTGGAAAACGGTTCAACCAAAACACCATCCTCAAAACACACATGACTCTCCACACAGGCAAAACAGTTCAATGTCCAATGTGTGATAAGAAGTTCAGTCGTCCTTCCTGCTTAATACTTCATGAACGTGAACACACTGGCGAAAAGCCCTATGCATGCTACAAATGCCCGAACAAGTATAAACAAAAAAGCCATTTGGATCGGCATTTAGATACACATTTTGGAATTAAACACAAATGTAACGTTTGTTCAAAAGAATATTCAAAACGGTCATCGTTAAAAATTCATATGTTTGAACATTCGGATGAAAAACCGTTCCAGTGTCCCGACTGCATGACAAAATTTACTCGAAAGGATAAGTAAGTTAAATTACAAATAAAAAAATATAACATTTTTTCAATTGAATTTTATTAGGTATAAATCACATCTCATGAAAGCACATAATAAAATATTAGTCAAGCAAGAAGTTTGTGAAGTCATTAAATTGGAAAATAACACAGAAGCAATGATCAGCAATGATCAAGAGATAATAGTAGAAGTGAAAAGTGTTGACGATAGTAAAAAAGCCACAGCCGAGCTTTAAATCATTTAAGATAAATTGTACTTATAACATTACTCATGTAAGGTAAATATAATGTAAATTTGTTGATTTTTGAACAAAGTTTTGATAATACAAGATTCATTGTTATTTATTGAAAGTATGTGTGCAAAACCAAAAGTGAAACAAAAAATCCTACAAATATTTTCAATAACTTGTGTATAATAATGTAATGGGGTAATTTTTGAGAACCTATTCAAAGATTTCTCAAACAAGATACTCTAAATGGGAGTTTTTATGTCCTAGTGAAGCTTTTATTTATTTTGCAATTGCATAATCTACGCTCTTATTATTTTTTCTTGCTTAACAAAAATGGTTCTTTTGTCCGGAGTCAGTTTTATGTTATGATTTGCAAGCGGTTCTATTAGAGTGATAATACATCAATTCACTCAACCTCGTTTCTGTACATCATTTTGGGTTCCAACGTAATACTACCTATTATGAAATAAAAAAAAAATATCCACGGCTAAGCCTATTGAGAATTCAACGGTAACAAAATTTAATTGGTAATTAACTTGGAATCTATCATTTTTGGAGGAACGAAATGTCTATTTATAAAAATAAAGTAGAAAGAAGAAGATAGTACCTGTGGAAAAATGTCTATGTTTAATGGTCGCCGGACTAAGCTATCCAAATTGTTCTTCTGTTGGAGATTATAAAAATATCCAAAAAAAACGACCTTTCTTACTTACCTTAACTTCCCTCAAATTCGATTGCATCAGAAGCCTTCAATCAAGAAACTTCTGGAATGTCCATTAGATATATTTCAGAAAATTATATGGATATAGGTACCCCCAACAAGTTGCATAATTGAGGATGAAACATTAAGTCACTGCAAAACTCCAGATGAACTGTGACTCAGTAATACACTGCAGATAAACAGTTAATTTTTTAAGGAGCCTGGGTACTATCGGCCATTTTGGAATCGGCCGAAAATCTGATATACCCGACTTGGCAAGTAAGTATCCTTGTTGAATTATATATTGAGCCTATAAATTTCCATCCAAAAAACTAATGTTTCCTCTTGCATTAATCCAACGATGAGCAAAAGTAATGGAATAATAAATTTTATATCTATGGCTTAGAAAACTGTATTTTGGCACTAGAGCAAGTTTATAAGAATTATACGGGGTAATAGTAAGTGTTCCTACACAAATTGTACTATAACAAATTGTACAACATATAACTTTGAGATGTCGGGATTTATTTTAGATACAAACCACATTTTGAAAAAACCTATTCAAGAGTTCATTGTTGCTGCATTGTGAATACTTTATCAGTGAAAAAACTTAATTTACGTATGATTGTATTTCTCTTTAAAATTTTACGTAAGTTTGTTTTAACTTGCAATAAACTGCTGTTTTTGCGAACTAGTAAATCAGTGGGCTAAATTTTTTGCAGTTAAAGTTGCCCTAAAGTTATGTCCTCCGATCGAACAATATGTGCGCGAAACAATTTCTAATAACCAGGTTCTAAAATTTATCGATTCCAGTCATCTGCAGTCCCGAATTCATTTTGGTTTTGAGTAGTTGTCTTCAACGCGCGACTATTCCATCGCAGTGAATTTGACACTTATCCTCTACGTATGCACCAAAAGGACAATAACCACCCTATAATTAATAATGCGCATACAATCGCAATCGCGAACACTTGCAGGAAAAGTTGAATTAACAGAAACAAGTTGTGTTCTTACTAGTAGCTAGTTTTTTATTTAATATTTGCAAATATATATTTTTTAACAAGGAAAAAAGAGTTTAAATACGATAAAATCAGGGCAACGGCGGAAAAGGCCGCGATAGGCGTTTCGGCTTTAAGTCGACTCATGTGCAACATCGGTGGGCCCACACCGAGCAAACGCCGACTCCTCATGAGTAATGTAAAATCAGTGCTACTTTATGGCTCTGACGTTTGGGCCAGAGCTCTCAGCAAGGAGCTGTACCAAAAACGCTTGGCGCAGGTACAGAGACGAGGAGCTGCATATGCATACTGCACTGTCTCTGAGTCGGCGGTGTTGGTAATCGCAGGAGTGATACCCATCGCCCTCCTTGCTAGAGAGCGACAGAGAATTTACGACAGAGAGAGGATGGTTCCAGATATGCTGTCAGCCGAGAGGGGAGGCAGCACACAATAATTAAGTGGCGACAGCCCTGGGAAGGCGACTTTGATGACCGCTGGACTGCCCGCCTTATAGGGGACATGGGATCGTGGCTCAATCGACGGCAAGGTGAGACTGATTACTACCTCACCCCAGTTTCTTAGCGGGCATGGGCACGGGCAATCTAAAAAGGAATCACCAGAATGCAACTTATGAGAGGAGAAATAGAAGAATGGAAACTGGAAACAAAACGCCGTAAAAATAGAAGGATTGTTAAGGAACTACAAGAAAAGCTCGTTTGCAAGATAGATAAGTAGATAAGGAAACAAAGTGGTGATATTAGATCGAGAAGTATACAACCAATGGATACAAAAGAAGACCATGCTGCTCCATGCAGGAAACTTATACACAAACTTTTTCAAGATCTACTAAAAAAGTGGAAAAAAGATCAAGGAATGTATAGCTACGACATGTGTATAGCGACGAAAGTAGAAAGCTGAATGTGCTCAACCCGTCGCTTCTATAAACGGGAATCCAAATCTAACCTAACTGGGAACCGAAATAAGGGAAATTAACGGGGTCAAAAAGTCACCAACGATCAATATAGCAAAACATCTCATTAAAGTTTTCAGCGGTATGAAGAGCCTAGCAAGTTAAAGTGTCAAAAACAACAAGGATTGTGCAAAAACCTGGTACAAGTAAAAAAGCTTTCATGCAATTAGCACGATTATGCATAGAGAGGAACTTCTTTGTTTGCAATGGAAAGTTTTATAGACAAACAGGAGATGTGCCAATGGAATTTCATTCAGCAGCGACGTTGTCATCAACACCATCGAAAGCATGCTGAAGGATGAGGAAAACTGCCAAAACACTTATCAACACTTATCAAACTGGGAATAGCCAAACAAAGTGGATATAAAATGGAGAAAAGTTTAGTATATGAGATCAACTGCAAGGATTGCAACAAATAATACATCGGACTGACAAAATGATCGGTGAAGATAATTGGGACCGAACACAGCGAGGCAAGCAGTGCATTTTTAGCTTTTCTACGGAAACTAAGAAATCGTTGCAGTGTGCAAAAAAGGCGTGGATTAATAAAGTGAATAAGGGAAAATGAATATCGTTTGCAAAGGAGCATGTATATAAACCAAAAATTTCTTTATTTAGCAACAAATTACCGATGAGAAAGCGTGCGTGGAGGAAACCAGTATAAGAGTTTGATAAAGAAAACCTATAACGTACTGTAAAATTTGGAAGTGCTTCTCTAGTGGTTTGGGGCTGTATGTTGGCAGTTGGTATAGGAAAACTTATGTTTATGGTACCACGTATGAAATTGTTTATTTAAAATTTTAAAAAAACTATTTAAATGCCAGTGCCGAAGAATTAGGCTTCCGAATAATTTTGTATTCGTTGAAGAATTGATTATGGAACTGTAATTGAATGGAACTGTGCCTAGACGACGCAAAACTCCCAAATCACCAGATTTCAACCCTCAAAATAATCAGTGATGTAACCAAAATATTGCTTTATTCAATTCTTCGGTAGGTAAAAGCATTTTGATATCGAAAGGCTACGCAATAAAGTAGTCAACTTTTATTAGAATTTATGTTTCCTTTTATGTACTTGATAAGCCATGTGAGTACTTGATGAGATGTGTGCCCTGATTCTTTTTCGAATTGAAGTATATATAATTTTAGTTATGCTGTGCGTTATATTTCCGTTAAATAATATATGCTTAAAAACATGTATATAAATGATTCTTAATTTTAGTTTTAATTCTTTACGGCAGGGTTTTATTCTTTACGAAAGTTTGATTTATTAAAATGAAAAAGGTGAATTTAATTATTATTAATTAGTATTAAATTGTAACTATGTGTATTTGTCTATTTGTAACGGCGTCCATTGCCCCTTCAATTGTTTCGTTCTTTTTTTTCCTTGATTTGTCCCATGTGGTCCAACGTGGAAACATTACTCGCATAGAGACTACATCCTATCTTTCCTGATTGATCAGCTCGATCGCAATTTACATCTATTTTGGGATATGGACGCAGATGGATCCTAGAGGATCCAGAGGATTCTATAGGATGGATCCAGAGCTAGTTTAAAACGTAACAATTCAATGTAAATTGTCGTTGTAAAGATGTCTTCGCTTTGTTCCTATAGTTACTTACTTTGTCCCTTTGTTACTGGATCGAACGACAGTAACAAAGCGGAGTTTTAAGTTGAATCTGCTTAAATTCGCTTGGCGTGTTCGTTAAAATGCTGAAGTAGCTTTCATATTTCATCATACATTTAGTAATTTCAAAATATATAAGTAATACGACCCATTTCGAACATTCAGATAAAAAGCCATGTTTGGCGCATGTATTCTCTATCAGGTCTCGTCCTTCTTGCCTTTGCAATCTAGATGTACTACTAAATACGTAAAACTATTTATTTCTTCAAAGTTTTAGTCGATTAGGCGACTCAGTTTATACATTAACTACCGACACGCTATAAATTTGGTTTTCGTCTCATTAGTGTTCATTCAGGTCAGCACGATTTAAGTTTGATCTGTATCTGTTCGAGTAATACATCATTACTTAAACATTTGCTTGAATATCAGATCTATCGGCTAGTGTTAAGAATCATAATTTTTAACAGGCAATTCTTACCATCACTGACACATACTTGCTTGAAGTATACTACGAAGTGGAACATTTCAACACCTTTTCTGAGAATACTGTTTTATCTAGAAAAGCATCTCGTGTTCTTTCTAATAACGTTTTCATAAGATGGCTTCTCTCTGGTTTTAATGGAATGAAAAGTATTTAACAAGACTTGTAAGTTAGGGCGATATCTCTCTACTTTCTACATTGTTATTTGTTTTTATCAGGTTTCAATTATCTTCTGACATTCTTTTCAGAATTCCTGATGAGAAATTTCGTTTCTGTAGTTGCATCTCTGGACTTTTATGGAAGTGTAGGGAATTGCATCTCTTAGCATTTAGAACTTCTTCAAATTGCTCTGAAGTTTACTGAGCATTTGTTTATATATATATATATATATAGATCGTATTTAGCTGAGAGTGGTTTATTTTGGTTTTGGCTACTGGAGATACGACTTAGGAATTGGAACCTGTGAGCCTCAAAATGCAATATTGCGGTAGATCGTTTTTGTACTAGAACATGTTGTTTGATTAAATGAGCGACCGTTTTATGAATGTAATTTTGCGCAAATTAGGTGGGTATTTGCTCGAGTCACTAAATGAAAGCTGTGCCATGCAGTTTGCCCTATAATCCGCCAGTTTCTGTTTAGACACAGAACCATCATGGTGTTAAGGCAATATCTCGAGAAGTGATGTAGTGGGTGTTTTGCTGTTAAGAATTAAGTAACGTAGTGGGTGTGTTGCTTTTTGGCTTTGCCGCTCAGTTTCGACCAAATCTAAGAACTCTCCTGCCATTTTATGCAAGATTAAGCTTCAACATCAATGTCGAATGTATTAGTCATGTTAAATTAGCATAAATTCATAAATAGTCTTGGGGAAGTTACATGGTCTGCAATTTGAAACAACAGTTCCAGATTATTTAGAATAATCAAATAAAATATCAATGGAAAAAGAAAAACAATGGAAATATAAGAGATACGTCGGGTTACAGTGATATAGCTTATAAAGTTGAACTTTAAATTAACCATAAGAATTTCACAAATAACGGACCAAGGTTAACCTAATTGAATTCTACGTTATTATATATTTACAAAAGTATTTATTTTAAAAATCATCCATTATCATTGTTTCTGATATAAACTTTTTATAAATGTTCATAAATTGTGCAACAAATGCTTCAAGATGGAAAATATGCTTCGAACCATTTTGCATTCTGTGCTCATACAGACAGGCATACTCCAAAGTCTTGGCTTTCAATGTCATATCACAATTCTTAACCAAATTTTGTACGAGGCCTTTGAAAATAATATCTGGTGGGATGCCTTGGGATAAAAGCTCGTAGAGTCGTTCTCTAACCTTTTCCAACCGCACTGGCGTTTGCTCGAGTATAATTTGGTTTGCTGTTTCTTTAAGGTAGGTCTGCCAATCAAGGTCAGCTATATCTTGATTCGCGGTAAATGGATATTGTTGTACTTTACATGCTTCTAACATGAGAATAGCTCGACGCAGATTTCTTTCAGATTTCACTGCAATACGTTGCGCCAATTCTTCTGGTAAGTTGAGATTTTCCTTCCGGCAAATATTATTTAATATCGTAACTATTTTCTCCGTTGTTGGAGCAGCAACACGAACACCTAGGCATCGACTTTTAATAGCCGGGATAACTTTTGAAGTAGAGTTAACAGATAAAATTATACGGCAAGTGGCAATATATTTTTCCATCGTTCGACGAAGAGCGTGCTGAGCGTCCTTGGTCAGTTCATCTACTTCCGACAAAACGATTACTTTAAAATCATGCTGTCCTGTTGGATCGATTTGATGGGTTTGTGCTACTTGCTTGATCAAATCAATTACGACGACTCGATCGTATATTCCAGCGTCAGATGGATTCACTTCCAGGTGGTAATTGCTACTGATAGTCATAATTTCAACTTTACGGTTTGATGGTGTGGTGAATGTCATAGTTTCATTTCTCAAACGTTCAACCCCAGTACCATATAGCTCACGAAGTAGGCACATTATACGAGTCTTCTTTCCTGCGCCGGAGGGCCCATAAAACATCAAATGGGGGAAATCTCCTTGCTGAGAAATGTTTTTTAGCTGCTCCGCTTGTTTCTATGTATAAAACAATCGATCAACGTTCTGATGTAAATGAACTCAAGTTACCTTGTGATAATCTAGCTTAGATAGCTCTCTTGGCCTATATTTATCCACCCAGAGCGACATTTTAGCGTCCGTGTATCAATAAGTAACAGCCAGAAATTTGACAACGGATGACAACAATTTTGCCGCCAGAAAGAAACAGATTTCAGGGTTGGTTCAGCAACCCAGCAGCATTTTGGTGGTGTATTGTGTTTACGTTTTCTTCGCTGTTAAGTAATCAAAATTTCTCTAGAGAATTCGCTCGCGCACATGTGTGCCTTGTATACATTGAATATTGTCCAGAAACGTCACGGCTTTCAAAACGCAGTGGGTTAAGGTTTGATAGTGTCGCCAACTTCGCCAGCCTATTGAATTATTGTTGTATAAATTATGGCAGAAGTAGTTGAGTTAAGGCGCGAAGGGCTTCTGCCCGAATATGAGTTAATGAAGAAACATGATTTATTTTCCGATGAAGAGATAAGGTGAATATAATTTGCCTAGATGCCGTTCCAAAACAATCGAAACTTGTTTCCAATTTTTTAGGACTATAATAAAAACACGTGAAGCTTTTGAATATAAGATCGGTAGACAAATGAAATCCATGAAAGATTTTATCGAGTATATTACGTACGAGCGTAATTTGAAATCAAAAACCATTGAACGATGGAGCAAATTGAATCAGAAAGCACAATGCCCGGTGGAGTCATCAATCATCAGTCACATAAGAAGTTTATACAAACAAGCCTTGGGTCGTTTTCCGGAAGAAATACGCTTGTGGACAAATTTTTTGAAATTCTGCAGGAATGCGAATTTAGTAATGGATTGTTCATCGGCGTTTGAGAAAATGCTACAGGTAAGACACCAAAGAGAATTTGAATTCTACGTTATTATATATTTACAAAAGTATTTATTTTAAAAATCATCCATTATCATTGTTTCTGATATAAACTTTTTATAAATGTTCATAAATTGTGCAACAACTGCTTCAAGATGGAAAATATGCTTCGAACCATTTTGCATTCTGTGCTCATACAGACAGGCATACTCCAAAGTCTTGGCTTTCAATGTCATATCACAATTCTTAACCAAATTTTGTACGAGGCCTTTGAAAATAATATCTGGTGGGATGCCTTGGGATAAAAGCTCGTAGAGTCGTTCTCTAACCTTTTCCAACCGCACTGGCGTTTGCTCGAGTATAATTTGGTTTGCTGTTTCTTTAAGGTAGGTCTGCCAATCAAGGTCTTGTGGACAAATTTTTTGAAATTCTGCAGGAATGCGAATTTAGTAATAGATTGTTCATCGGCGTTTGAGAAAATGCTACAGGTAAGACACCAAAGAGAATTTGAATTAGTTATACCCAATCTATATCTCAACAAATTTAATAATTGAAACGGGGAAAATACAAAAATAAAAACTTTTCTACAGAGGAAAATGTTAACTGCATTAAAGACTAAAGTGGGCGTAGAATTATTCGATAAATGAGAAGACTTACAATTGTAGTTTGAGTCCAAATATAAATGTATTAGTTCAGAAGAAGAATTGATAGCAGAAGAGATCAAGTTACACAAAATAGGGCTTTGATTCTATTAGGTTGAAAAAGGGTTCTGAGGTCATTTCAAAAGAGTATCGAAATATTGAGTTACATCAGAAATAACTGAATTCATCTGATACGCCGCAATCCGGACGCCATTTATATCAATTATATTTTCGCACCATATTTATAAAAGCTATTAAGACAGTGGGACGGAAACACTCGTGACATTTCTCTCTGTATGCGGACTGAAAAGTCTCCGTTCGTTGATCCATACTTCCGATGCATAAAGTCTATTGGGACTCGAGTACCCCCAAAGGTCAACGAACAAAGCGTTCACGACGTCCGACATATACAGCGGGCGGAAGGAACGAAACAGCCGTTGAAGCTGTTATCAGCAACTCCAGCGCACTAAACATACAACGTATACCGGTGGTCGCAAAAGAACACACAGCTGGGGAAATTACTAAACTGAAAGACGCCATTGCATCGTAAATGGAGAATAGAAGAGACCTACATTTCGGTAATCTGTACTTTAGACCAGAGATGAACCAAATGGGCTTTGCGCATGAAAGCACCGAAAAATTCGAGGTAGCAGTTTCAAAATCATTCGCTTAGGAGGGTGTGAAATTGCAAAAAGGACCGATGATTCACAAGCTGAAAAAAAGTGAAAGCCAACACAGAGGTCACAACTGTTAACTGTTGGTCACAGACATCAATGTAAGTTCAGCCATGATGTTAAGTAATTTTATTATTGCGCAAAAAGCCTCCCTTAGATATACGTAGGAAAAGTAAATGTAAGTAGAAGATAGTGGAACCAACCTACACGGGCTCGGCAGTTGCCAAGCCAGCCGTGCTTCCTGGGACAAACGCGATGAAATCTCTGCCTCCTGCAGTGGTTTTGGTGGAGCCTCCTTTATCTGACTGTTAGGGAGACTATACCTCTCCCAGCGCTTAAAGTGAAGCCTGCTCAGTCCGTGGCTGCTGGTAGGGAGCCCGTCCACCCTGCTGTGGCAGTTAGATTTCTGGCTAATGTCGCCCTTGTAGGGCGATTTGGTCTAAGTAAGGCGGCTTAGGGGGCTTTTACATCCGCGGCTTTTACCAGGGGAAACACATCCTACGAGCATCATCAGGAATACTGTGAACCCAGCGACTTCAACGGAGCTCTCAGCCAGCGTGATACGAGCTATAGTAGCCATTCCAGAATGGGCTGAAAAAGCAGATCAGACTAGTCTGCTCGAACATCTGAATCTCTCAGCAACAAACAAACTCGGAGGATTCCACTGAAAGAAAAGCGGAGCTTGATCGCGCGATCCCAAAAGAAAAATTTACGAGGATGTTACTCGTATAGCACAGGTGATCCTTCACCATGCTGAAGCGGTTTCCGCTGTCTTCGTACAAGTGTTCACAAAAAATAGGAAAAACACTGATTGAACAATCCTAGATCCATGGGAATCTTATTGGAGGTGTAAACACTCACGATTCCTCTGATGTCTGTGCTGGGGCCGAATCCCCAGAGCGGCGGTATCACTAAGAAAACAATAATAATATGTGCCCATAAGTATGAAAGTTGTCTAAGTCATATATTTATTGTTTCGAGATATGTAATGAATTGCATTTGAGTAACTTAAAAAAATATTTTCATATTTATAATTTTCTTAGTCTTGGTTAATGGAAATTTATCATGAATATGGAATTTTGTATGAATTCAATACGAAAATGTCGTTCTTAAAGCTTCAATTGACTTCAAGCAATAGAGCTATGAGTTTTATTCGAAACAATACCCTTAATGAAATAACTCATGAATATTTATTAATTATTTTTACAAAGCAATACTTTTCATCGTTTCGTGTTTTAAGATTCTTAAATTCTTCCTGGAAAAAGTAGTAAAGACATGATATCTTTGTTTTTTTCCATTACTAGGCTACTGGTGGTGTATTATGGAAGTAATTTAATATTTCCCAATACTTTTGGTCTCTTTTGCAAAGTTTCGAAATGTGAAATTCAAAATTATCTAAAGACGTTTTAAAGAACGTTGTATAAAATAAATTTTCAAGAACCTCATCCATTTAATTGAAAAAGAACTTCATCCATTGAAACAGCCAAGAGCCAGTATCTCCTGCGGTATTTTTTACTCTTCTTATTATAGATTCCTGTGAATTCGTTAATAGGAAATCGGGCTTCGACATTCGTTTTATTGAAAGTGTATTTCTTCTTCTACACTCTTCTATCAATTCATAATAATGCCCAGCGTTGTATAAGTAATTTGTTAATTTAAAAAAATCACGCTCACTCGGTAGAAAGGAATGACCCGATACCAAAATCAATCGTTTAAATATTATTTGATAACTGAGCAGTTTTCATCCATGTCAATGTTACATTAATGTTACGATTTTGGCCTGAATAAGCACCACTGTAATCTATTACGTATTTTTCATGCATGATGCCACTTCCTGTGCACCTCTTTAAGCCATAGTTTCATCCCACATATACAGCTTGATATTGTCATCATGGAAATTATGGAAAACCAAGTATTACGTGTTTTTCATGCATGATGCCACTTCCTGTGCACCTCTTTAAGCCATAGTTTCATCCCACATATACAGCTTGATATTGTCATCGTGGAAATTATGGAAAACCAAGTTGTGTACGTACATATTTATCTTATAATAGACTAACGACACATACAGTTTAGGACAAGGAAATGCTTTTTGCAAATCAAATGAGAATCCATAATTTTCCCTCTAATATTCTTTTGCTTTTTTCTAGTCCTCTGGAAGACACTTGCTAGCCTGATCGGCAATTTGTAAATATACTACATGACTTTCCCTTAGATGTCATTTCCCTTCCTCATAAATCTAAATCAGGACTCAAATTTTTCGATCAGGATTATGACGAGCTCTGGTGTCGTGGCTCTCATATGCTGCAAACATAAAACATGTGTGGTGGAACGAAAGAATAGACAAACTTAGAGTGGAAGTTTGTAAACTATACAATAAAGCAAAGCGTGCCAACGACTGGGACAAATATCATAGAATTCGTTTATACTATAGGAAAGAAAACTGAAGTTAGAGGCCTCACTGTTGTAAATCTTTTTGAGAAAGACGAAAAACCAGTACCAGTTAAGCAATATATAGACATGGCGAAGTAGGGACATAACTTTCAGATTGCCTTTAGCAAATGTGATAGATGCTTCGCAGAAAATTAAAAAGATTGTACTCTACTGCTCATTAAAAAAGCATTTCTCTGGAAGCGTTATGACGAATGAAAGGACTGGCAAGACCGCTAAGGAAAGGCCAAAAAGATCTGGATGGAAAGATGCCGCGATCATCCGTACTGAACATATAAGGCGAGCTTGAAACACATTATGTCGCTTCAAATTACCAGTAGTAGAGAGCGTATATGTTACATTACATTCCCGTAACCCTTCAATATATTCAATTATTTAGAAAAACAAACAATAAACATCTTATAAATTATCACAGACAGAATTCTAACGAAGTCTGTCCATCAGCACTTTTATTGCAAACATTCCATATTGCATGCACATGAACCATACGAATCAAATCACCTGGATCCAATTTCAGTTGCAATTGTTTTCAGAGACAGAATTCTAACGAATTCTGCATTGTTTTGCAAAGCTTAAGTGCATCTGTTGCAACAATTACCATGAGCTAATTGTTGCAACGGATCAGCATAAATTTAATATAAAAACGCTACATTCGCGTCGCGCAAGTTAGTCCTAATATAGAGAAAGCACGGGCAAGCCACATTTCCCTAGTACTCAATGTGAGGCTGCATTGAGGTGCAATATAATACGATACGGTTTACGCACAAATAAATAACCAAAAAAAAATTAAAATAAAATTATTAAAAGAAAAGGAAACGTTTTTTTTTTTCAAAACGTAGGAACGGGCAATATAAATGGCGCAGTCGGTAGGATGCGCTACGGAAAGATCCGCGATTTGTTAAAATCATTAAGTGCATTGAAGTCGCGTTCACGAAAAAGTTAAATAAAATCCCCAAGAGGAGGAGGAAATTTCTTTTACGCGAACATGAAAACGGTTTCAAGTTGAAACGACGTCCGGACCACAAAGGAAAGAAAAAAAAACCCAGTGAATAGTGCAAAAAAAAAAATAAAAGTGAAAATTTTTATTTCGAAAAAGCAGTGAATAGAAAAAAAATAGTGAAATTTTAAGTGCGAAACCCAATACTTCACACCGTGGAAAATTTTTATTGTAAAAAACAGTGAACAGTGAGAAAATAATAGCGAAAAACATAAGGAAAGATCCAGCATTGTTGACTAATTTAAAAATTTGAAAACTCTACAACACGAACGACTCATCAGCAACAGCAAAGGAAGGAGAGTAACAGTGAACAGTGAAAAAAAAAATAATAGCGAAAAACATAAGGAAAGATCCAGCATTGTTGACTAATTTGAAATTTGAAAACTCTACAACACGAACGACTGATCAGCAACAGCAAAGGAAGGAGAGCAAGTAAGGCCGAAGAACAAATTTGTCAATACATTCATCAAATCACTTATACATTTTTATTATATATATATTATTTACATATTACTGATACATATTACTTAAATATTACTTACATTTTACTTATATTACTTATATACTGTCTGTTACTCAAATTATAAAATCGTGTAAGGGTGGTTCGGGTTTTATAAAGAAATAATTAAACACTTCAAAATGTCGCGCGCCGAAGGAACAGCCCCTGCAATACAATTAGACCCCGTTAAATATTTAAACAGTTTGTCTGAATTCGATGGCAAACCCGAAAGTTTGCAAACCTTTTTGAATCTCATTGAAAGAGTCAGCCCTATGCTGCAAGTCCTTAATGAGTCGTCACAGCTTCTTTTCGGTGACATTATCAAAAGCAAACTTAAGGGAAGAGCTAGGGAAACAATAGAGATAAACTGCCATGCTATCCTTTGGCAGGACATCAAACAAATTCTCCAGAATAATTTCGGCGATCGTTTAAGCATAGACGAATTATTTGACAAATTACGCAGTACGATATTTAAAACAAATACTTTAGATTTTTATAACGAGATAAAAAGTAGGTTGAGAAGACTTAACAATAAAACTTTGGTTACTTTAGGTACGGGAAACGAAACAAATCAGTGCGCACAGAACAATATGAGATCGGCTCTCAACATCTTTAAGAACAAATTACCTGAACCCATGGAGACTATATTATTTTGTAGGAACCCTGAAACCCTCGAAAATGCTATGGATATTTTGTTCACTGCAGGCTACGCCTATTATGGTTCCAATGGGCAAGTCTATCAGCCCAATAAAAACTCAACGGAAAATGGACATACAAACAACATCAGAACACAAAGATACGATAATCAAAACCGCTATTTAAATAATAAACATAGAACACAAAATAATAGCATTAACGAGAATAAATTTAATAATAGTAATAATAACAATAATTACCCTAGTAACAATAATAGTAGATATAATAATAATCGAAACAATAATAATAATAATAGATTCGATAGTAATAATAACAATAGAATGAATAACAATAGTAATTATAGAACGAACAACAGTTACAATCATAATAATATTAATAATCAACTAAACAGACAAAGAAATCGTATCCAAACAAATGAAACTCAAAACTCTAACCAATCTGGATACCCAAATAACCCTCGATATTTCGACAGACAACCAACCCCTGAACCCATGGATATCAACAAAAATGAGGTGGTAGAAAATTTTCCTCTGCAAGCCTCGGACGAAAATTGCCTCATATAAATCTGAAATCAAAATCCAGACCCTTAAAATTCATCATAGACACAGGAGCTACACATTCCATTATAAATCCTGGCCTTTGTCATTCTAAATGGAAAGTAAAAACACCCAAAATAAATTTAAAAACTCTGCAACATACAATAAACGTCCACGAGAAAGTCAGAATCCCTCTTTTTGAAGAATTGGGTGATAAAAACCAATTTATTGAACTATTTGTTTGCAAATTTCATGATCTGTATGATGGAATCCTTGGTAACAATTTATTAAGACAACTTAATGCGATGATCTATTACAAAAACCAACTATTACACTCTGGTGACAAAAAGATCCCAATTCTCTTCGAAACCGAAGAAGAGAATCAACATTACCTTTTCAAAAAACCCGGATTCTATGAAGTATCCGTGCCTATTGATCAGAAAAGTGGGTTGATACACTTCCCGGGAAAGACCTCCAAAGATGCCAAGGTCCATCTCAAGGAAGGCGTCTACGAAGCAGAAGATTTCAGGATGCCCGCTTTAGTAAAGGTTATTGGCGACGGTCCTACAAAAGTCCGATTTAGTATCCAAGAAACCACACCTGTCACTATTGAAAACTTCAATGTAATCGAAAATAAACCAAAACAGTCTCCTCACATTTTAAGCCAGATTAGGATGGATCATCTTAATCAAGAAGAAAAACAAAAGTTAGTCCCGATAATTAGAAAATTTTCCGATATTTTCTACAATGAGGATTCAGACCTTTCATTTACAAACGCAATCAAACATGAAATTCGAACTAAAAATAATCTTCCAATAGTAGCTAAAACATATCGATATCCGTACATTCATAAGGATGAGGTACGTAGACAAATTGAAGAGATGCTTGAAAAGAAAATTATAAGACCAAGTAAATCTCCCTATTCGGCACCAGTCTGGATTGTCCCAAAGAAACTAGACGCAAGTGGAAAACCAAAATGGAGACTTGTCATCGATTATCGGAAACTTAATGAAGTTACGATCGACGATAAGTATCCCATTTCAGACATTGACGAAATATTAGAAAAACTCGGAAGGAGTCAATATTTTACAACGTTGGATTTGGCAAAAGGCTTCTACCAGATAGAAATAATGGATAAAGATGTCCATAAAACAGCGTTCAGCGTAGAAGGTGGACACTTCGAATTTTTAAGAATGCCGTTCGGGCTGAAGACAGCTCCTGCAACCTTCCAACGCCTAATGAACAATATACTTTCGGATTACATAAACAAAATATGTTTAGTTTACTTAGATGACGTCATTATATTTTCAACATCCCTGCAAGAACACATCGACTCAATAAACAAAATTTTCAATAGGTTCAGAGAAACTAATTTGAAAGTCCAGTTGGACAAATCCGAATTCTTCAAACGTGAAACCACCTTTCTAGGACACATTGTCACTAGAGACGGAATAAAACCCAATCCCCAGAAAGTTGAATGCGTCCAGAGATTCCCAATACCTAAAACTCAAAAACAGATAAGACAGTTTCTAGGACTTGCCGGATACTACAGGAAGTTCATCAAGGACTATTCTAAAATAATTAAACCTATGACAATATATTTAAAATAAGACGCAAAAATGAACATATCAGACCCTGAATATATCCGTGCCTTCGAGATTATAAAGACTCTCCTCACTAACGAACCTGTTTTAGCGTACCCGGACTTCAACAAAACTTTTGTTCTTACAACTGATGCTAGTAATTATGCCCTTGGCGCCGTGCTTTCGCAAGAAGAACGACCAATTAGCTACGCTAGTTGTACGTTAAACGAACACGAAATAAACTACAGTACTATCGAAAAGGAACTTCTAGCTATAGTTTGGGCTACAAAATACTTCCGCCCATACCTCTTCGGAAGAAAATTCCTGATCGAAACAGATCATAGACCATTAACTTGGCTATTTTCAATAAAAGAACCAAATTCAAAACTTGTACGGTGGAGACTCAAATTATCCGAATTCGATTATTCTATTAAATATAAAGACGGTGCAAAGAACATTAACGCTGACACCCTTTCTAGAATCCGTATCCCTGAAGTAAATCTAGCCGAAAACGTCGAAAATATCCCTACTAGCATTTCATGTATTAACGTTTGCAAAAACCAAATTATTGTAAAAAAATCGAATTCAGGTTCTTTACGAATTAAAAAGAAAAAAATCTTTGACAAAAATAGAACGATTATAAACGCTAAACAGCTAGATGAACAGGATGCTATCACTATATTAAAAAACCATTTTAACCCAAACGGCTTAAACGCTATTCTCATAGAAAACGAAGAATTTTTCCGAATAATCCATTCTGTTTTTAGCACTCACTTTATTACAAACGAGAAATTTAAGATAATTAAATGTAATACCCTTTTAGAAGACATAACGGACGAAGAACAGTTAACTAAAATCATTGAGGAAGAACATTTAAGAAATAATCACCGAGGAATCAAAGAAGTCTCAAAAGAACTAAAATTAAAATACTACTTTCCCAAACTTGTAGACAGAGTCACAAGCTTTATAAATAACTGCGAGATTTGTAATTGCGAAAAATACGTAAGAAACCCCCCAAAACCATTATTTAAAATCACTAAAACCCCAGAAAAACCTAGAGAAATAATCCACGTAGATGTGTTTTATACTCTCGAAAAATTATTGTTTCTAACGATCATAGACAAATTTTCGAAACATGCTTGCGCAATAAGGATTCTTGCAAGGACTTGGAACGAGTTCAAAAGAGGACTTGCGTATTATTTTAGCCAATTCGGCACAGTAAAAAATTTAATAGTCGACAACGAATTAGGATTCAAAGCCATCCCTTTGAGAGACTTCCTTTCAAGTGAGAATGTGGAAATTCATTACACTTCCAGTAGAAACCACACTTCTAATGCAGACATAGAAAGACTACATAATACCATTAACGAACACATCCGCCTTTTAAAACATGATGAAGTCAACAATCAATGTACAGTTGAGGAAAAAATCCTGAAAATTATATCGTTCTATAACAACACAATTCACTCTTCTACTAATAAAAGACCTATAGACTTCACTAACGGGAAAATACACCAAGATGAATATAATTCAATATACGAAAAAATCCTGCAAAAGAAAATAAAAACTATTAATAAACTAAATCAAAACAGAGCTGATAATCAAATTGAAACAGGACCTAATTTTATTAGAGAAACTAGAGGTGGGAAAAATCATTCTAAATTTAGGAAAATAAACGCCGAAAAATTAGACGAAGACCATATAATTAATCTAGAAAATCAAAACAAATACTTCCGCACTCACATCAAAAGGAAAAAGAAAAATCAAGATCTAAATAACCCAACAATTAAAACAAAACAAAAGAAAAACAAGAAACGTCCTTCAACCTCTCATTCTCCAGCTAACAACCAAAACCCTTAAAATATATATATATATTCATCATTCTTTTAGGAAAATGACTCTATTACTGACGATAGCCATCTGGACAGTAGCAACAGCCCAGACCATAGACATCCAAGACCTCAACTTAAATAACGGTTACGTCCCGATCAAAACAGGCGATATGAAACTAATTGAAAACTACACCAACGTTCTGCATATTATCAACACAACTGAATATAAATATACACTAGGTCTCATCCAAAAAAATATCGATACTCTGACAGCATCCACATCAGATTCAAAAACAATATTAGAAACTGTTAATAAAAATTTCGAATTTTTAAAATCTAAAATTAACAACCTCATACCTCACCAAAGACAAAGACGAGGACTGATAAATATACTAGGAAAAGGACTAAAATACGTTGCAGGAACAATGGACGATGACGACAGAACAAGAATCGAAAATTCCCTTACAGAAATTTCAGGAAACGAAAAGAAACTTGCTGATAAGATAGATAGATCTTTAGTGACTAACAACGTCCTTTCGTCCCAAATAAAAAACATAACCAAACACATTAACTTTCAACAGGCTATAATAACAAGTTGTCTGAATAAATTTAAGGACTTAAACCAAAATGGGATAGCAACTCTGAGAGACGAAATAAAATTTCTTCAACACGTGTATCAAATTGACAACGACATCTCCCTTCTTAGAAACCACGTTACAGACGTTGAACAAACGATACTATCAAGCAAACTAGAACTTGTGAACAAGAACATACTTACCAAAACAGAATTAGATCTCATAGACGACTTTGAGCAATATTCAAACATTAAAACGGCTGTTTCTTCGAGCGATGAAATAATAACAATTATTCTGGCAATACCAAAATATTCTGAAGAAACTTTAACGCAAATCTCTCTCGAACCAATCCCAACCACCCAAAATAAGTCATTGTTAATAAACTTCGATTCAATTTTAGTTAGTCCTAATAATAAAATCTACAATATTAATGTAAAGAAAGGACTAAGAAATAATTTAGAAGAAATTAAGGATAAATGTGTAAATAGTATTATAGAACCCAGAGAAACTCAATGTAATATGATGATATTCGATAAACAAGAAATTAAGCAAAAAGTACCCGGTATTTTAATATTTAAACATTTTTACCAAGAAATTCAACATAACTGCAATAAAAATAACGTAACGATTCATGGAACATTTATGATCAAGTTTGAAAACTGTAAAATTAAAGCATTGAATAAAACTTATTCCAACTATTATCTAAAAATATACGACAAAATAGTCCTACCAAAATTCATTAAATCCATTAAAGGAAATTTTACCATCCCAGAAATAAAAATTGAAGAATTATACATAAAACAGATTGATAATGAAAATGATATAGATGATATTTTATTAAAAACTAAGACATATAATGTAATAAGCCTGGGTTCAGACATTATAATTATTATAACAATGATTGTATTGATTTTATTGTGCGTGTGCATAAACCGTAATCGTCGTAAATTCACTATTTCGTCGGAGCCTCAAATTAACGGTGGGGGTGTTACATTACGTTCCCGTAACCCTTCAATATATTCAATTATTTAGAAAAACAAACAATAAACATCTTATAAATTATCACAGACAGAATTCTAACGAAGTCTGTCCATCAGCACTTTTATTGCAAACATTCCATATTGCATGCACATGAACCATACGAATCAAATCACCTGGATCCAATTTCAGTTGCAATTGTTTTCAGAGACAGAATTCTAACGAATTCTGCATTGTTTTGCAAAGCTTAAGTGCATCTGTTGCAACAATTACCATGAGCTAATTGCTAATTGCTAATTGCTAACAATTACTAATGAGCTAATAAGCATAAGCAAATAAATGATAGGTACGAAGACTATAAATAAATAAATAAAAAAAAAAAAAAAAAAAATCCAATAGTAATTAGACCTTAAGTAATTAGACCTTAAGTAATTAGACCTTAAGTAATTAGACCTTAGGCAATTAGGACTTTGTGTCAACTTAGTATAAATATCCCGATAAAGGCCATTTAAAATCAGAAAATAACTGACACTGAAGAAGGGAGCAACTCACTCCCGAAATATATATTTGTTCAAAAATTAAAAAAAAATAATAAAAAAAAAAACATAGCATTTTTAAAATGGAAAAGCTACAAAAAACAGGATCTAATCTAGAAGTGCTAAACACGGGACAACACACACAGTATAAATTTAATATAAAAACGCTACATTCGCGTCGCGCAAGTTAGTCCTAATATAGAGAAAGCACGGGCAAGCCACATTTCCCTAGTACTCAATGTGAGGCTGCATTGAGGTGCAATATAATACGATACGGTTTACGCACAAATAAATAACAAAAAAAAATTAAAATAAAATTATTAAAAGAAAAGGAAACGTTTTTTTCAAAACGTAGGAACGGGCAATATAAATCGTATACTCAGGTATTATTCAGAAAGTTAAACTCCGATACAATACTTTAGAAGCCTGGCATTGGGTATACCGAAAGCCATAGAGCCAGTTTAAAGTAGTATTTATACATAATGTAGGTAGGAATGATAAAACTAAATCACGTAGCGTGACGACCGATGAGTCTAACTTTTTCTATTTTTAAAACAATGAAGGATGTGGTAGACCATTGCATAAAAACAACCTGCCTACAAAGATATCTTTTACGTCCTAATACACATGCAAACGGGAGGTGAAAACCAACTGATTCCGATTTGTACAATTTGACCCTTAATATGAAGGAGTTTCTTGATATTGAAGAGGTTTTTTGCAATACCAGCCACGATGTAGTAAGCAGACCAAATCTTACCCTCTAACGCTGCTTAGCTTAACCCCTTGCGGATCGAACCCTTGTATGTAAAGTCGGATCGAGCACTTTTCATGTACGCACGGGCCGTGGGTGTTAACTGCGTGTCGTGAGTGTACTTTTTAGTGTCGACACGATGTCTTCTAAAACTCGTTCCAATTTATTTGATGAATACTTTGGTAATGGAGCTTTGTCGTGGAAAAATATAATTTCTACCTTGTTTTCTATTTCGATATTTTTGATTATCCTGCCAATTGTCTCCTCTGGGCTTTGGACTGAACTTTCACGATTCTTTTCTTCCTATCGCCCATTTTCTCGAATTCCAAAAGAAGCTATTTTGCTTATTTAGATGTTGATGCGTTACTTAATGTTATAATCTCTCTCATTTCCCAATATTTCTTGTAGACTTTGGGTTGACATTTGATCCTTGGTAGCATCGGTAACACCTATCATGGCTTCGCATTCTTTATCGAATCCTTTCAATATCCTCTTATGATAATTTTTCTTATCTGTAGTAAAGACTTTGTTTCCCTTCATCATCGGTTTTAATTAGATTTCGTGTTTCTGGCTTGAGTTGCTTCAGTACTTTCATTTCGCTTACAGGTTTAATTATATTCAGTTTCTATGAGTCTCGCCATTATCTCACGAAAAGGCTGTTTTTTCAGGAAAAACCTTACAGCTGTGTCAATATACGCCTCAACGCCGTGATCCTGTGTCTTGCGTAATTTATTGCCATATTTATATTAAAAGTCTCGGCTATCCTTACGTGAATACTTTCGTCAAGGAATTCTCCACAAAATCAGGAATTTCCTTAACTAAAAAGTCATCATGGGCAAAAAAAGATAATCTTAAATTAACAACAAAATGTCATCATAAAGTAACATTTGAAAAATTATTCACGAGGAACTATGCTGAAGCGAAATGAGCCAGGAAATGAGTTGATAAAGTTGAAAAAACCCGAGCTTCCTCTTCGAGAATATATATCGCTTAAAAATGTCCAATCCATCGTTACCAAGAATTCGATGGTAGGCGAAAATCGATAATCTCAGAAAAGAACTTAAGGTAATGATGAATACGTCGGGTTACAATACCGCGAAATGGCTAATTGATGGAAAAGATAACCTGGGAATGACATTTCCATAATGTTTCACGACAATATGAAATTTCTGATCTTTGCATATCATACACACGCACACGGAAAAATCTTAGTGTATCATTTTAAACAAATTTTATATAAAAATACAAATATATGGTAAATATAATCATGCAATACTTGTATAATTATAACAAATAATCGTACGTGCTATCTTATATTTATTTATTCTTTTTTATTTCTTTATGCCACCTACACAACGGAAAACGTAACAAGATCCTATTGTCAAACTTCCCGTTCAAAGAATCTCTGTAAATTTTTGAACAATGTATCGAAAGAAATAATCATAACCGGGCATGGAAATCCAAAAATCAAGAATATATAGCGGATAAGTATCGTTATGCATTAGAGAAAGCTATTTCACATTCAGAGGAAAATTTTTCAAAACGCGGCAATTAGAAATCCAATTTCATCGTTTATAAGTGAAGTTCTTAAGGTTAATTTCGAGGAAAAAATGGATGGTCTTGGAATATTGCAGCGATTACGGCTTAGATACTTGGATGTCGTTATAGCGATTCTAAACGGTGATGTAGAAGGAGCAATACTGGAGCAAAGTCGGGAACAACAATGAACGCCCCACTTTAGAATTTCTAATCAAGCGGGAAGCTTCTGACCTGCAATTTAGAATCTATAGAAAACCCTCATGTACTCAACGAATGATTACATGGGATTCTCAAAATTTGTTCCATAATAAATAGGCCGCGTGCCATGTGCCATCATTCATACACTAATCAAATACCAATGAAGGATCAGGAATTCAACAACTGAAAAGATTGTACAATTGTAGAAAAAGATACCTTGGTAACAACCACCCCCATCGACGCGATTGTAGAGCGCGATTCAAAAAGCAAAAACATATCGTTGCACCAAGCGACACATCGTTCTTTTGGTGACGTTCGACGTTAGGAACGCCTTCAACTCCGCTAAATGGGTAGATATTCTGGATACGTTGAAAAGCCCTTTTCAAGTTCCGAAATGGCTTGTGCGGTTTCTGAGGGACTATCCCAAGGACCGAAGCTTGCTTTATGACACGAAACAAGGCTAGCGCAGAAAGGAGATTACATTTGGTGTTGCCCAGGGATCTATCCATTGTTCGGACCTGGAGAACGTGTCTTAAGTCTTAGAATCCCTACAGTAAGGGTAGTCAGTGTTGGCAACATATTTGTTGAATCGAAGCCAGCGGTGAACTACCTGCGGCTACTGATCGACTCGAATATCAGTTTCTCTGAACAAATCAGGGCAACGATAGAGAAGGCTGCTATGGGCGTATCGGCACTGAGTCAACTTATGGCCAAGGTAATTGGGCCTAACCCATTAAGAAGACGCCTTTTGGTTTGGAGAAATTTGGAGCGACAATCTCAGTAAGAAGACGTACCGAAAGAAAGAGGAGAGGAGCACTGAGGATTGTATCGTCATATCTGACAACGATTGGCAGCAGTTTTGCACGAATGCAGAATTGCAGAATTGCACGAACAAAATGTGGATTGCGCTGCTCATCCCGGATCTGAGGCCATAGCTAAATGGGTGGAATGGTGAGTTCTTCTGTAAGAATGGTATTTGACTTCTACTTGATCCAGCTATTGAGCGGGCATGGATGTTGACAGTCTTACCTGCACAAGATCTGAAAATAACCAACCGCTGACTGTAGATTTTGTCGAGGAGAAGAGGATGACGCTTGCCACACATTTTTCGCATCCGCAAGATAGGACAGGCTGCGGCAGGATATATACAGGGAAAAATAAGAGCTCACACTGGATAATCTTATCACTGGGATGCTTGGATCGGTTGACAAATGGAACCATGTGGCACATTATGTTCGGCCAGTTGTCAAAAATAAAATGAGCTCGCGATAGCCGAGCGCATTGGGATTGGGGGATCAGTTAACTGGTAATCTCACTTCCACTGTCCCTTCCGTTGTTCCAGGCTAGGTTCTTCTAGGACAGGGAACGTGTTTAGCTGGTAGTCCAGGAACTTGTGACTATGGGAACCCCACATCCCGTGCGTAAAAGCATTCACCTACCACTCCAAAAAGAAAACACCACGTGCCTAACTCCAGAAGCTACGCTGACTCACTCCACATCGCCCGGTAGGGAATATTCCGTCCAAATGTGTCTTTTCTTGTCATGTGGGTTTCAATTCCAAGTGTCTCGCTTTTGTGCTGCGTGTACAATTTGTCAGACATTCTCACGCTTAAAATTAAATTAAATTAATTAAAATTAAATCAAATCATCGTCTTTCATTTAATTAAAACTGTTTTTACCATTAATGAATGATATTTTATTTATGTTTGTCCAAATAATTAACGGTGAACCACTCAAAAGGAATTGTCTTTAATTCAAACATATTTTGGTTCTTATTTTACTATCAGACTTTCTTTGAATTTTTTACTTTTAGCACCATGGTGATAAATCAGACATTTGGCTAAAAGCGGCCCTATGGGAGTACGAAATTAATAATATAGATCGTGCCAAAGACCTGTTCATGCGTGGTCTGCAGCGTCACCCAGATTATCCAGAATTGTACACTAAGTTTTTTACAGTTATGTTAACTGAAGCAGCAAAAATGAGTAGTGATTTAGTGCTAGAAAAAAATACTCAGTCAGAGCAAGTAAGTTTGCAAAGTTATAAACACTTTTTCGGTGTTTTTATATATTTTAATGTTTTCTTTTATAGCATATTGGCCTACAACGAGCTATTGTGGTGTATGAAAGTGCTAAAAAGAAAATTCACAATTGTGCGTTTTTCGTAAATTTACTGGAAATCGCCACGAACTATTCTTTCACGAAAAAGTTCCAAAAACAAATTTTAGATTATTTAATTGATTCATTTTCTGGTAGTGAATTTCTTTGGCATACGTTAGCTCAGCGAGAATTAAAAGGACATAACATGGCGAGTTTAGAAGAGGGTGATACTGAATATATAAAAAAAGAAGGAGAAGAGACTCAAGTAATGCCGTCTACGAAACGAACACTTCGACGAAGGATAGAATTATGCACTCAAGTTTATGCAACAGCTGTTAGAGAAGTAAATAAATTCTACTTCGTATAGAGTTTGATTTTGTTCATGCTTGATTTTTCTTAATTGCAGATAAAATCTGAGGAAATGTGGTCATACTATATAAATGCGATGATTGAATTAAATCAAGATAGTTCAACGCAAAAGGAGTTCAAACGTAAATGTCTCATGGAAGCATACCGAGGTGCATATAAAGCGAATTCTTTATCGGAACAGTATTATTTGCAATATCTGGAACTTTTGATACAGTCACCCGGAAACGATTCCTTTGTATTGGAGGTAAGTCTCTAGGGAAGGCATATACGATGAGTTTTGTAAAGACATTTCTATTTCAGGTGCTAGAAAAGGCTCGGGAGAAATATGCAAACTGCATAAAACTGTGGGAATTATGGATGCGCATGTATATTGTGAGAGGCAATGAAATTAAAACCTATCAGATCTTCCGAAAAGCTACGAAAAAATTAGGAGAAGATGCATATCCACTTTGGAAGTTAATGATTCTCTTTTATCAAACAAGCCTCGATAAAAGCAGTAGAGTGGACAAAATATTCGAAGAAGCTGTACGTCAGACATCGCCACGTTTTGAGAATTTTAAATCAGACTACCTGGAATGGGTGGCCCTCACAAAGTCTATGACCGCAGCTCGCAAAGTATACAACGAATTATCTAAGATTCCGCCACCTTCGTTAAAGCTCCATGAAAAAATGTCGATGCTTGAATCTGTACAAGTAATTAAAATTAAAATCACAGAATTTAGAAGTATTTTTAAATTAATTTTTCCATTCAAACCTACAGCTGGAGCCAGACATCGTAAGTTGGAGACATTGCCATGAACAAGCCACTCATTATTTCGGGAAAGTACAAACTGATGTGTGGATTAACTATATCAAATTTGAAAGGGATCATGGAGAAGCAAAAAATATGAGTCTTTTATTTGAACGAGCAAAACAAGTACTATCAGAGGAATTAGTGGATAATTTTATTTCGGAACATAATTTGTTGACAACAGGAGTTATTTAAAAGTGATCAGAGTCTGCGTTTTATTTATGAAATATATACATGTAAGAAATGCTTAATTTTACATTTCTGTTAAATAAAATATTTACATAAAGCGGTTTAAGGAGTTGTTCTTCAAAAAAAGTTTTGGAACATAAAACTATGCCATTTGTAGTCATTAGTCTTTAGCATTAAAAACGGGCGATAAACGCAAAAATCATCGTGAAAATTTTCATTAATGTGAACAATATTGTTAAAAATTATAAGCAGATATTGTAAATATCAGTGTTATACCCTCTTGCTATAGTAACATCATGAATTTTACGCGCTAGCACAATTCGAGCCTTTTACCCCATAAAGACGCCATAAAAAGATGGACTTTAATCGCTCCGTTTCCCTAAAGTTTTAGTGGCTATCTCTTCTAACCAGTAGCTTCTGCAGAGTCTTTCTTTCTTCACAGTTTTCTTTTCCTTCACAGAGTCTTTCTTTTCCTTCACAAGGTTCATCAGTAAGAAATATTTGTATCCTTTCAAAATGATATACTCACTAATTTCATAGTTTTACGTGTATGCATAAAGGTACATAACGCAAATCATTAGTTAAACGAAGCTTATTATTTCACGTTGACTGATGTCTTCGAAGATCACCGTTTAAGGGGCAATGTAGGAATATAACCGACAAATATAGCATGTGCTTACGACGAAGCTGAGGTAGCACTCAGCAGTCAGAAAAAACATCAGAGCTTAGGAAATGAATGTTCAACAACTTAATATACAAAGCTATACAATCTGGAGTATTATCTGTGTAAAAACAATGGGCTCCGCTACAAGAAATATTATGTAACCTAATCATAAAAACCAAATTTTTAAACTACATTTAAACATTTATAACGTCAAAGAGGAAAACTTATGAGATAGTGTGGTTATTCTTTTAAGGAAGGACATAAGGTATCGACAAGTCCAATCGTTTCCAACCCGCAGTTGCATTGGAAACGATTAAAATTCAAACACTCAACCTTAAAAACAACGTTATGTTCGTCACCGTGTATTCATCGGTATTCTTTTTTTGGGTAGGTGTCGGACTCCCCTTTGCCCTGAGTGTCAGACTCCCAGTGGCACAATGGATCTACTGGACTACCCACTAAATACCTCCCCTGTCAACGGAGCTCCTAGCCTGGAACCGTTTGACACATTACTTCGGGCTACGCCTCCCAATTTTATGTCTTTTGGCGCCCTCGGATTACGGGAATTCCTTCTCCAGCGGGGAGGGAAAGAGGAGGAGGATTGCTAGAGAAGGAAACCCTCCACCCTCGACGCCTCCAGCCAATCAAGTATGCCTTTTTTCGTGGCTAGAATTGCCCGAGCGTAATGTGCCACTTTATTCCATTTGTCAACTGATTTTAGCATCTCTTGGATCAGGCTATCTGGGCGGAGCTCTACCACTTTCTCGGCAAGATCACCGCGCTGTTTGTCCCATTTTCTGCACGAAAAGTATGACAGGCGTCATCCTTCACACCAATGCAGAATATGCATCCTGGAGACGGTGACTTACCAATCTTGTGCAGGTAAGACTGAAAACAACCGTGTCCACTCAGTAGCTGGGACTGGTAGAAGTCAGTGTCACCATGCGTTCAACTGAGCCACGATCTCAAATTGTTGATGAGCCGCGCAGTCCATCTTCCTTTTAGCTCACGTTTCCAATTGTTGCCATTCGTCGAGAGTGTATCGTCTTTCATCGCGAGCAACTTTTTCCTTATTACCCTCGTGCCTTCGGAGGTATATTCTTTTACGCTCTTCAGCAAGGAGAGCGATGGGTATCACCCCTGCAATTATTAACACCACCGACTCAGGCACTGTACGGTATGCTGATGCAATCCGCAGTGCTCCGCATCTCTGCACCTGTGTCGGCCGTTTTCGGTGCAGTTCCTTGTTGCGAGCTTCACTCCATATCTCTGCTCCATAAAGAAACGTAGATTGCACGACACTCATCAGCAGTGGCCTTTTTGTTGGGACTTGGTCCCTCAAGAGTGGCCATTAGTCGACTAATTGCCGAGACCCCTGCTGCGGCCTTGTTTGCCGTTGCCTTGATTTGCTCCGAGAAACTCAGCTAAGGTTCTATCAGCAAGCCCAGATTCTTAACTGAGTGTTTCGACTCTACTAATGTGTCCTCGACTCGGACCATTCTTACTCTGGGGATCTTCTTCTTGGTCAGGAAGACCACTTCGGTTTTCTCTAACGCTAGTTTAAGCCCATGAGTGGTCATCCAGCTCCCTACCCGGCGCATTAGCACATTTAGCCCAAATTGCTCTTGATCGACTCCTCCGGCAGTTCAAGTCTGAGCAGTCCGTCGTAGGAGACGTTCCACAACTCCGGACCGAGGATGGAGCCTTGGGCCATATCTGATGTGACTAGCATCTTCCGTCGACCTTGCATCGTGTTGTAGATCAGGCTGCGATCCTTCAGGTAATTTCGAACTATCCGGAATGGAATGAGTTTTCCAGAGCTTCCATAATATCCGTCCATCTAGCAGATTTGAAAGCATTCTGTATGTCCAGCGTCACTAGAAGGACTACCCGAAGGTTGGACCGACTGCGTGCCTCCACCTGTTGGACCGCACTCACAACCTCCGCGACTGTATCTATAGCGGAACGTCCCGTTCTGAAACCGAACTGCCTTGGAGAAAGGTCTCCAGCGGCATGGATAACGTCAGTGAGTCTTCTCTATATCAGTTTCTCGAGCACTTCCCCGGCCGTATCTAGCATGCATAACGGTCGGTATGCTGACGGCAACGCGGGATTTCCCTGCCCCTTGCTGATCAGCACGAGTTTTGCCGTATTCCAACGCTCAAGGAAAATGCCTTCCCGCAAGCAGGCATGAAACGCATTGAGCAGCAATTTAGGGCAAAAGTGATAGGCCAGTTGCAGTAGTTCAGCTGGAATACCGTCTTGTCCGGAAGCCTTCTTCGCCTTCATGGAAAGAACTGCTAGTTCCTGCTCGTTCCTAGTGAAGAGTGGGCAGTCTAATGTTGTTTCCCTGTGGGCGGCATTAACACGGAGGGGATGTTTGGGAAAAAGTGTCCGTACTATCTCGTCCATCATGTCCGCTTGAAGTACGCAGGGCACCCGTAGAGCACCGAGCTTCCGCATAACTAGCTTATAGCCCAGGCCCCACGGGTCGCCGTTCACGTCTTCGACGAGGTTCTGCCAGCAACGGGCCTTACTTCTGATGATCAGTCCGTGAAGGTATTTCCTGGCTGACCGATATACTTCCATTGTGGTGCATGCCTCGCCCTGGCTTCGTGCTCGTTGAGCTTCTCGCCGGAGTTGATGACACTCCCTTCATTGTTCAGCTATTTCAGTGGACCACCAATACACCGGAGGCTTTCCGTGTCTAGGTCTCCGGCGGGGCATAGATGACTTACAAGCGGACATGATGGTACTCATTGTGGAGTTTACTACGTCTTCAGCAGTCAGTCCTCTGATCCCCGGCGATGGGCCAAACGGTGGTGAGCATCTCATGAGCGTGTCGATAAAGTTCCCCACGTCCATTCTCTCAGTATTCCACACGAAGGCGGAGTGCTGAGTGTCTGGGAGCTTAGGAACGTTGTCGCGGATTTCGAATGCTATGTACTGATGATCACTGGCCGAGTAGTCCTCTAGAACTCTCCAATTGTGTGTCATAGAGGAGAGGGACTCCGAGGCGAATGTCACGTCCGGAATGGTATCCACGCAGCCCAAGCGGCGGAAAGTGGGAGTGTTACCAGTGTTCAAAACGGCTAGCCCTACTCTGGCTTACATCTCCAGGATTCGATTCTCCGTAGGATCTGACTGAGGCATGCCCCATTCAATAGCTTTGGCGTTAAAGTCTCCTCCGATAAGAACATGACCCTCTGTGCTCAAGACGGCGTCCTCCAAATAGATGAGCTTTTCCTGGAAAGATGTTATTGGTTCGTTCGGTGTCAAGTGCACACTGAAGAATGTTATTCCTGGCCACCAGATTCACAGGAAACCACCTTTTCGCCCACAGCCCTGAACTCTCTGTTGGGTGCCATTTCGAACTTAGATGGCGCAAGTACCAGATTCATCAGAGTACCATGCTGATGAATTTTATCTCGGTGTTGTTCGCTAACCAGCAATAGGTCGGCTGTCATATGCCTCGCGAACTGGTCAAGCATGTCTCGGGCGTTTGAGCTCCGATGTAAGTTTATCTGTGGGACAAGGGTCATTGCAGAGCTGTTGTGGCTTTGGTTAGGGCTTGTTTGAATACCCGGCACTTCCCTGTTCCTGGAATATGTCGCAGGTCATCAGGTCTGGGGTCAGCATTCTCGCAGAGGATACAATGCGCCTCTCCCTCGCATTTTATTCTTTTATGCCCTGCGTTGCCGCACTTATAGCACTAGGATGAATCAAGCACTTTGCTGCCTTGTGCTCTATGATCGTAGCTTAGACTTTTTAAATAGCGGAAAGAAACTGCTCTTCGCCGTATCCTGCAGACCACCCAACCTTTTTTTATTTTCCCCATGCAGAGGAGTTTTCGGGCTCGTTTCTCAGTTAAGTCGACTATGGCCATGCGCTGCCGTCAATGATTTTCAGGGGTTAGTCATCATTTGAGCCCATTTAATTCGGGGAAAGCCCTTTTGAGGCACCCTTCCACCTCCGTCATGTCCGTGACGCAGTCAATATCCCTGATTTCGAGGATGGCCATTAGTTCAAGTGAGGCCACCGTTGCCCTTTTCCCAAGAGCCTTTTAACTGCGTGTCGGAATGAGTCGTTACTTGCTGTCTCTGGTCCAAATTCTACAAGGAGGCCACCAAATCTGGTTTGCCGGACTGTCCGGATGGCAGTTTGAGTGTCATTGGGTCTCACAGCTCCCTTGATTTCCCGAAGAACGTCTGCGCAAGTCCTCCTATGTTCGTCACCGTTTATGCAACCGTGTCCTTGAACACAAAAAATTTCAGGGTGGATTTCTACAAGCTTACGAACGTACTCAATAAACGGGTGTTTAGTGTTTATGCACGAACGAATATATTACAAAATTCTTTTTCTGTTCTTCTTCTCGCTTTAAAGTAAGAAGGAAAGGAAGTGGTAATAGGAGTAGGAATATGTGGATGGAAAATAAAAACTATAAGCAAATATGTCCTGTCACTGTGGTAGTCCCATCAATAAAAGCAGTTAATAGTTTAGAGAATGAAGGAATAGGGAGAGATATGGCGGTCGTTAACGGGTCTTGTTGCAGTAGCCTTAAGTAGATGATAACAGATGTGGGAGATTTTAGTAGGAAACATGAAATATTTGAAAGGAATATTGCGTATGCAAATGATATATGGAGTATTTCACGTGAAGCGGACTGGGTAAAATGGTTGAGGTTTCCGATTCGGTTATATTTGGGTAAGTTACACATGTACAAGTTCTTGACATAGCCACAAAATATTTTTATGGTTGTACGCCTATTACACAAATTATGGGTCTTAGAAAATTTGACTAATGGCGAGATGTATACTTCTTTGAACGACACAACTCAGTTAGAGGAAGTACAGTCCACCAAACTAACTGGAAGATTTTATAAACCATTAAATTACCTTTATGTAATTAAGTGTAAGAAATTTTTTTTACTATTTTCCAAAGTTCACAATTAAAAAAAAAAATTTTTGCTTATTATTTTGAAAGCTTATAATGTGTTTATACTCTACGCATAATTTAATAGTGGGCCGCGAAGTAGTTAAGAGTTACGCAAATAACAATACCGAAACGCGGCGTGAAACCAGTTGTAGCATCACTCCGTCCATAGTTTTGACGGCACATTACTTGCATTGCGTACGGTGTGCGCAACTTTTAAGGGTTATTTACATTGTGAAAGTCACACGGAACAATAAGAACGTAATAATAGAACACTTCCAATAATGTCGTTATGCATTTTTATTGCGCCATCTTCAAACATAGAAAAATACTTCTTAGTACACGTGACATTGTGGAAAGAGACGATATTTTTATTTTTAGCAAGTTGGAATAGCAACTGATTACTAGGCAGTTGATTGCACGTGAGTTACGTTCGATAAGGTAGTCAATACCATAAAGAAATGTGACGCCACGAATTCTATCGTGAACGCATCAATAAATTCAAACAAAGAACTTTTGAACAAAACGCTATATTGTTTCTAACGCAAAGTTACATCGGAGCCCTATAATAAAATCCGAAAACCATTCACACCTGTTAAATTACGACTTTTTATTGCCTTCATTGTCCGCTTCACGTGAAATGCGCCATATGATTATGTCAACTTCACGCAGTATTATTCGATACAGATGGTAGGACAGCACCTTCAATTACCTAACACAGCCATCAACATCTACTACTATTTTAACTTAATTTTTAAGTGCTGTATTTGTGAGAAGACGTCTTACAACTTTAATGGATTTAAATGAAAGGTTCCTTTTGTGGAACTATTGTTTTGTGAAGCTTGTGCCTTTTTACGGTTGTGTCTGTTGTCTTCTCTTGCTAGTTCACATTTATTGCTTCCAGAATTTCTTTCAGAACCGGAGTTTGGGTCAGTAAAGTTAAAAAAAAGAGCTTCTGCCTTTCCAATATCCCTGCTTTGGCGAATGCATCTATCTCTTTGGAAGCTTATATGTCTTTATGGCCAGGTGCCCATCTAATAACAAATAGAGTGTTCTACCTTTTTCAAAACGTCAAAAGAAACTCTTCTCCTTTGGTTATTGTACAGGATATTGTATATTGTAGTAATGAATCTGTGAAATGGGTTAGGTTGGCATTTGGGAGAAAATAAATTTCTTTGAGCACTACATAAATCACCTGTAATTCTGAATTGAGGACAATGACGAAGTTTCGAAGGTTATTTAAGCTGGAGACATTCTGGTTTTTTCTGGCATTTTTCGGTTGCCTTGCGTGTGTTCTCTATACTCTAAATGTAAATTTTATCTAGTTCAAATGAATCTGCATCTTTGCGATTTGCGAAGAGGGTGTCACTTGGAGGGGTAAGAATTTTTAGATTTTATGAAATTTAAGAAATTGTAGAAGAAATGTAGAATTTAGGTCATTTATTCGGATGATACGGAGGGTATGCGTTTGCCGGTTTTTGTGCCCTTGGAGTATTCAGCGGTGTCCTTGCTGGTGCTTTCTTTGGCTAGTTCGAAGGCATTTATGTTAGGGGTACTGGAGGGTAAACCTAGGCATCGTTTGGGAATGTTGGCCTTTATTGAATCAATGTTTTTGAAAAGGTAGTTTGGTCTTTGTGCAAGGGTAGTAATACTATATTCTAGTTTGGATGTGATAAGGTACATGTTTAGAGCTGCCATAGAATTGAAGGAATTTGTTTGTTTACATTAAAAGTTAATAATATTGCCTACATTATACGAGGACTTAACATTTTCGTGTAGTTCTTCGGAGGTCCCAATTTTGTTAGTTAATTTGTCTGGACATTTAACACTGTGGCTCCATTTACCGCTTCCGTTTTTGACTTGCATAAGTTGTATGGGGTTACAAATTTCATTGAAGATGATGGCTTGTACTTCTTGTGGGTTGATTCGCATTTTGAGCTTTTCATTTATATTCAGACAGTGTTCTATTTTGTGTTGCATAGAGGTCATGGTGTCCTTTAGATATTCGCCTTCAGAGTAAGAAAATCGTCAGCGTATTGGATAAGGGTTGTAGTTGGATCAGGTATGCTATGCGGACGGAGTGATAAAAGTTAAAAAAGGGAAGGGCTTAAGTCATAATCTTCTGGAAGACCATTTGAGAAGAGTATTCTATTATTGTTTATGTGCACGAACTTCTGTTTATGAGGCAAAATGCCATACGAATCGAGGATTCAACATGTCATTCAACACTGGGGGACATATTCAAACCCAACAGTGGTCAGAAAAAGGTCACACTTGTATCGATCTACGCATCTTGTTCAGGTTTTCACGTTAAGGAAAGACTCATCGAATTATACTGTAACAGCCCATACATTCGGTTTCAGCAGCCAGAACTTTACCATAGTACAGATTCATAAAGTATCTTCAACAATGTCAAAGACGATATGGAAAACAAGCAGTATTGATTACGGCTATACTTCGATACATCGCAAGCATTTAACAAAGTAAAACTGGCAAAAAACAAAAACAAAATACAAAGGCCTGCCATTCACGAAAAAGTTTCCCCTACAATTTTTCTAGAACAACTTTGTATCTTTGTTTT
This sequence comes from Stratiomys singularior, assembly GCA_954870665.1. Taxonomy (NCBI): domain Eukaryota; kingdom Metazoa; phylum Arthropoda; class Insecta; order Diptera; family Stratiomyidae; genus Stratiomys; species Stratiomys singularior. The sequence goes on along the minus strand of OX940877.1, from coordinate 77,867,757 downwards.
TGTATGCACAGCTTCGTTGACAGTAGGAAATTTAATGTAATTGTTAACAACTGCTACAGCTAAAACTATCCAATTAATCGGGAGTTCCCCAAGGAAGCATGTGAGGGCCAGTGCTTTCTCTCCGGTATACAGCAGATCCGAACGGACGAGATAACTACGACGAAATTTATAGATAATACGACATTTATTGTCGCAAATAAAAACTCCAGCATAGCTAATAGAGGGATCCAATACTACGTAGGAAAATATTGGACAATAAGGAAGATATCAAATTTAGACTGAAGAATTCTTGTTATTCCAACAGCAATAGTTGGACAATCAGCCCCACACCAAATCTATAAAGGCAACTAGAGAGGAGTTAAGAAGAACTTCAGCAACAGCTGCAACCAACTATTGTGAACAGGTCTCCGCTCGGTATACTGAGAACACTGAGGAAGCATTACGCATTACATTAAAGCATCTATAGACCTAGCGAGGAATATCGCGAATTTTTTTTAAGAGTCGGAATAGTATATGTTAGTGCTTTTTGTAAAGCTTAACCATGTATCAAAATAAACAAAAGAATAAGACGAAATCCTTCATTTGTGTACATTAAAAGTCTGCAAAAATTTAAAATTTCGGAATTCATTGAACTAAAATTCACAGGAATCATTGAAAATCACAGACTCAACATACGCATTCCAGCTGAACACGATTTCATTACAGTGAAAAGCAAACAAACAATACTAGGTAACACTCCACCAATAATGATGAATATATACTTCTCATAATGGCTAAATCACCTTAATCTGAAGGTAATTTCGATTGAGTTGGGTCTTGTTTCGGAACATAAGTTCAACTTCAGTTCTCTCATCCTTTGTACAACCCTCGTTGAATAATACAATATGAATAATAATAACATTCGTTGAATAATATAATATTCTCCGTTTCACACTTTCTTCTGGGTTTTAAAAGAATAGGAAATATATCCAGCCAAATAGGAACATATCCAGCGTTCTCCTGAGTAACGGAGTCAAAACGTCGTTTTGACTTGTTAATCTGGAGCCCAGGCAGCCCATTCTGAGACATTTTCGACCTCTACGTGACTTCACTAAGGCAGTCTGAATTCACAAAAAAAAATCGGCTATATGAAATCCCATATATTAGCAACTAGCAAAATCTTCATGGTTTCAGGATGAGCATGTTTGAGACAAATGTCTTATTTTCTTTAATCTTCATCGAATTAAAAGGTTTTTTTTGCAAAGCAGTATTTCTCTATGTTTTTCATGCTTATTTTTATATTAGGAATGATGGGAAACTAAAAAATATAACAATTATAAAACTTTTCTTCATCACTTAAAAGACAACACAAAAGACTCATTTTCATAGTCAGGATGAGACCACAAAAAAAAAAAATAAAAACGAAATATATGCTCTTACTGAGGTAAACATGAAATAAAATACATATTTATGAAATATAAAATATTTCACTGACCGTCATAAATACATTTTCCACCTTTGTCAGAATAATGAATTAAAACGTAGACGTTAGCTCATTATGGTTGACGATGATGTATGTTAGCAGGTCCTTCTGATCATTACATTTAATTCTATGGTGATGCAAAGAGAATTCTGAGTTTAGAAATTCTGCCGGGAATTTTTCGTGTTGTAAAATTTAAAATTCATTGTTTAGAATTTCTGAATTTCAAGATTGTAAACTTTAATTCTCATTCTAGTGAAACTCTTCAAATGTTTGGTAATATTTTACTTTTTGCTTGGTATCAGCATTATGTACGCTGATAATAAGCGTATCCTCCGTTAGAAAAACCAAATGGGAATTTTACTTTCCTATTTCTTAAGTTATTTTCTAACACTATAAAAGACTTGCAACCTAGTGAAAGTATATCAGTACACTTCAAAAGCTGTAAGAGTTACAATCATTTTGCTATCCCAATCAAGAACGAAATCTCAGAAGCAACAAAGATGACGTTGAGAAAGCTTTTCATCTTCATTGCTGTTATCGTGGTTGTACTATCACTGGCTGTCCAAAGTGAAGCTGGCTGGTTTGATCGCGTGTTTCAAGAAATCGTAAGTCACTTCAGGATTCCAAATAATTTAATATCAATACTAATCCGTCAACTAATTAATGTTCCTAGGAAGCTGCTGGGCAAAGAGTGCAAACTGCAGCTGATAAAGGAATCGCGATTGCTCAACAAGGAAGAAATGTATTGGATACACTTCGTGGTGCAGGATATTACTACGGTGATGATGATTTTGATGATGATGACTGAGTAGTTTCAGTTTGGGATAGGAACCCTTGTAATGATAATATTTATTGTTAGTCAAATAAGCCTGAAAACCAAATTTATGATAAATCACAAAATAAACTTTAAAGTTTCCATTAATACCAAGATTTGTTTGAACTTTTTGATGCGAATCTTTCTCTCCGAATCTACTAATCCGATGGAAATTAAAACAATCGGAGAAGAACTTAAAAAACCCCCTTTCTGACTGCTTCTTTGAGTATACTTAATGTTGATTATGATTGAGTGGATTTGGGCTTCTCAAAGTCTACAAAAGTCGAGTCCAGAGTTTACAGAAAGTTCACTTTATTAAACTAAATTAAAAGGTACAACTCTTGAGCACGTTTTCTTGTCGCTGATTTTAATTTCGCTTTTCTTTTGTACACTGGCACATGAAGTTGTCAACTAACAACTTAACTACTGCCAACTTAGCTTGGTCAAACAAATGATTGGTGTAATGTAAGGATAGGGTTGAGGTTAAGTTGGGTTAGATCAGCTGTTAATTGATCAAATCTCAACACTAAATGATGATGCTTTTTCGCAAAATTATTTATGGAAACAGGATCTCACGAAAATTGAGAGAAGATTATACGCTTCTTTTCATTCTCCTGTTAAGATATGTTGGGAATGCATCTTGACCAACATTTTCGGGGTTTTTTATGGCAGGGAGTTGAAGGCTGTTTACACCCTGAGTGTGGGTGATTATTAAATATCCCCCATTAAATATCCCCCAGTCAAAGTGAGAAGCTAGCCTGGAACTGCATCACACATTATTCGGGATTGGTCTTGTGATCTCAGGTCCACAGGTGTACTCAGATTATGGGGATCCCTTCTCTAGCGGAAAGGAATAACAGAGTACAAGAAATGAAATTTCTCTTTCCCCAACTACTACTAATACTGTGTAGTACCCGAACACAATATGTCATGGGAATCCATTTATCAAGTAAGCATTCCTCCGACTACAGATTCCAGGAAATTCTTTCGGTTTGCTAAATAGTTTACCACACTGCTCGCTTCGTCTTTTGCAAAATAAAGTTTAAACATCTAAATACCGGAAACATCTATGGTATGCTCGCTCAAGAGCTGGACCGAGCAAAATTCAGTCACATCATTCACTTGATTGAGCTTGATTCACTTGATTGGCTTCACTTGATTGACTTGATTTACTGCGGTTTATGAGTCAGATGAGTCCTTTTTTATAACCAGCTCATGTAGCACATGTCTCATTCCGAATTCCTGCTCGCTCGGCCTCTTGAGGGAGTTGGTCACACTACCCTGGCTTTGCAGTGAGTTTAGGAGACCATCAAGAAACTAGGTACTTACAGTGGCAAAGTCTTCTTCAATTCAATTAATCTGTCAATGCCTAAATCGTCGGTATTTTACCGGAGTTCGAAAGTTTCAACTTGAGAGCTTCGGGAAGTGACGTCAAGGATCTCCTGGCTAGTTTTGGTATGCTTTTTCGCAACCTGCGATTTTTTCACAGTGATACGAAAAGAGCAATCGCAGGAAACATGGAAATCTTTTGTTTGTCTTAAATAGCAACTTAAAGTCATTGCATTTTAAGTGGTGCATGATTGGGGATTGGTTAAAGTGTTTGAGTGTGTGCTTGATCAGTTTTAAGCATATTAAATAAAATTGCGAAGTAAGTAGTAGTTTTTAGCTTTACCTATTTACATAAAGTGATTTGGCTAAAGTTACTTAAAATTTTTTCCTTAGTTTTACTTCGTTATTAATTTGTTAACTAAATATGTACTGTTCTCTGGGCTTCTTTTCCACAGAAAATGTATTATTTTAAAATAATAATGGGCCAGAATATTTTTGAATGTTTCTTCACAAGAAGCATGAATTTGGAATAGAAGATATTGAGAGCTTAGTTCTGATTTTTAATCTAATCTTTTACCGAATCAAAACCAATCATTCTGTAAAATGTCATAGACTTTCAAACAAAATTTTGAACTACTGATAGACTATTCTGCATTTATTCACTAATAAATTTGATTTGCAAATAACAAACAAGGATTTCATATCTTCCGTTGGAAACTCATGATCTTTAATAAGAAATATTTGAAGGCATACATTCCCATCAAAATACTAAAAATATACCTTTCCATTTGTGTTTGGCTTATTGCCCTGGAGGCAGCGTTGTAAATGACATTTTCATTGCAGGCCGATTGATTTAAAGTATAACCCATTGTTCAGACATGGACAAAAATAAAAGTCAGTATCCGCGACCGGGGCGAAAGGGCTGTGGAGAGTATCTTTGATTTAAAAAACAGGCCGTGCTTTCAGGCCGTTTGAAATGTGTGCACAAATAGTTTCAAGGATGATGAAAATTATTGCCGAAATGACTATGTCACTTTCAACGCTGCTTCCCGGACTCTTACTTAACACAGGAAGGACTTTCAATTAGAAATAACAGTAGGGGAAGGGGCCGTCTTGTGACGCATGTTTTGTTTTTGGTCTATAAATTGTAATTAGCTCAACCAAATCGAGAGTTCTATATGCTGTTGGAAAGCTAACATCGATACGCAACTTTTACCCCAAAAAGTTATAGTAATTTGATCAATAGGAAAAATTTTTGACGAATTTTTTGAGCACGCGATTTTTTGGCCAAAAAAAAGTGGTTGGGTTGTGACGCACCTGTAAAATTCTACCAAATGTTGGGAATTATGAAGAAAACTTCAAATACTTTCCGAAAAAATGATTCATTATTTATTTTGAAGGTTTTTGGTAATTGAAAAAAGTAGAAACAATACAAAAAATTCAAAGTCAATGGGAAAAAAAATTTTTTTTAAATGAAAGTCCAAAGAATAAAAGTGAAAACAAATGAATATTTCAAGCACCATCCTCCTCTTCTTCATCAAAATCACTGTCACAATGCTTACAAGTAAAAAACGAACGATTTCCCATATTGGCACACTTTAAATGAACTGGGCGATGACATGTGTTGCATTTGATTGCATTCGTAGCGGTCAGTTTTTTTGGCAAAAACCTCAAACAAATGATACAAAAATCAAGGTCATAATCAGATGATGGTGACGATTTTTTCTTTTTCGGACGCTTGGCTGGTGGTGTTGCTTCTTTCGCAGCTTTTGCTTGTTTGATTGAATCTTTCACCTTCAAATTCGCTATATTCTCTGGAGAAGTTGACACAGTAGTCTTCATCGCTTTTCGACCACGTTTCGATGGCGTTTTCGGGGTTGTAGCTTGCAATGGGCCTATTTCCTCCAAAAGTGATGACATACTTGTGCTGGCTGATTGAGAAAAAGAAGAAGATGGGATTGACGAAACCTCTTTTTTACGTCTGACATCCAAAGAATCGACAACGATGCGCCGTTGCTTTTCTTCATCCAATCCGGCCTCAACTTCAACTTCTTCTTTGTTTTGTTCAACTAGTTGAACAAAATCCGCGTCGGAAAAAATGTTAGGGTTGAACGGGTAAATCCCTGTGGCCGAGAAACCAGCCTTAATCGTTTTTGGCGTTAGTGCCAAATCCAGGGTCTTGCAAACAAGGCCGGAAACATGGCGTATTTCCAAAACCTGTAGGGAGGTAAATACAAAAAATTAATAAATAAATATCATTAAGTTATGCGAAGAAACCCGATGAATTACGGGAATAAACCTTAAAAATTACCTTATTAGCGTTGGTTTTTTGCCAAGCCGAGCATTGAGACTTATAATAGGATTTCATCGGTCCAAACACTGACACGTCCAGCGGCTGCATCTGGTGGCTGCAATGCGGAGGGAATGTTAATATGTGGACACCATTTTCAACCGCTAGATCTAACGCCTCCACCGATAAATGGGACGTATGGTTGTCCGTCAGCAGTAAAACGGGAGCTTTCTTAGATGGTTTCGAAAACTTGCTGAAGTGACTGATGAAACGGACAAATTCCGGCTGGCACATCTAGCCCGATGCATTGGCGAATCCAGCTGAGCCACTCGAGACGTTGTCTAAAAAAGTTGACTGCATGTTTTTACTTGGGAATAGGAAAAATGGCGGGATGGAATTGCCGTTTGCACTAACGGTGAGAGCCATCGTCACCGTCGTTCCTCTTTCAGCTGCTTCCAACTGTCCTACGCGCTTTACGCCTTTTGCGGCAATCACTTTTCCTATTTTGATAGGGACGGTGGAGAAGCCACTTTCATCCATATTATAAATGCATGAAGCATCGAAGTGGTGTTCATCGAGCAACTGGGACAAATTTGCGAAAAACTTATCAACGTTAGATTTGGAGAAACTTTTGACTCGGTTCATGGATGTTTGTTCAGGTGTCCGAAGCGTAAGCTGATTATAGCGCTTCATAAAGCCACGATACCACTGTCGGCTGGCCATGGAATGTTCATTCCAATTTGACGGATAATCAACTTGTAGTTTGACTGCGAATTGGAAGGCTACTTGTTTCAGCTCCGTAATGCTGAGACCGTAATAATGTGAAACACACTTCAGCACATATTCCAGAAGAACTTTTTCTTGTTCGCTGGAAAAAACCTTGAAAATACAAGAAAAATGAAATTATTAATTGGTGAAAAATAACAAAAAAAAAAAAATTAAAAAATACATACCATGTTTGATGGTAAGTGCATGTGAGATGTGCGAATAAAATCCATCAAAACATCATCATGAAATGCGGAGATATCATCGCCAAAGTGGCCGCTAACTTTTTTGGCATAATGTGGACTCGTCCACGCCATATTCTCGAGCAGCCGGTCGCACGCCCTTTTTTTCCACTAAATGATCTTTTATGGCACAAAGCATGCCATCAAAATTCATTTCTTTGTTTGGAGGTGCTTTTTTCGGGGTTGACATAACTAAAAATCCAAAAACAAGCCACATAAAAGGTTAATTGAACAATAATAGTGCATTGTGTACTGAGGAACCGTGTTTTGCCGTTCACGGACGAGTGAGTCTCGTCCGTGAACAGGGGACAAAAAGCAAAATTCGATGAAATTAAAAAATAATAAATAAACAATGAATAAAAATGATCGTTGAAATAATTCATAACAATAAATAAGTAGTTAGTTATCACTGTCTTAAACAAAAGCTATTTCAAAAACATTATTATTCAAACATTTTTATATTGAAGGGGTTATATTCACAGTTGAGGCGAAAAAGTGAGCTAAGCTCGTGATTGTTTTCAAGGGTTTTATGCCAATTTTATTTTAAAAAGCAAAAGACTAATTCTTGGTAGGAGTATCCAAGAAAAAATAATAAGTTGAATTTAAAAAAAAAATATTTGATAATTCTAGTAGGTACCTACTTATGATTTTGGTGCGGAAATGGGTGCGTCACAACTCAACCACTTGCTGCGTCGCAACCCAACCCTGATACTATTTTTGGATGACAAACAAAAACTTTGTAATTACAACAACAAAACGGCATAAGGCGCTATTTCACGTGAAAATATAAAGAAAACACTAAATAAATATGCATTGCACTCACCGTTTTATGCTGATTCACTATTTTTCATAGCACTTTGAAAAAAAGAAAAAAACTTTCTTGGCGCCACTTTTACACGATGTCTGACTGCAACACAATGAATGCGTCTACTGACTTCGGTGTCAGCACAAAAACTGTCTCATAGTGAAAGGAAATTTTAACATATGATAGATCCGCCATATTCTAATGACTTGTCAAAAATAACTGACTGCGTCACAACCCAACCTGCGTCACAACACGGCCCCTTCCCCTACTTAACTGAGTTTGGATGACACTTACTTAAATTTGCTTATTATAAGACAAATTTAACACTAGTTAATTTAAAATAATATCTTTTTATGTTCTTTTTACCGACGGGTTTCTTCCTACAAATCATTATCACACTACTAATCAATCAATTATTGAATAACAACTTGATAATGGCTATATAGTGCCAAACGCGTAACAAAAGCATAGTATAGTAGATATTATTTTCATTTTTTTTCACTTTCTTAGCTAATGATTACTGAAGTTATATCGAAAATGCTTCAAAAAAATAAATGAACAGCCTTACAAATTTCAATTTGATTCAGCCGTATTCTCTTATAATGTGTTACCATGCCATGCATTTTTAAATATGCCATATTTTCAGTTTGATGGATTCCAAATCGAAAAAAAATAGTCCAATCTGGGACTTTTTTACCGCGGTTGACAACTGTGTTTCTAAATCCGATATTTGCAAGGCAAAGTTGTCCTATAAGACGTCAGTGACTAATCTTAAGCGGCATGCCATGTTGAAGCATCCATCAGTAAAAATTCCCGTTGGTAAATTTATAACGAAATGCAGTGCAAGGAGTATTCCCTTGAGTAATTTTAGCAATGTGTCGTATATATCCTTCCTGTAGTCCAAAAGTTGCGTCATCCCTGATTGTAAAAAACAAACCTTCAACTACCTTGTTACGTATATTCCAACATACCTTGTCAGCTCCAGAGTCTATCAATCGATTCGAACCAAAAGAATCCGTCCATGCACAAGCTCATATCCATTCTTTTTGTAAAATTGATTTTTAGAATGAAACTACTGGAAGCACCAATTCAACTGGGGCAAGTGCGCGTTAAGCGTGCGGGATTTGTACAGCCAAGTACAAGTGCGGGTCAAAATGTACAGGAAAATCGAGAACCCAGATCTATTAAGCGATCGTCATTGGTATTAGGGACAATTAACGATTTTGTTCCTCGGAAATTAACGATGACCGCAAAGCAAAAAATTGACGAAGACTTGATGCTCCTTTTTACAGTCGATTTTCAACCTTTCAGCATTTTGGAAGACTATGGATTCCGCCGACTAGTATAATCCTTAAATAGTTCCTAAGTTTTACCAAATCGGCGCCACATTTCGGACACTATGCTTCCTGCGGCTTACGAAAAAGTGTTGCATGAAGTTAAACTTCTTATGGGCTCAGTTATAAAATGTAGTCTAACAACAGACTGTTGGATTTCTGTAAATAATGAAAGCTTTATAGGACTGATCATTCATTATGCAGACGAAAATTACGTTTTTAAATCAGCCTTACTAAGTTGTGTGAGCTATAACGATAGACACACCGCAATTAATTTAGCAAACAAAATTAAATCCATGACAGATGAATGGGGTCTTTCCGCAAATTTTCTTTTGCAGTATCTGACAATGCTGCAAATATTAAATCAGCGCTAGAAAAATATACAGGTTGGAAGCATTTTGGATGCTTGGCACACAGCATTATTTTAATCACCCAAGATGGTCTCAAGCCATTGGCATAAAGTTTGGCGCCTTTGGCGTAAAGTTGTTGTGCATTTTAAAAGAAGCACAGCCTCGAATCAGAAATTCTTGCAGTACCAACAAAATGCAGGAAATTAACCCAAAATTAGTTCTGGATGTTTCAACTCGATGGAATTCTATATGTTGGAAAGGATGATTGGCCTACAAGAAGCAGTCAAAGCTACAATAGCTCTCATCGACAAAAACCTTCCGATTTTGTCTGTTGATGAATGGACAATTATAACTCAGGCTATTAAAGTCCTAAAACCTTTTGAGGCGATCACGAAAGTTACTAGCGGAGAAAATTATTTAACGGCATCACTCGTGATTATACTTATCTCTGGTTTAAAAAATGTGATTGATCAGCTTTTGAAAATGAACTTTCATCCTAGTGTTGTGTCAATGGTTTCTTCGTTGAAATCTGGGATTGATTCTAAATTTGATGATCTTGAATCAAATGACACATTTTGTATAGCGACATTTTTAGATCCAAGATTTAAGAACATTGCCTTCAAAGGAGAATTTACCGCCGATCAGACGAAAAACAGCATCATCGAAGGAATCACAGCAAGAATTGCAAGTAGCAGTGGAAATTCACATTCGACTGAAAACCCGCACACTATAACTGACAATGATGTTTCAAATGATGAAATGTCAATCTGGAGTGCTTATAATAAAGCAGTTTTGAAAGTTATACCAGTCGGAACAGCTTCCTCCAGAGCGCGTGTTGAAGTGGAAAGATACTTAGAAGAGAGTATCATCCCGAAAAATGAAAATCCTTGGAAATGGTGGCAAGACAACAAACATAACTATCCCTATCTTAGTCAGCTAGCTAGGGAAAATCTATGCACGATAGCTACTTCGGTACCTCGTGAGCGCCTTTTTTCTAAAGCTGGGTATCTGCTCAATGATCGCAGAACGAGACTGCAGTCACATAAAGTGTAGAAAATTTTATTTTTAAATCAAAATTTGCGACTAATAAAAGAGAATGCTATCTAGCATCTCTTGTTCTACAGATTTTTAGAAATCGTTTCAGCTTTGAGTGGACTCTGAATTGGATTTTTTGATTGAAATTTTCTTTAATTTTTATCGCAATGTGTGAATGTATTTATATTGTTTACATTTAGGTTAAGGAATGCATTTGTTAAAACTAGAATTAAGGTATAATCTTATGCTTTTTGTATATATATTTAAGTACTTCTATGTACGTGAATAAAACTGAGTTTTTTCATACAGTTAGCAAAAGAGTATTTTTCATATACTTAGCATCGAAATTGATTTTACCTCAACACACGCAAAATATCACTGTGATTAAAGAGCAGCTCTTTTTCACAGATATATCAAATGAGCAATCGCAGCAAATCACTGTGATGCAAAAATAGCAGTTTTTGCCATCTCTACTCCTGGCACTCTTAAATTTTCAACCCTAGATTCGAGTGACTCCGAAGCAAATGGAACATCAGAAATGGTTCGCAGGTTCCTAGGCGAACTGTAGCGTTGTGCCCTATATTCAATATGACGGGCCCATTTCTGGTTGCCATGCCCAGGGTCCATTTGCCCCTTGCATCTGATTGAGCCATGTCTCATTCAACCTGTCTGGCGTTGAACACTTCACCCACTGAACTTGGAATAGCGTCCTTCACAACATTCAGCATCTTTGCAATCACGTCATCGTTTGTTCAGCGTAAGTTATGTATAACAGAGAGCAGATCCACGACCGAGGAACCCAAGCGACACAAAATATGTTCACTTTTTCGCACTTGGGAGTAAACACTGTTTCGGAAAAACGATGACGACTGTACTGAATCGTCGGGTCGAATTTCGTAATAACATCCAGCGATAACACTCCGACCATCGACCGATCTAACGAATTCTGCAGAATTGTATAGGTGTTAGCAAAAAATTTTATTTTTTGCTCGTATTTTGATCATTTTGTTTATAAGCTGAATGAAAATAGATAGAGAAAATAGAGCAAAATAAACATTTTTACTACCACCAATGCAATTCTGCAGAATTCGTTGAATACCGTTAGATCGGTCGTTTGTTCGGAGTGTTATCGCTGTATGTTGTTACGCTATGATCTGCTTGCCTGTCTCCCGTAAACGTTGCAGTATATCATGGGCGCTAATGCTCCGATGAAGATTGTTTTAAAGTATTCTTAACTTTAATTAGCGGAATTAATTGGCGCTCCTTGGAGCACTTCCTTGTAGGTTATCTGATTTTGGATCAGACTTGTGGAAGTGAACACAGTGTCCCTCTTGTATGGACTCCTTACTTTTATGCCCTGCCCTGCTGCAATCGTAGTGTAAGAATACCGAACGTAAGTGTGCCTTTCGCCGTAACTGACAAGTGAATAATCCTATTCTGTTATTTCCCTTCCTTATAAGTTGTTTGGCTTGCTTCATTGCTAGATTAGGTTAGGTGTTGTGTGTGTTGTCATTAATCTGATCCAGAAGTATGCTTTTTTAAGTTGAATCGTATAGTATAATTAATTGCAAGTCCTCATTCTTAAGAAATAACTAACATTCAGGCTATACGATGTTTGTATCAATTGTATAATCCCTATCTTTATTCCTCCACCTCAATGTTGTGGAATCGAGCTCCCGCTGGCGGTTATGTATTGATATAAACTAAGATAAACTTACACACAGTATGCTTTTGCTTACATAAATTTTGGTGCTTATTTGATTTTTGGTATAAATGACAGACAAATTAGGTAGACGAATTCGCATCAAGTTTAGCGTAAATCTTGGAAAAATTAGCTCGAAAAAATTTTGTAGGATATAGACGGTTTGTAGACGAGTCCCTGAACATAGCATAAAGGAAAGAGTGGTTAAGGTGCTTAGTAGTCATGTCAGTTAGCAGTGATGTTAGCTCGTGCCCTCTGGTATGTTCTTGGCCGACCTTTGGGGGATATAATTTTGCGACTGGCGAATGAAGGACATCGTTAATCCACTAAATTGTGGCTGAGAATCGACCGCCAGATACTACAATCTAATATTTGGATATTTCATTGTCGAATTCGGAAACGACTCTTGTGTTGCTAAGAGTAGAATAGAAAAATCTTCATGACGAAAAATTACTCAAAAGTCAATTGGTGATGGATGATGGATTGAGAATCAAAGCACGGTCTTCACAGTTGAAACAAATGAATCTGATTCTTCTTCTTTTTCTTCTTAGCACTACAGTTCCTTTCGGCTATTCGCTTCCTGCAAGAAGTGCCTTCAACTGTCTTGGGCTATTTATTGAACGAGTTCTCCAATTTTGAAATCCGAGTAGCGACGAACTGTCTGCGCAAACAGATTTAGCGTTTGCTTGGGTCCCCATCGGCCTCTGCGCTTCAGCTTTTCCAATGAATACCTTTTTGGGCATCGGCTGTTTGTTCATACGATTCATCTGGCCGGGCCATCGCAGCTCGCGTAATCTTACTATCGTTGAGACCTCCAGCTCGTCAAAAAATTCATAGTGCTCATGTTTGCATCATATTCTCGACTGCGTCATGAGTTTTGTTTTATTGTCATTTTTAATGTCGTCGTTTTTAACCCTACTAATTTTGCTTCGTTGTCGAGTTTCATTAAGAGTTCTTCGGTGGTGATTAAAGTACGAGATTAAATATTTATGTCACCCGCATAGGCTGCCACTTGGCTTGATTTGTATAATACTGTGCCTCTTGTATCGACAATTAGCTTCTTTCTTATAACATATTCCAGAGCAAAATGGAATATTGAAGGAGCCAGCACATCTGTCTGCTTTAGTTCGGTATTTGTGTCAAAGGCTTTGGTGAGTAGGTTATAGATACGGACTTGGCAGATTGTCAACGTCATTGTCATTTTGGTAAGACGGAATAATGGCTGGGATATCAAAGTGGAGCGTTAATTGGTACAGTACGTTGCGATAAATACTGTCGTATGCTTGCTTAAAAACAATGGAAGTCTGGCAAGCATCTATGTTAAATTCCCAGCATTTCTCAAGTACGTGCCTGACCACAAACAATTGGTGTTTTTTCTATCTATCAGCTCTTAAGTCAGCTTGATATACTCCAAGAATAGTGCTGGCGTATGATCTTACTTTATTTTCTAAGATTTTCGAGTGTGTTTCGTACGCCGTTGAAAGTAGCGATATGTCTCTATAGTTTTCGCACTGTAGCGTGTCACCTTTTTTGTGGATAGGAAATAAAATTGATTGACTTGAATCGTTATGTTCTTGATGCCAGAATCGCCCAGTACGGACGATTTTGTGAGTGGCTTGCTGAACACTGCTGCCGATACTGGGCGCTTGATTATTCTTTTGGGCTTTGATGGCGGAAGCTCTCCAGGAATATCTATATCTATAAGGCCCAATGTTCTGGAGCTGTGTGAAGGATTAAGGGCTTTCTTGAAATATGAAGCCCATCTTTCCTTAATCTTACTTTCATCTGCGATGATGTTGCCGATGTCATCACGACAAGCCGTGGTATTACACTGATTACCTCACTTCAAGCTTTTCATTTGTGCTGTTGTTCACTTAACACACATCGATTTTCCTTAATTGGGTCTCGTTTTCTTTTCATAATGCTTATTTTCTCATTGTCAACATTAGCATTGAAATCGCCTAAAATTTTTTTTGTGTCGTTTGCAGGTGTTGAGTCGACTAGTCTTTCCAGGTGATTCTAAGACATTTTCCTTGATTTTTCTTCCTTTTCTTCCTTCGAAACGTGTATGATTATCAACCAAATTTCGAATGATTGAAAGTCAATAACATGTGAATTAAACACGCTGTCCACAATGAAGGCCACTCCAAATTCTCGGGGGCTTTCCACTTTCACCGGTTTATCTCCAATTGGGAGTTATGAATGTAGTCTTGTAATCTTATCTACTTGCTTTGTACAGTCCACTGTACGTCATCGTCAACATACTAATATTTGTCTCAGAAGTGCTGACATTTTCCAAGATCAAGAGAGCCCTTTAGAAAGACCACTTACAAAAAAACAACTGAATAACTGTATGAAAATGGCTTGGGCTCCGTTATGTTGGACTCAAAAGTCTGAAAAAAAAACCAAAAGGGGATCTGTCTTGGCGAGACAATCCAGAACTATTGAAATAGATTAGAAATCTATTGGGAGTGTCGGTTAATAATGTTGAATTTTTGGCTTTATAAAAGCATTTATTGCAAAAACTAACTGAATGAGTAAATTAACCAATATGATGCCCATTGTTAGCTATGACTTCGTCCCATCTTCTGGGAAGTTTGTTGGTTCCACCTTTGAAGAAGTCCTCATCATTCTGTGGAGAGTACGAGAGGTGATTAAGGTGTTCCCAACCGAGCCTATCTAATTTTTCTTTAACGATGTTTGTCCGATGAAGTCTAGCATTGTTATCGTGTAGTAGAACTTTGTGGTGATTTTGAGCTATCAATGGTTGTTTTTTGCTCAGTGCGTGTGCACTGGTCAGATTGGTCAGTTGGCATCGGTAGAGATCAGCTCTGACTATTTCATTCAGTTTTAGTAGCTCATAATACACAACACCCTTTTTGGCCTACAAAATATTTTGGCAATGATTATCGCGTTTTGGTTGTGAAGTTGATGGTTGGCCGGGACCAACATACGATGTCTTACGTTTAGGGTTATCGTCGTAAATGTTACGGTACACCCTATGAGTTTCCCTTTATTTGAACTACGCTAAATGCTGATTCCAGAATTCTTCCGTCCTAAATTTAACGACTCCGTAAATTCCATTCTACACGCGCATTTTTTATTCATTAACATTCAATTGCATTCAATGCATTTCCGTCACGAGCATTTTTTTTTATTAGAATTTCGCTTAAGAAATATGCAATTGCATATCCGCCACGCGCATTTTTTCAATATAGAGATATACTTTTGCACAGGTGATATGACACCTTCTAAATGGATGGCTGAGAAACATAGTGGTGTAAGTCAATTTTTTACAGTTTTGAGATATCCAGCTTTCCGGCATCTAAAATAACCAATCTATCACAGCACTTGATTGTTTAAATAAAACTTAGCCTTTTAGCCGCAAGGCAGCAACATCTTCTTGGAGCACTCAATAAAACGTTAAATGCCTTGAGAATCATAGTGAAGTAAGTCTGACTTACATCACTATGTTCCTAAACTTTGCAACAAACACTATGAAAAAAAATCAGTACAAGATATTAAGCGGTATCGCTTATTGGTGGTGATATCGGAAGCGAGGAAAATACGAAACGTTTTTCTGGGCAGAAAGTTAACGGAGAATCGTATCGATATGCATTATGGCATTTTATCGCATTTGCGAGACGCATACTTTTTTACTGGGCAATCCCTTCAAAACTACTTTGGAAAATATTTCGAAAAAAATTTATTTATTTTTTGTTTTTATTTCAAAACGGTCGCAAAGGCGGCACTACGCCAATAACTTTCGTGGGTTGCTGAACTAAAATTCAAATAAAACAAACGAATAAGTAGTTGTAAATCTGGATTATTACCAGTTTGTTGTGTCCACGGTGATTTTGCTAAAGTTAAAAAAAACGTATTATTATTGGATAGTTTCGCTCGCATTTCCATCCCCTGACACTATAAAATAATATTATGAATTTCCTGCCTTAGAAAATTTTCGCGTAAATCGTTATTGAGTTGTATCACAAAAATCAGGCAAGCTATATACTAGCACCATGGATAGAAACAGTGATGTAACTCGTGATATACTTTTGAATAGTGATGACAGTGACGCAGATAAGGATTATAATCCTCAGCACGATAACGACTACTCATCAGGTCAGTTTATTTTTATGTAAAAGCTATTTCACACCATTGTCGGGATATTTAAGGTTGTTTTTTTTCACGATTGCAACAACATTGGTTTTTGTTTTTACAGGTATAGACAGCAGTAGTAAGCTACAAGCGCCACTAGCATTGGAGGAAGCAGTTGGAGAAGATGCTCGTATAGAGGAGCCTGATATGGAAAATGTAGAAGTCCAAAGTTGCCAGAATAAACCAGCTGTACCACGGAAACGCCAAAAACACGAGTCAAAACGGGAACGAGCAAAGAGGCTTCGTAATAATGGAGAGCCATATGTAAATGTCAAGGGTAATATTGTTGCAGGTAGAAATTTTACAAATGTTTATTTTGAATGCCCTAAGCAATGCTTTGCATTATTCACGGAAAAAGAAAGACGGATGCAGTTTGAAAATTTTCTTGAAATTTGTGATTTTAGTAAACAAAATGCATACTTATATGGACTTATCCATCAGGTGCCCATACAGTGTAGACGTCCACGTTCTGGAGCAAAAGGTGAAAAGAAAAGTACAAATTTTTTCTACATTTAGAAAGAAGATTGCACAGTTCGTGCGTGCAAAAAGTACTTTTTGGCAACTTTTGCCGTAATAACGTGATACTTTGAAAGCTGAAACCGAATTGGCAAAAGAAAATGAAGATGTATGCACCTTAACTATTGACTTGCAGAAAGCCCTTCCGTTCCCAAAACTAACAGTGTCGGAGGCATACTACCGCAGAAACATGTACTGTTACAACCTGGGGGTACATGATATGGGAAAAAATTTAGGATACATGTACTTATGGGATGAGACCATAGCAAGCAGGGGATCACAAGAAATTTCTGCTTGTCTTACCAAACACATAAAACAAAACCCCTGTAAACGTATGATAATTTTTAGTGACACTTGCGGTGGGCAAAATCGTAATACTAATGTAGCCTTTACCCTAATGAAATTGACTCAAAAAACAAGTGTAGACATCATTGATCTGAAGTTCATGGTTTCAGGGCACTCGTATCTACCTAATGATGCTGACTTTGGTCAGATAGAACAAGCAGCATGAAATCAAACTATCTTCACCCCGGATGATTGGTGCAGAATTATACTATCTGCAAGGAAAACAAACAAATTCGTGTTATCAAAAATGGAAAGTGACGAGTTTCTGAGTATTGACACCTTGAAAAAGACAGTAAAAAACCGAAAAAAATATTAAAGACGAAAAAGTGAACTGGTTGAAAATACAGTGGCTTCGGTTTGATAAGGAAAAGGAGTATTATATCCTGTATAAGTATAATTTGAATGAAGATATGTCGTTTGAAGAGCTTAATGTAAAACCTGCCCAGAATGGTCGACCTCGACGCCTTGCTCTTATTGAACAAAAGAAACTTTACAACGGTCCCCGAGCTATGTCCATTCTTAAAAAAAGAGACATGTTGTATTTGCTAAAATACATCCCCCCAGTGAATCACGCTTTTTTTAGAAACATAAAAAGCAATCAAAAGGCACTAGACGTCGGCCCATCACTCGAAGCAATCTCTGCGGAGAGTGAAGGGGAAATTTGAGCCTAAGATGTATATAAGTATTGTAAGAATGTTTTTGTAAATGTTTTATTAAATGTATTATTTTTGAACATAATATTTTCATTTTAATACCCAACCTCAATATGATGAGAGTCATTTTTTACATGCACAGTGGACATAAAAAAACATAAAAATACAAATATTAAAGTAATATGTTCTTGTTTAGTTTCAAAGGTTAATTTAGTACGTAGACTGTTAAAAATTTCCAACAAAGTTACTCTTCACGACTCACTGATTTTTCTACAGCGTCAAACGCAAAACCTTCATTATTGAAAAAATGACTTTTTTGACTTACACCACTATGTTTCTCAGCCATCCAAATGTGCTATTGCAATAATTAGCAAAACCTAATTGCTGCAATCAGCAGAAAGAAACATATAAATTCAATCAATGGAGGAAACTCGGGCGGTCAGTTTTCTTAAATACAGAGTGCGGGAAAGTCTTAATCCCTGTCAACCCAATGTGAGACTGCATTGGGGTACTCTTTCGGTTCGGGTACACGGTAAAGATACCGTGCGGGTTTTTTTCTGCAAATTAAATTAAGTTAAGTTAAGTTTATTAGAGAGCGTAATCCAAGTTAGTGTTTAAATAAAAAGTTTAAAATTGAATCGGGTGTGTTTTTTTTCACCTTTGATCCTGTGAAGAATAAAAATCATAATCCCATTTTTCATCGCAAGTAACGATTTGCCTAAACAAACTAATTTTGTGTTCTTCGAGATGTTTTTCATGCTGTGATTCGGGCATTGAGTTGATTTTCGTTCAGTTGATTTGGGACCCATTTTGCAAGTTTTCGAATCGTAAACGTTCAGAAATGGTTGCTCGGGCGACACTCAACTCCAAAGCAAGTTCTTATTGCGTTCGATATGAATTTTCATGTGAATGAATTTTTCATTTCAATTCTGCATTTCAAATTTTTTTTGCCTGGCTAGACATTTTATGGTTTTTTCATTTCAGGAAATGACAACGATAAGGTTTACTATAGGTCGTCCTCATTGTCTTTTTTCCAACAATAATAATTACTTCAATGGATTACTTCGAAGTTCGTGAGCACAATCTTAAATGATCCACTGGAAAGATCAATATGTTGCTACGCTTTCCTAACAGGGAAGCAAAGCAGTTTTAAAACAGTGTTATAATACTGTATGTGTGTATAATGTAGTACTGGCAAGCACTAGCAATTCGAACCACTCCCAATCTACCGGGGTTCGATCGATAAGATCCTCCTGAAAAAGTTACTATTTGTAGGCGAAATTGCTTGCCAGAGTTTTTTGTGAGCTACATGTGGTAAATAAAGAAAGGTTTATCAAATGATAATGATAATGGATAATGCGATGGCATGATGAGTGTTTCTCGGCACCTTCATTTTTATGCCTTATCGAAAACAGTGTCCTCTTACAAATACAATTGAATCTGAAAAATTGAAGTCGACGTTTTGCATATCGTTAGAATAAAGCTTCTTTTAAGTGCTAGCATTTGTTAGTGATAACAACATACGGTAGCTATATACAGCGTGAATACTCATGAATGATTTCTCTCTGATAGAGATAGAAAAAGCACAACTAGATTTACAGTTGTGTTGCGATTTGAATCCTAGGCTTTGGGACGGATTGGGTATGCTTGGTTCGAATAGAATACCCGAAAGATTGGGGTTGTTGATTTTCTGAACTTAAACGAGTGTGAGAAATATTTTTCTTGTGTAATTGTATGTGTAAATCTTTGTGTGTGGACACAAGTTGTCGAAGAATGTAACCGCCAATATCATCGCATACTTGTCTTTTCGTCCGATGTTCCCCGTTTTGATGACAAACAGCGAAGCATCGAATACGTTGGTCGAATCCCGTCGGGTAGGAATTAGAGATGAGACGTTCCTTTGTTATTTTAGAACGTTATTTTCCCGGAATGTTACATTACGTTCCAAAACGATGATGGAACGCGTTACTTTGGAACGACAACGAATGACGTTCCTGAAAGTTTCATCGCTTCGCGTTAGCGTTTTCGTTCTTTCAGTCGTTCTCGTTCTTTTTGTTTTTCAGGGAACGAAAACCTTTTCGTTATTTTCCGACAATATCGTTTTTCGGAACGCTATCGCGTTTTGTCACTGACACCTTCTCTCGTTCCGTGTAACGTTTTATAACTTTCGTATATGCTTGATTTGATGATCGGGTCGGATCAAGCTATTGTGCCTTTAATGTATGTTCATATGTTTATGTAATTTTTCGATGTTAGGTAGGATTATGATATGATGAATAGACTTCGGAAAGTAAGTGAACGTTAAATAGCGAATTGGCTTTCCGAAAGGCAAAATAATGATGGATAGTATTTGAATTTTTAATGTGAATTTCACGATGGAAGTTTACTTATTGTGGAGGTGGAGAGTAATTTATTAGGTGAATTTTTCGAGAAGAATTTTCCTATTGCGGACAGCAATTAATATATATGTACATATTACATATATATGGGATGTACCGGAATTCGTATACACAATGGAGGTCGTGCCTAAAATAGAAATTTCATTGGGGGCTGCGTCTTACGGAGACAAGATAAAAATTTCCACTTTTATGACCAGCAATGATAGATAGTGAGCAACGCTTTAACTCTTTCATTTGGAGCATTTTCCACATAGAGTCAAATGCATATAAGTTAAATAGAATCTAGAATTGCCAGGTATCCATACTTTCACTCGATACACTTTTCCTGGAAATTTGATGCAGATCAAAGCGAAATTGCGACCTCCCCCGGCGTAGCGTCACTATTTTTGTTATATATGCATGTACAGGGCATATTTCTCTCGAGAAAGTTATGTATCTATGGTATGTTGGTGCGATGCACATGATTCAGAAAAACATGCTAAAAACCGTTCCTGACTAACGTTATTTTGGAACGTTAGTGGATGGAACGCTCCAATCCAACCGTTTTTCCCATCTCTACTAGGAATTTCGTTTGAGTTGTCACCTGTACATAATAATTTAGGCATGAGATTGCATGCGAATCGTTGATCTGATGAATGCATAAATATTACATTTCTAAAGCCATCTGTAATTTTCTTTCGTTTCGGTCATCTAATTATCATCAAAATTGTTTACAAATATTGTGTGTCATGATTTAAGAAAATTGCATAACTAGTACCAAATCGCATAGCTTGTAACTTTCACATTCATGTTAAAACGTCAACGTTTTCATCTCATAGTATGTAACAAATTTTTCGTCAACGTAAATTTGCGGGAAACGCCACTTCAACTTGAAGAAAAGTACAGCTGAAGGACATAAACTGCTATGTGAAGCATATGGAGAGCATACGCTATCAATAAGAATAGGTGAGTTTTTGGTCCGGCGTTTGAAAAGTGGAAAATTTGACAGCAGCGACAAAAAATGCGTAGAGAGGCCAGCGAAGTTTAATGACGCAAAGTTGGAAGCTTTACTGGACCAAGATTTATGTCAAACTCAAAAAGAGCTTGCGGAGGTTTTGGGAGTGATTCAACAAGCGATTTGAAACCATCTCAAGACTATGGTGCAAAAGCACATTGCATTGCGCATAGACCCCAGCCAAGAGAACGCAATTTTTTTCACACGGTTTTGTGAACAACTGCTCCAAAGGCCAAATTGAAAAAGATTTTTGTGTCGTGGATCGTAAAGGATCGTGGATTTTGTAAAGTGGATCGACGGCAACAATTCAAAGTGCAGAAACATGTGGGGCAAGCCCGATCATGCATCAACTTCAACGGTCAAGCGAAGTATTTATGGCAAGAAGATAATGCTGTGCTGCTTTATGCTGAAAAAACTAAAGTAGAGTTTACCAGTTGCATAAAAACGATAATTTTAAATGCATATGAATATATTTGTATACTTCGGATTGATTTTTATTTATACGATCCAAACTCGATGAATAAATAAATAAATAAATTATCACAGTGTTGCTAAAGTAAATTTTGTTTACGTTATGTATGAATCGTTACGTAATGAATCAGTACATCACAATAGGTGGTCTATTGCCTCTCACTGTTGCCAAAACATTTGCTCCTTGTTGAGCGATCGCTATCGTTTTGATTGTTGCATCACGCACTCGTTGTCCCATGCGTTCCTGCATTGAATAATACGTGTTAAATAAACATATTTGTGCAGATTATGTAAGGTAACTTACCACTGGCTTAAAAATCTTCTTCCACAAACCAGCTTCACTTTGGCCGGCGAAAGCAACCAAAACAAGGGCAAAAATGAAAATCTTGGTAAAATTCATGTCGAATGATTGGTATAAATTTTATTATTGATAATACGAAATAACTTCTCAAGATTCAAGAAAGATCTGATGCTGTTTGTTGAAAGTAGACGAGCTTTTATAGAACGAATTCAAAATATTGATAATCAATCAGCAAAATGATTGTGATTCCCCAACGATTCTGTGTTTACAAAGATGTCTATCTAGTAGTTAATTTCCCATGTTGTTATCAAGCGTCTTATAAAAAAACCAAATCTGCTATGGGTGTAAATGGATTTGGATTTTACGAAGGACATTGGTAAATAAATAGAAACTACGAAATAGTGATCTGCTCTGTTGATGAATTAAATGACCTGGTGAATTTGAAGTCCGAAGTCTTTTGGGATCTGGGAAGTTGACAAGATTTTTTGTCCCTTTTGGGGGTGTAGTACCTCTACATTTCATGGCCTAAAGTGTCATTATTTTTGGAATGGTCTATATTATGGGCTCGATACTCTCAATTTGTTCGTCTATATTTCGCATTTTCACGCGATTCTAACATCATGTCTGATATTATATTATGCTTTGTGTAAGTATTGCAGAAAAAATTAACCAGGCTCCTTCGAAATGGTGGCAAGTGAAGGTGAACATTTCTTTTTCAAAATATGCTTGATGATTTGCAGTTTCTTTCAGTTTGTTTTTTGAAAATAGAAGCTACACTACTCTAAAAAAGTCAAAAGTAGTCGAACATGCTACGAGTTAAATTACTATGTGGCGAACTACTATGATACGAGTAGAACGAGTAAAGATTTTCGAATCTATGAATGAACATTCTAAAGTCTTTTTTAATAGTACTTATACTACTTATTTTGTTCTTCTCGCAATCCTTTTTAACAATTGCATTTCAGCTACTTCCCTCAGCAATGGAAATGCGCCAAAATATTTGTCATTCCGAAAGAGTCCAACAGTACTGAAGTAGTCGATATTCGTCCGATATCTTTTCTGTCCAACGTAGGGAAGATACTGGAAAGAATAATCCTTCAAGGCATCATGCAGTTCTCTGAAGAAGCAGGAACTGTACCGGAAATACATTTTGGCTTCAAAAGAGCTCACTCAACGCTAGACGCGTTGGCTGTTTTTCCAGCCAGTATAAAAAGAAATTGGCAGGCCAGAAACTTCCTAGTAGAGTGCTTAATTGATGTGGAAAAATCCTTTGATTCGGGTTGGATCGACGGGTTAATTTACAACTCATTCAATTTGGCTTCCGGTGAACGTTATTAAAATAGTAGGCAGTTTCATCAAGGGATGTAATGCCTTTGCGGTGTCTGGTGGAGCTAGTTCCACCAGACCTAGTTGGTGAAACCAACAGACCTAGTTCCTATTCGAGGCCCCTTTCTCTTTAATATAAACACGTCTGATATTCCCGGTATCAAAGATAAATTTCAACCTGGAATCGAGGTTAATCTCTTCGCTGACGACTTATTTGCGTGGTCATCTGAGTACAATCTCCGTCTTGTGCGAACGAGACTCCAAAGGTACCTTAACTCGTTAACCGCATACTATGGAAAGTGGGGGATGAGGGTTAACGCTAGGAAAAGCGAGCTGATTGTGTTCAAGGACCCACATCAAAAATATGGAAGTCGAACGAAGAACATCTGTGATACCAGGGTAAAGTTGAACGGGCATGTGGTGCACTGCTCCAAGCAAGCGAAGTATCTGGCGAAGTATCTTCAGTGCCCACGTAGACTCCGTTTGGAAGAAAACCATTTATGCATACCATCTTCTTATGCCTCTTTTCAGGAAACAGCGACCAAAAAGCGGGTCAAGATACTTGCCTACAAGCCACTGATTAGGCCTTGTATACTCATACTCATGTATACGGTATCATGTATACTCCTCATGTATCATACATTATTACGTATCAGTTTTATTATACATTATTACGCATACATGAGTATGGGTATATCATGTATACTCCTTGTATACCCATAATCATGTATGCGGTTCTGATCTGGCAGGCAACAGCAGCATACAAGTGGAGCAAGATAGGGTTATTGGAGCGAAAAATCTTTTGGGCTTGCATTGGCTTGTACATAAGGGAGGACGAACGGCCCTACCCCAACCGATTACTGTACCGGAATGCAGTGGTGGAACCGATCAATCTCTATGCTAAGACACGCGGCAGATAGTCGAGCGTTGGAAGCAGCCGACGGTTAGGATAAGTAATTGTATGTAATATTTTTAATAATAGTTATAAGCAAAAAAGTTGTGTAATTGTAAATAAAAAATTATTGTAAATAGTGTAAACTTTGTAAATAGTGATTGTAAATACTGTGTAAAATCACCCAATAAAAATAATTTGATATAATTTGAATTTGAATATGCTATTTGCTAGTTATTGGCCGGCTGGTTGCCTGAAAAGGTTCAGTTTTTATATTGCTAATATAATTATTTCAAGGTCCACTACTTGATCTGTCATCTGCATCTGCTGTTTGCCCTGAGCTCCCGTTTAAAAGTCAAGGCTTTCCAGACGATCCATTCTGTCCGCCTTCACAAAGCATTCAGTACCGTGGTCCTCAGATGTCTCAACTATGCTGTTTGAATTCTCTTCATTTACATGAAGCGTTGATTAGGATTGCTATGTGCGTTACATCAGTTCTTTTGGACGTTACTGACGTTCAGTCTGTTTGTCCTTATCTATTTATTAAATACTGAAAACGTAGTCTGCATAACACCGGACATTGTGCCCGGGAAGTTACCACTAATAATATGACAATTTCGTCGGCATATAGAATCGTCGTGAACCCTTCCATTTAAGTTTTCGACTATCTGATCAACAATGAATATCCATGTTAAAGGGTATACAATGATACTTTGAGTTGTTCTGATGTTTAACAATTTTCTGAATCTTAAATTTTCTTTATTTTCTTAGTAGTTGACTGAAAAGATACAATAGTTGGGTTTCACATTTCTCAGAGCTCACGTCACTGCCATGATGGCACTGCCATCATGGCAGGATATTGAAAAAAAAACTATGCGACAGAGTGTTCAGAAACTCAACTTAAGCGAGAATTTTTACTTTCAGCAAGGTAATGATCCAAAACATACTGCGTACAATGTTCGAATGTGGATCATTCATAACGTTCCTCACATGTTGGGAACACCACCCCAATCACCTGACTTAAATCCGATCGAGGATTTTTGGGCAGTCCTTGAAAACGAAATAAGGAAGCCCGAAATTCGATCAAAATCACAACTTCAATCTATTATTGTACGCGAATTGGAAAATTTGTTGCCGCAAATAACAGAAAAACTTGTATCATCCATGCCTAGACGTCTTGCAGCTGTTTTGAAAGCAAAAAGATACCCGACCACTTTAAATATAAATTTTCATAATCGTACGTTAACTTTTGCGACAGGATATGATGCACCTTTTGTTGATTTTATGTTTTTATTCTTGAATTATTCATTGTTTTATTGTTTTTATTTTCATTATTTGTAATACGTAATATTAAGTCTTTCTTTATAATAAACTTGGATTTTCTAATTCACCCAAATTTAGTATGTTGCCGCATTCATTTCAAATTTTCTTTCATACGTTAACTTTTGCACATGACTGTAGTTGACAATGACTTCTTTTAGTAGCTTTTTTAGCCGAACCAGAACTATTTTTTTCTGGTTGAGTCGAATTTGATAGAGTCTGTACATTATCACTAGATTTTCGAATGTTTTTGCGATTTCTATTGTAAAAGGTGCCCTCGGTAATGTTTTCCTTTTACAGAAGTTTTGGTAGATCAATTTTTCCATTTTCACTTAGAACTTATAAGTGATTTATACCCTTGCTAAGCTAACTCAGCGAAGACTCATGGGTGCGGAAGTTGGGACGCGTGTTCGAAACCAGCTTCAGCTCTTTCCACCTTTCTTTATAAATGTTTTCCTGTTTTTTATAAACGGTGTAACCAACTGCATACCTAAGTTCTCCAAATAATATCGTCTTTTTGCTAGGCAACCTTCCTTCCAGTTACTGTTGGCAATCGTAAAGAATACAAAAGCATTGTACGCTGATGTATCCACCATGTTACTAAATACCACTTGGGGCCATCATTTTGTCTTTCTTTTGCAGGTATAACAAAAAACAGCTTTATCGAGTGTATCTAGACAACCTTTGATATTATCAGGGGTTTTTTATCTGCGCGATTACTTATTTTCGAACTGTGATGCAATATGCTTAGACGATATACACACTTATTTGATGTACAAAACAAGTGTAATGTCTTTCGTTCTAAAAATTCTGGAGGTAATTCGGGTTTATTTTTAACGCATAGTTCCCACTACCGTAATTTGTTTTTCTAATAGCTTTTGTGCAAGTTGATATGAACACACTACCTATTTCTTTACCCGTGTACGGTTGAATGTTCCAAACATAGCTTGTAGCAGAATCACATAGAACCCAAAATTTTGTCCCATATCTACTGTCGAAATTGACATCTACCTCTAAATGCCACAAGTTGTTCATCCACAGTTACGTTTTCAGAAGGATTGTAAAATTTGGGTAAAAGGTCAAGCCACTGATTCTACAGACCTCGAATAGGAGTAAACTTATCCAACATTCGTCTTTCAGATCGAGTTTGTCTATTATCGAACCTTATTACTCTTAATATTTTTTTGAAATTCTTTAGTAACATTACTGCTCCAAAAATAGGTCTTCCTTTCTCATTATTCCACAAGCTTTCAGTGCTTTTATTATTTGACCGAAACACAACAGCTAGTAACAGTAGTCCAACGTGTGCAAACAAACCAGTTTCAACAATGTCATTCCAATCATCAGCAAATATACTGTAACCCTCCAACTTACTATATTTCAAAAAAGTGTGTGTCAAACAAGGAAGAAAAAATTATTGAAAACTTGATTTTTCTTCAGAAGTAATTCTTGAGCAAGAATAACAGGTCAAACCTGGCGTCAAGTTGATATTTTTCCTCGAAGCTCTCCCACGGGTTTGTGTGACAGGATCTTTGGAGTACTTTATTTGCCCATTCTTCGACGTCATTGTGTGAACAGGCACTTCACTTTTTGTTTCACAACTGCAAGCCAGGGAACTGCACGCTTCACAACTGCACGCTATGGTAAGGCGGGTACGTATGTTCCGCATTGCGAGGATTACAAGCGAAAAACTTGGCTGTCTAGTGTTCAGCTCACCCGGAAGCACTCGAGGGTCTCCCAATAAGTAATCCTGCGACTAATGGAAGATCCGTATTCAATTCAGCCTCATATCCCATCTGACCGAAACCCCACATATTCGAATATAGAAACCGGAAAAATTTCATGAGAAAACCTCATCTCATCCCAAGAAAAAAAAAATTACAGAAAAATTTCTATATTCGTATTTTCTCCGGAAGACGCATATGCAATAACGCCAATAATTCATGACGTGCAGGTTTACGCTTTGGTCGGAATCCTTGACAAGCTGATGATAGGCTTGCGGATAGGTGCATGTCGTCTGACTTTGCAAGAAAATCCGGATGAAGCATAAGGATCAACATCAGCGTTTTTACACCCACCTGAAAACTGTGGACGGAATAAAATATTCCATTGCAAGGAAGCTGACAACAGTCATCAAGGTTGAGAGCGTGACCAAATCGCTACATTTCTACATCGTACCCCAGCTGACCCAAAATGTGTACCTGCGAGTAACTTATGACTCTCTTAAGGTAGTCTAATGCCTCGCCATCACATTAGGGGCGTGCATGAATGGATTCGAGACTCCCACCGATTCCCACTCTTCCTATCTACTTTCTAGCGAAACCACATCCAAGACAGCGTAATAACATACAAAAAATCCAAGCTATCGTGAATTGACAGAGAATATTTCATTTTAAATTTTGTTAGTTGATATTTCTTCGTTCCATACTAATTATTCCGTTTAATCAGGAATGAAGTTCTCATAAAACAACACAACTATAAATTTACTGCTCTTTGCTCTTTTTTTCCTTAGATGTACATACATGAAAGTACTGTTGGTAGTTACGTAAACGATGACATCCAGAGTAAGGAATTTGCGAAAATGGGGCCAAATTTTATAATGATACGTTTCGCGATAGAAATGTTGTTGAAATGATAGAAGTTTTATTTGTCTCGCATTTCGGATTGTTTTTTAGAATAATAAAAGAAAGACCTCATATTTTCCATGTTAAATTTTTTTATTTTTCCTTGATCGATTTTCGATCGTTATCGTTCGGTCTTTCTCGGTTTCGCTTACTTGGAATTGTTTTGCTGATTTTGGTAACTCTACTTATATACTGTTGAGTATTTTCCAAAATAATAATAATAAAAAAAATTTAAAATAGTTATTTAGTTTCAAAATAATAGAACAAAAAAAAAAATAAATTAGCTATCAAAATAAATAAATAAATGATGCGGCGGCCGATAGGTCACACCTGCAGCAAGAAGGGAGAAGATTATTTTGAAAATACAAAGGCCACATAATGACAGCCGAAGGAAGTTAAATACGACTAGCTCACCGCGTGGGCGTGGGGGACATTCTGAAAGCCCTGACCCTTCCAGGAAACATACACACACACACACACACACACATAAAAGAAATTTACTCTATACATTACATATACAATTTACTAATATATATAGGTGTATAAATATGAAATGCGTTTTTTTCTGCTGGAAATATGCATTTATTTCAATAAAAGAACGAATGAATCCACTAATCAAAGTATTGGCCATCGTTAGCTACGACTTTTTCCCATCTTTCTGACAATGGATGGATTCCGTCCCAGTACCACTTCTCATTTTTTGAAGCTAAGCACTCATCAAGCCAATTTTCTTCTTTTTCAAACTTCTTCGTAAGAATGGAAGTTTGGACTTCATCGATCGAAATAAGTAGTAGTCAGAAGGAGCCAAGTCTGGTGAATACGGCGGGTGGGAGCAGAACTTCCTAATTAATGTTTCCCAAGTAGTTCTGGACAAGTATTGCAACATGCGGCCCAGCATTGTCATGTTGAAAAATGACTTTATCATGTCTTTGGTGAAATTCTGGTCGTTTTTCCTTAAGTGCGTGGTTCGATTTGATCAGTTGGTGTCGGTAACGTTTGCCAGTAATAGTCTCACCAGGTTTCAGCAGTTCGTAATACAAAGGTCCCTTACTATCCCACCAAATACACAGCAAAGTCTTCTTTCCATGAATATTTGCTTGGGATTGTCGAAATAAATCCACTTTTCATCGCCAGTAACAATCCGATGCAAAAAACCCTTTTTTCTGTCTGGCAAGCAAAATTTCACAAATGGTTTTTCGCCTTTCGATGTCTCTTTCTTCCAATTGATACAGCACCCGTTTTCCAGCTTTTTGGATCTTTCCCATGGCTTTTAAACGTTGTGAAATGGCTGCCCGAACTTCCAACGCTTCTGCCAACTGTTTTCAGTTTGTGTATTGTCTTCATCCAATAATGCTTGCAAATCTGTATCTTCGAATTTTTTTGGTGGTTTTCTACGGTCTTTGTTGCTGACATCGAAATCGCCACTTTTAAATCTTTTAAACCATCTTTCACAAGTGTCTTGGCTTGGGGCATGTTCACCATATGCTTCCACTAACAATCGATAAGTTTATTCTGCCGTTTTCTTCAAATGAAAGAAGGTTGTTAGACTTCCCCGCAAAACCCCTTTTTCTGGCAAGTAATTCGACATTTTTGAAGCGAAAAAAACTATGTAGTTTGTACAATCAAAACCTATGACATACTGGAATTTGTTGACAGATGTTTACCCTCCAAAATGCCATGTTAGTTATCCCCGACACAAACCATATGTAATGGTTCTGCCATCTGTTAGTAAAATCCGCATTTCATATTTATACACCTAATATTTACACATATAAAAAATATAAACAACATTCGATTTTTCCTACTTTCTAAATTTTGTATTTTTTTTATGGATTGCAATTGAGGGATGTAACCAACCTTATTACTACAAGACACAATACGACTAAGATGAGACAACATGTACGGACCATTTGTCGATCACGTCCAGAGAAGCGATGCAATTGTAATTTTGTACGTTAAAAGTCTTCTAGTGTTGCGACTTGATTAATGATGACTTTTTCAGAGAAGTCTGCACTCCACTCGGTGCATGCATTCTTCACCGGGAATCCAAAATCGACATATACATCCACGTCGCGCTACTCGGTCGTCCACGATGCACTCTTCCGTTATCCCTTTTAGTCTCAAGGATGAGTCTTTTTTCCTTGTATTACAAACTCAATTTCACTTTTTTTATGCTTCTCTACTTTAATATATTTAATTTCACTTTTTTATTCTTCTTCTCTCTAATTTAAATTTAATTGCACTTTATTTTGTTCTTTTTCTCTGTACTTTAAATTAAATTCCATTTTATTTTATTCTTCTTCTCGCTACTTTAAATTTAACTACAATTTCTTTTGTTCTTCTATACTTCAATATGTTCAATTTCACTTTATTTTTGTTTTTCTCTACTTCAATATATTTAATTTCACTTTTTTTCTACTTTATATTATTTACCTTAATATGGCTTAATACCTTAATCTAATTACAAATATCATTTTAATTCTAGTCTTAGTTCTTTTTTAAGATGTATGGTTTCCTTTTAACTTAAAAATATGAGTACAAATTAGATTGGACATTCTGTTCTCGATAATGGCAAGGGTTCACTTGTTGCGTGGAGTTCGATGTGTTCAGAATCGTCCATTGGGTGTGTTTCCAATTCCTGTAGAACTCGAAACCATTCTATTCTGTTCCACCTAGGTTTGTTGCAGATCTTTTTTCTTGACGTAAGCGGAAATATCATACACATTCCTGATCCAGCATTTCAGTATTTAGGCCTTGGCATTAAGTTCATCCTCCAGTCGCGTCATGACCATTTAACTAAGAATAGTGATAGTGGATTTATATAGTTTCTCCTCCGTAAATCTTGTAGAATTTCCCTTTGATCGCAAAACAGCTTTCTGTTATACACAGTTTAGAGGTACTGTCTGGTTTTCGTCTTCATAGCCATAGAATTATCCTCTTTGAGTAACAACTTCTCGGTGTGTCCAAGTGCTCCATTATCTGTATGCCGGGAAAGAAAGCTTTCATGTAACACGATACCATTTCTTCGTCTTCTGCCGGTGAGCCGTATTCGATAAGCTTTTCTAGGTACTAGAACGAGGCATCTAGCTAGTTTTTGTGATGGAGGACTCACAGCTAATATGATTCCTAGCATCTTACTACCTTTCATGTGATCTTGGACAAACATTTCATCCTTGATAGGATTGTTATTTGTTCGTTCTAACTGCTCGTTTGCTAGTCAGCTTAGAAGTGATTCGGGAAAGTTCGCAAAAATTGCCAACAGTTTATTCTAAGGGAACTGTTTCCTCGTATTTGTTTTTGTCCAATATGAGAACCGGGTTTTTTTTCTTTCTTCGCTTGTAGGAAGTAAACCGGGTTTCCTTTAATTCTAGGGGTTTTGCTGCTTCCTGGTTTGTCGCTGACTTTTGGCGTCCCATTTTTTTTGGCTGTCTCCTTCCTCGCTGGTGTTATATGTGTTTCCGGGTAATTACTGCTTCCATCTCCACAGTTATGCATTCCAGATTGTCCAGGGATCTCTTGCACTACAAGTATTTTAGAGATGTAAATGTACAAATGTGCTGTTTGTCTCTTCTTTTACAAATTGGTGTCGCAGTATTCAAGCCGTTGAATACAGTTGCAAAAAGTAAGTTGCCTTAAAACTCCATAAATTATTTCATTTTGTTTGCATTTTTCCCGTTGAGTTCATTGCAGAAGTGTGGTGCGTTTGGCTTTCCTTGAACTCATTGCTTTACATTGGTACATAGTGTATGCTCAGCGCTACTGAATTATTTAAACCTTGAACTTCATACAAAAGGCATTTGAATTTCTTTTGAATGAACTTCTTAGAATGAACCATGCGTATCAAACAGTTTCGCTTGCCGATGTTTTCCGTAGATTTTCTATTCAATGGAATTTGTTAAAAAATGGCTCGCTCCATGCAAAACTACTATGGGAGAAATTAAGCAAAGCACTTTACGTGTTTATGTATTCCTTTTTTATTTCATTTCTTATATCTATTCAATAAATAATATCACTATTATGTTAAACACACATGAAATCTAATTGCTTAAATACATTCAATAATGATAGTTAAACGGCTATAAATATCACAGGACTGGTGGCCTGCCTCCTCGAATAGTAGCCAGAACATCTGCTCCTTGTTGTGCAATGGCGATTGTCTTGATTGTCCCATCTCGTACACGTTGTCCTAAGCGTTCCACTGGCTTGAAGATCTTTTTCCACAATCCTGCTTCACTTTGTCCAGCAAGAGCCACCAAAACGAGAGCGAAGATGAAAAGCTTTGTGAAATTCATGTTGGTTGGCGGTTGAGTAAATGGAATTGTGCTTAGAGATATTCGCGAATAGCTTCGAGTTTGTTAGTGAACTGATGCTGGGTTCATCTCTGCACTTGGCTTTTATATTGGTTAAAATTTGCACGGTTGATAAGCAGTCGACGGAAATAAAATTCCCCGCAAGTGAAGAATCTGGAAGTATGTTTGGTATGATAAGGAATGCATCATTGATATGATGGGTAAGTCCAAGCATAAGAATGATCGGGTAAATTTAACTTCTGTAAATTTTTGTAAAGGTATTCCCAAAATGTTTCTTGCGTTTGAATCTGTACTTCTTGATCGGAAGTTAAGTGATCAAGATTCCCAACCTCCCAGAGTTGGATGCTGTAGGTCCAGATTTGTTTGATGATACTCTTATACACTGCTGTTTTCGTATCGAGGTTTAATTTTGCCTTTCTATTACATTTTCTTGAAGGTTATGCTTAGTTACTCTTTCTGTTTCTGCAGATGGGTTTTCGAAGTTAAACTTATATTTCGACAGTTATAAACATATATTTCGACAGGTTTGTAGGTCTTTTTCATAAAATTGAATGTTTTTGGTCTGTTTTATTTTCATTGAGGGTGATGTCCCACCTGTTGTCTAGTCTATAATTTTATTTATGTGTTCTTGTATCACTGGTTGCTCTTGTTGGGCTTTTATAAGAAAATTTCAGCGCTGTGGCGCCTGCAAACGTTGTTTTCATGACTTCCCTGTCCACCGGTAAAACTACTGTGTATAATAGGTAGAAGACCCTTCCTTGAGGGACTCCTGCTTCTTTTTGGCTCGTCTTACAAGTGTAGTTATTGTACGATACTTGAAATTTCCTATTCGTTAGATAGCTATGTAATATATTGTGGAATGACCTTGGGGGAAGACCCTGAATTTTGGTTAAAAGGCCGTTGTGGTTTACCTTATCGAATGCTTGAGCAATGTCTAGGAATAAACCGACACAGTATTGCTTGTTTTCCATGGCGTCTTTTATCCTATTGTAAATTTTGCGGATTTGCTCGATGGTGATGTGCTGGCTCCTAAATCTGAATTTGTGAAGGGGGATTATTTTTTTTCTGTAGATTGGAATTGGAGTCTGTCTAGGAGCATCTTTTCCAACAGCTTGAAGAGTATTGGAAGTAGACTAATTTGTCTATATGATTCTACCTTAAATATATGTTTTCCGGCTTTCGATATGAAGAATATTTTTGCTAGCTTCCATTGGGCTAGGAAGTGGTTGAGGCGAAGGATACAATTGAAGACGTTGAAGAATTCCAGTCATCCCATATATTGGTAAGGCTTTTAATAGGTGCTTATTAGCTTTTATCGCGGCCTGGAGCTTTATTTGGGTCCAGTTCTTGTATTTTGTACAGAACTGATGCCAAGCTAAAACGAATTGATTTTCCCCCTGATGTTTTCGTTGGGCTTGTTATAGTTGTTATGTTGCGTTTGGATAGTTTTTCTAAGAGTTTCGCGAACCCCTTCGCTTTGGCTTCATCCTCGCTATTGACACGTTATTTTTCCCCAGTATTGGCGTATTTTGCTGCATTGGTTCTTTAATTCCCGTTGTTGCTTTCCGGACAATATAGCTTGCGTCTTGGTAGTGGTTCAGCCTTGCGGTAAAATTATCGATACTTTGGCTCCTCTTGTGTTCCAAGTGTGTTCTTAGGTTTTTAGTGGCCACGTTTAGTTCTGCTTTTACTTGAGGAGATCTTGTTAGTTGCCCATGTCTTTTTGCTTTCCTCTTTTTTCTGAGAAGGTCTTGAGTGGTGGTGGTATTTGCTTCTGGTGTTCTGGTAGTTGGGTAGCTGGCGTGGTGGCCTGGGAGTATTCTCTAGAGTGCTTTCGATATCCTCTTCGGTTTTAAGGTGGTTTTGTGCGTTGTAGTTTCTTTAAAACAGTTGGAGACTTTGCGCCAGTTGGTTTGTTTATTTATAATTTGTTTATTTATTTACCCACTGGTTGTCTGTGGGTCGTTGCTGTGAACGTTGGAGTGCTTGTTAATTTAATGATGGTTGGTACTTAAGCCAAAAAATGCAAAAACAAGCACATATTGATGAAGGATCACTGTTATATGGTCCGCAAATACAGACTTATTTAGAATTCCTTATCTTAGAATTCCATAAAAATAGCGAAAGAAACTCTAACCGAGTTTCGCTCAACATGTCAGTTTATGATATGGTAGATAGTAAATCTTAAGATACGTACGACTGATTATCAAGAAATTATCAGTATTTGTTGATAAGACTCGCTTACACAGGAATCCTCATACTTTTGTCGAAAATTGGGGGAAATTTGAAATTGTTTTTTAAAACTAGCTCTACAAAACCTCGTCGGATTTGTAATTCGAATTTTAAGTACCTGAAACATAACCCTATCTCGTAGATGAGTCGACGGTCGTTTTGTTACATAAACCTTTGCTTTTTGAGTTGACAAAATCTTCACAGATGTTCGATTTAATAATGACTTATTCTGGTGTTTATATGTGTTGAAGGTGTTGCTGAAAGGTGTTGCACAGTCGTTCGCAAACGTTGCACAAAATTTACTGCAAACTCTTCGTTTGACGCAGTTCAACGCCATGTGAAGACATATTAACACGTTCTACGCCTTGAGAAGCAAGCGTCATTGCATCTCACGACTTTAGAATGAAAAGGCTTCCATTACGTACGTTAAGGGTACGGTATATGTACCTGGTTCGTTTTTCGCTCTTTTAAGCTTGAAAAAAAATCCCGATCTGATGAGGATCTTACATTGTTATCATTATTCGATATGAAGTTTTATCATGAACACTGTCAGAAGAAACTCGATCCCATAACAATTCGAGATTTTATGTAAACGCTCTTGTTGATGCTCAGACGACATACCAAATGAGCATACGAATGTAGAATATACACACTAATTGATCTCTTACTAAGACAATCGTGTGCTAAATTTTCAAATTGGGACGAGAAAATGCAGTTCTTTAAGTACAATTAACGCAAGTGCAATTGAGCATCTTTTGTCGCAGGCTTAGCATGGCAACGAGATGCATTTTTGTCCCTCATAGCGGCGTGCAAATCTTTACGGATTGAGCATCTATACTTAAAGCACTAATGTTTGACCACTCCTTACCTATTGTACCCCAGATTTTCTTGGTTATATCAGATTTGCTAGTTTCAGATTTATACCCGCATGTGAATTTCTTATGAAGGCATCTCACAATAATATTAGCACTTTACTTTGAGGATCTAAATTTACCTTATGCCTGCATGGTCGTCGTTAAACATAGAGAAAATCTCATAACGTTCAGGGAAACTCGTATTTTCCAATATTCCTATGAAATGCAGAAATCATTGGATAAATCTGCATATTTCTCATAAATTACTGCTGAATGTTAGTGAATTTATAGTTAAACACTATAGCGCTAGTCATGTATACGGTAACCGAAACCCCCTTTAAAAATAATATTTCTATAGAAAATTTACTGCAAACGTTGCTTTTACTAATTAATTTACTAATTAATTCAGGAAAATGCAACGTGAGAATCCCAGAAACGACACATGTCTAATCGCAGACACTGTATCAGCATAATTGCATTATTTAAGTTACCTCGGTACACGACGTAGCGTCCAGTCGTTTTGATCTTAGCTCGTTAAGCGAACGTATATACATAAGTTCTGTTAAAAAAAAAAAGTTACATTTGTGAAACAAACACTAAAAGTGTTTAAGTGACATTATCAACAATACATTATTTTTTTTTTCACCTCGATCACCACTCGATACAAAACCCGCTATAGTGGTGATATACATTTTCAACGTCGGATAAACAGAGAAGGACAAATGTATACACTCGTTTTTAAAACGGATGACTTCTTGTTAAAAAAAAACAACAAATTTATCTATAAGAATTCTGTGAAAATGGAAATTATGTTTCATGATAAAACATTATCAATATTTGAATCATAGAGATTTAAATATAAACTCAGAAGATTTTTTATTTCTTTTTTGTTATATTACTTTTTTATTTCACTTCTTATTTCCTAATTAATAAATATTATCACTATTGAGTTAAATATGCATACATTCTAATTTAGTTTTCTAATTGAACTTCTGCAGTCGTGCTTATAAATATCACAGGACTGGTGGCCTGCCTCCTCGAATAGTGGCCAGAACATCTGCTCCTTGTTGTGCAATGGCGATTGTCTTGATTGTCCCATCTCGCACACGTTGTCCCAAGCGTTCCACTGGCTTGAAGATCTTTTTCCACAATCCTGCTTCGCTTTGTCCAGCAAGAGCTACCAAGACGAGCGCGAAGATGAAAAGCTTTGTGAAATTCATGTTGGTTGGCGGTTGGGTAAATGGAATTGTGCTTAGAGATATTCGCGAATAGCTTCGAGTTTGTTAGTGAACTGATGCTGGCTTCATCTCCTGACTTGGCTTTTATATTCGTTAACATTTGCACAGTTGATAAGCAGACGAGGGAAATAAAATTCCCCGCAAGTGAAGAAACACGCACTTGGAAGTGTGGTTCATTCGATAAGGAATGCATCGTTGATATGAAGAGCAAGTTCAAGTTAAAAAAATATGGGGTAAATTTGCCTTTGACATTTATTCTAAAGGTTTTCCCTAAGTTTGTCTTGAAATTGAACCAATACAAATCGATCGAAAGCTAATTGGTAATTTCTGAAAAGTATACAGATAACCACTGCTCAATTGATTTCTCAATTACTATCTGTTTTGTGTCGATAAATATCTGTGTTTATGATGAATCTTCCGTAGTTTTGATTCATTGTAATTTTCTTATTAATTTTTAATGTAATATAAATAATAAAAAATAATACATTTAATATTATATTAATTATATTATATATATTATGAATATATATAATATACATAAGAAACATAAAAGAATTTTTAAATTGTTTTATTTTAAATTTTCCAAAACAAATAATAAAAATAAAAATCGATGTCACTAACGACCTATTGAATAATCATGTTATAGTAAATAAGCATGGCGGCACAAGTTATTATTTATTTACGTTTAAATATACTTCATTTAACATTAAAAACACGAAAGTTTTATTCAAGGCATTGTGCATGCATATTAGATATTTAGGAGAATAGGACACATCTTCCCACTATAAAAAAACATATGCATGCACCAGTTGAATCTGAGATGAATGTGGATCTTAATGAAAAAACAGAGCCTTTTTGCCTACAGTAAACATTCCTTTACCAGGAAAGACGTTCAAACAGTTTTCAAACAAAAACCGTTAAAAGCAAACCACCCCAATGTTAAGAATTACCAACTTATAAGAATAAAGACTTCTATGTTAAAAACCTTAAACGTCTAGTGATTGAGTACATGGAAGTACTTTCATCATAACTGGTTTTGGATTTTATCCCAAACTACATGCATATTTACCATAATGCTCAACAGAGGTGACACTACATGAAGTAGTAAGCAGGATAAAAAGGAAATCTTCCTTCTCATAAAAGATTAGACATAAGACACGGAACGAAAAGCACTGTAGTAGCCAATCAAGGGTATCAATAGAACATCTAATCAAATGGAGGATGGAGCTACTAACTAAAAGGTCGATTACATCCGAAGCAAAATGGATTATAGAGGAACAGCATACGCTGACGACATATTATGCTTACGAGTAGACGATTCTCAGAAACCACGTTGAACCAGATGCAAATATCCTTTTTTCGGCTTAGCTACATTCGAAGTTAGAGAGGCTCTTAATTGATGTCGACAAAACGAAGCTTATTTTTTGCAGAAAACGACAGGAATTCAAAACATTTTCACCGTGGCTGCTGATGGAAAAGCTGCATTACAGCTTGGTAAGTAAGGTGAAATACCTTTTTAGAGTAGTAAGTTAATTTTGCCTCTACACATAGCATAAGTCAGACGAACAATAACAGTGGTGTCCTGGACAATGAAAAGACCAGTACAAAAACTGTAGGTTTAGAATCGTCCCCTGGATTCAGATAGCCAAAAACTTTACAGAGTTATGTGACCATTCGTATGGTGATCTACACGACAAACAATCTAGTGAATGATCTGGCTTCACATCAAACATAGTCTAGATGCAATGCCCACCTAATTGTCTCGCAATCTTCCCATCGTAATCTTTCGCAATGGCGGTAATGCCCAATCTCATGCCACTCAGTGAATTCACTCAGTTTCGAATCATCTGACAGAAATCCACAAATCTATCTATCAACTCTACATAGCTTGTCTAGCCAAAGCTGAACGGGAATGCGTTTCGAAAAAAGTGGTAAGAATGACTCCGCCATCCAAAAGGGAGATAGGTAACTACAAACAGGGTTAACAAACTAATCATAGGAGAGTGGAAATGGTACAGAACTTGACACAAATAGGATAATTGTCCGCTCCAATGGCTCCAAACATTAAAAACCATGCAGACGTTCTCTAATTCAGAAATATTTCCAATGAAAGCCGTCTAAGATACAACCACTTATAAGCTTAAGAAAGGAATGCAAATTTATCGGGTCAGCATTTCGGTACTGGAACGTGCCTGCTTCTAATCGTGAAATTCCAGAAAAACCCTTTTACAAGCTCCAACATCCGAATAAATTTAAAGCCAACAGTTATATAGCAGGGATGAGAGAGTAAATCAACAAATCAGCCTTTTTTTTAAAATCCTAGAATGGAATTTATAGAACAAAACAAATTGTTGGGAACATCAGAATTAGTCCGAAGAACATTCATGTCAATGTTGCCAAACCGCAATCTTTTTGCAAAACACACCAAATTATAAACCCTACCGAGCTTACGGCAAGGAAAAACTAACGCCGAATGCTTTTTTTAAAGATTGTTTGAATCTTACCAATGCCCCACTTAGCTTAAGCGTAAGCAATAGTACCTTACCAAGATTTATAAATTCATTGCGTAGATACCTTCTTAAAATTTATTTTTAACTTAACATTAATGTGGAGTGGATAAACGAACATGCTTGCCTTATTTCGCTTGATTATTTCCGGATAGGAAAGGACCAAGAATTTATGTGATGTGTGTATAGCAATGAAGCCTTTAAAGAAAGGCAGTGCCTAATATAGTTTGAAACATTTTGTTATGAAGATTTTTCTCTTAAAGGTGTCCAACGTTCACATCAGTTTTCCGAAAAAAACCTGCACCTGCACCTGCACCTATTTTCTCGCATCCAACAGACATTAGCCTATCTAATATGCTTTTTTTCATGTTCCTTCTAGTACAGTAAATCCGCAGATAACCTTCTGTAATCTATTTTACTAGATCTTATTAAAGTGGCAAACGTTAGTGAACTATTAAGGAACGAAGGACTTTATTTAATTTTTATATGCACTATTTTTTTAAGATTAAGATTAGGACCAGGTTTCACTTTTACATGAATGAAGTTTACTCTCGAAATTAAATACTCATCAAACACATAACGTCTTCTCAGTTACTTAAATTCTGTGAAATTCGACCAATGTGGACCTAAATACTCTAAATGACCTCTCTTGTTCAAACATTATTAAATACGTAGACCCTAACATTTGATCCGCTATCATTTAATCAAACTCTTCACTGCAATGTGGTCTATACATATTTTATTTGTTATACCACCTACCAAATCATTAAACTTTATATTCAGAAAAGGAGAATCCCTCATTTACACCAAATTACCACATTATGACGTGTCATGAAGCCAGCAAACGTTCCGCTTGTCGATTAATCATTTCAAGCCACTTCCAGCGCGGGCTATCCCAAACACCGATAACGAAAGTAAACAATGACTAAGAAGCTTTCAAGATTTCGCAGAAGTGCAACGCGGTGCTATTTCTTATTTTTCCCAGCAGCATGGACCAGTTTCCATCAATGTTTTCTGTCTTTCGAATGCGACTTCCAGACGAACCGAAGTCTTTGTTCCATGTATTTCATTCACGCTAAAGAGCGGATTAAGCTCATCGACCAAAAACTTGTTCGAAACAGCAAACAAAACGTTAATAAGTTTCACATATGAGCACGTAGAGAATCGGAAGCTTTTTTTAAATATTTTTTTTAAGTTAAACACTGCTCTTGTTAATGTGTTAAATATCGGCAAAATATAATATGATGCGGTAGCAAGAAGCCTGTAATTCAGCATTAACTCGCTTGACAATCGAAATTTTCTTTCAATTAATAATTTCTGTTGAAATGCATTAAGTTCCCATGAAGGTTGCCGTTGAATACTGATACCCGATCTCCCTACCTCCGCTTTCCCTGATTTACTCAACTCATCTTCTATTGCATCTTTGCTTCGGGGTACCTGTTACGTAAAAGAATTAATTCTGATAGTCCTAGCATAAGTATTTCAGAAGATACATGCACTACTATGTCAAAGCTGTGCTTATTTTGAATTTATTTGAATGATTTCGAAACACCAGTTCAAAGTTTATTTACGTATGCAATTCAGTCTTTCTTTAAAAAAAATTTTGACAGCTTTGAAAATAAATTGAACATACGAGCAACAATAAAATAAAATTAAAACGAAAATCACCTGAGCGAAAGTTGTTCGCACGGGCAAATTAAAAATTTATCCAAAATTCATTTAATATAACAATTGATTGATCACTAACTTGTCGAGCATCCTTTACGCTGGATAACTTCTGCCAAAGGTTTTCATTGATTGAAATGAGTTTTGCTGTTTGCTCCCTTGTAATTTAACTCCATTCCTCCAGTATGACATTTTCAACACGTCTTCCGGTCATGGTTATATTTAAAGGAGAAACTTTTTCAAATCCCAGTTTTGCTGCACTTTCCTGAATTCGCTTAGAGTATAACTAGATACACCCTTATCGGTTGTTGATTCAAAACAGTATATAACCTACCCCATTACAGGCCATAGACCGCTAGACCAGATAACACCCACAGACCAGGCAACATCCCCCCCTTTTTTTTCACTGTTGGCGCGAAATTTTTTTATTGAATGCAGCGATAGGTCAATTTACAAGGTCGTCTCGAAACAAGTCCCATCAATTTATACATTTCAATTACTCTTTGAATCAAAGAGTGTTCCCTATCCGATGATTTAACCAATTTCGCGGAACTTTTTTCCGCGTTCCCATAGTTTCACAATCATTTTTTTTGACTAT
Source organism: Stratiomys singularior (assembly GCA_954870665.1). NCBI lineage: Eukaryota > Metazoa > Arthropoda > Insecta > Diptera > Stratiomyidae > Stratiomys > Stratiomys singularior. The sequence goes on along the minus strand of OX940877.1, from coordinate 77,826,226 downwards.
TATTGACAAACGATCCAAACAAAGCGAATAAATTCATTCTACTCCCGTTTTACTCAAGCATTATATTTGGGATTCGTCCTCCTTCACTAAAATTTCTTCGGACGCTCCTATACTCTTTTGTCTACCAACTTTTTCTGCGAAGAATATGTCAACTCGTTAAATAATTACTTACGAAAGCATATTTTCGCAAAGAAAATTTTCTAAAAAGTTTTCCAATATGGTGACTTTCTAATTTCTATTGTCGCATAAATGCGCATCAATTCAAATTTTTCAATATCAATACACAATATTGGTCTCTCTCTGAATCTGCTTCAACTCTGTTTTCCACATTTATCCAAAAATTATAATAATAATCGGAATAATCGTAAAAAATCGCTATCAATTTATGTTTCACAGTATCCATCGCTGGCTGTTATTATTTTTTTTTTTCGTTCATTTTTCGGGTAGAATACGAGCCTCCGCCATAAAATTCATCATTTTGGATTTAATCCACAAATTGATCCAGTGTTGAACTTCTTCATAAAAGGCAATGCGCTGCGAAGCAAGGCTGAGTGTCATTGATCCGAATAAATGGTAATCGGTAGGATTTACATCTGAAGAATATGGCAGGAGAGGCGTAAACTTCCCAGTTTCATGTTTCAACCTAGTTATAGAGTAAGAAGATTTAGAGAGGTCCCAACCCCAATTTTATGTCCGAATTTCATTAGATTTCCCCATAATCGCATCAAATCACCAAACCTTACATGAAATTCGCATTAGACGTATAAATAAATGGACAAAAATTTCGTGATATAAACTCAACTAACAAACATTCAATATTTGCTGCCATGATTCATGATTAATTCTGCCATGATTGCTTTCATCCGCGTGGAGTATGCAAATGTTCATAAGTCCTGGAATGGAATGGATTTTAATCCATCAAAATGGCGCCCAACGTCAAACCGCTAGTTTGACGTTAGGCCATCAAACCATTAGTTCTTGGTCAGTTTTTGACTCAGTATGGTCAATTCGATTCGGACAGCTTCCGAATGAGGGCTCTCACGCACGGAGTAGTGAAGTTTTGTGTCTGACACCACTGAGTCGCTTCACGCGAGCTGTAGCTTTCACTCTCCTGTTAATAATTTTTTAGATTGATTTGAAACGCGATAGAGTTTCTTCGACGTGATGTCTCGCGTAGAAATACCACTAAGGACGGTTAGGCTTTTGATGAGAATAACGCGAAAATTTGATGGTCATGCATGTTAAGATGCACCCCTGAGCGCCTGGAATGGAAAGATACTCGTATATAACTCTTATTATTCATATATATTTTATTATTATTCATATGTCATTATCATTATTCATATACAATTTTTCGTATTCCTGTACACAGAAGTTCACTTATAAATCTTACCTTTCTATTTCACTTATAAAACGACCAAACAAATTTATTCTTCGTCGGGATTTTTATATGTTAAGGTTAGCAAGTTTGCTAGAAATTACATTTTAATAGCAGCTTCTTCCCCCTATCATTGACGATTTCATTGACTAGGATGGCAGTACGGCGCAGTCCACATGCGTTAGATGCGATGATGGAGTCTTTCCAATGCTTGACTTGCTGCAGCGAGTTCCTCACGGATGACCCAGTGATGGTGACCCCCTGTTGGCACACATTTCACCCAAGTTGCATCACAGACTGGGTGAAGTATTCCAGGGCTTCTCCCTTGAATGTTAAGATGCATCCTTATGTAGGAGACCCATCACTCCGGAGGAACTCACCCGGAAGAAGGATCAAGCCCGGCTATCAGATTTCTGAGCCGGCACCACCAAGACAGCAAGGGGCGATACCAAAAGAGGTTCCCTGTAACCTGCGGTCAAGAGACAACCCCGTCCCGGCGTCATCACCAATCCCAACATTAACAGACCGATCGAGTCGGGAAGTAGGGTAAAATACTAGCGGCGACGCGGCAATCATTCCGCCGAGGGCGACTCTGCCTACCCTGACATCAGTGAATTCCCCCGTGGATGAAAATCCCGATAACTCTGGGAGCTCGGAGCTACAAAAAGTCCTGAGGCGCCTGCGAAATTTGAACGGCAAGATCGATCGGCTGGAGGCAAGTCAGGGGATGCCTAGCAGTAATGGTCCCCCGCGCTTCAACTGGAACAACGCTCCATCGCAGAGAACGGACGCGGTTCCACGCCATCAGAGGGCATATCTGGACAATATCGTGCAAACCATGATGCAAACCCCATATATACGGTCCATGCTCTACAACTGTATGCCAGAAAACAGGAGCGGTTAGACGAGAAGCGAGGAGCTTTTCGTTCTCTACCATGTCCTGCAGTTCCAGCCGCACAGTCCCATACCACCTCGGAACTAGCCACACTATGGAAAGTCGTCTCAGAACCACCCGTTGCACCCTCTAGTTTTCCTCCTCTGACCGCGATTCTGCAGGCCGAAACGAATACCCTTGCCGCAGTAACCTTAATGAAACCAACGGTCTGTTGGAACTGTCTTACTCCTGGCCACAAGTTTTCGACCTGTCCAGTGGAGCCAACGATTTTCTGCTACCGCTGTGGTAAGGCAGATACGTATGCTCTGGACTGCCAAGGCTGCAACGCCCGAAAAAACCAGCAGCCGAGTGCTAAGACCACCCAGAAGCACTCCAGGGCCCTGAAATAACCAATCATAAACCGGAAACAAGTACTCCTGGCTCGATTATGATCACTACCTCGCCGACTCTAGACGCCGAAACACCACCCATTAGAATATTGACTCCGACGTTGACTGCTTCACCTTCCGGGACTCTGTACTCCGAGGAGCCGCAGATCATTTCACCACAAAAGCGGCTCTACCACGTCCGATTGCAGCAATACCAGAAAGCCCGCGAAAGAATCTTCGCTGACGAATTAGAACCAGTGCTGTTGCGCAGTAAAATCCATTACAATCCCTTTTCGTCATTAAATTAATAAAATCACGATACATTTATTTGCCTCGTCATTAACCAATGCGTACTGCCCATAAATAGAAAGATTTCCCGAAAAATTAAGGCGCGCCTATTCTAACAATTCTGATGGATGGAATCGGTTGAACACGGGGATAATACTTCCTTCAGCTGGCATCAAGTCTACAGCTGATATCAAGTGACTGAAGGGTATATCACTTTTGTGCACCATGAACTTACAGGATATCGGAAATTGAAAATAAAGATAAAGCTTTTCACAAAGAATAGTGCCATATAAATATTACATTCGAATTTTGGTGAAGTTTGAGAGTTTCGTCTCAATACCACTCAACGAGGTGAGACTACGTACTTAACCAGTAGAATAATTCAATCGATCTATATTGAAAGTGTTCAGTTGGTCCTGAAAATATGAAAATACTTTAAACTGCAGATATTATCATTTATAAATGTGTATTGGAATTATTGCTGTCGAAAATAAAATCAATGAAGATTGGGGGATGATTTGAACTTCTCACAGACTTGAACTTGAATGCAGTGATCAAATCAACAAAACAAATTGAGCATTTCTCAAAATAAAACGTAGTTCCCATATGAAGAACTTGAATAGACACAATGACTGAGCAAAAGTGAATTTGATTGGGCGTTGCAAGTTGCTTTTACCCTAGAACTTGAAGATGTCGCTCTGTGGTGGGTGGGTGGTATGTCAACATTCAAAGAGGGAGTGACCGGTTACTTATTGCAACGTTTCCTGATCCTTTTGTTCAAATTAAATCTATCAAACAATAACTCTCATAAACCAAGTTGCCATGGGCGAAATGAAGCAAACAACACTAAAGATTTTTGTGCACTATGTTTTGTTTTATTTCTTATTATCTAATCAATAAATATTATCACTATTGAGTTAAATATGCATACATTCTAATTAACTTTTCTAGTTGCTTTTCTAACTGCTGCAGTCGTGTTTATAAATATCACAGGACTGGTGGCCTGCCTCCTCGAATAGTGGCCAGAACATCTGCTCCTTGTTGTGCAATGGCGATTGTCTTGATTGTCCCATCTCGTACACGTTGTCCCAAGCGTTCCACTGGCTTGAAGATCTTTTTCCACAATCCTGCTTCACTCTGTCCAGCAAGAGCCACCAAAACGAGCGCGAAGATGAAAAGCTTTGTGAAATTCATGTTGGTTGGCGGTTGGGTAAATGGAATTGTGCTTACAGATATTCGCGAATAGCTTCGAGTTTGTTAGTGAACTGATGCTGGCTTCATCTCCGGACTTGGCTTTTATATTCGTTAACATTTGCACAGTTGATAAGCAGACGAGGGAAATAAAATTCCCCGCGAGTGAAGCACAGCGAATTATGTCTGGCGTGATAAGGATTTCATGGCTGGTGTAATGAGTAAGTCCCAGCGAACGTATGGACACGTTAATTTTACTTATAAAAATTTTTGGGAAGGTATACCCGACGTTCGCGCTGAGTTTTCATAAGTTTGTTTCGATCAGAAACTAAATAAATACTATTGGGAAAAATATGTATCTGTAGCTTGATTTCTTGTTCACATCGTAGAATATTCCGTTATTCTGCTGGAATTGCATAATATCTAGACATGATTGTGACAAAGGAGTTGAAATTATTGACCAATCACACATTAAGAAAGAATCTATTCGAAGATTATGACCTGAAATTGGTGTCCTGATGTCACTTTCAGACATGTTGCATTAAGTGCCGCCCGTAAGAGTCGCTTTAACTCCTGTTTTCATATGTGCCGTGGTCTAGTGCAAAAATTTGTGCGAGCTTAAAATTCAGTAAACATTGGATCAGTATCTCCGATGCATAAAACAGCTGGACATAATGGGAAGCAATAAAAATTCGAAGGAGAATAGGTCGTTTATTTTACTTGTGGGTGTCTTTCGAAAAAGAGATTGATGCTATTGATTAATATTTATATTAATAGGGAATCATTAATAGGGAATTAACCGTATTTGGCCCGAAGAAAGTTCATCCTTCAAAGCTTACCAAGAAATTCCAATTGTGATTTAATATGAAGTGCAGTCACTGCAATAAGACCTCGAATCGAGCAAAAAAAAAAAAAATATAGTAATGTAGAAAAATGCTAGAAGAGATGCTGTTAAGGATGGAGCAGAAACAATGGACGGAACAGAAGTAGCCCACGTCAGCTTCGGTTCAAGAGGGCGCTATTATCAATGTATCAAGCAACACATTAAGTTACAATTTTTTTAATCTCACTTTTCCTAAATTGTGACAGTTTTTTTTAAACAAATTAATTTATTGAATAAATGATTGAACTAATGCAATTGCATGTCAACAAGGTTGCATTCAAAGGAAAAACTGAGTTACCATTTGAAATATAAAAACTGGAAACACCATTAGACTTCTTCAGCTCTTTCTTTACCGACGATCTAATAGAATTAATCAGTATTGAGACAAATCGACCTATAGGAGCAACAAGTGTCAACAACCATTCTAAAGTTGATAAGCACATAATTCGTCGATATATTGTGATTTTGATTATTATTTCAATTTTCCGATACCCCCATCTTGAATCACATTGGCCGTCCATTATCTACACCACGGCCGGCCACTAGTAATAGTGTTGGTAAGAAAGCAGCTCATCCCGTAGAAAGTGTGAGATTCGATGGACTGAATCATTTTCCGACATGAAGTTCAAAAAAATCATGCAATTATGTTTTGTGTTGTTAGTCCCTCAACTACTTCGCATTGACAACGAGACGTCATTTTGAGATACACTAGCCAGAAAATGTCTGCGTACACCCAACACTTCTGTATTTCTTTGAAAGAATATACCGTATGTTCGCAGAAATAGCAGAAGACTTTAAGACTAGGTTTCACAAGTTCATTTCCAATAATGGTGTCAACAGTAAAATCGTAAGGAAGTATGGGTATCATGGACATTAGGCCCGTAGAAAACCATAAATTGCTACATGCATACATGCTAAGGAACATCTGAATAAACCAAAGGCTTATCACCATTGTCAATTTTTTAAGGTAAAAAAAAATTTTGCATTTATGCATTAAAGGATGGAAGATTGGGTGGAAAAAAATGGCTTCAGCTTTCGATATAAATAGCCACTGTTTGTGGGTAATGTTATGGGTGTAGATCGATAGTGGAGGATTTAGGAAAATTTAGTTTGTTGAAAGTTCAGTGAAGAAAGACTACCTAAACGTTCTGAAACTCAATTTCCAGAAAAGTGCAACACATTTGTGTTTAAACGATATCCTTTACTTCCAACAAGATAATGACCTGGAGCACAGCGGGAATTACTAAGGCTCTGGTTCTTGGATAATTTTCTAAATCAACTTTGTCCACCCCCGCAACTTTCTGACCTTAATCCAATAGGACACTTATGACACCATTTGGAACAACAGATTCGCCCGCTAACAATAACATCACAGGCATGTCTGAATCATGAATGTTGGTAGATTGCATGCCAAAACGATTATTAAAAGTCATAAATAGAAGAGGGTACCTTTCACGATGTAAATGGTAAAAAACTAAGACTGCTATGAAACTATTAAGTACTTGAGTGTACGTTTTATTGTTTTGAGTGTACGCTTCATTGTTTTTGAGTGTACGCTTAGACTTTTAACTGTCGCATTTCAACACTATTGCTGGTTCCAACCATCAATTTTAGGACGACGCACTTTTGAAGAAATTGTCTTGAATGAATCTAAAATACCTTGAATTCAGTCCAATTGAAGTCTTCTACACCAGAATTCAGAAAAGCATCATTTTATCATAGATTTCATCAGCATCATTGTTCATTGTTGATAATAACCTAATGAACTGTATAGAGAATGTAAAGCAAAACAAGGATCATCAAGGATCACAGGCTGGTATCCTTTCCTCTTCTCCTGCTATTTTCAAACATAGTCGTCCTTACATAAAAAAAAACTTTAAATCTGCCAACAGATACTAAGGCCAGCACTAGTCAACGACGGTATTTTATTTATGGTGAAAATAACACATTTGCTCAAAAATTTACAATTGAGTCCGGTATTTTATCGGCATCATACTAATAAACAGCTGTAACATATTCAATTTGTTACAGCTGACTGAATCCGTTGGCATAAATACAATGATAAGTAAACATATTTATTTGCTCGATACCATCCATTCTAACGATATGTTAATTTTGAGTTCAGCTACTATTCCGAGAAGGAGAATCCCTCATTCATACCAGATTACTACTTTATGACGTAATATGAAGCCAGTAGGCGTAGCGCTTATCGATTCATCATTTGTAGCCACTTTCAGTGCGGGCTATCCCAAACATGGATAACAAAAGAAAGCAATGACTAATGAGCTTTTAAGACTTCGCAGAAATTCAGCTTCGTTGGGTTTTTATTTTGCCCGGTAGTATGGACCAGTCTTATTTCATCTCAGTTGTTTTCTTTCTTTCGAATATAGCATTAAGCCTTGTTAGTCGAAATCTATATGAACGTATAAATCGGATAACGCTCATCGACAAAAAACTTGCTCGAAACTTTAAGCGGTATATGAACACACATGATAAGTTTTCCAAGACATGCTTTTACAATCTCCAAGAGTAACATTAATTTTTTATCAAAATATTTTATTAATATGCAAATTTCATATGAAATAATGGAAAAAATAGTTATCATTGATATATCAGCATAATTCTGCAATAGTTGTGGATTGCAGATCATTCAAATTCAAAATTAAATGAATGTGTTAGTGTTTGAGATAAGACACAAGCAGGCAGATTAATCAATCTTCGGAAATTTTCCTGATGTTGCAGAAAATTCATAGGAGTCCGATAAAGTAGTTATTCCTTAGCAATTTCGGAAGTATGTTTTGGATAGTTATACTGTTGCTCGATAAGGTCTCATTTGGCTACATTACATGTACCTTTTTCTTTTAGTTAACTATGCATTTTTTTCACAGTCGATTCATTAAAACGATATGTCTGACATCAACATTTCAAGCTATAAAAAAGGATATCATAAATAATTATAAGTAAATAAATAATTATAAATAAATAATTATATTTCAATAGCAATTTGAGTTTGGGAAATAGAAAATTGTCACGCGGGGCCATGTCTAAACTGTACGGTGCTTGGCTGATGAATTGGTCTAATTTTTAGCCGAAAATCCGAAATGGTGATGCATTTACACCATGGCGCATGGCCATGATAATGCGCCAGATGGCGCATTATCATGGTGTAAAATTGATGAATTGTTATTCCACAAACTGGGCCTTTTTTTAAATGGCTCCACGCAAACGACGCATAAAGCCTAAATAGTGTTTTCTATTGACCAAACTTCCAAAAGGAATTCGTAGTGTATACGATGAATATTGAAGAAAACCGTCAGCAAAACTTTGATTTTGTACAGACTTTGGCGCTCTTTCTTCCGTTTTGGCCATTTTTGAAACACCATTCGGGCAATTGTTATTCGGTCGGCATATTAAATTCGTAAATCCATGTTTCGTCCCCAAGAATCATACGTTCGAAGAAATTTGGGTTGCTGTCTGCGTTAGAAATATTCTCTTTGGCCTCATGAATACGACGCGGTTTTTGAATGAAATTCGGCTTTTTCGGAGAAGCGACTCGTTTCATGCCAAAAAAATATCAGTTAAAATGTATTTGGCAGATTCATATGAGATGCTCAGCAACACAGCAATCTCTCTAATCAATACACAACGACTTCCCAACGCGGTTCGCTTCGCTGATTAGATTTTTTCTTCGCTAACAGGCGTTGATGGCTGTCCAGGAATCTTATTGTGGTCTGGGCTCTCTCGGCAACCATTGCACCTTTTATACCATTCGTATCCTCGTGTTTTCGACATCCATGCTTCACCATACGTATTTTGTAACATTTTCAATGGGCCAGTACACGAAATTTACTTTTTCAACACAAAACTTTTTCAATTTTTCGACTTTTTGACTTCTTGGTATGGACGCAAATTGAATACTAATCGTACGATATGCATTAAAATTTGACAAAACACCAATAAAAGTATGCCAACATGGAGAAAATAACCGATTAGACAAGCGCGGAAATTCAAATTCCCGTTCGTTTTTGATCATAAGGTATATTGCTTAAGATAGTGCCTAAACCTGGTCGCAAAGGATCCTAAATCGGTCGTCAAAACAAACGTTTAAGGTAAAAAACTAACTAAACTAACTTTTGGGAAATTATCATAGAAATGTACAAATTTCCTGACTAAACTACCATTAGTATCATTAGACTCCTAACGGTGCGTTTTGTCTGCGTCCTTTTTTTGTGCGTGTGTATAAGATTGCTTAATATTTGTTTCTATTAAATCTTCGTCCATATAGAACCTGAACAAATCGTAGGAGATTTCCATTTAAATCACCTCTGAAACATTTTTGGTTGTAACCAGGAAGCTTTTCTTTTTTCTGACAAGGTTTTGCGTATTCAGTTTTAATAGGTTACTTTGTTTTTTTTCTTGTTGTTATTTATTTGGTCTTCCCCCAACTCGGAGTTAAAAATAACAGGTATATTATCAATTTCCACATCATTTTCCGCTCCCACAACATTGTCGTCACTGGAGATATCAAACGGAGATTTTAAATTCATCATCGCTTACATTCCAATTATTCCAATCACCTGTAATTTCCGGAAGTTCGTGTTATTTAAATGGCCTTTCCTTATCGCAAATTCCTTTCTAAATCTAAACAAAAGTATACAATATCTCATATATACCACAATTTTGAACTTACTTTAAATCACTTATTTTCAGCAGATTCAAAAAACTAAGTTTCACACTTCAGTTGTTGCACAATTTAAAAAAAATCGTTTAGAAAATTGAATTTTAAATATAATAGTGTAATTTAGAACAAGAAAACACCTAACACTTTTGCTGCAACACTTATTCGAAACGAGAAATAATGTTTAGTTTTCGCATTCTACGTTCTAGGAATGTGTGGAGAGATATGTTACAATCAGTTTATCGTCATAAATGATATTGAATGACATTTTATTTACGGTTTTTTGGATACAAAATGCTTTTTAGGGTTCATTCATTGATCCTTCGGTGCGGAAGCCGGAGGAAGCTACCTGCAATACCGTCTTCCTGCGTGACTAACAAGAGCGCTCCTTCTACTCTGTCCATTATTGCCGTTGCAAGTTTCGCTTAAAATAATTATCCGAATCGTTTGTTTGTCTCTTTCAATCTACATTTCGGGAAAACCTGGAAAATAAAATAGATGGATACATTGCTTCTTTACGTGTGAATGGTATGTGTTCAGCTCGTTTTGCACAATCGCTTCTTGAGGTATAATGAAATTCCAGCAGAAATACGAGTATGTTATACGATGTGGACAAGAAATAAAGAAACAGATGCACACTTTACTTTAAGAATTTCCGATGATATTTATTCAGTTTCTGATCGAAACAAACTACGCAAAACCAGAGCAAACGTAGGCTATATCTTTCCTAAAAGTTTCATTATAAAATTAACTTGTCAATTCGTTTGCTGGGACTTCTCATCACACCAACCAATTCCTTATCACATCAAACATAATTCGACGTACTTCACTTGCGGGGAATTTTATTTTATCTGCTTATCAACTATGCAAATGTTAACCAATATAAAAGCCAAGTCAGGAGATGAAGCCAGCATCAGTTCACTAACAAACTCGAAGCTATTCGCGAATATCTCCCAACTATTATTGGATTTACTCAACTGCCAACCAACATGAATTTCACAAAGCTTTTCATCTTCGCGCTCGTCTTGGTGGCTCTTGCTGGACAAAGTGAAGCAGAATTGTGGAAAAAGATCTTCAAGCCAGTGGAACGCTTGGGACAACGTGTACGAGATGGAACAATCAAGACAATCGCCATTGCACAACAAGGAGCAGATGTTTTGGCCACTGTTCGAGGAGGCAGGCCTCCAGTCCTGTGATATTTATAAACACGACTGCAGCAGTTTAACTAGAAAAGTTAATTAGAATGTATGCATATTTAACTCAATAGTGATAATATTTATTGATTAGATAATAAGAAATAAAACAAAACATAGTGCACAAAAATCTTTAGTGTTGTTTGCTTGATTTCGCCCATGGTAACTTTGCTTTATGAGAGTTATTGTTTGATATATTTCATACGAACAAAAGGATCAGGAAACGTTGCAATAAGTAACCGGTCACTCCCTCTTTGAATGTTGACATACCACCCACCCACCACCGAGCAACACCTTCAAGTTCTAGTCTAAGTTGACAAATGCTCAATTTGTTTTGTTGATCTGATCACTGCATTCAAGTTCAAGTCTGTGAAAAGTTCAAATCGTCCCCCAATCTTCATTGATTTTATTTTCGACAGCAATAATTCCAATACACATTTATAAATGATAATATCTGCAGTTTAAAGTATTTTGATATTTTCAGGACCAATTGAACACTTTTAGTACTATATATCGATTGAATTATTCCACTGGTTAAGTACGTAGTCTCACCCCGTTGAGTGGTGTTGAGACGAAACCCTCAAACTTCACCAAAACTCGAATGAAACATTTATATGGCACTATTCTTTGTGAAAAGCTTTATCTTTATTTTCAATTTCCGATAACCTGTAAGTTCATGGTGCACAAAAGTGATATACCCTTCAGTCACTTTTACCTACTAAATAATCTTTAAAAATGTGTAAATAGTTGATAAGCTTAATGATATCAGCTGTAGACTTGATGCCAGCTGAAGGATGCATTATCCCCGTGTTCAACCGATTCCACCCATCAGAATTGTTAGAATAGGCGCGCCTTAATTTTTCGGGAAAATTTTCTATTTATGGGCAATACGCATTGTTTTATGATTAGGGAAATATGTAAATGTATCGTGATTTTATTAATTTAATGACGAAAAGGGATTGTAATGGATTTTACTGCGCAACAGCACTGGTTCTAATTCGTCAGCGAAGATTCTTTCGCGGGCTTTCTGGTATTGCTGCAATCGGACGTGGTAGAGCCGCTTTTGTGGTGAAATGATCTGCGGCTCCTCGGAGTACAGAGTCCCGGAAGGTGAAGCAGTCAACGTCGGAGTCAATATTCTAATGGGTGGTGTTTCGGCGTCTAGAGTCGGCGAGGTAGTGATCATAATCGAGCCAGGAGTACTTGTTTCCGGTTTATGATTGGTTATTTCAGGGCCCTGGAGTGCTTCTGGGTGGTCTTAGCACTCGGCTGCTGGTTTTTTCGGGCGTTGCAGCCTTGGCAGTCCAGAGCATACGTATCTGCCTTACCACAGCGGTAGCAGAAAATCGTTGGCTCCACTGGACAGGTCGAAAACTTGTGGCCAGGAGTAAGACAGTTCCAACAGACCGTTGGTTTCATTAAGGTTACTGCGGCAAGGGTATTCGTTTCGGCCTGCAGAATCGCGGTCAGAGGAGGAAAACTAGAGGGTGCAACGGGTGGTTCTGAGACGACTTTCCATAGTGTGGCTAGTTCCGAGGTGGTATGGGACTGTGCGGCTGGAACTGCAGGACATGGTAGAGAACGAAAAGCTCCTCGCTTCTCGTCTAACCGCTCCTGTTTTCTGGCATACAGTTGTAGAGCATGGACGGTATATATGGGGAAGTGCACCATACTGTTTCGAAGCTCGATCCGCATGTTGTCTTGGATCAACCCCATCAGGTCCTCTTCGAACATGGGCGTCCGTAGTCGTGCTGCAATCCTCATAACGTAGCTGTAGTAGCAATCAAATAGTAGCAATCTCGTTAAGTCCCTGTCTTCTCGACCGCATTCGTTCCCGAATATCCCGATCGGCGAGACCGTCGTCTTATTGGTTTTGTAGAGCGGCGCAGAATGAGGTCCATTCGAGGTGATGGACTACCTGGTCATAGCCCCAAAACCACTCGGCTGCGTCACCGTCCAACAGCAGATGTATGTGCTCCATTAGGGCCGTAAAATCGCCTCCCAACGTCCGCTCAGTCAGCGCCTGCATTTGGTATAAGAACCGATCGACAGGAGTACTTGAATTGAGCCCGCTGAATTTGAGGTGTCAGCTTTCAATGATCCGTGGTGTTGGATCTCGCATGATGGTTTGCACGATATTGTCCAGATATGCCCTCTGATGGTGTGGGACCGCGTCCGTATGCTGTGATGGAGCGTAGTTCCGGTTGAAGTGCGGGAGACCATTAGTGCTAGGCATCCCCTGACTTGCCTCCTGCGATCCTGCCGTTCAAATTTTGCAGAAGCATCAGGACTTTTTGTGGCTCCGAGCTCCCAGAGTTATCGGGATTTTCATCCGCGGGGGAATTCACTGGTGTCGGGATAGGCAGAGTCGCCCTTGGCGGAATGACTGCCGCGTCGTTGCTGGTATTTTACTCTTCTTCCTGACTCGATCGGTCTGGAATGCTTTACCCAGTCTGTGATGCAACCTGGGTGAAATGTGTGCCCACAGGGGGTCACCATTACAGTGTCAGTGGAACTCCCTGCAGCAAATCAAGCATTGGGACGACTCCATCATCGCATCTAAAAGCATGTGGACTGTGCCGTACTGCCATTCTGGTTAATGAAATCGTCAATGGTAGGGGGAAGAAGCTGCTATTAAAATGTAAGTTCTAGCAAACTTGCTAACCTTGACATATAACAATCCCGACGAAGAATAAATTTGTTTGGGTTGTATTAAAGTAAGATTTATAAATTAACTGTGTGTGTATAGGAATAATAATAATTGTATATGAATAATGATAATGATATATGAATAATAATAAAATATATATGAATAATAAGAGTTATATACGAGTATCTTTCCATTCCAGGCGCTCAAGGGTGCATCTTAACATGTATGACCATCAAGTGTTTCACATTTACCATTCCAAAAAAAATGTTCGGGTTCTATTATTTATATTTTACGTTACTTGTTCCGAGGCAAATGAATAAACCCGACTATAACAGCAACCACCCGGATGAAACCGCGACGCCAGTAGCATTCCGCGCTTCGTTATTCCGGCAATGATCAGTTGTTACGCGGATCCATTCATCCCTAATCACGCATAAAAGACCGAGATTTTTTGGATGAGGTTAGAACTTTTGAGAGTTCATCTAGCGGAGTATGGCCCCACTAGTGGCTATACTCATCAAAAGCCTAACCATCCTTACTGGTATTTCTACCCGAGACGTCACGTCGGAGAAACTCTATCGCGTTGCAAATCAACCTAAAAAAAATAAAAACAGGAGAGTTGTAGCGATTTCCACGGAGCTCACCGCCACGGTTGATACTGGTGCTGCCGTCGCTTGGTCTTAACCATGCCCAGGTGGTAAAGTCGGGTGGTTCCCCGAACACTGACTCCAAGCCAAGCTGCCGTCTGTCATCGTACACGATTCGAACCTAATTATTGTTATTGTTGATGTTATACGTGAAGATAAAGTAGTGTTAAAGTCAGTACTTGTTGCGTTTATCTTACCACATCCCAACAATAAGTGACCCCGACGTGATTGCCTCTGAAAAGCGAATTGAAGCAATTGACTACAACTCCGAATCGCAAATAAACTTTTGGGCTGACAGTTCTGATATTTGCGAACGGTCGCAAAATTCGTGGTCTCGATTTGAAAGAACTTGACGAATTCGACGGGATACACAACGAATAATCATCATCATGGCCGAAGACGACAAATTCGCCGACGTATTGGACGCGTCGGAAACGCAAGTAAGTTCTATCACATCATTTAAAATCCCCTCTTTCTGGAAAAACCGACCGGCACTATGGTTCGCTCGTTTGGAAGCCCAGTTCCGAACCTTCAGAGATACAAAGGACGACGTAAAATTTGACAAGGTGATCAGCGAATTGGACCCCGAAATTTTGGCGCAAGTAGTAGATATTGTCGAGGCGCCTCCCGCCGATAAAAAGTATGATGCTTTCAAAGCGAGAATCATCAGTGCGTTTGCCGTTTCTGAAGAAGCGGAGAATAGAGAGCTGTTAGTCGGCCTCGAACTAGGGGACCAAAAGCCTTCCCAGCTCCTACGCGCTATGCGCATGAAAGCTGCCGACAAAGTGACCGACAATTTTCTCAAAACATTGTGGTTCCGACGACTCCCGAACAATGTACAAGCCATTTTGAGCATTTCGGAAACGTCGGACCTAACGAAACTGTCGGAGATGGCAGATCGCATCTTGGAAATGCGCCAACCCTGCAACATAACGGCAATTGCATCATCACCATCATCCACGCAGGAGAACATGGAAAAAGAGTTGGCGTACATCCGAAAGGCTCTCGAAAAACAACAACGAAGCAGACCTCGCAACGTAAACTCTCCCGAATCCCGCAGACGTACACCATCACGAAAAAAAGAACGACATTCGTGGTGTTACTAACACAATTCATTCGGCTCCGCAGCGCGTCGGTGGCGTGAGCCGTGTTTCTGGACCGCAGACCAACCAAAAAACTAGCTTCGTTGCTGTCAAATTCGGCGCCTGACAGCAGTACACGACAAAACCGCCTACACATTCACGACACTACCACCGGCCTGAATTTTCTTATCGACACGGGCGCAGACGTGTCTGTTATCCCTCGAAAACACAAACATCAAAAGTGCCAACCAACATCATTCAAGTTGTATGCTGCTAATGGATCGATCATCAGCACATACGGCCATAGAACGCTCACACTCAGTTTAAATCTTCGCCGAGCCTGGCAGTTTTGTATCGCCGACGTCTCACGCCCAATCATTGGAGCCGATCTTTTAAAACACCACGGCTTATTAGTCGACATAAAAAACCGCTGTGTACGAGACCCAGAGACCAAGAGAACCTCAAAGGGATTTGTGAGTGCCGTTAGTTATCTTGGAATTTCTTCTGTCGGAAATACGTCGCGCTACCACAACCTATTAAAGGAATTTCCGAGCGTCCTAAACCCGGCGCAGCAGACAGACGTCAAAAGCGATGTTTACCATTACATCGAAACATCTGGACCGCCCCTTGCAGAGAAGCCCCGACGCCTCACACAACAGAAGTTGGCTATTGCAAAGGCTGAATTCGAATTCATGCTAAAAAAAGGCTTCTGTCGCCCCTCAAAAAGTCCTTGGGCAAGCCCTTTGCACGTCGTCCCGAAACAGGACGGCTCTTGGAGGCCTTGCGGAGATTACAGGCGTTTCAACGCAGTCACTAAGCCCGACCGTTACCCGATGCCTCACATACATGACATCACCACCGGTCTGGCCGGAAAAGCCATATTTTCGAAAATTGATTTGCTGAGAGAATACCACCAAATCCAAGTAGCCGAATTCGATATTCCGAAGACCGCAGTGGTTACGCCGATTGGATTGTTCGAGTTCACCGTAATGACATTCGTACTCCGGAACGCCGCTCAATCTTTTCAGCGCTTTATGAACGGTGTACTTCAAGGATTGGATTTTTGCGTTTGTTACGTCGACGACATTCTCGTGGCGTCAGAAAATGCTGAGCAACACATGCAACACCTTCGGTTGCTATTCGAACGACTGGAAAAAGCCGGTGTGGTCATCAACGTGGCTAAATGCATCTTCGGAAGCAGCGAAGTCGAATATCTAGGCTACAACATTAATAAATTCGGTATTGCACCACCAGCCTCACGTGTTGAAGCCATTAGAAACTACAAGCGTCCAACGACTGTGAAGGACCTGCGAAGATTCTTAGGAACATTGATCTATTACCGCCGGTTCATCCCGAAGGCAGCTGAACATCAGGCACTATTGAATGGGCTGCTGTGCAAATCCAAGAACAAGGACATTGTGTGGTAAAACGTGGCCGAAGCAGCATTCCAGAGATGCAAGAATTCTATTGCCGAAGCAACATTGCTCGTCCATTTTCGACAAAATGCACCTATAGCCCTCGTTACAGACGCTTCCAGTGTAGGAGTAGGTGCAGTATTAGAGCAAAAGCACGACGACAGGTGGTTACCCTAAGCTTCTTTCCAGCGTAAACTGTCACGAACTGAGAAGCTTTACAGTACGCATGACCGCGAACTGCTGGCTGTATACGTCAATATTCGGAATTTTCGACACATACTAGAAGGTACTGATTTCGTGGTAAAAACGGATCATAAACCATTAGTTTATGCTTTTCACCAGAAAACCGATAAAGCTTCGAATACTCTAAGTAGGCAACTCTCATTCATTTCTCAATTCACAACAAGAATTGAGCACGTCACCGGAGAATCAAACATAGTTGCGGATGCGTTATCCAGAATAGAATCGATCTCGCTGCCATCGGTTATTGATTCCAAGCTTCTAGCGGATGAACAGGCCAAGGATATTGAGTTACAAAATCTACTTTCGTCAAATCCAACGTCATTGCAACTGTGCCCGGTGGTCTTGGACAATCATACAATTTACTGCGACACATCTGCCGCAGTAGCCAGACCGCTCATTCCTGAATCACTCCGAAAAACAGTCTTTGGCACGTACCATCGCTGTGCCCATCCCATTAGCCGAGCAACCTACAGAGCGATCAAGAAAAAGTTTGTTTGGCTTAAGATGCATCGAGACGTGCGACTATGGTCCCGCACGTGTATTAGTTGCCAGCGTTCAAAAGTCGGGAGGCACTTTAAAAACATACTTCAACCATTCAGTATACCTGATGAACGTTTCCAGCATGTTCATTTGGACATCGTTGGACCGATTACACCTTGCCGAGGTTACAGATACTGCTTGACCATGTTGGACCGATTCTCTCGTTGGCCCGAAGCTATTCCCATCCCGGATCAATCAGCCGAGACAGTCGCGTGCGCATTCCATACGAATTTGGTTTCGCGCTATGGGACACCGTTGATCATCACCACGGATCAAGGTTCCCAATTTGAGTCAGCTTTATTTCAAGCATTGGGCAAACTCCGCGGTTGCAAACGAAATCGTACTACCCCATACCACCCAGCCTCAAATGGTGCAATCCAACGTTGGCACCGCACATTGAAGGCGGCAATCATGTGCCATGAGGACAACACTCAGGGGGTCGACGTCCTTCCCACTGTTTTGCTGGGACTGCGAAACAGTTTTAAAGAAGACCTCAACGCTTCACCAGCCGAACTCGTTTTCGGAACAACTTTGCGATTGCCTGGAGAATGGTTCGCCGACCTGAGCACAGGGATATACGAACCTCACATCTTATTAGAGAAAATCCAACCACACATGAGGGAGCTTCGCCCGAAACCAATAGCCCATCGTACGAATAAGACAACGTTCATCCACAAGGACCTACACTCGTGTTCTCACGTTTTCGCTAGGGTAGACTCGGTCAAGAAGTCACTAACGCAACCTTACACAGGTCCACACCGCATCATCGAGCGATTGTCATCTTCTGTTTACTCCGTCGATGTCAAAGGCAGGAAGGTCAACATCTCAATCGAAAGGTTAAAACCAGCCTACCTTACAAACGATATTGAGAGTTTATTGACATCGTCAAAAACATTATTTCCCCGAGCAACGTCACCGCTTCCTCGATCGACATTACCGCAGTCCAGTTCAACATCTTCTTCACAAGCATATCAACCCTCAGAATCAAATGCTGGTTCACCTGATGCGCTTACCATTCAACCGTGTTCAACGATCCAGCAGCCGACTCCGCAACCGAACTTGGCAAACCATCTGACTTCGACACCCAGAAAGACACCGAAATCAATCTCCTGGGCACCTCAACTAGTGCAGCCATCTCAGACATTGTCAACAACGTCATCGACTGCACAACGGGCTACTTCACCATCTCGAATTACACCCTGTTCCACCAGTGGACCAATAAACACACGTCCGACACAAATTCGAAGGACTTACTTGCCGCATACATCCAAACACAAACTAAATTCGCGTTGATGGACATTTGACGGCTGACATCAGCTGTTTTTTGACGGCAACATTATTCACGAGGGAGTATTGTAGCGATCTCCACGGAGCTCACCACCACGGTTGATACTGGTGCTGCCGTCACTTGGTCTTAA
Source organism: Stratiomys singularior (assembly GCA_954870665.1). Classification (NCBI taxonomy): domain Eukaryota; kingdom Metazoa; phylum Arthropoda; class Insecta; order Diptera; family Stratiomyidae; genus Stratiomys; species Stratiomys singularior. The sequence continues at coordinate 77,807,357 of OX940877.1, read as the reverse complement.
CCATGCCCAGGTGGTAAAGTCGAGTGGTTCCCCGAACACTGACTCCAAGCCAAGCTGCCGTCTGTCATCCCAATAGGAAAAGAAGCGCTGCGGCATTAATTTCGAAGCGCTTCTTTGGAAGTAGTAAAGCGCTTCTGTCTCATTTCTGGGTTCTTATATTTTTTAGCGTTGTATGTCCGCTAAGTGAAGCACTTCGCCTATGTTACTTTTGAAGCGCTTTTTCAGCGCCCAAATGGAAGTGAATGGGAAGCGCTTCTGTCTTGTTTCTGGGTTCATATATTTTTTTAATATTGCATTTCACTTGTGAATTAAAATCCATTACAGGGCTTATGAACATTTGCATACTCCACGCGGATGAAAGCGAAGCCTGTGATTGAATCATGGCAAGCAAATATTGAATGTTTGTTACCATAGTTCAGATCACGAATTTTTTGTCCATTTATATATACGTCTAATGCGCATTTCACGTAAGTTTTGGTGATTTGATGTGATTATGGGGAAATCTAGTGAAATTCGGACATAAAACTGGGGTTGGGACCTCTCTAAATCTTCTTAATCTATAACTAGGTTGAAACATGAAACTGGGAAGTTTACCCCTCTCCTGCCATATTCTTCAGCTGTAGATCCGTCCGATTACCATTTATTCGGATCAATGACACTCAGCCTTGCTTCGCAGCGCATTTCCTTTTATGAAGAAGTTCAACACTGGATCAATTTGTGGATTAAATCCAAAATGATGAATTTTATGGCGGAGGCTCGTATTCTACCCGAAAAATGAAAGAAAAAAAAATAATAACAGCCAGCGATGGATACTGTGAAACATAAATTGATAGCGATTTTTTACGATTATTCCGATTATTATTATAATTTTTGGATAAATGTGGAAAACAGAGTTGAAGCAGATCCAGAGAGAGACCAATATTGTGTATTGATATTGAAAAATTTGAATTGATGCGCATTGTTGCGACAATTCAAATTAGAAAGTCACCATATCGGAAAACTTTTTAGAAAATTTTCTTTGCAAAAATATGCTTTCGTAAGTAATTATTTAACGAGTTGACATATTCTTCGCAGAAAAAGTTGATAGACAAAAGAGTATAGGAGCGTCCGAAGAAATTTTAGTAAAGAAGGACGAATCCCAAATATAATGTTTGAGTAAAACGGGAGTATAATGAATTTATTCGCTTTGTTTGGATGGTTTGTCAATAATAGTCAAAAAATCGATTCAAGAAGTTCGAGTGAGAGAAATATGATTTGAAAAAAGTTCCGCGAAATTGGTCAAATCTTCGGATAGGGAATTTACGCTTTGATTCAAAGCGTAATTGAAATGTATAAATTGCTGGGAATTGTTTCGAGACGACCTTGTAAATTGACCTATCGCTGCATTCAATAAAAAAATTTCGCACCAACAGTGAAAGATGGGGTGGTGCCTAAACTACGATGGTAACTTTTCTAGCGGTATTTGAGCTATAATAAGGTAGGTTATAAATGTTATTGAATCAACAACTGATAAGTGCGTACCTAGTTATACTTAAATTGAATTAAGGAAGGTGCATCAAAATTGTGATTGGGAAAAGGTTCTCCTTTAAATATGACGATGACCCTAAGTACACTTCAGAAATTAATAAGGTGTGTCTACTTTACAGTGTGCCAAAGCAATTATGTAGGCCTCCGGAGTCACCAAATCGCAATCCCAGCGTCGGTTCCGCGAGCACTACATATCTTCGGAAGAGGTGTTCAAAATGTAATATTGGAGGAATGGAGTTAAATTACAAGGGAGCAGACATCAAAACTTATTTCAATCAATTAAAACCTTTGGCAGAAGTTATCCAGCGTAAAGGATGCTCGACAATTTATTGATCAATACAATTGTTATATTAAATGAATTTTGGATAAATTTTTAATTTGCCCGTGCGAACAATTTTCGCTCAGGTGATTTTCGTTTTAATTTTATTTTATTGTTGCTCGTATGTTCAATTTATTTTCAAAGCTGTCAGAAATTTACTCAAACAAAGATTGAATTGCATACGTAAATAAACTTTGAACCGGTGTTTCGAAATCATTCAAATGAATTCAAAATAAGCACAGCTTGGCATAGTAGTGCACGTATCTTCTGTAATATTTGTGCTAGGACTATCAGAATTAACTCTTGTACCAAACAACCTAACAGGTACCCCGAAGCGAAGAAACACTACAAGATGCATTGAGTAAATCAGGTAAGGTGGATAGAGGGAGATCGGGTATCAGTTTTCAATGGCAACTTTCATGGCTACTTAATGCATTTCAACAGAAATTATTAATTGAAAGAAAACTTCGATTGTCAAGCGAGTTAATCCTGAATTACATGCTTCTTGCTACCGCATCATATTATATTTTACCGATGTTTTACACATTAACAAGAGCAGTGTTAAACTTAAAAAAATATTTAAAAAAAGCTTCCGATTCTCTACGTGCTCATATGTGAAACTTATTAACGTTTTGTTTGCTGTTTCGAACAAGTTTTTGGTCGATGAGCTTAATCCGCTCTTTAGCTTGATTAGCTTGGGGACAAAACTCTCCATACACCCTGAAAATTTCATAAATTCTAGAAAATGCACATCTATATGAGAATTTCATATGCATCATTCCTGCAAATGTACCTTTATTAACAGAATTTTTTTTAAAAATTATATTAATCAACTTATAATTGTAAGAACACAAAAAAAAAACCAAATTCAGTAGGGACAAAAGTGTTCATACATTAAGTAATTTAACTGAAAATTCCACATTATTTATATAATTTTATATATCAATATTTTGTTGGGCCACCGTTTGCATCAATGACAGCCTGCAACCATCTTGGCATTGATTCCACCGAATTTTTAGTGATTTCCGGAGTTATTTTTGAGTGATTCATTGCTCCTGGTGTGAATTTTCGAGATTTTTCTTTTCATAAGTTCCCAAATATGTTCAATGGGGCTTAAGTCTGGCGATTGAGGAGGAGAATACAGCTGCCTTGGTGCATAATAAAGCAACCAGTTCTTTACAAAGCGTGCAGTATGCTTAGGATCGTTGTCCTGTTGGAATATGCAATGCTGGCCAAGACCCAAATTTTCCACGGAAGGTTGCAAGTTTTCTTCTAACAGTCTTTTATAAAAGTATTGGTCCATAATACCATCTATAAAAACAAATCGGCCAACCCCACCAGCTGCAATTCCACCCCACACCATCACATTGCCACCGCCGTGTTTTACTGTTGGTATCAAATTCTTCAGTTACAATGCTGTTCCCTTTTTTCGCCAGATTCTTTCTTTGCCATCATTACCGAACAAGTTGAACTTGCTTTCATCAGTAAATAAGACAGTTTTCCAGAACTCTAAATCCTTTGCTAAATATCGCTTTGCAAATTCAAGTCGAAGCTGCCTATTCTTTTCAGATATTAGCGGTTTTTTACGAGGAACTCTACTTGCATATCCATCGGAACGTACCATTCTTCGGATGGTTTTAGGGTGAACACACTTATTCGACGTATTAGTGACATGTTCCGCCAGTTGCCGACCGGTTACCCTTGGGTTTTTGTCCACCTCTTTTAAGATCATGCTGATATCCCGCCTGGAAAGTTTCTTTGGTCGTCCATTTCTTGGCTTATTTTCCACTGATCTTGTGTTTTTATGCTTTTGAACAATATATTGGACAGTGGCATGGGATAAATTAAGTAAAGCTCCAATTGCGCGGTATGATTTTCCATTTCTATGCTCAGCAATAATTAATTTTTTTATTTCAACACTTACTTCCTTACGCTTGCTCATTTTTCACTTCCTATGCTCACAGATTATTGAAACAAACTAGTCATTAGATCGTACTAACGCATTTCATGGGAAATGCAACGGTTCTTCCAAGAAAACCAACTGCTAAGCAATGCTATTAAGACCAGAGTACACTATGATGAACACTTTTGTCCCAACAAAATTTGTTTCATTTAGTTATTTTTACACTTGTAACATAAGAAATTTTGTTTTTTTTTTTAACTTATTGTTGACAAAAATACATTTGTAGTGAAGCTGCATACAAATATTTTATATATATTTTTATTTTCTAGTAAATTTATGAAATTTTCAGGGTGTATGGAGACTTTTGTCCCTGACTGTACATGGAACAATGACTTCGGTTCGTCTGGAAGTCGCATTCGAAAGACAGAAAACATTGATGGAAACTGGTCCCTGCTGCTGGGAAAAATAAGAAATAGCACCGCGTTGCACTTCTGCGAAATCTTGAAAGCTTCTTAGTCATTGTTTACTATCGTTATCGGTGTTTGGGATAGCCCGCGCTGGATTAATCGACAAGCGGAATGTTTGCTGGCTTCATGACACGTCATAATGGAGTAATTTGGTGTAAATGAGGGATTCTCCTTTTCTGAATATAAAGTTTAATGATTTGGTAGGTGATATAACAAATAAAATATGTTTACACATCATTGCATTGAAGAATTTGATTAAATGATAGCGGATCGAATGTTAGGGTCTACGTATTTAATAATGTTTGAACAAGAGAGGTCATTCAGAGTATTTAGGTCAACATTGGTCGAATTTCACAGAATTTAAGTAACTGAGAAGACGTTCTGTGTTTGATGGGTATTAAATTTTCGAGGGTAAACTTCATTCATGTAGAAGTGAAACCTGGTCCTAAGATTAATCTTTAGAAAAAAATAGTGCATATAAAATTAAATAAAGTCCTTCGTTCCTTAATAGTTCACTAACGTTTACCACTTTAATAAGATCTAGTAAAATAGATTACAGAAGGTCATCTGCAAATTTACTGTACAAGAAGGAACATGAAAAAAAGCATATTAGATAGGCTAATGTCTGTTGGATGCGAGAAAGTAGGTGCAGGTGCAGGTTTTCGTCGGAAAACTGATTTGAACATTGGACACCTTTAAGAGAAAAATCTTCATAACGAAATGTTTCAAATCATATTCGGTATTGCCTTTCTTTAAGGGCTTCATTGCCATACACACATCACATAACTTCTTGGCGGCTTGCACTGCGTCCTTTCTAATCCGGAAATAATCAAGCAAAATAAGGCAAGCATGTTCGTTTATCCACTCCACATTAATGTCAAGTTAAAAATAAATTTTAAGAAGGTATCTTCGCAATGAACATATAAATCTTGGTAAGAATGACAGCTCATATATTATATAAAAAGAAGAAGATTATAAAATTTACGGATATCATAAAACTGGGAGTGAGGCACATCTGTAACTGAAATCGGCAATTACTTATTTGACAACCCAATATTTAGATTACTAGTTTGTCGGACGTGTCCTTATTTCGAAGTAGGAATCCATTGTTGGAAAATACCAGTGGACTTAATTGGCGCTTAGCTCCCGACGTATGGTACCATTGCTTACTGCTACTGTTGCTCACGCTTAAGTTAAGTGGGGCGTTTTTTGGTTAGATTCAAACAATCTTAAAAAAAGTATTCGGTGTTTATTTTTTCCTTGCCGTAAGCTCGGTAGGGCTTATCATTTGGTGTGTTTTACAAAAGATTGCGGTTTGGCAACATTGACATGAATGTTCTTCGGACTAATTCCGATGTTCCCAACAGCTTGTTTTGTTCTATAAATTTTATTCTAGGATAAAAAAAATAGGCTGTTGTTGATTTATTCTCTCATCTCTGCTATATAATTGTTAGCTTTAAATTTATTGCATGGATTTTGATGTATGGAGCCATTGGTGCTTACAATTATCCTTTTTATGTCAAGTTCTGCACCATTCCCACTCTCCTATGGTTAGTTTGTTAACCCTGTTTGTGGTTACCTATCTCCCTTTTGGATGGCGGAGTCATTCTCACTACTTTTTTCGAAACGCATTCCCGGTTAGCTTTGGCTAGACAAGCTATGTAGAGTTGATAGATAGATTTGTGGATTTCTGTCAGATGATTCGAAACTGAGTGAGATTGGGCATTATCGCCATTGCGATAGGTTATGATGGGGAGATTGCGACACAATTAGGTGGGCATTGCATATAGACTATGTTTGATGTGAAGGCAGATCATTTACTAGATTTTTTGTTGTGTAGTTCACCATACGAATGGTCACATAACTCTGTAAAGTTTTTGGCTATATAAATCCAGTAGGCGATTCTGAACCTATTGTTTTTGTACTGGTCTTTTCATTGTGGAGGAGACCACTGTTACTGTTCGTCTGACTTATGCTATGTGTAGAGGCAAAATTAACTTACTACTCTAAAAAGGTATTTCACCTTGCTTACCAAGCTATAATTCAGCTTTTCCAACACCAGCCAAAATTTCCTTGAGTAAATTTAGCCGTTCATTCGTTTGCTGGGACTTTCCAATCCAAACAATCGAGAATTTCTTATCATATTTTCTACACTCGCCGGTAGTTCAATCGCGGGAAATTTTATTTCCGTCGACTGCTTATCAACTGTGCAAATTTTGACGAATATAAAAGCCAAGTCCGGAGATGAAGCCAGCATCAGTTCAGTAACAAACTCGAAGCTATTCGCGAATATCTGTAAGCACAATTCCATTTACCCAACCGCCAACCAACATGAATTTCACAAAGCTTTTCATCTTCGCGCTCGTCTTGGTAGCTCTTGCTGGACAAAGTGAAGCAGGATTGTGGAAAAAGATCTTCAAGCCAGTGGAACGCTTGGGACAACGTGTACGAGATGGAACAATCAAGACAATCGCCATTGCACAACAAGGAGCAGATGTTCTGGCCACTATTCGAGGAGGCAGGCCACCAGTCCTGTGATATTTATAAACACGACTGCAGCAGTTTAACTAGAAAACTTAATTAGAATGTATGCATATTTAACTCAATAGTGATAATATTTATTAATTAGGAAATAAGAAATGAAATACAGAAGTAAAACTAAAAATCTTCAGAGTTTATATTTAAATTTCTATCATTCATAGATTGATAATGTTTTACCATAAAATATTACTTCCATTTTCACAGAATCCTTATAGATAAGTCAGTTTTTAGTAAGTCACCATCCGTTTTAAAAAGATGTGTCTACATTCGTCCTTCTTTGTTTATCCGGCGTTGAAAATGTATATCACCACTATAGCGCTATAGTGCTTAACTATAAATTCACTAACATTCAGCAGTAGTTTATGGGACATATGCAGTTTTGCCCAATAATTTCTGCATTTCATAGGAATATTGGAAAATGCGAATTCCTCTCAACGTTATGAGATTTTCTCTATGTCTAACGACGACCATGCAGGCATAAGGCAAATTTAGATCCTCAAAGTAAAGTGCTAATATTATTGTGAGATGCCTTCATAAGAAATTCACATGCGGGTATAAATCTGAAACTAGCTGATAAAATCTGATATAACCAAGAAAATCCGCGGGACAAAAGGTAAGGAGTGGTCAAACGTTAGTGCTTTAAGTATACATGCTCAATCCGTAAATATTTACACGCCGCTATGAGGAACAAAAATGCATCTCGTTGCCATGCTACGGATGCGACAAAAGATGCTCAATTGCACTTGCGTTAATTGTACTTAAAGAACTGCATTTTCTCGTGAGTTTTATACCAGTCCCCATTTGAAAATTTAGCACACGATTGTCTTAGCAGGAGATCAATTATTGCGTCAATTCTTTATTCCTATCCTCATTTAGTATGTCGTCTGAGCATCAACAAGAGCGCTTCCAGAAAATCTGGAATGAATTGTTATGGGATCGAGTTTCTTATGACAGTGTTCATGATAAAACTTCAAATCGAATAGTGATAACTATGTAAGTAGATCCTCATCAGATCTGCGATTTTTCAAGCCTAAAAGACCAAAAACGAACCAGATACATGCACCGTACCCTCAACGCCATAGATGTTGAAAAGCCTTCAAAAAACAATAGACGACACAATTGAAAAAGTTTTTTCCAATTTCAAATTGGCAAACGATAAAAGTTCACAGAAAATGGAAAAATATTACCAACACTGCTTTGAGTTCTGGAATCTTTGAAGAGTTATTTAACATGCATCGAAAATCACCTTTTGATTCATAATATCTTAAAGCTGATTGTGGGTGAGTTCGATGTTTCCAGCAGAAAAATTCCAGCAATATCCGCTTGAAAGCATGAGTGTGCATATTTTTCGCACATAAGATATGAGTGGGAATCCAATGATTACCGGAAATTTCGTTTTGTTGGTCTTAATGTTATGGGTCTTATTGAAATAAAACCGTATGAAGGAGTTTATGTCACGTAAATTATCGAGTTATCCCTCAGTAACTTACATTTCAGTGATCATGAAAAGGATGATGTGCAGGCTTGACTTTATAAACTGGTGCCCCTCTTAGAGAATGTCAAATAGTATATTTTTTCACTGAGTTAAAAAAGTGTCAAAAAGTGGCTTAAAGTGTAAAAGAAATTCAGGGCACCAGGATAATACTTCAAATACTGTTATAAATTTGTTGAGAAGCGTGCATTAAATGGAAGCCTTTTTCATTCTAAAGTCGTGAGATGCAATGATGCATTAATCATCGGGACTTCAGATGCGCGCTTGCTTCTCATGGCGTTGAACGTGTTAATATGTATATATATGGGGTTTAACAGCGTCAAACCCCAAGCGTTAGTAAAGAGACGCACCGAAGGCGTTTGGTACAGGTGCAGAGGCAAGGAGCATTGTGGATAGCGGCTCCATACCGCACTGTCACTGAACCTGCAGTGCTGGTAATCTCGAGGGTGGTTCCTATTAAGTTACTTGCAGACGAACGGAAACGTGTATACTTACGTAGGGGGGAGTCGGCGAGAGAAATCGTCAGCCGAGAGGAACGGAGGAGGACCCTAACCTTGTGGCAGCAGACATGGGAAAACGAAACGCGAGGCAGGTGGACCGCACGGCTGATAAGTGACTTGGGGCCGTGGTTCTACAGAATGCATGGTGAGACGGATTATTATCTGACGCAACTACTCAGTGGTCACGGGTATTTTCAGTCTTACCTGTATAAGATGGGAAAGACATCATCCAATCAATCCCCAAGTTGCGTGTTCTGCCCGGGGATGACGGATGACGCCTGCCATACGTTCTTTACGTGTAATATATTCAAAAGACTCCGTTTGCATCTCTCGGAGAAAATTGGCGTAATTTCCCCAGAAAATGTAACGGGAAAAACGATGCAATCAAAGGACAATTGGAACTGTGTGTCGCATTAAGTACGGACAGTACTTCTTATAAAGAAGGGCATGATGGATCGCTTGGCGAGGGAGGGAAGATCTCTGTAACGCAATTCTCTCTAATCGCAATTCCTTCCTACCCACCCGTGGAGATCGAAAATCTGTGAAGGTTTTGTCAACTCAAAAAGCATAACTTTATGTAACAAAACGACCGTCTACTAATCTACGAGCTAGCGTTATGTTTCAGGTACTTAAAATTCGAACTACAAATCCAACGGGGTTATGAAAAGCTAGTTTTTTCTTTCTAGGTGATGGAATACAATATAAGGAATAGTACAAATCGTAAAAAAATCGCGGCTGCTGAAAAAACAATTTCAAATTTTCCCTTTTCTTAATAATTTTCTATGTATCAAAGTTTTTCCCCAATTTTCGACAAAATTGTTGGGATTCCTGTGTAGGAGAGTCTTATCAACAAATACTTGTAATTTCTTGAAAATCAGTCTTACGGATCTTGAGATTTACTATCGACTGAGATTTACTTTTTACCATATGTTAAACTGACATGTTGAGCAAACAGCGTTCAGATTTTCCTTCGCAATATTTAAGGAATACTTTACGAAAAAGGATTTTTTTGTAGTTAATAAGTCTACTATTCGTCTATTGCAATATATGCTAGTTTTCATCCGTCAAGATCCTCTCCTCGTCCTCATGCAACCTATAATTGTAGGCTACCATGCCAATTATGCAACCCATGATCACTTAAATTCTCAAAAGAGCCACACAGTCTTAGATAAATTTGGGTAATGAAAATGAAAGTTCCACAACATCCTTGCCAATTATGTTTTGGCTCAATGACCCAGAAGGGGCTTTCTGTAGCACTCATTGCATGTTTTGCGTGCTTTTCAATGCACAACACTTTTTTATTTCTTCATTCAAAGCTGAGTTTTGTTTGACCTCAGTGTTTTCAGATTGAGACTTCATGTACTTCCACCACCCTGGACTGCGAAACGGATCCAGTCGGTTGAAATGAGATGGTGAAGACCTATCCATATACCTCTTTTCATTTTAGCTAAATTATCTAGATTTCATTGATTTGCCATGCGGTAACCGACTGACATGTTCTTCATGTCTTTTCCCACTGAATCAGTAGTTTTTGTAGGTGCATAAATTTTTCTGTTTTAGCGGCTTCTTATGCTTGAAGCTGTTTCGTTCGTTTGTGTTTTTTTTTCCTATTTCCAAACTTATTTTTCCCTTCACATTTTAAGTTTTGTATATCTCAGGCAACGATCTTTTGACAGTTTTGAGATTTTGAAACATGCGGTTCCATACCAGTAACAGACACTTCACATTTTTGACGTTGCAATTTCCTTCGTAGGGATTGGCATCGGAAAGGTAGGTGATCATTTGTTCATAATTCATATGTTTTCTATGACTTCATAATTAACCAGTGTATTTATCAATCGAAATTGAAATGCCAACTGAACAACTGAAGTCACGTTTAGGCCCGCCGGCGTCTCCTGAAAAACTCAGGTAATCAAAACTCAGACCACGAACCAACCATTATTAAGCTAAGCAGCACTCCAACGTTAACAGAAACTATCCATAGGCTTATAAATAAATCAACCAACTGGCGCAAATTCACCAACTATTTAAAAGAAATTACAACGCCATAAGCCACCTTAACCTTTAGCTGGTATCGTGGGGTCCAAGTGGACCCCACTGCAAATATTTACCGTTGCAGTATAGCTAGCTTTTCACTTACGAGCACGCACATCGATATAATCTCATTATGTCACGTGTTGTAGTGGGTGCCGGACGTTTATTGCTTTATCTTAATTAGAAGTGAAGGTATGAACTAGTTTGGGGTCCAAATGGACCCTCGATACCAAGTATATATTCTTTGTTTTGGGTTTAGAAACATTTTTTTTAGTTTTTCAGTATTTTGAAGCAAAAATGGCGCGATTTCTAAGTGACGATGAGATACGCAAACTCCTGGAAGATGAATCAAACGTTGAAAATAGAGATATAGATATATTTATTGAGATTTTATACGTACATATTATTTTTTGTTCTTATCTATTACGATATTGAATGTTTGACAGCGACTAGTTTGTCAAACAACTTGTTTTTATTGATCTGGTCGCAACCGATACATAGTTTAAAATTAATATATAATTCATTTTTTTATTGTAAATTCATCCTTAGCTCACAAGGCTTTTTATTCTTGGGACATGGTAAACCTTAAACCTAACTTAATTCTAACTTAATTCTACATACTTATTTTTATTTACAATCTAGACGTGCTTGATGTGGAGGTGGTAATCGGATGGAAATGGGGAGTCGGAGTCCTGTCAGAAGAAAGAGATGAAAAGTGTGGAAGGTCTCCGGAGCTTACGTAGGTGGCCCCATTGGTCTTGGCGATCGATATAAAATTTCACCTGTCGCTTGCGCAATTATATTAGACGCGGTCACTTTCCTCTGTCTGTGTATAGAACAGTGGCTTGTGGTTCGGTGAGGGGGCGGGGTTTGTTATGGTAGTACAGTTGGATGTGAGCAGTTTAATGGGCGAGACGTATGGAGAAACTAGGTCACCAGCGATGTTTCGGGAGAATAGTTTCCTTATTATAGATTCGGGGTGATTTGCAAATTTCTTTAGGCGCTTCGAACTAGTCTCGACCATATATTCTAGGATGGGCTTAATTTTTCTATCTCTATATAGGATGGTGCTCCGATAGTGTTTTTTATTAGGCCTCCTATATTTTGACAGACACTTCCTCAATATTTTCCTTTCGAAGATTTGCAATTCGTCCGCTACGGTGGGGGAGATAGTGAACCAGACAGGTTCACTTGTTACTTGTACTGATTTGTTAGAGAGGAGAGGGGCTAAGGCTGCAGTAGCCCAGCTGGCTTTTTCGATGGCTCTATGGGAGTGGGGATTAAATTTGAGACGATGGTGGAACAGGACGCCCAAGTATTTTATGGACTTTCTTAGGGGCACACGAACGTTATCGATGTATATTGAGAGTTCTTTGCTTTCAGCTGGCGCGTTTCGGTGGCCTTTGCCCGAAGCGTTTCTAAGGCATATGAGCTCGCATTTTTCCGCGTTTTTTGGAAGAGCCTATTTCGAGAGATATTTTTGTAGGGATTCTAGGTGTGGAGCGATGTCTTGCAAGGCTTTGAGAGGGGACTTGCGAGTAGCGAGGACTAGTATGTCGTTTGCGTATAAGATTGTGTGGGAAGAGGGGTTGGTGATGTTGTTTTGTACAGGGTGCTGAATAAAGTTCGTCGGTTGCATAACAGTTGGGATGTCATGGAGATAGAAGTTGAAGAGATGAGGGCCAAGTATTGATCCTTGGGGAACTCCCGAGCGAATGTTTATGCTGCTGGAGTAGACATTGGCAATTTTCACCAAAAAAGTCCTTTGCTCTAGATAATTGGCTATAATCCGCGTCAGTGGAGTCGGGCAGTGAGTCTTTAGGAGTTTGTATATGAGCCCTTTGGCCCATACAGAGTCGAACGCTTTTTCTAGGTCTATTGAGCATGCCACAGTTGCTTCTTTTTTCCTTAGGCCGGATAAGATGTAGTCATGTAAGAGGAGGACCGCTTGTTCCGTTGGTACCTTTTCTTTAAACCCGAATTGTTGCGCTGGTACAAGGGGCTTAGCAAAGGTTTTGAAAGAGAGCAGGACGATCTTCTCCAAAATTTTTCCTAGGTTTGAGAGCAGAGATATTGCTCTGAACTTTTTTAGATCGCCTTTGGCTTCTTTTTTGGGTGTGGGGAGTAGTAAGGCTGTTTTCCACACTCGGGGAAAGTAACCATTATTCATGCAGTGATTAATAATGATAGTGACAGGCTTGTGAATGGCGTTGGAGCATTTCCTAAGTAAGTAGTTCGGGATACCATCGGGGCCGCTTGACTTTTTTGAATTGATTGAGTGTAGGGCGAATAGTACCTCCCATATTTGGAGAATGATCGAGGTTTCGCTGGTGCGTGCGTGTTCATCAGGTCTTGGATACAGTTTGAGAGGGTTCGAATCGAATTGTCTATTTCGTGGTTGCTGTATATCCGATGGTCGGGGAATTTCCCTTCGAGCTGGTCAGAAAGCTGTTCATTGAAAATTTGCCAGTCTACGCCAAGGTATGATCGTGTAAGTTCTTGTGGTGGTGATATCCTTACCCCGGAAGGGGCGACATCGAGAAGTAATGCGTGATGATCAGAAGGTGCCGGAAGGCTTATGCAATTTATAGCTGAGCCGTTCAAGCCTACTAATGAAGCCGATATTATGAAGTTGTCGAGGAATGAACTGCCTCTTGGGAAAGTTGGCACTCCTGCTTTGATGATGCTCAGAGACGTTTGATGTCAATCCGATAACCAGGTGTATATGGCTAAGCCATTGCTGTTAGTCGCGTGGTCACCCCACGACGGGTGTCTGGCGTTGAGGTCACCTCCGATAATCATTTCATCATAACCCTGTGCAATGGTCGTTATTTGGTCCAGCTTAGATGGCAAGGCGTATCCGTTGCCGCATGGAATGTAGAGTGACCCGAGCAAGACCTTGCGGATGTGCCTCTGCTGGCCGCGGAGGTGGAGCGTGGCTAACGTGCAAGAAAGTGGCATGATATGACAGTCAACTTAATAGATCGTTTGGTTGGTGCGTGCCAGAATCGCAGTACCTCTACCCTCGTCATTTCGAAAAATATTGTAGTAAGGAAAATGTAGCTTGTGTTTTTCTCGAAGACATGTTTCGTTCAAGAGCACAAGGTCAGGCCTGTATTTCTGTAGCAATTGTTCCAATGCTATGCGCTTTTCATGCCTCTGGAGAGAGTTTATGTTGATTGCTATGATTTTCAGCCTACTGTTCACCGACAACATTTATATAAAAGTTTAGCAACGCTTCTGTTTTCTCTTCGTTTGGAATTTGTCTACACGTCGTCCAAAATTCCCGGGCTTTTCTGATTAGCACCCCGAAGAAAACGCCTAAATGCTTTACGGTTTCCTGTGAGATCAGATTTAGGACGTTCTCGCTTTGGGGTTGCTCTTGTGCCTGTTGCCTTGGAGGAAGTCTGGTCGAATGATTGACGTATCCGCTAGGTGCGGGTGGGCTCAACTGCTGGAAGCTTTTTGGGTCCCAGATGAAATGAGGTTGGCTTCTCAGTGTCCGGTTCTCGGCTATTTTGGCCCTAAGCTTGACACGCTCGGGGCAGTTAGAATAGTTGGCCGGGTGGCCCGTGTTCGAGCATAGGACACAGAAAACTGGAGGGATGGCGGGGACTCTTGAGACCTCCTCTCGAGGATTTTCAAGACTTTTTCTTGGGCACTGTTGACCTTCGTGCTCTTTTCCACAAGCGACGCATCTTTGGGAGTAGCCGCAATTAGCGGCAACATGTCTAAAGCGCTAGCAACGAAAGCACTGAGCTATGTCACCCTTTCTGGGCTTTTCCCTTGCCACTTTGCAGTTTAAGATAAATTTTATTTCCACAATTTTTCTGAGATCTTCTTCGGAGATGAGCGCAACTCTAAAGAGGTTGAGTGAAATTTTATTTTGCCGTGACCAGGCAGTAGTCATCTGGGTGACTGAAGGGGATTGAAGCTCCGGTATTTGATGTAAGATATCTTCTAATATCTCATTCTCTGGGAATAAGGAGCTTAGGTATCAAGAGCCATTCAGTATCACCACTGGTTTTCTGCGTGCCGCAGGGGTGAAGGAATGGCCCCCTAATTTATTTTCCCGCATCAGATTCATGCTACCATCGTATGCGGAATTATTATCGACTATGATCTTCTGATAGGAAGGTGAAAGCGATTTGATGCGGTACTTAGCATCTGGAAAGCTGCGCGTCATCACGCGAAGAGTACGCTGTGACACATTGTTCACTTATTCTTTATTTTGTTCTTTATTTTGCCAATAGCATGGACCAATTTTCATCAATTCTACCTTTGGAGTGTGATTTCCAGTCGGACCAAAATTGTTGTTTCATGGGTTACATTAAAAAGTACACATATGAGCACTTTGAGAATTGTAAGCTTTATTTGTAATATTATTTTAAGCTTAAAAATAATGTTAATTCGTAAAACAAAGGCCAAAATAGGTTCAGCTAACAAATTTCTGCGTTGACCGGAAATTATAAATTAGATTTCAGAAGTTTTTGTTAGATCAATTTTTCCATTTTCCCTTATAACATTGTAAGTAATTTCTACCCTTGCTAAGCTAACTCAGCGAAGACTCATGGGTGCGGAAGTTCTGATCAAATTTGTCGAATATCTCGAAAGTGAATTTAATATTTGCAAAGAAAGGTGGAAAGAGCTCAAGCTCGTTTCCAACACGCATCCCTGCCGCTTCTCGTCAGGTACCAACTCACAGGCTGCTGCTACCTAGTTGGTAGTGCCAATCGATGCGTTCCAGCCTGTGAGTTGGCACCTGTCGAGAAGCGGCAGGGATGCGTGTTGGAAACCAGCTTGAGCTCTTTCCACCTTTCTTTGTAAATATATTTTTATTGTTTACAATTGAAATATATCCAAGTGCTTTTGCTCAAAGCTTAAGAATCATATGATCAAGAGAAAGACGAAGATTCGCCGAACGATGTAAGTTCGAACAGCAGTTTTCATTCTCAGAAGCACATAACTCAAATAAACACTCTCACTTCTGTTTCCTTCTTTTCACTTCTTTCATTTCTTTAAAATGCATTATTGAGACTTTGGAAACACAGTCTACCGATTTCTTAACAGTATATGTCCCGAAATGAGGAATTCGATCGATGAATTACAATCTGAACATAAACTTTGGGGAAACAGTCCAAAATTTCCTTGAGTAAATTTACCCGTTCATTCGTTTGCTGGGACTTTCCAATCCAAACAATCGAGAATTTGTTATCATATTTTCTACACTCCGCGGTAGTTCATTCGCGGGGAATTTTATTTCCGTCGACTGCTTATCAACTGTGCAAATTTTGACGAATATAAAAGCCAAGTCGGGAGACGAAGCCAGCATCAGTTCACTAACAAACTCGAAGCTATTCGCGAATATCTCTAAGCACAATTCCATTTACCCAACCGCCAATCAACATGAATTTCACAAAGGTTTTCATCTTCGCGCTCGTCTTGGTGGCTCTTGCTGGACAAAGTGAAGCAGGATTGTGGAAAAAGATTTTCAAGCCAGTGGAACGCTTGGGACAACGTGTACGAGATGGTACAATTAAGACAATCGCCATTGCACAACAAGGAGCAGATGTTTTGGCCACTGTTCGAGGAGGCAGGCCACCAGTCCTGTGATATTTATAAACACGACTGCAGCAGTTTAACTAGAAAAGTTAATTAGAAAGTATGCATATTTAACACAATAGCAATAATATTTATTAATTAGGAGATAAGAAATGAAATACAAAAGTAAAACTAAAAATCTTCAGAGTTTATATTTAAATTTCTATCATTCATATATTGATCATGTTTTAACATAAATTATTATTTCCATTTTCACAGAATACTTATAGATAAGTTAATTTTTAGTCACCATCCGTTTGTGTATACATTTGTCCTACGTTGAAAATGTATATGACCACTATAGCGCTATAGTGTTTAACTATAAATTCACTAACATTCAGCAGTAGTTTATGGGAAATATGCAGTGCTGCCCAATAATTTCTGCATTTCTTAAAAAATTACACAGCTAGGAATATCGGAAAATAAAACTTTCCCTGAAGATTGTAAGATTTTCTGCGTGTCTAATGATGACCATGTAGGCATAAGGCGAATTTAGATCCTCAGAGTAAAGTGTTAAATTTTTTTTTGAGATGCCTTCATAAAAAGTTCACATGCGGATAGAAATCTTAAAATTCCAAATCTTATATAACCAGCAAGTTCCGTGGTAAAAAAGGGAAGGAGTGGTCAACCGTAAGTGCTTTAAGTGTAGATGCTCGATTCGGAACAATTTACACGCCGCTATGAGGGTCAAAAATGCACCTAGGCCATGCTGCTTGCGACAAAGATTCCCAATTGCACTTGCGTTAATTGTACTTAAATTACTGTATTTTCTCGTAATTTTTATACCAATCCCGATTTGATTATTTGGTACACGATTGATTCAGTAGGAGATCAATAAGTATGTTAATTCTTAGTTCGTATCCTCATTTTGTACGTCGTATGAGCATCAACAAGAGCGTTTAAAGAAAATATCGAATGAATTGTTTTGGGATATAGATTTTAATGACAGTGTTCGTGATAAAAACTTCAAATCGTATAGTGATAAAAATGTCAGATCCTTTTCAGATCTCAATTTTTTTCAAGCATAAAAGAGCGAAAAACGAACCAGATACATATACCGTACCCTCACCGTCATAGATGTTGGTAAGCCTTGAAAAAACAATAGACGACACCTTTGAAAAAGTGGTATCCAATTTCAAACTGCCGAACAATAAAATTTCGAAGAAAATGGAAAAATATTGAATTACCAATACTGCTTTAGGTTCTGGAATCTCTAACATGCACCACAAATCACCTTTTGATTCATAATATCTTACAGCTAATTGTGGGTGAATTCGATGTTTCCAGCAGAAGAAAATGCCAATAATTTCCGGCTGAAAGCAAGAGTTCACATATTAGTATATATACTGAAGAAATGAAAGTTTTTCGCACATATTATATGAGTATAATGATTACCGAAATTTCGTTTTATTTTTCTGAAAAACTTATTGATTTGAAACCGTATGAAGGACTTTATGTGACGTAATTCCTTGATTCTGAAAGGAACGGCAGGTTTTCCTTTATAAACTGGTGCCTCTTCTTGAAAATGTAAAATAGTATATTTGAGTTTATTTGAAAATATAAAATAGTGTATTTGAGGCCACCAGGATATTACATCGCGTATGGGTATAAATTTGTTGAAAAGCATTTCTTAAATGCAACCCTTTTCATTCTGAAGTCGTGTGATGCAATGATGCATTCAAACCCCATTAATCATCGGTACATGAGAGACGCGTGTGCTTCTCTTGGTGTTCAACGGTTAATATGTCTTTGCAAGGGGTTCAACCACGTCAAACAAAAAAGCGAGAACGATGGCGCAACGATGTATATCATCAACTCCCTGGAGTGGCAAACCATATCGACACCAGAGTAAGTCACTATTAAATCGAAAATCGGCTTAAATAACAATTTCAAATATTCCCTTATTTTATTATTTTCTATGTATCAAAATGTTCCCCCAAATGTTTCACAAAATTGTGGAGGATTCCTGTGTAAGAGAGTCTGATCAACAAATACTGATAATTACTTGAAAATCAGTCGTACGGATCTTGAGATTTACTATCTACCATATGATAAACTGACATGTTAAGCGAAACTCGTTTAGTGTTTCTTTCGCTATATTTAAGGAATTCTTTACGAAAACGTATTTTCTTGCTCACAGTTAATGAGCTGCGAAAATGCAGTTAAAGTGCGAAAAATGCAAGCATAATAAATTTGTATTTGTGGACCATATAACAGTGATGCTTCATCAATATGTGCTATATGCTATATATCCTATTTTTCCAATTGCCTGTGTTCGAAACCAGCTTGAGCTCTTTCCACCTCTCTTTGTAAATATTAAATTCGCTATCGAGGTATTCGAAATATTTGATCAGAACTTCCGCAACCGTGAGTCTTCGCTGAGTTAGCTAGCAAGGGTATAAATCACTTATAAGTTCTAAGTGAAAATGGATAAATTGATCTACCAAAAAATTCTAGAATTGATAAAGCTTACCAAAGGCAATTTGGAAAAACAGGAGAAATTCAAGCTGAGACCAACAATCATAACACGTAAAAATAACCAGACGACATCCACCTAGCTGGTAGTGCCAATCGATGCGTCCCAGCCTGTTGTTGGCACCTGACGAGAAGCGGCAGGGACGCGTGTTCGAAACCAGCTTGAGCTCTTTCCACTTTTATTTGTAATTATGTGCTTGTTCTTGCATTTTTTGGCTTATTTCTCTATTCAAACCATCCTACCCTAAAGAAATCTGTGTCACCTTTTTAGCTATGAAGATCCTCTCCTCGTCCTCATGCAACCTATAATTGTAGGCTAACATGCCATTTTTGCAACCCATGATCACTTTAATTCACAAAAGGGCCACAAAGTCTTAGATAAATTTGGGTAATGAAAAAAAGTTAGTTCGACAACATCCTTGCCAACTACGTTTTGGCTCAATGACCCAGAAGGGGCTTTCTGTAGCACTCATTGCATGTTTTGCGTGATTTTTCAAGGCACAACACTCTTATATTTCTTCATTCAATGCTAAATTTTGTTTGTACTTCCACCACCTTGGATTACGAAACCGATGCTGTGAAAGTTCGTCGGTTGAAATGAGATGGTGAAGACCTATAAATATACCTCTTTTCATTTTAGCTAAATTATATAGATATCATTGATTTGCCACGCTGTAACCCACTGACATGTTCGTCATGGCTTTCCTCACTGAATCAGTAGTCTTTGTAGGTGTATAAATTTTTCTATTTTAGCGGGTTTTTCTATGTTTGGTGCTGCTTCGTTCATTTTTGCTTTGTGCTATTATTTTCAAATTAATGTTTTGTCTTCAGCACTTTTAGTATTACGCAACTCAATCAACGATCTTTTGACAGCTTTGAGGTTTTACAACATGCCTTTCCATACCTGTAAAAGAAACTTCAGCTTTTGGACGATGAAATTTTCTTCAAGGGATTGGCATCGGAAAGGCTGGTGATCATCTTCATGATTCATATGTTTTCCATAAAATCAAATGATAAACCAGTTTATTTATTAATCGAAGTTGAAATGACAACTAAAGAACTAGAGCCATGTTTAGACCCGATAGCGTCTCCTGGAAAACTCAGGTCATGGTTGATAAATCCTTTCATACTATTTTTTTTTTCTTTTTCTCAAAAATTTATCGGCAACAGCATTTGATGCAGTTTTCAAGTTTTCTCAAATGAAGTATAAGTGCTTTTGCTAAAATTTGATGTTATGTCTGTTAGGGCACAAAACAATTCTAATTCAATACCACCAACATCTATCGGTCGTAGAATGATAACAAAACTGTAATTTATTTCATATCTAGTGTTTATTAAATCATAGTAATTGATGTCTTCCAACAAACTCACACCTAATATTGATTTTGAGATCAAGTCAACGAAAATTTGTTCTTAAAAATTTGACATTTTTGATATTTTTGCTTCGAGTTTATACTGCGTTTTATATAGCGTGACTTTTTGTCGCGACAAATAAACTTATTGACGTTGAAAATGACACTGAGAACATAAGAGAGTCAAAAATTTTATATTATAATTTACATGATATTATAGAGCGAGGGGAGAGTGAGAGAAGTAGCGCGCTAGCTACTAAGAATCGCATTTCAAACTTTTCGACTTTCACGAAAATGTTATTAGAAGTCACCCCGCTCGAAAACAGCTAAAAACGTTGACAGCGTTGACAGCAAAACAGCTAAACGTTGATAAAATCCATAAAAACTGAGTGGCTCTCAATTATGTTACAGAACACAGAAAATCTGTACCAACGTTTTAGGAGAAGAATTCTCGAATGCATTAAAAAAATATGGTAGGTTATGTATCGTATTAACCACATAATTTATAGGTTGCAGTCTGTTGTTATTAAAATATTTTAACAACATTTTTACCAATTTTAACATATTTTAAGTTAAATTTTAAATTTTTGTTGACAAAAAAAAAATCAAGTCCAGTACCCTTTGCACCATCCTGGCGATAAACGACACGAGGGTTTCCTTTAACCGAAAGAGTTAGGATGGCTAGAGTTCTATGAGTTTCTATAATTCACGTCGTATCTACCCTTAAAAGGTGATGATGGATGACCATCACGAGAAATAGGTATAAATACTCTTTTAAGCAGATAAATGGATCTTTAAAATAAAGAGAACTTGTAAATGAACCCAAAAAATTGTGTGCACATATAGCGATGTTTAGCTGTTTGAGGAGTGAAATATGTGAGAATAATTTTTTTGACGTTAGACTGTATGTGAATCAGTGTCTATGAATGAAAATTTATAAAAATGTTAACGCAAATCCGCCCACGCCTGGGTCTTTATGGGACGGTCTATCTCAAAAAACTTTACTTACAAATATCAAAATATCGTGACTATTGGAGTTCGATACCATAAGATTAGGAGTTTGTTCTAAGCGTTCTCTCATGACAATAGTTTTACTACGGTCCCAATGCTCAAGTTCTCGTAATTTTTGTGCTCCTTAT
This sequence comes from Stratiomys singularior, assembly GCA_954870665.1. Classification (NCBI taxonomy): domain Eukaryota; kingdom Metazoa; phylum Arthropoda; class Insecta; order Diptera; family Stratiomyidae; genus Stratiomys; species Stratiomys singularior. The sequence goes on along the minus strand of OX940877.1, from coordinate 77,786,007 downwards.
ACACTAAGTAATGTCTAAGATTCTCTTTTTGGTTCTATTACGATCAACTATACGGTAATAAGAAGGGATACAATGCCAAAAACTTGGCTGTTCATTTTGATGTAATTTTCAATTGCCAATTGTTGGGTTTGCCGATATTTATTCTTTCTAACTCGAAGGAGTCAAATTTTCAAATTCAAATTATTCAAAGTCAAATTCTTCCTGTGAATCACATATGATTATCATCAGCTTACAGGATTATTTTTCGAACTAATACAAATGTGAGATAATCGGCCGTGATGAAATTACAGGGTGTTAGGAACATCGCTGAATAAACTCCAGTTTTCCATCGTTGTTCGAGCACATTCTTGAAACTTGAATAAGTACATATGAGCCAGGGCGAAAAAAAATTAATCTAGGATCATGCTCATAATAAATGCATATTCAAAAGAACTTATAGGATTTGTTATATCTAGAGTACACCTATTTCTCTGCTTGGCTTTCCCTCGTTTCACAATCTATGTTGCTGAGTGAAAATAATTTTTTTTAATAGCAGATTGTACATTTTCAAAAAAAAAGTATCGTGAATGTGGGCGAATTTGTGTGTCTAGGCGCATAAATAAAAAGAGCCGGTAATGAAAGAGTGTATTCCGTCTCTTTCATTACCGGCTCTTTTGATTTCTATTCTTTCTATTTAAAGAGTACAGCTCGCCAAAAAAAAATCTTTTTATGAAGATTATGGAGATCAGCTGCATTCACAGGAAATCAAAGCTTCATGTATAACGATTTGTGATTAGACCTGGAGGCGTGAAACATGTTCTCTAACCCAATCATTCGCAAGTATATTGAACGCCTTTGAGCGATGAGTCCTGAAGTATTATTTGCTTCAGGACCCATCGCAGACCCAGTGAAGCTCGACGGAAACCAATAGTGAATTCGATACAATAATATACTGTTTGAATTTCAGAAGTTTTGGTAGATCAATTTTTCCATTTTCACTTAGAACTTATAAGTGATTTATACCCTTGCTAAGCTAACTCAGCGAAGACTCATGGGTGCGGAAGTTCTGATTCAACAATTCTGAATTCGATACAACAATATACTGTTTGACATTTTTGACGAGCCTGATGGCAATGGAGATGGCCATGTGAATCGTATGGACGAACAAAGATTATCCTGAAAGGTATTTTTTTGGGGAAAAATGAAGGTGGAGAGCAGTGAGAAATCGAAGAAAAGCTAGTATGACTCTTATGACGAAGACGGTGTAACACTGCTAGGATTTGAAGAAGGAAGACGTGGTCAAGGGATCAAGACAATCGGAGACGCTTGCTACCGGAAGTGATGGCACGAGAGATGCAGATGTGCTAGAAAAAAGAACAAGAAGAAGTGAAATGAGACGATGGTATGTGAGAAGGCGCTAAGATTTTTAATATCAATAGACTGGCTTCTGGAGGTTTTCGACCTCTTGAAATTTAAAGACTTAAAGAAGTGAAACGGTGAAAATAAGGACCACAATAACTTATCAAACGTTGCTCAAATACAAAATCATTTATCCTCATTAAACACTGATCATTTCATTTAATCAAATACTAAATATAATTGGGAAATTTAAGAATTGCGTAGAATAGTTACCTGTTAGCCGTTTTGCAATGTCATATTTCTATTCATATATTGATTAATTTCGTGAATTAGTTCACTTGCACTGCAAAAGTAAACTTTTAAAGCGGCAAGAGTAGAACACACTTTCAGAAGAACCTTTCAAACGTACTTTATAATTTTATTCTCAGAAGCACATAACTACGAATATAAACTCCCACTTCTGTTTCGGTACGGAAGGACCTTTACTGAACAGCGCACCGTACAAAACTGATGTCAATCAACACTTGATAAAAGTAAGAAATAGTAGAAACTGTTCAAATCTTTTAAGAGTTAACACGATCATTTCAATTGCGTGAACAATTTTACTCATTTCTTTAAAATGCATTGTTGAGACTTCGGGAACACAGTCGACCGATTACTTAAGAATAAATGTCCCGAAATGAGGAATTCGATCGATGAACTACAATCTCAACATAAACTTTGGGAAAACAGTCCAAAATTTCCTTGAGTAAATTTACCCGTTCATTCGTTTGCTGGGACTTTCCCATCCAAACAATCGAGAATTCCTTATCGTATCATATGCACTCCGCAGTAGTTCAATCTCGGGGAATTTTATTTCCCTCATCTGCTTATCAAATGTGCAAATTTTAATGAATATAAAAGCCAAGTGCGGAGATGAAGCCAGCATCAGTTCAGTAACAAACTCGAAGCTATTCGCGAATATCTCTAAGCACAATTCCATTTACCCAACCGCCAACCAACATGAATTTCACAAAGGTTTTCATCTTCGCGCTCGTTTTGGTGGCTCTTGCAGGACAAAGTGAAGCAGGATTGTGGAAAAAGATCTTCAAGCCAGTGGAACGCTTGGGACAACGTGTGCGAGATGGGACAATCAAGACAATCGCCATTGCACAACAAGGAGCAGATGTTCTGGCCACTATTCGAGGAGGCAGGCCACCAGTCCTGTGATATTTATAAACACGACTGCAGCAGTTTAACTAGAAAAGTTAATTAGAATGTATGCATATTTAACTCAATAGTGATAATATTTATTGATTAGATAATAAGAAATAAAACAAAACATAGTGCACAAAAATCTTTAGTGTTGTTTGCTTCATTTCGCCCATGGTAACTTTGCTTTATGAGAGTTAATGTTTGATAGATTTCCTTTGAAAAAAAGGATCAGGAAACGTTGCAATAAGTAACCGGTCACTCCCTCTTTGAATGTTGACATACCACCCACCCACTACCGAGCAACATCTTCAAGTTCTAGTGCAAAAGTAACTTGCAACGGACAATCAAATTCACTTGTGCTCAGTCATTGTGTCTATTCAAGTTCTTCATATGGGAACTACGTTTTATTTTTACAAATGCTCAATTTGTTTTGTTGATTTGATCGCTGCATTCAAGTTCACGTCTGTGAAAAGTTCAAATCATCCCCCAATCTTCATTGATTTTATTTTCGACAGCAATAATCCAAATACACATTTATAAATGATAATATCTGCAGTTTAAAGTATTTTAATATTTTCAGGACCAATTGAACACTTTTAGTATATCGATTGAATTATTCTACTGGTTAAGTACGTAGTCTCACGTCGTTGAGTGGTGTTGAGACGAAACCCTCAAACTTCGCCAAAATTTGAATGTAACATTTATATGGCACTATTCTCTGTGAAAAGCTTTATCTTTATTTTTAATTTCCGATATCCTGTAAGTTCATAGTGCATAAAAGTGATATACCCTTCAGTCACTTTTACCTACGAAATAATCTTTAAAAATGTGTGAATAGTTGATTAGCTTATTGATATCCGCGTTGCAGTCTTGGCAGTCCGGAGCATACGTGGCTGCCTTACCATAGCGGTAGCAGAAAATCGTTGGCTCCACTGGACAGGTCGAAAACTTGTGGCCAGGAGTACGGCAGTTCCAACAGACCGCTGGTTTCACTACGGGTACTGCGGTAAGGGTATTCGTTTGGACCTGCGGAATCGCGGTCAGAGGAGGAAAACCAGAGGGTGCAACGGGTGGTTCTGTGACAACTCCCCATAGTGTGACTAATTCCAAAGTGGTATGGGACTGTGCGGCTGTAACTGCAGGACATGGTAGAGAACGGAAAGCTCCTCGGTGCTCGTCTAACCGCTCCTGTTTCCTGGTAAGCAGTTGTAGAGCATAGATCGTATATATGTGGACGTGCAGCAGACTGTTACGAAGCTCGATCCGCATGTTTTCTTGGTCAACACCATCAGGTCTTCTTCGAACATGGGCGTCCGTAGTCGTGCTGCAATCCTCATAACGACACTGTAGTAGCAAGCAAAGAACTCGTGCACTCCCTGTCTTCTCGACCGCATTCATTCCCGAATATCCCGATCGGTGAGACCGTCGTCGAATCGGTATCGGAGAGCGGTGGAGAATGAGGTTCATTAGAGGTTACGGATTACCTGGACATAGCCCCAAAACCTATCGGCTGCGTCTCCGGTCAACAGCAGATGGATGTGCTCCATTAGGGCCGTAAAATCACCTCCCAACGTCCGCTCAGTCAGCGCCTGTATTTGGTATAAGAACCAATCGACAGAAGTACTTGAGTTGAGCCCGCTGAATTTGAGATTTTAGCTTTCAATGATCCGTGGTGTTGGATCTCGCATCATAGTTCGGACGTTATTATCCAGATATGCCCTTTGGTGGTGTGGGACCGCGTCCGTTTGCTGCGATGGGGCGTTGTTCAAGTTGGAGCGCGGGGGACCATTAGTGCTAGGCATCCCCTGACTTGCCTCCAGCCGATAGATCCTGCCGTTCAAATTTTGCAGGAGCCTCAGGACTTTTTATAGCTCCGAGCTCCTAGAGTTATCGGGATTTACATTCGCGGGGGAAATCACTGGTGTCGGGGTAGGCAGAGTCGCCCTCGGCGGAATGATTGCCGCGTCGCCGCTGGTATTTTATCCTACTTCCCGTCTCGATCGGTCTGTTACTGTTGGGATTGGTGATCGCCCCTTGCTGTCTTGGTGCTGCTATGGCTCCGAAATCTGATAGCCGAGCGTGATCCTTATTTCGGGTGGGTTCCTCGGGAATGATGGGTCGTCTACATAAGGGAGAAGCCCTGGAATGCTTTATCCAGTCTGTGATGCAACTTGGGTGAAATGTGTGCCCACAAAGTGTCACCATCATAGTGTCAGCCGCGAGGAACTCGCTGCAGCAAATCAAGCATTGGGACGACTCCATCATCGCATCTAACGTCTGTGGACTGTTCCTTACTGCCATCCTGGTCAATGAAATCGTCAATGATAGGGGGAAAAGCTGCTATTAAAATGTAAATTTTCGCAAACTTGCTAACCGTAACATATAACATTCCCCCCGGAGAATAAATTTGTTTGGGTCGTATTATAATTGAAATAGAAAGGTAAGATTTATAAGTGAACTTCTGTTCATGGGAATAAGAATAATTGTATATGAATAATGATAATGATATATGAATAATAATAAAATATATATTAATAATAAGAGTTATATACGAGTGTCTTTCCATTCCAGGCGCTCAGGGGTGCATCTTAACATGCATGACCATCAAGTGTTTCACATTTACCATTCCAAAAAAAATGTTCGGGTTATATTATTTATATTTTACGTTACTTGTTCCGAGGCAAATGAATAAACCCGACTATAACAGCAATCACCTGGATGAAACCGCGACGCCCATGGCATTCCGCGCTTCGTAATTCCGGCAATGATCGGTTGTTACGCGGATCCATTCATCCCTAATCACGCATAAAAGATCGAGATTTTTCGGATGGGGTTAGAACTTTTTAGAGTCCATCTAGCGGAGTATGGCCCCACTAGTGGCTATACTCATCAAAAGCCTAACCATCCTTACTGGTATTTCTACCCGAGACATCACGTCGGAGAAACTCTATCGCGCTTCGAATCAATCTAAAAAAAAAATTATAAACTGGAGAGTGAACGCTACAGCTCGCGTGAGGCGACTCAGTGGTGCCAGACACAAAACTTCACTGCTCCGTGCGTGAGAGCCCTCATTCGGAAGCTGTCCGAATCGAATTGACTATACTGAGTCGAAAACTGACCGAAAACTATCGGTTTGAGGGCCCCACGTTGGGCGCCATTGTAATAAATTAAAATCCATTCCATTACAGGGTTTATGAACATTTGCATACTCCACGCGGATGAAAGCGAAGCCTGTGATTGAATCATGGCAAGCAAATATTGAATGTTTGTTACCATAGTTCAGATCACGAATTTTTTGTCCATTTATATATACGTCTAATGCGAATTTCATGCAAGTTTTGGTGATTTGATGTGATTATGGGGAAATCTCTAAATCTCCTCTCTAAATCTCTAAATCCTTCTTAATCTATAACTAGGTTGAAACATGAAACTGGGAAGTTTACCCCTTTCCTGCCATATTCTTCAGCTGTAGACCCGTCCGATTACTATTTATTCCCATCAATGACACTCAGCCTTGCTTCGCAGCGCATTTCCTTTCATGAAGAAGTTCAACACTGGATCAATTTGTGGATTAAATCCAAAATGATGAATTTTATGGCGGAGGCTCGTATTCTACCCGAAAAATGAACGAAAAAAAAAAAATAATAACAGCCAGTGATGGATACTTTGAAACATAAATTGATAGCGATTTTTTACGATTATTCCGATTATTATTATAATTTTTGGATAAATGTGGAAAACAGAGTTGAAGCAGATCCAGAAAGAGACCAATATTGTGTATTGATATTGAAAAATTTGAATTGATGCGCATTGATGCGACAATTCAAATTAGAAAGTCACCATATCGGAAAACTTTTTAGAAAATTTTCTTTGCAAAAATATGCTTTCGTAAGTAATTATTTAACGAGTTGACATATTCTTCGCAGAAAAAGTTGATAGACAAAAGAGTATAGGAGCGTCCGAAGAAATTTTAGTAAAGAAGGACGAATCCCAAATATAATGTTTGAGTAAAACGGGAGTATAATGAATTTATTCGCTTTGTTTGGATGTTTGGATCGTTTGTCAATAATAGTCAAAAAATCCATTCAAGAAGTTCGAGTGAGAGAAATATGATTTCTCTGAAATATGATTTGAAAAAAGTTCCGCGAAATTGGTCAAATCTTCGGATAGGGAATTTACGCTTTGATTCAAAGCGTAATTGAAATGTATAAATTGCTGGGAATTGTTTCGAGACGACCTTGTAAATTGACGTATCGCTGCATTCAATCGAAAAATTTCGCACCAACAGTGAAAGATGGGGATGGTGCCTGATCTGCGATGGTAACTTTTCTAGCGGTATTAGACCTATAATAAGGTAGGTTATAAATGTTATTGAATCAACAACCGATAAGTGTGTATCTAGTTATACTTAAATTGAATTAAGGATGGTGCATCAAAGTTGTGATTGGGAAAAGGTTCTCCTTTAAATATGACGATGACCCTAAGTACACTTCAGAAATTAATAAGGTGTGTCTACTTTACAGTGTGCCAAAGCAATTATGTAGGCCTCCGGAGTCACCAAATCGCAATCCCAGCGTCGGTTCCGCGAGCACTACATATCTTCGGAAGAGGTGTTCAAAATGTAATATTGGAGGAATGGAGTTAAATTACAAGGGAGCAGACATCAAAACTCATTTCAATCAATGAAAACCTTTGGCAGAAGTTATCCAGCGTAAAGGATGCTCGACAATTTATTGATCAATACAATTGTTATATTAAATGAATTTTGGATAAATTTTTAATTTGCCCGTGCGAACAACTTTCGCTCAGGTGATTTTCGTTTTAATTTTATTTTATTGTTGCTCGTATCTTCAATTTATTTTCAAAGCTGTCAAAAATTTACTCAAACAAAGATTGAATTGCATACGTAAATAAACTTTGAACCGGTGTTTCGAAATCATTCAAATAAATTCAAAATAAGTACAACTTTGACATAATAGTGCACGTATCTTCTGAAATATTTGTGCTAGGACTATCAGAATTAACTCTTTTACGTAACAGGTACCCCGAAGCAAAGATGCAATAGAAGATGAGTTGAGTAAATCAGGGAAAGCGGAGGTAGGGAGATCGGGTATCAGTATTCAACGGCAACCTTCATGGGAACTTAATGCATTTCAACAGAAATTATTAATTGAATGAAAACTTCGATTGTCAGCGAGTTAATCCTGAATTACATGCTTCTTGCTACCGCATCATATTATATTTTGCCGATGTTGTACACCTTAACAAGAGCAGTGTTAAACTTAAAAAAATATTTAAAAAAAGCTTCCGATTCTCTACGTGCTCATATGTGAAACTTATTAACGTTTTGTTTGCTGTTTCGAACAAGTTTTTGGTCGATGAGCTTAATCGGCTCTTTAGCTTGATTGACATACATGACCAAAGACTTCGGTTCGTCTGGAAGTCGCATTCGAAAGACAGAAAACATTGATGGAAACTGGTCCCTGCTGCTGGGAAAAATAAGAAATAGCACCGCGTTGCACTTCTGCGAAATCTAGAAAGCTTCTTAGTCATTGTTTACTTTCGTTATCGGTGTTTGGGATAGCCCGCGCTGGATTAATCGACAAGCGGAACGTTTGCTGGCTTCATGACACGTCATAATGTGGTAATTTGGTGTAAATGAGGGATTCTCCTTTTCTGAATATAAAGTTTAATGATTTGGTAGGTGATATAACAAATAAAATATGTTTACACATCATTGCATTGAAGAATTTGATTAAATGATAGCGGATCGAATGTTAGGGTCTACCTATTTAATAATGTTTGAACAAAAGAGGTCATTCAGCTTATTTAGGTCCACATTGGTCGAATTTCACCGAATTTAAGTAACTTCGAAGACGTTATGTGTTTGATGGGTATTCAATTTTCGAGGGTAAACTTCATTCATGTAGAAGTGAAACCTGGTCCTAATCTTAATCTTAAAAAAAATAGTGATAAAAAATTAAATAAAGTCCTTCGTTCCTTAATAGTTCACTAACGTTTGCCACTTTAATAAGATCTAGTAAAATAGATTACAGAAGGTTATCTGCGGATTTACTGTACTAGAAGGAACATGAAAAAAGCATATTAGATAGGCTCATGTCATTTGGATGCGAGAAAATAGGTGCAGGGTTACAGGAAAATTAATGTAGCATCTACATTATCGTGTTAGTATATTTTCTCAGTATTTATTACCATTTAAGTTTAAAATGTGATTACAACTGATGAATTGCTTTATAATGCGAATTGTTCAAAATTTACTTGCTAAAAAACCTTTTTATGTTATGCTATAGTATTTTTGGCAAAGTATTGATGGCAATTAATCTGATATGAATAAGTATGGTGACGCACCCAGATTCTCATCCTTTCTGTAAACACAAAATGCGTACTTTTCGTGGATCGCACTTATTAATTTATATTCATGCTGACCTCGAAGGACTCTGCAGGTGGAAACCAGCCAAGGACTGGCAATTTAATATTGGGTTGGCAACTGAGTCATTGGCACTTTGTTCAATGAAATAAAAAATTTTCTTTTATCTGGGAATGAAGTTTAATCTACAATGTGTTTTGCATTTTATTCGATGGAAATATCTTTTCCCATTTCTCTGACAACTTGAAAATTTTAACGCTCTTAGAAATTCTCAGACTTTTCGCCAGAAAACTGACTTGAACGTTAGACACCTTTAAGAGAAAAATCTTCGGAACGAAGTGTTTCAAACCATATTCGGCATTTCCTTTCTTTAAGGACTTCATTACTATACACACATCATATAAATTCTTGGCGGCTTGCACTGCGTCCTTTCCTATCCGGAAATAATCAAGCAAAATAAGGCAAGTATGTTCGTTTAACCACTCCACATTAATGTTAAGTTAAAAATAAATTTTAAGAAGGTATCTACGCAGTGGACTTATAAATCATGGTAAGAATGACAGCTCATATATTATATAAAAAGAAGAAGATTATAAAATGTACGGATATCATAAAACTGGGAGTGAGGCACATCTGTAACTGAAATCGGCAATTACTTATTTGCCAACTCAATATTTAAATTACTAGTTTGTCGGACGTGTTCTTATTTCTAAGTAGGAATCCATTGTTGGAAAATACCAGTGAACTTAATTGGCGCTTAGCTCCCCACGTATGGTACTATTGCTTACTGCTACTATTGCTTACCCTTAAGCTTAGTGGGGGATTTTTCGGTTAGATTCAAACAGTCTTAAAAAAGTATTCGGTGTTTATTTATTCCTTGCCGTAAGCTCGGTAGGGCTTATCATTTGGTGTATTTTGCAAAAAGATTGCGGTTTGGCAACATTGCCATCAATGTCCTTCGGACTAATTCTGATGTTCCCAACAATTTGTTTTGTTCTATAAATTTTATTCTCGGATTTGAAAAAAATAGGCTGTTTGTTGATTTATTCTCTCATCCCAGCTATATAATTGCTAGCTTTAAATTTACTGCATGGTTTTTTATGTATGGAGCCACTGGTGCGGACAATTATCCTTTTAATATCAAGTTCTGCACCATTTCCACTCTCCTATGATTAGCTTGTTTACCCTGTTTGTAGTTCCCTATCTCCCTTTTGGATGGCGGAGTCATTCTCACTACTTTTTCCGAAACGCATTCCCGTTTAGCTTTGGCTAGACAAGCTATGTAGAGTTGATAGATAGATTTGTGGATTTCTGTCAGATGATTTGAAACTGATGTGAATTCACTGAGTGGCATGAGATTGGGCATTACCGCCATTGCGATAGGTTATGATGGGGAGATTGCGACACAATTAGGTCGGCATTGCATCTAGACTATATTTGATGTGAAGGCAGATCATTTACTAGATTTTTTGTTGTGTAGTTCACCATACGAACGGTCACAAAACTCTGTAAAGTTTTTGGCTATCTGAATCCAGGGGACGATTCTGAACCTACAGTTTTTGTACTGGTCTTTTCATTGTGGAGGAGACCACTGTTACTGTTCGTCTGACTTATGCTATGTGTAGAGGCAAAATTAACTTAGTACTCTAAAAAGGTATTTCACCTTACTTACCAAGCTGTAATGCAGCTTTTCCATCAGCAGCCACGGTGAAAATATTTTGAATTTCTGTTGTTTTCTGCGAAAAAAAGCTCCGTTTTGTCAGCATCAATTAAGAGCCTCTTTAACTTCGAATGTAGCTAAGCTGAAAAAAGGATATTCGCATCTGGTCTAACGTGGTTTCTGAGAATCTTCTACTCTTAAGTAGAACATGTCGTCAGCGTATGCTATAGTTCTGAAATCCTTTCTGTTTAGGTCTTCAACTATTTGATTGTTGGTCTGTACCCAAGCAAGTGGTGATATTCAACTATATTGTGCTGCCGGCTGAATCGACCCTTTAGTTAGTAGCTCCATCATCCATTTGATTAGATGTTCTATTGATACCCTTGATTGGCTACTACAGTGCTTTTCGTTCCGTGTCTTATGTCTAATCTTTTATAAGAAGAAAGCTTTTCGTTTTTATCCTGCTTACTAATTCATGTAGTGTCACCTCTGTTGAGCATTATGGTAAATATGCATGTAGTTTGGGATAAAATCCAAAACCAGTTATGATGAAAGTACTTTCATGTACTCAATCACTAGACGTTTAAGGGTTTTAACATAGAAGTCTTTATTCTGATAAGTTGGTAGTTCTTAACATTGGGGTCGTTTGCTTTTAACGGCTTTTGTTTGAAAACTACTTGAGCCTCTTTCCTGGTAAAGGAATGCTTCCAGTAGGCAAAAAGGCTCTGTTTTTTCATTAAGATCCACATTCATCTCAGATTCACCTGGTGCATGCATATGTTTTTTTATAGTGGGAAGATGTGTCCCATTCTCCTAAATATCTGATATGCATGCACAATCCCTTGAATAAAACTTTCGTGTTTTTAATGTTAAATGAAGTATATTTAAACGTAAATAAATAATAACTTGTGCCGCCATGCTTATTCACTATAACATGATTATCCAATAGGTCGTTAGTTACATCGATTTTTATTTTGATTATTTGTTTTGGAAATGAAAAACAAAAAAAATTTAAAAATTCTTTTATGTTTCTTATGTATATTATACATATTCATAATATATATTATATTAATTGTATTATTTTTTATTATTTATATTAAATTAAAAATTAATAAGAAAATTACAATGAATCAAAACTACGGAAGATTCATCATAAACACAGATATTTATCGACACAGTGGTTATCTGTATACTTTTCAGAAATTACCAATTAGCTTTCGACCGATTTGTATTGGTTCTATTACAAGACAAACTTAGGGAAAACCTTTTGAAAACATGTCAATGTCAAATTTACCCCATATTTCTTTTACTTGAACTTGCTCTTCATATCAACGATGCATTTCTTATCAAATAACCACACTTGCAAGAGCGTGTTTCTTCACTCGCGGGGAATTTTATTTCCCTCGTCTGCTTATCAACTGTGCAAATGTTAACGAATATAAAAGCCAAGTCAGGAGATGAAGCCAGCATCAGTTCACTAACAAACTCGAAGCTATTCGCGAATATCTCCCAACTATTATTGGATTTACCCAACCGCCAACCAACATGAATTTCACAAAGCTTTTCATTTTCGCGCTCGTCTTGGTAGCTCTTGCTGGACAAAGTGAAGCAGGATTGTGGAAAAAGATCTTCAAGCCAGTGGAACGCTTGGGACAACGTGTGCGAGATGGGACAATCAAGACAATCGCCATTGCACAACAAGGAGCAGATGTTCTGGCTACTATTCGAGGAGGCAGGCCACCAGTCCTGTGATATTTATAAACACGACTGCAGCAGTTTAACTAGAAAACTTAATTCGAATGTATGCATAACTCAATAGTGATAATATTTATTAATTAGGAAATAAGAAATGAAATACAAAAGTAAAACTAAAAATCTTCAGAGTTTATATTTAAATTTCTATCATTCATATATTGATAATGTTTTACCATAAAATATTACTTCCATTTTCACAGAATCCTTATAGATAAGTCAGTTTTTAGTAAGTCACCATCCGTTTTAAAAAGGTGTGTCTACATTCGTCTTTCTTTGTTTATCCGACGTTGAAAATGTATATCACCACTATAGCGCTGTAGTGCTTAACTATTAATTCACTAACATTCAGCAGTAGTTTATGGGACATATGCAGTTTTCCCAATAATTTCTGCATTTCCTAGGAATATTGGAAAATACGAATTCCTCTCAAGGTTATGAGATTTTCTCTATGTCTAACGACGACCATGCAGGCATAAGGCAAATTTAGATCCTCAAAGTAAAGTGCTAATATTATTGTGAGATGCCTTCATAAGAAATTCACATGCGGGTATAAATCTGAAACTAGCAAATCTGATATAACCAAGAAAATCCGCGGGACAAAAGGTAAGGAGTGGTCAAACGTTAGTGCTTTAAGTATACATGCTCAATCCGAAAATATTTACATGCCACTATGAGGAACAAAAATGCATCTCGTTGCCATGCTACGGATGCGACAAAAGATGCTCAATTGCACTTGCGTTAATTGTACTTAAAGAACTGCATTTTCTCGTGAGTTTTATACCAGTCCCCATTTGAAAATTTAGCACACGATTGTCTTAGCAGGAGATCAATTATTGCGTGAATTCTTTATTCCTATCCTCATTTAGTATGTCGTCTGAGCATCAACAAGAGCGCGTCCAGAAAGTCTTGAATGAATTGTTATGGGATCGAGTTTCTTATGACAGTGTTCATGATAAAACTTCAAATCGAATAGTGATAACTATGTAAGTAGATCCTCATCAGATCTGCGATTTTTCAAGCCTAAAAGACCAAAAACGAACCAGATACATGCACCGTACCCTCAACGCCATAGATGTTGAAAAGCCTTCAAAAAACAATAGACGACACAATTGAAAAAGTTTTTTCCAATTTCAAATTGGCAAACGATAAAAGTTCACAGAAAATGGAAAAATATTACCAACACTGCTTTGAGTTCTGGAATCTTTGAAGAGTTATTTAACATGCATCGAAAATCACCTTTTGATTCATAATATCTTAAAGCTGATTGTGGGTGAGTTCGATGTTTCCAGCAGAAAAATTCCAGCAATATCCGCTTGAAAGCATGAGTGTGCATATTTTTCGCACATAAGATATGAGTGGGAATCCAATGATTACCGGAAATTTCGTTTTGTTGGTCTTAATGTTATGGGTCTTATTGAAATAAAACCGTATGAAGGAGTTTATGTCACGTAAATTATCGAGTTATCCCTCAGTAACTTACATTTCAGTGATCATGAAAAGGATGATGTGAAGGCTTGTGTTTTGAAAAGGTTGGTTATAAAAAAAACCAAACAAAATGGATTGCACACAGGTTTACAAGTTTTGTCTATGATGTTTCAACTTTGAATGTTTATTTAACAATTTATGATCACTGTTTTCTTTCTCGATGGTTATCAGCTGAAAGGTGGTGAGAAGTTTCACCCAGACGGTGTTGATGGTAGACGTCTGTCCCTACGAGTTTGATCCACCGCTGCTCTACGGTCTGTTGATGAGTTACCTAGTGAAAATCTGGGTCCACCAGCTAGGGTGGAATGAGCTAACAGTGGCATGAGCTAACACAAGCGTGGGTGAGATTTCCTGAAATCACCAGCGAGGGTGATATCAACACTGATCACCAGCTAGGGTGATCCTCTCTACACCTCACCAGCTAGGGTGAAAAAACTCTATAACTCCAGCGAGGGAGGTAGTCATTCAACGTCACCAGCGAGGATGATATTCACTTGTAGACAAATAATCACGATCTTATATGCGCAAAGGTCTGTCTCTAATGAGAGCCAGAAGAAGACTGATTGGTAGAACGATAGCGGAAAGGTCCCAAAGTCCGTAGAGAGGGGGCACCGACTCTTCTAGAGAAGAGTCGGTCTCGTGACTGGTTGATGAAACTCTATTGGAACGAGTGTCTCACGTGCTGTTGTGAAGTATGGAAAAGCCCACCATAAAACGAAATATTTAGTTTTTTGTGAGGCTGAGGACCTGGGAAAACCCAACATCTGGGTTGTTAAGCCTTCCCAGATGCTCACCTCATCTGGTTGGGATATTTCCTTTGCAGATAGTGATAATAATTTTTATTATATGTTTATGTTAGGGATATTCTCTTTCTCAACACCTTTAAAGAACACCTTCAACACCTATAAACACCAGAGTAAGTCGTTATAAAATCGAAAATCGGTGAAGGTTTTGTCAACTCAAAAAGCATAACTTTATGTAACAAAACGACCGTCGACTAATCTACGAGCTAGCGTTATGTTTCAGGTACTTAAAATTCGAACTACAAATCCAACGAGGTTATGAAAAGCTAGTTTTTTCTTTCTAGGTGGTGGAAAAGATTATAAGGAATAGTACAAATCGTAAAAAAAATCACGGCTGCTGAACAAAAAAAATTCAAAATTTTCCTTGTTTTAATAATTTTCGATGTATCAAAGTTGTCCCCCAATTTTCGACAAAATTGTTGGGATTCCTGTGTAGGAGAGTCTTGTCAACAAATACTGATAATTTCTTGAAAATCAGTCTTACGAATCTTGAGATTAACTATCCACTGAGATTTACTGTTTACCATATGATAAACTGACATGTTGAGAAAACAGCGTTTAGAGTTTCCTTCGCCATTTTTAAAGAATACTTTTACGAAAAAGGATTTTTTTTGTAGTTAATAAGTCTGCTATTCGTTGATCATATAACAGCGATCTTTCATCAATATGTGCTAGTTTTCAGCCATTAAGATACTCTCCTCGTCCTCATGCAACCTATAATTGTAGGCTACCATGCCATTTTTGCAAACCCATTATCACTTTAATTCTCAAAAGGACCAAAAAGCCTTAGATAAATTTGGTCAATGAAAATAAGCAAGTTCCACAACATCCTTGCCAACTACGTTTTGGCTCAATGACCCAGAAGGGGCTTTCTGTAGCACTCTATTCATGTTTTGCGTGCTTTTTCAAGGCACATGATTTTTTTATTTCTTCATTCAAAGCTAAATTTTGTTTGACCTCAGTGTTTTCAGATTGAGACTTCATGTACTTCCATCACCCTGGATTACGAAACCGATGCTATGAAAGTTTGTCGTTTGAAATGAGATGGTGAAGACCTATAAATATACCTTTTCTCATTTTAGCTAAATTATATAGATATCTTGGCTTATCCATGCTACAACTGACTGACATTTTCTTCATGGCTTTTCCTGCTGAATCAGTAGTTTTTGTAGGTCTATAAATTTTTCTGTTTTAGCTGGTTTTTCTATGTTTGATGCTGCTTCGTTCATTTTTGCTTTCTCCTATTATTTTCAAATTAATGTTTTGTCTTCAGCACTTTTAGTATTACGCAACTCAATCAACGATCTTTTGACAGCTTTGAGGTTTTACAACATGCCTTTCCATACCTGTAAAAGAAACTTCAGCTTTTGGACGATGAAATTTTCTTCAAGGGATTGGCATCGGAAAGGCTGGTGATCATCTTCATGATTCACATGTTTTCCATAAAATCAAATAATAAACCAGTATATTTATTAACTATTAAGAACTAGAGCCATGTTTAGACCCGATAGCGTCTCCTGGAAAACTCAGGTCATGGTTGATAAATCCTTTCATACGATTTTTTTGTTTTTGTTTTTCATTTCATTTTTTCAAACATTTATCGGCAACAGCGTTTGATGCAATTTTCAAATATTCTCAAATGAAGTATGAGTCCTTTTGCTAAAATTTGTTGTTATATCCGTTAGGGCACAGAACAATTCTAATTCAATACGACCAACATCTATTGGTCGTAGAATGATAACAAAACTATGATTTATTTCATATCTAGTGTTTATGGAATCATAGTAATTGATATCTTCCAACACACTCACACGTAATATTGATTTTGAGATCAAGTCAACGAATATTTGTTCTTAAAAATTTGACATTTTTGATATTTTTGCTTCGAGTTTATACTGCGCTTTACATAGCGCAACTTTTTGTCAAAAAATGTACTTATTCGCGTTGAAAATGACACTGATAACATTGAAGAGAGTTGAAAATATTATAATAGAATTTACACGGTATTACAGAGCGAGGGGAGAGAGAGAAAAGTAGTACGCTAGCTACTAAGAATCGCTTTTCAAATTTTTTGACTTTGACGAAATTATTTAAAGAGGTCATTTTTAAATGTCAAAAGAAAAGAAAAACGCAACAAAATATAAACCTACTTTTTTCAATTCTAATTCCAAGAAGAACCTTAAGGGATACATGTTATACCTGCAACCAGACTTTCCAAATTCCTTCTGAATTAATGGTTGCTGGCGACGTCAGCGATTGTGACAGAAGCCTTCACTTTGCCGAAGCCAAAGCATCAATGACTTAGGAATATTTAAGAAATCAAATTCTTAAATAAAAAGAAAAAAAGGTAGAGATAAAATCTGAAGATAATTTCTCTAGAGAACCAGCATTACTTTGCGAGTTGTCGAGTTTCATTTACATATCCACGTAGGAAATGAGCTCTATTGACCCAAGATGGGGCAAGGGTGCATACGATCGTTAAAAATTTATAAATCGTTATTTGAACGTTTAGGTCAATTGTGGCTGCCCTGGCTGCCTTGTGGCTGAAATTTGTCAGCCCACAACTCATTTGAGAACTTATTCCCCAGATTAGGAGCGCAATGTTTACGGTCACCTTCGATCGAAAAACAGCCAAATGTTAATTAAAAGCTTAGAAACTGAGTGGCTCTAAATTATGTTACAGAACTTACAAAAGCTATACCAACGTTTAAGCTAAAGAATTTTTGAATGCATAAATAATAATCAAATTCTAAATTTTTATTGACAAAAAAGAAAGACAAGTCCAGTAACCTTTGAGCCTTATTACACATAAACGATACGAGGGAAATTAAATAATAAGAAATATGTGAAGTTCTTTATTTGGTTTCACGTTTAACACTGCTTTCTTAAGACCTAGACATTGTATTTATATCTTACCAACTAAACTATTTCTTACAAATACATCTTTATCCTAATCTATCCTTAATTACTTAACTAATTGTATGGAAGGACGAAGACGTACTTCAGAGAAAAACCTAATTATCATGCCCGACAAAAGCATCATAAACCATGAAATATTAGAAAAGGTCAGTCAGGGTTTATGATAGGCATGTAATTAGTAAAAAGGGTCAATTTCACGGAAATGCGTTAATGCATTCGTTTATGACCCTTTACCAGGATTCATGTCATTAGTGACTGGTTCCATAACTCCTCCCTCTTCAAGTTCAAAGTTGTCCTCGACTTTGCTTGGAATTGTTTTATTTTATTTACTTTTTTTTTTTTTTTTTTTTTTTTCGAATCTTATCAATTCATTTTACATAGTTTTCGATTGGGTCCAAAAATTTGTAAGTGATTAATATTTAACAAAAACATCCTTTGAAATTTGAACAATTGGGTTTTGTGTGTTTTTAATGAAAGTACAATTATTTGGTTTTCTTTTTAATATACTTATAAGATAGTTGTCATGAACCGGTAAATTTAACACCAAGTGATATAGAATGGATGCTGTTTATTTTAAGTTATTGTTGTTTGGCACAGGAAATATCTGATAGATTGGGTAGTCTGTTAGTTCTAAAAAAATGTTACTAATTTATGTTGTTCAATGAGGACGTCAGTTTTTATATGTTCCAATTTATGTGGCATAAATTTATAAGATAATTATTTATATTATTTATATTATTTATATATATTTATATTTTTTTGTGTTGCTTTAAACAGGTTACCCGTTTTCATTAAGATGTAGCCGTTCTGTTGGGGGAATAATGTTATAAGCATTTGTGCTCGTACCAGAGCTGGAGATATTATCATTAATACAAGCAGTATCCCCGGGAAAATTATAATGCTTCCTTAATTTCTTTTTCCTTTGTGGATGTGTTTTGGAGTTGTGTTTATCAAATACATATCTAAGATCTAATTTATTTTTAGGAATGTTTCTGCGATATTTATTGTCAAGAGGGAAATGTTTACGATTCACATTTGCTTTGGAAATCCACTTTTCTTTATTGCTTTGAATATTTTTCAGTATTTTTTCTTTGTCCAATTTTGTTCTGCCAAAACATATATTGAACGGAGTTTCATCGGTCGTTGAGTGGATGTTATTATTATAATAATATAAACATTCTTCTATTGGATCCAATAGTTTTAAATCTGAATCTTCTAGATTTTGCCTTTGTAAAAATATTCGTAGTTGCTCATTTAGGGTTCTATGAGCAACCTCAATATCGGAATTTCCTGTTTTATGATACGGTGAGCATAAGTGATAAGATATTCCTTGTTTGTCTAACCATTCTTTTGTTTTGATACTTGTTATAGCTCCCTCGTTATCAAAAACTATGAATTTGGGACTTCCTATTCTATTAAATATTGTTTGCAACGTATTAATAATTGTATCCCATTGCCTATTAGCTAGCTTTTGTATCGTAAGGAACTTACTAAATTTATCTATGCAAGTAAGATAAGGACTCTTATTATCACGAAGCCATATATCAACATGATAGATTTCTCTTATATCAGATGGAGTAAGTGTCATTCTGAATGGTTCCTTTGGAGGATGTCTGTCATATTTTGCTGTTGCGCAGATAGTACATTTATTAACATAATTTGTTATGGCTAGTTTCATATTCGGATAGTAATATTTTTTGCGTAATCTATTATATAATTTGTTAATACCTAGATGGTTTGTTTCTTGATGTTCCTTAGCTATGATTTCCAATATATCTGAGTGCGAACAATCATATAGAATATAGTTACAATTCTCAATAGTTAATTTAGGATGATTTAATTTCCAGTTTACATATTCATTCTGAAAAGTTGCTAAAATAGATTTATTAGGAACTTTAAGTCCTATTTTTCCAGTGATCGGAACATGATTTTCTAATATATACCTTGCTTCTTTGGCGGTGAATCGTTTATAATAAAAAACTATCCTTTTTCCACTATGAAATGTTTGGGTAGTGCAACGAATGCGTTTTCCATTTTTTATAACTATTTGTAATTTAAAACAGTTCAATGGTTTTTCGGAAATGCTGATATAGTTCGTGTTGTCTTCACGAGCTGTATGCTGTGTAGCCATAGAGTCAGATCTTTTATTCATCACATCTATCGCATTTACTTCAATTCTTGAAAGTGCATCTGCTACAACATTTGCTTTGCCTTTAATATATTTGATAGTAAAATCATACTCAGCTAATTTCAGTTTCCATCTG
Organism: Stratiomys singularior; assembly: GCA_954870665.1. Classification (NCBI taxonomy): domain Eukaryota; kingdom Metazoa; phylum Arthropoda; class Insecta; order Diptera; family Stratiomyidae; genus Stratiomys; species Stratiomys singularior. The sequence goes on along the minus strand of OX940877.1, from coordinate 77,766,201 downwards.
AAAAGTTTAGGTGTATCCTCCTTTATACTTTGTAGAAATGTAAGAGGCTTGTGATCAGTTTCTAATATGAATCTTCGTCCGTATAAATAGGGTCTGAAATATTTGACCGCCCAAACTATCGCTTAAAGTTCTTTCTCGATAGTTGCCATGCGTGTTTCAGAATCATTTAGAGTTCGTGATGCATAACATATTGCATTACTTCCTTGAGATAAAACAGCTCCCAATGCAAAGTTTGAGGCATCAGTTGTTACAGTAAATATTTTATTAAAATCAGGGTGGGTTAAAATAGGTTCATTTAAAATATAATTCCTTAATTTCTCAAATGATGCAATATAATCTGAGTCATTTATATTTACTGAATTAGTTTTTTTTAAAGTGAGTGTAAGTGGTTTTGCTATCAAAGCATAGTCTTTAATAAATTTCCGGTAAAAACCAGTGAGGCCTAAAAAGGATTTGACCTCTTTTGTAGTTTTTGGTAAAGGAAATTTGCGAATTGCTTCTATTTTCTTAGGATTTGGTCTGATACCGTCTTTAGTAATAATATGTCCTAGAAATTCTGTAGATTTTTTTAAAAATTGAGTTTTTGACATTTGAATTTTCAAGTTGGCTGAACGTAATGCAGATAAAATCTTACGCAATCCAACTTCGTGCTCCTCCAATGAAGTGCTAAAAACTAAAATATCGTCCATATATACGATACATATTTTATAAACGTACTCCTGTAAGATTGTGTTCATCAATCTTTGGAAAGTTGCAGGAGAGTTCTTTAATCCGAAAGGCATTCGGGTAAATTCAAAATGCCCTTCGTCAGTCGAAAATGCTGTTTTATGGCGATCTTTAGGTTCTATTTCAATTTGATGAAATCTTTCGCCAGGTCAATTGTAGTGAAATAATTTGCATTACCCAATTTGCCCAGGATGTCATCAATTTGGGGAATTGGATATTTATCTTCGACAGTTACTAAGTTGATTTTACGGAAATCAATGACTAATCTGTATGTGTTTTCCTTTTTGGGTACCACCAATATCGGTGAATTATACGGACTGGAAGATGGCTGAATAATTCCTTGTGCCAAATCTTCTTGAATTTGTTTTTTTATGAAATCTTTCACATGATATGGCAACTTATAATTGCGCTGATAAATTGGCTCATCAGTTTTTAATTTCAATGTATGTTTAATTTTGTGTGTAAATGTTAATCTACATTGCGGATCATATTCTAAATCTTTAAACTCGTTCTTAATTCTAGCTATAACATCTATCTCCTGAGAAGAGTAGCTATTAGGATCAGGGTGTTGATCTATTTGTTTGTCAAAACTATCAATTATATTTGAGAACTCCTGAATAATTTGAGTTGGAATATCAGTTCCAAATGGTATCACGTAGCCGTTGACTTTAAGTTCAGAACGAGATATGCAAATATTAGCACCTAAAGCTATTAAAATATCCATTCCAATTATAGCATCGAAATTTGAGAAAGAAATATTGGCTATTTTCCAACTAATTGTAGCTTTTACACCAAACTCTTCAGGTGCAAACGTCCTAAATGTCTCTGTACACGCAATTTTCCCATGAAGTGTATGAAGATAAATTGGGTGTCGTAATTTTTCTCTACCTGAGATATGGACCTTTTCAGCAGACATGATACTCGTTGAAGATCCTGTATCAATCAGACAGCGTAATATATGACCCTGAATACTTAATTTAATGATGGGTAATATTGTAGACATTCCGAGGCATGTAAAGGAAAATCCTGATTACAATTTTCTACATGCAAAGAAGATTCATTTGTATTTACTGTATTCATCGACCTATCAGTTGACAGAAAGTGATCAGCAGGCTGATTATGAAATCTTCTTGAGTTCGAACATGTGTTCCGTGAAGGATCGTAGTTCGTTTGTGGAATGTTTTCAATATTTGGCTGTTTATTTATTATATGGTGTGGTTGTTGACTCAACCACTGTGGGTTCATTGTGTAACTTACGGGGGGAACTGCACTTGAACTATTTTCAACTGTATCCACATTGAACCTATGAAAATTTGATTTTTTCAATTTTTGAGGCTTTCCAAAATTTAAGTACCCTGTCTCATGAAGGATAATTCTAACTTCTTCCAAACTAGCAGGGTTCCTAGCCAACAGTACACTCTTGAGTGGTTCTGGACATTTATTTATGTAAATGTTTTTTGCCATTAAATACCTACTTTTAACTATATCACTTTTTTGGTTGCTGGTATAATTACTATCATTTAAAATTTTTTGACTAATCAAACATAAACACTTACAAAAATAATCATATAGTTGATTTGCTGTGTAAAACGTCGCACTGCATAGTCTCTCCTGTAGTTGTAGCTCCGTTTCCGCTGTGTCAAAATGTGCAATCAATGTTCTTCTTACTTCATCCCATGAGCTCGGGTTATAGGTGAGTATCGCTTCCCTGGCCTTTCCTGTAATCCTTAAGAGCACTTGCTGCGTTAGCTGAACCTTGAAATCACTAGCATTTAAATCGTCCTTGATAGCATCTACGGCACGAACAAATGGATATAAATCCGATTGATTTCCATCAAACTGAGGGATGGATGAAATAAACGCGTTCAATTTCCCGTAGTCCATTTTTGCTTCTCTTAAATTGATTGACGTAAATTTTGCGATTAATGCGTCCAGTTCTAGTTCTATCACGTTCTACTGATTTTATGAAAGTAAATCTTTCTTTATCGTATCGAACAAAACTAACGCGGAGATTCTTTTTGTCTGGTTATAATAACTTGCGTAAAATATGAATTTTTACTCAATTATAAAAACCGCGACCCGACTGCGCCAATTAAATAATAAGAAATATGTGAAGTTCTTTATTTGGTTTCACGTTTAACACTGCTTTCTTAAGACCTAGACATTGTATTTATATCTTACCAACTAAACTATTTCTTACAAATACATCTTTATCCTAATCTATCCTTAATTACTTAACTAATTGTATGGAAGGACGAAGACGTACTTCAGAGAAAAACCTAATTATCATGCCCGACAAAAGCATCATAAACCATGAAATATTAGAAAAGGTCAGTCAGGGTTTATGATAGGCATGTAATTAGTAAAAAGGGTCAATTTCACGGAAATGCGTTAATGCATTCGTTTATGACCCTTTACCAGGATTCATGTCATTAGTGACTGGTTCCATAACTGGGATTTCTTTAACCGAAAGAGTTGGGATGGCTAGAATTCTATGAGTTTCTGTAATGCAACATTTATGAAAATGTCAACCAAAATCCCTCCACACCTGAGTTTTGATAGTAGTTTTACTACGGTGTCAATGCTCAAATCGTTGCAATTTTTGAGCTTCTAATACACAAAGTAAAGTCTAAGATTCTCTTTCCGGTTCCATTTTGGATGATATTACTTATGCCGCCTGATAGAAACACGATCAACAATACAGCAATGTAGTCTGTAATAATTGGTTGTAAAAATTTAAAGAATGGATACAATGCCAAAAACTTGGCTGTTCATTTTTATGTAATTTTCAATTGTCAATTGTTAGGTTTGCCCATGTTATTCCTCGAAGAAAGTAAATTTGAAATTCTTCCTGGGAATCACATATGATGATCATCAGCTTACAGGGTTATTTTGTGAACGAGTACAAATGCGAGATAATCGGCCGTGATAAAATTACAGAGTGTTAGGAAAATTGCTGTATAAACTCCACTTTTCCACCGTGGTTCGAGCACATTCTTGGAACTTGAATTATTACATTCAGGCCAGGCCGAAAAAAAATAAATTTGGGATTGAGCTCATAATAAATCCATATTCAATCAAACTTATTGGATTTTTATTTGTGGAGCACACTTTTTCTTCTGCTAGGCTTTCCCTCATTTCACAATCTATGTTGCTGCGTGAAAATTATTATTTTCTTCAAAAAAGCAGATTTTGCATGTTCAAAAAAAGTATCGTAAATGTGGGCGAATTTGTGTGTCTAGGCGAATAAATAAACAGAACCGGTAATGAAAGAGACGGAATACACTCTTTTTATTTCTATTATTTATATTTAAAGAGTACAGCTCGCCAAAAAAATCTTTTTATGAAGATCATCAGAAGATCAGAAGAATATGGAGATCAGCTGCATCAACAGGATATCAAAGCTTCATGTATAAAGATTTGTGATTAGACCTGGAGGTGTGAAACATGTTCTCTAACCCAGACGTTCGCAAGTATAATGAACGCCTTTGAGCGATGGTTCCTGAAGTATTATTTGTTTCAGGACCCATCGCAGACCCAGTGATGCTAGACGGTAACCAATAGCGAATTAGATACAACAATATACTGTTTGACATTTTTGACGAGCCTGATGGCCATGTGAATCGTATGGACGAACAAAGATTATCCAGAAAGATAGTTTTTTGGGGAAAAATGAAGGTGGAGGTCAATGAAAAATCGAAGAAAAGCTAGTATGACTCTTATGACGAAGACGGTGCAACACTGCTAAGATTTGAAGAAGGAAGACGTGGTCAAGGGATCAAGACAATTGGAGACGTTTGCTACCGGAAGTGATGGCACGAGAGATGCAGATATGCTAGAAAAAAGAACAAGAAGAAGTGAAATGAGACGATGGTGTGTGAGAAGGCGCTAAGATTTTTAATATCAATAGACTGATTTCTGGAGGTTTTCGGCATCTTGAAATTTAAAGACTTAAAGAAGTGAAACGGTGAAAATAAGGACCACAATAACTTATCAAACGTTGCTCAAATACAAAATCATTTATCCTCATTAAACACTGATCATTTCATTGCGTAGAATAGTTACCTGTTAGCCGTTTTGCAATGTCATATTTCTATTCATATACTGATTAATTTCGTGAATTAGTTCACTTGCACTGCAAAAGTAAACTTTTAAAGCGGCAAGAGTAGAACACACTTTCAGAAGAACCTTTAAAACGGACTTTATAATTTTATTCTCAGAAGCACATAACTACGAATATAAACTCCCACTTCTGTTTCGGTACGGAAGGACCTTTACTGAACAGCGCACCGTACAAAACTGATGTCAATCAACACTTGATAAAAGTAAGAAATAGTAGAAACTGTTCAAATCTTTTAAGAGTTAACACGATCATTTCAATTGCATGAAAAATTTTACTCATTTCTTTAAAATGCATTGTTGAGACTTCGGGAACACAGTCTACCGATTTCTTAAGAATAAATGTCCCGAAATGAGGAATTCGATCGATGAACTACAATCTCAACATAAACTTTGGGAAAACAGTCCAAAATTTCCTTGAGTAAATTTACCCGTTCATTCGTTTGCTGGGACTTTCCCATCCAAACAATCGAGAATTCCTTATCGTATCATATGCACTCCGCAGTAGTTCAATCTCGGGGAATTTTATTTCCCTCATCTGCTTATCAAATGTGCAAATTTTAATGAATATAAAAGCCAAGTGCGGAGATGAAGCCAGCATCAGTTCACTAACAAACTCGAAGCTATTCGCGAATATCTCTAAGCACAATTCCATTTATCCAACCGCCAACCAACATGAATTTCACAAAGCTTTTCATCTTCGCGCTCGTCTTGGTGGCTCTTGCTGGACAGAGTGAAGCAGGATTGTGGAAAAAGATCTTCAAGCCAGTGGAACGCTTGGGACAACGTGTACGAGATGGAACAATCAAGACAATCGCCATTGCACAACAAGGAGCAGATGTTTTGGCCACTATTCGAGGAGGCAGGCCACCAGTCCTGTGATATTTATAAACACGACTGCAGCAGTTAGAAAAGCAACTAGAAAAGTTAATTAGAATGTATGCATATTTAACTCAATAGTGATAATATTTATTGATTAGATAATAAGAAATAAAACAAAACATAGTGCACAAAAATCTTTAGTGTTGTTTGCTACATTTCGCCCATGGCAACTTGGTTTATGAGAGTTATTGTTTGATAGATTTAATTTGAACAAAAGGATCAGGAAACGTTGCAATAAGTAACCGGTGACTCCCTCTTTGAATGTTGACATACCACCCACCCACCACCGAGCAACATCTTGAAGTTCTAGTGCAAAAGTAACTTGCAACGGACAATCAAATTCACTTGTGCTCAGTCATTGTGTCTATTCAAGTTCTTCATATGGGAACTACGTTTTATTTTGACAAATGCTCAATTTGTTTTGTTGATTTGATCACTGCATTCAAGAAGTTCAAATCATGTGAGAAGTTCAAATCATCTGCCAATCTTCATAGATTTTATTTTCGACAGCAATAATCCCAATACACATTTATAAATAATAATATCTGCAATTTTAATATTTTCAGGACCAATTGAACACTTTTAGTATATCGATTGAATTATTCTACTGGTTAAGTACGTAGTCTCACGTCGTTGAGTGGTGTTGAGACGAAACCCTCAAACTTCGCCAAAATTTGAATGTAACATTTATATGGCACTATTCTCTGTGAAAAGCTTTATCTTTATTTTTAATTTCCGATATCCTGTAAGTTCATGGTGCATAAAAGTGATATACCCTTCAGTCACTTTTACTTACTAAATAATCTTTAAAAATGTGTAAATGGTTGATAAGCTTATTCATATCAGCTGTAGACTTTATGCCAGCTGAAGGATGTATTATCCCCGTGTTCAATCGATTCCATCCATCAGAATTGTTAGAATAGGCGTGTCTTAATATTTCGGGAAAGCTTTTTATTTATGGACAGTACGCATTGTTTGATGATGATTTATTAATTTAATGACGAAAAGGGGTTGTAATGGATTTTACTGCGCAACAACACTGGTTCTAATTCGTCAGCGAAGATTCTTTCGCGGGCTTTATGGTATTGCTGCAATCGGACGTGGTAGAGCCGCTTTTGTGGTGAAATGATCTGTGACTCCTCGGAGTACAGAGTCTCGGAAGATGAAGCAGTCAACTTCGGAGTCAATATTCTAATGGGTGGTGTTTCGGGGTCTAGAGTCGGCGAGGTAGTGGTCGTAATCGAGCCAGGAGGACTTGTTTCTTTGCCCTCGAGTACTTTTGTTTGGTCTGAGCACTCCGTTGCTTTTTCGGGCGTTGCAGTCGTGGCAGTCCGGAGCATACGTGTCTGCCTTACCATAGCGGTAGCAGAAAATCGTTGGCTCCACTGGACAGGTCTAAAACTTTTGGACAGGAGTACGGCAGTTCCAACAGACCGCTGGTTATACTGTGGGTACTGCGGCAAGGGTATTCGTTTGGACCTGCGGAATCGTGGTCAGAGGAGGAAAACCAGAGGGTGCAACGGGTGGTTCTGTGACAACTCCCCATAGTGTGACTAATTCCGAGGTGGTATGGGACTGTGCGGCTGTAACTGCAGGACATGGTAGAGAACGGAAAGCTCCTCGCTGCTCGTCTAACCACTCTTGTTTTCTGGCATACAGTTGTAGAGCATGGATCGTATATATAGGGACGTGCAGCAGACTGTTACGAAGATGCTCCACGCGGATGGAAGCGAAGCATGTGATTGAATCATAGCAAGCAAATATTTTTTCATGTAAGTTTTGGTGATTTGATGTGATTATGGGGAACATGAAATTGGGGTTCGGACCTTTCTAAATCTTCTTACTCTATAACTAGGTTGAAGCATTAAACTGGGAAGTTTACCATCTCATGCCATATTCTGCAGATGTAGATTCGTCCGATTACCATTTATTGCGATCAATGACATTCAGCCTTGCTTCGCAGCGCTTTTCCTTTTATGAAGAAGTTTAACACTGGATCAATTTGTGGATTAAATCCAAAATGATAAATATTTTATGGCGGAGGCTCGTATTCTACCCGAAGAATGAAAAAAAAAAAATAACAGCCAGCGATGGATACTTTGAAACATAAATTGATAGCCATTTTTTACAATTGTTCCGCAAAATTTGGGATAAATGTGGAAAACAGAGTTGAAGCAGATCCAGAGCAGATTTTGAGCCAAATAATTTTATTCAATATTGTGTATTGATGTGCATTGATGCGCAACAATTCAAATTAGAAAGTCACCATCGCGGAAAACTTTTTAGAAAATTTTCTTTGCGAAAATATGCTTTCGTAAGTAATTATTTAACGAGTTGACATATTCTTCGCATAAAAAGTTAGTATACAGAAGAGTAAAGGAGCATCCGAAGAAATTTTACTGAAGAAAGACGAATCCCAAATATAATGTTTGAGTAAAACGGGAGTAAAATGAATTTTTTCGCTTTGTTTGGATCGTTTGTCAATAAAAGTCAAAAAATATGATTGTGAAACTATGGGAAGGCGGAAAAAAGTTCCGCGAAATTGGTCAAATCATCGGATAGGGAACACTCTTTGATTCAAAGAGTAATTGAAATGTATAAATTGATGGGACTTGTTTCGAGACGACCTTGTAAATTGACCTATCGCTGCATTCAATAAAAAAATCTCGCGCCAACAGTGAAAAAAAAGGGGGGGGTGTTGCCTGGTCTGTGGGTGTTACCTGGTCTAGCGGTTTATGGCCTGTAATGGGGTAGGTTATATACTGTTATTGAATCAACAACCGATAAGGGTGTATCTAGTTATACTCTAAGCGAATTCAGGAAAGTGCAGCAAAACTGGGATTTGAAAAAGTTTCTCCTTTAAATATAACCATGACCGGAAGACGTGTTCAAAATGTTATACTGGAGGAATGGAGTTAAATTACAAGGGAGCAAACAGCAAAACTCATTTCAATCAATGAAACCCTTTGGCAGAAGTTATCCAGCGTAAAGGATGCTCGACAAGTTAGTGATCAATCAATTGTTATATTAAATGAATTTTGGATAAATTTTTAATTTACCCGTGCGAACAACTTTCGCTCAGATGATTTTCGTTTTAATTTTATTTTATTGTTGCTCGTATCTTCAATTTATTTTAAAAGCTGTCAAAAATTTACTTAAACAAAGATTGAATTGCATACGTAAATAAACTTTGAACCGGTGTTTCGAAATCATTCAAATAAATTCAAAATAAGCACAACTTTGACATAGTAGTGCACGTATCTTCTGAAATATTTTTGCTAGGACTATCAGAATTAACTCTTTTACGTAACAAAGCAGAGATGCAATAGAAGATGAGTTGAGTAAATCAGGGAAAGCGTAGGTAGGGAGATCGGGTATCAGTATTCAACGGCAACCTTCATGGCAACTTAATGCATTTCAACAGAAATTATTAATTGAGTGAAAACTTCGATTGTCAGCGAGTTAATCCTGAATTACATGCTTCTTGCTACCGCATCATATTATATTTTGCCGATGTTTTACACATTAACAAGAGCAGTGTTAAACTTAAAAAAATATTTAAAAAAAGCTTTCGATTCTCTACGTGCTCATATGTGAAACTTATTAACGTTTTGTTTGCTGTTTCGAACAAGTTTTTGGTCGATGAGCTTAATCGGCTCTTTAGCTTGATTGACATACATGACCAAAGACTTCGGTTCGTCTGGAAGTCGCATTCGAAAGACAGAAAACATTGATGGAAACTGGTCCCTGCTGCTGGGAAAAATAAGAAATAGCACCGCGTTGCACTTCTGCGAAATCTAGAAAGCTTCTTAGTCATTGTTTACTTTCGTTATCGGTGTTTGGGATAGCCCGCGCTGGATTAATCGACAAGCGGAACGTTTGCTGGCTTCATGACACGTCATAATGTGGTAATTTGGTGTAAATGAGGGATTCTCCTTTTCTGAATATAAAGTTTAATGATTTGGTAGGTGATATAACAAATAAAATATGTTTACACATCATTGCATTGAAGAATTTGATTAAATGATAGCGGATCGAATGTTAGGGTCTACCTATTTAATAATGTTTGAACAAAAGAGGTCATTCAGCTTATTTAGGTCCACATTGGTCGAATTTCACCGAATTTAAGTAACTTCGAAGACGTTATGTGTTTGATGGGTATTCAATTTTCGAGGGTAAACTTCATTCATGTAGAAGTGAAACCTGGTCCTAATCTTAATCTTAAAAAAAATAGTGATAAAAAATTAAATAAAGTCCTTCGTTCCTTAATAGTTCACTAACGTTTGCCACTTTAATAAGATCTAGTAAAATAGATTACAGAAGGTTATCTGCGGATTTACTGTACTAGAAGGAACATGAAAAAAAGTATATTAGATAGGCTAATGTCTGTTGGATGCGAGAAAATAGGTGCAGGGTTACAGGAAAATTAATGTAGCATCTACATTATCGTGTTAGTATATTTTCTCAGTATTTATTACCATTTAAGTTTAAAATGTGATTACAATTGATGAATTGCTTTATAATGCGAATTGTTCAAAATTTACTTGCTAAAAAACCTTTTTATGTTATGCTATAGTATTTTTGGCAAAGTATTGATGGCAATTAATCTGATATTTATAAGTATGGTGACGCACCCAGATTCTCATCCTTTCTGTAAGCACAAAATGCGTACTCTTCGTGGATCGCACTTATTAATTTATATTCATGCTGACCTCGAAGGACTCTGCAGGAGGAAACCAGCCAAGGACTGGCAATTTAATATTGGGTTGGCAACTGAGTCATTGGCACTTTGTTCAATGATATAAAAACTTTCCTTTTATCTGGGAATGAAGTTTAATCTACAATGTGTCTTGCATTTTATTCGATGGAAATATCTTTTCCCATTTCTCTGACAACTTGACAATTTTAACGCTCTTAGAAATTCTGAGACTTTTCGCCGGAAAACTGACTTGAACGTTAGACACCTATAAGAGAAAAATCTTCGTAACGAAATGTTTCAAACCATATTCGGCATTGCCTTTTTTTAGGGCCTCATTGCTATACACACATCACATAAATTCTTGGCGGCTTGCACTGCGTCCTTTCTAATCCGGAAATAATCAAGCAAAATAAGGCAAGCATGTTCGTTTATCCACTCCACATTAATGTTAAGTTAAAAATAAATTTTAAGAAGGTATCTACGCAATGGACTTATTAATCATGGTAAGAATGACAGCTCATATATTATATAAAAAGAAGAAGATTATAAAATTTACGGATATCATAAAACTGGGAGTGAGGCACATCAATAACTGAAATCGGCAATTACTTATTTGACAACCCAATATTTAGATTACTAGTTTGTCGGCCCTTTCATTTTTATATCTGACTAGGAATCCATTGTTGGAAAATACCAGCGGACTTCATTGGCGCTTAGCTCCCGATGTATGGTACTATTGCTTACGCTTAAGTTAAGTAGGGCGTTTTTTGGTTAGATTCAAACATTCTTAAAAAAAAGTATTCGGTGTTTATTTTTTCCTCACCGTAAGCTCGGTAGGGCTTATCATTTGGTGTGTTTTGCTAGAAGATTGCGGTTTGGCAACATTGACATGAATGTTCTTCGGACTAATCCTGATGCTCCCAACAATTTGTTTTGTTCTATAAATTCTATTCTAGGATTTGAAAAAAATAGGCTGTTGTCGATTTATTCTTTCATCTCTGCTATATAATTGTTAGCTTTAATTTTACTGCATGGTTTTTGATGTATGGAGCCATTGGTGCGGACAATTATCCTTTTTATATCAAGTTCTGCACCATTTCCACTCTCCTATGATTAGCTTGTTAACCCTGTTTGTAGTAACCTATCTCCTTTTTGGGTGGCGGAGTCATTCTCACTACTTTTTTCGAAACGCATTCCCGGTTAGCTTTGGCTAGACAAGCTATGTAGAGTTGATAGATAGATTTGTGGATTTCTATCAGATGATTCGAAACTGAGTGAATTCACTGAGTGGCATGAGATTGGGCATTACCGCCATTGCGATAGATTATGGTGGCGAGATTGCGAGACAATTAGGTGGGCATTGCATCTAGATTATGTTTGATGTGATGGCAGATCATTCACTAGAATTTTTGTTGTAGTTCATCATACGAATGGTCACAAAACTCTGTAAAGTTTTTGGCTATGGAAATTCAGTGGGCGACTCTGAACCTACAGTTTTTGTACTGGTCTTTTCATTGTGGAGTAGACCACTGTAACTGTTCGTCTGACTTCACAACTATATGTGGAGGGTAAATCAACTTACTATTCTAGAAAAGTAGTTCACCTTGCTTACCAAGCTATAATGTTTTCCATCAGCAGCGAGGGTGTTTTCTAATTTTGGCATTTTCTGCAAAAAAAGGTCCGTTTTAAAGTTTAAAAAGTTAAAAAAAAATTTAAAAATTATTTTATTTTTCGTATGTATATTATACATACTCACTATATATATTATATTAATTGTATTATTTTTTATGATTTATATTAAATTAAAAATTAATAAGAAAATTACAATGAATCAAAACTGTGGAAGATTCATCATAAACACAGATATTTATCGACACAAAACAGATAGTAATTGAGAAATCAATTGAGCAGTGGTTATCTGTATACTTTTCACAAATTACCAATTAGCTTTCGACCGATTTGTATTGGTTCTATTTCAAGACAAACTTAGGGAAAACCTTTTGAAAAAATGTCAAAGACAAATTTACCCCATATTTCTTTTACTTGAACTTGCTCTTCATATCAACGATGCATTCCTTATCGAATGAACCACACTTCCAAGGGCGTGTTTCTTCACTTGCGGGGAATTTTATTTCCCTCGTCTGCTTATCAACTGTGCAAATTTTGAGGAATATAAAAGCCAAGTCGGGAGATGAAGCCAGCATCAGTTCAGTAACAAACTCGAAACTATTCGCGAATATCTCTAAGCACAATTCCATTTACCCAACCGCCAACCAACATGAATTTCACAAAGGTTTTCATCTTCGCGCTCGTTTTGGTGGCTCTTGCTGGACAAAGTGAAGCAGGATTGTGGAAAAAGATTTTCAAGCCAGTGGAACGCTTGGGACAACGTGTACGAGATGGAACAATCAAGACAATCGCCATTGCACAACAAGGAGCAGATGTTCTGGCCACTATTCGAGGAGGCAGGCCACCAGTCCTGTGATATTTATAAACACGTCTGCAGCAGTTTAACTAGAAAGTTTAATTAGAATGTATGCATATTTAACTCAATAGTGATAATATTTATTAATTAGATAATAAGAAATAAAATAAGAAAGTAAACCGTAAAATCCTTTGTTTAAATTAAATTAAATTTAAATTAAAGCTTTCAAAATGTTTCCAACTTTGTTTATAGATGTAAACCATCTGCTTATATGAAATTTGCCAATCAGTCTGAAAGGTATTTTCGTCAAGGTATTTTCGTCAATCCTGACTGTTTTTCAGAATCCCATAACAAAAAATGAAACTAAAAATCAATGGTTCGGGACAGAAAAGTTCTGTGAAAATGCTGTGTCATGCACCTTAATGATCGAAATTATCTAATGTCTTCAATATATTTGCAACGTTTGCCAAAATTTTTCAAAGTATGGAACATGCAGCATGTGTGAACATGTGGAATACATGTTCTCCCTGGATTAACATGTAGACGTCATCAGCATGCGTAATTATTCTTACAATTGGAATTTTCCTCTCATGTTTAGAGCACTCCCTTCAAAAATGAAACAATCATAGGAATCCGTGAGGATGATCATCTAGGTTCGGGTTGGCAATACGTTCAAATAGTTCAAAGTTTTCATGCAAATTACAACTCTTTGGGAAAATATTTCTAAAAACTTGATTCAATTATTCATCATACTGATTTCCGCCGAAGCGTTACCGTTTTCACTGATGTAAAAGGATCTGTTTCAGAAGCCCGAGGGAAAATTTAATAAAATTTGATTAAGAATAAGAATGTATAGAAAGTAAACCTAGTAACACGGGCAAATTTTCGAGAACTACCGGACTTAATTGTCCTAGCGTGCTTTCGGATTTAATTAATAAAATTTAATTTATTTAAATTATAATAAATAAAAGCTTATTGGACGTATCAGTTTCCAAAGCAGTGACGTTTGACACATTGCTTTTAGTGGAGTTTTCAAAATAATCTAAAGTGAATGAATTGATTGTACCCGCCCAGCAATTCAAAACTCATATCTTCTGAAATAAATGACCTCGTATTTCATGGCATATGGATGAAACCACGGATGTTTCCAATTTTTCGCAACTATCTGTGATTTTTCGATATGTTACAAAGGAAGATGCATTTTTGAAATAATTTTTGGGATTTTTTACGCGGTCAAAACTGCACAAAACTTATTTCGAGTTTTGGCAGGTAATTATACTTGCCTCAATATAATTGAAAAATCAGTTGACCAAACGTACAATGGATCAGCTTTAATGTCAGGCGACTTAAACGGTTTGGAAAACAATGCTAAACGAGCATTGTTTATTCATTGTTTTGCACGTAGACTAAATTTGGTTGTGTAAGATGCTACTTGCAAAATAAATGAGTGTCGTATCTTTTTTGCTGATTGAAGTACCGTCTGCTAGAGTTTCCAAAAAACAGAAAGTTTTTGGGAAAGTCTGGCAGACGGATTCATGTGTTACATTAGAAAATTTGCGAAAAATGACTACCAATCAATAGTCACACTCCTCGGAGCTTGGAAATTCGTATTATTGATATTTTGATAAGTAAACGATGTGATCGGTTGGAAGTTTTGAAGAAATTTAAAAGAGCGATGATTTTGACCACAATCGAGATACTAAACGCGAATTGAAGGGGTTAGGAAGTATTTTCTACGATTAATCATTAAATTTTTTAATTAACGTATTTCATTTGGTCTATCAGAGAATGGATGTCATTTTCAATGTTCACAGGCAAAAGTTTCCAGATATTAATTATTGCAAAAATAGAATTAAAAATATGAAAATCGAGAAGAGCAGGTATAGAGAACAGCAAAAATCTTTTGAAAATATTCTTGATGATTTTTGCAATGAGCTAACCATCATAAAGAAAATTAGATCATGACGGTAATGCAGAAAAACCATTACATTTCAAGCGTCTTTATGATGAGATTAAATGATTTAAATATAAGATTAAATGATTTGAATTAATTAAATATCTTAAGCCTAATAGAACGCACAAAAGCTTTTAATGTATAAAAATGATTTTCCAATTGATTTTTCAGACAGTTTTTTCCATTATCCTTGAATGTTTGAATAACAAAAGTTTCATGATGAACTTTCAGTTTGGTACTCTGACCCCAGTTTTCTAGGTTTTTCAACAGACACCATTGATACTTTGAATGTAGTTGAAAAAATTTAAAACATTGTGTTTTGAGATCTTGTGTTTGGCTGTGTCCTTACCGACTATTATAATATCCGTTGAGTGAAGTTTTTCTGCTCTTAAACGTATTGAAAGTTACTCCAGAAACCCATCGAGTAGAATGATTTTGAGCAAACTTTCTATAATTAATTAATTATCCACAAAAAAAAATGATTAAACAACTTATAAAATCTACTAAAACTGAATTTTGTAATGTTGTTATTCATCATTCTGCTAAATTAAGATATCGTGGAGTTATATTATCATAAATATTTATTAAGTAATCAATTTTTATTGATTATTCAACTTTTTGCTCCTTATTTTTTCCTAGACTAAGAACCCATTGTTTGAGTCCCAATTTCAACTTTATTTATTCCCTTTAAGCACATCCCTTGCATGGTAAAAGAGGTCCAGACTTTCACGTTGGTTGTTGCTGTTGAATATAGTGCTTAACTTGAGTACTTTTATTGACATTTTTTAAGAAACATTGTATGTTCCTTAAATTGTCCCCACCCAACACATATGACTATTTGTTTTTGTTTAAGCCCTTTAAGCCCTTAGCAACTCCTATGACAGTGGTTCGATGATCAGCCAATACTATTTTCATCACATTATCAATGTCCTAGTCAGATGTTGACGTGCTCAGACGTCGGGCATGCTGTTCGTCGTTCAACTTCTTGGCCATCTTAGAACGTTTTGGACCCGCGGAAGACAATGCTTTGGTACAAGGTAGCTTCACCGTATGCAACAGTCGACATTCAGATTGTGTCTTGTTTTTCAGACAAAACTTGGTACAGAATATTTCATCCATTTTTGAGCCTAAGAAAAAACCGAAGACATTCTGTCAAAAATTAACTGAATGAAAATTTCTGCACTTAAGGGAGGAACATGAGTACCAACATACCGTCACAAAAATATCGAAAATCGAATACACGTCGACCGCGGAAATTAAAAATTCACGACACTTTTTGAATAGACTTGTGTTATGTTATGTATATTATTTTGTTTCGGCGTCATTCACGGTTTGTTCTGTGAAAAAGTCTGGTTTATGAGTTGTTGATTTTTCAATGGTGGCTGAAGTGCGTTCAGAGCTATAAATTCACGGGGATACTAATCAGAGTGCAATATTCTGCCCATATTAGTTCCCATCCGTTGCTTCAAAGATGCATATACATATTAACGACCGGTTGCATAAAGGAGATTCAGAAACCTTTGCACTGTATGCACTACTTTATAAGAAAACTCAGCACACGTGAGAAAAGCCAAGGAAGTTACCCGTTGAGGCATGTCCAAGCAATTGCAAGCTAGGGGCATGATTTAAAAAAGAGATATTTGGATTGCATTATATTTGAAGTAAAGGGTAGATCATTGTCTTTTTTGGCTGTGAAAAACTATACTAGTGGCAAAAGAGAATTTTATTCATCATGATCGATAAAGAAAATTGCATTCATTCTTTTGAGCGTTTCAGTGCAATAAGTTTGTATACAACGTTTTTCAAATAATTTTTCTTTGCTATTTGTTGTCTAGTGGTTAGCATTACATAGGGCTATTGTAGGATTTAAGGTTCCTGTTTTTTTCAGATTATTCATTCAAGTGAAAAATATTATCCGCGAAATCCACATCCATGACAAATCATTGCCGCTGGCTACTCACTTTGCAGTTTTGTGTGTTGATCTATTTACGTGAATTTCATTGATTCTGAGTACCGAAGATTGGGAACACCCCATAACCGCGCTCTTTTTCGGTTTCAATCTCCCTTTTCTTTCACGGTCTTGACTTACTCTGCGCAGATTTTAGGTGTCTTTTAAATTGCAACGAAATTATTCCGAATAAATTCTGTGACTGTGAAATTTGCAACGAATAAATTCTTTGAACGCAGCGCATGCGGTCAACGGAAAAATCAAGGAATTTAAGAACACTATTTGGAGGGGTATAGAATACAGTGCGCCAAAATCTAATGCCAAATATACAAGCTTCGAATTAGATCAGGAAGCTTTGAAGCTAATTCGGACCCGAAATAACGTAAGAAGACAGTGGCAAATATCTAGGGATCTGCCCTTGAAGTTAGGTGTGAACACACTCATTACAGCAATCCGGAACTAAATCTCACACCTATGGAATCAGTACTGGAATCAAATGCTCCAGAGCTTAGCTTATAAAATATTCAAAAGAAAATCCCACAACCTCCCCTACCCACTTAAAGACGCAAGTGACCAGCAGACTTACTCTTGTTAAAAAAAGCTCAGACCAATAAGCCAATAAGCCTATTGCCAGCCGTTGGTAAACTCTCCGAAAAGTCAATCCTCAAAAGACTAACAAACTTTGTAGAAAATGCAAACATACTTCCTAACTTTGAGTTTGGTTTTAGACACGGCTATTCAACGGAGTACCAGCTGTATCACGTCTCAAAGAACATTCAGGCAGATCTAATAGGAAAGCAATCAGTTGGAATGGTCACCATTGATATGGAGAAAGCATTCAATAGAGTCTAGCCCGAAGGTTTACTTTATAAGCTCCAAGAGTACAACACTCCAACATACTTACGTTATTTGATAGCTTCCTACCTCAAAGATAGATCAATTAAGGTAAAGGTTGGAGATAGCACCTCTACTGTGACAAGCATCCCTGCTGGTGTTCCCCAAGGCTTATGTATGAGCCCTACCCATTTCAACATCTATACCTCCGATCTCCCTACAAGCGAGCACTGTCAAATAGCTGCCTGTTATAGCTACCTGTTTTCTTACTTCAGAAACTCACCCAAGTACCATAGCAGCTAACTTAGAGAAAATGCTTGAAAAAGTATATCATTTCTTCTACAGGTGGAAAATAAGCATTAATATTGACAATACTAAGGCAATATTTTTCAGTAAAAAACGTAAACGTTCCTTGCTGCCTAATCGACCGATTAACTTTTTAGGACAAACCATACCATGGTCCGAAAATCTGCAGTACCTTGGGCTAATGTTGGACCAGAAACTCATGTTCAAAGACCACATTGAATGAATAAGCATTAAAGCTTGTACTACAACAGTATCCACTACTCAACAGAAGGGCCCAATTAAAATAAAGAATAAGATAATAATTTAAAAGATGGTCATTCAGCCTATAATCTTATCCGGAGCGCCTACCTGGAGCCAATGCGCAAAAGAATTGAAATCAAAGCTTCAAGTCACTCAAAAAAGTCCTTAAAAATGGTGCTAAATAAGCCTTTTTATTTCTCATCACGCAATTTAGACGAGCTTGCTAATATTAGCCTTTTCAATAAACTCCCCCTCTCACGCAGAGATAATCTACAAGCTAAGGCAGAACACGCGTCGAATCCATACATTCAAGCACTCAGGATTTAGATTAATAGGTCAACCTGATAGATTATGCGTCCTCAACCGAGTATTGATAATAATTACTAAGATCCAAAATAGTATGGAAATAGCTTTTAACATAGGTAGTAGTAGTTTAAGTTAGAGTTAAGTTAAAATGGGGTTTTTGTTGAATTTCCGTCTACTATTATAAATATACCATAGATACAAGAAACATCTGTGGTACAAACAAATAAAAAAAAAAAATACTGTAGATGCAATGAATATCAAATTCTGAACTCTGACTTTAAGATATTAGTCAAGTCTTGTAACGGTTTAGAAACAATAAAAAACTATAATTATTATTATTCTTATTATTTATTACAGTGCGCTCGTTTGATGGGAGATTCTTTGTTCAAATGTATGCCTGGGTGTGATTAGACCGCAGCTCATTTAGCTCAGTGATGGAAATGTCCTCTGGTATAAGCCTTTAACTATAATATTCTGTCAAAAAGTTCTGTCTATAACCGTCTGGAAGTCTTTACTATTTTACATTGTTTGAAATAAACTCATAAGAATTTGATTTGATCTTTAATTCCTTGATTTTTAACCCAGCCATAAATCAGCAAGATATTTTTACTAGATACACCAGAGAGGTAGATCCATAGCACCTCAGCCCAATGTGAAAAAGAAAGTTTCAACTTTACCAACGTATAATATTTGGGGAAAGAACGAATTCTAGATATGAAGAACAACTAGACTGTAATGGAAAATAAATACTTTTTTAAGTTTCATTTGTTTTCTTATCAGGCATTACGCGGACAAGCTTTCCAATCGATATACTTTCAAGGCTTTATGACAACTAGTAATGATTAATTCAAACAGAACACAAAGAAATTTATGTTCTACTTATTTTCTTGTAAATGTTGAATGATTTCCTAGAATTTACATATTTTGAACTTTTCTTATCAATGAGCTCTGTGGCCCGTCTCGAAATTCCCACAAGCGGGGAATTTTATTCCACTTACCAGCTGTGTAATTATTAGACAATATTAAAGAATGCGAAAATGATGGATCTAATAATTCGATGGAAATAATTCGCGAATCTAAAAGAGAAAAAAGCGCTCGAACAAACTACAATCAGCGAAATGAATTTCACAAAGCTTCATCTTCGCTTTGGTCTTAGTCGCGCTCGCGACTAAGCCGGAAAGCGTAGCCGGAAAAGAAGGTCTTCAAGCCAGTCGTAACTCAATGTCTAGGTTATCAAGATAACACAACGAGTACGAGATGTATCAATTAAGGCAATCGCATTTGCTCGACAAATGTCTTGGCAACCGTTTTGGTGTATAAAACTACCAGGTGTATGATATATGGAAGTGTATTGTTTGATTTTGTTTAAAGAAAGCCAATTATCGCCATATGAAAATGGTTTTGTACGATTTTTTAAAATCAAAACAACTCAAGCCAACTTTATCAACTTAAATGATGACTTAAACAGGAATCCGCGGGTACAAAACACGGATTTAGACCTCCAAAATTTGCTCAATTTGGGCCCTTTTTCTTCCTCAACGGTTCCAACATGGGTATCGAACAATCGGTGGTTTATTCACTTTTCACTCGGAAGGAACAAGGGTAAGCAGTCTAGTCTATGATGGGGAGGAAGACTCCTGGACCCATAGAGATTCCAGCTGAGATGGTGAGGATGGTCTTTCGCCTTTCTCTGAACTGGTTTTAATCACATTAACGATTGTCTGCGCGCAGAGGTGCTACCAAAGTATTGCTGAGTGGGGGGATACTGATACTGATCAACAAGGGAACTCCGAAGTTATCAAAATATATGCTGGACACGACCGGAAACCTCTCGAAAAACTCATTAGGAGAGGACTCACGCTGTTGTTGCTATTGATTCATGTTGTCAAAAATTCATCCTCACGACAGTATTGAATCCGAGAAGTGGTGAGCTTGGTCGAGCGTGCAGAGGCACACATGTAGTTCCACACGATGGGGTGACCTGCTTACTCCAGCCGTGGAAAATTCATTTAATTAGAATCGATATTTTGATTTTCTTGAAGGACTAAAAAACCATTTTCAAGTACAACAACAATAGATTCTAAGGGGTTATCTGACCGCAGCACTCGATTTGAATGAAGGTGTATAGCTGTGTGAAGTGTAGAAGCTGTGTAGAAGCTGTATCTTCATCCTTGACCTGTAGAATATGTGCCTGGCCGGTCTCTTGAGACTTGAGCTGCCTACTTGGGCTGATTGGCTATGTGGGGAATGTTGCAGTGGTAAAATACAATGCTAAAAATGCTGATGCGGCGAGTGACTGATTGAATGTCTGCTTGCGGGTTGAGCCCTATAAGAAGCCGATCCTGACAAACATAATAGTTCGTAGAGTGAGACCTATCATTATTTGGGAAGCGTTGATTGTGAAACTTTCTTTGTTCATGCTGACGTAGGAAGGCTCATCGTATCAAGAAGGCAACTTATAATTAGCGCTGTGGATACTCCTTCACTCTATGGGGCAAAAATATTGGGTGACACCCTGAACTAAGGGTAACACTGTAAGCGGTTGTTACTTTCGCGTTGCAGAGTGCATGATTATATCGACCGACCTCCGGGACAGCAGTGCTGGTGATCGCGAGTTTGATTACCATTGCCTTCCTTGTTGGAAGGCAGATAAAATTTTGCAAGTGCCGAAAAGAAGACAAAAGCAAAGAGTTTACGGGGCAAGAGAGAATACATTCCTACAGCAATTGGTAACAGTAGAAAGTATCGTTTCTAGATACTATGAAATATCCTCTCTAGCCGTGATTTTAATCCCTTTTATATTTATATTTTTAGAATATGCTTAATCAATCTAAATTTTAATGTTCCAGATTATCTTATCAGATAATCCAGATATTTACGGCTATTGAAAATTACATGATCAACACAATTTTGATCTTTATTTGCCATTTAGAGTTGATTTTATTTGGGGTCTGTTCATCGCGTCTGGTTTATAATCATTGATTGAATCTCATTGCCTGCTAATGTTGATGGATAAAAATTTGTGGCAAGAAACAAGAAGCTATTCGTAAAATTTTTTCGGAACAAGAATAATATTGTTTTTGTTAATTCAATTTATATGATATTTTCGTATCAGTGCTGTGCTATGCGCCTTTTTCGGGATATTCTTTTGGATTTGTAAAATCTAGAGTTTTTCAAATGTAAAAGTTATGCAAACGTTATCTTAAAGATTTCTTGTAAACCCAAGCTCTTACAGGGTTGATCAGTTACCCGGATTTAAAGGGCATGGAAGATAGGTGTTAGGGGTGCTGGAATGATCTGTGATGTTTGATACCTGCGGGAGCGGGAGATTTATATTTTAAGAGAATCTGACTGAATTTGAGAATTTCTTAAAAAATTAAATATAATCCAGAATTCGCCTGCAGTTTATTGAAATACTTGGCTCTTGGAGGAATCAACAACCAAATTGATCAATTATTACCATATTGTCAAACTTTACATTATTTGTTTGTTTATTTCGGTGATTTTCGCATTCAAAATTTAGAATCGATAGCATACTGTGTTCATCCCATGAAAGTGTTGTCTAACAGCACCTCATTCTCAGCAGAAGGGATTCGGCTCATCACTTATGAAACATATGCCGAATCCACGAAATATTTGTAGAAATTTCTAACAAATCAAAAGACAAGCTGTCCGTTATAGTTTGAATTGTTTTTTCAATAGCGATGCCATTTCGTTGGCAATGTTGGCTGTTTTAATGGTGTTAACAATCTTCCATCTCGACAGGATTTCAAAGACAATAGATCAATTTTTTAACTGCTTTCTTGAATTTCAGATGCACTTTGCAGATATGAAAAAATAATTATATGATTTGTGTCATCTCATATTCTCCTTATAAGTCCTTGCAATGAAAATACTTCAGCTTACAGAAATAGCATAGAAATATAAATAGTAAATACTTAAGATGGTTTTACTTTTCTCCAAATTTATGTTTTTCTTTTATGTCTTGGAGAAACCTTCCATATACTTCGCATCCGAAACCCTAAGCGAGTAATAGTGAATCCCCATTTTTTTTTAGCAGGGAGGTGAAGACAATTTACATCCTGGGTGTGGTATACAGGACACGTTATGCTCCTAGCATTCAACCAAAACATATTACTCCATTTTTGATGCCTCCCGATACTCCAACGCGCCTTTCTGATCTGTTAGGATAGCGTAATGTGCAGAACCTGCATGGTTCTGAGTATTTTTCCGACTTCAGGCAAAACCTCTCCGATTTTGTCGAAAAGGTCACTAAATATGTGTTGATTTATCTTTCGTGTGAAATTCTTTCCCTTTACAAAACAGGTTTTTGGAGGACTGAAGCCTATCAATCTTCTAAGAAAAATCCATTCCGTTTCTAGAGCTGGCTAAAATAGAAACAGTCATGTTAATTGAGTGACCCATGATGTGGGCTCAATTGAGCTGCAGCCTCAGTTCAGTGATCAGGTACTCCGTCCACGTTGCTTTTATGTTGCATTCCCTGGACCGCTGAGAGCGTCGCCGTTTTTATTCTGGTAACCTCTTCTCAATTCTCTTCTTTTCCGTGTCGGTAAGGTTTTGCTACGTTCTCTAGCAAGAAGGGTAGTGGATACCATAGCTGCCACAACCGACATGCAAACCGTGATAGACCTCGCTCCTGAAGCTGTACCCCTCTTTCAGTTTGACTCTTCATATCCTCGCCCTAAAGTGCATACCTCAAGAGTACAAAAAACTGGACATTGTTTATCAAAGACAATTTCTCGGATGTCGTAGGGTCCTTACTTTAGTCATGAACCGAGTGAAGATGATTACGGTCCCTGCAGTATTGTCAGAGATTGCGCTGATTTGAATCTATCATTACGCCCAAGTCTTTAACTATAGGTTTCGATTCGATCAGCGCTTCCCCAACATTGGTAAACCTTATGCAGAGGATTTGTTTCCTTGTCAGTAAGAACACTTTGGTTCTTTTATGTTGCAGCCTTAGCCCTCTAGCAGTTATCTAGTGAGCCACTCACCACGTTAGCATGTTTAGTTTGAGTTGCGCTGTACGTCCCGTGACCAGCAGCGCAATATATTTCACCAGCGCAAGTATTGATAGTCCGTCATAAGGCATCCGTCAATAGTCCACAGGTCCAGGCCGAGGATAGAGCGCTCACGACGATCCGTCGTGATGGCGAGTAGGTTTATCAGATCTTCGATTCTTCAAATCAGATTCAAATCAGATCTTCAAAATCAGATATTATGGTATGATTTTGAAGCGCTTGTAATAAACTTGCCCATCCAGCCCACTTTAATGCTTTTTCCGTGTCCAGAGTAACCAGCCGCAAAAAACATTGTGTTGTCTTGCTGGACACCATTCATCACATTGCATAGATGTAAAATCTTAGATTTGGAATCAAATCCATTCAATAAATTGTAAAATGACGACATAAAAGTTAATGATTGATTTAAATTTTAATAAACTCTGCGTTATGCTTTCCACATCAGTTTTCTATGCTGTCTTTTCTTACGATATTTGACTATACAGTCATCACTTTATAATCTTTCTATAAATAAAACTGTTCGTCCTTAGGGATACTTGGATTGCAGGAACTATTTTAACGCTTTTTGAGCTGTTTGTATGTCTGACTATAATGACTAATAATCATTGCGATACAGTTCAGACAACTCTTAGCTATAAAATGCAATCTTGCGTTCCAAGTCATTAACGAGTTGCAACTGGACGCCACCAATTTCCAAATGTTAAATATTCATGAACAATTTTTCACCAACCGCAATCCCTCTTATTGTATCCTGCTCTTGCCCCTGTGGATGGGGGAGGCTAGAATACATCCACAGTAACCCAACTCGTCGTAAGAGGCGACTAATGGGAACACAGCACCGAACCCGGACTATGATTTGACTCTCGACTTTATTTGACGAATGTGGGCTGGCGGCCATAATATTCTGGACCTAGTCGTTTTCTGCGCGGTACCGCCGGGGTGAAACCCGTGCGCGAACAGCTCCAGGCTAATATCACGCTGTCTCCGTCCCGATAAAACCTTGGCAGGCCTCAGTGTACGTTCAAAGCTCGCACCATTGAGTTGGTGGTGTAGGTTCGGTTAAGTCGTACTTCCGATTAGCGCTGATCTGGCTCTGAGCACCTGACTCCATAAGGGCTGGTGCCAACCCTGGCATGGCCTCCCTGCTTGCATAGATAACCATGGGATCATTAAGGCGACTACACATTCGAGCGGAGATAGCGGCTCTGAGGGGGGACCCTTAAGAACAAAATGAAGAAAAACAACAACAAGAACAAACAGAATAATGCAGAGGAAACGAATAAACGAGTCGATGAACATAATTCTGACAACCATAACGATTATCTTGGCGTGTTTTCCCGTAGTGGAAAAGCCTTACGTTCACCACCACGGTCTCATTCAGCCCTAAGCGGAAAGAGCAGTGATGGGCCGGTAGTAAATGCGGCTCCGGAGGTTTACGACCACCTCACTCCTAAGGTTGCCACTGCTCAATCGACATCAGTAGGAGGAACGCACAACATAGAACGTAAGCTCCCGGAGGAGAAAGTCGGCGAAAAAGACTTGATTGTTAAGGCGGTTATCGCGTAGAACTGTTCCGATGAAGAACGGTTGACAAAAAATGTTATGCGATCCTCAAACGTATGCAAGGAGCGTGCATAAACCCAAAAACAATCAGTAAAGATGTAAAAAATGGAGTGTTTGAGCTCGAAGACCTCTTCGATCGAGTTTGCCACTACAGGAGACTCTGGAAAAAGCTAAAAGAAGAACATCCAGATCAAACGGTGCACGTTAAAGTCACCCAACTGTTCCTTCCCAGTATCAAGAGGACTGCTGCTAGCCCTCTCGAGAGCGAACAGGAGAAAAGGGGTAAAGAGAACGTTGAGCCAGAAAAAGAAACGCCACAAAGAAAAGACGTCTTCCAACTCGTGATATCTAAGGCGGCAAAAAAATCCGCAAAACGCGAACATAGGCTTAGCAGTGCCTGTTCAAACAACGACAAATACCGTGGACAAGCCAGCAAGAAAAAAGCGAAGAGTCCTTGGGGACGCCATTCATGTGAAGCCTACCGACGGAAGGAGCTGTTCTGACGTTCTACGCGTTATCCGCAAGAATGTCAAGCCGAAGGAAACAGGGACGGTTATTAAAACTTTACGATTGATGAGGTCCGGAGGGCTTCTCGTTGAGTTTGGAGCGGACTCCTCCGATAAATCGATATTCCGCGATAAAATAATGGACGTCCTTGGGGCAAAAACCACCGTCTCTACCTTGGAGCCTAGAGCTTCATTGGAAGTAAGGGACCTGGATTGCATTGCCGATCCGGCTGAGGTCGAAGAAGCCATTCTAAAAGAGTTCCCTGGAATAACTCTAGTAAAAGTAAAGCTTTCTCCAGAGAATCGCCGAAGGCAAAGGCTGGCCATACTCGACGTAACGGAGAAAGATGCTACACAACTCCTGGCCAAACAAAAATAAAAATCGGCTGGGTCAAAAATCGAACTGCAAGGGCCCTGACCGTAGTATGCTTTGCTTTAAGTGTGGAGCGTCTGGGCATAAGAAAAAAGAGTGCGTTGCGACTCCGCGCTGTTCGTTATGTAATCATCTTAACTCTCAACCGACAGAGCACCTTCACGTTGCAGGAACAGGCGCGTGCCCAATCCTTAGAGAGGCACTAGCAAAAGCAAAAGCAGCTCTAAAGTGATGCTCAGGGCCCTTCAAATTAACTTGCACCGTAGTAACAAGGCACAAAATCTGTTAGAGCAGTTCGCCAGAGAAAAGAGAGCTGATCTGCTGCTGCTGAGCGAACAACATCGAAATAAGGCCTCACCAGCCTGGTTCTCCGATGACTCCCATACTGCTGCCGTTTGGGTTCGTGGCAGCATGCGACTCTAGATCCAAGGTCACGGCCGAGGAGACGGTTTCGTGTGGATTCGGTGCTCGGGTATAACGATTTTCAGCGTATACCTGACGCCGAATAAGTTAATGCCATCTTTTCAAAATAGACTCGACGCGCTAGAGGATGCTGTTCTGAACACAGATGGCAAAGTACTCGTAGCAGGAGACTTCAACGCGAGAGCCGTTGAGTGGGGCATGTCTCAAACCGATTCCAGAGGGAAACGCATTCTGGACATGTCGGCGAGGACCAGGTTCGTGGTTTTCTTCCGGCGCTGGGGCTGCAAAGGAACAATCCCAGATGTGACCTTCGCCTCGGAGTCCCTCACTCCGACGACGCTGAACTGGAGAGTACTCAAGGATTATTCAGCGAGTGACCACCAATACATCGCGTTTGAGATCGTCTCGTCGCTCGTCTCAACGATCTTTCGCTCCCGGGTGGAATATCGGAAAAATGGATGTGGAGACTTTCGCCAATGTGATTCTGGAAGGCGAAACAACATCGGGGTGCCCTTCGGGGAGCGGAAGGGCTGGAGTCGAGGGAATGGCGGAGTCAACGATGAACCTCATCACTTCTGGCTGTAGCTCATCTATGCCTCGACGGAAGCCTCCACACAACAGGCCTGCTGTACATTGGTGGTCAAAAGATATCGCAGACAAACGAAGCGAGTGTCAGAGACTTCGACGTGCGGCTCAGCGCTCGAGAAACCTAGAGGAAGCATCCAATAGGACTGCAGCATACAGATCAGTGAGGAAAGAACTCCGAAGACTCATCAACGAGAGTAAGGCACGCTGCTGGCGAGAACTTGTGGACGATGTGAACGGGGATCCATGGAGGCTCGGCTACAAGGTAGTGTGGCGCAAGCTCGGCACCTCACGGAAGCCGTGTTTACTTCAAACAGACAAGATGGACGGCAAAGTACAGGCACTTTTCCCAACTCATCCTGTCCGTGTTGATACTGCCCACGAGGTACACTCAGGCGAATGTCCATCGTTCACTAAAAATGAGCTGTGGGATGCGGTGCTTTTGATGAAACCTCGAAAGGCACCAGGACCAGACGGTATTCCAACCGAGGTGCTACAAATGGTTTTCCACATTTGTCCTGATTTGCTACTCAATGTGTTTAACGCTTCCCTTAGAGAAGGTGTATTCCCATCTCGCTGGAAGGTGGCGAGGCTCACATTGATCAGCAGGGGAAAAGGGGACCCCGGGCTGCCATCTACATACCACCCGCTTTGTATGCTGGACACAGCCGGGAAAGTGTTCGAAAAGCTCATCAAGAAAAGACTCACTGACGCAATTCGTGCTGCAAGGGACCTATCTCCTCGGCAGTATGGCTTTAGAGCAGGGCGATCCACTTCCGATGCCATCAAGGAATTGATGAATGCACTCCGTCGAGCCGAAGCGCACAAAACTGAAAAACGAGTTGTCTTGCTAGTGACGCTTGACGTCAGCAATGCCTTCAACTCCGCCAGATGGTCGGATATTCTTGGCACATTGGACAATTTTTTCCGATTGCTAAGGTATCTGATGCGGATTTTGAGGGATTACTTAAAGGACCGCAGTCTGCTCTATGACACACAAGATGGGCCGCGCAGAATGGAGATAACGTCTGGTGTAGCGAAAGGCTCAATACTTGGACCAGACTTGTGGAATACCTCATACGACGGACTATTAAGGCTTGAGCTGCCAGATGAGTCGCGCTTAGTCGGCTATGCAGATGATATAGCAGCACTGGTCACCGGGCGCACAGTCGAACATGCGCAGTGCAGACTGGAAATGCTAATGCGTCAAGTGAGGGAATGGATGATGTTGGGTTCAATTTGGCACTAGACAAAACCGAGGTGGTCATTCTCACGAAGAAAAGAATTCCCACGATAATTCCTTTGCAGATCGGAGATGCGACTGTTGAGTCTAAACTTGCAATAAAATATTTGGGACTGTTGATCGATTCCAAAATGAGCTTTTCGGAACAGATCAGGGCAACGGCGAAAAAGGCCGCGATAAGCGTCTCAGCTTTAAGTCGGCTAATGTGCAACATCGGTGGGCCCACACCGAGCAAACGCCGACTTATCATGAGTGCTGTACAGTCAGTGCTACTGTACGGCTCTGAGGTTTGGGCCGGAGCTCTCAGTAAGGAGCTGTATCGAAAGCGCTTGGCCCAGGTACAGAGACGAGGAGGTTTACGGGTTGCGTCTGCATACCGCACTGTCTCTGAGTCGGCGGTGCTGGTGATCGCAGGAGTGATACCCATCGCCCTCCTTGCTAGAGAACGACGGAGAATTTATGACCGAAAAGTGGAGGGCTCAAGATATGCTGTCAACCGAGAGGAGAGGCAGCGCACAATACTCGAGTGGCAACAGTCCTGGGAAGGCGACTAATGGCCGCTGGACTGCCCGCCTTATAGGGGACGTGGGATCGTGGCTAAATCAGAGAAATGAGGTACTTTATACCTCAAATGAAGCACGTAAATGAAGCATGCATATCTTTGCATGAAAGAGAAATACTTCACCAGAGGGCGGTATTTCAAAGATAAAAGGGAAACCCGCTGTCTCCGTAAATGAGTGACATTTGTAAGAAAAATATCGAAATGACTCTGGAAACATTAGGTTCGTTGCCTAGATTCTGGATCCGGTACGTTGGCGATGTGCTGGCTAAAGTGGACAAGGACAAACTGGACAGGACATTAATTGATATAAGACATTAATTGATATAATGGAACCTTAAAGATTATTGATATTGATAGAAAGATATTGGATATAAAGGACCATTATTGTATTTGCTTCACATCCGTTTGCCCAAAAGATGGCACCGTACCATTGCATGAAATACCAGATGCTGCCCAACCCATGAACAAAAGAAATCAACGTAGATATTAATGGATATAGCCACGATAGCATACAAAAAATAATAGCCAAATAAGAAATCCAAATCACACGGGATGAACAACTCTCTACTCACGGAACAAACAGTTGGAGGCCACTTGACGAGCATCTGTCAGACATACAAACATCACAGCAGATTATAGAAATAGCTACAAAATACACCAAAAAATTTAAATTAGGGAGCCGTTTCACTCCAGTAAAAGACGCTCTTAAAGGGTGAGAAAAGAATGGAATATATAGCATCAACTGTCTTTAATGCTAAAAGGGTTTTATCGCACAACCAAGGCGCCTAGTTATGGTCCGCTGTAAGAAACACTTGCGCGAAGTTGACAACGCAACCTAAAAGCGAAGCAAAATCAACGACATCAAATCATTAGTAGCCAGACACATAGTGGAGACAGGACATACGATCACGATGGCGAACTTCAAGGTTATTCGCCAGGTATGCCGGATACAGCATTTTGACACCGTAAGGAGTCTAAAAATCTACAAATCAACAAAGAAAACAGAATTTATAATGATTTTGGCAACGCATTTTCATCCCTCTTTAAATTGTTATGATCCTTAACTCCTTCAAAAGGTATATCCCTTTTCCAATTACGATTTTTTATACATGGACACTTCATGAAATTTCTAATTTAGAATTTTAAAACTAGAAAATTTGTTTTTTGCGTAGAAGAGGAAATTCTATGAATTGATCTTCCGCCGACTGCAAACAGTACTGATATAGATAAGTTGTTGCATGAAAAAATTTGTTAGTAATCACTGAGGAAGAAATGACAATAGGGTTCGAAATACGTAATCAGAATAAAAATACAATATTCTATGGGCACACGTGAATTTATTGTTTTATTTTCGAATTGAAAATCTATAAATAAAATTTCATTCTACCGTATAACACTGAAACCTCCATGCCTCGAAAAGGAGTTGAAATATTGAAAAAAACACTTACTGTTGAAAAAAAATTTAAAAAAATTGTTCGACATTTTCGACTTACTTTGAGCCAATTTATGCAAAAACGGCGTCAATTGGTGGAGCCCCGGAGACAGTGGTATCCCCAGTTTCCGTCGTGTAATTGCATGCAAATATTATGTCAATTGTCTTCTCATAATTGTTTATGAGATATCGAAGTGAATTTCCGCTTCCAAGTTCAAAGTGAAGCCCAAAACCCACATGAGCGAGAGCTTCCAATGTGATGCTGCTTGGGGATCCCAATTCAAAGGCCCAGATGAAAGCCACAACTTCTGCCTCTTCTTAAATGCTGAGTCATGCTTCTTTCTTCTTCTTTCATGGTTGGAGAGGACCCGCGCAGAATGTAGTCGTTAATGACTAATCAATCTTCGAGACGAAATGAATAATAATTCGAAGTGAATTAATAGTGTAAATCATTTAGCAGTCAATATTTAATGATTATAGTTTTCGTTCAGTGCTTCAAATATGGTAAGTGTTAGATAGCTCATCAGAGCTCTTGTGTGTGTTAACGCGATGAATATGGCATTCACCTATCTAATAAATTGATACATGTTGCAGACTATGAATTAGTTTTTACTTGAGTATCCACAAATAATGTTAGGCGTTCAAATGTTCTCAATAAAACCAATTAGCCTTATTTCAGTTATTATGCATATATGAATCGTGAAAAATATAAATGATTTTTTTAGCTCCAAGCGAACTTATACAATCTCGATAACATATAAGAAATGAAATCAAGAGGAAATTTAAGCCCATAAGTGTCCATATTTTACATGAGCTTCGCCGAAATGGATTTTTAAATGTAAAAAATTATAACAAACATGAAGACATTTTTCGTAATAAATAGTATTCGTATTCATACTATGAATAGTATGAATATATATTATTCGTAATAAATAGGTAAGGTAGCAAACTCATTATATCCTTGTATTTCTTTCGTAAGGCAGCAAACTCATCATATCCTTATATTTCTTGTTTTCGGTCCCGAAGTTTTCTCAATGGCATTAAAGGAACTTTTAGGTCTTTCTTGTTTTCCCAATAAAATATTATTGCTTCAAATGGAGCATTTGCTTCCATAAAAGTTTTGTTGAAAAATTTTTTGCGGTTCATGCTCTTGAAAACTCATCCAGCATAATTTTAGCCACTGTACAATTTCCCCGTCCGTATTTTTTTCGTGTTTAATATTACTTCTTCTAAGGATTAAGGTCGAAACAAAGTGTTCGTTTGCATATTATAGAAAGTGTTTGAAAAAGGTTGGTTATAATACCAAACAAACAAAATGGACTGCACACAGGTTTACTAGTTTTGTTTATGATGTTTCAAACTTTGAATATTTATTTAACAATTTATGATCACAGTTTTCTTTCTCGATGGTTATCAGCTGAAAGGTGGTGAGAAGTTTCACCTAGACGGTGTTGATGGTAGACGTCTGTCCCCACGAGTTTGATCCACCGCTGCTCTACGGTCTGTTGATAGGTTACCTAGTGAAAAATTTGGGTCCACCAGCTATTGTGGAATGAGCTAACAGTCACCAGCGTGGGTGAAATTTCCTCAAATAATCAGCGAGGGTGATATCAACACTGATCACCGGCGAGGGTGATATCAACACTGATCACCAGCTAGGGTGATATCAACACTGATCACCAGCTAGGGTGATCCTCTCTACACGTCACCAGCTAGGGTGAAAAAACTCTATGACTACAGCGAGGGAGATAGTCATTCAACGTCACCAGCGAGGGTGATATTTACTTGTAGACAAATAATCACGGTCCTATATGCGCGAAGGTCTGTCTAATGAGAGCCAGAAGAAGACTGACTGGTAGAACGATAGCGGAAAGGTCCCAAAGTCCGTAGAGAGGGGGAAGTTCTAGAGAAGAGTCGGTCTCGTGATTGGTTGAAGAAACTCTATTGGAACGAGTGTCTCACGTGTTGTTGTGAAGTATGGAAAAGCCGGCCATAAAACTAAGTTTTTAGTTCTTTGTGAGGCTGAGGACCTGGGAAAACCCAACATCTAGGTTGTTAAGCCTTCCAAGATGCTCACCTCATCTGGTTGGGATTTTTCCTTAGTAAATAGTGATAATAATTTTTATTATATGTTTATTTTAGGGCTTTTCTCTTTTTCTTTACATATCTCAAACAGAAAGTGAAGCTTCTTTGCGGCTAGTTTTATTGCATGATTCTTCAGTAGTGAACAATTGATCCTTTTTCTTCAATGCTGTTTCCAAAACTCCAAAATCTCAGTCGTTTGGAAGAAAGGAGTGGCCTCGTGGTAAAAATTGGTGGTGAATAACATTTATGCTATTATCAGGTGATTGAACAATCCCTAACCACATCAGTTCGAGCTTAATACTTCGATTTTTTCCGCCTCGATTTTTAAAAAGGGACATTATGCTCTAGTATGGTCTGTATGGACTTGGGTTGTAATATTCTGAATATGCTTTGGACAATAAGTTGCTTTTTCTGTCGCACCTGTAGATAAAATTGGTTCTCAAGCATACATATGAATTCAGATGTCATAATAGTTATAAAACCCTCCATTAAGAATAAATATATTTCGCTTATAGTTTGCAAAAGAAACTGATAGTTATGAAGGATGGGCCTTATGCAGACGAAACGAAAATGCAAAATATTTCTTTGGTTTCGTTAATCTTCTTTTAAAGCTTATCTATCCACCTCTGCATTGCGTGAATGCATGCTTTGGTCTGTTAAAAGGATTAGTTTTTCATTAATGTCCCCTGTAGATTTGAGCTTCATTTTTAACCCTTTGCGGCCGACGAATTTTTCGGCTGGATGCGGTAGCAGGACGAAGCGATTTTCACAAATGCGTTGAGTGACTTAGAGGATGCAATAAAATACATAAACAATCAAAATACAACGTTTTTAAGAGGTAATTTTTATGTAAGATCAATAAAAATTACCTCTTAAAAACGTTATTTTTTGATTGTTTATGTAAATTTACATCTTTAAAACTAAACTTACAAGAATAACTATCGATATAAGAAACTAACTATTCATACAAGAATTACGATCTGCAATGTCCCTTTGTGTGATACATTGTAAAGCATTCACTAAGAAGTATTCGGGATATATCTGGGCATGTATTACAATAATACGTCGTCTCATGTCTTCCACCTGGTTTGTTACGGGTCGAACAAACTCTGCAGTTCTCGCTCATGGTTATCAAAAATCTCCTCTTAATTTATTTACCATTTTTTTCGAAACTGTAAATGTGTTAGCGACTGTTCGTTTCTTTGACTTCTTTGTACAGAATGTACGAATTTATAATGTATATTTCCAATCCCCAAAAGAACAGTTTGCACCATCACTTTAGGGACTTCCCCATAAAACAATATGCCGAACAATACTGATCAGTCAATACTGAAGATCAACGTCACCCATGAATTGAGTGTAATTAGTGATAGCATTGGGGTTTGAAATCACCGTTTGGTCAACATGCCGGTCTTTGAATTTTCAAATTCGTTCAACGGTACTCATTTCTGCATTATGGTAATTGATCAATGGTGTGACGATTTTCTTATCTTTCCAAACCAAAATCACTTAATTGTTCCTACGATACACTACCATAGATTTTCCTTTTGGAATGCTTCATTTTTTTATTGCATCTGGCAATTCTTCTGTTTGTTAGTATTGTTCCAGTCTAATGACATTAGTTTAGTTTATGTAACCCATGAGCTTACGTTTAACTACGATAATATCTGTCAGTGAACATGTGATACCCCTGCGCACCTGGAATTTTATTTAGCATCATAGTATATAAATGTAAGACAACCCTTGTCGAAGGTCTGGTCTTAGCGATTTTTTCGTTGTAAGGCTAACAAAATAAGGTAAAATACCGAAAATGTAACCAGTATTGGAATCTGCCAGTGATTAAACTCTACTCCCCCATTTAGTCAGTTTTTAGGGATGATATGTGATAAAAGAAATACGACCCCTTGGATTTTACGACGTGTTCGCCGATACAAATTTCTTGGCTTGGTGTGAAATAATCCAAAATTATCTAATTTATATAATCCATATAACCATGAATGATTTGCCTGATTCACGTCGACAAGTACCTTCTCCAACTCACTTTTTTTCACGTATGCATAAACATCGCCCACATACGTAATCTAGCATCTTGATAAAAGGTTTTTATCCTGTAGTCCTGCTTATAGTCGTGTTATGAATGTTTTGCCGGAGGATGGTGAAACAGGATGTCCCATCGCTGCCTCTCTTTTAGTCTTCAGTCTCTCAGTCTTCACCCCTCTTCTCTTCAGTCTAGTCCGACTGAAGGTGAAAAATTTTTCTGTCCTACAAAGCTTTGCAAGCTGTATGTACTCTCTAGTTTTTGTTTTCAAGACGGGGATGCTTCTTTTTGGTTTAAGATCTACTCATTTATGTCTCTTCATGTTTCCGTAACAGGAAGGTTATGTTCATGAATTTCGTGTACTTTTACCACTACGTTGGATGGTTAGCCCGCTCCCTCCAATCTTGATCATGACTTAATTTAAGCAGAAATTGTAAAGAAAATATATCAAGTCGATGAAGAAGGCCGAACGATTACGGTCAAAAATCGAATGCTTAAATAAAAAAATTCACAAAATTAGAAGGAACCTATCCTTTTGATCAGTTTTTGTGAAACAGTCTGCATTTTGTGAAATGAAAACTCTTACAAATCATGTGTATAATGTCATAGTCTTATGTTATTATTATATATAATTATATGAAGACATTTAAATTTTGACTTACCTCCATTGGAAAAGAGCTAATATTTTAAGGTAGTATTGGCTTGAGTCCATGTTGATGAAAACGCCCACAAACGATTGTTCAAATTGCCAAGATTGTAAAAATTCGTAGTTTACATTTCATACAGTGTTGAAGTTAACTTATTTGCCTTGTTTTGAACCATGTACCAAGTAAGTAAATTACCCATTTGAGTCTATTTGGCACATCACTTTCCTAACTGAGCTTAGTAACACAAGTATCCTTGATTAATTAAAAAATTAGGAATAATTTATAACACATTATTATTTTCCATGTTTAGCAAATGAAAAAGATAAATATAAACACATTTCTTAAATGTTAATCACATTCCAGGAATCACTCCGTTTTTCATTTCACGCTGTTAACGTAATATATAATCCTTATTGGGTGATCGCAATCATTTTACTATCTCATCTCGAGATGGTTCATCTATACCATCATGTGCTATTCGAATTTAAATGTAAGCTTTTAGCAATTCAGCTGATTGATCTGTGTACCACTTCCTTAAGGCTTTACTAACAAACCTGTATCACTTTGTTCTAAGGGTAACTAAGACGAGAACGATGGTCAAAAGCTGCAAAATGTTGTTTTGGTGTTGGTCGTGACAATTGAGTTATAGTGAACATTGCGTATTGCTTCAAGTTTTTAACTGCAGCTCAATGAATTTTGCAAGCATGCTTTTATATTGACTCGATGCATAATTGATAAGAAGTTAGATTGCCTCCACATATGGATTTTCCCAGGCAAATAAATTAAAACCTGATGTATTGTTAATGATGTGTTCTATTACTTCATTTTCTATATGTTGATACCCGAATATTTTTTTTTTTGTGGGAGGTGAAGGCTATTTACGCCCTGAGTGTCGGACTCCCCTGCTACCGGACTACCGACTAAACACCTCCCCTGTCACACCGAGAACCTAGCCTGGAACTGTTTGTCACTGTTGATACCCGAATATGGATATTCTTGAAATAAGTAAATGATATTAAGTCGACGTTAAAAGCTATTCCGTGGAAATAATTGTAGGTTATTCAGTTTTAAACGATCTTATTAATCGTTTAATCAGAAAAGTGTAAAATTAAATAATAAAATATAAAGGCAACGGCTATCAATTGTGAAGAAGTCATCATGTACAGAATGGCGGTCGTCTTGTTTTCGTCGTCGTTCCAAAACGCTTTCTTTTCAAGGTCAAATCTAATTTACCGAACAGAAAAAATCTTATGATGGCAAATCAGGCGGATACGGCGAATGGTTCATGGAAAGAAAGCCATTTTTTATCAAAAAATCGCCGGCGCATCATCATTTCTTCATTTTTTTCGCATCATCAACTTGTACATTCACGATATTCTGGCCAAACACGACGTATTCGCGTAGGCAAACGCTTCATAAAACCAAGATAAAATACAGCATTAACCGCTTGGCTTTGTGGAATGAACTCTTTGTGGACAATCCCCTTTGAATCGTAAAAACAAATCTCAATTGTTTCAACTTTTGACTTCTCCAAACGCGTTTTTTTTTTGGTTTGGGGTCATCCGGATGCTGCCGTTCGGCACCTTGTCGCTTAGTTTCGGGATCATATAGATATTACCACGTTACCAGCCGTTACAATGGATTTTCGGTAGTTTGGCTCCGTTTTGTCTTCCTTGATCAAGTCTTTGCAATGTTGAATGTGAAGCAATTTTTAGTCATCCGTCAGCTTGTGAGGAACGTATCGTACACAAATCTTTCTGAGGCCCAAGTGCAAAATGCGGTGAATCAACTCACGGGACAAATAAAGCTAAATTTCCATGTAATGCAATGAGGATTTTGGCTCATTTTTAATAGATTCACGCACAAATTAAAGGTTAATTTCGTTCACAACTGATCTTGGACGGCCAGAACGTTCGTCGTCATCCAGAAGAACCCGGCTTTCTTTAAAACGTTTAAACTACTCGAAAATACAGATACGGAATAAACACTCACTACCATAAGCATTTCGCATCATTTAATGCGTCTGGGCCGCCGTTTTACCGAGTTTAAAACAGAATTCGTTCAACAATTCAGAATTCGTTCAACATTCATTTTTCGACCGATGGTACAATAGTCTTGTTACTTAGAGCGCAATAACTTGGGTTCTATTCATCCAAATGTCATGAAATTTTGACACAACGTCTATGATGGATGTTAGATGAAATTCCGGGAAGATCTAAAAGATGTCACCACCAGTTTTCTTTATTATTGACCAGTCCAGGAACTTTTGAGACAAACCTTGTATATTCTAAATTTCAAATAATAATATTTTTTGCTCCAGTGAAATTTTATTATAATCCTTTCGTTGAACCCAGGATACTAGCCACTGTATGATGTGTATTTCATGTAGTTAATACTTTTAAGCTTGATGTTATGAAGACAAAAGGAATGTAACTTACATATTTACCTCATTTTTTGACTCCTTCAATGGTGCTCCCTCCTATTAACACGCATTATGTTTCATATAAAATTATGATTAAGCTTAACAGGCGAAATATAATTCCTCTTGTAACGATACTTTTAACCTGATAGAACCCATGCCAGGAAAAATAAATTAATAATATGCTATAGTATTTCATTGCACGAATTTTCCGATTTTTGTTTGAATTTCATATTTCAGATAATTTTTCATACCCAATTTCCTATATTGGTTTTTTTTTTTCTTTTCGAAGGCCGCTTGCCTTCAGATGCCGACTCGAGACTTGAGATCTCGTGATGTTCTTTCCATTCGTAATAGGTTTTCTTTTTGATAAGATTTCAGCCTGGTGTCCTTTTCTGAACAACATGACCATATGAATACAATCGGTAAAACTTAGACGATAGACGATGGCTACACCAACGCTACTAAAAGATATATAGGTTCACACCAGTCGAACCCATTGAGAAGTCGAAAGGACATCGACATTGAAGTGGATTATATCACAAGCATACTGATCGATAGTTTCAGTGAAATGTATCCAACCACTACCGTCAAACAAAAAAAGGTTAGCTGGTGGAACAAAGAACTGGAGGAGATCAGAAAAAATACTCAAAGATAATTCAGAATAGCTCGCCTCACAAACCGGGATACGGATTGGGAGGACTATAAACGAAATGTGAAAATTTTTAAAACAGCTGTATGAAGAGAGAAATGGAATTCCTGGAATCTTTTTTGCAGCAATATTGAGGGAGAAAACGAGACATATAGGCTAAACAGGGCTCTGAAAAGAGAACCGCGTGTGGACACGATGCTCCAAAAGGAGGACGGATCGTGGACAACAAATAGCATAGAACGTCTCAAGATCCTACTAAACCAACACTTTCCGGACTCAACGGATGAGGAGACAGAACAAGTAAACAACGTGACTCCTTAACGTGCCCCCCCCTAAAAGAAATCGTAAGCGAAGAAAAGGTCCTTTGGGCCATTAATACCATCGAACCTTACAAATCACCAGGAACCGACAAAGTGTATGCGATCAAGCTCATGAAAGCGGATATCACAATAATACGGATTTTGGTGAAAATTTATAGAGCCTCCATATCCAAAGGTTACATTCCTCTGGACTGGTGAGAAGCAAAAGTAGTTTTCATACCCAAGCCGGCAAAAGCTAGCCACTTCAAAGCAACGGATTACCGACCTATCAGCTTAACGTCTTTCATATTGCAAACCCTGGAACGCCTGATGGATGGGTACATAAATAGCACCGTGAACATAACGGAGCTTCGACCCAACCAACACAAATACCTCCCAGGGCGCTCAACAGAGACGTCACTACACGAAGTCGTAAGCAGAATAGAGAGGAACCTTGCCATCAAAGATTACACTTTGACGGCCTTCATTGATATCGAAGGAGTCTTCAACAATGTAAAAACTGAGAGCATAGTAGAAGCCATCCAAAGATATGCAATACACCTATATCTTACTAAATAGATGACGGAACTACTAGCTAAAAGGAAGATTACAGCCGAGGAAAACGCCGTAACGTTGAATAAATGGACTAACAGGGGTACACCACAAGGCGGCATAGTATCACCACTTGCCTGGATACTCACAGTTAACCAAATAGTGGAAGACCTCAACGGGAAGGGTTTCAAAACGATAGCGTACGCTGATAATATCGTTATGCTGATAAGT
This sequence comes from Stratiomys singularior, assembly GCA_954870665.1. NCBI lineage: Eukaryota > Metazoa > Arthropoda > Insecta > Diptera > Stratiomyidae > Stratiomys > Stratiomys singularior. The sequence continues at coordinate 77,727,110 of OX940877.1, read as the reverse complement.
GGAAAGTTCCCGGAAACCATGTCGAAATTGATGCAGACCGCACTCTCGAATCTTTTTGGGTGGGCGAAGCCAAACGGACTGTGCATCAATGCCGACAAAACGGAGCTTATGATTATCACAAAGTGCCGTAAATCGGAGACATTTACACCCCCGACCATTGACGGAAACATATCATTTTAGTTAACAAGGTGAAATACTTAGGAGTAACCTTGGATAGTAAGCTAACTTGGACTTCACACATAGGAGCAGTCAGACGGAGAGCTACAGCGGCGCTCTTCACAATGAAAAGACTAGTGGGGAAAACCTGGGGAATAAAACCCAAATTGCCCACTGGATCTACACAACAGTAGTGAGGCCAATAACCACCTACGGGGCATTGGTTTGGTGGCAGGCACTACAAAAGAAAACCATTACAAAAGGGCTAAAGAAGATCCAGCGAATGGCCTGTATTGGCATCACAGTTGCCGTTAGGACTACGCCAACTGCTGCAATGGAGATAATGCTTAATCTCATGCCACTCGACAAATTCATCTTCAGAGAGGCATCACTTGCGAACATCAGACTAAAATCTGTATTTTGGAAAAAATGGAGAGAATGGCGCCGTCAAATAAAAGGGAGCTGGATAGAATTCAACCAATATTGGACAGAACAATTCCATACAAGATCAGCATTCCGACCAGAGAAGCGTGGAAAACGATGCAGGATTTCACATCTGGAAGTGAGCTCATGATCTACACCAATGGTTCCAAAACGGACGAGGGAAGCGGCGCTGGAATCTTTTCCCAGATCACCCGCAACTCAACCGAAGTTATAAACTGGAGAGCCATACCACAGTTTTTCAGTCGGAAGTGTTTGCAATAGAAGCGGCTATAGAAGTGGCAACAAAGAACCTTAATGGAAGTATACAAATACTCTCCGACGGTAAGTTGACACTGCAGGCGCTTGCCTCTAACCGCGTAGTTTCACAACTGGTGCAAGATTGTAGGCAGGCTCTCAAAGCCGCATCAACCCGACTAAATGTAAAACTGACATGGATCCCTGGACACACCGGTGTAGAGGAAAACGGAAGAGCGGATGAGCTAGCGAGAGCTGGTCCATAATCTTCTAGGTCAATACGCCAAACGAATAGGAATCCGAACGGATGACACTTGCGGAGCTTGCGGCGAGGAGGAAGAAAGTACAGAACACTGCCTCCTAGTTTGCCCGAGTCTGGCCTATAAACGCCTTACTTGGCTGAGGTGTACTGGCGCAACAGAATTGGAACACTTGGCCACCATAGAGCTGGGAGAACTCCTTGGCTTCTGTAGGACGACAGGATGGACCATCTGTAAACAATAGTACTACATATGGAGAGATAAGGGCCGATTTCTGGCCTACGCTGATTTCCAACAAGTGGACCCCAGTATAATAATAAAAATAATAGACGATAGGTATATTTGAGGTTGCATTCCATGCTGGATAGCATGCTGACAGAGTATGTCAATTTCATGAAAGTTGATGCATCAATTGACATCGCTTGTATGAGCTCATCTCAGGTACTTTATATAGATATTCGAGAAATAGCATGAGAATCTAAAATTTAAATGAAAAATGACGATATTCCACAAAAAGTGATATTTGCAGAGATAGAAAGCTGCAATGGTAGTTTTGGGGAAGGTTTAGTGGTACATACACCGCCACACCTATAAGCTGTGCAAAGCATTGTTGACGTGCAAAGCATCCTTAAACTTCGGCTGGAACTAATCTAAAGAGTTTAATGTGAATGTTAATATCATCTTTACCGCGTACGTAGGAACTTTATTTCTTACTGACGGGAATCTATACCGACAACTATTTTATAGTTTCACATGCCAACTTATTGGAAATTGTACCAATTGAATTATGTTCCCATTGTGGCTATCCACAAAAAAGGCGTTAAAATGCCTCTTATAGAGTTTTTCTGTTATCACTGGTACTGGGAACACGACGCTTCGTCGTAACATAATAAAAGTGAGACCACTTGAAACAAAATCCCGATTGAACCGGGCTCAACCAGAATTACTCTGATTTTTGTCAGTATTGGTAAATGATTTCTGATTATTTGATTTTACAGGCATAATGCTCACAGAACGCTACAGTAAAAACGCAATACAAATGAGAGTCTATGGTTGCTTGCTCTCCTCTTTTTCTACCATAAGTCACCCGAAAGTATTCCCATTGTTCTGTGCTCACGCTATTCTAAAGTCATAGATTAACTACTAACTGTTTCTAATACTTAGATCAAATATGCAACAGGCTCTTTGTAGGAATTCAAAAAAAAAAAAACTAGAGCTAGAACTAGAAAGAATACATTCTAGTTCTAGTCTCTAAGTGAGTGGCATGCGCTCAAAGAAAAAATGTTGTTGATTTTATATTATTTATATTTGTATATTTATTATTTAATTATAAATTAAATTATACAAAGTTAGTTCCACTGCATATAGTTTATATTCTGGAATGTGTGTTTTAATTTGTTAGCCTTCGATGAAGTCAGGTACGGCCTCGTTTCAGGATTACAAAATTAGTCAACGTCCCTTCAATAATTCATAATAATCAGGTTACCGACACAGAAAATAACCAGAGGAATATTTGCTTTATTTCGGATTTCAGGGATAAAAACAATGAAAAGATAGACGAGTTGGGTCCAGTAAAGATCCCGGTTGAATGCCAGGCTCAACTGGGTTCACGAACTCGAACCCGAACAGTAAAAATGTCAGTGAGCTGCAAAAATAGACGGGCAATATTTTTTGAAACTAGATTTATTATCCGAAAACTGTTTAGACATATACTGCCAGTCAAAAGTTTGAGACCACTAATAAGAAAAACTTCTGTTTTTAGTAAATATTTTCAAAATATTGATAAAAAGTAATCTGCATACCTGCATATTCTATTGTTTATAAAGATTACATAAAACCTTATTCTTTTGTATTTAAGATAAGGAAAGGGCAATAAACAACCATTGTTTCCAAACTTCAATGTCAGCCGAAGAATAGCAAGTACGATAATTGATTGTAAAAATTTTATTACCACATAACCGCAACTGACAATTCATCTATTATACATCAACTTACAATGCGATTGTTCTGAATTCTTAAATGTTTATTTTAACCTAATTTTTTCATTGTTATCTACGAATATCCGCAGTTAGTCTGACTTTGTGATTCCTACAGTGAAGACGTCTCTAAAATGGGAAAAGTTCGCGAAATTAGTATTGAACGCGATCTGCCATCGTTGTTCTCCATAATGAAGGCAAATATGAACGTGAGATTGTATCTCAACTCAAGTTATCGAAGACTTGTGTTCATCGCAATATTGTGCGGCACAAAGAAACTGGCAGTAAAGATTGTCGGTGCTCCTGAAGACCAAGAGCTTCGACTTCTAATTAAGACAAATTTATTGTGGTAACCAGCAAGCGAAATAGACGCCTAACAGCCCCAGAAATTCGTGGTGAAGTCAAAAAATCTCGGGAAAAACCAGTGTCAGTGTCTACAATTATAAGATGATTGCGAAACGCTCGATAACCACTTGTAAAACAGCAGAAAAAGAAAAAACGTCCATCGAGACTGGATTGAAGAAGATTTCAAAAAAGTACTTCGGAGTGACGAATCAGAAATTGAAATATTCAGTTCAAAAAGAAAATTTTTCGACGTTCCGCCGAAGAAAAGCAGTCCCTACAGTCAAGCAAGCATCTTTTATGGTCTAGGGTTATTTCTCAGGCTATGGAACTTGAAATCTGCTCAAATTAAAGGAATTCTGAAAAAGGAGCATTATAAAGAAATTTCGGAGAAAAATGCTATTCCCTCCGGACTGAAGTTAATCGGAAAAGGATTCGTTTTCCAACAAGATAATGATCCAAAGCATACTTAAAAATTATGTAGGGTCTATTTAGAGAAGAAACAGTCAGAAAAAGTGTTGAAAAACATGACATGGCCACCCCAAAGCCCCGATCTTAACCCTATAGAGCTTTTGTGGGAAGAGCTTGACCGAAACGTTCGGGAACAATGTCCTTCTTTACAGCAGGCCATGTGGAATGCATTAGAAGAAAGCTTGAGAAATATCTCGCAAGAGGCCATAAATAAATTGATTGACAGGTCATAAAATGCGAAGGAGGCTATTTTGATGAAAAATATGTATGAAATCTCTTGAGTTTTGTTTTTAAACATTGTGTTCATCAAGACTTCATGTAATTTTTAATTTTAAATCTTGTGTGCAACATGAAAAAAAACTGTTTTTCAAAAAGTTTTCAAAATATTGAGTTTTATTTTTTTCTCAATTTTTTATAGTGGTCTCAAACTTTTGACCGGCAGTTTATATTGCAAGAAGAGTCAGAATATGATATTTTAACCGTTATATTTAATGAATGTTATAGCATCTCCGCAGATATAGATAATTTTTTTCAACTAGGATGACGAGAATGTTATAGCATAAGTTCATAGAATGTATAAAAAAAACTAATGACATCAGTCCATTGTGATTGAATGTGTTTAGGACTCTATATCCGAACTGCAGTTATTGTGATATTCAGGAGGTAAATATGTGATGGTGGGCATGAACATAATTTAAATGCCAAGTTGTAGCACCACCGATTTTCTTTCGGTATTCGATTCCCGGAGTCATAAGAAGGCTAGAAAAAAAGCCCACCGTGAGCCTTAGAGCCGTTTTTGAAAAAAGAGACTTTTTTCTATGGATAATGCAAAGATAGAAAATTCGGCATTTTTCACGCATCACCTCTAAGAGGACTCCGCTTGGACTTGGAATACGCTCAATTTGGCAAAAAAATGATATCTGGCAACTCCCCAATGGAAGATCAATGACAGACACACCTTTTCCTGGATTCCTACAAAAAAACTCTGCACGCTAGTTTCTGACGGGAAAAGGAATGAAGAAAAACTGAAATTTTGAACCTTGGACTGATAATTTTAATGAAAAATAATGTTTAAATAATTATTGTACAAGAATGAATAGTTTGATAATCGTGAAAATTAATGTCTGAAGTATAGAGCAATAATACAGAAAACGAAATTCTTGACTTTTTAACCGCATCTACTATTGAGCCACAAGTTATAAATGAACACTATGGTCTCTCGGAGTGCGGTCAGTAATTTACTTCCATAATGTCGATGACATTTTTACTTTATATTTGTCTAACGTTATTCCAAAGTCATGGTGGATAGATTCCATGCCCTGCTCGCTGAAAAACCCCAACACTTGTTTTGTTTTAGCACAGAACTCTGGTTCATGGAAAAGCCCAGCATGGACATTTGGAGTAACACTGATCTATAGATCTAGATAACTTCTTTTAAATCTGTCGATTGCTACTCTGTGAGCAGGTTCCAGGTTTATTGAAAAACAAGAGATCACCACTGCTCGAAATTCTCGGAATCATTTAATATAGTTGAAACAACCCGGCTGGCATAAATTTTGCAAAACATCAGTTCTATCCGAAAGCAATTTGCATTAATTATTCACGATTGCAGGGGCCCCATGCACAAACTCCTGGCTGAAATTGCACCTTTTGGTCCACTCAAGAGATTCAAATTCGAATTCCATTTTCTTCCGATTATAAAGCGTGTTCACTACTGCGAGAATTAAATGCAATTCAGGGGGTGCAATGATGTCAAGAATTTGTCTGGAGTCATGTGTGCCTCTAGTAAGAACAGGCAAATTCGAGCAATTTTTGCAATTTTTTACAAGGGAATTTTTGAAGTTGACTGTTTTCCATTCTAAATTATTTTCGTGGCAGTTTTGCATGGTCCTCCTTTCGCCACAAGTGCCCAAACTTTAAACAAGTACATGGAATGCTACTGCCATGACCTACTGGCATCACCTTTATGTCCTATGTCCTTTATTAAAGAACACGCCAAATGTTCCCTCTGTTTCAGGCGAAGCGAGTTAGCTATATGTTCTTTGAAACTCGGCAAGTGTTTTTCTGGGCTACAAAAATACTTTTTCCGTAACGAACAAGTTTCACCACATTTTTTGCAATTGTTGCTCCTCTTCTTTTTGTTCTTGTCGTTTTTTCAGTCAATTTTCAATTCACAAAATGTGCAACTGCACAACGTTTGAGTTTTTGCCCGAGTATTCTTCTCCAAAATTTTGAACTTTGTGTAGTCCGGCTGAGCTATTTTCTCTATAGTTTCACACTTCACTGACCGATATACGATAACTTTGCAAGCGCTATATAAAACATTGGGAAAACGTTCATCACTTTTAGCATTATTAACACATTTTTTACATTTACACATAAAGCATCACTGATTTTGATCATTTGTTTCTTCTTCAGCAGACAGGGAAAACATATGCGCGCCCGATTTTCTTGATGGGTCCCTGCATGATCTATTGATCTTCTGTCCATACTTTCACAAGAAATTGAAATTTTGAAGAGAACAATTACAACCTCACCTCAAAGGATCGAAGACTATCTGAAGTTTTAATTAATTGCACAAATAAGATTGATCATTCAGTCTGCAGTTAGTGCAGTTCAATAGTTCGATGACCTCGCATATCAGACAAGGATGGAAATAAAGGATTCTCGCTTGTTGACATACTAGCGCAAAACTCATTCGAATGAAAAATCATTCTTTCAATTTTTTTTTATTTTAACCTATTTCTAAAAATCGCCAATGAGTATCTCCAGTCTTATTAAAAGGAGCAATTTCAAAAATTTGCTTTATAAATGTTTTTGTGCTAGTGTCAAACTGATAGGAAAACATCATTTATGCCAAATTGGGGATGTTTGGCAACTAGAAGCGAGCAAAAGGTAGAAAAATCTCGATATCTCGTACACTGATTCTTTTCTCGTGAAAAAAGTCTATTTTTTCAAAATCGGCTCTAAGGTTTACGGTTGATTTTTTTAAAGACTTCTTATGACGCCGGGAATCGAATGCCGAAAGAAAATCGGTGGTGCCAAAATTTGACATTTAAATCATATTAAAGCCCAACTTGATTTAATATTGTGGGATGCAGGTTTGTTTACATAAATGTGACATCAGTATGATGTGAATTTTTTTTGTAGCCTGTAATGATATTTGCACTTCAAGGAATATGTTCTACGTTTGTAATTTAAAGGATCTAGAATTTTTTCCTGATAGTGTAGGGCTTCAAAATAAAAGTGTTGAGTATCGCAGTATCTTTTTTGTACAAGCTAGTTGTCTCATCTAACCCATTTGAAATATTTATGTTATTAGAATGCTCTGAATCAGACGGTGATGATTCGTATAAGCATATTGTTTGTCAAATTGCCCATATCCTATCACAATGGTCCTCTTCAAGTATACTGATTCCATTTCCAATTATTTCCGTAATACACATAGCTTTATCTACATCTGAATCTTTGATCAAATCATCTCTATATTCGCGTACACTTCTTATTTGAATACATTTTTCGCCAAGAAATTTCTACAATATTCTAAAACACTGAAGTTTTCTATTTGATCTTTAATATTAAACTGATGCCGACACCGAAATGTCGAACCATTTACAATCTACATTGCAAAACGCAACGGTAATTATTAGAAAAAATTTACAGTTATAGAGTCTATTGAGTCTACCTCTCGGAATTCTACGAAATATAGTTGCTATAGTATTCACGTCAAGCATTACAAGTATTACATCTAGTATTGCAATTATTACAACCTAATGAATCATTTGGTCACTACTTTGAAAGTAATAAATTACAAGAACTTAAGGTTGAATAAAATTAAAGGAGTGAAAATTAGCTTTAAGATTTGAATGCTATAGCATTCATGCAATTTGACATCACTACGAAATTAATGCTATAGCATTCATGCGCCAACATTTAGTCGGTAAATCCTTGGAATTTCTCTCTTGAAAAACTCGATAAACTATTCACCTGACTAGGTACTACGAATGAGTTGGTAAACTTTCTTTACATCAACAATGATTGTTGTCAACCCTTAGTTTCCACTGAGGTTTTCCTGTGCTACTGAGTACACCATTGGCAGAACATCCATCGTTAAGTGATTGACTTTGCAATCGAAGTGCCAAGTTTTGATTACGTTTTTTGCTTCAACCATCAACGAATTTTTTGGGAAATGGGATTTTGGAGATTTTGGAAATCGGAATCCTTTTAGCTAGTTACTTCTAACAGGAATAAAAAATTAAATGAGGCAATTGCTTATTATTATTGCTAATACGTTGAAAAAATGAGACATGTTTTGAAGAGTGAAATTGCAAACTTTCTCTTCACTAGCTGATATTCTAGGGACATAAAAGTTGCGATCAATTTGAAATTGAGCTCAAAGTTGTTTTAATGTAATGGAAGTGTAGCTCTATGTAACCTGATTTTTGAATTGCAACACAGCTCGCTAAGCTTTGCGACTGTGTTTATCATATTGCAAGGATTCTGAAAAGACCTCCATTTCAGGTTAAGCGGTTATTTGGGTAGCAACGAAAGTAAAATGTGTCTTTATCTTTTTTCGAATTAACCATTCTTTATGTTTTATTAATTTTGGAAATTTTAAGCCATATACTAGACTAGAAAAATGGTGTCTAATTTTAATGTAGAGCTGTCATCAAGAAAAAGAACCATAAGAGGAAGAAAACACGCGAAAAATATTACGAAGAAATTGTACTTAAAACCGGTCAAAGTATCCAAGAAAGTGCCGCCAATTAATGCGTGTCACCAGAACGGTTAATTATCTGGTGAGGCTCATTGAAGAGTGCGGAAAAGTTGAGAATTTTGAATTGAAAAAATAAATATGAGCAAGACGCAAATCCAGGTAGAAAACACTACAGATCTGCACTGAAGTACTGAAGTAGGCCATTCTTCTCATACACTCCTAGAGAGGAGAAGGCTCAGACCTTCCTTTTGAAAGTACTTTCAGATGGCTGTGACACAAACGAATTGTTTACCGAATCAAAGGAAGTAGTCCCTTCTGCCGAACTTAAAACTATAAGACCGTTCACAACAAGACGGTCGACAACTAAATATGAAATATTTCTGAAATAATAAAAACTTGGTAAACTGAAAATGTGAAAAATAAATAAAAAGAAAATTAGATTGAATGAAATTTAAAGTAAGTTGTAAATTAGTTCAGTAGAAATAAAGGTCTAGTCTTTCGTAGTATCTATAAGTCAGCTTGTGAGCTTAGGTAATAAATATACATAAGCTAGCATATAAGCTTAGATAAGAATAGACATTAATTAAGCTGTCTTTAAAGTTATTTTTTCTTGAATTTTTCTTTATTGTTAAAATAATATGGAGGATGATTTCGATAAAAATTATAAATATGATATAGTAGGGTAAGCCCTTCCAAGGGTGATATATTTGAGGCAGAGTGCACTAAGTGAGCTTTAAGTAGATAAAGATTGTATATCATTTTTTTATGTTCTTTTTCATGATTTTGTTAATGTTAATGTAAATATAAGTTTGAATAAGGACATTTTAAACTTAAACTTGAACAATCAATTCCCGGAATAGTAGGATTTTGGTAATTTTCTAAGTTCTCTTCAGTTCTATCAACATGTGATACGAAGCTTACCTTTTCTTTGGAATAAAGTATTTGAATCGGACTACATGAGTCGTAGGCCATTTGTTTCCCTTTTTTGGCTTTTGTGCTTCAAAAATCTCATATGAATAGCGTCCATACCGACGTTGAAACTTAAAGAAGAACAAGTAGGTTGATCCGGATTTGCGACACGTTTTTTAGTTATGAGCAATATCTCTTAGATCTAGGAATACGTGATTAAGCCAGTTGTGCAGGTCATCCTAAGTTGACGGACCCAAAGCTGAATGTTGGCTGTTCCCTGAAGTCCCCTTCGCCTGAAGTTATTAAATGGTCAAACGTAATGTGTGTGTAAAAACAGCGCTTATTCTTCAAATATTCTTCCGGTCTAAATATTTAACTAAGATAAGTGCAATTATATTATTTTGTTAAATTTTGTATCTCGAAACTTATACGTAAATTGAAGACTCTCTGTCAGAGAAATCCCCATACAGTGTAAGCGCTTCATGTAGCTACACTGTGATTGTGAATGATATTAAAATAAGTAGAACTTTATTTGTATTGTCCGTGTTCAATGTTTCCTTTAACTAGGATACTCCTCTGAAATGCAGAAAATCTTGTTTTGTTTGTCCGAAGCGGCTTTCAAGTGCTCCAGCTGTTTATTCTTACGTTGGCAGCGCATTGTGATGTAGGATGGCTTCTGACAGAAGGATAAAGAGCAAACTATAGTCGATTGTTACGTATTCCGATGTGTAGGCGAGAATAAACAAACAAAAAAATATATATACATAATTAAATGAATAAATGAATAAAATAACAATTAATTTTGAATATAACAATGAATTGTTTTGGTTAAGCTTTTTATTGTATACGAGATGAAGTAGAACTAGGAATAGAATTGAAAGAAATATATTTATACTTAGATTTATGTATTAAGTAATGTTTAGTTAAATAATATTAGTAACAAACAAACAAAAATAAGAAAAGTCTCAGTAAAAATAAAACGTCAGAAAAAAAACAGTCGCAGAAAAAAAAACAGTCTCAGAAAAAAAATTATTCCCATTAACGAAAAATACCCAAAAAAATTTCTTGAAAGTTATTTGGAATGAAATTTTTTACTGATATGATTCACTGGGTTGTTGTGTACATATCGCTATAAAAAGAATAGAAATTGTAAGGTATGGGAGTATCAATGGAGTATGAATAGAACTAACAATCAATAGAAGTATCAATAGAAGTATAAATCAATAGAAGTATCAATGGATAGAAGTATAAATGTATAGAGGTATTAAATGTATAGAGGTATTAAATGTATAGGAGTATAAATGTATAGAGGTATCAATTGTAGAGGAGTATCAATGGATAGAGGTATCAATGTATCGATGTATCAAGTCATAGAAGTTGGAAAATAAACATAAGGAGAATCAGGAAGCTGTTTGAGGTGTTTAGCCCCAGAAGTCCTCGAATCGCACAATCACAAAGCCCAGAGAGAACAATAAGAGCCAAGAGAGAATAATAAAAGCCACAAAGAGAACAATAAGATCGATGCCAAGAAGATAGTAACCAGGCAGCAGAGGTATTCAGGACGCAGGGCAGCGGAATTCCTTGACGTCTCGCAATCAAGCAGAGGTGGTCAGAGGTAGCGCAGCAGAAGCAAGTGAAGTCTCGAAACCAACCTGAGGTGGAGATTCGTGCTAGAGGAAGCAGAGGTGGTCAGAATCAGCGCAGCACAATTCACAGGTGGTTTGATCCTTCGGTATTTGATCCTTTCTATTTATGTATTAATTTTATCTAAGATGAAGGTGTAAGCTCTTTCTGTGTGTGTGTGTGTAACATGGAAGGATCAGGGCTCAAATAATGTCATCCAACCCCTACGCCTGCGCGGTGAGCTAGTTGGATAAAAGTAACTTCCTTCGGCCGCCATTATGCGGCCTTTGTATAGTTCAGTCCTAACTCGTACTTTAACATTTTTTTATTTGTAGAAAAGAAACATAAGGAAAATTTCCCAAACTCCAATAGCAAATTTTCCATACATAAATTACAAAGTAAAATAATTCCGAAATTTACTATCTGGAAAAAAAAATCAGCGATTAAGAACATCTGCACGCCAACTGTTTATTGTAAAACATTTAGTTCTCGCTTTATTCGTATTTATTCAACGTAAACTCAACCTATACAAAATTCTTAATATACCTCGGAAAACCCTACAATTCACAACGCTAATCCAAAACAGTCTTACACACAAATTAAATTTATAACTACTATCCTAAGCAAACATCCTTTCCAAATATCTTCACGCCTTTATTTAGGTCATTTATGACACTACTCAGCGCTAGCCATAACGTGCCTTCACATGGCCTGACCCATATTTTTCTTCACATCCTTCGGACCTCCTCTGTTTTTAATCAACATTGTCTTTAAGTCAAAACTTCAAAAAAAGATCAGTTGACATGTAACAGGATATCAAATCTGAACTAAATCAATCGAATTCGAGTGAAAGTTCTTGCGCCATATCTTCTAACTAGACATTAATTTTCAAGTCTGATTGAATAATTAATATAAAACATTTTTTGTAAGTTGCATTAATTTGTCCAATAGTGAATTATAATAAATAAAGTTATACTGTGAAGTGTTTAATTAAAATAAAATCAATTATTTTTTTGGTTTTTTTATTTTGTTTGGGAGGTGAAGGCTATTTAGGCCCTGAGTGTTGGACTCCACCGCTACCGGACTACCGACTAAACACCTCCCCTGTCACACCGAGAACCTAGCCTGGAACTGTTTGTCACATTACTCATCGCTTAGCGGTGCCTTCAGGCTAAGGGAAATCTCTCTTTCTCCACGGTTGGATAGGAAGGAATTGCGATTGGAGACAATTGCGTTACAGAGATCTCCCCTCCCTCACCAAGCGATCCATCATGTCCTTCTTTATAATACGTACTGTCCGTACGTAATGCGACACACAGTTACAATTGTCCTTTGATTGTATAATTTTTCCCGTTACATTTCCTGGGGAAAGTACGCCAATTTTCTCCGAGAGATGCGAACGGAGTCTTGTGAATCTATTACACGTAAAGAAGGTATAGGGCGTCATCCGTCAGCCCCGGGCAGAACACGCAAGTTGGGGATGATATCTTTCCCATCTTATACAGGCAAGACCGAAAATACCCGTGACCACTGAGTAGTTGCGTCAGATAATAATCACTCTCACCATGCATTCTGTAGAACCACGGCCCCAAGTCACTTATCAGCTGTGCGGTCCACCTGCCTCGCGTTTCGTTTTCCCATGTTTGCTGCCACAAGGTTAGGATCCTTCTCCGTTCCTCTCGGCTGACGGTTTCTCTCGCCGACTCCTCCCTACGTAAGTATACACGTTTCTGTTCGTCTGCAAGTAACTTAATAGGAACCACCCTCGAGATTACCAGCACTGCAGGCTCAGAGACAGTGCGGTATGCAACCGCTATCCGGAAAGCTCCTCGCCTCTCCACCTGTGCCAGACGCCTTCGTTGCGTCTCTTTACAAAAAGCATCAGCCGAAACCTCGGAGCCATACAAGAACACTGACTCCATTGCACTCATCAGTAGACGTCTTTTGCTCAAGGTTGACCCCTGCGTGTTGGCCATAATGCGATTGAGCGCCGATACTCGCACGGAAGCCTTGTCCGCTGACGCTCGAACATGCTCGAAAAAACTCATCATCGAGTCAATCAACAAGCCAAGGTATCTGATTGATTCTTTTGACTCGTTGATCATTTCCCCACCCGAACCGGGATAACACGAGGGATCCGCTTCTTGGTGAGGACGACAACCTCGGTCTTTTCCAGCGCTAGGCTAAGTCCACGGTCTGTCATCCACTCGCTCACTTGGCGTATTACCGCACCCAGTTTGAGCTGCGTCTGTCCGATAGTACGTCCGGCGACTAGTACTGCTACGTCATCTGCGTAGCCAACTAGGCGCGACTCCCCCGGTAACTGCAGCCTCAAAAGCTCATCGTACGAGACATTCCAGAGGTCCGGGCTCAGAACGGAACCTTGCGCTACCCCTGATGTCAAATCAATTATTCGCCGGCCTCCCAATGTGTCATTGATGAATTTCCGGTTTTTGAGGTAGTCCTTCAATATCCGCATCAGATACCTCGGCACCCTGAAATATTCCAGAGCACGAAGAATATCTGTCCATCATCATTGCCTGCTGGACAGCGCTCACTACCTCTGCTATTGCACCAATTGTGGATCGACCAGCCCTGAAGCCATAGTGCCGAGTAGACAGATACCCGGCAGTTCAAATGGCTTCTCCAAGTCTTTCTCTAGTGAGCCTCTCGAGCACCTTCCCAGCGGCATTCAGCATACATAGGGGCCGATATGAAGATGGTTGCTCCGGGTTCCCTTTCCCCTTGTGGATCAGCGCGAGCCTCACCTCACCTCTTTCCAGCAATTTGGAAACGCGCCCTTCTGCAAACAGGCATTGAAAGTGGTGAGCAGTTTGTCAGGACAAAGTTGATGTGCAAGCTGTATCATTTCTGCTGGTATACCGTCTAGCCCTGGGGCCTTTTTCGATTTTGAAGCTTTTAAAGCTTTCGTTCGGGAATGTGACTCGTCTCGATTTCTTAAACGTTGAGATTCGCGGCGGAGTTTGCGACATTCTCTCCGCTTTTGAGCGATTTCTGCCGACCACCAATATACAGCAGGCTTATTGTGTTGAGGCCGTCACCTGGGCATAGAACAGTCGCACGCATTCTTGATGAGCCTCATGGTGGAGTTCACCATGTTTTCAGCTGAGGCTCCCCCCATTGCCGTCATAGTTTCACCTCTGATAAGAGCTGCGGCGAACGCGTCGACATCTATTTTAGATATATTCCAACCTACAGTTGAGGGTTGGGTTGCTACGCGTCAAGTAGCACACTCGCCAATTGCGAAAGCAATGTACTGATGATCGCTCGCCAAGTAGTCCTCCAGTACCCTCCATCTGTGTATCCTAAGCACTAGGGACTCCGAAGCAAATGGCACATCCGGAATAGTTCCCAAGCAGCCTCCGCGTCGAAAAGTTGGTGTGTTCCCCACGTTCATGATGACAAGTTGCCTCCTAGCCACCATTTCTAGGATTCTTTTTTCCTCTCGAGTCTGGAAGAGGCATTCCCCATTCTATCGCCTTGGCGTTAAAGTCACGGCCAGCAAAATAAAATCAATTATCCTCAACGAACTTATGAAATAATCCAGATACAATTAATTTGTTTTGAATCACATCATTTAATTTCTTTTTATTTTATCACAACTAATGCCTTGTATCTTTACTGGATAACATGTATTTTCAAATAACCGTCTCTATCTAACCATGTTCCTTTCTTTCGCTGCAGGTGCGCCCTATCGGTTGCCCCAATATATCATTATATTATTATTGATTATATATGTATATCATTATCATTTTATTTTTTTTTGAAAATACATCACATGGCCCCCAACGTGGGGTCCAATATTTTGTTTTTTATATTTATATATATATATATATATTTTTTTGAAAATACATTACACGATTTGTACATGTATTGGGTCTTTATTCAAGCCTTTTAAGTTTGTTTTTCATGTCAGTTGCACATTTACCAAAACAAATAAAATTCAACTTGAATCCCCTACGATTGTGAGTTTCCTTACAGTGTCGTCGCTATTTTGTTATTACGTTGCGATTTAGCATCGGAATTGCAATCCATTCGATTGCTACCCTCTGACTCGCTCCACTGGCTACAACTCTAATTTTCACTGACGGTCTTCTCTTGTGTTTTTCACGGTGCCCCTCCATTTATATGGGTTCTATTGCTGGGATGCTTGGACATACAGGGTATACCTTGAAATTACTACGTGATTTTGGTATACAATAATAAAAAGCGCGATCACTCCCAGTATACCGCTGATTTAATCTGCATGTGTTTGTATCAAAGGCGTGAATGAGTTGGTTATTGAGACGGACTTGGGAGATTGTCGACGTCATTGTCATTTTGTTGAAATGACATAAAAATCGGGATAATCGAAGATTCAGTGTTACTGCACTGTTTACGAATTAGCTCTCATTATGAATTTAACTCAATTTATTTATAATTTTTACTTGATTGTTTCATTTTGCCTTGGCCTCTAAACATTTTAAACATATTGAAATTTACGTATTTAGTTTAGTTTCCGTCAAAATTACAATTTAAATATCAAATTGTAACAAAATTTTACGCATGTTGGCTATAGTCGTCATGGCACAACATTTTACCACTTCTTCATCACGGATATAGTCGTCAAACACATTTAACTGGTTAAGATGCATTAACTTGCCTGGCATACCAATGCAAAATATTATTTGATACATTACTTTACGATAAATACTGTCGTTTTCTTGCTTAGAGCCAACAAAAATCTGGCCAACGTCTACGTCGGATTCCCAGCATTCTCAAGTACCCACTGGACAGTAAACAATTGGTCTATTGACCAGCTCTAAAAACACTTTGATACTCCCCAATAATAGTGTTGGCGTATGATCTGATTTTATTTTCTAAATTCTTCGCAAATATTTTCTACGCCGTACAAAAAATCAATATGTTTCTATTGTTTCCGCACTCAAATGTTTCCTCAAATGGTACGCTCGAATTCCCTTGCGAGCACAACAGCGCCACTCACTGGCATTGACGGAGCACGCCGCGATCTCGAACCGAGCCTCAAAAGCATGCCCCTGGGAGATGCTGTTGAGAACTCGATCGCAATGGACCGGCTGGATGAGCAGGAACGGCTGCAAGAACTTGGAAAGGTTCTGAAGCAGACAATAGCAGCGAACGGCCAAAAGACCGTTAACAAGGGGGTTACGAACGGCCTCTTAGAGATGGAGGAACTCCTGGACCAAATCGGCCACTTTCGACGCAGGTGGCTGAAAGCTGAGGCGGACCAAAATGCGAGAATGAGTACGGTGCTGCGAGCTGCAGAAACACCGGTTGCTCCCAAACGGGTGGCCAGCAGCCCTATCGAAAGGGAGGCTGAGAAAAAGAAAAAGGAAGTGCCGACCGATGATGGCTTCAAGACAGTCCTCAGCAAGGCCGCAAAAAGAGCCGCAAAAAGGCTAACCCTCGACGAAAAGACCCTCACTAAACCTGAGACGTCTCGCAACCCTGGTGCAACCCAAATGGTTGCGCGTCCTGCTAGGCTTTACCCTCAGAAGGAGCAGCCGGCTGATTCTGATACGAACTGCGTCCCTGGCAACCCGCAGATCGCTAGCCAGCCGAAGGCGAAACGGCAGCGTCGCAAGAGGAGAAGAAAGAAAAAAGGGCCAGCAATACTAATCAAACCGATGGATGGCAATTCGTACGCAGAGGTACTACGCCAAATCAAACAGGCGGTCAGACCTGAGGAGATGGATACATCCATAAAAGCAGTACGACAAACGCGAGCTGGTGGCCTCCTGGTTGAATTTGGGCCAGACGCAGCCAACAAAGACTCTTTTCGCGACGCAGTCCAGAAAGCAGTCGGTGAAAAGGCCAGCGTGTCCGCGCTCGAGCCAAGGGTGACCCTCGAAATCAGGGATATCGACTGCGTTACGGACGTGGCCGAGGTGGAGGAGGCACTGCGGAAGGAGTTCCGTACAGCCGGCGAAATGAAAGTGGAGGTTACCTCCGAAAACAGCAGGGGACAGCGAGTAGCTATAGTTGACCTCATCGAAAGGGACGCGAAACCAATGCTAGACAAAGGAAAGGTCAAGGTCGGATGGGTTGTGTGCATAATCCGGAAGAGGGCAGATCCCATCCGATGCTTTAAGTGCCTCGGTTTTCGGCCATAAGGCGCTGGGCTGCAAAGGACCGGATAGAAGAGGCATGTGCTACAGGTGCGGAGAAACTGGGCACAACGCCAAGGCGTGCACCGACACAGCATGTTGTGTGTTATGTAAAGCAGCAGGAAAGGAGACTAAAGACCTGACTCATAAGTTGGGAACCGGGAAGTGTTCTGTCTTCAGGGAGGCTCTAAAAGACGCGAAATCGAAACTACGATGACCCGAGTATTGCAAGTTAACCTGCACCGGAGTGTGGTCGCCCAGGACTTGCTGGATCAGACCGTGAGGGAAAAATCGATTGACCTGTTACTGCTCTGCGAGCAGCACCACAACAGGGACTCTCCAGATTGGTTCCAAGACGAATCTGGCACCGCTGCCATCTGGGTGCGAAACGGAGCCCGACTGTGTGTTGAGAGCCACCGCAAAGGGGATGGTTTTGTGTGGATTCGTTGCGCAGCTTCGACTTTCTTCAGTGTCTATTTTACGCCGAACGAACCCTTCGCATCCTTTTTGAGCCGACTCGATGCGCTGGAAGATGCTGTTATGAGTACCCGAGGGCCCATTCTTGTTGGAGGTGACTTTAACGGAAAGGAAATTGAGTGGGGCATGCACCGGACTGATCCTAGGGGAGCGAAAATCCTCGAAATGGCATCCAGAACTGGACTCGTGGTCGTGAACACTGGAAACACACCCACCTTTCGCCGCAGTGGTTGCCAGGGAACGATCCCGGACGTGACATTCGCATCCGAGAGTTTTGTACCTACGGTACGAAACTGGAGGGTTCTTGAAGATTATTCGGCAAGCGACCACCAGTATATTTCATTCGAGATTGGAGCTTCTACCTCGCGTCGGCCATCGACCCGACCAGCACCCAAGGGGTGGAATCTCGGAAAAATGGACACCGAGAAGTTCGATCACGCGCTTTCAAGGGGCATATCTACCCCAATGGCTCCGGTGGGACCCGACCAGGCCTCGGCTGAAGATGTGGTAGACCACACTATGAACGTAATCACCTCTGCCTGCGGCGCTTCTATGCCCCGACGACGTCCACGACATGGTAAACCTGCTGTGTATTGGTGGTCTCCGGAAATTGCTGCAAAACGAAGGGAATGTCACAAGCTCCGACGTATGGTGCAGCGCTCTAAAAGCCGAGAAGAGGCATGCGCTCGCGAGGTTGAGTACAAGTCCGCAAGAAAACTCCTTCGTAGCCTGATTAAGAAGAGCAAAGCGCGTCGTTGGCAGGAGCTCATTGAGGACGTGAACAGAGATCCGTGGGGACTGGGCTACAAACTCGTAATGCGAAAGCTTGGTTCGCTACGAGCACCTTGCATTCTTGAAGCTGAAAAAATGGACGGCATAGTCAGAGCGCTGTTTCCAACCCACCCCCTACGCCAAGAAGCAGGTACGGAAGAAGTGCAATTCGATGGCCCTCCATTCACTGCCGAAGAACTGGATGTAGCCATGGCGTCGATGAAAAAGAGGAAGGCTGCGGGACCGGACGGAATCCCAGCTGAGGTGCTACAGATGGTACATCAGCGTGACCCTAACCTGCTGCTCCGCGCTTTCAACTGCTGCCTGAAGGAGGGTGTATTTCCTCATCGGTGGAAGGAGGCGAGGCTTGTTCTGATTAGCAAAGGAAAGGGGGACCCAGCGCTGCCGTCGTCATACCGTCCGCTGTGTATGTTGGACGTCGCTGGAAAGGTTCTAGAGAAACTCATCAGGGGGAGGCTCACCGACGCAATCAGAGCTGCTGGAGACCTATCCCCTCACCAACATGGCTTCCGACCAGGTAGATCCACGATCGACGCCATTATGGAGGTGACGAGTGTGGTCCGGAGAGCAGAGGCGGACCAACGATCAAAGCGAATCGTGCTGCTGGTGACACTGGATGTTAAGAACGCTTTCAACTCTGCGAGGTGGTCGGATATCATAAGCGCCCTGGAAAACACCTTCAGAGTTCCCGAATATTTGTTGCGGATACTAAAAGACTATCTGAAGGACCGCAGATTGCAATACGCTACACTGGAGGGGCAACGGGTGGTAGACGTTACATCAGGAGTCGCGCAAGGGTCCATCCTGGGACCGGACCTTTGGAATGCCTCGTACGACGGGCTGTTGAGGCTAAGACTTCCGGAAGAGGCGCGACTTGTGGGGTACGCGGACGACGTGGCGGCTTTGGTCACTGGACGGTCGGTCGAACAGGTTCAGCTCAAACTAGGCACGGTGATGAGACAAGTGCGCGAATGGATGACAAACCGTGGGTTCACCCTCGCGCTCGAAAAGACAGAGGTGGTAATACTAACGAAAAAACGAATTCCCAGAGTTCTTCCTGTGGTGGTGGGCGATACAACTGTTGAGTCCAAGAACGCACTCAAATACCTTGGTCTGATAATCGACTGCAACATGAGGTTCTTGCAGCAGATCACGGAGGCCGCGAGCAAAGCTTCAGCGAGGGTGTCGGCTCTAAGTCGACTAATGGCCAATGTTAGGGGTCCGGCTCCAAGCAGAAGACGCCTGTTGATGAACACCACGGAGTCTATACTCCTGTACGGATGTGAGGTGTGGGCTGACGCGCTTGACAAGCGCACGTACCGGAAGCACTTGGTCCAGGTACAAAGGAGAGGAGCATTACGAGTCGCTTGTGCGTACCGTACGGTCTCGGAGCCGGCAGTGATGGTCATTGCGGGCTCAATTCCCATCGTTCTCCTGGCGAAGGAGCGCAGCAGGATCTACCTTCGGAGGGCGGAGCAAGGAAGGGAAACTATTGCGCGCGAAGAGAGGCAAAGAACCCTGGATATGTGGCAGAGCACCTGGGAAAGTGAGACAAGGGGAAGGTGGACGGCACGTCTCATCGGAGACGTGAGAAAGTGGTTCAACCGGTGTAGAGGTGAGACAGATTACTTCCTCACCCAATTCCTCAGCGGCCACGGATACTTTCGATCATACCTCCATAAGATGGGAAAAGCACGATCTCCTGAGTGCTTGTTCTGTCCAGGATGTGAGGACGACGCGTTCCACACCTTTTTTATATGTGGGAGGTGGGCTGGCGAACGAGGGTTGCTCTTCGAGAGGGTCGGAGAGCTCTCGCCAGAGGCTGTGCTGGATGTGATGCTAGCCTCAATTGACAAATGGAACTGTGTGGCACATTACGTGCGGGTGGTCCTTCTCACGAAGAAGGAAATCTTAGACCGGAGGCAGGCACGGGGAGAGGAAGGGCTGCGTTCGCAGTAATCCTATCCTGCCTCCAGCTGAGAAGCAGGAAGGACAAACAAAAAAATAACAAAAAAAAAAAAAAAAAAAAAAAAATTACAAAAATAAAATGTAAATAACAGGAAAAAAGAAAAAAAAAAAAAACAAAAAAAAAAAACAAAAACAAAAAAAAAATAAATAAAATGAAACAAAAAACTGTCCTCCCAGTCCCCTCAGCTGCGATCCGAAGGCGCCATCAGGCGATGGAAGGGGGGGCCTAACCCGAAGTAATGTGACAAACAGTTCCAGGCTCGGTTCCCTGACAGGGGCGGTGTTTAGAGGGTATTCTGGTAGACAGGTCGGTACTGCTGCCAGCGAGTCCCTCACTGCGGATGTAAATGTCTTCATCGCCCGCCAAAAAAAAAAAAAAAAAAAAAAAAAAAAAAAAATTGTTTCCGCACTGTAGCTTGGCACCTAATTTGTCAATAGATAATATCATCAATTGGCTCCAATAGTTCGGCATATGTTCTTATTGCCAAATTTGCTGGATGATTTTGTTGATGGCATTCTGAGCACTGCTGCCACCATGAGCTCCATTGGAATTTCATCGATGCTCTGCTCCTTATTATTCTTTTGTGCCTTGAGAGCGGAAGAATCCAGAGTTGGTTGTGCAAATGGAAGCTCTCAAGGAATATTCATATCTGTTGGATCAAAAAGTGCCGGAGCTGTGCGAATGATTGAGGAGTTTCTTAAAATATGAAACCCATCTTCCCTTAACCCTACTTTCGTCAGTGATGGTGTTGCCGATGTCATCATGACAAAGCGTGGTTTTGTGTTGATAACTTCGCTTCAAGCTTTTCACTGCTTTATATGCTTGTCGTGTGTTGTTGCTCGCTAGACTTGCATGGATGCTCTTCAATTGGTCGTCATAATATTTTCTTTTATTATTTCATAGTGTCTTAGAGTAGTTAACACTCTTCTGGGATTTTCATACTCTTCTCTCTTCGTCCCGATTTTCCTTAGCATTTCTTATAACCCTGATTCTTTTTATCTAACGCATCCTCACATTCCTCATCAAACAAATTACCTCTTTTACGCCGGGATTGATATCCGATCATCTGTTCTGCCGCGGTCTTAATTGCCGCTTTCACTGCCGCTTGTTGCTTGTTTTCAATGAGGAATTTGATAGGATGGGAGCTAACTGGTTGTAGAGGGACTCCGTGAAATCTTTGGCAACAGACGCCAATTTTTTTTGGAGCCTTTTGGAGCCTTTTAATATCGAATTATTGTAGAACCTACACCGTACATGCCACAAAAATCTACTGAGGATCAAAATAAGATAACAAAAGACACATGGCAGGTATAATTAAGGAACTAGTACATAAATAGTTTAAAAATAATTATAAATAACTCAATCGTTGCCATTCAACTACCATTACATAGATGAGCTCGTCTAGCTCGACTAGCCGCAACGAACTTGAGTATTTCTATGGGATTCACTGCTTAACTCAAAATACCCCATACATAATATCCAAAAATCAGCTTTTATACTATGACGTAAATAATGACCAATTTCTTACAGCTTTAACACCTTTAACCTTTCTAGGCCTGACTTTACTCTCAACTATTGCGTTTTTGCAAAATATTAATACGAATTCTTAGTATTATGCAGAAATTATTTTTCAGAAGCACTTAAACCAGAAATACATTATTGATTACATTGTTAATGTGACGTAATAATAAGCTAACCAGTATGTGAAATGAACGTGAGAACCTTGAATCTCGTTTCTGGGTTAGAATGTTATGAAGTTTATCCAAATTTTAATATGTCTGGAATTATTTGGTTATATTTGGATTTTAAAAATAAAAAAAAAGATTTATTTCTAAAAAAGATTGTTGTTGAATGTTGAATAATCTACATATTTAAAATAAATTTAAAATAAAATAAACTAATCGTAATTTGCACCCATTTGAATGCCAGCCTGGGTTCATTCATTGTTTATCTGAGTTGCTGGATCATCAGAAGATGATCAGCAGTATCTTACCTGCAGCATGTAAACCAGTCAAACTGTTTAACTTTTACTTTCAAAACTTAGTCGAGCTAGGAATCAAGAGTTCTCCTCTTTTGTTTTTTATTAAGAACAGATGTAAATGTATATATGTTCATATATTTTTAATTCTATTGTATAAATGAAATTTCTTAGAAATTAGATAGAAATTTGGTACATAAATAAATAAAAACATAAATAAATAAATAATTTTACAGACGTGATGTGACGATTCCATTCATCATAACAGGTGGTTTGTTGCTTCGCAACGTCGCTTCGACATCGGCTCCTTTTTGGGCTATCGCTATTGTCTTAATTGTTGCATCACGCACTCGTTGTCCCATCCATTTGATATATATATTTTTGTATATCTTACATGAAGTGAACTTACCACTGGCTTAATCACCTTCTTCTACCAACCGGATTCATTCTGGCTAGCGAAAGCGATGAACACAAGGGTAAAAATAATTATTATATAAATTTGGCTTCAGATTATACAAATTGATTTCCCAAGTTTTGGGATCGGATGCTGCTAGTACATTGGAGCGATGCTTTTATGGACCGAATTCAAAACTTTGATGACAAGCGAATCTAAAGTAATTTCCCAGCAACTGATTATTTCGGTCTCAGGCCATTTAATTTTCCCATGTTGTTATCAAGAACAGCGCAACCTAACGACCCAGATAGAGAACTCGATGCTTGGCAAGTAGAGTTCTCGATAGAGTTCGGTATAAAAATATTGCCGAATATTTCAATCAATGTGTGGACACAAGTTACAAACTCATATCATTGCGAATGTCCCAGTACTTTCTTCTTAACATTGTGGTAGTTCAGTGTTGTATACGAATTAAATTGAATACCTAACGTTGCAAAGAATAAGGAATTTGAAGCAAGGATTACAACCCGATTATGATAACACTATTCTGGCGTGCTAGTATTAGGTTTCATTACCTTTCATATTTAAAAAAGCTTTGAGCGAGATGCATAGGTGTATAAAGGAGAAATCTATTAGTCAACTATTTATTATTATGATTTTATAATAAATTTTACTTTGTTTTAATTTGTTTTGTTTTTATTTAACATTGATACAATTTCCGTTCTGTAGGCGACATAAAGACACAATTAGAAAAAAACAAACAAACAAAAAAAAAAAAACAAAATAAAAGTAATATGAAAATAAAAATAAAAGGGACTAAGCACTATTAGATGAAGATTATTTATTATGATCGAATGAAGTTCTGGTTAAATTTTAATTTGTACTCATTTTCTTTAAGTTTAAAGAAAATCATACATAATAAAATGGAACTATGACTAGAATTAAAATGGTATTTGTAATTAGATTAAGGTATTTTTAAGCAATATTTACGTAAATAATATCAGAAGGAAGCAAAAGTGTCAGTAAGAATAAGAAAGAAAAGTCTCTACGGAAAAATCCCCTATTAAAAAAATCCACTATTAAAAAAATCCACTATTAAAAAAATCCACTATTAAAAAAATCCCCTATTAAATTCTGGGAACTTTATCTGGAAAGAAATTTTCTATTGTTTTACTTCAGGTGTTGGTAGTGAACCACCATCTATAAGAAGGTGAAGTTTATTGCCTCAACTAATCAAGTTGGAGAAAGGAGCTTATTGAATTTCAGTTGTTGCCTTTTGATATTCGATTTATTTGAATTCCGATAAGCAAAACGCGACAACGAAGCGTTATTTTATAGAGAGAAGAAAAACAAAAACAAAACAGTGAAATTAAATATTGAAGTAGAGAGAAACAAAAAAAAGTGAAATTAAATATAATGGAGCGAGAAAAACAAAGAAAAAAGTAATATTAAATATATTGAAGAAGAGAAAAAAAGTGAAATTAAATATATTAAATATTTTTAATATTAAGAAGAACAAATGAAAAATTGGAAATTGAGTTTCCAGCAAAAAAAGAAAAAAAAATTTTCCTTACACAACGGGAGCCTGCATCGTTTACAACCAAGTAGCTCGACTTGGATGTAATTTGTGGATTATGGATTACCGTTGAAGAATGCATGCACCGGATGCAGACGTCTGTGGTTAAGGCATCATCAATCAAGTCACAACACTAAATGACGTTTGATGTGCAAAATAACAATGGCATCGCTTCTCTGGACGAGGTCGACAAATGGGCCGTAGAAGTTGGCTCATCTCAGTGGTATTGTGTCTTGGAGTAAAAAAGTAGAAAAAATTGAATTTTGTTTCTATTCGTTATATGTGTCTGTGTTTTTTTACGTTATCATATAAAAGAAAATATTAAGGAATAAGTTTCTTTTATCTGTATGTGTGTGTTTGTACGTGTCCTGAAAGAGTCAGGGCGTCCCCCACGCCCACGCGGTGAGCTAGCCGTAATTAACTTCCTTCGGCCACCATTATGTGGTCTTTGTATTTTCAATAATAAGCTTCACTCTTCTTGTTGCAGGTGCGACCTATCGGCCGTTCCAATAATGCTTATTTATTTATTTATTTTGTTAACTACATTTGTTTTCGTTCGATTATTTTGAAAATATTCAACATGGCACCCAAAGTGCAGCTATGTTTTGAATACATTTTATAGATTTTTATCATATTTGAAAATATGCAAGAACTTTTAATTGAGATCAATGTTAATAATTTTGGCTCAGACATTTCGGAACAACAGAAATTCGATAAAATAGCTTTGATAGCTATTGTCAAAGACTCTGCAAGCATAGTCCCACCCAGTACAGACGTTTTGAGCCCACCAAATGTGCACTGGTACTATGCTTCGTTGTTTCACCCGAACTCCCTGTTACGGGTTGTTTGACTTCATCCCTTCCCGAGATCTCCGCGGCACTGTCACCACGCGATACGGACGAGAATGGTATCCCGGAGTTGGAGGAAGAAGCGCCACCACGATTCAAGCCACGATGCTGGAAGGAGTAGGGGAAGCAGAATTGTAGGTAAGAAGCATAGATGTAAGACTACATTGTCATTAGTAAGTTAGCGTTAAGGTAATAATAGTAGCATTAACCAATGATCTTTCGACACGCAATACGAACGTGCAAAATACGCAATTGGGACCGAGTGAAATGTCGCGGGAAAAGCTGGACAAGTTATGTGATTAAAAGTTCACCTAGAGTTTTGATAACCGATCAAGGGATCAAAGATTAACCTTTGGAAATAACTCACGTTAATACGGTAACGCAGACAGAAGAAAATTAGTGCAATTAAATTGAAGTTTTAACGAGTGAGGGTTATATACCGGCGCGTGTGAAAATTGAACAGAAGCTGATCACTCCCGTCGACCGGACCATCACGGCGAGGATATTTATCGATACTTAAACTTGAACGACGCTACACACATATGGCGCTACCAAGGCAGGCTGGAGGAGCGGCGGCCACAACAAAGCAACACTACGGGCACTAAGGGCATTTCAACCAGATCACTACCGCCATCGAAAGTGGCGGAAACGAAGGCCACTAAGAACACCCGGAGCCAACGTTGAAGTCAACCACCTGACGCAACGCAGGGAATTCGAAAAAAAAACAGGGGAGGCTATGTTTTTTACTCACCAACTTCCCTCTTAATGGTGGAGTCTTCTTTGAAGTCACTTTCTTCAGTGAAATTTATTTACATTGTTATGTAAACAATGCGAACTGTCATCTTCGCGGCGAATGTTGGGTAAAGTAGTTCGCGGCGAAGATTTGCGGCGATCTACGGCGAACCTGCATTACAGCGGTGGCAGGCGAAGTAAACGTTAATTTTTGGTTCCAACGAGAGGTGAATGTTCGAGGAACGGAATCTTGGTTGGTGGTAGCCGTTAAGGAGGAAATATAAGGACGAAGGTGAATAGCGGTCGCTCTCTTTTTAGCGTTGGGAATGGGACGAGGTAAACGAAAAGAAGGAAAGTGAGTGATAGTTTAAAATTCTAGCAACGATAACGAGAAAAGATAAAAAGAAAGGAAGAAAGACGTGAGAGTGATAGTATAAAATTTAGAAACGATAACGATAAATCTTACAAAGACAAGAAGATAGACGTGAAGCAATACCAAATAAAGTGAGTGAAGTCGAAATCGAGAAATCTAAATTAACAGTGGTTACGGACAAATTAAGTCGATTCAATTCGCGAGTGCGCGGCGCGACCGGACCGGAGCAAGGGGCCCATCGTGGAAGACTAGTTTAGTTGTTGTCGTAAGCTAGGCTTAAGTTCTTCTCTTGTTATTTTGTTATTCTTTAGTCACTTTTTTTTGTTCCTTACCGTACATTTTTTTTTAATGAATAAATATCAAGAATTACCGGAAGTTTTCTTCTTCTTAGGTGAGAGCTAGATTGTTTCTTATATTGCAGGTTTCCTTCCGGCTTTGTGAGTGGCGACGAAGCGGGGTGCGCGTGAACGCGGAGCGCGCGTACACAGTGGGTTGGAGGTTCCACGGAGGTGACGTCGGGGGGTGGTGTGAGGAATCCGTGTTTTCTCTAAAGTTGATTTGGTGTGGCGACAATTTCCTCTTCTGGCTTCGCACCGTGTGTTTTCAGGTAGTGTTCTTTCTTTTCTTTCAGGAGCGTAATCCGGGCGAGCCGCATTCTCGCTTGGCGGCTCATCGGGGCTTAACTGGGTAAGCGAGTGGCGCCCACGCCCGTCTTCGACGAGCTACCGGAGCCCAGAGCCCCAACCGGAGGGGTTTCGGCCTAGGACGCGCGAAGTCCTAGACGTACCGGAGTAATCCCGGTAACATACCTTCGTTCAAGACACATGTACGCTGAGTCTTCTGCAAAGTCGCCTTCGTTATTCTGGCATAACTCATTCACGTTTGCGTCTGACACCAAAGAATTATTCGATTCCTGCAGAATTTTTTTGTTAATCTTCCTAACACTGTCTTTCTGAAGTTTGCTTTTCTTCAGTTTAAGTCTTCCTTTTGTTTTCTCCCTCCCAACCAGAGCATTTTTGATCGGAGTTGAAGTCTAAGATGTCGCGTTCTGTTTTTTCCTCCACGTTTTTTCTTAGATTAAGGATCTTTCTCAGGTATCTGGCTGAAGTTTTTGATATTTAGTACGATGATGCAGTTGCTGGTATAGATAATGTGGGGCACACTGTAGATGTATTTAGAATAAGATTATTCTGTTCTAGCTTACCAGTAATTGATGATATGGAAATGATATGGTTTTTTGTCATTTTTCGATTGAATATTTCTTTTATTTATAATTGATATTATTTAAGTACATATTGTCCTTTTTTATGACCTTTTGCCATTTTATGGGTAGAGCCATTATTCCATCTGTGTAGAACTTCTGTGGTTTATTCGTCAAAAACTTGGCCAAATGATTTTCACAGTCCCTTTTCGAAGTGAATTTCTTTTCATTAAATAAGTTTTACAGAGACGGAAACATATGGTACTCTAATGGTGCAAGGTCAGGACTATATGGTGGATGAATCAAAACTTGTCAGCCAAGCTCTGTCAATTTTTAACGGGTCATCAGAGATGTGTGTGGTCTGGCATTGTCATGATGGAAGACAACGACCTTTCTATTGATCAATTCTGACCGTTTTTTTTGAATTACTTGTTGCAATCTGGTTAATCTTTTTTTTTGGGTTTGGGGGTGAAGGCAATTTACGCCCGGAGTGTGGGACTCCTAGCAGTGCATGCTACCAGACTACCCACTAAACACCCCCCCTGTCAAGAGATCCTAGCCTGGAACCGTTTGACACATTACTTCGGGCTAGGCCTCTTTTTACTTCGCCTTAGGGCGCCGTCAGTCTAGAGAAATCTCACTCCAGTGGGAGGGGGCAGGATAAAGAAGGACTGCTGGAAAGGAGACCTTCCTAGACCCCGCGCCCAAGGTTATGTATCGTATATTTTTTGGGCAATAAGTATTGTCCGAGAGTAATGTGCCACACAGGTCCATTTGTTAAAACTTTTCAGCATTTCTCCGACCAGATTGTCTGGAGAAAGCTCTTCCATCACCTTCCACAAGTCCTGCCGCATCCTGTTCCACCTTCTACAGTTGAAGAAGGTATGACATGCGCCATCCCTTTCCCCTGGGCAGAAAATGCAGTCTGGGGACCGTGATTTACCAATCTTGTGCAAGTGAGACCCATGCCCGCTAAGAAGCTGGGTAAGGTAATAATCAGTCTCACCGTGCCTTCGATTTAGTCACGATCCCACGTCCCCTATAAGGCGGGCAGTCCAGTGGCCATTGGAGTCGCCTTCCCACGACTGTTGCCACTCGAGTATTGTGCGCTGCCTCTCTTCTCGATTGACAGCATATCTTGAGCCCTCCAGTTTACGGTCATAAATTCTCCGTCGTTCTCTAGCAAGGAGGGCGATGGTATCACTCCTGCGATCACCAACATCGCTGACTCAGAGACAGTGCGGTATGCAGACACAACCCGCAAAGCTCCTCGTCTCTGTACCTGGGCCAAGCGCTTTCGGTACAGCTCCTTACTGAGAGCTCCGGCCCAAACCTCAGAGCCGTACAGTAGCACTGACTGTACAGCACTCATGAGAAGTCGGCGTTTGCTCGGTGTGGGCCCACTGATGTTGCACATTAGTCGACTCAAAGCTGAGACGCCTATCGCGGCCTTTTTCGCCGTTGCCCTGATCTGTTCCGAAAAGCTCATTTTGGAATCGATCAATAGTCCCAAATATTTTATTGCAAGTTTAGACTCAACAGTCGCATCTCCGATCCGCAAAGGAATTACCGTGGGAATTCTTTTCGTCGTGAGAATGACCACTCCGGTTTTCTCTAGTGCCAAACTGAACCCGCGGGTGGTAATCCATTCCCTCACTTGACGCATTAGCACTCCCAGTCAGCGCTGCGCATGTTCGACTGTGCGTCCGGCGACCAGTGCTGCTATATCATCTGCGTAGCCGACCAAGCGCGACTCATCTGGCAGCTCAAGCCTCAATAGTCCGTCGTATGAGTCGTTCCACAAGTCTGGTCCCAGTATGGAGCCTTGCGCTACACCAGACGTTATCTCCATACTGCGTCGCCCACCTTGTGTGTCATAGAGCAGTCTGCGGTCCTTTAAATAATACCTCAAAATCCGCATCAGATATGCTAGCAATCGGAAAAAATTTTCCAATGTGCCAAGAATATCCGACCATCTGGCGGAGTTGAAGGCATTTCTGACGTCAAGCTTCACTAGCAAGACAACTCGTTTTTCAGTTTTGTGCGCTTCGGCTCGACGGACTGCATTCACCACTTCCATGATGGCATCGGAAGTAGATCGCCCTGCTCTAAAGCCATACTGCCGAGGAGATAGTCCCCTACAGCACGAATTGCGTCTGTGAGTCTTCTTTTGATGAGCTTTTCGAACACTTTCCCGGCTGTGTCCAGCATACAAAGCGGCCGGTATGTAGATGGCAGCCCGGGGTCCTCTTTTCCCTTGCTGATCAATGTGAGCCTCGCCACCTTCCAGCGAGATGGGAACACACCTTCTTTCAGGCAAGCGTTGAACACATTGAGTAGCAAGACAGGACAAACGTCCTGATTAATCTGGTTAATCGCTGACAAAACAGAGCCAAATGTAGTGTTTGGCCAAGTTCTAGCACCTCATGATGAACAATTCCCTTCCACTCCTACCATACACACAGCAAAACCTTATTTGGTGTCAACCCTAGCTTTGAAGTCGTTTTTGATGATTCACCTTTTTTGGATCATGATCTTGTTCGAACGACATTCTCGTACGAGTATTTTACCCATTTTTCATCGCCAGTAATGATTTGCTTCAAACATGGCTCGATTTCGTCGCGTTTTATTAGCATTTCGCAAATGGAAATTCGGTCAATCAATTTTTTGTGTGTTAATTCATGCGGTTCTTAAATAGCTAGTATGTCATTTAGTCTTACCAGGGGTATGAGTTGGAGTTTCCCGGTGTTCTCAATAAAGAAAACACTTAATTCTCAAGGGAATCTCCAAAATTTTTAATTCAAAGTATAGACCATTGGATTCTACACAATTTGCCAATCTTTCAGGCAAATCATGGATACCATTCCAAAAACACTTTTTCTCTTTCGCGGCACAGCAGCCATTTTTCAACTTCTTCAAAATTGGGGAAGCGTTGCTCTGCAAGTTTCTGTCCCGTCTATGCGAAGAGGTGATAGTTGGATGGGGCGAGGTCTGAAGAGTACGGCGGGTGAAATATTTCCCAATTCAATGCTTTTAGAGTGTTTTTCACCACTTCACCACAATATGAGGCAGAAAAGATTTCCTTTGGAACCTTTGAAGCAGCATTTCACAAATGGTTTTTCGTTTTTCCATTTGTCTATCGTTCGGTTCGTGTGGTACCCATTTTCCGTACTGTCGGATCTTTTCCATGGCTTTTAAACGTTGGAGAATTGCTCCTGGGGTTACATGTAGTGTTTGTGCCAATTGTTGTTGCGATTGGGTTGGATCTTGATCCAATAACGCCTGCAATTCCTCGTCTTCGAACTTTTTCGCTGCACCAGGATGTTCACTATCTGTTAATTCGAAATCTCCACTTTTAAATTGAAGAAACCATGTCTCACATATTCTAATCATTGGAGCATGTTGACCATAAGTTTCTATCAGCAACTGATGAGCTTCAACTGCTTTTTTCTTTAGATGAAACAAGAAAAGCAACGAATGCCACAAATCAGATTTACTTTGAACGAAACTCGATATATTCACTGAGGTGAAAAACTATCATTGTATTATTTTGGCAGATTGTAACTTGTGTATTTTTTAAGGTTACTGTCAAAAGAAAAATATGACATAGATGCCAAATCATAGAAATGTACACATATCTCTAGCGACATCTATGAGTAAAACCGGCAAATTTCAACTAACATCCCTGGTATAAGTCTTATAAGTCAATAAGTCTAGAAAAAAAAAACATACTGAGTTGATGTACTGTGGAAAAACACAAAGAAAGATCACTTGTAAAGTGTTTTGAAGCTGGAGCTCGAAAAATATGTGAAAAAGAAGTCATCTGGACTTGGCCAAAGTATTGGGCTGCTTTTAAATGTTTGGTTTTCAAGGAATCATCGAGCACAGGAGCTTCATCAGCTTCTTCAGCTTGTACACTGTGATCCTAGTTTAGTGGGAAAATGGACATCGTCTTCGAAAGCATTCAAGTATCAAAAATGCTTGCAAAAACCAAAATAGACAAAACGACAAATTGATGCAAGACTGAAATCCGCCAAAAATTTTATACCCAATTTTATGTAACCAAACATTTAGGATCAAGTGATTTCAGCGATAAAAAAAATTACTCATGATGAACAAAATGGTTTTCATTTTTACTGGAACGATTGTGATTTGGAAAGTTTTCATTGTGTAATAGAAAGGAAATAGCTTTTTTGAATGGAAGACAATGCTGTTGATTGTCGGTTTTATTAAAGGAGCATCCATTACCTTTTGTGGCTCTTTGTCAAGATATGAATATTATCTTCCAGCAGTATAATACACCCATCCATACAGTAATACCCACCAAAAAGTGATTTCAAAATTAAAGAATTGAATTGCTGCGATGGCCATCAATCAGTCTCGACCTGAACCCTATGGAATATATGTGGGCAATTTCAGTGATCAAACGCCCAGGAGACACCATCTATGGAAATCATCTGTTCGGGAGCTGAAACAATGATTGGTTGTAGCGTGGAAAGAGAAACCCGACAGAGTATTAAATAGTTTCATAAATAGCCTTCCGATACGATTTTTAGATGTATAAAAAAACATATCAAATATTATAGTTAATGAGGTTTAAATTTTCCACAGAATGTAATCTGCTTTTTTATGATTTCTCATTTCTTCAATTATTGCTTGAAATATAATCACCATTTAGTGCCTACTGAACTTTCTTAAATTAATATTATGCAAGAAAATTTACAGCTATTGGAATAACATCTTGCTTTTTAAGGAGAATCAAAAAAACATTCTTTGAATCTATAATTTTTCACAGCGCTGTAGCTATGAGCCAAATCTGGCAATCCAGTCCAATCTGGCAAGTAGCACGCCTTACTAAGCAAAAATTAAATTGGCGAACTTTACTTAACACATATGAATCAATCGATATGAAATAAAAGTCGTCAATTGTGGCAGAGATCAGACGCCATTTATGCGATACATTCAGAAAGCACTCTAAACTTTTCCTTCAATTCAAATAGAATATCTTTGCTTTGAGTGGATGATTTGTTTGTTTTCTGTATAATACTGGAATTGAAATATTTTCATTTCTTGTGGTAAGTAGGTGAAAACTGTTTACGCCCTGAGTGTGGGTGTATTACGCCTTCGGTGTAATTCCCTGCTGAGAGCGTTGCCCCACAATTCGGACCCAGAGAGTAGAATCGGCTGCACAGCGCTCATCGGGAGTCGTCTGCTTAATGTGGTGGGCACCCTTATAGTACAGTAAATATAGCACGAAAAAATAGGGTCCGTCCGAAAAATGACCTACTCGGATTTGACTTGATAAATCGATAGGGGGGCATAAAATAAACTTAGTGTCAGATTTCCGAAGTGATCCCCCCCTGTTTTTGAGAAAATCCAAAAACATTTTGAAACGAGTTTTTCTCGGAATCTATGGGTTTTAGAGAAAAGTTTATTTAACAAAAAATGTTGAGGACACTGTTGTCTACATTTTATCTCATTGGAGCAAAGTCGTCCGACTTCAAATACAAAAAGTAGGTGGCGCTAAAGTATCAAAAAAGTGGTTGGCAAAAATAGGGGGGAATAGGTGGCAAAAATAGGGGGGGATCACTTCGGAAATATGACATTAAGTTTATTTTATGCTCCCCTATCGATTTATCAAGTCAAATCCGAGTAGGTAATTTTTCGGACGGTAAATGCTATATTTACTGTATTATTATGTTGGCCATTAATCGGGTAAGTGCCTTTGCACGTACAGCAACATTGTCAGCTGTTGTCCTGATTTATTGGGAAAACTCATCTTCGAGTCTATCTTGACGTCTTGTGTTTCACTACTGATTTAGAGTCAACTAGCACTTCCCCAACATTGATAGACCTAACTTACTAAGCTATCTTCTTTCGAGTCGTACAGTGGGCCGCGGCCCTTCAGATAATCCCTCAGAATCCGCATAAGATAAACTGTTACTTCAAAATGATTTTCAAGCGCTCCCAGAATATCCACCCGTCTAGCGCGTTAAATACATTTTGCACATCCAGAGTAACTAGCAAGACGACCCGTCGTGTGGAAATACTGTGCGCCTTCGCAAGTTGGACCGCGCTCATTACTTCTCCGATTGGGTCGATGGTAGAGCGACTTGCTCGGAAGCCATATTGCCATGAAAATAGGTCCTCGGTTGCATGAATCACCGATAAATTTTTCGAAAACCTTTCCTGCCGTGTCTAGCATTCACATTGGGCGGTATGCAGCTAGTGACTTGGGATTGCTTTCCCCTTAGTACTCAACACAACTCTCGCCTTCCAGCACTGTGGGAACACCTCTTCGCGCGGGTATGCGTTGAACGTGCGAAGGAGCAGGTTAGGGTAAAAGTGAAAGACTATCTGTAGCACCTCAACTGGAATCCAATCTGGTCCTGCTTGCTGGAAGGCAAGCTTTTCTGCCTTCATAGACAAGACTGCTTTCTCGAATTCGATCTTCGGGAAAAGTGGGATTTCGAATAGTATTTTATCGTAAACAGCCTCAACGATGGTGGGGTATATAGGTAAAAGACCCCGCACAATTTCATCCATCTTTTCTGCCTCGTATGAGTGAGGCGACCTTTGGGCACCGAGCTTCCGTATCATTTTTTTGTAGCCGAGGCCCCATGGATCCGTGTTCACGTCGACCACCAAGTTTAGCCAACGGCTGGTCTTTCTGCTGCTTATTTGTCTGCAGAGACATTTTATACGGTAAGCCTGGGGGCTTACCGTGATCTGGGGGCTCAAAAAATTTTCTCGGTATCCGCTTTCTCAATATTTCGCCGGAGCATAGAAAACTGAGCGTGTGCGAAAAGCATCGTCATGAGTCTCAAGCGCTATATATTGCTGATCGCTGGCTAAGTAATCTTCTAGTTCTCTCCAATTTGTAACTGATTGTATTAGGCACTCCGAAAGGTATGTCACATAAAGTACGGCTTCTACACAGCCCTATCGACGGAAAGTTGATTTGTGTTGAATACGACGAGTCCATTGCAGAAGTGCTTTAGCCATGGCCAGGGCTTTTTGGATGACCCGACACTTCCTTGTACCTGGGATCTGTTTCAAATCACCTGTTTGCCTCTTCTGTTTACTCCTTTTATGCCATGTCTTGCCGCAATTGTAGCACCAAGACCTTTTATCAGTTCTATTACATGCCTCTGTGGTATGCCCGTATCCAAGTCTCTGGAAACCCCGGACAAGAATCGCTCTTCGCCGTATAAGAAAAATAACCTACCCTATTCTAATTATGTCCATCTTTAATAACTGTTCTGCTTCTCTCTCGGTGAGGTCGACTATGGCCATGCGTTAGTCCTGGAAGAAACCGCTTTCCAACATTGTTCCATTATGAGTTCCAACAATCCAACAATCTCAAATAAAACTTAATTAAGGTATTCTTCATTGGTCATTTTAGGTAAACATGTGATATAAAATTACAAGAATATATTTTATCTTATTTATTTTTACCTGTTGAATTTGGAAAATTCTGTACATTTTTGATAACAGAGTAAGCTTACATATTCCACATTGATCATAAAAATCGTCAAATTGTATTGAAGTAAAAACCTTTTCATACTACATCGGTAAACCAATGAATATATAAAAAATATAAATGAAAATCAGCTGTGAAAGTTTATGGTCATAGCCATTATAAGTCAAACAATCGATCAAGCTACACGTGCAAAGCGAGAATTCTTCTTTAATTCTTTGTTAGCTTTGAACTGTTATCTGCAATGGGGAATCCAATTTACGCGAAACAATTTGCGATGATTCAGCTGCGTGTCGGGGATTTTTCTTTTGTTGTTCATCTGTAACGTTTATAGTATATTGCACTACTTTTATCGCCCATTTCCTCGTTCATGTGCCGGAATTGTTTATTATAAACAAATGTACACACTGTTTAATTTCCTATTCATTCTGTTTAAGTTTAAGTTTTAAGGCTTGAAAAAAAGAGGAACCATCCGATATTTTGTGATGTTTGAAGATACTAGTGGTTTCTTTTGTACAATATGATGAGAAGAAAGTAATTAAAAAAAATAGTTTAAATTTAGGCATACTGAAGAATGCTATACAACATTCTTACATATGTGACTTGCTTCTTATTATTTTCGGCTTTTCTTCAAGCAGATTCAAGATCAAGATTTTTGCTGCTCTGTAACTATGCTAGTAATGAATAAATTTTGATTAGTTTAAGTTTAAGTTATTTATTTAAGTTTAAGTATTAGTTTAAGTTAAGTTTTTCTCTATAAATCCGTAAGAAGTTAGTTTATGAAAACTAGTGAAATTGTAAAATTGTGAAAACTAGTAAAATTGAGATTAAAAAGTGAAAGGTGCGTGACGGAAGTTCTGATTGACAAGCTTCGGTAGAATTATATCTGTGAGTACTCGCAATATGTTCAATTGGATAAACGAAAGATAATCCACGCCCTGCTAGTAGCTGAGAGAAAGCACTATTCGGTGGATAGCATAAGCTGTGTCCGCCCTTACAACTCCATGAAATGTCTTTTTTATATTCTATTTTTTTTTGGGTAGGGCGGTGAAGAAAATTTACGCCCGGAGTGTGGGACTCCTAGTAACGCATGCTACCAGATTATCCATTGAACACCCGCCCCCCTGTCAAGAGACCCTAGCATGGAGCTGCTTGAAACATTATTTCGGGCTAGCCCTCTTTTTCTTTCGCCTAGGGCGCCGTCGGCCTAGCGAAATCTCCTCCCGAGGAGGATGCAGGATGGAGGAGGACTGCTTGAAAGGAGACCCCCCTAGACCCCGTGCCCCAAGGCAATCCATGATACCTTTTTTCGCTGTAAGTATTGCCTGAGAGTAATGTGCCACACCGGTGCATTTGTCAAAAGTTTTCGGCATTTCTCCGACCAGATTGTCTGGAGAAAGCTCTCCCATTACGTCCCACAAGTCCTGCCGCATGCTGTTCTACATTCTACAATTGAAGAAGGTCGTTTGCGTAATTTTTCTTTCCCCTGGGCAGAAAATGCAGTCTGGGGACCGTGACTTACCAATCTTGTGCAGGTAAAACTGAAAATACCCATGCCCGCTAAGAAGCTGGGTTAGCTAATAATCAGTCTCACCGTGCCTTCGATTTAGCCACGATCTTACGTCCCCTATAAGACGGGCAGTCCAGCGGCCATTAGAGTCGCCTTCCCAGGACTGTTGCCACTCGAGTATTGTGCGCTGCCTCTCCTCTCGGTTGACAGCATATCTTGAGCCCTCTACTTTTCAGTCATAAATTCTCCGTCTCTTCCTAGCAAGGAGGGCGATGGGTATCACTCCTGCGATCACCAGCACCGCCGACTCACAGACAGTGCGGTATGCAAACGCAACCCGCAAAGCTCCTCGTCTGTGTACCTACGCCAAGCGCTTTCGGTACAACTCCTTGCTGAGAGGTCCGGCCAAACCCGTAGAGCCATACAGTAGCACTGACTGTACAGCACTCATGAAGGATCGGCGTGTGCTCGGTGTGGGCCCACCCATGTTGCTCGATGTTGTACCGAGCTTGCACCACACTACCTTATAGCCGATCCCCATTGATCCCTGTTCACGTCGTTCACAAGTTCTTGCCATAAGCGTGCCTTACTGTCATTGATGAGCCTTCGGGGTTCTTTCCTCGCTGACCTGTATGCTGCTGTCCTATTGGATGCTTCCTGTTCGCTTCTCGAGCACTGAGCTGCACGTCGAAGTCTGTGACACTCGCCTCGTTTGTCTGCGATATCTTTCGACCACCAGTGTACAGCAGGCCTGTCGTGTCGAGGCCTCCCTTGAACCATATATGAGCTTCCTGGCCAGAATGCGTTGCCCTCTGGAATCGGTTTCAGACATGCCCCACTCAATGGCTCTGGCGTTTAAGTCTCCTGCTACAAGTACTTTGCCCTCTGTATTCACGACAACATCCTCCAGCAAGTCCAGTCTACTTTGAAAAGATGGTGTTGGCTCGTTTGGCGTCAGATATACGCTGAAAAACGCTATACCCGGGCACCAAATCCAGATAAAGTCATCTCCTCGGCCATGACTTTGGATCTGGAGTTGCATGCTGCCACGAACACAAATGACAGCAGTATGGGAGTTATCAGAGAACGATACTGGTGAAATCTTGTTTCGATGTTGTTCGCTCAGCAGCAGCAGATCAGCCCTCTTTGTTCTGGCGAACTGCTCTAGCAAATCTTGTGCATTGATGCTACGGTGCAAGTTAATTTGAAGGGCCCTGATCATCACCCCTGAGCTGCTTTTGCTTTTGCTAGTGCGTCTCTTAAGATAGGGCACGCGCCTGAACCTGCAACGTGAGAGCGCTATGTCAGTTGAGAGTTAAGATGATTACGTAAAAGAACAGTGCGGACTCTCATTGCACTCTTTTATCCTATGCCCAGAAACTCCACACTTAAAGCAAAGCATACTGCGGTCAGGGCCCTTGCAATTGGAAGTGGTGTGCCTGTAGTCAAGGCACCTGTAGCATCGAACTGGGATGGCTCGACGGAGAATTCTGCACACCACCCAGCCGATTTTAAGCCGATTTCCTTTGGCCCTTACGTCGAGTATGGCCAGCTTTTGTCCTCGGCGATTCATTGGAGAAAGCTTTATTTTTAATAGAGTTATTCCACGGAACTCCTTTTTAATGGCTTCTTAAACCTCATCCGGGTTAGCGATGCAGTCCAGGTCTCTTACTTCCAACGAAGCTCTTGGCTCCAAGGTAGAGATGGTGGCGTTTGTCCCAAGGACGTCCTTTATTTTTTTGCGGAATATCGATTTATCGGACGAGTCCGCTCCAAACTCGACGAGTAGCCCTCCGGACCTCAGCGATTGTTGAGTTTTAATAAACATCCCTGCTTCCTCCGGCTTGACATTCTTGCGGATATCGCGTACAACGTCAGAGTAGCTCCTTCCGTCAGGGAGCTTCACAAGAATGGCGTCCTCAAGGACTCTTCGTATTTTCTTTGCCGGTTTGTCCACGCTATTGGTCGCTGTTTGAGCAGGCACTGTTTGCTAGCTAGGCCTTTGTTCACGTTTTGCGGCTCTTAATACCCTTTTAGATATCACAATATGGAGGGTGCCTTTTCTTTTTGGTGTTTCTTTTCCTGGCTCAGCGTTCTCTTTACGCCTTTTCTCCTGTTCGCTCTCAAGAGGGCTAGCAGCAGTCCTCTTGATACTGGGAAGGAACAGTTGGGTGACTTTAACGTTCACCGTTTGGTCTGGATGTTCTTCTTCCAGCTTCTTACAGAGCCTCCTGTAATGGCCGACTCGATTCAAGAGGTCCTCGGGCTCAACACTACATCCTTACTGATAGTTTTTGGGTTTATGCACGCTGCTTGCATATGTTTGAGGAACGCATAGCATTTTTGAGTCAACCGTTCTTCCTCGAAACGATTCTCCGCGATAGCCTCCTTAACCATCTGGTCTTCTTCGTCGACTTTCTCCTCCGAGAGCTTAGGTTCTATGATGTTAGTACCTCCTACTGATGTCGATTGAGCAGTAGCAACCTTAGAAGTGAGGTGAGGTGAACTCTATATGATGAGTTGCCAGACAGAATGAGAGTTAATGAAAAATATGCTCATTATTATTAAAGTTCTATAACATAGTTAAATCATGCCTTTCAATAAAACCAAACTTTAATAAACTTCAATCAACTATAAAAGCTTAAAAGCGTTCTACCGTTACTTTTCTGAGTTTCCCAATTTTTTCAAAATCGTGTCAGAAAAGTGTCAGATTTTAAAATAATGTTCCTCGCACACCTAATGTGACGGGATTTGTTATGACTTTTGGCAGAGTTTCTCTGTCTCTAAGTTCAGAATTTCTTCAAAACTCGCGGAAAAGTTTGGCTTGATAACGAAAAGGATATGGAGTAAATAGGGAAAAAAATGTAATCATGTGATGAAGAAGACCTAGTTACGTGACCTATAGACGTAGACGATTTATGTGGAAGAAGAAAATGATAGTGGTTCAGAGGATGAGGTAAAAGGGTAGAGAAGTGGATTTATTATTTTTTTTCTTCGCATTTTCATGATTTTTTCATTTTGAAAATACACAACAAGGTATCGTAAATTTCAGAAGTTTTTGGTAGATAAATTTTTCCATTTTCACTTACAACATTGTAAGTGATTTATACCCTTGCTAAGGAAACTCAGCGAAGACTCATGGGTGCGTTAGTTCTGATCCGGCCGTTAGTTTGTTAGGCGGGGCGGCCTTCGTACGGCGGTTGCGACGGGGCTTACCTCCGCGACTGGTGCCGGGGGGGACTGTGCGCAAGCGGCACCTGGGGGACTGTGATCCCTGCAGCATCAACGAAACTCGCAGAGAGAACGAAAAGGGGTACAAAAACGAAGAAACGGGGCTTGCACCCGCATTTTTCCAAAGGGTAATGAACGAGGATGTAACTCGTTTACCGTAGGTGAACCTTCATCATGCCAAGGCGGCTTCGGATGTCTTGGTACGAATGTTCACAAAACAAAAAATAGGACTAGCACTGATCCAAGAACCCTGGACACATGAGAATCATATCAGAGGCCTAAACACTTGCGATTCCATTGTAGTCTGTGCAGAGGGGCCGGATCCTCCCAGATCGGGTGCTATGATAAGGAAAAACATTTACTATATATGCCTTTCAGAATAATTAACACGGGACTTAGTACCTCTGAAGACCTCTATTATGGTAAAGGGTAACACTCGTGACTTGGTTGGTTGACTTGCATCAGCCTATTTTCCAGGAGATGTGGAAAACATTCCACCACTGGAAGTACAAAGGCTAGTAGCACATTGTGAGAGAAAAAAATATTCCATTCGTGAATGGATGCGATACTAACGCCCATGATGAGCTTTCGGGAAGCACCGACACGAATCAAACAGGTAGTGAACTATACGAGTTCATAATGAAATCAAACATGATTACCCACAACGTAGGGAATACACCTACGATTGTCACTAGAATACGCAAGGAGGTACTGGATATTACTATCAGTAGTATGACTCTGGACTCCTTGGTTAAAAGATGGTATGAGTCCGAGGAAACCTCCATGTCGGACCACAAAATTTTGAGGTATGACCTGGAGGGGCTGAGAATGGAGCCCATCATCAATAGGAACGTCCTGCGTCTTGGCACTGCTTGGACATTGTACACCACCCGTTTGCGGGAAAATCTCCAGCATGTCTCTGTCAAAAGGACCCCCAAAAACCCTCTTGAACTTGAGTATGCTGTAGAAGAAGTTAACAAGGCTATTGTGAATGCCTTTGAGGAAAGCTGTCCTGAACGCGTCAAAATGGGGAACAAAGAATCCATATGGTGGAATGAAGGACTAGCCAAACTTAGAGTGGAGGTGCGGAAACTTCACAATAAGGCAAAACGTACCAACGATTGGGACGAATACCATAGAAGTCTAAAACACTATGGGAAAGAAATCCGAAGGGCAAAACGCCACAGTTTCTGATCTTTTTGCGAGAATGTTAAAGAAACACCTGTGGCAGCTAGACTACACAAAGCCATGGCTAAGCAGGGAAATAACTTTTAACATTGCACTAAGCAAAAGTGACGGGAGTTTCACGGAAAATGAAAAGGAGCGCACTCTATCGCTCATGGAAACCCATTTCCCGGGAAGCGCTATAATAAATTAAGGGATTGACTAGATGGTACAAGAACGAAAACCAAACAGCTCGGAATTGAAGTAGGTTGCGATCATCTGCACGGAAAAACGTATAAGGTGGGCTTTAAACTCTTTCCAGCCCTTTAAATCACCGGGAATAGATGGGGTGTATCCAGCCCTTATTCAGAAGGGACAGAATCTGCTTATATCGCACCTGAAACGCCTCTTTAGAAGTAGCCTGGCATTGCCTCATGGAGGCAGGCGAAAGCGGTATTTATACCCAAAGTGGGCAGAACTGATAAAACTAATCCAAAGGCGTGCCGACCGATTAGTTTAACGTCGTTTGTTTTCAAAACGATGGAGAAAGTGGCATATAATTATATTAGGACAACTTACCGATCAAAATACCCACTACATTCAAATCAACACGCATACAGGACGGGAAAATCAACAGACACCGCACTGTACGAGTTGACTAGTAGAATCAAAGAATCCTTAGAATACAAAGAGGTAGCACTAGGTGCATTCCTCGATATTGAAGGGGCCTTTGACAATACCAGCTATGTTGCGGTAAAGAGGGCGCTAGTGAAAAGGAAGGTTAATCCGACCCTTATTCGCTGGTTATCTCTGTCACTGGCGGGGTGAACCGTCGTATGTAAAGTGGGATCAAGCACCATCAACGTACGTACGGATCGTGGATGCCCACATGGAGGTGTTCTTTCACCACTACTATGGACTCTTGTGGCAGATGAAGTCTTAGTCAGACTGTCAGAAGCTGGGGTGATATGTCACGCGTATGCGGATGATATAGCAATTCTAACTAGAGGAGAAAGTTCGAAGGGACACTGTGTGATATAATGCAGGGAGCACTTCGAATTGTGAACAGCTGGTGCAAGGAGATAGGTCTAAGACTTAACCCCGATAAAACCACACTGGTGCCGTTCACAACAAGAAGAAATATGGACCAACTTCGCACCATATATCTAAATGGAACGGAGATTGAGTATAAGAATGAAATTAAGTATTGGACTGCAAGCTCGGGTGGAACGGACACATTAAGGCAGTGTCTGCAAAGGCTGTCAGGGCTCCGATGGTGTGCAGAAACCTGACAGGCAAGTCCTGGGGTAACCCGGGAATCCTGCGGTGGATAAACACCATGATGGTGAGACCAATCATCACCTATGGAGTGGTAGTCTGAGCAGACAAATCCAAGAACACAAGACGAGGCTTGCACTCGATCGAGTTCAGCGTTTGGCATGTGTCTGTATCACCGGAGCCGTAAAGTCATGTCCCACGGCAGCTCTCCAGAAAATCTTAAACTTATCGCCACTTCATTTGGTGATAGAAACAGTAGCGACATCTACAATGTCAAGAATCTTCCATGAAGGAAGAGAAAATGACCTCAGAATTGGGCTCAAGGACCACGCTAAACTAGCGAAGGGGTCCCCATTCATATATGCACCGTCGGATCGCATGACGTCGACA
The DNA here is from genome assembly GCA_954870665.1 of Stratiomys singularior. Lineage (NCBI taxonomy): Eukaryota > Metazoa > Arthropoda > Insecta > Diptera > Stratiomyidae > Stratiomys > Stratiomys singularior. The sequence goes on along the minus strand of OX940877.1, from coordinate 77,684,439 downwards.
TTCAGCTTTCACAACAATTTTTGTGTAGTGCTGAGTGACAAGAGGGAATGGAGCGTTGAATCGAATATACACCTCATAAGACGGAATGCGATCAAGTGGTATACAAATGGTTCCAAGACATCTGAGGGAACAGGAATTGGAGTATTTGGGCCTGGCACCAAATACTACCAACCGATGGGAAGTATGCCAAGTATCTTTCTGGCTGAGGTTTATGCCATTGCTGTAAGCGCACGACTCAGCATAGACAGAGGATACAAAAGCAAAACTATAGCTATAATATCCGTTAGCCAAGCAGCACTAAAAGCACTAGAATTCCCGGTGATTATATCGAGAATGGTTCTAGATTGTTGCAATGCACTCAACAAATCGAGTGCGGACAATAGGGTTACCCTATACTGGGTGCCGAGGCACGCAGGTATCGAGGGTAATGAGCAGGCGGACCAACTGGCGAGGAAAGGAGCATCGACAGCATTCATCAGTCCTGAACCCTTTAGCGCAATTTAAATGAATCTCATTCACAGGGCGTTAAAGAAAAATGAGGATAGAGAATGCAATAGGCTCTGGAACAGACTTCTAGGGCTTCGAATGTCGAAGCTGTTCCTCGACGTTTATGACGAGAAGAAGTTTCGAGCGTGCATCCAAATAAATAAAAGAAAGCTAAGGGTTCTGACTGGGATGTTCATGGGGCACTGCACACTGGGAGGGCATATCGAAAGGATGGGCTTGACAGCGAATGATGAGTGCAGATTTTGTAATCTTGCGGAGGAGACACCAGTGCATCTGGTGGCACACTGTGACGAACTGTCCCGCAGGAGAAGAGACACTTTGGGAAGCTGCTTCCTTGTCGAGGAGGATTTGGGACGCCTGAGGCCGAAGCAGATCATTGACTTTCTAAGGAAGATCGATCTGCTTGAGGCGCTTTAGGCGCACCGGAAGCGGGGCACAATAAACCTGTAAGGGTTGACGTGCACCATCCCCGACAGTAAATCAATCAAATCAATCAATAGTTAAATTTTGTATTTATACACAATAGCTCACATATACTATTATAGTGGTAAAACTTATTCTCACATACCATCGCTATCTCTCTATTGATCTGCAGCGTTTACTTTCTCCTATAGAGAAAAGCTATGGAATAATCATATCTTTTTCTTTCCGGTGCCCCTCTGAAGTATGAGTGCCTTTCGGTAGTTACTTCATTGAGCCTCAGAGGAAGTTCGAACAATTAACATCGAAATTAACTTCGCTGAGATTGGTTGGCTTTTTCGCGATGATGCCGTTTGATCTTGGTAAAACTTCTTATACCAGTACCAACCATACTGGGCATGCATTTACGTTTCTGCGAAGAGGAGACGGATGATTTTCCTCCACCATAATTATCGCACATATGATGAAACCTCATCCATGAAACGTGCTTTTTGAAGTTTTCAAAACTTATTTTTGAGTACCTATGATGTAGGATCAAACTAATGGACTTTTTTATTTCATGTGTTCATACAAATAAAACGATTCCTTTTCCGATTATGTATGAATTATCATAACCCAATGCAAAAAGAGGTCCTAACTACGCCTTTGTCTCCAGGACTAACCTTTTTCAACCGTCTTGGTTCCGTGACCTCGTTCTCCAGTTGATCACTCCCAACCAAAATCGATGATTGTGTATTCCATTCGAATCCTCGGTCTTCCTGCTTTTCATTTTCTTGATACACTAATCTTCAATATGCTTTTGCGCAGCCAATTTCTTCCATTCTTTCTTCATTGCCCAACTATAGTTTGGAAAGATTGACGAAAGTAGATACAGGTGAATTCTAGAAGCTTTACTTATTAGATCAACTTATCCATTCTCACTCACAAGTTTTAAGTGACTTATACAATTGCTATGCTGAATTTTAGCGAAGACTCAGAGGTGCGCAAGTTTAGATAAATTTTGTCGAATTGCTCGAAAGTCAAATTTTATTGAAAGAGGGGTGAGAAGAGCTCAAGCTGGTTTTGGTCAAGGCAATTTGGAAAACAGGACAAGTTCAAGCTGAGAGCAATAATAGCAAGTAAAATAACCAGACGGCATCCGTCGGCCTGTGAGTTGCCACCGGACGAGAAGCTGCAGGGCTAGTTCGAAACTAGCTTGAGCTCTTCCCACCTCTCTTTTAATAAAGATACATGTGGTTCCTCAAATAATTACTTCAACTATGGTTATAACGAAAATTCCACTCTAATTCTGCTTTCACTGAGGCGAAGATTTTCCGGGGTTCCTTGCATTCAAATACGTCTCCTGCCTTTTCGGGTTCGCTCGTTCGGGTCTGTACGTCACTGTCATACAGGAGCGCATCTATAAATAATGATTTGTGGATGCGAACCTTGCTTTGACTGTGCCAAATTTCGAGCTTAGATTGGGAAGTACGGAGTATGAGGCTTAATTTGTGAAGTTTATGCAGTATTCAAGCTCGCCCTTTTCAACGCGTTTCCCTTGGATCAAGTTTTGTCGGACTGGGTTTTCATGTTTTTTATTTTCCCTTCAATACTTCGTCCGCCTATTCGGTTTTTAAGACATCTGAAATAGTATAGAATTAACATCAGCATACGCCGCAATTTGAGTGGACTCGAAAATTCGTGTATCAGAGAATTCAGCTGTTATATTGCTTATGACGTGTTCCAGTGCAATATGAAAGAAAATTCAAGTCCAAGTGTTTTCAGCCTGAGTTCATTTCAGAGTTGTTCGTAGGTTCTATGTTGAGTATTGTAACTTTGACCATGCGCTTTCGAATATTACTGAAAATATTTGATCTTTTGTAGTCCATCAATGCAATCAATGCATCCTTGATACTCTCTTATAAAACTTCCATAGTCGGCGTCAATTTTCTTTTTATGATTTTGGTCAGAATTTTAGGTGACGCGCACAGTAACGCGATGCTTGTATAATTTTAACGTTTTAATTTGTCTTCCTTTTAGGGCACAGGATACTTAATAATCTATTACCACTCCTCCATGTTTTCGATTTCGTTTATGATTAATCCTCATGCACTTTTGTAAAGACTGGTTCGTGGATTGAGGCTTTTCGCAGTAGTCTTTAGAGACTACTGTCTTTAGAGACGTTTAACAGTTGTATAATAATCCGATAATCATCCGAGGATCCGAGATCCGATAATCAGCCCATTCTTTCTTTTGAATACTTTCCTTGTTTGTCGTCGTAGGGTGTTAAAGTGGTCTTCTTTGGCCCGAGTTATTTGCTGAATGTGCTCTTTGTATGCAGGCTCCTTTTATCGACCACGACTTTGCATTTTGCGTCATATAAGTCATTCCGAACTTTCTTTGTTTGATACCCAAAACCTCTTCGGCTGCTTCCTTTGCCGCGTCACAAACTGTCCGCCACATGTTAATGATATCATCACTACCTTACTTTGCTCACTTAGGTGTATTGATACGGTTCGCCACCGTTGAAATGTATGTGGGTTTTACTGAGGTATCGTTTAGCAAAAGGAGCTTAAGGAGGAGTATCTTATAGTAACTGTTCTTACATGGTTGAAGCTCTTGGAGGTGTGGCGCATAGAACATACGTCCAGCATGCTGGTGGCCACTTCTTGCTGTTGTGGATCCCCGTCTGATCCCCATCTGGGGATACCCACGTTCTCAGGTGAATATTTTGATGCGGAGAATGTGTTGAGTTTATTCTAAAACTTCTTCTGATAGCAAACTCTTTCAGGTGATGTCAATACTACTGAGTTCTTGATGAAAATTGTACAGATTAGTTGTCCCTTCATGCGGCGTTTCCCGATTGATTTTTGCATTGAAGTCATCTAAAAACATTAAAATATCGAAGAATGTTAATGCATCTACCATCCGCTTTAGATGTTTTGCCGTAAAACTGTTCTTGATTATCTTCGGTTCCTTTTCAGTAGGCGCATGACAGTTGACTCATCAGGCACAAAACGCAAATTTCATTCATTTCGTTCATGGGTTTAAAATCTGTGACAATTTGTTTAAAAATGTTGCCCACGATGAAAGCTGCTCTAAACTCATGAAATTCTTCCAATTTTCCGCTTTTGAAAAATGTGTTCGTTTGCATATTAAACGTAGAATTGCCTTGTCATCTGGTAGACTAAGAGCCCGTGACGTATCCGGGTAACGGTCGTCCTGTAAGGCTAGAAGTTTTTTAGTGATGGTTCATAACATGCAAACTACACTACCGACATCCAGATATTTCTGAAACTGTACATAAAATTTAAAAAAAAAAAACAACTTTTAGCTCTAAGCGTGAACTTTTAATACGATTTTGTTCATGCATTATAAAGTATAAAAAAAATGACAGGCGATTACAGTGGGTACACATACCTGCCAGGTACATCGAAAGGTATGCAAAATATGAGTTCAAATAAACTTTGCTCCGTACAGTTGAAATTTTTATGTATATGATAAAGTGAGCGATTTAGAATAAGTATGTAAAATGACAGGCGATTTTGGCTAGTATAAGTCCTTGACATGTGAGAGACAAGATGGTATGGGAGCGCGAGTCAAAACTCATTCGTGCAAATGACCTCATGTGGAGGCAGAAATCATAGGTAATAGATGTTTTATTTATTACAATTCAATGTATAAAATTTGTAAAAACAATTTTGATTATCCAATACGTCACTACTCATCTCCTCATCATCATCAGACACGTCACTGTCAATGTCTTCATCATCACCTGACAGGTCAATACTATTTTCTTAATTATTTTGTGGCTCTTGGTATCATTTTTTATCTCTTGAAATGGAAAAGTTTTAATAAGTGATATGAACAATGAAAATAACAATAAATAAAAAATTTCATTCTCTGGGCGATTTCAATAACTTCCTCATGAGGAAGTTCAACAGCTGTATGTTATCTGAAATGTATTCGTCACCTTCACTTCGTCCGTTTTCGGCAATGTCAAAAGACTGTTGTATGAGTATTTTATATGTTGATGAAGGAACTGTATCCCCTTCAAACCAATTAAAATTATAGTGACCGACCGTTGAATTCCAACCACTGTCTTCATGTGTGAGAACTGTTGGCTCTTTCGAATGACTATTCCGCCAGATATTTGTGACGTATGCAGATCTTAATAATTTTTGTTGAAGCTTACGTTAGCGCGGAGATAAATTTGTGAAATGACTTTTTTCGAAATACTCTAGTGCCACTTGTTTTATATGTGGCAAGCAACTTTTGATAACGTACTTCGTTTACACTTTCACTGCGCATACCGTACATTTGACAAACATATTTTTCAAGTATTGGAAAAATCTCTTTTTTGTTTTCTAATATTTCAGTTTTATGTCTATCAAAGTATTAGGTGTACAACGTTGCTTCCGCCGTTTTTCAATAGAAGGCTGTAGCGGTAAGTGGTAGTCGAAATAAAAAGATCGTAGATGTCATACAATAAGCTTAGGTATTTGTAAACATAACGCCATCGAAATATTAGTCGGTTTGTGTCTGCATCATAAAGTTATTCTCGATTAAACATGTCAGCTTACGAGCTAAATTATCGTCATTTGCGGGAGGTTTTAATTTTCTGCTTAAATATGAAGAAATCTGCGGCTGAGACTCATCGAATGCTCTCAAATACCTATGGCGCGGCCACTTTTAATAAAAGAACGTACCGAGAGTGTTTTCAACATTTCATGAACGGTGATTTTGACGTCGAAGACCAGCATGGCGGTGGAAGACAGAAGGTTTTCGAAGATGCAGAATTGGAGGCATTACTTGATCAAGACTCGTGTCAAACGCAACAAGAATTGGCAGGATCATTGGAAGTGACGCCACAAGCCATTTAAAAACGCCTGAAAGTCATGGGAATGATTCAGAAACAAGGAAATTGGGTGCCGTACGAGTTGAAGCCGAGAAATGTTGAATGGGGTTTGTTTGCTTGTGAGCAGCTGCTTGCAAGGCACAGACGGAAGGGACTTCTGCATCGTATTGTGACTGGGAACGAAAAATGGGAAATTATGTCTTTTAGCTTACAACTCTAGGGGAGGGGTGATCTTGACATATGTTGTCAAGGTCGACATACTGAACAATATGAGGGGGATTGGGAGGCGCGCTTGAGTGAAAACCGCGGGAAAATATGAGTGAAAAAGGCGGGAAATAGTGGAGTGTATGATAAAGGGAATTGGAGTAGAGGAGGGATAGGGTAGGGGATGATGATGGGTTTAAGGGCACGACGAGGGGCGGGGGGTGGTGTTAAAAAAATAAAATCGACGAGTAATTGGAGAAGAAGTTTATTAATAATATAATGACAATAGAAAAATATAATAAAAGCGAATTATAATGTTTATGATTGTAACAAATCATCTATAGCGAGGGGGTAATGACGAGCAACTTCCGAAAGAAACGCTTCAAAACGTTCAGAATATGAAAAGGCGCGTTTAAATAGGAATTCAGCAATATATAAATGGTAGTGACGGCGAATCACCCCGTACGTAGGTATGTTATCATGAAGATCCTGCCATAATCTCTCAATATTCTGAGTGTGAGCTCGTGTTATAGGATCCACGAAATTTACACGGTGGTTGTCCGTTAGGTGGAACCAACCGTGTTTCCGAAGATTCCGGTAGCCTGGCCTAGAGTCCGACATAATCGTTGTACCAGGAAGAATGTGCTCTTGAATGAGTCTGATGAGAGTACGGTGAGAGCGATTGGGCACGGGCACCATGAAACACTCCTTGGTGACGGTGTCAATCCCTCCAAAAATCCAGTCCCCTCCGAGCAACCGACCACAACCGTATTTACGGTGGCCGCCAATCTTGGTCTCATCGATGTGGACGGTGTGATTAGGGCCACCGATTCGGTGAGATGTACGTTTTACCCATTTAAGACAGATCTAAGAGAGAGAGAGAGAGAGAGAGTTAAGATATGATGTCGAAAAATGTTAAAAGTAAGAATAATATAGTAAATAAGTCAAGATAATAGAGTAAAAAGTAATAAAATACCTTGCGGGAACGCGTTATCCAGTTGTTTGCAGCTCGATCGTGTATGCCAAGGTCTTCCATGATCTTCTCCTGATGTGGTAGGCGATGGCTCAAGAAGATAAAGATAAGTTGACAAAGTGTAGGGAGCGCCAAACGAGTGCCACTGAACCATGAGCCATGTAGAGCAGATAGCCGCTCATTACACCAAACTCGCCGTGTTTTCTGTCGTCGGTGGCGGATCATTTGAGAAGATGTGCAATATAATTGCAGACGTTCGCGTGAAAATTTCATCAATGAACCGCACTCGCGACAAATCAATTCGGAGCGTAACACCGATAAATCAGCCAAAAAGTTGATGAAACTATCGTTATCTTCGAGCAAACGATAAAAATCGCGGGATTTCATGGTAAAAATTATAAGAAGTTAACGAAATGAGGTGTTAACACAGTAAATAAATCAGAGCAACTGACGTGAAAAGTGACGAAAGGTGATCGATAGAGTCACAAAATAAGGAATTCCAGGAAGAGTCAACAGTGGGTATGCATGAGAAATGCAGAAAAAATAAATAAATCGAAGCGATACAACTGAGTGTTGTACGCATTAGTAAAATGTAAACAGTGATCGACTGTGTTTACAAATGTGCGGAATGTCTGACAATGCATGGTAAAGACATGTTAGAAGATGAAGAATGAGTATAATGTGTAAAACTGAGAAATGAAAATTATCAATTTTTAACACAAAAAAAAATTGAAAGAGGCGCGAGCGCGCTTAAAAAATTACATCAGCGTGCTCAGAATAGCCCCAAAAATGACATATTCCAAGGTCACCCCCCTCCGCGAGTTGTAAGCTAAAAGACATAATTTCCGAAATAACTATATCTTCGTTAATTTTGGGAATTTTTTAATCAAACCTGCTTCAATACGTTTCCTGTAGATTAGGCTTTTTTATCAAACTGATTAAATCAAGATCACATTATTGATTCATACCATTCCAACATCATTCAGTATTTACTAATGAGATGTACGCAGATTTTTTTGAGTATGTGTATATAAATTTCAACTCTACAGAGCAATGTTTATCTGAACTCATATTTTGCATACCTTTCGATGTACCTGGCAGGTATGTGCACCCACTGTAATCGCCTGTCAATTTTTTTTATACTTTATAATGCATGAACTAAATCGTAGAAAAAGTTCACGCTTAGAGCTAAAAGTTGTTTTTTTTTAATTTTATGTACAGTTTCAAATATAAGGGCGGGTGGCGCATAGGGCTGATACCTGCCAGGTCGTCGTTAGTGTAGTTTGCATGTTATTAATCATTACTGAAAAATTTTTTTGCCTAACAGGACGACCGTTACTGGAATAGGTCACGAGCTCTTGGACTATTGTCTCTTGCATTGCAAAAATGTGTATTTTATATTATCTTCTTCCATTAAGAAGTTTTCGCTGTGCGAAACTTGTGTATGGTTTGTTCAATGACCTGAGGACCAAAGTTTCAAAAGAATAGTCCTTTTTCCTTGTTAGAGTAATTGCTGTATATTTTTTCAATCCGTCCGGTTGTCCTGTTCCCGTGACAGTTGATATGTAGTGAAGCGTAGTCAGAGGTGCGGAAACGACACTCCTTTACACTGACTTGGGACAGTCATCACTATGTTATGGCAATTAAAAATTGCGTATCAACAAAGATTGTTGCAGTTTTGATGAGATGGTTTCTACTGAACACGTCTCATTGGCATTTAGATCGCTTCAACTCAGATTGGTACGCTGTTTCATTGACGAGTAAAATATAGATTGCATAAGTTATAAGACATTGATAGGATGAATAATCCTTTTGGAATCTCAGGTTGAAGTAGTCTGACTAGCTTTATTCTATCCTGCTCATTGACTGAATAGAGAAAGATTTAAGACCCATTGCCGTAGAAAAATATAGTAGAGATATATGGTATTATAGAGTAGCGCAAACAGCAACACTCCTGAGCAGGTTCTAGTAGACAGAACTAGAAAAAGTACTTAAATGTAGACTTATATTATTAAACGCAATGAAGGGACAAAATTTACCAACACAAGTAAAACTCTCATTATTTTTGTTGAGTACCCGATGTAAGGTGTTTGTTTGAAGTGTTATTGCTATTTTGTGGCTACGCTATGTTGCAGAGCAAATCACACTGCAATGCAGCCCCGCAAAAATTGGAAGCAACCAAAAATTTTTAGCTGATTCGAAGCGAATTAAACTGAATCTTTAAACGTTGACCTCCGGAAATCTTTTAAAATTCATATGAACAAGTTGTCTTCAAACTCACGAACAGAATGTATTTGTTTCCGTGCTTAAACTTTATTTATTTAATTATATTGTTAATCAAGCAATTTAGACAGAAAAAAGAAAATCTTAATATAACGACTAGGATCTTGCAAAAAAATGAAAATTCACTGTATGTTCATTAAAGCATTTATACCATTAAAAATAAAATAAAAATAAAAAAAAAAATTTTCGTGATATAAGTCTACCTGAAAAATTATTTAATTCAAGCTTTTTGTGCAGAACTTTGCGTGTACATTGGAGTAAAAAAAATTTCTGAATCGAGCGTTCAGTCATAGGATTCTTCAGCGGTTCTCATAGATTTGTGTTCCACAGGCCGGCCACTGGCCAAAGTTACAAGCGTATTAGCTCCTTGTTGAACAAACCCAAAGGCTGCATTTGTTGCTTGGAGTACTCTTTGTCCAAATACGTCCTGGAAAAATTCAAAACTGTATTTTTTTTGTGGAAGAATATCTTAATAGTGTATTTACCACAGGTCTAAAAGCGACATCCCAGACATCGGCTTTGCTTTGATTTGCCAATAGACAAATTATGAATCCAATCAAGGCAAAAAATGTTAATGTTTTCATTTTTCTTAAATTCAAGAAGTTACAGAATGAAATCAGTTACGTTGATATAGGCAAGTAGACTGGTCATCATTTCGAGTTGTTCGTCTTTTATACGAAATTCTTGAAGTAACGCATAACCAGCCTGGAAATTAGCATTCAATTTGAATTTATTATAATTGTGAACACAGGTATCGTAGACATCAACGAGAGTATGCGAACACGAGCAGCTTAACAAATTTTAATTTAAATGGCTGGTCGACGGTTGTTGTTAAAAAATTGTTTAAAGACGGGAACAGGTTTTGGGCATATTTTCTAAAGAATACTTGTGTTTTCAAATGTGATTTCGATGGACATTTTTGACAGAAAATAAGCAAAAATTTGTGTATTTAATGACAGCTCTAGATTTTCATAGGACGGGTTGACGCTTGCGTTGAACATTATTCACAATGTCGTTTTTTTTTTGAAAGTAACGGTAAAGATGGAGGCCCATCGTACTTTACGTACTTGGAAGCAAAGCAGGCTCAGCAAGGAAAGCGAATTACGGTTAACGTGCGCTTTGTATAAAAGTTTTGGCATACACTAACCCGAAAATGTCTGTGTACACCCAACGCTCTCGTATTTCTAACAAAGCAAATACCTTTTGTTTTCGTGGAAATGCGAACATTTTCTGTTTGTTTCTATTTGTTCATAGCATTCTTAAGGACAGAAAACAAAACAAAGATGGAAACTGTCGTACTACGAACAAATAATAAAATGTGGAAACGAAACGATTCCCAAATTACAGAAATGAAAAATTTGTGAAGTTTGCGTTGTGCTACGTGATTTCTGTGAAAAATGTTGTTTCAAAACAATTATTTATTGTTATTATTATTGGAAAAGAGCGACGGGGCCGACACCAGTCAAGACAGGAGACATCAGTCAAGGGGAGGAGCAAAATGATGGCTTTCAATTGGTGCGCTCTAAATCGCAACAGAAGGATGCGAAGAAGACACACCGCGCCACAACAAAAGATTCCAAACGGGCGCCCGAAAAGCAAGAAGGCACGAAACACAGCGCAATGCCAAAAAAGATTAGGAACAAGCAGCGCAGGGGTACTCTACTGATCAAGCCTGCAGACGGGAGAACTTACGCCGAGGTCCTCAAGGAAATCAGGCAAAATGTGGAACTCGAAAAAAACGGTGTATGTACACAAACAGTAAGAGCGACCAGAACAGGCGGTCTCCTTGTAGAACTCGGAGCGGAAGTCACCGACAAGGGACAGTTCGAGAGCGCTGTCAAGGACCTTCTGGGCTCTAAAGCTGTTATCTCGACAATGACCTCTTTGGAAATAAGAGACCTTGACTGCATTGCGGATGCCAAAGAAGTAGAAGATTCCATTAGACAACTTTTTCCTACGGCAGCGAGCTTTAGGGTAAGGCTAACGCCTACCAATCCCAGAGGGCAAAGGGTGGCAATAATAGACATCCCATTGTAATACGCTGTGCAACTGCTGGCCAATGACAAAATTAAAGTTAACTGGGTTGTGTGCAGGATACGTTAGAGGGTAGCCCTAACTCGATGCTACAAATGCCTTAGCTTCGGACACATCTCCTTGAACTGCAAGGGGCCAGATCGAAGCAAACTGTGCTACAAGTGTGGCACTTCCGGCCATAAGGCGAAAGACTGCCCAAACGAACCCATTTGCATCTTCTGCAAAGATAAGGAGCGGAAGTCTGAAGATCTGGCTCATATCCCAGGAAGTAGTAGGTGCCAGGAGTTCAAAGAGGCACTAAGCAAGATAAGAGCAAAGACATGATCCAAGTCCTGCAGATCAACCTATACCGTAGCTCAACCGCACAAGATTTACTAGACCAGGTTGCAAGAGAAAAAGTCGACTTGTTGCTGATATCTGAGCAACACCACAACAAAGAGGAAGCTGGATGGTATTGTGATCGATCCGGCACCGCCATCTGGGTACGTGTTAGGGCTCTACCCACAGCTCGGACTTGCTCCAGCGCAAATGGCTTCGTGCTCATTGGGTTTGCCGATTTGACATTCATAAGCGTCCATTTCACGCCGAATGAGTCAATTTCATGTTTTCAGAGCAGGCTCGATGAACTTGAGGAAGTTGTCCCGAGCACGGAAGGCCGAATCCTTGTTGGCGGTGACTTTAACGCCAAAAAATGTCGGCTAGAAAAGTTCTCCGTTGGTTAATTAACGAAAGCAAGGCTCGCTGCTGGCGCAACATAGTTGAGCACATCGATAGAGACCCGTGGGGGCTGGGTTACAAGCTTGCCATGCGGAAATTAGGAGCTGCAAGGAGGCCTTGTGTCCTTGAAACGGGAAAAATGGACCAGATTGTTCGAGCGCTCTTCCCTATGCATCCTATTCGTCCCGATGATGCAGATGTTGAATGTCCCGAAGAATGCCCACTTTTTACCGCCATCGAGCTGGATGATGCGGTGAAAGCTTTAAAATCAAAAAAGGCCCCAGGGCCAGACGGTATACCAGCGGAAGTGATACAGCTTGCACATCAATTTTGTCCTGACAAGCTGCTCACCACCTTCAATGCCTGTTTGCAGCAGGGCGTGTTTCCAAATTGCTGGAAAGAGGCGTGGCTCGTGTTGATCCACAAGGGGAAGGGGAACGCGGAGCAACCATCGTCATATCGGCCCCTATGTATGCTGAACGCCGCTGGGAAGGTGCTCGAGAGGCTCATTAGAGAAAGACTTGCAGAAGCCATTCGAACTGCCGGGGATCTGTCTCCTCGGCAGGACGGCTTTAGGGCTGGTCGATCCACGATCGGTGCAATAGCAGAGGTAGTGAGCGCAGTCCAGCAGGCAGAAGCCCGCAATCACCACTCGAGACGAATAGTACAGCTCATAACACTAGATGTGAGAAATGCCTTCAACTCAGCTAGATGGACAGATATTCTTCGTGCTCTGGAATATTTCAGGGTGCCGAAGTATCTGATGCGGATATTGAAGGACTACCTCAAAAACCGGAAACTCATCTATGACACATTGGGAGACCGGTGAAGAATTGATTTGACATCAGGGGTGGCGCAAGGTTCCGTTCTGGGCCCGGACCTCTGGAATGTCTCGAACGATGAGCTCTTGAGGTTGCAATTACCGGGGGAGTCGCGCCTGGTTGGCTATGCAGATGACGTAGCAGTACTTGTCGCCGGACATACTGTCGGACAGACGCAGCTCAAACTGTGTGCGGTAATACGCCGAGTGAGCGAGTGGATGACAGATCGTGGACTTAGCCTAGCGCTGGAAAAGACCGAGGTCGTCGTCCTCACCAAGAAGCGAATCCCTCGTGTTACTCCCGTTCGCGTGGGGGAACTGATCATCGAGTCAAAAGAATCAATCAGATACCTTGGCTTGACGATTGACTCGAAGATGAGTTTTTTCGAGCAGGTTCGAGCGTCAGCGGATACGGCTTCCGTGCGAGTATCGGCGCTCAGTCGCCTTATGGCCAACACGCAGGGACCGAGCAAAAGACGTCTACTGATGAGTGCAATGGAGTCAGTGCTCTTTTATGGCTCCGAGGTTTGGGCTGAAGCTCTTAGTAAAGAGACGTACCGAAGGCGTCTGGCACAGGTGCAGAGACAAGGAGCTTTGCGGATAGCGGCTCCATACCGCACTGTCGCTGAACCTGCAGTGCTGGTAATCTCGAGGGTGGTTCCTATTAAGTTACTTGCAGACGAACGGAAACGTGTATACTTACGTAGGGGGAGTCGGCGAGAGAAACCGTCAGCCGAGAGGAACGAAGAAGGACCTTAACCTTGTGACAGCAAACATGGGAAAACGAAACACGAGGCAGGTGGATCGCATGGCTGATAAGTGACTTGGGGCCGTGGTTCAACAGAATGCATGGTGAGATTGATTATTATCTGACGCAACTATTCAGTGGTCACGGGTATTTTCAGTCTTACCTGTATAAGATTGGAAAGACACCATCCCTAACTTGCGTGTAGTGCCCGGGGACGACGGATGACGCCTGCCATACGTTCTTTGGTGTAATAGATTCACAAGACTCCGTTCGCATCTCTCGTTCGCATTAAAAAAATTACTCATGATGTATGATAACGACAAACAATTAAGTTTGGTGAATGGAGAATTATTGTGGAATTGTGGAAGAAAGGTGATTCGTATCGAAAATCTTCGAAATGGTTGGCAGATTTCATTCATCAGTCCAACTTTTCGTAACTAAACACAATTAAATATATAGCATTAAGGAAAGGTACAAAGAGTCCATGTCCGATGATGCTGTGTGTAAAATCATAAAAAAGAATGGGTATAATGGACGTGTTGCCATAGAAAGCTGTATATTAAAAAGGGCAACAGACTCAAGCAGTTAGCGTTTGCTAAGGAACATCTGAATAAGCAAAAAGCGTTATAGAAATGGGTCATTTTTTCAGTTCAATGTGTAGCCAGCGGAGGAGTTGGGAAAATTAACTTTAATGAAAGTACCTTGAACAAAATAAACTACCCAGACTTTCGCAACATAATTTGCAGAAAAGTGCAGAACATATGGGTTTAAACGATGTCTTTTCCTTCCAACAAGTTAATAACCCGAAGCTCACTGCGGAAATAATAAGGCTCTCATTGTAGTATGTTGTTCCAAAGCAGTTTCGTACGCCCCCGGAATCTCCTGACCTTCAATATCAATAACATCGAAGGCAACGCAGAAATATGTTATAATCCAGGAGTGGGACTCGATAAGATCAGACTAAACCGAAAAATTGGTAGATTCAATATCAAAATGGGTATTAAAATTCATAAAGAGGTGAGGATGACAAATAAGCAATGGACGTTAAAAAAGTATGGTTTTATTTAAAAAAGAATTGAGTGTCCGCAGACTTTTTAATGCGGCATATCAGGACTATTTCTTGTTTTCGCCAATGAACTGTTCAATAGAGAACTCGAATGCCGAAAATTTTTATGTTTATTACACAACTATGAAAATCATTCAAAAAAAAAAATGGAATTAAAATGTTAAAAATAGTGTATTTTATTGATAATTTGAAGTGTTTAAGCAGTGTTAGTTTACGCAGACTGGCAAGTATAAGTCGATTGTGCAGTTCTCGTTTTAGATCGTGATCAATACAATAAGATTCAAAGAACGCATTGGTCAGAATACCAATTTGTGATGAATACGAATATTCTATTCAAATTTAGAGTCAGTTTTATGTTCATTCTGGCAGGAAATTTGCTTTGCGTCCTTAGTTACTGTTCCTAGCCACGCAGTTCCCATTGTCTTCTGATATCAACATCTTTCCGGTTATGTTTTCTGCAGACAGACAGCCTGTGCTCTCAGCTGCTATCCGTAAAGCTTCTTGCCCCAGCACCTGTGCGAGATGCTCTTGGTACGAGTCCTAACTTAGAACGATAGCCAGAACTTCGGAGCCGGTATTACTGAAATCATCAGTAGACATGTTTTGCTAGAAGTTGGTGCTCTAGAGTTGACTATAAGGTGAATGAGAGCGGACACTCTTACAGAAGCCTTACCCGGTGACGCTCGGACCAGTTCACAGAATCTCATCTTCGAGTCAATCATCAACCCAGGGTTTTCTTTTGATTTCTTCTCAATAATTATTGCACCAACCAGAACAGGAATAACTAGAGGAATCTACTTTTTGATCAATATGACGACATTGGTTTTTTCTAGCACTAAACTGAACCCACGGTTGGTTATCTACCCAATCAGAGTTGCGCGAGTCGTGCGAATATTGCTGCTACGTCATCTACATGGCCGGTTTGATGCGACTCTTCCGTTGGTGGTAAACTCAAAAGCTTGTGGTACGAGACATTCCATAGCCCCGGATCAAGAACTTTGCGCCACTCCTGGTGTAACATCCACTCTTCGCCCACCTTCCAATGTGTCATAGACTAGCATGCGGTCCTTGAGGTAGCCTTTCAATATCCGCGTTAGATACTTTCGCACACTTAAATATTCCAGAGCACCGGAAATGTCTACCCATCTGATAGAATTGAAGGCATTCATCACATCGAGCGTTGTTAACAGTACTATTCAATGTGGCCTGGTGACTAATGCCCGCTGAACCGCGTTCACCACCTCTGCTACTGAACCGATCATAGATCTGCAAACCCTGAAGCCGGACTGTAGAGGAGATAGACCCCCAGCAGCTCGGAGGGACTTCCCGAACCTCTCTCTGATGAACTGAATTTTTTTCCAGCTGTGTTCTGCAAACATAGGGCGGATATGAAGATGGTGGCTCCAGATTCCTCCCTTTTGCTGATAAGTACAAGCTTCGCCTTTGCCCAAAATTTTGGAACAAACGTGCAGACAGTCATTAAATGTGTCGAGCAACATGTCAGGACAAAGTTGGTATACTAGCTGTACCACTTCCGTTAGGATACCGTCTAATCCCTTGACCTTTTTCTAAAGTCTGCACATCTATGTTCAGATCGATGCAAAGCGCTCAATGGAAGTTTGCTTTGCTTGCTTGTTGTTTCTTTGCACAACATCTTCCAGTTGTACACACGGGCGACGGACGCATTTCATAAAAACAAACAATTGCAAGCGGGGAAACCTCACAATTTTATCTACTGAATATAAATATTTCTAATAAAAAAAATTTTTGCTCGTTCTGACAAAAAAAGTCGATCTTTCTATAGTTTTATCCTTTTTTTTTCTTGTTTTAGTATGCTTTTTTCTAACTTTTGTTCGTTCTGGCGGAAAAAAGGCGATCCGATTTCAGTTTGCCTGAAAAAAAATTCACCATTAAGGTTGCTGGAAATGTCTTAATTATCGTATGATGTAAGGTAAATACTATCATCCGCTTGTTCACGAATTGCTTAATTGAAATGTGTTTCTCATCAAAAAAGTCGGTATTGGGCAATTCTCCAGCTGCATACAAGCGTACCAGCTCCTTCGCTCAATCGAGCCTAAGTTTTTTGTATGCATCAGTGAGATTCTGTCCTTTTTGGAATTTGTAAACCTTTACTTTTAGCTTCGATTACAATATTCGCTGCATCTTAACTCAATGGGTTAACTCATGAGCCATTTGTCTGTTGCATTTGTTGAATTCGAGCCTTCACCATCCGAACGCCCTCAGGCTGTGGTACTGTCTTTCTGATACCAATGTCATAGCGTCTTACACGCTATGACATTGGTATGTCATAGCGTCTTACACGCTATGACATTGGTCTGGCTATTAAATAACTCCCTAGAGGGCGCCGTAGACGGGTGGGGAAAAAACGAGTAGTGCGTTGGGTATCTAGATATCTTGTCTATGCACGTACCAACACACGTTCTCGTCACTATTAATGTATTTGTGCAGTAGTGGTTTGTAACGAACGTGTTTTTTTCTCGTGCCGAAAACCATGTGTGACGAAAAACAGGAGCAATGTATCAATCTCAAATTTCTCGTTAAATTGAAAAAAACTCTGACTGAGTGCTATAAATTGTTGCAAGAGGCCTATGGGGACAATTCTCTATCTCGTGCGCGTGTTTTTGAGTGGTGTAAGCGCTTTAGTGAGGGCCGAAAAGCACTGAAGATGACCAACGCGCAGGTCGCCCTGTCACTGTTTCAACTCCGTAAACACTGACCAAAATCAACCAAATTGTGCGTGCAGATCGTCGAATGAGCATCCGGATGATTGCCGAGGCTGTAAACGCCGATAAAGAAATTCTTAGACAAATTTTACGCGAGGAATTACACATGAAAAAAGTCTGTGCGAAGTTGATTCCAAAAAACCTGACACCTGACCAAAAGCTCTTGCGTCAACAGGTCTGCTCAGATTTCCTTGAAAGAAAAAAAAAAGATTGCGCCGATTAAAAAAAGATTCCGGACTGATGAAAAACATTATTACTGGCGACTAAACGTGGATTTTGGGTGGACGTGGGTCAGACTGTCAACCAGACTTACTATTTGTCAGTTTTGGCAACACTGCAAGAACGAGTTCGTAAGAAACGGCCCGAGTTGTGGAAGAACAACTCATGGAAGTTGCACCTGTGTGTTTTGCTATCTGTGAAGCAATATTTGGCAGGTAAGCGCACTCCAGTGCTCAAACACGCGCCGTACTCGCCAGATTTGGCACCGTGCGACTTTTTTTTGTTTCCGAAGATAAAATCTGCTTTGAAAGGGACCCGATTTGGGTCCATGGAAGTGGTAAAAAAAAAAAAATTTCGTTTTTGTTGGTTTCCCGGTGAACTTAAATAGCCATGCTTTTTTCTTCATTTTTGTCCTTTTGAAAAATTTTGAAGTTCTTTCTTAACATGTCCTCCAGGACTTTTCTGCATCCATCGTTTCCCGCTATGATGTACTCGTATATTGAGTTTAACTCGTTATAGGCTTCAGCTGTAAGAGGTGTCCGCCAGGGTCTTGTTATTTTGTCTGTGCTTCGTTAAAGACGCACCGGCGCAGTTTAATTAGTGAATCATCTCGAGTTAGATATCACGAATTCTTTGGGTATTGGATGTTGTTTCTTAGTACTGTTTCTTAGAGTTTATACTGCATATATCCTCGCGCTGATTTGTAATTAACTGTAGGCCTGATCAGAGTGTTCGGTTAGCGTAAGTTTTATAGCACGACTAGTGATGGAGCCAAAATATTTACTATTGTTAGCGTGTACATGATTTTGGGGTCCATTACTTTCGTTGGCTTCTGTATTTCTTTCTTGATATTACCTTCTTACTCGTCCGTGATATCTTCTCTAATTTTCCTCCATTTCACTTTTCCGATGAGTTTTATTCGTTTTTGCGATGTATTTTTCCTTACTGTGTAGTAATGTTGTGTTTCCCCTGTCTGGTTTTGTAGTTTTAATTTTCTTGGTTATCAGTTTTTTCATTAGATATAAATATTTTTAATTTGTTATTGGAATATTTCTTTGAATTTATTTCCTTTTCGATAATACGCGAACGATTGTCCTAGCTCTGTTATATCGCCTTGAAGCGCTGATATTGCATCTTCTGCGTCCCTAATGGTCTCTTCGATTTCTTTTTTCTTATTGTTTTTGCGGAAGTTTTGCTTGAGACCTGTGTTGTAGTTTAGTGCTCTTTCAAGAGGTCTTTGCTTTTTAATTATTAGTGTATTTAGCCTTTTCTTGAGGATTTTGTATTCTGCTCCGTGGTTTTTGTAATGTCTACGTTGATTCGGTTAAAAATCCAATTAGTAAAATTTTACTCTTAAATTATTTGATAGTGCTCCTGAATTGTAAAAAAAAAATCCAAAACAGTTTGAAAATTTAAGATTTTATTTGATTTTGATTATATCTGATTATTATAATGATTTTAATTTCTCGGATTGTCACCACGTAAAGTGGCCAGCACGTTCGCTCCTTGTTGAGCTATTTTCAGCCCCTTTATCGTAGCATCACGAATTCTTTGACCAGCCTCTTCCTGTACTCATAAATGTGAATAAATCATGTTTAAATGTTATCTTAAATCTCTTACCACTGGTTTAAATGTATCTTCCCACCATCCAGCATTGCATTGATCGACAAATGCACACGCAATTATAGCAAAGACCAAGCAAAGCAATATGAGCTTCATTTTTATGAAGAAATTAAGACTTCAGAGAAGCTTATGTACACAATACTTCCGAATACACGATATACTGACAAAACCAATGTAACTCTGGCGCTTTTATATGCTGGGTGTTGATATGATTCTTGGCCATTGTAATTGGAAATTTCGAAGAAATCACCAAAAGGGAATTACCAGCGATTTGATAGACGTGGCTTTTTATTAGATTAGTTTTTGCAGATAGATCTTTTTTTATGTCTGGACAACTTGCTCCAAATAAACTAAATATTTTCGCTGATTTCGACCATTGAAAACCGAGATGTTATCGAAATTAAACATAGACATAAATTTACAACATAAGAAACCAAAAAAAAACGCTACATCTTAAGAAAGAAGAACATCATAGTCGTATTCAGAGATTTGCATATATATATATATATATATATATATATATATATATATATATATATATATATATATATATATATATATATTTATATATATATATATCTATATACATATCTATATATATATATATATATATATATATGTAGAGAAATCGAAGCATTTATAAATAAACATTTATAAATGAAAATCTACATGCATATTCATTTTCATTATAATATATAATCGCTGCACTGCATATACTATACGCTACTTGCAACATACTTATATAGATATAAATTCGTGTGTAATAAATATATATATATATATATATATATATAAGTATATTGCAGGTAGCGTATAGTATATGCAGTGCAGCGAATATATTATAATGAAAATGAATATGCATGTAGATTTTCATTTATTGGTGTGTATATATAATATTGTATATATATATAAATTGGTGTATATATATATATATATATAGATATATTTTATTATATATATATATAATAAATATATTTATTATATATTATATTATATATATTGCAATATACTGCAAGTGTAGCTATTATTTTTTTCTAAGGCGGGTATCTTGATAGCAAGGAGCTAAATGTTGAAAATTTGTGGAGAAAAATTGTGGGACAAATGGTGGATTTCATTGTGAGTTCGGCGTTGATATTATTTGGAAAATGTCGAATTTTTTTGTGGTAGGGAGGTGAAGGCTGTTTACGCCCTGAGTGTGGGACTCCCAGACGCAAAATGCTTTTGGACTACCCACTAAACACCTCCCCTGTCAACCTGAGAACCTAGGCTGGAACCGTTTGACACATTACTTCGGGCTAGGCCTCGTGTTCCTACGCCTAGAGGCGCCTTCGCATTATGGGAATCTCTTCTTTAACGGGAAGGACGGGAGAGGTGTAATGGATTTAAATTCCCAGGTCGTCACGGCGACGACTCGGGATGAAAGTCGGCCTCGCACCGACAATTGGACGTGCAGTCCTTGAGACCTGGCAACGAGTCGTACCCCGCGGGTCAACAACTCGGCCACTCGGAAGTTCACTCGCGTGGTGGCTGCTGGCTAGCTAGCTCAGTGCGGCGAGGAGTGCGGACGTGGGTCGGACCCAAGTGAACTTCCGCTCTTGGTTCCATTTGAACCAGCCACCGAAAAGCCCGATTTACTATGCGACGTTTCTAAACAGATTACGTTACTTTACTCTAATTTTTTTTTTTTGATCCACCATTCAAAATCTAAATACACCCGACGACAAACGCGCATTCGCGAACCGATATACCGCGGTGCCAAAAAAACAAACTACTTTAATTTTGCGACCGTAAAACACGCGAACCCGAAAAACCGAACTAGTAGTCCGCGACACGACTACAAATTATTACCGGAACAAAACTAATGCACCGCGGAACCCGAGCGACGAAACACAATTTTGGTCCTACATCCTCATGCACTTACCTTCGCGCCATTTCCTCCTGAAAGAAAAATGGTTGCTGGAAGGAAAGAATGTGATTTTTTTCAGCACTTCATTTTATTTATTTCCAAATTGTCCAAATAGTAGATTAGAGTAAGTTTAAATGTATAAGAAATAATTCAAGTCTTACGAAGGTCCTAAAATTAACTATTGTCATTTCTTCACTTTACTTCTTATGTTTTTTTTTTTACCTTATGTTCACTTTTATATATTTTTATTTAATCTCATTTTCTTTACATAAAAATTTAAATTTCTTTACATAAATTTTTTCTCATTTAATATAGAAGTTTTCCTGCTGTTACATCTGGTTTTTTTTTTGTTTCTTTTATTTTCTTATTTTTCTAAAATAAAAAAAATCAAGTGATTAACAGCAGATAAAACTAAAAGTAAACTATATATTTGTCACATTAAGCATTCTTTTTTTTTTTATAGGTGTATTTCTATGAAAATTATGATATGAAATGTAGAAAAAAATTAACAGGAATTTATGTTAAAAAAAAATTGTGATGAATAAATTCAAACATTTCGAATAAATGAGCAGTGAAAATATGTAACAAACTAAAACAATTCATATTTCTTTGCATTTTAACATTCGTTTTCATATAATTGTAATTTAAATAGCTTTGTTCTCTTTAATTTGCGTTTTCCTAGTTCTTTTCATTTGTTTAAGTAATTGCTTAAATACAACGTTTAGAGATTAAAGATCAACTTCTCTCGTATTTATCATTTTGTATGTAATAAAAACCAAGTCTCTTCTCTCTTGGATGTAAAACGGATTTTAATATTGATTTCTATTCACATCAAGTACAAATATTATGCTAATAGCTTGCTGCAATGCGTAGTATGCGCGACTTTGCTCTAGCGTTTACGATTTTAATATTACGGTTAGTTGTTATACATGAAATATTGGGATGCATAAAAATCGGATCGCTATATAATATCAGAGGACTTTTCTATAGAATATTTTCTCTCTTCTTTTGATAATAATCTTTACCTTCACTAAAGCAGTAATTGTTACTCCCGTGTAATGTGCCGTTTTATAATTTTGATATCTCTTAGTTTAATTCACTTCAAATATTTCGTAGAGCATTATTGAACAACAAAAGAGTAAAGTTTATATAACTATTACATACTTCTAGTGGTTTCTTTTCTTTTGTTCCATTTTTACTGTTGCTTTAAATTAAGTTTTATAACCTTCATATTTCCAATTTCTTTTCCTTTTGTAATTTTCTCACTTTTTTTGTCTATCCTCGGTTCCACTCAATAGTTTTAAACATACACTGTTCTCACGAGATTTCCGACGGTTAATTTTTCAAATACATCATCATTAGAATTATGCAATCAAATCACGGTTGCGACCACATCATAAATGTTCTTCTTTGCTTGTATATTTTATCTTTATTTCACTGTTATACATGCACACTTGCAGAATCACACAGTAGCTTTTGTTTTAAGTTCTAACTTTATTTTAGATTTACTGTTATTATTTAGCTAAATATTTATTTTTATTCTTTTTTTTATTTCACACGATAGTCTTAAGTTGAATAAGATCTAAGGAAATTTCGTCCTTAAAGCAAGCGTAGCACTGATATATGAAGAGTTTCATTCAAAAGCTTAATTCCATATCACACACGAAATTTGTATATTATCAACGACCGATCGATGCAACCGATCTTGTGACGAAAGGATCATTTGCTCGGCAGTCCCACTTCTAATCTGATCTGAGTTTAAGTCCGCCGAAAATCTTAATTAATGTTTTTTTTTTCAAGCGCGTGCTTCACTTTCTCGCGACCAACTCCCCCGTTCCAGAAGTCGCAAAAGACCCCCTCTGACCTGAAGTGGTCGCCAGGTCGTAGGTCAGCTGACTTTCGACCTGTCCGCTGAACTTCCGACTGCGGGAAAAGATGGTGGCACCATCTTCAGGTCGGTAGTCACTACAGAGGAAGGACGGGAGAGAAAGGAAGTGCTAGAAAAGAGATCCATCCATCCCTGATGCCTTTTCAATATCAGCACTGCCCGAGCATATTGCGCCACACGATTCCAATTGTCAACTGTTTTCAGCATTACGACGACCATAGTTTCCGGTCAGAGCTCTCCGATTTCGCTGAGTAGGACTCCTCGCTGTTGCCTCAACCTTTTGCGGAAGAAGAATGTGTGGCAGGCGTCATCCGGTTCCCCTGCACAAAACACACAGTTAGGAGACCGTGCTTTGTCAATTTTGTACAGGTAGGACCGAAAACAACCGTGCCCGCTTAAGAGCTGTGTCAAGTAGAAATCGGTCTCACCATGCACTCGACTGAACCACGGCCTCAGGTCAGGGATCAGACGTGCAGTCCACCTTCCCCTTGTTTCTTGCTACCAGGACTCTTGCCAATCGCTGAGAGAGCGACGTCTCTTTTTCTTGGTGATCTCTTCTCTTCGATTTTCGCCTCTGCGCGGGTAAATATTTCTGCGCTTTCTCGCATGGAGGATGATTGGTATCACCCCTGCGATTACCGCAGGGACCGTTTGGTATGCGCATGCGATTCGCAATGCTTTTTGTCTCTGCACCTGTGCCGACCGCATCCGGTGTAACTCCTTGCTGAGAGCGTCGCCCCACAGTTCTGATCCGTAGAGTAGAAGCGACTGCACAACGCTCATTAAGAGCCGTCTCCTTGATGTGGTGGGCCCCCTATTTTGGCCATTAACCGGGTGAGTGCCGTCACACGCGCTGCAGCTTTGTCAGCTACTGCAATGATTTGTTGGGAAAAACTCATCTTCGAGTCTATCAGGACGCCCAGGTACCTTACTGCTGATTTCGATTCGACCAGCTCGTCCCCTATACTGACAGGCCGTATTCTGGGGATTCTCTTCTTCGTTAGGATGACCACTTCGGTTTTTTCCAGTGCCAGCTTGAATCCGTGAGCGGTCATCCAGTCCATTACCCTCCACATTAACATATTGAGTCTGAGTTGCGCATGGTCTACTGTGCGTCCAGCGACCAGCGCCGCGACATCATCCGCATAGCCGATCAAACGTGACTCGTCCGGCAATTCAAGCTGCAGGAGTCCATCGTAGGAGATGTTCCACAGATCTGGGCCAAGAATATAGCCCTGAGCGACACCTGAAGTAAGATTTGTACTTCGCCTACCCTCCTTCAAATCGTAAAATAGGCTGCGGTCCTTCAAATAGTTTCTGAGAATCCGCATCAGGTACACTGGTACTTGAAAACGATTTTCTAGCGCTTCCAGAATATCTACCCATTTAGCGCTGTTAAATGCATTTCGTTCATCCAGAGTAACCAGCAGGACAACCCGTCGTGTGGAAATACTGTGAGACTCAGCACGTTGGACCGCGCTCACTACTTCTTCAATTGCATCGATGGTGAAGCGGCCTGCTCTGAAGCCATACTGCCGTGGAGATAGATCCCCGGCAATACGAATCACGTCAGCGAGTCTTCCCCTGATAAGTTTTTCAAAAAATTTTCCGACCGTGTCAAGCATACACAGTGGGCGGTATGCAGCTGGCGACTCGGGATACCCTTTTCCATCGTAATGAGCACAAGTCTCGCCACCTTCCAGCACTCCTGGAACAGCCCTTCGCGCAGGCATGCGTTGAACATGCGGAGGAGCAGGTCAGGGAAAAAGTGGAAGACCATTTGTAGTACCTCTGCTGGAATCCCATCTGGTCCTGGAGCCTTTCTGGCCTTCATAGACAAGACTGCTTTCTCCAATTCCATATTCGTGAAAAATGGAATTTCCATTGGTGTTTCATAGTGAACGGCTTCAACGATGGCAGGATGGATGGGGAAGAGAGCCCGCAAGATTTCGTCCATCTTTTCTGCCTCGTATGAGTGAGGTGACCTTTGGACACCGAGCTTTCACATCACTATTTTGTAGCCCAGGCCCCATGGGTCTCTGTTCGCGTCGTCCACCAGGTTTTGCCAGCGGCTGGCCTTGCTGTTGTTGATAAGTCTACGGAGGCATTTTTTAGATGACTTGTAAGCAGCTAATCGGAAACATGCCTCTTCCCGGGTTCGAGTTCGCTGTGCCCTGCGTCGTAGTTTGTGACACTCCCTTCGTTTTTCGGCAATTTCAAGTGACCACCAGTATACTGGAGGCTTGCTGTGCCGGGGTCTTCGTAGGGGCATTGAAGGCCTGCAGGCGGATGTAATGATTCTTATAGTTGAGTTAACGACATCTCTTGCCGTGGGTTCTCCGTCATCTAGCGTTGCTTCCGACAGCGGTGATCGTGCCATAAGCACTTCAGCAAACTTCTCAATATCCGCTTTCTCAGTATTCCACCGGAGCGCAGAAGAACAAGCGCGTGGTCTTCGGGAAGCATCGTGACGGATCTCCAGAGCTATGTACTGGTGATCATTGGCCGAGTAATCCTCAAGCACTCTCCAATTTTTAACTGATTGTGCTAGGCACTCCGAGGCGAATGTCACATCAGGAATGGTGCCGACGCAATCCCATCGACGGAAAGTAGGGGTGTGGGCTGTGTTCAGTACGACGAGCCCAGTTTGTGCTGCCATTTCCACGATCTGTTTTCCCCGACCGTCTGACTGGGACATGCCCCACTCGATTCCCTTTGCATTGCAGTCCCCTCCGACGAGCACATGGCCCTCAACACTCGAAACAGCGTCCTCTAAAGCATTGAGCTTAAGTTGAAAGGACGACAACGATTCGTTCGGAGTTAGGTATACACTGAAGAGTGTAGTTCCCGAACACCGAACCCAAACAAAACCATCTCCTCGCCCCCGATCCTGCACTTGTAGGTGTCCACTGAGTGCCAAACAGCAGTTCCATTATTCCACAAATTTGTTTCGTCCTGTCTAGACCAACTCCGAGCATTTGCTTTGCAAGTATACGACGGTGGTTCAGTTAATATCCGTGTTTGACAACAGAAGGTGCTCCTGTGCTAAGTTTGTATTATCATCGTGTGCCACCATATATCCAACGACGATCAAATAAATTTCAGACTGATTGTTAGGTTGGTTTGGATTTGGCAGCCATTCGAGTAAGACGGTGTTCGCGATTTTCGGTAGGATGAAAAAAGAGCATTACCGTTCGGTCATTCACTTTTTATTTTCGGATGGAAAAAAATGCGAGGGGTTATATATGGGGGCACTTCGCCATCCATGCCAACACTTAGATACTAGCTGATGGACGCGGGCGAACATCCGTTTTGATGTGGAGCAACACGGACGCCGGCAGACGAGGTTACCGAGGAAATCATTCAAAAAGTCTATGATTCTCGCTGATCGACAAACGAAAGTGCGCGAAGTAACAGAGGTCGTAGGCGTGTCGAACGGAACATTAATTAATATTTTACATGATAAGTTGGCGATGAAAAAATTGTCGGCTCGTTGGGTGCCGCGATTACTCACGATGGACAACAAGCGGATGCGGCTTTTAACTTGGAAGCAGTGTTTCCAGCAATTTAAGGGAGTACTGAAGGAATTTTTGCGTCAAGTTGTCACCGTTGATGAATTCTGAATTCATCATTTCATACTAGAAACCGAGAAACAATCAAAACGATGATTTTTTCCCGGTGAATTTGCTCTAAAGAAGTTGGATCCGGTCCTATCGGCCAGAAATATGAATAAAAAATGGCAGCGACGTTGGGAGAAGTGTATCTTTCTAAAAGTGTAAGTGTATCTCTCTTTTGGAAAAATTGTGGCTTCATTTCATACACAGGTTCTTATTGAACCGTCCTCGTAATACGCCGATTGATTTCATATCCATAATTAATGACAAAAATGAAGTTTTCAGAGCTTGGTATTTCCTTTTTGCACAATTTAAAGATTTTGCACCTCGCAAAGATTTTTCAGTATGTTCCACATGGCAATTACAAACTTTACATACATAGTTCGAAATCACAGAAATAAGATTTATAATACGATAGCCGAATGATGTGCATAATAGATCTTCTGAATCGATCATGTATAAATGATGAAAAATACGAACATCAATGTTCTCTACTAACGTTTAGCTAACAGAACACGTGTAAAGTTTGGTTTATATTTAAAATTTGCATCTAAAGTCATCAAGAATACTTTTTTCATGACGAGCACTACTACCCTTCTTTAACACTAGCATAACTGGGGAACCCCATGGGATTGAAGAAGGTTGAGTGACTTTTTTTCAATGCAACTCGTGCATACTTCATTTCTTTTGGTACCGCTTGCTATGAGAAACCAAAGGATGCTTTGCTCAGCAGTTGGTGAATATGCTTTGAAATTTAATTACTAATTTGACGGCTAAGTCTTTCTGCTTGTCTCTTCATCAATAGCGATACTTCATCAACAGTTGCTGTGGTTTCTGTTGCTTTTGCTGATTCAGAACTTTGATCAATTTTATATAATTAATCTAAATCATCAGCAGTAAATTTGTCATTCCGGATTTCTTTGCGTAATTCACAATCAACATCGGTCGTTACTACTTTGCACTATTTTCAGCAAGGAGAAGGGGAATCCGAAGCAAATATCTTCATAACGGCCCCTATGTGTATTGAACGCCGATGGGGCAGTGCTCGAGAAGCTCATCAGATTAAAGAGAGACTTGGCGAGGCTATCTGAGCTGCTGGGGATCTATCTCCTTAGCAGTACGGCTTCAGCGCTAACCGATCTACGACCGGTGGAGAATGCGGTCCAGCGGTCAGAAGCCCACAATTACCACTCAAGAAAAATAGTACTGCTCTTAACACTCGATGTGAGGAATGCCTTCAATTATTCTAGATGGACAGATATTCTCAGTACTGTGGAATATTTCAAGGTGTCGAAGTATCTGACGCGGATATTGAAGGACTATATCAAAAACCGGAAGCTCGTCTATGACACATTGGGAAGCCGATGAAGAATGGATGTGACATCAAGGGTGGCGCAAGGTTCCATTCTTGGTCCGGACCTCTGGAATGTCTCATATGATGAGCTTTTGAGGTTGCAGTTACCGAACGAGTTGCGTCTGATTAGCTATGCAAATGACGTAGCAGTACTAGTCGCCGGTGCAACTAAAAATGGGTGCGGTACTGCGTCGAGTGCACGAGTGGATGACAGGCCGCGGGTTTAGTCTAGCGCTTGAAAAGACCGACGTTGTCATACTGACCGAGAAGCGCATCCCTCTTGTTATTCCCGTTCAGGTCGGAGAAAGAATCATCGAGTCGAAGGAATCAATAAAATACCTTGGCTTAATGATTGACTTGAAGATGAGCTTTTTCAAGCAGGTTCGAGCGTCAGCTGATAAGGCTGTGGCGGGAGTGTCAGCTCTGAGACGCCTTATGGCCAACACGAGGGGATCAACGTCGAGTAAGGGACAGCAATGAGGACATGAGTGCAATGGAGTCAGTGATCTTGTACGGCGTCATAGCGAATGCGTCTCGCACAGGTACAGAGGTGCGGAGCTCTGCAGATTGCATCTGCATATTGCCCTGCCTCTGAACCAACAGTGCTGGTTACCTCGAGGGTGGTCACTTGAGGTAACCAGCTTCGTTGTGTGTTGGATGAATCTTGGTCGTTAAAGTGGTTCCTGACTTTCATATGGTACACTTGCTTCATATATTCGTGTTCCATATTCCGTATTTCCGACAAAGCAGTTTAAGCTAAAGTACTATTAGCCTTGGGCAATTTAAGATCACTCAAGTCAACATGAAATGAGATGATGCTTAGAGATGATACTGAAAGATTACATCCAATTGTACAGAACAGTGTACAATTACCTACTGAAATCGCAGCTCCAAATATAAAAGGCTCACGAAAGAATTCGAGAGCAAAGGAATAAAAATGAGGAGCTTTTGCAAATTATAATAAATTCAATCAAAATCAAAAGGCAGACAAAGAACCGAAAATGGTGACCTCTTCCATACCATCAGCAGGCTCATCCTTCTCCTCGGGGACTAAAAAAGATGAGAGTTTAAGCTCAGACGAAGATATACAAGAAGAAAGGGGAGGAAAAAGCCTGTGAAGAAGAAAAAACTGATTGAGGAGGCCCGTGATAAGGGGGAGTTTTCATGTTTATCACCCGGTTAACCAGCTGTTTGTTTCTCAGGAATGAAAATACAGCCAACAGCCTCCACCTCCCTAAAAGCCACAGGCCACAAATAGCAAGAAGATAATAGGCGCATAGGAACAAGACGAAGCCAACAATAAACGCACAATTCCGATCAATTCTAAGACAACCGGAAAAGTAGACTACACTAGCCAAGGAACTAAGGAAGAAGAAAACCAACTTTGTTTGAAATTTTTGTTTGGAACTGAAACTTTGCTTTAGCTAAAAGGGTAAACATTGGCATATTAATAACTTCCGAAACGACAAAGGACCACCGACAGATGATAAAAATATATGTAAACCACAATTGAAGAGTAGTAGAGTGGAATACATGAAGATATCATCAACAGGCTTTTGAGAATCCTAAATACGGCGACACTTAAAGTTATCCTTGGAATTGGACCGCTGAATGCTGAATCTTATAAGAATTTTTTTCATAGTTGTTTGCTTTGGGTTATCACTTTGTGAAAACTCAAGATTATTAAAACAGGAAAACAACTCTCTAGTAGTTATTTTCTAGTTCGGAAGTTTTCACTGAGTGAATATAGCATATTTGGTTTCAGTAAATATCCCAATTTGTCGTGCCTACTAACACCCCACTAACTACAGTGTTCATTTATATTCAGGAATGCAACGAAAAAAAAAATGCAAAATAGGTAAATATGTAACAGGAATAGGAATAGGAATAGGTAATAGGAAAAAAAAACAAAAGATAAAATGGTATTTGCTACAGGTGGAACCAAGATAAAACACATGAAATGAACTAAATGTTTGATTTAAATATACCTCACAAAATTTGCCAATCAATAAATAAAAGAACAATATCTTCTCAGCAACAACGAACTTTACAACCATAGATCAACTCTTTTATCATAAAGGGATCGGCAATAATCAAGGCAATAAGAGGCCTTCAATAATGTAACAACAAAAATCCCTATAACAGCTATTCACATTTATAGAATAGTTCCATATCTAATATAATTGATGCTACAACTACTAACAGAAAGGAAGATTTCAAGAAGAAGAAATGGGATAACAAACGTATACCACAGGGCGATATTGTGTTACCACCAGCTAGGGTATCTAAAGCAAAGGAAAGCGTGATCCAGACCGCATTTTCAATTCTTCACCGGGTGGAGAACTTAAATAGATTCTGCGTCAATTTCGGCAAAGTAGAGTTTATCGTTTCCACGAAGCGACTGGTGTAAAAAACTTTGCGGGTAATTTTCAAGGCCCACGCATAGCGAACATTTATGTATGACGAATTGGTTTGACGAATCGCTATCTTTGAGTACTCCGGATGGTGTTATACTGAGAGTACTCATCTTCTGTGTATCAAATACCGAGTTTGAGTCAACCTGGTGACATGAGATTTGAACTTGTATTTCTGGTCTAACCCTGGTCTAACCCGTTTGATGCAGAATCCACGTTGGGGAAAATTATGGAGATCAAGCGAACTCTTGATCAGATAACCTTCACGGGTATCTTGAGTTTTGAAATGAGGCGTCTTTAATGCACCTTAAGTCCCAAGTTCTGTGTATAACTGTTGCGTCATGGCAACTTACAACTCTGTACAGGATCTAGAATATATGTAGCACCCGGCCGGCCTTTGCATATTAGGTATTATTCGGATTGTTGAAAGTACAATCACTCCGAAACAGTATATTTTGAGCTGAATAGAATTTAACGACTCCTTTTAGGACCATCATCAGACATGAAACGAATGCAACGCAAGCTGCTCATATGGAAGTGAAACCGTAATCAACGTTGACATCTCTTAAGTGAAAGAGAGAAGGAGTGCTCGAATCTATTTTCGAGGTCATCCGAAATTCAACCCACATTACCAAAATGTAAAAGAAATAAATGCA
The DNA here is from genome assembly GCA_954870665.1 of Stratiomys singularior. Lineage (NCBI taxonomy): Eukaryota > Metazoa > Arthropoda > Insecta > Diptera > Stratiomyidae > Stratiomys > Stratiomys singularior. The sequence goes on along the minus strand of OX940877.1, from coordinate 77,653,412 downwards.
AGAACCTAAAGAGGTCGTTATAACTGCAACTGACCAAGCAAATTTCGGAACGAAACAATAGTTGAGCTAGTAAAAGTTGCAGCGTTGAACTAAATTTCAGCTAGAATAGAATCAAGAGGGAACTAGACACAACCCTCTAAAGTGGTAGGTAGATGCAGCTTGCAATGCAGAATACATGCAGTATTAGTCAAACTCTTCAGCCTTAGTCAAATCTAACAAGGACAAAATAACTGACTCTTTGATGAACAAAATTGCTAATAAAAAAATCACAATCTCTCAAACCTAAATGGATTTCATCTATCAGGTTTTCTGAGAGGATAAACGAAAGTAAAGATATATTGATGTTTAATGGTTCGAGTGTAACCAAAAGCACGTAAATGGACCAACGTGGCGACCACAGAGCTCTTGTTGTCGGTTTCTTTAGGACCGGAACGGATCCACTAACTAGTGGCAACACTTCGATCCACAGCGATTAAACACCCACTCTAATCGGATTTAACACCAATTTTCCTGATGTATTGGTATTTGTAAGCAGAACTTGATGAAGAAAGGATATGACGGTGAAGGTAAAATATAAGAATATTCGAATATATAGACAATGAATCACATGTACTTCTACTTTGAAAAATTATTTTCACACTCATTTATTGACGGGAGCCTATGTATCGTGATCTATTTCATCGCGTTCGTTTTGTTCCTAAGGTCTTTACCTTACAAAGCTTGCTTTATTTGCTAACTGGCGTAATCTCTATATCTTTCGACCGGTTATTTTTGGTGGTTACGCTTACATTATCACGTCGATTTTTTTTGGATTACAAAATTTTTTATAATTTTTGCTTATTTTTCCTATCATAGCATTGGAGAAGACCAACATCGCCTGAGACTGGAGGACGGAAGGATCATCTGTAAACAATAAGACCATACGCTGTGAATTATAGGCCTATGTGATAAGCAATATTATAAGCGGTATAAATTATAATCAAACATTTTTGGTGTCCAAATATAACAGAACAGCCAAAATTTGAAAAAAACTTTTGTCTAAATTATTGAGTTTGTGAACCAGCTAATTTATTGTAGAGAATATTGTAGAAACTGCTCTTTGAACTGAACTGGACGAAAGTACTTAGATTTGTGTACGCACAAAGATTGGTCCAAATGTATTGAGTTTATCAATATTAACTAAATCTCTTCAGCAAACCCTTCGATGCAGAAGTTTTCCTCGAACCCCCTAGAACCTAGGGAACCTTTCCTAGAGCCTTTCCTAGAACTCCCATAGTTAGTTCACACACACCGTGTATTTGTAATGCTTTTAGTATTTTTCGAATGAGAATATAGCTATAATGACAGAAAATGTTGCTCATCGAATGCACAAAAAATTTTGCTTTAACTTGGAAAATTTTGCTTTTATCTTAGATTGCGCATTTATCGAACCTTTTGTGGCAATATTTGACAAAGCATACAACTTTGCCAATCTCTGTATAGTCCCGACATAGATCCTTTCGATTCATTTCACATTAAAAATAACGTTCGAAGGATATCGGCTCGACAAGAACAAAGGCAATTCTGAAAACTGTCTTCCAGGACTACTTCAGGGAATGAAAACCCAGCGCGGTTTCTGTTTCTTAATCAAATAGGGACTTCTGTGAACGATGTCACTCACCGGATGAGAAAAATAACTCCTGTGAGGAAATATGAAGGTAAGTTTGATCCTTTTACAGCAAATCTGGTCTCAAGTATACTTTATTAAATTCTTGAATGAAACCTACTTTTATGAAATAAATCATAAAGCCAGTCATTTTGACTGTAATGGTCAGTAAAATTAATTATTAATAAAAGAAGCGAAAGCTCGTTTCTCTCCTGAATTAATTATATCGTATTTATTGTAGTTTACAATTAAGTAAAAAATGTCGGTTTTTCCTCATGCTAATCAAACATTGGGTGCAAAGACACTCAAAGAAGTGAGATACATTTCTAAGCTCGTAAAAGCTCTTTCGATAACTTTGGCTATTTTAATAGTTGAGATAGAATCTTAGCCAATGAAACGGTAATCACTATGAACAAGCGGCAGATAAGATGCTTTGTGCAAAAGTACAAGACAAATGTTAAGATGAAGATAATAAAAATCCCCGGAAGCTGGGGATCACATGTCCATTAATTATGGCTGAAGTTTTGTAATTAATCATTGTTTGGTTTAAAATAGATGCATGATTTCCAAAATGATTTTTCCTTTGCCAATCAAAGAAGATTCATTTTTCGTGTACATTTAGATCAGTCTTCTTTTTCGCGAATAATTTTTCTGTAAGTGTTTCAAGCTAAATTAATGTTGAATGAACTTGTTGAACCGTAGCATAAATATCTCAATTAAAGCATACTTTGCCGAGGAGTTAACCAACTTTGTGGATTGGTTTGCGTGATTTTTTGCGTGAAAAATTGAGACTTTCAAGATATCTCGATAGAAAATCTTCATGATCTTATATTGAGGTGTTTCTCTACTATATGGAAATTGCCCCATACAAGAGTTTCACAAGCAAATTTTATTAAATAATGAGAAAATATATTTATACAATGAAGGGCAACACTAAATTAAGTACGTATCTACAAAAACTAACACATTATCCTTTTTGTTTATGAGTTTTCGACGGTTTTTACAAAATCGTGACAGGGGAATGTTATGACTAACCAAGGGAGTGAGAATTATATAAAATAAACCAATAGTTTTATTAAATTCAAGCTATCTTGACAGAGCACGGTCTCCTTACTGTGTGTTTTTTACAGGGGAATTGGATGACGCCTGTCACACATTCTTCTACTGTAAAAGGTGGAGACAGCAGCGAGGGGATCTACTCAGCGAAATTGGAGAGCTCTGACCGGAAACTATCGCCGGAGTAATGCTGAAAACAGTTGAAAATTGGAATCGTGTGGCGCAATATGCTCGAGCAGTGCTAATACTGAAAAAAACGTTATTAAAGTGCTGGGAGGCATCTGGGATGAATAGATCTCTTTTCTAGCACTTCCTTCCTCTCTCTTCCTTCCCGTTAGTGAAGAGATTCGCACAACCCGAAGGCGCCTCTAGGCGTAGGAACGCGAGGCCTAGCCCGAAGAAATGTGTCAAACGGTTCCAGGCTAGGTTCTCAGGTTGACAGGGGAGGTGTTTAGTGGTTAGTCCAAAAGCATTTTGCGTCTGGGAGTCCCACACTCAGGGCGTAAACAGCCTTCACCTCCCTACCACAAAGAAAAGCTATCAAAGTTTTTATTTTTATTATATTTTACTGTATTTTTTACGAATAAATCAAGAATTTTCAAACAAATTTCATTTATTTAGATTTACAGTTTTTAAAATTATAACAGTTAAAAATTAAAATTGAACAAAAAAACAGTCTTCTGTTCTCTAATCACATAATCAAATAAAGGTTATGAGTTAAACTCTTTAAAATATTTTACTTTTGAAATAACTCCGTATGTAACTACTCGTAAATATAATCACCGATGTTGTATTGGCTCATTGAACTAGGCACTGGAATATTCTCAAAATCATATTGAATTTATCATGCGGACTTGAAATGTTGGTATCTGTAATAATATTACTATCCGGTGGGACATAGGCCAGTCTGGTTGAGTCGCAGGGTTTAGAGTCTGTGTAAACGGCGTCAATGCGAAGCTTTGTCATTTAGTTGTACTTCATAGCCCATAGGCTAAAATACTGACACTCGTCTTCAAAAAAGCAGCTTAAAATTTTCATTATAAGTTTAGCAGCGCCTTCCGGTAATCCCAAAGGACGTCCTGATATTTTACCCTTAACTTGATGTATTTTGATGGTACCATTAAAACTTTTCAAATTAGCGATCTCTTTCTGAATATCGTTAGTCATACTATTGATTGTTTCGTTGTCAATCGTAAACAACGTAATTTCAGGGCATCTTTGTTGCACAGAGTCTATAAAAGATTCCAAACTATCAATATCACCTCCTGCAGCAACAATGGCATCTGCATTTCTTTTGTAAGTAGCGCCAACTCCATCAGCAGCGCTTTTGTCATGGCCACTCCCTGAAAAGTTCCAGGAAAATTTCTCTTCACTTGGGACCTCTACATGAAGCCTTGTGGCAAAAATATAAAACATAGTTTTATTCCGGTATTGTGTAATGGGTCCGTCGCTCACAAAATGAATGCAGGTTATGTGCGGTGATAAAGATTTAAAAATTGGCTTTAAATGTGCCCATACAGCAGCGGGTGAGTTTTTTTTTGTAAGGCCTTTGGTGTAAACAACAACAGTGTGAAGACTCAGCTGAAGTCTAGACCCCCAAAATGATATGCCTGTATCTCTGCACTGTGCTTGGTGCAGTAATTTTCTGAAAAATCCATAACAATTTTGTACTCGTTAAGATTTTCTTTTCAGTTTTTGAGGGCTTTGTACTGATTTTTTTTCGTGGCTATAATACCAGATGACTGGTATTATAGCCACGATGCTGAATAATAGATGACTTAGACATCTTCTAGTTTTTGTATAAGTTCAGTTGGACGAACTATGAAAGTACTTTTTATTTATTTTGTTACAGATCGTACTTTATTCAATTTAGGATTCCTATAATCTTGTTTTTCAGTTACCCATTTTTTAAAATGTAGAGGCTTTGCTATCATCTCAAAAACTTTACAATCGAGATTCTTGTTGACACAGCGCTGACATTCCCGTGATAAATATTGTTCATCATAACGATTACAACAAGTTTTTTCCAGTAATTTATTGTGATTATCGCAACGCAATATTTTTCGAATGTACAAAGCTGGCAATTTCAAATCAAGGTTACCATATTTAATGCAAAGTAATTTAAGCAAAAAATCATGTATCTCGTTCGTTTATCTTTGGGGTAACCACGTAAGGTAACCAAGGACGTAAGCGTTAAAATGTCTGGCAACTGATTACACCAGAGTCGTTACTTTTAAATTTATTGTGTAAATTTGAGATTGACGCCAACAAATATCTTTCTTGGTTTTTAACTCCTTTTTTGATCACACATTCCCGTTTTCCTATCGATTCGGCTATTATCATCATTCATAAAAATTTAAAAAAAAATCATAAAAATTTTGCACTGCCTTTATGAGATCGGATGGAATGCGACCTACACGAGCCCGTGTTGTGGATAATAAAGTTGACTGACTTTTCGAGTTCTGAAGTCTCTTATACGATACAGTACTGTCTTTACTCCTCCATAGTTTGTATTTTTTAACTTTTACCGGATTAACTTTCCTAAAAATTTGTTTTTCTTTATGTGTTTTTAACCTTGCGAAGTTCTTTTTCAATTTTTCATTCAAAACTTCCCTAAACAGAGCCTTTATAACAACTTCTATGCGAGTTAATGAAGTATCAAACTTCTTGTAAATTTTCAGTTTATTATCTCGGTACTTTTTGCTAACTTATTTTCTAACCACTGTAACCTCTTCTTATACTTTTCCACCTTCTATTTGTATTGCTGAATCTTAAGGTCTTTCTGTCGCATTATTTTTTTGCCTGTTTCTTTCTTGCAATGAATAATGCATTTTCTGGTTTTAAAGATGGCGGAGGTTCTGACGCAGAACACTCCAAATCAGCCGTATTTTCCCTTAAAAAGTTTTGGTTATTGCTTTTATACCTTTTGTTTTGCGCGATTCCTAGAACAATGCTCCCTCCAAGTTTTTTTTTGCTGCCTTGTGCCCACGGCGATTCATATTCTTAACTAATTTTCTTGTGCTTTTTTCTTTCTTCATTTGATATTTCCGCCTTTCATTTTCTTTCATATCGTCTCTTTTTTAAGGGTCATTTTTACGTCATTGATATCTAAAACGTTCGATTTCGTTGTTAAACGTTCATTCATACCTTACACGTTACATCATTTTTGATGGCTTCTTTATTAGTGGCATTTTGGGATAGTATGCTGCAAAAAAGACGATATTTTTAATGTTAATGTTCATTCATACGCAGTCTGGTAACTTAGACTTGACTACACCCAAAGGGGACAATCCGCTGTATTATATAGAATGACAGGGGACTGTCATTTTTAGATATAAATGTAAAATACCATAAAATCATTTCAAATATATCACGTTTAAGAAACAGACGCGGCTACGTACTGGCTATGTTATTAGCTTTATAAAATCATCGTAAGTAAACCTCCTAAAACAGTACGAAAAAGACTTACCAGTTAACTGATTCAACTAGCGGCCAAGACACATGATTCACTGACAATCGAAGCGGAGACACTAAATAAAATGGCAACTTCCCGCTTATCTGTACAACTGAACGAACTTCATACCGATTGCGCTTAGTTTCACGATCAAAGCGTCTGCGCCAATTAAAAATGTGATATCTGTACAATTTTCAAATTGTATTGTTTAGAAAGTTGAAGACAACATTCGTTTACCGATTTTTCAATTAATTATTTGTATTTATAAGTACGAATACGTTTTTTTTAAGATTCTTAGTGTATTATAGTATTATTTATGTATTATTTATTTATTTAACAATGACAAAGAAAATAAATATTTGTCAGAAAATTTCTAATTCTGGAAATGGGACACTCCAGGGGACTGTGTTTTGAGGTGTTTGAAGATTATTTAATTAGAGATTACAATATTAAATAATTAAATTAGCTGTGGTGTGCTAAAAATATTAAATAAATTGTCGTATTAAAACAGAAAAAATGAGAAATATTAAGATCTATTTATGAAACTTGCTTGAAACCTCGATTTTCCAATCAGTGGAGAAATGACCTTATATTGCGACCGATATAAACTTTTTGAGTATTTTATTTACGAGGTCGCGCTAATAGCAGTTTCGTGAAAATTGATAGAATATGATAATATGTCAGTAACATGGTGACACTAGATGAAAACAAGAAAACATGGGACAACGATTTTCTATTAAGAGATGTAATGCCCAGTAAAAAATTTTTAAATAACCAAAAATTTCATAAAAAATCATAATATTTATGCCAAATATACTCCTCATAAAAATTATTAGTCATGTATTAATAAATTTAACATTTTGTTGAAAATTATTTTTGAACACTATGTTTTTTTGCATTGTTGGAAATTTTTAATTTGAGAAATAAAATTATTTTTTATTTTGATGAGTTTTCGATTTTCGCGAATGATTGTCAACATTATATACTCCTACTTATGAAAATATTTTAAGCATTATCATAAGAATTATGAATCAAATCATTTTAAATTTGTTGTTAATGTTATTCGTATCATGAAGTAAGCACAAGCATTTCTCATTTCTCTTGACACCTGACTTGACAATTGTTTTTGGTGGGAATTTTTTTTCGCCCTGAGTGAAGAGGCCTACTGTTCTATACCTTAGGTTGCCTTTGGATTAGAGAAACTCCTTCTCTGGCAGGAGTGGAAAGAGGAACAAGATTGCTGGAAAAGGGATCCCTCCACCCTCGTAGCTTCAAGCGGACAGAGTTTTTTTTTGTGGTTAAGACTGCCTGCCACCAGGTTGTATTTTTCAGTCGACTTCGGCATCTCTTCGACTATCTTATTCGGACGGAGACCTTCCATTTGTACACTTGAACTTACCGAAAATAAAGAAGGCGAACTTAAAAAAATTCTATGTTATATATTTTTGCGTAAATAATTTAGTAAAATACATGCATTGTACTTACGAAATGAATGATTCTAGTTTCGGGTAGAGCCATTTTTACACAGAATAGCATATATCAAGAAAAATTTGTTAAAAGTTAAATTTTGTTATTTTAAAATTGTAAAAATGCTCATACATAAATCTGTGAAACCTGGTGTAAGCAAAAAGCCTTTCTCCTCTTTGTACTGCCTTTTTTGGAGCATCTGAAGTCACCTTCACCATGACGTTGGTAATACGTTGCGTTGTCTCTCTCTGTGTGTACAATAGTGATAAAAGACCAATTTTAACGACAAGCACAACCATTTTTTTCAGAAAGGCATATGTCCTTCAATAATTACCCTGCCTGTAGTCATCATTGCTTTCTCCAACGTTTCTGCCGACAAAAAATATTTTTGGGACAAAATTGCGCACAGTATTGCTTAAACTCTCATTTTTAATTTGAAAGCCACCAAATTCTAGTGGCTGTGTACTACTAGTTTTTTTATTTTTTCATTTATACTTTAATTATTGGCACTAACAACATGATAGTTTATGAAGCCCTGAGGATCGTCACCTATGTAGATCAGGTGATAGAAAGTTGTAAGTACTCTTATATGAGCTATAAAAAGTGGCCATTTATTATTGTTCAACTAATCATTGTTTTCAACACACCCATGTGTTCCGAAAACTTATTTTATTTCCTTTCCTAAATATAAGGAAAGGCATTTAATACAAATCATTTATACATTTATGACAGCATTCATAGCCATGATAATTACATAATTAAAGCAGAGAAGGAAGACCATCGCAGTTGCCGCTCACTGCTCCGGGATAACTCGACGCAGATCGGTATATACGACGTCAGTTATTAAATTTTAAAGTTATAGATCTGATAAGATGCTTTGCATACAAAGTACTTTTCAAAGAATGTTGAATAAAATAGATTTTTTAAGTTTTAACATAAGAATCCTACCTTGAATATTTGACAATAACCACCAATCAATAATTTCAAACAAAAGTTTTCAAATCACGTTCTACACATTATCAAGTTAACGAGTCTAACTAATTTATAGATAGATCTTCGCAAAATCATTATTTTTGTCAAATGTTAGGAACCGACAGATATGGCATATAGAATACATGGGATCAGTCCTGAGCCACAGCATCTATTAGAAATAAAGGGTTTGTGTAAAAACTAATGAAAATTAATAATTTCTCATTTACCAAAACTTTAATATTCTTCAAACAACAATGATATCCTTTTTAACGAAGTTTGATTTGACAGATATATACTGGCGAAGTTGTTGTTTCCACTGTTGGTAGCAGCGTTGCAAAACTTTAACTGGTATCGCTTGAAAATGGTCAGTCACAGTTGTCGAATGTGTTGCTGAGTTTCAAAATGTCGTCTTTTAAAACATGTTTCACTTTTCGGAAGAAGAAAAAACCAGAAGGGCTCTAATCAGGTGAATATTGGAGTTGGAGAACAACCGAAACGCTCTTTGATGTCAAAAATTCACTGAAGGAAATGGCTGTGTGACACGAGGCATTATCATGGTAAAGCATTCATTTGTCTTGTGTGATGTCTGGCATCACACGAATCACTTTCTTCCTGGGCGTTCTAAGGACTCGTTTATAAAACACTTTGTTAACAATTGTTCCGGTGGAACAAATTCTTTGTGCACGATACCTTTAAATTCAAAACTTCTACCCAAACCATTTGATATTATATCTTAAAAGGTGCTGATCAGCCTAAAACATATTCCAGCTACCAAGAGTTTACTGAGTAGTGCTAAAATGAAAGATTTGATTGAAAGAAAACCTCGGGTTTTGTTTTGCTCGTTCGGTAATAAACGAGTTTTTACCGAATCATGGAAAATTCCTTTAAGAAACTGGGCTTAAAGCATAGTGTAACATTGCAAGCGCTGATATCGTGAACATCTTCTAGTCTAACCATATTCAATGCCAGTTGTCAATTTACAATGGCATTTTATTAATAATATATTATATTTTTATGTATATAAGTAAGCGGGAAAAATTATTCTCACAATATCTTAAGCCATTAAGAATGTTAGCGATCACTCCACTCGCCTGCGTCATTTAATTTACAAGCCCTCTATCAAAGCTCACATTATTTCACATGTGGTGCTCGTACATCTCATTCTTATATATCATCTCATACTCGTGCAGCTACATTCAAAAAGAGTTAGGAAATTTACAAGAGAATTCATATTTTTAAAACCATTTTACTTATATTCCGAGTGTGTACCAAGGAATACTCCATCTTAGTCCATTCGACAGCAAAACATCATGGGTCACTGGAACGGTATTGCTCAAAAGAGCAATTTCTGAAAGAGGTTCAAAGCATAAGTGAATGAAGGCTATGAGTGGCGGACGACACAATTGAATCCATGTTGAGACTGGTTTCTACCTAATATAACTTCTAAGTTCCCATGGGTGTTAACCACGCCTTAGTGTGACTTCATAATGACTTGTACAAGCCAGTGTAAAGTGGATGGGAAGAAGGGAGGGAGCTAGTTACATATAAAAAACACTTCCATGCGCCTGCAGAATCGTTTCTAGGAAATGCTAAGGAGCCAGACGCAGGTGTCAGCAATTACGAGTTACATAAAAAACATTTCCATGCACCTGCAGAATCGTTTCTAGGAAATGCTAAGAAGCCAGACGCAGGTGTCAGCAATTACGAAACTATAAATATGCTATGAGAAGTAACCTCTCTTTCAGTTGTCGCGTAGCCCTAAGGTACAATACTAGTAATCGGTGTTAAAATAAAGAAAGCTAAATTTAATACAGCTGTTCTTATTTCCGGTGGAAATTTTTATTTTTTCGTCCGCTCGACCCTCGACCACGTAATTAGCTTGTCGTCCATGTAGTTGAAATGAAGCCGAGTAGGGTAACGAAAGGTGGATTTGAAGCTGAAGTGAACGTTGTATTCGTTTGGTCTTTTGTGGAGCTAACAAGTTGAAATGAAGAAAGAGGTACTGCTGAACTGAGTTAATGTAAGGTGTCTTATTGAACTGATGTAAAGAAAAAGATGTATGATGTTATGAAGGAAAAGTGGCAGTTGGGAAGAATAGACTGAAGCTAGTACCTAGGGACTCGCCTCACAGGCTTTTTTGCCTCCTGCGGCATATGGTGTACCGAGGGAAAGTGGAATGAGCCTGATCGATGTACTTTGGAAGAGTGATTGACTGGCGAGCTACTGAACGGTGAGTGCTGAATCCTGTACTACGGAACTGAGGACTAGAAGAAATGCTGGCGGTGGTATGCTGAATTGAAGTAGACTAAATCGCGAGTTCAGATAGCTTAAATAAGCTAAGGACCCTGGACCAAATCTTCTTTCACATCTTGGGGGTTGACATATCTTTCAACTCCGTCTGTGGAGACCGAAAGATTAGGCCTATTCAAGGCAGATGCTCACGTTAAATACTTTGACTTTATGTCTATGGATGTTGTTAGTCTTATCAACCTTTTGGCACTTTATTTCCGATCATTCATTCTATTTGAAAAGGATATATTTAATCCCATGATGGCGCTTGGAGCAAAGGTCTTTCTTCAAGCAACTTCTTTATATTTCGACATTCCCTAAACTCGACCCCCAAAACTCGGTGGCATAACAAAATTTGAATAGACTTGCTGGGTTCTTCAACTTAACAGGTATTTCGCAGGCCATTAGTTGGTTGTTTAGAAGCGACGTGATTTCGGTTGTTCAACGTTCCTTACCACAAAAGATAGTTTCGGGTGTTAGTTCATATTTTGTGGCAGCCTAAGCCTATAAAAGACCGATTTAGGGTCTCAGATTGACTGCCCTACAACACTTGATCTCCTACACAGCAATACGCAGTTCAAACGCAGAATTTGTCATCACTTCCCTTAAAATTTACTTCATACCAAAATTAGAAACATTTTTGAAGTAAATTCTTTACGATTGGTTCCTCCAGGCTCATAATAAAAAAGTAAATATATGGTAAATTTCCATTAGAAAACGCCAGTACAACTACCCACCGAAAGATACAGAGTTGTTTCAGTAAAGTCTTATGTGTCAATTACGATTTCTGCTCATCACAGGATGAATGTGATATAACTGAGCGCGAAGTATTTATTCAATTAGTAAGAGTACCAGTATACTCTGGTATTTTAATAAAATTATTTATTACTACACTAAACTTGTATCCAAAGATATTATTACGGAAAAAATTAAAGAATTTATAGCCACTTTAATTGCTGAAGCAAATAAGCGTAAGTTATTTGAATCATATATAATAGTGAAAGATCAACTCTTCAATCGCAAACTGCCTCGGCTTTGATTGAAAATGAATAATTCTTTAAGCCTACAATAATCAAGTGAAGTTCAAGCAAAGAAGTAAAATATTTAGTTGGAATTTAGTTTGATTTGCTTAATTTATTTTAATAAATATTATCAATAAAATTATTCAATTCGTAAATAATGTCTCGTATTTTCACTTAAACACGGCTCAATCATCGTCGTCACCTCGATAAAGTCCTGCGCCACGGAGGGTATCCAAGACATTTCTTCCCTGTTGGGCAATGGCTATACCTTTGTCAGCAGCAGTTTGAACTCGTTCTCCAGCAGCTTCCTATAATATTGTAAATGTTCTTAGATGCACCATGTGTTTACTATTTATAACGAACTTACGATTTCTTGGAAAACACGATCGAACCAACCGGCTTCACTTTCTGCAACAAGCGCTAGCACAACGACTAAAACAGCAAAGAAAACGAAAAGCTTGTTAGAAACCATGGTTTGGGCTTTGAAGGTTTGGTAGCTTGGTCGGAAATTTGATATACTTGTCGTAGCTTTAAGCAAAGTACTGAATTTATTTTGCCGTCTTTGAGCCTTTTATATTCATGCGTTAATCATTTCAGATGTGAAATTTGAAAAATCCCCTATTACGTTTTCCGATGCGAGGCGCTTTTTTGATAATGGGAATCACTGGTGGAGTTAATAGCTGGTTCAATCTTTAAACAAAAATGTATGTGGTCTAATTGACTATGTTTTAAAAAATAAAGGAACACTTTTAATAAAGCTTAAGAAATCACAGACATGGATATTTATTCCAAGCATAACCTAAAGCTAATCAATCAAAACTATTATAGAAAACAGCAAAATATTTTTCCTGTGCAAGGCTAGGTCTGTTAGGTTGCTATGTTATGGTAAACTGAATTAAGTCAACCGTTTGGTAACGATTTTCTTCAACTTATGGCAGCTTTCATACATTAAAAGTTGAAAGTACTTTCAAAGTCGTTTTATCTAACAATGCACACACTGACCTTGTTTTCTTGATCAAATACTTTATTTATGTTGAGCGTAGAAGCCTTATCAATTACAATAAATACAGAATCAAACGTGTGAAAATTCTATCAGGACGCATTTTCTCAGAATAGTGCATAAACAGTAGTACCAACGCAAGGAACCTAGCCCCCATAAAGCTAAATATTCAATATCGAGTCAAATCGAATAAAAAATAATAATAAAAATATATAATAAAAAACAAAATAATGAAAAATCATAATATAATGAAAAATGTGACAAAATCGCCAAAAAACATTTAACAAAACAATCCACTTTTTTCAAACACACGTAAATTCAAAAAATGTTCAAATTTTGGACAAACCTCGATTCAACGCTATAAAGGAGTTCTTCGACTGTTTTTTGAAACTGATTTGTTGCTTCGCATCTCCAGCGCCAAATATTGGGGAATATGTTTTTTATTTCGGTTTAATACCATACTTACCATGCCTACCAGGCGATAGAAAACTTGCCGACACAACCAAAGCCCTCGAAGTTTATCACCATACACATACCGCTACCAGCCAAGGAGAGTCTTTACAAGCACCATTATGCCCTTGACATGGGACCTGAGGAACGCTTTCAATTTTGCAAGATGGCAAAATGTCAGTTATTCCTTCGATTAAGACTTTGTAAGATTTTGAACGATTGCCTGAGCCATCTCATATTGCTATATGAACGTAGGGAAGACTCCAGTAATGGAAATGTCATCAGAAGTAGCACAAAGTTTTGTTGTGAGTGCCGATCTAAGAAACTGATGGTCTCACATATTTATTGAGACTGCCGTACGAGGAGTGAGTGATCGATCAGCTACGCGAACGATATGGCGGTCTTTGCCGCGTGTTTATGCAATAAATGAAACGATCATTGATCAGCCAGGGTGAGTTCAGTCTGGCACTGGGGAAAACTGGAATGTCCACGCTAATGATAAAAAACGGATTGTTAGAATTATTTTAAAAGAGAAACTTTTCTATCTCATGAACGAAGGCATATACTTCAGCTTGATAATAGAATCCAAGTTGTTTTCTTAGACCGATAACGACAGCGTATTTCAACATCTTAGAAACAGCTTTGATGCTTATTATCAGAGGTAGCTCTAAATTGAACGAGAGATCATAGAAGGATCCATCCTCTGTTATTTTTTTTGCAAAATAAGACAATCAATAATGTAGTTTTGAAAATAAATATAATGGCCCCACGTTGGGCGCCATGTTATGTGTTTTCGAAATAACAGCAACAAAAATTTAATTATGAAAAAAAAATAAATAATAGTTATACTATAGGGGTACTCAAAGGTCGCACCTGCAGCGAAGAAGCAACAAGGTTAGACAAGTTTTTGGAAAAAACAAAGGCCCTATAATGGCGGTCGAAGGAAGTTACTTTTAACTAACTAGTTCACGGCGCGGACGTGGGGGGTTCTATGGCATTAAGAAAGCCCTTATCCTTCCATATCACACATACATACACACACACACACACACAGAAATCATACTATTTCATTTTAAGCAAATTTTATATAAAAAAATATAAATATGCAATACAAATTATCTCACTACTACATTATCTATACTACATTATCTTACTACTCACATTTCCTTCTTTCCTTCTACATTAACATTTTCACCTTCTTATGGCTATTTATTGGCAACAAACATGTAAATTCTATTGACTTTAATTTAATTGAAATTATTTTCACTGAGACCTTTTTGAGACTTTTTTTTCTAATATTATAATATATCATTTTTATCTTAATTCTCGTCTTAGTTCTATTTTATATTTTTTGCTGCTTTCATTTTTTATGTCGCCTACACAACGGAAAACGTAACACCTCACAAAGATGACGGAGATGGTTTATCGGTGGCGCGACGCATTAACAACGTCAGACCACTGATCACTACCTGACTTAACTCGCCGTCAGTGAGCTTAGGTCTTATCACCATAATTTGAGAAAGTCCCGTTCTGTGGATGCCTATCATACCTTTTTTGACTGCAAAACCTCTCCATAGAGTCTGGCGGATGGGTAAAACTATCAATTGACAAATGGAAATGTGTATCATATAAGGCTACCGTATTATTACGGCAATTCTTCTGATAAAGTAAGGAAGCTAAGACCGATGACACAGAGAGAAGAGTGGTCACATTAATAGTAACCTCTCTTCTCTGAAAAAGGAACTCTTCAAAGCGAACGCGCCTACTGGCGAGGAACTCGAAACCCAGATCTAAGAAATATGAATAACAGTTCCAGGTAGGGTTCTCAATGTGGTAGTGGATGCGTTTGGGGGTTTTCTAGAAGCCTCCCACTTCTGTCAATCCTAATTCGGGGCACAGACAGCCTTCACCTTGTAATCAAAACTAAAAAAAGTTTGTGCTATGATACCAGGACTCTACCTACTAATCCATATGAAAGAACCTTACGACTTTTTATAGCAGGACGTAGATAATGCTTCACCCACTTGTTGCATGTGAAGACAGTGTGACAGACTTCATAAACGATTAGCAAAGCAAATGACGCAGTGGGCCGTGCATTGCAATATTGGTCAGCTGAGATCCGACTGTCCGTGCCGCTTTCAGCAAATTCAAATGATATTTCATAGATAATCACGCAATTTATTGTACACGGATAAATAGCCACAGACAACCACTTTCGATTGCAATATAATTTTTTTAAAGTGTTTTGAATAATTGTTGGTCAAAAGAAACTGACTACGAACGATTGCACTAAACGATTGCACGTTTAACAAGTATCGTCCCAGGCTTAAGCACAAGCCACAAGACGTGAGGGTTTCATATACTTCCCCCTATATACAAAAATAATGATGTTCCTTCAGGCAAAATCAAAAGTTTGTTTTTAGATAATGCAATGACTCCTTCACATTTAGGTGGTAACTCAAATAAAAAACCTAGTTTCTATGAATAGACAGTTTTTTCAAACTGAATGAGTTAAAGAATTTTATCAACGGCATAGTTATATGCCTTGATAGATAATATACCAATTATAATGCATAATATAATTGCTTTATACGGAGTAGTAAATGTTATTCAACTGATTACAAAACGTGATAGTCACAAACACCGAAGATTAGAAAATGCTCAAAGGCAGAAGATCTCCAGTATTTTCCGGCAAAACAATGATTCCTATATAGGAAACTGGAAAAGCTGACATAAAATGCCAAACGAACAATAAAATACAAAAATCATGCAGAAGTGGATGCATGAAAACCCTAGCGTAGAATACCCCAAAAAACTTAATCAAAAGCAGATAAAAAGATTTCACAAAAAAATGTTTCTCCCATAAAAATCTTTCTGGCAAAAGATTCAACCTCCAATGGAAAATATGAAGTA
This sequence comes from Stratiomys singularior, assembly GCA_954870665.1. NCBI lineage: Eukaryota > Metazoa > Arthropoda > Insecta > Diptera > Stratiomyidae > Stratiomys > Stratiomys singularior. The sequence continues at coordinate 77,637,144 of OX940877.1, read as the reverse complement.
AGTCTTAAATATGGAGTAAGATAATTCAACTAAGTCTGACACAGGGTTATCATAGCTTAGGTTGGACTCACTTTTGTGGCATGCGGACTAACACAGATGCGGTTGTTAGTTTCTAAATTGGTTTTTATAGGTATATCAAGACACAACCCTTACTTGTCGGTTTTTACATAGCGCTGTTTTCGTATGGTAGCGTATTGTCAAATATTGTTCTTATGATAAGTTCGTTTTCAAAGTTTTTGTTGACTTTCGATGCTGTTTGCATTTGTGTAAGGTAATATGGTCCATTTTTGAGCCTCCTTTAGTGTGTGTTTCTGTTTTTTCCGCCGCTTTAATTATGCGGTCAGCTTGTTAATGTCATGTTTCTTAAACTCGTTTCAAGTTTCAAGTTTTCAAGTTTCAATAATTTATTGGGTGAATTTTTTGTGTTATGTACAATTATTTACAATTAGTCTTAACCTATCACTTAACCTACGGGTTTTGCCTAATGGCTGTACCCAGAGTTCAGCACTAACTAGAATTTATTTGTTCTTTGACTTTAGTTGTTGTATATTAAAATTTCTTCTTAATTTCTACACTTACACCCTAAGTGTGGCCTTTAATATTCCATATTTTAGCTTACAGTAACAATATATATATATTTATAAAGAAATGTGGAAAGAGCTCAAGCTGGTTTCGAACACGCGTCCCTGCCGCTTCTCATCAGGTGCCAACTCACAGGCTGGGACGCGTCGATTGGCACTACCAGCTTAGGTGGATGTCGACTGGTTATTTACTAGTTATGAATATTGCTCTACAGCTTTGAACTTTTTCCTATGTTCCAAATTGCCTTTGGTCTGGCTTTATCAATTTCAGAAGTTTTTGGTAGATCAATTTTTCCATTTTCACTTACAACTTATAAGTAATTTATACCCTTGCTAAGCTAACTCAGCGAAGACTCATGGGTGCGGAAGTTCTGATCAAATGTTTCGTGGTGTGGTGTATGTTTGGTGGTGGTCTAATGCTCCACCGTACGTTTTGCCGCTCGCTCGATCAACCTCTTGGCGTAAAGGTTGATTGGTTCCAAGGCTGCATCCCGGTACAGCTGTCGGATTGGGTAGGGCCGTCCGTCCTCCCGTTTATACATCCCAGTGCAAGCTCGAAGGATTCTGCGTTCCAGTAATCCTATGTTGCTACATTTGTACGTCACTGTAGCCTGCCAGATCAGCACCGCATACTTTAGTATGGGCCTGATAAGTGACTTGTACGCGAGTTGCTTCACCCGCTTGTTAGCTAATGACTGTTTCCTGAAAAGAGGTAAAAGGAGATGGTATGCGTATCTAGTTTTCTTCAATACCGCGTCAACATGGGCACTAAAGTTGTTGTTCCTGTCAAAAATTACCCCAAAATACTTAGTTTGCTTTGAGCAGTACACCACATGCCCGTTCAGCTTTATTCTGGTGTTACAGATACTCCTCCTGCGACGTCCAAATTTTTGATGTGGGTCCTTGAAAACAATCAGCTCGCTTTTCTTAGCGTTAACCCTTATCCCCGACTTTTCGTAGTATGAAGTTAACGACTCCGGGTGCCTTTGGATTCTCAGTCTTGCGAAGCGGAGATTGTACTCAGAAGACTACACCAGTAAGTCGTCAGCGAAGAGATTAACCTCGATTCCAGGTTGACATTCATCCCATATCCCTGGGATGTCGCACGTTAATATATTGAAGAGAACGGGTCCAAGGTAGGACATCTGTGGGACCCCCGAATAATGATAAAGGGTTCAGAGCTGGCTCCACCAGACACCGCAAAGGCAGTTTGTCCCCTCATGAAGCTACATACAATTTTAATAATCACTGGAAAGCCCAGTTGGATAAGTTTGTAGATAAGTCCGTCGATCTAAACCGAATCAAAGGCTTTTTCTACGTCGATGAGACACGCTGCAATAACCTTTTTTCCTGCCAGTTCCGTTCTATACTGGCTTGGAAAACCGCCAATGCGTCTATCGTTGAGTGACCTCTTTTGAAGCCAAATTGTCTTTCCGGCACAGTTCCTGCCCCTTCAGAGAACTGTGTGATATTTTGGAGGATGATTCTCTCAAGCAACTTTACTACATTAGATAAGAGAGATATTGGACGAGTGTCGACTACGTCTACGCTATTGGATTGCTTCGGGATGACAAATATTTTTGCGCATTTCCATTGCTGTGGGAAGTAGCAAATGTTAATGCAGTTATTTAGAAGGATTGCGAGGAGAACAAAATACGTGTGGGGAAGTTTTTTTAAGAAAAAATTTGAAATTCCATCAGCCCCAGCCGATGTTTTGGAATTTTGCTCAAGTGCAAGCATACTGAGACTTTCAGGGCTCACAAACAGGGTACTGCCAATAGGTGTGTCGGAGGGATTCGAATCTGAAAATCTAGTCAAGCACAGGATCTTGTGGTTTTTGTCGAACGTTGATATTGTTCTCTTACTTACTAATGAATTGAAAACAGAGTCCTCACTTCCTTTCTCCTGTTGAAGAACTGTCGCAAAGTGATTTGCGATGGAGTCGGCAACGGCCTTTTCATCCATGAGCATGGATCCGTTATAAGTGAGGACTCCTGGCAGGCGCTTCCGGCCAGTTATTTTATTAATTTGGGGGAACATACAAGCACCTGGTCGGATTTTTGCTAGGGTCTGTTCGAATCTCTCATTGGCAAATTCAGATGTTCTTCTCGAAATCATTCTATTAAGGGACATTATTAAAAAGTGTACCCGCTGATACTCCCAGTTAACTATATTCAGGTTGCGATGGTATATCCTTGAAAGCAGTTTCCTGAGGGTGCTACGGCTACGATGTAGCTTCAGGATGTCTTCTGGTAAGTCTCTATAAAGATAATTTCTGGACGAATTTTTTATGAATTTCTTTGAAATGACCGTAGCAAGGGTCGAGTTCAAACAAGCAATGCCTTCTTCACTCTCGGTGGGTGAGAGGTTTCTCGATCAGTTGATCGAGATTACTTCAATCCTTCTACTCAGGTCAGCATTAACGGCTTCCCAGTCTATGCGCTTGTATGGGATAAAGAGTTGTGGGTCTGCTACTTCCAGCTTTACACCCTTTTTCACTCTTAAAGCGAGTTCTACCAAAAGATATTCAAATTCAGCGTCATGAACTCTACATCCAAAATTCCTCCAGCTGTGAGAGATATTCACCAGATTAGCAGACACAATGAAGAAATCGATCGTTGACGAGCTTCTTCGGAAGGTGGGCTCGTTCGGTGCAATCAATATGAGATCAATATTTGCTTGCACCCAATTGAACAGAGCCGTTCCATATCCATTAGATACGGTATTGCTTCAGGAAGGATGTCTTGCGTTCAAATCACCCCCTATCGCAAAGATATCGAACTTCTCACACAAAGTAAGGACTGTTTCCATGACTTCAATGAGATCTCTACCCGAATATCCGTGTTTCACGTATATTCCAACAAATGCAAATGTATACCCCCCAGGAACGAGCTCAATATCATGACGTGTGCACATTTTAGACTTGGAAGACAGTGTTTTTGAGTTTTGAGGTGTTCCTTGAAAGCCACAGCTACTCCAAGGATTCCATCTGGGTCGTCATCCGTTATGACTTTATATTTCCACAAGTGAACTTTGTGTTTATTTTTCAGTCTTGTTTCTGAGATGAACAAGAAATCTGGTCTATGCATGTCCAAGTATTCTTGGACAGAGTTTCTTTTGAAATGTGCAGCTAGTGAACAAATATTGACGATGGAGAGCTTAATGGAGCTCATCGCGACAACTGATTTTGAAGGCAAAGTCCAGGTACGCTGCCTTTTTCTCACACAGATTAGTGAGTTTTTTGTATTGTGGAATGAATGAATCCACTTTGCGGATGAGAGTGAAAAAGTCACACCCGAAGAATTGCTTGCAGTCATTGGACATGACAGTGTTTCTGTCTTTTTTCTGCTGTAAATCAGTATTTACTTTGGTTTGCCGTACAGGCTGAGCTGCAGCTGATTTGGCTGCACCCCTTGCTATAGTAGCGAATGAGACACCATTTTGAATGGAGTTTTTCAAGGAAGAAGTGACAAAGTCCCTCTTTTCTTCCTTCTTCTTTTGGAGATTCCGTCTCCTCTCCTCAGCCTCTTTGGCCTTGGGACATCCCCTGAAACTCGCGGGGTGACCCTTACTTTTGCAACTTACACAGGAGATTGCATCTTTTCCCTCTAGCTTTTCAATGGGGCAGTCTTTTGGTGGTGTTTGTCGCACTTGACGCACCGGGATTCCATTCCACAGTTCGAGGCAACATGTCCAAATCTTTGGCAGTTAAAACACTGCGATGTGTTTGATTTCGTCAAACGCTCTCAATGCACCTTTTGGTGTAGGAGCGTTTTAACATTCATTGCCTTTTTGACGTCGAAGTCAGGCTTTTCTTTTCCTTCCATGACGTCACTATTGAGAACATTTTGGCTCCCAAAACATCCTCCCCTAGGGTTGCTTGGAGTTCTTCCTTGACATCATCGTCTTCGTAGGAAGTGTGCACACCCTTTAGCAACAGGGTCAGTTTTTTCTCAGTTGTGAGCGTATAGGTGTAGCATCCCACTTTGTCCCATTTCAAGAAGTCAAAGAGACTTTTATGGTCATCGATGGTCCTAGGATGTAACGATGTTCGTGTAGAACTGCTGCCGGTTATATCAAATTTTGGGGCATCAAGCTGATTCTTCTCACATACTCGATGGATTCTCTCCCTAAAAGGCTTAAGATTAAGCCTATAGCACATTTATGGTGGAACCCTCTGTTTCTTAGGGGCAGCAATGTTGGTTGGGTTTCCCTTAGCTCCGATAGCTATTCTACGCACTGGGGGCGCGACCTCAGATTTAGTGATAGCTGAAGCTTTTGAGACCGCAGCCTGTAGCTGCGGGAAACTCCTTTCACTCACGTTTACCGAGTGTTTTGAGGTTGGCTCTGGAGTTGGAGACACAATTGGCCTTTTCCGACCACCCTCATCCCGGACCACTTCCATTGACTCTTCCTGATCGGACTCACTTTCACAATCCGTCAGAGCGTCTCCTTCTGTAGTGGTTCACCCATCTACAGCTAGATTTTCTGCTGGGACTTGACATTGGAGTTTGCAACATGCTATGAGATCTAGCAAGAACTCCTTTATATTTCCCCCAGATTTCTGGCAAACCTTCTTCAGGTTTTTCTTAGCTTTCCGCGTGAAAGCAGCTTTTGCCACGGAAAGCTTCCCCTCCGCTTCTGAGTCACCCATTCCCGCTATTTCCAAGACAGAGCTTGGGTGCGGAGTTAAATTAAATGGGACCCCTTTAAGACAACTTAATTGATACTTAAAGATATATTAATTAATGGTTAATTATGTTCAGCAACCTGCCGGCCTCAACAAGAAATTAAGGTCTTAGGCCTCGGTTCCCCCACTGTCCTAATAATATTTAAACTAATTATGAAACCTAACTATAACAAGGGAATGAATATATATTATCAGCTCCTTGCCAGCCTCAGCAAGAATTTAAGGGCTTAGGCCTCGGTTTGACCACTGATAATAATTTCCTAGCTAAACATATTACTTTTCTAGCTAAAACGCTTATCTAGCTAACACAACCTGTCGCTCCGACGGTTGTCTTATCTCTTATCTCAGATTCTCTTAAACCCGTTGTTGGCAGCTATTCTATATATGAGGTCGTTGAAGTAGTTGTTGGAATTCATGGAGTGAATGGGGTGAAAGCTTATATTATATATTTTTATATTCAATACCAGCAGCTTAATACTACTAGTAGTAGTAAAAGCAGAAATATTCAAGATCACATAACTGCAGTAATTTTTACATATGCAAGTAATACAATGAATAGCATAAATAATAACATAGAAAAAAGGAAAGTAACGTATGATATATGGAATATAGTAAACAAATATCCGGTGACTACCCTAGAACTGCACCTCAGGAGACGTGGGTATGAAACCACTCGATATAGCTGATCTACAAGCGGAGGAAGTCGTAATGAGTCTCAGAACTACTGGAAAGTATTTCGAACTGAAGCGCATTTTGAACTAAATGCTGCAGTCGCCCAAATCATGGAAGGCTAGAACGAGGTTAAAGAACAATGGTAGACAAAAAGGTGAAAAAACTAGCAACTACGGAACACAACCTCAACAACAGCAGTAAACCTTCGTTTCATAGTAGTCATATACCCCTAAAACACATGTAAGACTATCATTAGACTTGTGACCAACAGAGCCTACGATAAACTCATGCTCTTCTAAAGCAAAAAAGTAATTCAGATAAACGCACATATTGTCACAACACAGACACAATCACCTTTTGTTTCACTGCGCAGAATTTCAAAGGATCAGGGATATTTACAAGTTTTTCCACAGATTTAAAGACTTATTTCTTAAACAAGCTTCTCGAAAACTTTAGAGCATTTACTGCAAAAGCAGATTAAAAAATTTAAAAACCCAATATAAAGATCATAGTAACTTCAAAACACTGACGAAAAATCTCACTTAAGCCAAAGACTACAACTAAAAAATTGAGCCCCGAAAACGCTGGGCAGTACCACAGCAGCCTGAGCTACCTACTCATTGGTATAAACGAGCATTGGTATAAACTAAGATGAGCAGATTAACTATTTTTAAATTTTTATCCATAATCAGCAATTGTAAAATATGCTGGCTTTTAAGTGCCTTGCTCCTTGATATTTCGATAGCGGTTGAAAAATAAATCGAAGTCGTTGTTGATCTATAGGTATATTCATGAATATAAATAATAAAGACTGCATTAACATTTTTACTGACGGGCTTAGGCCTCTATGTTAAAATATAAGTAGTTTAATTATGGATATTATTTCTTGTTATGTTATTATTAATTTATTACACGATGTTACATGTTTTTTTATGAGAGGACAATTTTAAATTAATGATTTATAATTAAACTCATATCTATATTTTTTTTTTAATTTACCTTTTTGAGAACGATAATGGCGCACCGCCGAAACGCGTCTGTGGACGAATCGAAGTAAGAAACGGATACCGAATACAAAAAAAAATAACTTTTGTTTAGCGTTCGTACGTTCCATTTTCCCATTCCAATTTGTGGTAGTGACACAATTTGAAGCTTTTGTCTCCATAGGTACTTTTTCAAAACGTAACTTTCGTAGAAAAAAATATAACTAACATTTCGATGAATCATGTTCTTATTTCGATTAAAATGGTAGATTAATTACTCGCTTAAGAACAAGTTCATTGTATTCACTGTGTTTCACAAGAATACATCGATCATTGTAACTCCAATAACCGGGGACTTTTCTTTTACCGGCCTTAGTTTGGTTTCATTCATTAACATTTCTTCTCACTGTAAAAGATTTGAGTTGAACGGTCCATATGATCATGCCACACATAGCAATCAAGTATCTTTTCTTATTTATCTCAAATCTGCGTATATCATCCGAAATAAACTTCGTTAAGCTTTGCACTATCTCCGGTATGCTCGTTCTCACCTTTGCTAGACAAAGTCTGACTGGTCTATGGACGCATTTTTTTTAAAGCCAGTTGTAGGGTTTTGCTCTGAGCGTAAATGAAAGTGTTTAACTTTATTCTTGTTAATTTATTCAGGAACGGTCGAAATGGAACTATTCAAAAAATTACAGTTACGCAACAGGGAACTGAAGTTATTGCCACTGTTAATGTATCCAAAGGAACCCCACCTTTATAGGCAATTTAACGCTATTCACAATGCCACCTGTTTATTGTTTGTTGCTTACACGTTTGAATAAACTAATAACTCATTTTTACTGGTATGAAAATGATATAAAATAAATACACCCAAAATAAAACAATAAACCCAAAGATGTAGTTTAATGCCAGTTAAAAAGGGAAAGGAAAATGTTCAAAACAATAATTTTGTTCGCTTTTGATAAGCAACTCCACTGAAATATCAGCTACGTGAGTGATGTATTTAATATTTACCTTCTGCTCGATAAATCGATAAATAAATAATTACTCGATAAATTTTTATTACTAAAATGTAAGAATAAATATTCTAATAAAAAATTAATAAATTTCTAAATATATTTAGAAATTTATCTTCCTGAAAATTACAAAAACATCGTTCATAAGTCTGCTTCAACAGCCCCAAGTTAACTCAGTGATCATTTACCTACCACAAAGTGAAAAGCTTCCTGAACACTCAACAGCACATACATTCCCTTCCCGCTAATCACTTTTTCAGGAGGCTGTCCTTGTTACATTTGTTCGCCACTATAGCCGGCGAACTTCGTATAACAACTGCAAAACAGATAATTTTAAAATAATTTGTGAAGGAATACGTGCCAGCCTAAACAGTTTCCTGTGATTTTTGATCATTTGATCATACGAAAATTATTTTGTTGAAAACTTTACCAGCAAAACTTTACAAGATTTTATCAAAACGATTGTTATTCGAAACTTTTTTCTATTTTCGAAATTGACTTCATTTTCGCAAAATTATTTTGAACAATAAGAGAACGCTTACTTTTAATGTCTTCAATTTTATATTTTTCTTTTATCGATTTTTGCCCGTCATCGAGTGGTTTGAGGGGAGTTTAACCGATCGAATAAGCCGAACGATAACGGTCGAAAATCGATCTCCGAAAAACAAAAAAATGACTATGCGAAATTCAAAGGAAGGATTTTATTTTAATTTTCAATAATTTCTAGTTTAAATCGCAAACATACATAAATACAGCGATAGACAACGTAATTGCCACAAGTAAAACTTATAAATAAAAAGAGACTTTAGAGGAAACACAGATAATGTTTTGAACAAATTTTTGACGAAACTTTTTTCTGTCCTGTTTGAAATACTATAAATAAACGTACTTCCTTTTTTGAAGGACGGGTAATGAAGAGAAGTCGAACAGCCTTCTCGACTTATTTAAAGGTACATAGGGGGTCGAACATGGGCAGTTACAGAACGGAGAATAACGGGTCATTCTGCGATTCATAGAAAAGCCACTAGTTTTATTTCCCTATTATTTTTTCACTGATATGAAAACTATCAAAATGTATTACGTTAGTAAAATCAACTAAATGTTCAACGTACTTTGCACCAAGTCTACTGCATTAATTGTAATTCAAAGAGGAAAGGAAGCATTTCAGCGTTATTATGTGGGATAAACAATACGGGACGAGAATCCCTCAACGGTAGCAATTAATACTGATCAAAAAGTCAAACTCACATTTCCCCGTAATAATTAGTTCTTCTTGGGTCATTGAGTACTTTTTGTTCAGAAAAGCCGTAGTAACATATATAAAAGTATCCATTACGTCTTCGTTCAGAATATGGTAATCTTAACTGACCACTGAATTGGTTCTATTCCAAACCATAAGGGTTTGACATAGAACCATAGAGACAAACGACACCATTCGAACTAGCTTTGGGCATAGCGTAATAACATACAGCGATAACACTCCGACCATCGACCGATCTAACGAATTCTACAGAATTGTATTCGTGTTAGTAAAAAATTTTATTTTTTGCTCGCATTTTGATCTTTTTGTTTACAAGCTAAATGAAAATAGATAGAGAAAATAGAGAAAAATAAACATTTTTACTAACACCAATCCAATTCTGCAGAAATCGTTGAATATCGTTAGATTGGTCGTTTGTTCGGAGTGTTATCGCAGTATGTTGTTACGCTATGCTTTGGGCGACTCTGGACGTTGATGAATGAACGTTGATGAACGATGATGTCATTAAGAACTCAGGAACTAGTCAAAATTACATCTTCAGTTCGGGCATGTTTTGTAGTTTTAACTTAATTACGAAAAAATTAATAAATCATAAGTTTTATTCTAAGGGTGTAAATATAAAACTCAAAATTAAGCGTTCTTGGTTGGCCACAAGCAATTTATTGGTAAAAATATTCAAAAAAATTGCTTGTTTTATAAAAGCAAAATGAAACTACGCACTTTCTAGAAATTATTTATTTTCCCTTTTTTCTCTACCCGGTATTTTTTATCTGCTTCCTTATTCGGTGTTTTGCACCAATATCTTGTATAATCATAAATTCGGCCGCTTGGATCTGTTTTAGTTTCTGTGTAAATAGCCAATTCTCAGTTAGGAGTTCTATTCCATCTTATTGACCCTATGGGTAAAATGTATGCCAAAATGAGATAAACAGGAAATACGAAGGATAGTTGAATAAGAGTTCTGAAAAAAAGGGTTATTTTTGTTTACGAAACTCAACCTAGACTTCCCATTTTTGTGGCTTCATCGACAACTATTATCTGAGATAGATATTTGCTCATCATTACATGAAAACTTTTTGCATAGTTCTCAAATTTGCAGTTCAAACAATATTAAATTAGCCTAATTTTCTATCAATAATTTACTAAATCAAAATCATCGTTATGTTGCATTGTTGAATTATTGTTGAAATGTAGGAATTTCTTTCTCTTTCTCAAATATTTTTAGGCTTCCCTCTTCTCTGGTTATGACACTCCTACTTTTCAAGTCCACTAGCTTCATGTATTGGTTAAATTTATAAGTTAAATGAATACACATACCCGCAAATATTTTGTTCTATCTATAGCCTTCAAATGAACTTGAATAAGAGTAGAATTATCATTTCCAACACAGCGTTACCGCTTAAAAGCGCATAGAATTCGGTTATGCATCACAGAAAGAGATACCCATCTAGCAAACAAACAAGCTTTCTAACCTAGAAAATTTATAAATTAAATTTATGTGTGATCTGGGATTAAACGTATGTGAGGACTACCTCTGATGCTTAGTACACGACTTCTATACCTTCTGGTTTGCATCACATTCTTTTATACTTAATTACAATACACTTACCGCAAATTTAAAATTTAATAGGCTTTTGCATAGCTGAACGATTGAAGGCCGAAACACAATAGTGCGAGACTGCGATACGAGATCGCGACGAGAGTCTCGTAGCAAATGTCAAGCAGTTTTCGTAACATGCATTTGTATGCAACATCGTACAATGATTGCGATGCGTCGTGCGTGACGTTTGTCAAATGCAATATGGCGCTTAAATGAAATTTGAAATTCAAACGCCTTAATTACTTTTTAAGTACATTGGTTATTATGAATTTTGAATGAAAATTTCATGCATCCTAGTTAAGGCTTTTATTTGCTAAACGAAGGGGACATTCCAAATTCAAAACTTTTAAAAAATCAAAAACAATTTCCAGCAAATTTAATTTAAAATGTCACCAATTTGAGATTTGTCATATGAACATTAATGTTCCCCGCATCGCGTGCATTATAAATTGAATGCGTTGCGTGTGGACGAGGGAAAATCGCATCGTGCTCACGTATCGCCGTATTGTATTTCGGCCTTGACGCGCAGTTCGTTGCTACACTTCTCTGACATCACTTCCATAAGTTGGTGCGTCTTCTCGGCACTTGACGCTGCGAAAATCCATGAAAAGCGATCAAGGCAAATTATTGTCCTCCCTGAATTGCTTTAGCTTTGGAAAAATTGAAAAAAAAGTTCTTTGTATTCCGAATAATGGCTTTGATAAAATAATTATAATTTCCCCATTCACGTCCAACATTTTCACATTTGAAACTTCGAAATTGCTTGTTTCGTTCCCGGTTCATGGTTTGGGGTTTTATTTTTAGCAAAATTTATTTTCTTTCCTAATTTGTAGTCCAAAAAGTCAATTTGGACGATTGTTTCGATACCTAATTTGTCTTCATGTTCTAAAATGATAAAATGTATTTTTGCGAGCATCTCGTCTATGACATACTTCTCTCATGTTTTTTTTGAGGGCCATTCGTTCTCGCCTGCTTTCGTTTTAAATAAAAAGGAAAGACAGACAGATTTAACACATGACACCAAATTTGCACTTAAAATCTCAAATCAAAACTTGTTTTCCGGTGAAATTACCATTGATACAATCGGAAGATACTCACAAACACAAAACTTTTTTTTTCAAAGTATTGTTGCGCGTATTCAGGTCTTTATAAAATTAATTTAATTTTTCTTTAAATTTTATTTCAAAAGACTTCACTAATGTCAACTAAAATTTGACTAAATTGTCAACCATTTCTAAATTGATTTTGAATCTACAACTTTGAATTTATTCATTTTTTATACACTTTCAACGCCTTTTTACTCGCGTACAATTTAAATCATAGAGGAATAAGATATATTTAGACTCTTAGCACATATTTTTATCCGGAATAACTAAAATTTACGCATATTAACACAAATTCACCAACAGTGGGCGAAAGTTAGCAACCTGAACTATGGTCACAGACATTACAATATTTGCTTGCTTTAATTCAAGCACACTTTGTTTAGGTTCGATTTTTATTTTCCAAATACTCATAAAAAATATTCTGCCCGTTAATCCATAAAATTACATGAAACATCATCACATTAAGGGGGTATTCTGGTCTACAAATTTGAAAAAATCGATTTTTTTTCATATTTTTATAGAATAACCCTTCAAGAATATGTCCCTAAAAGGATTTTTCGAAATTTAAATGAGTTTCGGAAATATAGCTGTTTTGCTGACGCGGCATCCAAACCGGCTCGGCCGGAACAAATCGAACAGAAGACGGTAAAGATTCTTCGTCTACTTGCGACCGTGTTTTCTCGTAAACCCTTTGTGCCATTGTGTTTATCTATAAATCAAATCTATAATTCAAATAGTTCAAATCTATAATTCCCTTGTTAATGTCATTAATGAGCATATCATTATGCTTAATGACAATGAGAATTGATCAACACGTAAAATTAATGAATTTCTCAGGTGTTATTCTTGATTTATGAATGTAGTTTTCGTATTTTTGCCTATGATTGGAAAACACATTGTAAATTTTAAGGGTATCTGCTTATAATTGCGTGAAAAACTATGAAATTTCGGTAGAATTGCCGATATCATGTTGCATATGACACAAACGGCAGGAACGAATGGCGCCGAACACCAGATGAGGGGAACAAAATTATATTAGATAGGATATTGGATATAGGATATTGTTGCCCCAATATCAATAGTTATGGCAAAATGTGCATCGTCGAGTTGTCCATCAATACATAAGTCCGCCAGTCCATGATGCAGCTTGGCTACAATGATGGTGGTACTGGGGACATCGATCCTCCTAGCCAACCTTTGTCCCACGAAGTTGGCTTTTATGCGTTTCCCGACCCCTATAGGTTCTGGTGTTGGTCTGAATAGACTTCTTTCGGCACACACTGGGCAATTGCTTGGTTTCTTCAGCTCCTTTAAGGAAGACCAGGAAGAAAAACAACGTTTTCAATAAAACGCATTTGAAAATTCAACCATGGTTTAAAGTATGAACAATTTACTCACCATTATTCGGCTATGGCTGTTCCATAGAGTACTCTTTCTTCTTTCTTTTGGAAGACTCATAAAGTTGCACGCTCTGCTGTTTCTAGATGTTTCGAGAATACGTTTATTGGCTGCTTGAACTTCTGGAAAGAAAGGTGTCTCATATGGAACTGGCTTGGTTCATCCTTGGCTTCAGCTTGTCGACTTTTGTGCCAGCTCTGTTCGCCTTCTGAACGAATGCTGTTTTTATTATAGAAGGTAGCCCATACAGAATCTGGATGCCAACGGACTGCCAGCCCAATGAATTTTTTGACTTTATCAATGATGCTGTCAGCCAGTTTGCCGTCGCCATTTCCAAAAATTCCTTTGTTACGTTTTTAACAGTACGGAGTCGTGTCCCTATTCTTTTTTCATATGCCATAAGGATTCTTTTTTTGAAATTGAGAATTCTCCGTATGGCTCGGTATTTCAATTTCCAGCAGAGATTTGCCATCGCCACCACCTACGTACGTTAACTACTTTACGCCATGTTGTTCCACCGATCTTAAAAACATTTGTGTTCCTGGGCTTCCAGAATGATTCACGCTGCAATCATTTCGATGAGTTTCTTACCATATTTCGTACGCTGCTGGATCAGTTTCGTTTTGATCTTCCGTAGAAGTCTACCATAAAAGCTGCTCATAACCATTGTATCAAGAACCTTTCCGCATATTATCAACCAAGAAACAGACACCGAACTGTAAAGAATAGACAGAGGCATTGAATAGCAGCGTTGTTTCCATGTACCGTAGCCTGAATCGAATCCGAAAACTAATTTCGTGGTTTCCCGGTTCTTTTGTTCAAGTTTTGCTTTTGCGTGGCAGCAAATGGTAGCACAGAGTCAACAATTGAAGATACGGCCATATGAATATTCTCCAGGAGAATGTAATGGTTTGAATTCCCAATACCTCCGCTCAAGGCGGTGTTTAAAACTGCGAGTTATTAAGGGGTATTGCCACTGTAAGTTTTTCAAAAATCTAATTTTTATTATTGGTTCAAACAGTCCTCCAATATCATAAAAAAAGCTCCTATTCGATTTATGAAGTAAAAAAAAAAAATGTGTGGCACTCGGGGACTGCCGCGGTGAAGCTATTGCATAGCAATAAAAGAAAATATTGAATAAATTAGAAGTTAATATTGTTTTTTAAAATATTTTTATTATCTTAAAATACATGTAGGTTATTCAGGAATTTTTATCATTGAAACTATCGGTTTATGGTAACTAAAATAAGAGACATAAGTTTGAGACTTGATATCCTCTAAATATCTGGAAAATACCGCGTCAATGGTGGTCCCATATTTTGTTGTGGATTCTTGTGGATCATTATTCATTTTTAGATTTAATTTTTCCGAAAGAAAAGTTATCAACCGCTCTGATTTTATATCAGCGAAGTTGATGTTGAAATCGCCAGCCAAGATAAGTGGAAATTTATTACCATTTGTACCAAGTATTTTCGACCCTTCTTCAGTGTACTCAAGTAAAGTGCGATGAATAAAATGCTCTACCTCGTCCAATTTTGGATTCGGAGAAATGTAAATTGCTACCATGACTATGTGTAGGCCATTTCTAAGCTGGCATAAGCACGCACAAATATCTCCAACAAATGAGCGCCTAACATTAACATCGCTAACGTCTGCAATATTTATTTCAATATTCGGAGTCATAATATTAGTAACATTATTCTTATTTTGGTAAATAGCTACCCCACCTTTCGAAACAGTATCTCGTTTGAATTGAACAATACAATTGAAATTAGGTATTTCAATCGGATTATCACGCGTCATGCAAGTTTCGGTAAGAAGTAACACATTTGTTTGTCTCGTAACTGAATCTTGTAAATCGTATTTGTGACTATTTAGACTTTGGCAATTGAAAGTCATTATTGAAATGCCATTTCTATTACTAATGAAATCTAAGACACTTTGAGCTATCGTCTGAACACTATTTAAAGACAGTCTTTTGAATTCTTGCAACAAAGGTGCAGTCGATGCAGCTTGCCTTCGATTATGATAAAACTTGAATGTAGAATCGTTTTTTGTCGTGATATACAACTTTTCAATATTAGTCACCCGAGAGAGCGCAACATAAACGAGTTCCTGAGAATGTGCTTTACTATACTCATATACTATTTCCTCAAAAGTTCCACCTTGCGACTTGTGTATAGTTAGAGCAAGAGCTGAAGTTAATGGAAAATGTTTGCGTTTGGCTATACAGTTTCTATCCAATGTTAATGAAATACTTGCTGTTCGTAATTCAATGGGAACAGCCAGATTGCCGACTCTATTTTGCACTGCTAGAGTGGCTGCTTTTTGTCTTTTTTTTCTACCCACTTTATCTGAAATTCCAGAAATTTTCTTATCTGGAATCTTTATCTGAAAACTCCAAATCATTCTACATCGAAGTATCATCGCCCAAGACCTACTGGAACGATTCGCGAGAGACAGGCAAGCTGACTTACTACTGCTGAGCGAGAAACATCACACCAGAAACTCATCAACATGGTATCCTGACGAATCCGGTACAGCCGCCATCTGGGTTCGGAACAGTGCACACCTACAAGTGCAGGATCAGAGGCGAGGAGATGGTTTTTTTTTGGGTTTGGTGTTCGGGAACTACACTCTTCAGTGTATACCTTTAGGTATTACAATCAATATTTACAATTTGATTGCTCCTAATTAACTACACTCTTCAGTGTATACCTTTAGGTATTACAATCAATATTTACAATTTGATTGCTCCTAATTATTTATTTGATTTATTTTTACAATTAACATTTAATATTTAATTGTAATAAGTTATTAACTAATCGAGGTCTCAATTCTTACTAACTTTTTTTAATCATTTTCAATTCACATTAAAAGCTATTTTTTAAATAGGTTACTCCTTTCAAGTTTTTAATAACGATAATTGATTTTCGATATTAATGCTCATTTCAATGCTCCTTTTCCGACCGAAAAGTGCTTTCGAAATTGACGCTCTGCGCATAAAAAATGAGTTCTGAAAAACATTCCATAACGAACACCACATACCTAACTCCGAACGAATCGTTGTCGTCCTTTCAACTTGGGCTCAATGCTTTGGAGGACGCTGTTTCGAGTATTGAGGGCCATGTTCTCATCGGAGGGGACTTCAATGCGAAAGAAATCGAGTGGGGCGTGCTCCAGTCAGACGCTCGGGGCAAACGGATCGTGGAAATGGCAGCACGAACTGAGCTCGTCGTATTGAACACAGGCCACACCCCTACTTTCCTTCAATGGGGTTGCGTCGACACCATTCCCGATGTGACATTCGCCTCGGAGTGCCTAGCACAATCAGTTAAAAATTGGAGAGTGCTTGAGGATTACTCGGCCAGTAATCACCAGTACATAGCTCTGGAGATCCATCACGATGCTTCCCGAAGACCACGCGCTTGTTCTTCTGCGCTCCGGTGGAATACTGAGGAAGCGGATATTGAGAAGTTTGTTGAAGTTCTTATGGTACGATCACCGCTGTCGGAAGCAACGCTAGATGACGGAGAACCCGCGGCAAGAGATGTCGTTAACTCAACTATGAGAATCATTACATCCGCCTGCAGGTCTTCGATGCCCTTACGAAGACCCCGGCACAGCAAGCCTCCAGTATACTGGTGGTCACTTGAAATTGCCGAAAAACGAAGGGAGTGTCACAAACTACGATGCAAGACACAGCGAGCTCGAACCCTGGAAGAGGCATGTATCCGATAATCTGCTTACAAGTCATCTAGAAAATGCCTCCGTAGACTTATCGACAGCAGCAAGGCCAGCCGCTGGCAAATCCTGGTGGACGACGTGAACAGAGACTCATGGGGCCTGGGCTACCAAATAGTGATGCGGAAGCTCGGTGTCCAAAGGTCGCCTCACTCATACGAGGCAGAAAAGATGGACGAAATCGTGCGGGCTCTCTTCCCCAACCATCCTGCCATCGTTGAAGCCGTTCACTATGAAACACCAATGGAAATTCCATTTTTCACGAAGATGGAAATGGAGAAAGCAGTCTTGTCTATGAAGGCCAGAAAGGCTCAAGGACCAGATGGGATCCCAGCAGAGGTGCTACAAATGGTCTTTCACTTTGCTCCTCTGCATGTTCAACGCATGCCTGCGCGAAGGGCTGTTCCCGGCTGCGAGACTTGTGCTCATTACGAAGTGAAAAAGGGATCCCGAGTCGCCAGCTGCATACCGCCCACTGTGTATGCTTGACACATCCGGAAAAGTTTTTGAAAAGCTTATCAGGGGAAGAGTCGCTGACGTGATTCGTATTGGCGGCGATCTATCTCCACGGCAGTGTGGCTTCAGAGCAGGCCGCTCCACCATCGATGCAATTGGAGAAGTAGTGAGTGCGGTCCAACGTGCTGAGTCTCACAGTATTTTCACACGACCGGTCGTCCTGCTGGTGACTCTGGATGTCCGAAATGCATTTAACAGCGCTAGATGGGTAAATATTCTGGAAGCGCTAGAAAATCGTTTTCAAGTACCAGCGTACCTGATGTGGATTCTCAGGAACTATTTGAAGGACCGCAGCCTACTTTACGACTCGAAGGAGGGTAGGCGAAGTACAAATCTTACTTCAGGTGTTGCTCAGGGCTCTATCCTTGGCCCGGACCTGTGGAACATCCCCTACGATGGACTCCTGCAGCTTGAACTGCCGGATGAGTCACGTTTGATCGGCTATGCGGACGATGTCGCGGTGCTGGTCGCTGGACGCACAGTAGACCATGCGCAAGTCAGACTCAATACGTTAATGCGGAGGGTAATGGACTGGATGACCACTCACGGATTAAAGCTGGCACTGGAAAAAACCGAAGTGGTCATCCTAACGAAGAAGAAAATCCCCAGAGTACGGCCTATCAGTATAGGGGACGGGCTGGTTGAATCGAAACCAGTAGTAAAGTACCTGGGCGTCCTGATAGACTCGAAGATGAGTTTTTCCCAACAAATCAGGGCAGCAGCTGACAAAGCTGCAGCGCGCGAGTAAGATCCCTTCGCCGAACGGGAGAGAAAAAAATACAAATTTATTTTAAATGAAACACAAGCGTTTGGATTTATGTTGTTTTATTTAATCGATGGTCCGCCAGCGTGACGGCTTACGCTACAGATATACAATCACTCTCGACTTTCTTACATCAAGCCCTTTTATAAGATTTTCTTATCTCTAATTATGAATATCTTTTATTTTGCTTATTCAGATAATATATTGGCTTGTCGCTCTATGGGATTTTGGGTGGCATTGTTTATATTTTGGCTGCATTGAATTTTGCATACTCAGAACTTGAGTGTTGGATAATATGTTGGCTTATCGCCAAATGGAATTTTTGATGAGTCATCAGGTTGGGCTGGTGACGTAACTCCTCCCCCATCTGTATGAAACTTGTCCTCAAGTTTTGAGGCGCTGGGTTCAATGGAGTTTACTTCCTGTAGAGGGATTTCGTTCTTGATTTCTACGTTAAATTTCTTTTGAGAATGCTTCCAATAGAGAAAAAGGATTACGATTATCACGGCAATTACTGAGATGGTTCCGATACCTATAAAATTATGCAGCCTTTTTATGTACTTTATATCTTCTATTTCTTTTAGGTTTTTAAATTGGAAATCTTTTAAATCTTGAAAAGTTAATTGATTGGTTTTATTAGTAACAATTCCAGGTATGACAATATGGGCCAGATATGTTTTAATTGTGTTTCTAAATTGAATATCGTTAATACTTAATTCGCAATTACTGAAACTTAATTGGTATTTTCCCGATACGTTCCAAGTTCTTTGGTCACAAGTGGATCTAATGTACATATTATTTTTGTTGACTATTACTAGTCCTTTCTTCAGTTCATGAATACATTCTTCTTCTGGGACAACAGGACAATTCCCTGTTGTGTACATGCAGAGATTACTTCTTTTTAAGCTCTTAACTTTTCTTTCGTTATTGTGTTTAAAAGTTTGATTGTGGATTTTAACAATTTTTTCATATTCAAAATCTATTTGTTGATGACTTTTATCTGGAAAGGGATGAACTTCATACACATCCACGATCATAATTTTTGTAGGAACTTTAATTGCAAATAGTAGTTCTTCGGTATTAAAGGAATTTACAGCCAAGCTAGATTCTATGTGTTCTAATTTTTCTACCGAAATTTCATTATCATTTATTTCTTCTACTGTTAACATGTTACGTACATTGATGTTTAATTTGGAGGACATAACATTATCCTGTAATATTTCGATTTTATCTGCTAGCATATGTATTGCATTTAATAAAGTTAAATAACGAATTTCTTTATGGATTGCTTCAATGGTATGTGTAATTTCGACTCTGTCTATTTCGATAATATATCTTAAATACGTTAATTCCCTTTTGAACTCTTCATTGATAGTAATTTGTTTGTTTAACCCTTTAATTATATTTTTGTTATTTGTATCAATTATTCTCATGTGATCTTCGATATCTTGCCTATCTTCATCATCCATTACTCCGAATAGCCATTTATAGATTGTACCAATTGGTTTAACTATACCTTCTCTTTTTCTACGTGAATTTACTTTAGGGAGCAATGTCAAATATTGGGTTTCTATGTTTTCTATCTCATTTAGTAGGATTCTTTGATGTATAGGAAATATAGGGTCGGTGTAGGCTTGAATTTTGAAGTCGTTTATAATTTCTTTTATTTGCGAGAGGTTTACTTTATGGAGGATAATCCTTTGTTCTTCGATTAAACTAATTGTATTGATTTTTACTTCGATGTATCCTGATTCATTCTTAAATGATTCTAAGGTCAATATTTGGGGTTGGATGAATCTGAGCGATAGCACTAATAACATTATTTGTGGTAGCTTCATGATTATTGTCGGGTTTTTCCTCACTGATCAGGGATCTTTGAGCGCTTCTTGTTACACGACGTCCGTTGTCTGTAATGACAATTTTTCGTTTCGGTTTTTTAATTATGTTGAATGCATGTTTGTTTTTGTTATAAGGTGTCTGGGTAAATCTTGGTTCTTCTTTATGTCTTTTTGCTTTATAGTTTCTTAAAGGTATGAGGTCTCTTTCTTCCCGATATTCTTCTCTATTTTTGTTCAATTTTCCAATATATTTTTCTTTGTTTAACTTCATCTTTTCATATACTTTTTCATTCTCAACTTTTCCTCATTCAATATCTATTGGTCTCTCACCTGTTGTTGTATGTACCTGTCTATTATAATATTCGATTGACTCATATAGGGCTTCTTCTATGCTTTTATTTTTGTTAGTTCTGATCTTATCTAGCAAAGTGGAGTGTGCTCTTTCTACATCGGAGTTACCTGTGTGAGTATTGGGCTTAGTAAAGTGATAGGATATACCTTTGCTATTGAGGTATTCTTTGATCAATATTTTATCGAACTCATTGTCTACTATTAACAGTTGGGGTCTTCCTGAGAAGGCGAATAGTTGTTTCATCCCCTTGCAAATATCTATATTATTATGTGACTCAAGTGTGGTTGCTGCGAGGTGTTTAGAAAATCGGTCTATTAGTGTCAGGATTATTTTTCTTTTTATTTCAATTATATCGATGTGTATGATTTCACGTATGTCTTTTGGGGTTTCTGTTATTTGATATTTTGGTTTAATAGGATTTCTATCGGTTTTAGCTAAATTGCATGTTTGACATAAATTTATATATCTGTTAATATAATTTTTCATGTTAGGATAGTAATATTCTCTAGATATTCCTGCGTAATTCTCATTGACTCCTGAGTGTCCGGTTTCTTTTAAATGGTATTCTTCTATTATTTTCATTAGTTCTTCCTCGTTCGTCGGTTCTCTTAGTATTTTATTGACACGTACAAATTTTATTAGCCGTGTATCGAAATGATCTATTAATTTCTGTTGGACTTTATTATAATCTGAATCCGTTAGTTCACAATATATGGCGGTTTTCATGGGTTTTATTTTCGATTTCAGATAGGTTACAAGATGTCCATCTATTTCCTTCGAATTTATTATAATTCGTCGGTTTATACTTTTCATTATTTCCGGTCGTTTGGAATAAGTGAGGATTATTTGTTGCTTATATTTGTTTATATAATCTTCTAGTATAGTGATGTGGTCGCTTGAATCTTCTTCGGCGCTGTGTTGGGTGGGAACCAAGGTTCCTGGAGATATCAGCTTTCCTCCCATTGCCTCTATGTCAAATTGATTTTCAGGTGCAATTAATCTGTCTTCGATAATAGTCACTGGATTAGCTTCCTCTTGTATATTGTCATTTATTATTCGCGATATATAGTCTGCGGGTATGTTCTCGTTTCCTTTTATATATTCTTCATTATTCAAATGTTTTGTATCGATTTTTAAATTTTCTACTGGTTTTATATAATGAATTTCTTCATATTTTATGTTTGATTCTTTGTTTATCCATGGTACTTTTTTTCCATTAAAGTTTATAGTCTTGTTTTCATAATTAATTTGGGCGGAGGTTGATTCTAGGATGTCTGTTCCCAAGATCGCCTGATATGCCCTATTTTTTAAATTGATTTTATGCCATATAATGTTAGGTTTGTCGCCGTTTAATTCGGGTGGACATTTTGTTATCGTTTTATAGTTTATTAGTTCTTTCCTCGCGAGGGTATTAATTTCTACTTGTGTTTTTTTCAAACAGTTTTCGTTTTTATATTGATCGTCTAATGTACTTATTGTGGAACCTGTATCTATCAACGCTATTATGTCCTTCCTGTCCACAGTAATATTTATCATGGGGTGTTTTGAGCCGTTGAGGCTAACACTTGAAAATTTGCCTCTTGAGTAGGAGAGTTCGAATCTTGAATATGTCCTATATCCATTGGGACATTTCTAGGACCTGTTCCTAGATTTCTTGGTGGGGGATTATTAAAAGGTCTGGCATTGTTCATGCCATGTGAAAAAAATTGTTTGCGAAAATTATTTTTCCATTGGTTTGATCCTTGATTAAAATGATTATTTGGAGAATGGAAGTTTCGATTAGCATTATTGAATGGGTTTTGATTTTGACTGAAATTTTGATTTCTATATTGTCCAGAGTTTCTTTGAGGATTTCTAAATTGATTTGGGTTACGCCATTGATTTTGAAATTGATTGTTATTTAATTGAGAAAAATTGAAATTCTTAGGTCTAGTAACATTATTAGAAAATAGATTAGTGTTAGGCTGTTGACTTCGTGGTTCTCGATGATCTTTGTTGATTGTGTAGGAACCGATTTCGCATAGTTTTGTATAGGCATCGTGAATGGTTGTTACATGGTCGCATCTGAGGTATGTGGCGTCCATTTTGTTGATTTTTTCCAGGAATATATTCAGCATTCGGTTTTCGTTTGCGTGTGGTAGGTAGTCTATAGGAACTATCGCCTCTAATCTCGTTTTTCTGTTGATTTTTATTAGTTGTTCATTCAGGAGCTCGTATAAATGGTGTACATCTTTCGGTTGAACATGTTCTGCTTGCTCTCGTAGTTGTATAAATGATTCTCTGATACCAAATCTGTGTATTAACGCACGTTTGATGTCTGCCCATTGTACGGAAAATGTTGATAATCTAACGGCTGCTGCAGGACCTTGTAATTTCGTGATTATTACTCGAGTTACTGTTTCTCTGTGCTCTTCTGCTATTTGTTCTAGTAGGCGGTCTATATGTTCTACGAAATTGTCCACTGTGTAATGATTGTCGCCAGTAAAAACTTGTAGTCGTTCAGCCAATTGTACGGCGGAACCTAGATCGAATAAAGCCATCTTCAATGAAAAATATTATTTACCAAATTAAGAACGAGGTTGTCGTCTTTCCGGAATCTGCTTTGTTCTTCTACGTGGATTAACTGATTTGTAGTTTATCCTTGAGTAACAGTTCGTTCCCTCACTTTTTGAGAATCACTTTTCACTGATTTCACAACACTTGTTAAATGTACTTAATCCTGTACTTGGCTCTGTGTCGGTCTCTCCACAGATTAGTTGAGCGTTTTAGACTTGCTCGCCAGGTAGTCTTTAGATTGAAGTAATTAATAGTTTTATTATTATGGTTCGTTTCACTTTTAAGGATTTACTAGATATTTGTTCTAGTAATCCTACCGACTGCGCCAGTAAGATCCCTTCGCCGAACGGGAGAGAAAAAAATACAAATTTATTTTAAATGAAACACAAGCGTTTGGATTTATGTTGTTTTATTTAATCGATGGTCCGCCAGCGTGACGGCTTACGCTACAGATATACAATCACTCTCGACTTTCTTACATCAAGCCCTTTTATAAGATTTTCTTATCTCTAATTATGAATATCTTTTATTTTGCTTATTCAGATAATATATTGGCTTGTCGCTCTATGGGATTTTGGGTGGCATTGTTTATATTTTGGCTGCATTGAATTTTGCATACTCAGAACTTGAGTGTTGGATAATATGTTGGCTTATCGCCAAATGGAATTTTTGATGAGTCATCAGGTTGGGCTGGTGACGTAACTCGCGTGACGGCACTCACCCGATTGATGGCCAACATAGGCGGGCCCACCACATCAAGGAAACGACTCTTAATGAGCGTTGTGCAGTCGCTTCTACTCTACGGATCAGAACCGTGGTGTGACGCTCTCAGCAAGGAGTTACAGCGGAAGCGGTTGGCACAGGGGCAGAGACAAAAGGCATTGTGAATCTCATGGGCATACCGAACGGTATCCGGGGCGGCAATGCTGGTAATCGCAGGGATGATACCAATCACCCTCCTTGCGAGAGAGCGCAGAAGTATTTACCGTCGCAGAGGCGAAGATCGAAGAGAAGAGGTCACTAGGGAAGAGATACGTCCCTCTCTCCGCGATTGGCAACAGTCCTGGGAGCAAGAAACAAGGGGAAGGTGGACTGCACGTCTGATCCCTGACCTGAGGCCGTGGTTCAGTCGAGAGCATGGTGGGACCGATTTCTACTTGACCCAGCTCTGAAGCGGACATGGTTGTTTTCGGTCCTACCAGTACAAAATTGACAAAACACGGTCTCCTTACTGTTTGTTTTGTGCAAGAGAGTTGGATGACGCCTGTCACACATTCTCCTACTGCAAAAGATGGAGCCAGCAGCGAGGGGTCCTACTCAGCGAAATCGGAGAGCTCCGTCCGGAAACTATGGTCGGAGTAATGCTGAAAACAGTTGACAATTGGAATCGCGTGGCGCAATATGCAATATGCAATAAGCACGGCAGTGCTTACATTAAAAAAAGCTTTATTGGAGCGCTGGGAGGCATCAGGGATGGATGGATCTCTTTTGTAGCACTTCCTTCCTCTCCCGTCCTTCCCGTGAGAGAAGAGATACCCATAATGCGAAGGCGCCTGTAGGCGTAGGAACACGAGGCCTAGCCCGAAGTAATGTGTCAAACAGTTCCAGGCTAGGTTCTCAGGTTGACAGGGGAGGTGTTTAATGGGAAGTCCAAAATCATTTTGCGTCTGGGAGTCCCACACTCAGGGCGTAAACAGCCTTCACCTCCCTACCACAAAAAAAAAATAGGAGAGCAACCGGCATATTGGAGGCTAGAAACATACGGCGGCTCAAAACTGAAATATTGTCATGCACTTAAAAAACTTCAATAATTTTTTTCCTTTCAAGTTTTCTGTGTTCTGAATAACGTATTTGTAAAGTTCAAAGTTTGCACCAGGGCCTCGAAGGCATTTTACTCTACTGTTATATTTACCCTAATGTATCATTGTCTCATATCTCTTTACAGTCCGATGCAAAATGTATGTAGCGACTTCCGGAAGACGGAATATGCTGGCATGATGTGATGTTGTGATGATAGTTGTAGTATAAACCGATTTATATTGGTTTTCCCAGTATGTAACATTTATGATACAAAGTGTACTTTAGGGTTGAGAAAGAAACTGCGTAATAAAAACCAACTTTAATCTATCAACTTGTAAGTTGATTGGGAATAACAACGTTCCATTTCAACTTAACGACCGCCATTTAATTTCAATTCTTAAGTTTTCTTTTCTTTTTGAGTAAATGTAAAATCACCAGTAAAAAAAGTGCCATTAAAAATAAATTTTCGTTCATATTTCTTTTATTAATTTAATTTAAAATAATTAGATCTCTCTAAACTATTGTTAAAAAACGTTTTTCAATTTGATTTTTACAAAATTACATACTTAACGCTACAGCAATAAATATTAACTTCCCAAATATATATAAACAATATCAAGCGTAACATCGTTCAAAAATCTTCGTCTCATACTATATGTTGTCATCTATCACTACGTTTATCTGACAATTAGTTGGGTTTTCCTTGCAGAGCGATTTCCATCGCTTTCTGGGCTTCTTTGTATTCTTTCAATTTTGTGGCCTGTATATTGTTCAATAAAGTTAACAAATCTGTCGTAAAGTATTAATTATGTTTCGACTTACGGCGTCTACAACAATACGACCAAATACCCTTGCTTCGGATTGAGTAGTCAACGCTAGAACAATAACCACGATAGCGATAAAGATGCAAAAATTTCTCACCGTCATCCTTCTTGATTTGGTTTTTTAACTGGAGCACGAAGTAGCTTTGAACTGTAAAGCTTTCAACTTTATGTGAATCTCTGACGAAGTTTGCAATCTTTTATACGAACTTTTATCATGTTTCTGGAACTACGTTGTCGGGAGTCCCCGATTATTTTTCCCAATAAAAAGAGGCTCATACTTGAAGATTGAATTTGATAAGTGAAACGATTTTTCAATACAAAATTGTTAACGGATCCAATATGGTCTTCAAGTGATTTATGCAAATCGCGTTTATTTAAAAAGGGAATTAACTTATTTTTCCAGGAACGTGACTCTTAGAAATAATAAGGAAATGGCTGCACTTTACTCTAACATGGAAAACACTTTGTATTTCGTATGGGTGAGTAGATTTGCTACGCAGCTGATAATAAATAGTCTTCATGCATTGATGATTCGACACCGAGTCTTATGGCAGATTTACTTCATAATGTGAATAAGAACGCTCAATACCTGTTGCTCATTTAAGTGGCAAATTTTCGACAAAAGAGGCAAACGAAAAAATGAAATCAGCACTGTATTCGATAAGGTATAAGGATTTCAAGATCTAATAGTGATAGCTTTGTTACTTAACTCGGAAATTTACTATATTCTATTGTTCTTTTAACGTGTTGGACAGTAGAGCTATGGATAAGCAGCATTCATTTAATGATTGGGCGAAAACAAACGAAGAATTTATGTTACCTTAACTAGGATCGTATCGGCAACAGTGGGTCACTTATTCTTTTAGTGATGGTCACTTGATTTGGGTGAGTGTTGCAAACATGAGAAACGGTTGCTACAATATAGTAACTGTTGTGCAGTGATTATTTCAATCTATTTATTACAACAAGGTAGTATTTTGGGAAACCAACTTTTAAAAAAAAAATTATTTGAGCCACTGTGGACTGGAGCGTTTAACCTGGAAACTTTACTTATATACTTAGCCCTAAATCTATTTGTATACTTAGTTCATTTAGACGAGTTTCTTCAAGAGGGTAACTAAAATTTACCTATATTTCTTATTATTACATTCGATAACTTCAAGAACCAGGATTTGCAATATTCTGCGGCATTGTTCATTAGCATGACTTGTTCTTTTAAAATCGCGAGGCTTAACGTTGCATCAAATTCTCTCGTATCAGTTTATTATCTTCTATAGTGATTTGTTTGAATTTCGCTATGAAATTTTCCACTGCTGCTGATCAAGTTGATGATAAAGTTATTCTTTGTATTCTTGGCAGTCCTTGCTAAGCTCAAATGTTCGCGCCCCCTGGTGTTGATTGTTCTTCTTGTTGGTTCTATGTACATTTCGTGGCAGTCGGAACATTTAATTGATTAGATACTTGATTACCCATGAGACAACCGTTTGTGCTTATTTGGTCCTTAATAAATTACTTTTGATTATTCGTATGAATTCACAATGGCTTAACTGCCTTTTTAATTTATTCAGCATATTCTTTCATTTATGAGTAACATCTTCGTAGTCACTGAGAAGTGTTTTGGCGCTCTTTCTTTTCTCATTTTACCCAATAATTCCCTCGATCGTTAACGTCTTGAATCCATTCAACTTTGCAGGTCGAGAATATACTGTACTTCTTTCTCCTTGACAGCAGTATGTCGTGGTAGATCGTACATCCTGTGAATCATGGCTCGGTAATGAGATACATTTACTAGTTGCTTGAGAAATATTGAAAAAGACAAATACAATGAAGTGGTTGACCACAAGATAGACAATAGCAAACTTTATCGATCTTAATCCAGACCCAACTGACCAAGTGGTCCTCGAGTACACATCCACACACACACCCTCCCTCCTTGTGTCTCATAAGCTGAAAGACTCCGAAGAGAATATCACATAAGCGTGTTCCCAACATTCATGAGTTCCGAACGTTGATCAACTTTCGTCCTAGCCGACATTCTAAGGGTTCGCTTTCTTTTTGAATCTGGATGAGACATTCCTGATCCATTCGCCCTTTTTTTTTGTTGGTTGGGAGGTGAAGGCTATTTACGCCCTGAGTGTCGGACTCCCCCGCTACCGGACTACCGACTAAACACCTCCCCTGTCACACCGAGAACATAGCCTGGAACTGTTTGTCACATTACTTCGGACTAGGCCTCATTTATCATCGCTTAGCGGTGCCTTCAGGCTAAGGGAAATCTCTCTTTCTCCACGAATGGATAGGAAGAAATTGCGATTAGAGAGAATTGCGATTCGCCTTGCCATTCCCCGTGCCAATGAAGACACCGCCAATAAAGAGGCGCCCTTCCGTTTTCGGGAGGATATCCCCCAAATCATCTGAGTCAACACCTGGCTAAATTGGCTCAATCGGCGAGAGATACACTCATATCCACACACTTGAACAGCACAAAGTCATCCCCGTTAAAACAGTTTTGAACCGGGAGCAGTATGCTATCGCACATTAAGATCGCGGCGGTGCCAGATTGGTCACAGCACCATTCAGCCTCCTCTTGTTGTGATATTGTTCAGATCTTGACAGCAGGTCTGCTTTTTCTCCCTCGCAATCAGGTCAAGCAATTTCTTTGAGATTGCACTTCGATGTATGTTGCACATTACTGGAATCATAGTTTTGTTTTTCTCTTGCTAAGTTCTCTGAACTCCAAGTACCTTCCGCTTCCTGTAATATCAGCCAGATCTGCAGGCTGCAGGTGCATTACACAAACAGCAGATTGGTTCATTTGGGCACGGATTCACCTTATGGACTACACTGCCATATTTGCGGGGCATGATCCTTTGATGTGGCCGTTTGAAGTTCAACCAAAAGTAGCCAAAGCTTAGGCACATATATTTACATGCTTTTGGTCGTTCGTTGCGTTCCTCTTTATTTATAGGATCGTGTTTATTTCGGTCGACGGTTTTCTTCTTAGTTGGCTAGTTCTCAGGTAAAATTTTCGGTCTTCCGGTTTCGATCTAGTAGCTGCTGATCAATATTTTATCGCATATGGTATATCGCCTATGGTATGTCCGGTCGCGTCCGGTATATGACTATCAACAGTTCATGGGCATTTACGCTTGGGGCTGACGGTTTCAGTCCACAACACCTCCAGTGCGCATCTTGTAATTGTCGATCAATCAAAATCACCTAACGTAAAATCTTAAGGTTCCACCTTTGACACAAATGATATCCTGACGTAAAAATTTAATGCAATTTTCTAATTTTGTATTAATATCATGTTCTCATATTTTAAAAGTGTAGTATACCTATTACTGTTTTCGATGAAGTGAACTCAATCAGAACATATTCATAGGACGGTGATATATGAGACAATGGCCTTCAAATAATGTTTTGGCACAGAGATGTTATCATTTTCGATTTCTTCATTAGGCATCATCATTATCCTCATCAAACTCTTGAAGATTGAATTTGAACAGGTTCTTCATTTTCCCCTTCAGAATGAATTTAGTGAAGCTTCTGTGCTGTTTTCCTTCCTCAGTAGCATTTCGTTTTAAGATAAATTTTCCCCCTCTTCGATTTCCAATTTTTCGAGGTGCCAGTTCTTTTTAAAATTCTCCCCAATATTCTTGGCTTCCGTGTTTCTTTTCTAGGTCCTCTTTTTATCGGATCACTGAACTGAAAGGGGAATATTTTTAGCGTGTTTTTGTCAACAGTACAGGAAACAATTTTTGCGAATTCTACATAATTGTATTGGGTTTCAAATCCGTTACGATCTGCACGAGAAAGTTCTTACAGCGTCATATCTATTGATTCCGGTTAATTCTTATAAAAATAGGCTGGAAAATGACCTAAATCTGTCTTTGCTGGACCATGATTAAATATAAACCGTCTTGAAAAGGTAGTGGTTGTATTTTAAATACTCCTCATGGTGATAAACAATCAGAACCCCGCATCCCGCATCTCGCCAAAAACGCGACGAATGTTGTTTTCCAAATGATCAAACGTCTCGAACTTGTCGGCGTAGATGAGTGATTCGACATATTACTACAGGAAATAGTACAGTAGTTTTAAATCACAAAACCTTGAAGGCCAGTTTACAATGTCAAAATGAAAAACTTTGAGCTCATTGAATGCTTCCGTCAATAAGTCGTTGGCTGCCCGAGCTTAATGGCATGTGGCGCCATCTCATTGAAACCAGAGGTCCGCTGCATCACGGCGAGTCAATTCCGGAACGATGAAGTCATTACTCGTGGTTTTTTAGTTGTCAAAATTGACTGTAAGGGTGTTCCCAGGCGCATTTGTGAAGACATATAGATAGATGATTCCACCAGTCCATAAAACGCACCAAACAGTGACTTTCTCTCAGTTGTTCGATAAACGCCTGCTTTTTCTTATCATTCCAAAAGTGGCTGTGTCGTTAATTGACGTAGTCAGTCAACCAGAAATGAGCCACATCGTTTGAACAAATTTTCTTATGGTATTCGGCATCTACAGCAATTTCTCAGTGGATTCCAGTACACCGATTCTACACCCAGCCCATTGGGGTTCGCCTTCAATTCCTGCACGAGCTAGATCTTGCAAGATACGTTTATGGTAATATCTAAATCGTAAAATCTTGCAAAATATGTATAGGCTCAAGTTTAACTCTTGAGCCCGATTTCTGACGGGCACGCTCTACATTAACTGTGGTTTCTTCATCACTCGCTAACGGAAGATTATATTGACATAAAATTAACGGAGTGCACAATGAGTTTGTCGAAATAAATCTGCACGATTTGCAAACGTTATTCAGGCTTGAAACTTCCCAGCAATCATTGTGTCGGAATTTCGCTTAGGAGAACTAAATTCGGATCGGAAAATAGCATATGCGGCACGTAAAGCTATGGAAAAATCGTCCATTCTTCGCCAGAGCGAACAAAAGTCGGAAAATAACACATGGGGCGCGTAAAGCTATGGACAGAGCGAACAAGGAAACATTTCTTTTTCCTATTTTCTGGATCTAATTTTATTTTTATGGGTTGTTGATCAGTTTGCTCTTGTCAGTCTAAGCTTAGAGTTCTAAGTGACATTTTTGAATATCCATTTTCGGACTCATACTCTCTTTCTAAATCACTAATTTTCATCGCCAAAATTGCGATTATTTTTTCGATCACGCATTACCTTGTGCAGCATTTTCACAATAGGTTATTTACGCGATCAAAAGTAATCATTTGTGCGTTCTTTTTGATTAGTTTTATACGCAACCAAGGTTTATCCCTTTCGGCTTCTTGAATTGTTTTTTCGACTGTGCGAGTTATGTGTTAATTGTGTTGTATGTGGTGGTGTGCTTCGAAAGAGTGGTTCTTTACCACTCTTTGAATTCCGAAGCGTTATGAGTATTTCGCTATTCACGGATTCTCAACCAACTGTCGGAACGCGAGGTAAACTACAAACAATATACTTTTTAAATGCTGAAGCTTTGTCCCCCTTTTTACAATATTTTACAACAAATTGGTTAGTTAAGTGCTTTTTTAGCTTGTTGCATTAACATTTTAGATAGCGCGGTCCTAAGTAAATTTCATTCAAATAAATAAATATTTTTTTATATAATCCGATATTAACGATTTTTGGATGTTGAATGTATGACATTCTACATGTGAAAGCGGCTGATATCAATTGTAAAATCAATCACAATATGGATACATGGGTTCTCGGTGCTCTACTGTAGGTGCATGTAATGAAGGGTACATTGGACAACAAAAGGAACATCTGTTATCTGATTAGGATACTGAATAAATTAATAATAACGACCCTAAATTATTCTAAATATTCTAAATATTCTATATACTAAATTCGACCCTGAATGAAGTGTTGAAATTTGTAGGGCACTGCATTTAAGACGTTCCAAGGGACTCACGTAGTTTAAGTAGCACTCCCATTTATCACATCACATCACATTATATTATGTTTTAATTCAACAACATAAATATCCTATCAGACTCAAATCCTACAACCGACTTTAAATGCGTCTTTACCTTAAAAACAAAACCGCCTTTAAATGCTCTATGGTAAATATGATAAAACTAATTTTAAAGAATCAATGCCAAATTTGATTTCCCAAATTTACTTACGATTGATTTTTAACTTGTTACAAAGTTACAAAACGGAGAAACTGATTTCGCAAATTTTATTTAATCGGTTTTGGGTCATTTTAAGTCAATATTTTTAATTTATTTTGAATATTTTTTTATTTAATGGGTTTTTCAGGCAATATTAACTTTCAGGAAATAACCTGGAACACTTTTATAACAGAACATACAGCAAACAATACGATGGCCGACGATGTGAATTTGTATCGCCATTGCGAATAATTTCAACAGCGATCTGAAGTACTGCGGCACATCGAAAACAAATCGCCATCGCCGGGGCAGTTCACTAATAAATCGCCATGGCGAACCGTTGGCGATTCGTTTGCGATACGCCATGGCGATTCGTTGGCGATACGCCGCGGCACTTCGTGTGTAGTAGGAGGAGTAGTAGTAGTAATACTTTATTGAGCCTTTCTATTTAACATGTTCACAATTGGTTATATATGTATAGAGTTACCATTTGACAGCGACACTAAATGTCCTTAGCCTATACTTGACATTATATTTTACATCTGAGTGGTTATCGTTTGCTCATACGATTTTTTTTAGCATGAATAAGTAATAAATAATCCTTAACCTAATTAAAACTAAAGCCTAAATGTATCTTAACCTAATTTTATAACGTATAATCTAATCCGTTCCCGGAACTGTGGCTGGGTGTCCGCTTATTCTCCCCATGCGTAGGTGCACTTGAATTTAGAGGAGAATATTCGTTCACCTTGCTCCCTTTTGTGGTCACAGGACATTTAAGTCTTTTTCATCGGTTAATTATTTTAATTGGATTTTTAATTGGTTAAATAACCAGCGCATTAATCTTTGCCTGCTTGTTTTTATCATGTAGTGTAATATTAGAACTATCCCTGTTTCTTTATAGAGGACTTTGTTCTTGTAAAACATTTTGTTCGGACACCTGTATTTGGATGTACATTTTCGTAGTATTTTCCGTTCGAATATCTGTATTTCTTCGGCCACCGTCGGAGATATGGTGATCCAGACTGAGAATGCATATGTTATTATCGGGCGGATGAGGGTTTTATATATTAGGGTTTTCACATTGGTGCTAACTGCTTTGGATGAGAGGAGCAGAGCTAGTAACACTGTTGCCGCTTTTGCTTTTTGTATCACTTTCCTTGCGTGTGGGTCCATCTTCATTCTATTGTTAAAGTGCACACCTAAATATTTAATATTTTCCTTTAACGGGATCGGTTCTCCATCTATGTTCAGGCTTATGTTTTTGCTTTCTCGTACAGCTAGTCTATGTCCCTTCCCACTAGCATTCCTGGAACATATGAGTTCCGATTTTTCAGCGCTGATTTTCAATCCCCAGTTCCGCAGGTAGTGTGCTATTGCCTTCACTGCTTCCTGGACTCTTGCACTTGCGCAAGAGGGAAGAGTATGCTTTGCTGTAACCAGGATGTCATCTGCGTGCATAATGAGGCCTGTGTCCGATGTGGTAGTTAGTGGATACCTATGGTGAGAGGGTGGGGGTGAGTTTGTTGGGATGTCTTTCAGGAAAAAATTAAATAGATTTAGTCCCAAGATAGAGCCTTGAGGTACTCCGGACAGTATGGCTATTGGAAGGGATGTTTGGTTCGCAATAGTAACTCGCGCATATCTATTTGAAAGAAAGCTGAAGAGAATACGAAACAAGGCGACAGGGCAGTTTTTGTTTATTAATTTAAATTTTAGTCCCTCAATCCAGACTGAATCAAAAGCTTTCTTTAGATCCAGTGCACAAGTTACCGTGCACTCCCTTTGCCGTAGTCCGCTGATCACGGCGCTATGTAGTAGCATGATAGCTTGCTCCGTTGATCTGTTACCTTCAAATCCAAATTGAAACTCCGGAATTAAGTTGCTTGAGAAGGTTTTGAAGCGATGGAGTACTACACTTTCCAATATTTTGCCCAGATTGGGTAGAAGGGAAATTGGGTGGAAGTTCTGTATGTCGCCGTTACAATGTGGTTTTGGGATTAGGATTAGTCTCAGACTTTCCAGGCCCTAGGAAAATATCCATTATTGATGCAGTTATTGCAAATTATGGTGAGGAATTTAGAAATTAGCCCGCTACATTTCTTGATTACTTCGTTGGGTATACCGTCCGGACCGTGAGATGTTTTGTTATTCAGATAGTAAACGATATTTTCTATATCCGAAATTTGAGTGAAAAATTCTCCGAATACTGGATGGTTGGGTACCAAGGAAGGGTTAGAGTTCGAGAAATAGGTTAGATATGAGCCCTGATATCCGATTGTCTTGTGCCTCACCTCGTTCCTAACATGGTTGTTTAGGGAAGCGTTCGACTCGCGTACTCTATACAGTTGTCCGTAGAACCTTTCGCATAGCTGCACTTTGTCCTCAGTGGTGGAGAACGATTGGTTACCTAGCTTTATTGTTTCTCGATTTATGTCGTAATTTTTGGATATACGTCCGGTAAGGATGTTTATCTCTTTGCAAATGTCTGGGTGTGGTTTTAGGGCCCCTAGTCTCTTTTTGTAATTTTCATTCATCTCATGCTTTATCTTCTGGTTAATCACACAAGAAAATGGATTTACCTGACATTTAACTGCAATATATTCCTGATTAATTCTGTTATAATTATTGTGAAATTTACGTTTAAGTAATTGTGTCATTTTCTTCCTTTTCTTTATGAGATCCCATGTTTCCGATGATATACAGTTATATTTCTTCTCACGTGGTTTTTGTTCCGGAGCGTGGACATCCATACAGGCAATTAAGGAATTTGTGAGGCGGCCAAGATTTCACTAGGTCGAGATAGTATGATGGTTGTTTTGTAGCCATTCATGTAAGGATGGCATCTCGTCGCTACAACAAAAAAACAGCTACGTTCAAACCATCATATCTGCCAGCCCAAAGTGTCAATTCTAGTTCAGTGTTGAGAGTCAGTCAGGCTTGGTACCGATTACCCTAGGAGGAGCTTCTCGTCTACTTCCTTATCGTCGACTTGAAAAGACCTCCTTATTACTTGAGAAGAAGGTTATCTCAAAAGAATGCCAGGTTTCAAGAGTATTTTCATCAAGCAAGTTTCCCCGGTAGAAATTCGCATATACTATGCAATTAATAAAGCCGACGAAAAAGCGGAAACATTGTGATGTCTGATTTTCTGAACCGTAGTGCATTGAAAGTTTGCAATTAAATCCGTAAGCAATTGTACGTGGGTACATATATCAACTGAATCTTGCGCAAATCATCTATCTACAAATGGAAATTTTTTAATCGGTATGCCTCATGTAGACTCATCTCGTTCCTTTAAGGGGAAAGTAAGGTATTAAAATTTTTTTTTGCATTTTTTGTTTATTTTTTTAATTGAATGCATAATATGTTAAGAATATTGTGTAAAAAATTTCAAGTCGATTGGAGCCAAATTGACGAAGTTACGAGTATTTTTATACCTGTCGGATTTTAATCCCTACCCGACCCGAGCGCGCTATTGTTACCTGGCAGAAGTTTCGCTCTCTATATAATACCTAATCTTACCGCCCTGTTCTATTAATAGAAATTTCGACTTAAGTACAAACGTCCTTATACCTGTACTGCATATTTTGTCAGTGTAGAGTATAAAATTTAGTGTAGCAGTAAATATTCTATCGAGTAGCCGTACACGTGCGTTCCTATTTTCGCATCATTTTAGCTCCGTTTTCAGTAACTTTTGTGTTAAATTGTTACTAAAATGCCTAAAAAAAATACAAGATCTGATAGACAATCAGCTGGTTTGAGATTATATCGACCTAGAAAAGTTGTACCTCCGCAAAAACGTAAAAACGAAGGCATTTCAACAAGAAGCGCGTCAGCTAAAAAAATTAAAGTGACCGTTGAAAATCAAGTTACGGAGGATCTTGAAAAAAATTAAAGGATAATTGATTTTTTATTAGTGTTTTCAAAAATTGCTATGCTAGTGAAGTGTGTGGAATGTGATGGAAAAGTAAATTTTCATTCGACTAAGAAAGAAGGTCTTGGATTTAACATCAAAGTGTCATGCGAAAGCTGTAAACAGATTACAAATGTTCCGTCTAGTGCAAGAATAAACTCTGGTATTCTTGAAGTTAATTATCGGTTTGTTTTCGTGATGAGGATATGAGGCCTTGGATTAGTTGGCTGTGAAAAGTTCTGCGGCTTGATGGATTTGTCTAGTAGGCTTGTATCAACACCGACGTACAATAATTACGTGAAAAAAATGTGCTCGACTGTAAGAGAAGTAGCGAATCGATTTTTTTTTATCTGCTACAAAAGAAGAAAAAGCAGCAACAGCCGAAGATAAAAAGACTGAAGATGCCAACGAACTCACTGTATCAGGCGACGGAACATGGAAAAAAAGAGGCTTCTCATCTTTATTCGGCGTCACCTCGTTAATCGGTTACTTTACAGGTAAAGTTCTTGACATTTTTGTCAAAAGTTCATACTGCCATGAATGTAAAACTTGGGAACATAAATTAAACTCTACCGAATACAAAGAGTGGCATGAAGCTCATGTAAGTACTGGAAAGTGTCGGGCAAATCATACTGGTGCAGCTGGAAATATGGAGGTCGAAGCGATAAAAACCATGTTTCAACGTTCGGTAAAGAATGGTGTACGATATCGCAACTATATCGGCGACGGTGACTCTAAAGCTTACTCCGGGTTAGTGAATTCTAAACCTTATGGTGATGAGTTTTCAATAGTGAAAAAAGAATGTGTAGGACATGTTCAAAAAAGAATGGGCACTCGTCTTCGTGAAATAGTCAAAAATACCGTTGTAGATATTGAAACTAAGGCTGGAAAGAAGATCAAAAGAAAGAGTCTGTCTGGTAAAGGGAAGCTTACGGCCAGAATGATTGATAAACTGACGATATACTACGGTTTGGCTATTAGAGGTTACTCTGATTCCATGGAAAATATGAAGAATGCTATCTGGACAACGTTTTTTCACTACAGTTCGACGGACGAGAATCCACAGCATAAAAAATGCCCGAGCGGCGCGGACTCCTGGTGCGAATGGCACCAGGTACCACGTACAGTGCTCTTCCTGCGGATGTTTTGAATGCCATCAAGCCTATTTATGAAGATCTGAGCAAAGATGCCCTCCTGGAGCGATGTGTCGGAGGCTTCACGCAGAACAACAATGAGAGTTTAAACCAACTTATTTGGAAAATCTCACCAAAGCACTTGGGTGGAACCTCTGTCATCGTTGAAATTGCAGCGTATGTGGCAGCCAGTGTCTTCAATGAAGGTTCTTTTGCTTTACTAACCTTCATGCAAGACATGCAAATCAGTAGTGGATCAAGTTCTCATGACTGGGCGCGATCAACTGACTCCATACGTATAACCCAAGCAGAGCAGGAAGCTGAGAGACAAATTAAAGAAGGCAGGATTCGTCGTAGACAGGAGCAAAAAGGTGCTTTAGACATCATGGATGATAGCAACATCCTTTATGGACCTGGCATTGATGATTCAGTGTGAGGTAAGCCGATAAAATTTGCTTATGAACGTTTTATACCAGATTTTTTTGTGTTCAAAACTTTAAAGCGTTTTCCCCAAAACTCACGTTTTCAAAGTCGGTGCCCATCCTAACTTCAAAACTACTGCACCGATCCTTTTGAAATTTTGAACACTATTTCTGTACATAATTTATGAGGTAACGCTGGAGAGTTTTTTCAAATTTGTTAATAATTTTTATTTTACAATAACAAATTAGCCGATTTTTTTAGCAAAAAATCGCGTTTTTCCCTTCAAAGTGTTCCAAAAAAGTGAAAAATTAAAATTTCAAAAAACTCTCCCAGCGTTACCTGGAGAAAACTATTATCTAACGAATGAACGTTGACTTTTTGATTTCAGATGATCCAGCACCAAGTTATGAGGAGCACCGCGATTCTATTTTTTTCCGAGACACGTCCGAATAATTGCTGCCATTGCCGTGTTTTTTGATATTTCTTCGTGAAAATTTTATACAATATTCTTCAAATGTCATACTTTAATGTCCTATTGGTTTTCATAAAGAGATTTTAACTGTGTCGTCACGAAAAATTCACAAAAACATGCCTTGTTTCGTACGAATTAACCTTACCTTCCCCTTAAGTATCTCAAGAAAAGCTTACTAAGAAAATTTGACTGAAACATATTACCCAGAGAATAGTAACGATATCAGTAAATAGTAGTTGGTGAATTCCGATATTCTGTTCAATACCACCCCAGCTACGTAAACAGCATATTCGGGGATTTTTAATATACATGTCATAGTCACTTTTCCTTCATCAAACTCTGGCTTTCTATAAAAGACTCGAGAGATTGGTGATCAGCATCATATTCACATCAACGTTGATCGTGGTGCACCTACTCCCAGTTATCGCAAATCACTCAAACACTCAAGATGAACTTCGCTAAGCTTTTCACAATCTTTGCCATTATTTTCGTTGCCTTCGCTGGACAAAGTGAAGCTGGTCTGTGGAAGAAGATTTTCAAGCCAGTGGTAAGTTAATTTTGTTATCAGCGATAGGGGAAATGTTTATATATTGCATCTTTATTTTCAGGAACGATTGGGACAGAGAGTTCGTGATGCAACCATTCAAACAATTGCAGTAGCTCAGCAAGGAGCCGACGTTATTGCTACTGTCAAAGGATAGAATTTTTTCTGACTTACTAGTTTAATGTGATTTTCAATATGATCAGACTGATAAAATATATATTAAATTAAAAAAACTAAGCTTATCTTAAAAATGCATTTTCTATTTAATTTTTGATTTTAATTGTAATAACAACTACGAAAACAATTTTTCGGTTAATGAATAAATTGCATTCCACTCAAAATCAATTTTTATCTGGAGAATATCAAAAATGTTGCAAAACTGAAACAGATCTGGACACAAAAATCGAAAAACTGCAAGGAGAACAAATGGTAAACTTCAATAATTAATAAATTTTAATTACAGAAGTGTGTTATCAAAATGCTTCAGGTTGTAGTTTTTGTTTTATATATAACCAGTGACCATTGAATTCGAAACACTTTCAACTTCCTGGTAACTATTCTTCTTTTTTAGAAATTACTCGACTGGAGATTACTCGACAGCAATAGTCTTTGGTAGACTCTATAAGTTTGGTGTCTATTGTTTTCTATTCTATTCTATTGTCTATTGACCACTTTCTACACTCTTCAATGAAGATCCTACTAGTTTCTTTTTGCAAAACTTCAGACCAAACCATTATAAAGGGGTTTTTGAGAGGCATAAAATTTTGAAAATAAATAAAATACGAGT
Source organism: Stratiomys singularior (assembly GCA_954870665.1). NCBI lineage: Eukaryota > Metazoa > Arthropoda > Insecta > Diptera > Stratiomyidae > Stratiomys > Stratiomys singularior. The sequence goes on along the minus strand of OX940877.1, from coordinate 77,598,032 downwards.
AAATTATTTTTATTACCAATTCATTTTATTGGAAAGATAATCCCTGCCATTTTTATTTCAATATGATGTGGGGCAACTGAGCTCTATGACTAGTGTGGACGCAGTCCAAACCAGAGGTCCAATTTCTGACAGCTCTAACTAATAATTAAGGCCATATTTCGCCAATAACACGGTTAATGTTGTCCTCAAAATGGTCTGGAGCTTGCCGGCGTAGACAAGTGATTTATCTATCTCTGCACGAGGTGTTTGGCATGCCATGCCATCCTGTTGAAATTTGAAAGAATTGATTCCACCGGCCCATAAACACACAAAACAGAAACTTTCTCCAGATATAACGGTGTTGAGGCAAACACCTGTGGTTGCTCATCACTCTCAATGCGACAGTTTTGTTTATTTTCGTATCCACTCCACCAGGAATGAACTTGATCACTAAACAAATTTTTTTATGAAATTCGGGATTTACTGCAATTTGTTCTTGGGCCCTTACACCGAATATACCTCGTGCCCAATATTCGTTTGGGTCCAATCACTGCACGAGTTGAATTTTGTAAGTCTGTAAGCGAGTACGGTGTTGAATAGAATCACATGGGGCAACATCGGTACTACACTCTACAGCTGCTATGGTTTCCTTGTTTAGCACTCGCGATGCGCAGGGGCGGATCTTGAATTTGTGGGGTCCTGGGCTAATACTGCTTAGGGGCCCTACCTAATTACTCAACTAATTGCCATTTTGACAAGAAACTGTTTTCTGTAGTGATGTAGGTATATGTTATTGCAATTTATGTTAAGTACAGGAAGAAAATAGGAAAACAAAGTATTTTATTTATTTATTAAAACATTATTTATTGCAAAATAAATTGACAGGTTATAAATCGTTAAGTTATATAAATTATAAAGCAACCTTTTTGCATTTTTGTGCTGCAAATTCTTTTATTTGGTCATCACACTGTAGGTCCTTTGTTAAATCGCAATTTATCGAAAGAACTGATAAATGATTTAGTCGATAGTTCGACATTGTTGTCCTGTATTTGTTTTCTATATACGACATCCTGGAGAAAGAACGCTCCGCTTCACAGCTAGTGATCGGCATCGTTAAAAAAATCTTTAAGATGGTATAGCAGTTTGGGAAAACATCAACAAGTTTCTTTTCATAAATTAGCCAAAAAATTTCACTGCAAGAGATGTAAGACTCTGTCTTAGACTGCAGTAAGTAAGATTTCAACTGAATGCACTCATTCACTAAATGTTCGTCTACATCATTTGGATAATAATCAATAATATTACGTACACTTTCCAGATCTATGTGTTCTTGATTGTTGTCTTGAAATCAATGCGTCTCTTATTTATGTCACTGTAGTCTGTTCCCACACTAGTACTTAATTTTTTAGCTTTCTCTTCGTATTCCTTTAGCTTCTGATCTGATTGTTTTGATCTGATCCTTATGTTTTTCACGAACTCTTTTAATGACACAATTAACTTATTGCCTTCACCAATGTCCAAACCAGAGCTCTGTACTTTTTTATTAACTACATTAAATCTCTCCAAAATTTCTTCCCAAAAAACAATCAAAATTGCAGTTTCTAGTTTCGCCAGTTTATTAAATAAATTTCGTGCCTCTTTTCGAAAATCAACTTTTTCATTGTCATTTTCGCCGAAACTATTGAGAATTTTCATAATGCCATCATAATTACTTTTCAAAGCTCTGACAGCATCAAAGTGGCATGACCATCTGGTCTGGCTTAAACTTTTTAACGTAAATTTTAGTTTTGTTTCAGGATTTAACAGTTCCCACCTATGGGTCGAAGCAGAGAAGAAAACGTATATTTGTTGCACTATTCCAAAAAAAATTTACAATTTCGGTTGTAATCTTCACGGATTCTTGACCAACTAGGTTAAGGGAATGCGCAGCACATGGCACGTAATCCGCGGATTTATTTTTTTCTTTTAGTAGTGCTTGTACACCATTGTAGATTCCGGCCATATTAGCAGCGATATAAGCCAGTATGACTACTAATTTTAATGAAAGATACACATCTTTCATACACTTTTCCCCGAAAACAGTATCGTAATACAAAAGCAAGTTGGTCATCGTGAGACACATCTGGGGTTGAATCCATCATAATTGAATAATACTTTGTGTCGTCGTTATTTATTTCAGTTATAATTTGTTTAATTATCTGTTTACCCATAATCTGAATTATTTCCTCATATACTGTTTTTAATAAATATGATATTACAGGGTTTGGTCGCAGCTCTCGTTGTTCAATATGTTCACGTATGAATGGGTCGTATTCTTTTATTTAATTGCTCCTGAAGCTGCTTGTCTAAAACAGACTTATTTTCTTTTCGTGTCAACCACACTAACATTGAATTCTTATGTTCATTTGAATTTTCGTGATTTTCTAAACAAAATCCTATGTGTTTTCAATCAGAAAATCCGGTTGTGTATTGAGAAGGAGTTTTAGAAAAAAGTTTACAAGCCAAACAAAAAACAGTACCAACCCTTTTTGAATAACATAACCAAGATCATGCCAGTAATTGGCCATTTTTAATTTTTCTAGTGAAATTCCTATTTGAAAAAGATCTGTTTTGTTCCTTATATTTCTTCATTGAAGCTGAATATATATTCTTCGAATCTTTATTTTGAAAGTCAGTCATTTCATGTGAGAGGACGAAATTAATAAAATCATTATTTAGCAAATCTGGCCACAAGCCCACGTCAACATATTTCTCAAACTCAAACTTAATATTTTCTAAATTTCTTTCCACCTCGGTATCGGTATTACCTTCCTTTTGCTGAACACCAATTTCGTTTTCAGAGAAACCAGAGAGTTGCTGGAAGTCAAGATATTGCACATTTTCATCGTTGATATTTTTTTTCTGGTTTTTAAAATTTTGCATATTTCATCACTAGTTTTTTTTCCTGGTTTTGTGATTTTTTGCTTCCTTCGGTTAGATTCTCTTCGCATAAAATACCTTCCTTAACGTTTTTTAATGGATTTATAGCTATTTCATTCGCGTTTATATGTTCTGATTTTAAAAAAAATGTCTCAATTTTTGCGCATTTCTTTCTTTCTTTTTCTCGACCAAACTGTAATTTTCTTTTTTCAGCTCCACTTTTATATTTTCTAGCAGACAAATTGTAAAATAAGATATTTTTCTGAAAATAAACAAAGAACTGGATAGAACTTTTAATTTTAATACCTACTTTGTAATGAGTGTAGCAATTATTATCATTAAATTTAAAAAATAAATTATCATTAAATATCAAACGAGTTCGATTCATTTAGTTTTGAAAACTGAAATAAAAATATAAAAGTCATGTTTTATAATTCTTTTTACTTACGTACTGCCTATTAAAAGCAGGAAGTCTAGTTATGCTGAATACTTTCAATTTTAGTAAATTAAAAGAAAGGTCCGGTCCTTATAACTTTTAAGTTATCTATCACTTAGTAAACTAAACACACGCACTAAACACATTTCTAACAACAACAAAGTCAATTCGTTAATATAGTCGACGATAGCAGAAGTGCGGAAAATAACAAAATTTGGTTCGGGCGATAAGCGGAGGGAAGTCCCCAATAATAGACAATACACGGAATACACCGACCGAAAACAAGCGACAGGGAATTCCCCGTTCCGTTTGATAGATACGCAAACGGGTTGATTGATCGCAGTGTTGCCAACCTTATGATCGGAATTTTTTAAATTCTAGATAATTTTTATTATTGACAATATCGTCTATTGGTTTCAGTGCGGTTGGGGGCCCTCTGTATTCGCGGGACCCTGGTCTGCAGCCCAAAAAGCCTTTAAGTAGATCCGCCCTTGTCAATGCGTATTATCAGTAAGAACAAACGTGAAGAAACCATCCATGGTGAATCGAATTAATAGTTCTGACGGACAATTATCGACGGTTTGCAAACTAATGGAAATACAGTCAGTATTAAACAGTTCATGCGCTTACCGCCGCACGATAATAGACTTGTCTGTCAACATACAAACGTTGGCTTGTCTTACAATCAAAAGCTTGTCAAGAGGCTTAATTCTGATGGCTGGACCCGAAAAAATGGAGTGTTCCGATGTACAATGTTGATATGCTTTTGACAGTTTCATTCTAGTTCTAATCATTTTTTATGTAGGACGAGGTTTCTCGACAAGGCGATAGTATGGAAAGTCTAGCTCTTTCATCCTTTGTCTCAAAGTTCATATCATACATATCACCTTTTCCTTTATAAAGTATAACCTTCCTGGACGCCCAACGGTTATGGCTGCATATTAGAGTAATTTTTTGTTTTTCTCTTGGAATCGTTATTCTTCCAGATTTTCAGGTATCTTTTCTCTTGCTATGGCTTCAAAAATAAAATCGCCGATAAGGATTTTTTGAGTAACCATCAATTTCTTTTGAAATTTTCAAACTCACGCTCCAAAGATTAACTAGCGAGCTTTATAAGTTCCTTCAAATTACGAACGCTAAAGGTCTTCGGGTCCGATTGGACCCAGGTAGTATAAAGTGTTTACTTCTTGGTTAATAAATATACTCTTTTGCCAAATCTCCGGCATCAGATCGTACGACATCTTATAACAAAAAAATAAACTTGAGTAATCTAGTAAGCATTAAAATCAAATACCGCTTCAAAAATCCATTCAATTTTTTTAATGATACTTTAACATTTTTGAAACTAAGGGAATGTCATAATTCTTAGGTAGTTCAAACAACTTTTTTTAGTCAAGACGATTCTGTGCATAAAACAATAGTTTTCGAGTGCTTATTACAAACACATTTCTGACACAAGCTACAATATAAGGTCGTTTTATTGTCTGTTTTCGGATATATTTGACAACGACTGCGTTTACGCCGTGAAGATGAAGGTGAAGATTGATTTATTTCCGGCTGCTGTATTTTTCTTGCAAGTTCCAAAGACAATGGTGCTCGCGGAAACGTTGTTTTATTTTTGATGTAAGGAGTAATAAGTTGCATCTCCAAATTTTCTTAAAAAATGTCTTCTCGTAAGGCAACCTTGCTTCCAGGCGTTATTCGCTGTCATGAATAAAATAAATGCATTATATGCTGAAATATCTACAATATTGTCAAATACAATTTGTGGCCATCGATTTTTTTGCGACTGCAGGTATAGGCAGATACATCTTTATCTAGGGTATCGACATCATCTTTAAATTTATTGTAGCATAAAATAATCTCGAGTTTTCTATCCGGTCGAACACTAATTTTTGCTTTATGGTGGAATGTACTCAACAAATTCAGAAATTTGTCATTTTTTGGCATAAACGATACGAGCGTAATATCCTTTGTAAAAGCAAATAAAGATGAGTTCAGTGATCTGTATTTTTCCTTTCATCTGTATTTTGTATATGTGCGTTTGAGTTCAGTGATCTTTGTATTTGTCATGACCGTGGGAAGTTCAGGCTTGTTTTCCCGAATAGTCTCTACAAGTGTCATTTGCTTTTCAAGTAAATTTCAGCTGATATGATGTGAAAAAATTGTCCGCTGTAATATTATGCCCCTTCAAGCCAGCTGTCAAATCTAAAACAACACACATTCCTTGGTTTTTCCCCGGAGCACCACCAGATTCTTTTCTAATGTAAGGCTGCATATTTCACGCGTGGCTTGTTGAAGAATCGCAAACAACCGAAAACTTTATGCCATATTTCGCTAGTATATATAAGGCATATACTAACGGAGAGCACATCTTCCCCTGAATGCAACGAACCGCTCGTCAGCTGTCACATTTTCAACAGGGTTATAAAGTGTTGGTAATATTTCAACCCACTAATTCCATAAATCATGTGGCGAATTTGTCCAACAACCGTCGCTCAGTTCGTTTTTGTCTGTTGTCGAATCTGATTATCCTCGATATCTTTTTGAAATTTTACAATGACATAGTCGCTCCAAATATAAGTCCGCCTGATGCAGAATGCCATAGACTAATAATTAATTATGAGAGCGATAACACCTACTAAAATCAGTAATCCGATAAAAGCATTCAACTCCGTTCGCTCCAGTCCTTCCAATCATCTTTGCATAGTCTTTTAACTTCCATATTCGTATACTTCAATACATTCGAAATCATAGGAGGTGGATATAAAAGTTCAAAACTAGATTTTTCTTCTTCGGTAATCCTGAAGTTGGGTATCGTGCGAATCATGGAGTCATCTTTATAATGTTTTCGTTTGGAGCTCTTCCATAGACATTCGAAATGGGTTGCTTTGAATATTTGACGCGGCCATTTTTCGATAATATAATTTGAGAAGCCGAAATTTCGTTATCATACTCGCTGTCACTGCTTGAAGATTCCCTGATTTCCACGAAATCCTCCAGTTCAGAGTACACCTCATCTTCGTCCGACACCTTAACGCTAAATTTTCAGTACCACTTTCCGAAATTTTACGATCGAAATAGTAATCGATTGTATTCACTTAGAACACGTATCACCGCTATCCCGGACTGATATGACGTAATGTGAAATATTATTGCAAATCTAGAGATGACTTGAGGATGTTGCAATAAAATTACTTCGAAAGTGATATTATACTCCAGACGAAAAATCATTAAAACTTTCACCTTATTAGCTGTGGGTCCAATTGGGTCCCAAGACCTTAAGTGTAGGCAAAGTCTAATATTAGGCTAATTTTGAAAGTCAAATATTTTTAATTTTATTTTTTAATTCAATATTTAAAAATATTTTTTAATTTAATATTCGGAAACCCATTTCAATAAAAGTCTCAAAGTTTCAACTTCCTGAACTACATATTTAATATATAAAATGGATTTTCCTACCAGATTGGGTCGAATAGGACCCGAAGACATTATGAAGGTAAATATCTCTTCACTTTTTATTGGCGCGATACTTTTTTATTACAATTTTGCGGTTGCAATGCAAGATTTAAAATTCACATATGAAATGAACATCAATTTGCTCCTAACACTTTTTGTTTTCCGAAGAAATTTTACAGAAAATGCTTCATTTGATTGAAATTGTTTTTAAGAGCACATAATTGGACCCGTTGAGCAAACAATACTTCTTAAATGCTGACGGTATCCACAGAACCTGAAAAATTTTGACACGAACGAATCACATAAAATTACCCAATTACTAGAAAGGAGATTTAATTCACAGAGACATAAGACAAATTTATTTTGAAATTCACATGAAACATAGATGCCATTGGCCATAGTTTAAAGAAAGTATATAGGAAAACAATGTATAAGAAAACAATAGTTAGTAAACTCAAATTGCAATATAGAAAAATTGATTCTCATATTTACATCAGGTTGTGTACAGTAAATTTTATGAAAATCCAACAATAGTGGATAGGATTACATCAATGTTCTTTTTTTTCACTAGAATCACCTTCTAAGGTGAAATAAAACATTACGTCAAATAACAAAAAACATCTTTCACAAATCATTTACAATTAATTATTACATAAATTGTGTGATTTAGTATAAAAACAACTTTAATGTAATAATATCTTCGTCCTGTTTTTTTATTTAAAAAGGGATTATTATTATAATTATTATTTGTAGTGGGGTCCACTTGCTGGAAAATATCTTAGGCCAGAATCGGCCCTTAGCTCCCCATGTGTCCACTATTGTTTACATATGGTCCATCCTGTCGTCCTACAGAAGCCAAGGAGTTCCCCAAGTTCTGTGGTCGCCAAGTGTTCCAATTCTGTTACGCCAGTACACCTCAGCCAAATAAGGCGTTTGTTGGCCAGACCCGGGCAATCTAGAAGGAAGTGTTCTGTAGTTTCTCCCTCCTCGCCGCGAGCTCGGCAGGTGTCATCTATTTGGATTCCTATTCGTTTGGCGGGTTGACCTAGAAGATTATGGCCCGTTAATACTGCCACCAATGTTCTAACGCCATTTCGGTATTTCCCCAGGAGTTTTTTCGTCCTCGTTTTATTAGGGTGAGGCCAAAGAGGTCGGCTTATACTGCAGTCTTTCCTGTCATTCCAAGCCGTATCTATCTCTTTCCAGAGGATTTGGTCTAGTTCTATTTTTACCGTTGTTAGTGGCACTTTAATAGTGTCTATTCTAGTGGCACTTTGGTCGGCTGATTCAGTTCTCGCTAGCTCATCCGCTCTTTCGTTTCCCTCTACACCGCTGTCTCCAGGGACCCATGTCAGTTTTACATTTACTCGGGTTCTTGCGGCTTTGAGAGCCTGCCTACAATCCTTAAAAGCAAACGCCTGCAGTGCCGATTTACTGTCCGAGAGTATTTGTATTATTCCATTAGGGTTTTTTGTTGCCGCCTGTATAGCCGCTTTTATTGCAACCACTTCCGACTGGACAACTGTGGTGTGGCTCTCCAGTTTATAACTTCGGTTGAGTTGCGGGTGATCTGAAAAAAGATTCCGGCCGCGCTTCCTTCATTCGTTTTGGAACCATCGGTGTAGATTATAATCTCACATCCAGATGTGAAATCCTGCACCGTTTTCCACGCTTCTCTGGTCGGAATGCTAAAAAGGGATTAGTGAAAAATAAAAAACCTTCCCCGATACTCCACGAATACATATATTGAAAATAGGAAACAAAAAGGAAAATGCTAGCTCTTACCGCGGATCCTCTCCCACGTTCGCACTATACAAGCTACTCTATATCCTCGTGATCAAAAGACAAAAAAATTGATGTATGGGTTGCACATACAATTCATGATGTCACCATTAATCACGTATCGATACTGCGTATCACGGTAGCTAAAAGGTCCTACTATCAGTTACAATTGTATATAATCTTCCCTCTAAGACATGCTATCACTTTTTATATATCTAATCAATCTAAAGTAATTACTTTGGGCCGATATCGATCAATAAAAGTACGATCTATCAACAAACAATTCAGGTAATATTCCAAACATTTCATGTTCCCGCTGTTCCCGCTGTTCCCGCAGTCCCACACTCCGGGCGTAAATTGCCTTCACCGCCCAACCCAAAAAAAAATTATAGCCGAAGTATTAAACCATCAAGCAGAAAAAAAGGGGAGAGGGGGTTGGGGGGGTTGGGAAGGAGTACATACCATATTTAATACAAAAAAAACTAACAAGGAATTAACCAACATTGCAATCGGTATTCAAGCTTGGGAGTAAACATCGTTGGTTTTTTTTTGATGTAGAGTTGCCTTATTCTTAAGCCCCCATGACACACATAGCACAGCAAAGCAAATAACCAGCACAAGACTCGCAATAAATTCAACCAGAATGAAATTTGTGAAATGGATGCATATTCTCAGACGCCAGCTTGGCTGCAAAGAAATTGGCAGCATCAGTGGTTAAAAAATGTTTCAAGATAAGAATGGACCATTGAATCGAATTGTTACTGCACGGGAAACTTGGGTTCATCATTATGATCCAAAATCCAAACAGGGCTGCATGCAGTGACATCAATAAGCACATCACCACCCAAGAAGTTAAAAATGTTACAATCGGCTGGTAAAATCATGATGACAGTGTTTTGGAACTGAGAAGGGATACTGTGGACATATTATATTTTTTTTTGTTTGGGAGGTGAAGGCTATTTACGCCCTGAGTGTCGGACTCCCCCGCTACCGGACTACCGACTAAACACCTCCCCTGTCACACCGAGAATCTAGCCTGGAACTGTTTGTCACATTACTTCGGACTAGGCCTCATTAATCATCGCTTAGCGATGTCTTCAGGCTAAGGGAAATCTCTCTTTCTCCACGGATGGATAGGAAGGAATTGCGATTAGTAACTTTAATATTGCGTTACAGAGATGTTCCCTCCCTCGCCAAGCGATCCATTATGTCCTTCTTTATAATGAGTACTGTCCGTAGGTAATGCGACACACAGTTCCAATTGTCCTTTGATTTCATCATTTGTCCCGTTACATTTTCTGGGGAAATTACGCCAATTTTCTCCGAGAGATGCGAACGGAGTCTTGTGAATCTATCACACGTAAAGAACGTATGGCAGGCGTCATCCGACATTCCCGGGCAGAACATGCAAGTTGGGGATGATGTCTTTCCCATCTTATACAGGTAAGACTGAAAATACCCGTGACCACTAAGTAATTGCGTCAGGTAATAGTCAGTCTCACCATGCATTCTGTAGAACCACGGCCCCAAGTCACTAATGAGCCCTGCGGTCCACCAGCGTCACGTTTGGTTTACCCATATTTGCTGCCACAAGGTTAGGGTTCTTCTCCGTTCCTCTCGGTTGACGGTTTCTCTCACCGACTCCCCCCTACGTAAGTATACACGTTTCCATTCGTCTGCAAGTAACTAAATAGGAACCACCTTCGAGATTACCAGCACTGCAGGTTCAGAGACAGTGCAGTATGCAGCCGCTATCCGCAAAGCTCCTTGCCTCTGCACCTGTGCCAGACGCCTTCGGTACGTCTCTTTACTAAGAGCGTCAGCCCAAATCTCGGAGCCATACAAGAGCACTGACTCCATTGCACTCATCAGTAGACGTCTTTTGCTCGAGGTTGGCCCCTGCGTGTTGGCCATAATGCGCTTTAGCGCCGATACCCGCACGGAAGCCTTATCTGCTGACGCTCGAACCTGCTCGAAAAACTCATCTTCGAGTCAATCATCAAGCCAAGGTATCTGATTGATTCTTTTGACTCGATGATCATTTCCCCCACCCGAACCGGCATAACACGAGGGATCCGCTTCTTGGTCAGGACGACAATCTTGGTCTTTTCCAGAGCTAGGCTAAGCCCACGGTCTGTCATCCACTCGCTCACTCGGCGTATTACCGCACCCAGTTTGAGTTGCGTCTGTCCGACAGTACTTCCGGTGACTAGTACTGCTACGTCATCTGCGTAGCCAACCAGCCGCGACTCCCCCGGTAACTGCAGCCTCAAAAGCTCATCGTACGAGACATTCCAGAGGTCCGGGCCCAGAACGGAACCTTGCGCCACCCCTGATGTCAAATCAATTCTTCGCCGGCCTCCCAACGAGCCATAGATGAGTTTCCGATTTTTGATGTAGTCCTTCAATATCAGCATCAGATACCTCGGCACCCTGAAATATTCCAGAGCACCAAGAATATCTGTCCATCTAGCAGAGTTGAAGGCATTTCTCACATCTAGTGTTATCAGCAGTACTATTCGTCTTGAGTAGTGATTGTGGGCTTCTGCCTGCTGGACTGCGCTCACTACCTCTGCTATTGCACCAATTGTGGATCGACCAGTCTTAAAGCCATACTGCCGAGGAGACAGATCCCCGGCAGTTCGAATGGCTTCTCCAAGTCTTTCTCTAATGAGCCTCTCGAGTACCTTCCCAGCGGCGTTCAGCATACATAGGGGCCGATATGCAGATGGTTGCTTCGCGTTTTCCTTCCCCTTGTGGATCAGCACGAGCCTCGCCTCTTTCCAGCAATTTGGAAACACGCCCTGCTGCAAACAGGCATTGAAAGTGGTGAGCAGCTTGTCAGGACAAAGTTGATATGCAAGCTGTATCACTTCCGCTGGTATACCGTCTAGCCCTGGGGCCTTTTTCGATTTTAAAGCTTTCACCGCATCATCCAGCTCGATGGCGGTAAAAAGTGGGCATTCTCCGGGACATTCAACATCTGCATCATCGGGACGAATACGATGCATATGGAAGAATGCTCCAACAATCTGGTCCATTTTTTCCGTTTCAAGGACACAGGGCCTCCGTGCAGCTCCTAGTTTCCGCATGGCAAGCTTGTAACCCAGCCCCCACGGGTCTCTGTCGATGTCCTCAACTAGGTTGCGCCAGCAGTGAGCCTTGCTTTCACTGTGGACATATTGGAAAAGTACACGCGTCTCCATAACCCGTAAATATTACGCTTCAATCATAGAAAGTTCAAAGAATGTATTAAAGGAAAATAAGGGGAGCGAACAATTGACCGAAAGTGTTCTCTTTCTACACGACAATCCTCCTGTTCACAAGTGTGGTATTTTGTTGGCTGCCTTGCAAAAGGTGAGTTGCGATACTTTGGATCACACTCCCTGCTGTCCTGACTTGCACCCAGTGATAATTTTCTGTTCACAAAGCTTAAGTTTGTGACAAACTCCTTACGGCTCCAACTTTAAGAGGTTTTCTTTGTCATGTAAAAAAAGTCATGAAACACGATAAAAGACACCGTAATGATAATTTTTATCTTTTATAGCCAGTATAGCCAGTACTTTTTATAGTCTTTAGTGTCAATTATTTTCTGATGTTACAAGGCCTTTTTAGGGATATATATACTAAGCTAACTCAAAGTTCTAATTATCTAGGGTCTAATTGCTTAAGTTCTAATTACCATTGAATTTTATAGTCTGCGTATCTACCTTAATGAACTTATTCTTACTTAAGGTCTAATTACAATGGGATTTCGCAAATGTGTTTCGCTACTTAAGATTTGACGTTTCTCACGTTTCCTCGTCTTATCGTTAATTGTGCATCCTTTGTGTGCTCCTCGAATTTTATTATAACCATTCGCCTTGTTTGTCCAATATATGCTTTATCACAGTGTTTGCATTTAATTTTGTAAATTGCGTACTTCTCTCTTCCTGCTATCCTTTATCTTTGTGAACCTCTTTAGTTGAAACTGGACATTGCTTGGGATTAGCGACCACTGTCCTTTATTGTTCTCTTTGTTTTTGCTTCTCACTGTTCTTCTTGCTTCAATTTTCCATTCCTGAGATCGGACTGGCTTCATATCGGGTTTTCTTCTACATTCTGTATCCAGAATGTAATTTGTTTCCTTAATTCAGTTTTTCATACTCAAGAGTACTGACATCATCGTATTCATGCTCGGAAACATGCCATTTTTTGTGAGCATGCATGTTTTGATGTACGTGGTACGGTGCTTTGAGTGCTTGTATTTTTCCAGTATATGTCCAATTCTAATTTCCTGCTAGCCCACATAATTTTTAAATCAAGGAAAGGTAATTCGTTGTTGTTTTCTTCCTCAATTGTAAACTTGATGTTTTTGTGAACGTTATTTAACTTCGACAGCAAGTTGTTTCTACCTTTTTCGTTCACTATAACGAAAATATCGTACACATATCGAAACTTAAATTTGGGCATTATGCCTTCTTGCTTAATTTTTTCTCTCGATCCAGGTCATGTAAATCTCGCTTGAAAACGATGACAGAGGATCGCACCTATCAGTGCTCCAAATTACTGCTTGTAGTACTTTCCTCTCAAGGTGAATTAATTTTCCGACATACACAGTGTTGCCAACTTTGTGAGTGTTCTTGCTTTTCTTTTGCCTTCCATTATTGTATCTTTTAAAATCAGTTAATCTTCCAAGATCGCGAGAACTTACTTCACAGGTACGCTTAGGAACAGAGCCTTGGCGTCAAGAGACACCATTTTTTCCTCACTTTGTAAGCAACTGTTCTTCATTAGCTTTTCAATCAGTTCTTGGTTATTAACAGAGTATTTGTTGGTCAGAATCCCTACCTGTTCGAGTTCATGCAGCAGCCGCTTTGCTAATTTAGATCTTGGAGCATTTCTTGATAATCAAATTACCATCATCTCCATTTTTTCTTGTGAATCGTTGGTTGGCATTTGATTCTTTGAAGGATTGGGTAGGTAACTCTTCCAGGGAGTGGATCATTTGTACAAAAATATCACCTTTAATCAGTTTTTCAACCAAAAAGTTGTCATACTTTTCCTTTTCCATTATAATTACTTTAGTTCCTATGTCGGCTTAAAGGAATGGCTTTTGGTTCAGCTACATTTCTTGTTTGTTGCCGTTCTTACCCCCATAAGCTCCTTTTTCCCTCGGTAGAAATTTTATTGCTGCTTCCATGTCCATCACAATTTCTTCTTTTTGTATTGTCTAACTGTTCACTGCATAATTGAGCCCCATGTTTAAGGGTCTCAATTGTTCCTCCGTGAAGACTCCCGATGACATTTGGACCACAAAATCTTGGATCTTCTCCTTTGAACTTTAGTCATTTCATTCTTCTCGATATTTTGTCTTCCAATCAGTGATTCGAACTTCTTTGATAAGATATTGTTCTTTTTCGCTTTCTCGCACTCAAATGCTCGTTGTACTTTATCCAACAAATCAATCATGCTTTCCTTTGTGCCATTCAAAACTTTTGCTACTTTTAGTAGTGAATTATACGCTTGTAGTGTTACTTAACCTTGCTTCGCATAAAGTCGATTTAAACTATCCTTAATCAGATTTCTTTCCATTTTTCTTTTTCCCAAACTCGTCACTCTAACTCTTTGACTCTTAGGTACCAACATACAATTAAGTCACTTCTTTCAAAACTTAATGTCCTTGTCAATTCTCCTCTGGGCCTTCTTCATCCTCAGAAAAAAGTAGAAATCGGGGTTTAAACTCGGTTTTCCTGCTCAATTGTGTGTATTTTCTACTGTTAGCACTTCCAAACTATCCTTTATTTTTTGATTTTCCATTCCATAAATTGAACAAACAAGATGAACAGTTAAAATAAGATTCGAAGAGCAAAAAAAGTAAGCATAATAAGCGATAAGACGAGGAAACATGAGAAACGTCATATCTTCAGTAGCGAAAAACATTTTCGGAGGACATTGAATAGAATGGAACGATCTCACGGTAGTAAAGGAAGTAAGAAATCATTGTGGATTATGAGGTAGCCAAACGAAAAGAGGCTCAATGATGACCTGGGAAATGGGTATTCTAGCCTCCTGGATATAGTGAAATAGCGCCAATGTTTGTTCTCCGTTTTCTAAAAAATAATAATAAGCAATAATTAAAGTTAATCTTAGGTATGTACGCAGGTAATGAAACCCGATTGTAATTAGACCTTAACTAGGAATAAGTAAATTAAAAAATTAAAGGTATGCAGACTATAAAATTCAATATTAATCAGACCTCATGCAATTAGACGCTAGATATTTAAAACTTTGTGTTAGCTTGGAAAGAAATCAGAAAATAATTGACACTGAAGGGAGCAACTTACTTTCGAAATTCATATTTGTCAAAGTTAAAATAAAAACAAAGCATTTTGAATTGGAAAAAAAAATTAAAATACTGAATTGCTTATAGTCACGGTGAAAATTTTATTGAAATCTGGCGATAGCGGCATAAGATCGTTTTTGTAACAAATCAATTCGTGAATTCGTGTAGAGCTAATCTGCCTAAAAAAGCTAACAGCTTCAAGATCCCTTTATCAAATCATTCAGTGTTATATACAGCCTATAAATACAATGATTATGTACCCTCATCCATCGATTTGCCCTATAGTTAAGATAAGAAAAAAAGTTGTATGTTAGATTTAAGCCTGGAAAAAGTTTTTGAAAAATCTTCCTCTCGATGCAACTATGAGATGTAATGTAGATCTAACCATAGATCTAATGAAGAATTTATTCTAAACTCTAGAAATTAGCAAGAAATCCACTGTTCTCAATTGTATAAAACCCGATACCCGATATAAAGAAGAAATATTCAGAAACGAATTACAATCAATGAACAAAATGCCAATCAATCTATTAATCATTGCGTTAAAGCTGCAAGTTACGGTTGAGTCATGTACACTGTATATGCATATAAGCATATTCGGTGGATTCCAGTTACCTACGTAGGAAGAAAGTAATTGAATTTAAGCCGTTCATACTCAGTGCGAAATCCGGGGATTCTATTTTCCCCGAAAGAATCATCTTTCCTTCATCAGTATCGTTACTTCCTATAAAAGATTTGACATCAATGGTAACTAGCATCACACTCTTATCAAAGCAAAACGTTGCATCTGTATCTCAACCATCTCCTTGCATTTTTCTCAAACCAACCAAAAAGTATTCAAGATGAATTTCTCTAAGCTTTTCATTGTCTTCGCGATCTTTGCCGTCATATTCATAGCACCAAGTCAAGCTGGTTTGTGGAAGAAAATTTTCAAGCCAGTGGTAAAGTTCGCTATATCAAGTAATCAATTAGATGTGTTATATAAATTTTATTTTATTTTTTTCAGGAACGATTGGGACAAAGAGTTCGTGATGCAACCATTCAAACAATTGCAGTAGCACAGCAAGGCGCAGACGTTATAGCTACCGTGAAAGGATAATTTACCATTGAGTATTTGGTTTATGATATCCGCTAGACTGATATATTATTTATTGCATTTGCATAAGAATAAAGTAAGATTATAGTAACTGAAATATTTGTTTAAACGACCTTAAAAGTTATTATATTATATAGTTGCATCATAAATTCTTAGATATTTTGTTTATTTTGAGTGCATTTTGCGTTAAGGTGGTATTATTTTTGTTAATGGCGCGTCGATAAACTACACTAAATATTAAATACTAATACTAAAAGTATTAAATTTGAATTAAAAAATACGTGGAAAGAGGCGAACAGATTTCTGTTATTAAGATCCATATAAAAGAAAATTGTAAACGATAGTACGGAAGAAAATCTATTCCGTATATTGTATCCGCATTATAAGCTTTTATATTATAAACTGCAATTGTTGTTTGTGAGATCACCAAAAAAATACTAAATAGTGTATAAAATCTAGTGCGAAGTCTGCTGAAGATAAAACTTTGAAGAGCTGGTTGAGGTTGGATCAGTTGCTAAAATGTTTTAGAAAATACCACCGCAGAACTGTAGTGTAATTACTGACAAGCGCTAATCGATGTACTCTTTGATAGATTGGTATTTGTAAACAAAATTTTTTCGACAAGCCCATAAGAGCGATGATATGAGATTATTGGACTAAGGGGAGTGGCCTGTGAGTCGTTGAAAAATGCACATCTCAACGAGATCTTTAAGGCAAAACACTAAAAAAATCAAGCAAAAATCAAGATATAAAAATCACACAAAAGGGCAACCACTGTACGTTAGCCCTTAGCTCACGTGCTAAAGTGTATTCTAGTGTTTGTCCTTCGTACGGTCCCCTTGCTTGCGGCAATGAAATTCATTTTCAGTCATTTTCAACCATGACAAGATCAATTGAAGCGGCCGCTACCAACATCAGCCGAAACGCAGAGCAAGAACGGATCAAGAATATAAAATGAATTTTTCTTATCGGAGCACTCATCAACTGAATACCGCAACATTTCGGAGTTTTCGCAATAGCCGAGTGAGTTTGTGAAATAGAAAATCGACTATACAGAAAATTCTTATCGCCGCCGTCGTCATCGTTTGCCAGCCTATTTTTCCGCAAATTGTAGTCAGTTTAATGCTAAGACAGCCAAATGGGACATGCCCCTATGGGAAGGAGGAACCGGTAACGTTTAGATATCTGACTTAGCCTGAATTACCTTTGTCAGGCTGGAGAGACTGAAGAGACGATTGTTGGTCAGGCGAAAGATGACGAGAGATTAGTTTAAGTATTGTTAGGACAGTGGACGAACCGAGGTCTAAGCCCTTAATTTCTTGCCGCGGTCGGCAAGTTGCTGAAAATCATTAAAGAATCATATTAAAATATCATTAACTATCAATTAAGTTGTCTAGAAGGGGTCCCTTTTTAACCCTTCATCCAAGCTCTGTCTTGGTTTTATAATTAATTTAAGTATTAGGACAGTGGGCGAACCGAGGCCTAAGCCCTTAATTTCTTGCCGAGGCCGGCAAGTTGCTGAACATTAACCATTAACTATTAATAGAATATTATTGAATATTATCAAATTGCCTGGAAGGGGTCCCTTTAATTTAACCCCACATCCAAGCTTTGTCTTGGAAATAGCGGGAATGGGTGACTCAGAAGCGGAGGAGGAACTCTCCCCGCAGAAGACCTACCTGTAGATGGGTCAAAAGCTTCAGCAAGTATCACCGAATCTGAAGTCGCATCCCCAGTGCGTAGAATAGCTATCGGAGCTAAGGGAAACCCAACCAACATTTCTGCCCCTAAGAAACAGAGGGTTCCACCAATAGTGTGTTATAGGCTTAATCTTAAGCCTTTTAGGAAGAGAATTCATCTAGCATGTGAGAAGAATCAGCTTGATGCCCCAAAATTTGATGTAACCGTCAACAGTTCTACACGAACATCGGTACATCCTAAGAACATAGATGACCATAAAAGTCTCTTTGATTTCTTAAAATGGGACAAGGTGGCATGCTACTCGTATACACTCCCAACTGAGGGTGCTAAAGGGTGTGCACACTTCCTACGAAGACGATGATGTCAAGGAAGAACTCCAAACCATCCTAGGCGAGGATGTTTTGGGAGCCAAAAGTTTCTCAACAGTGACGTCAAGGAAGGAAAAGAAAACTCTTTCGTCTTTCCTTATTCAATTTAAGCCTGACTTCGACGTCAAAAAGGCTATGAATGTTAATACGCTCCTACACTAAAAGGTGCTTTGGGAGCGTTTGACGAAATCTAACACATCGCAGTGTTTTAACTGCCAAAGATTTGGACATGTTGCCTCGATCTGTGGAATGGAATCCCGGTGCGTCAAACACCACCAATCAAAAGACTACCCCATTGAAAAGCTAGAGGAAAAAGATGCAATCTTCTGTTAAAATTACAAAAGTAAGGGTCACCCCGCGAGTTTCAGGGGATGTCCCAAGGCCAAAGAGGCTGAGGAGAGGAGGCGGAATCTCCAAAAGAAGAAGGAAGAAAGGAGGGACTTCATCACTTCTTCCTTGAAAAACACCATTCAAAATGGTATCTCATTCGCTACTACAGCAAGGGGTGCAGCCAAACCAGCTGCAGCTCAGCCTGTACGGCAAACCAAAGTAAACACTGATTTACAGCAGCAAAAAGACAGAAATACTGTCATGTCACATCCGCAAAGTGTCAACATTTGTTCGCTAGCTCCACATTTCAAAAAAACTCTGTCTAATAATACTTGGACATACATAGACCAGATTTCTTGTTCATCTCAGAAACAAGACTGAATAGTAAACACAAAATTCACTTGGGGAAATATAAAGTCATAAGGGATGACGACCCAGGTGGAATCCTTGGAGTAGCTGTGGCTTTCAAGGAACACCTCAAAACTCAAAGACCCTGTCTTCAAAGCCTAAAATGTGCAGACGTCATGATATTGAGCTATTTCCGGGGAGGGGGGGGGCGTATACAGTTGCATTTGTTAGAATATACGTAAAACACGGATATTCGGGTAGGGATCTCATTGAAGTCATAGGAACAGCCTGGCAGGCAGGCAGGAACAGCCTGGCACACCTGGCGCCTGCCAGCCTGGCAGGCGCCAGGTGTGCCAGGAGTACTCACTTATAACGGATTCATGCTCATGGATGAAAAGGCCGTTGCTGACTCCACCGCAAATCACTTTGCGACAGTTCTTCAAGGGGAGAAAGTAAGTGAGGACCTCAAGGCTGTGTCAATGCTTAAGTTTAATTTGTGTGTGAAACGAAGCTTAAGCACCTTCATCGGTGGTCATGGACCACTACAAAACCTTTCGGAAAGACGCATCGAATAGTTTAGGAGTCGCTTCATCTTTGGACTATGCGCTATCGAAGCAATGTGTATCAGTGCCTACATCATCAGAGAAACTTTTGCATTTGTAGGGGTATACATAAAGCACAACCATCCAGTATCCGACATCATCCATGGTCTTGAACTCATTATCAGAATCACTTCCGCATTTGACCATTTAATAATTGAAGAGGACTTTAACAGCCGATATTCACCTTGGGGTGATTCATAATCGAATACATGTGGCATTGCCCTGTATAATCGGCTTACAAATAACGCACTAGACCTGAAGGTTATTGCTCCCAACGAGCCAAAGTTTCGTAGATACGGATTCTTCATCGATTTGTTTATAGTTTCACCGGGTCTGTTGAGTCTTCTCTCCAGTTACAGATCACATTTATGTAAGGTTTTCGAAGCTGAATTTGACCCTCAACTTGTACAGGTACGCCTACAAAAAACAAATGGCTTACAATTCCTGGAGCGCTATCCAGAATACTTTGTTCCATATAAGATGTTAACTGGGAACGCTTTGTAGCAGAAGTCGGTGGAAACTTGACAAGTCTTCACTTAGAAAAACACCGTAATCTTACTATCCCTGAGATTCAAAGCAGCGTAGATACACTGAAAAGCATAGTATCTTCTTTGATTGACATTGTTTCTGTTCGTAAAACATCTCGCAACTTTGCGTACGGAGACCTTCCCCAAGAAATTACCACTTCATACCAAAAGCGTAAAGCACTGAGAAAGATACTTACACGCTTATATCACCGCAACTTGAATACGGCAGGCTATATACATTGCAGCTTATGTCTACAAAATGGCTTAACATTTCCATCAATCATAAAACTAGAAACCACCTGAACGGTAAATTCGAAGAAAGCGGATACGTTCAAAGAAATAAACAGAATCATGGCTAGAAAGCGCTACCCTGGAAACTATACGTTAAACAGGATTCTTTTCGTACATACCACAGACGCTGCTGCAGAAGTATTCTCTGAATGCTTTCGAAATGATAAACACAGCTATGGTGCTCACTTTAATGATCAGGTCAGCAGAGCCGTGTCGCAATTTGAAAACCAGGTCACTGAAGCCAGCCCAACAAATTTTAACCACATCAACCCCGCTTGAAACAGCGTTGAGCACGATTCCTTTGTAGTTTTGGACTCAGTCAAATTGCTTGCAAATTGTTTTGTCCTTAAAATATCAGCTGATGAGGATAAATTCCAACTTCATCCTTCTAAGGATGCCACCTTCCTTCTTGAACGTATTAGCAATTATAATAAACTATTGCTACTGTAAAGGTTATTTCCCCGTGCGTGGAAAGTAGCAAAACTGATTCCGATTCCCGAAGCCTCTGGAAAATGTGAAATCAGCAACACAAGACCAACCTTACTTCTCTCCAATGCTGGAAAACACCACAAACAAAAAAAAATTATTCAAGCTGAACTCTCTCTAATCATTGACGGAAAGAATTTAATACCGACAAGACAGTTTGGGTTCAACGCCAAACACTCAGCGGTGGTCAGTGGTACATGGGGCAGCACAAGAAAGCCTCAGCTCAAACCAAGTGTTGAGGATGTGCACGATTGATGTAAAGAAAGCCTTTGACTCTGTATGGATTGATGGCCTCGGTTATAAACTTATCAAACTTCAAATATCCAGTCATCTGGTCAAAACTCTATCGAACTTTTTAGGAGCGAGACTCGCATACATAGGAATAAACAGGGCAAACTCCAAGAAATTTTCGTTTAACTCTGGCGTGCCACAGGGATCCGTACTGGGCCTTACTCTATTCAACTTTTCACGGCTGATATCCCTGAAATCGGAAACAGAGCAAGCATCCCTAAGCTTAATCTCTATGCCGATTACCTGATTGTTTACCATTCTGAGCATAACCCGCGATTTATAACTTTCAAACTGCAACGTTACGTATCCCGACTGCATGGTTTCTACCAGCGATGGAGAATCAACACGACGAACTGATATTCATCCGACGGTCATATCGAGAGTATCGTAGAAGGATAGCAGCCATAAAGGCGTCATCAATAACAGTGGAAGGAATAAAAATCTAATCCACCTCGAGCACAAAATACTTAGGAATAATATTCTAATCGCATATTCGCTGCTCAAACCATGTGAAATACACGCTAAGTTAAGCAACGTCTGCATATTCAGCAACTTTTCCTGCGCAAGTTAAGGTCCGCCTGTACGCCTGTACAGGACTACGCTACAGATGGGTGGGCGGCGAAACTCAATCAATCAACTACACGCTGCACTGGAAGTAAAGCCGCGGGCTCGCGTCGTAGACGAAATGATAGCCAAGGTCTAGATCCAAACGAACCTGTACGAGCTGCGGACCAACAACACTGCAAATTTCTCAGAAATGCAGCACTATAACTTCCGCGAACAAGGACCCACATGACGACGTCAATGGAACTAGGTTAAGAAACTTAATGTACTAAACTATAAGCTGTAACATTAAAATAAAATCACGGCTGAACTCTGGGCAATGTGGCCTAAAAGGCAAAGCCCGTTCGTTTAAAATAAAGTGAAAGTATGATAGTATGATGATTGATTGATTATTGGAGTATGGGTTACGGGAAGCTAATGCGATTTAGCACTCTTGCTCCATTTTTGTCAGTAATTGTTGAACACTCACCACAACCTTATACAACGGTGTAGTCGGTTCAGTCATTGGTAATCGATTTGAGCCTTCGATATTTACTATTTAATTATACTATTTCATCTTGCATTTGGCGGATTTCCATGGTTTTGTTTGGAATCTCCTCTATTCTGTCAAAAAGTCTTAGTGCTCTGTCTAATATTTATTTTCCGGCTGTGTCAATGCATAAGTCTTTCGGTATGTCCGTGTCCAAAACATACCATGGAATTCGGCAAATCCACCGTAAGCCTCTATTTTGCAGTGACTGCAGCGCTCTTTTGTATGTTTTCGCTGTTTGACAGACATACAGACATACGGCAGTAGTGCCGTAAAGTTGTATCGGTCTTATAAGCTGTTTGTAAATGAGGATCTTGTTTTTTAAATATAATAGATCAGATATGAGGGAGTAGAGAGAATAGTATACATATGCAATGGGATCGTTTTTTGTTTATGTGGGCTTTTTATGTCGTCCAGTATCAGCCCTAAGTTCGTACATTCTGAAGACGAGTCCTGCATCTCAGACTTCGTCGAAGGCTTTCGCTATGTCAAACATAACCAGATATGCTGACTTCTTCCTTCCATTGACGAGAGAAGACTTATGTTGCAAAAGCCTTTGCTTTATCGGATTTGTCATATTTTATTCCGTTTGGACCATGTATTGGTGGCACAACTACATCCTACAGAAAGCATTCTCGTCAGGCCCGAGATTTTGCAAGAAACGCTCCCATTATTCATTTCTGAACTGCTGGATATGGTCCCGTATATCGTTTGTCAACCGGTTAGCTTTCGTACGTAACGTAGGATCACCCGTGCTTCTCCGATATTGATTCCTCCTCCTTATGTTGATTTTAAATTCGCGCAAAGAGTTTGTAGGGCTTGTATTCCCTTATCGGAGCTGTGACTGCTATCCTCTTTTGCTTGATACTAATCATTAGTTGAGCATTAGCCTGATATGCCTGATCGTTCATTTTGCTGGGTATTTCCCCTTCGAGAATGACCCATGTATTTAGCATTGACATTTAGCGCGTGACATTATTCGAACATGTCACAATATCAACATTTGAAAGTCATCACTAGTCATCATCACCGATTCCAAACCATCGAAAGTTTCGGCTGCCGGTCTCTATTTGTAAGCCATGAAATACTCAGGATGCTAGCTCCATATCAAAATTACAAAAATTCAGCTAGGGCTACAGGAATTTCAATTTTTTTTTCAAAAGCTTCCTTATACTTGTTTTGTTCTTCTCGCAGTCCTGCCACTTTCCTCAGCTTTGAATGTTCATCAGATCTCGTGGGATGAAGTAACAGAAAGCTTCTGGAAGACAACCCAAACTCACTCAGCCGAGCTAACTGAACGGCGGATGGCTGTTTTTTAGTCAGAAATTTTTTTACTTAAACATTGTGTGGCCGAAGTAGGAGGTCTCATTAATGTTAAAAAAAGTCTTTTGACGTGGTTAGGATCATTGGGCTTATCTACAAACTAAGGGATGTACTGCCTTTGCGGTAGCTGATGAAGTTATTTGTGAAACCTTTGTTATCAATTCAGGGCTCTGTTGTTTCAGCATCAAAGGGCCCAGACGTTTCGGAACTGCAAACGGTCAAAAATTGACGGAATTTTCCAACTGTGAAATGTAAAAAAAACAGGTATGTTCTCGAAGAGTTAAGCGACATAGATGAGTGGTGAAATCTTGCTTGCAATCCTTCTGAGCTTCAATCCAGCATAGTATAACATGTCTAGTGAAATATTATATGTGAGTTATACTGTTTGAATACAAAATTTAGCAGAAATTTAAGTGTGCACGATTGCGCTCTTTAGTTTCATATCCTATCTCCAACAAATTTTACTTACAAATATCAATGCTCATCAGAGTTGGAGTAGAATTCCTTTAGATAGTGAGTTTTTTCAAGGTATCCACCCTCAGTGGTTACACAATGACTAAATTAACTGGTAAAAGAGAGACTTTTTGAATGTGAGCAGACTTCCAAGAAAGCAAATACGATATAGCTGGCAGGAAAGTGATCGTCGAC
Organism: Stratiomys singularior; assembly: GCA_954870665.1. NCBI lineage: Eukaryota > Metazoa > Arthropoda > Insecta > Diptera > Stratiomyidae > Stratiomys > Stratiomys singularior. The sequence goes on along the minus strand of OX940877.1, from coordinate 77,574,028 downwards.
TTTTGTCAGTCATATTTCGAATTCCATGAGATTATCGCAAGATGAGCCTATGATATCTTTGAATGGAAAATGAGCATATTACATCAAGTCCCATTCAATCACTGGATAATTATATCCTCTATTACTCATGAAATAACTGACATCAGAAGTTTAAGATACGCATGAAAAAATGAAAGGTCTGTATCACCGATACAGATGCTTCTAAGAAAAAAATGAGAATTCGAAGCTCCTATTCTTGCATCATCCACCACACTCACCGGATATTTTTATTTCGATACTTTAAAGAAACGGTTTCGAATGCAAGGATTCCTGTCAACCGATTCAAAAAGCCAAATCTTAGAATTTATGGCAACTTCAAAGTTTATTTTGTGATTCGTTTTCAAAATTTCATTTTCAGCCTTATCCGACTAACAATAAATATTATCACTAAAAGCGTATTAAAATTCAAATCGTTACTACTCAGTCATCATCATCATCGTCATCAAAATCATCATCACCATGATAATATCCTGCTCCACGAAGTGTATCCAAGACATTTCTTCCTTGTTGAGCAATCGCGATTCCTTTATCAGCTGCAGTTTGCACTCTTTGCCCAGCAGCTTCCTAGAAAAAAAAATATGGTGACGGATTAGTATTGAAAGTTTAGTGATACGCAAGCCTGCAGTGACTTACGATTTCTTGAAAAACGCGATCGAACCAACCAGCTTCACTTTGGACAGCCAGCGACAGTACAACCATGATAACAGCAATGAAGATGAAAAGCTTTCTCGACGTCATCTTTGTTGGTTCTGAGATTTCGTTCTTGATCGGGATTGTAGAATGGTTGTAGCTCTTACAGCTTTTGAAATGTTCTGATGCATTTTCGATTTGTGTAAAGTCTTTTATAGATCATAGAAAACACTTAAGAACTGGGAAAGTAAAATTCCCAGTTGTTTTTTCTAACCTAGAATATACTTAGCGTGCATTATGCTGATAGCAACCAGAAACCAAAATATTACCGAGCATTAGTAGAGTTTTACTCGAATGAGGATTAATGCCTACAATCTTGATGAATCTCAGAAATACTAGACAATAAACGTTACATTTAAAAAAATGGAAAATTACCAGTAGATTTTTGAAATTCATAATTCTCTCTGCATCCGCGTAGAATGTTGATAATTATGTGATAGACGTATGTACTGCAAATATGAGCGATGTTCAACCATTATGTGTTAACGTTATACGTTTAGTTAATTATGCTGATAAAGCAGTATATAAAATACATAATATTTAAGTTTGCAGCGCGGTGACTACTCTGTGAATTTTTGAGGTTTATTAGTCTTAATAAATTTAATTCATTCACCAAATCTATTATTTCAGCATGAAGACGCTTGAAATACAATAATGATTTTTCAGAAGTAGCATCATGATCTAATTTTCTTTTCTTTGATGGTTGGCCCAATAAGGTGGAAACATCATCGAAAATATTTTCAAAATATGCATCCTGCTGTCGATACCATTTAAGGATGGTGTCCAAGTTATTGGTTCTTCTTTTTTGATAATAAAAATTTGAAAACCTCAACTGTAAGATATTGCTTTAGAATGAAATGCTTATGGTAGAAATTGAATGAAAAATCGTTTAAAATAATTTTAAGCCCTATCGATTCTCGCAAAGTTTCTCGATTGCGAGCAAAATCGTCGCTCTCTAAACTTGCTTCAAAGACTTCCAACATATCACATTGGTTATTTAGAAAAAATATCAATAATACGCACTTTAAAATTCCAAAGATTTTTATTACTGCTAGGCAGTTCGTTTTTCACAATCTTTATCTAATACATGCGTCCGTTTGCTAGAGTTTCCAAAAACCTTTTTCTATGACTTTTTTGAAACCATTTAAGTCACCTGACATTACAGCTGCTCCATCCTAGGTTTTGCCATCTATTTTTTTACTTATATTAATGAAAGTATATATATTAGTATATATATTAGTATATATATTATCTATTATATATTATAAGTTAATTATATATTATAAGTTTATATATATTATCATTTAAAACTTGAAATAAATCGTGTGCAGTTTCGCCCGAGAGAACATCAACAAATCCCATAAATCTATCATCAAATGCAACTTCCTTTGTAACATATCGAAAATTCACAGATAGTTGCGGCGAATTGGAAACATCAGTGGTTTCATCGATTTGCCATGGAAAACTAGGTGCTTCCTTTACTTTAGAAGATATGAAATTTGGAATTACTGAGCCGATACAATTAATTACATCATTTTGGAATTTTTCGGGATTCATTTTTGTCTTGGAAACCCCAATAAAAACGGTTGATATGTCCAAAAGACTTTTAAAATTATATTTGGTAATTAACTACGCTAGTTAATCGGGACCGAGAAATGGTTATTGATCGATACTTTTTCAACGAGTTTGTTGTGTCATGATATTTTCGTGATAAACCGAATCAATTAATACTGGAATTTTCTGTTTCCCAAATAATTTAAATTTCAATAAAGCATAAACGTGGTCAGAGTTCCCATGTTTTTGTATTGGCTCACTAATATGTTTCCATGAATTCCATGGAGTTGTTGATTTGCCATTGAATAAAAGATAATTCCAGCAAAATGCTTTATTCAATTTTTCACCACTAATAAGCCAATAACCTTTCGCGTACCAAGCACAATTGAACAATCGCAATTTGTTATTATTCTCCAGTATGATTAAATTTTTCATGGTCGGACATGTTCGTCATTTTACAATAAATAATTTATTGTCTAACGATAAGGAACCAAATTTGCTTTCAACAACAACTATAGCTTCCCTATTTTTAACTTTTACCTGGACGTTCTCTTCCTGTATGTTATACTTTAGTTTTTCTCACTTCACTGGCAATTGCACGTTACTGAAAGATTAGCAATCTACGAAAAATTTCCGAAAATTTGTAGGAAGCCGTTAACCACCACTCTTCCTCCCCACCCTTACGAGCCGCCACTTGTTTCCTGGCAGTCTTTAATAATTGAAGACCAAAAGATTTATAACCATATCATCTGTATCACAGTATGAGCCTATATTAAGTCTTCTTGTCATTCTAGTCGGGGCATGGAAAATGGATCTTTCTTGTATTATAATGTGACATGTTCAAATAATGTGACGTGCCACTGTAGTCGTCTAAAGAGCAAATGTTTAAACAAGTATCAATACACCGATCATTCTCGAAGAGGAAATAGACATAACGTAAACACATTGAACATTTAAAACGACTTTAAAGAAACGCGAAATTTTGTGAACACTTTCGTGAACTTTTGCACTGAAGACAACTCGTCAGAAAAATTCCGCGTAAAATCAACGCACTTTGCCGGAACGAAAGGAGGAATTGGGAAAGCGTAACATTTCCATCGAAGGAAGCAAGGCTAGACTAATCACCCGGTTAAACGAAGCGCTAGCAGCAGAAGGGATGGATCCAGAGTCGTTTGAGTTTCCTTAGGTGAGCTAAGCCAAAAGCTTAATCTTCAAATTAAAGGTTTCAAAAGAATAGACAAATTGGAAGAAGGGATGAGCAAAGTGGAAACGGTGCGGGAAGACGTTGTAAGGATAAAGGAAGACTTAAAGCAAGCCAAAGTAACGATAGCGAACAGCCTGGCCCCAATAGCGAGTAGCCTGAGTCTGATAGGGAGTAGCGCCAGTATCTCAACAAGGAATGTAAAAGCACCAACTTTCGATGGACAAACGCGGTTTGAAGCTGCCGCTCAAACAAATCACTGGAATGAGCAGGAGCGAGCAACAGTATTAATTCTTGCCCTGAGAGGTCCAGCTGCGGAAATGCTTCAAACTTTCCTCGTCAAGTCACAGTCAAGCTCTATCGTTACCATGAACGCACTCGACATGACGTATAGAGATAATCACCTAAAGTCGATCTATACGTCGCAGCTACGCAACTGGATGCAGAAACCAGGTAAAACCCTACAGCAATTAGCCCAGGATATTGAAAGACTTGCACTTTTGTGACCCAGATCAACGGGATGATGTGGCAACGGAAGCATTTATTAGTGCGTTACAGGACAGGGACATTCAACACGCTGTCCGCTTAGCCGAAAAACGCTCAGTAAAGGACGCACTGGCGTATTGTTTAAATTTAAAGTTTTAAGCAGCCAAAACAACCACTCGTAACACAGCCAGGATCCGGGAGATTACAATGAAAGAATGCAGGTGGGAGCGTCTTGACGTGAGCGAAGAAGCGCAGGTGAATGGTGCGCCTATATGTTGAAATTGTGGTGAACATAGGCATCTACAACGAAACTGCAAGTAGCGAAAGAAATTAAACTATTGCTCGGCGTGTGCCGCTAGAAGGAGATTAAGGCCAAAACCAGAAACCCCTCATACCAAGGGGTCGGGAAACGCGTAAAAGCCAACTTCGTGGGGCAGAGGTTGGCTAGGAGGATTGCAGTCCCCAGCACCACCATCATAGTGTCCAGGCTACATCGGGGAGATGCAGACCTATGTGTTCGTGGACTAGGCGCACGCTGAATATTGCAACATTACTGTTGATACTGGTGCAATAACGTCAAAATTGTGACCAGATCTGGTGAGTGGGCGTTTATTCTCCAAAGGCAAACCAGTTTTGCTACAAACACCAACTGTAGAAACAGCGCCTGTATACGACAAGATTACAAGTAGGGATTTACTGTTTCGGCATGAGTTTATCGTCGTCAATATAATAGATGACTGCATCCTGGGAATGGATTTCCTACGATCACATGGGCTCACGTTGGATTTGGTCAGACGGGTATTGAAATGGCAGAATGTCGAGATTCTGACGAAAAATCACTTCGATAACATCTCAACACAGAAGGTAGTCGTAAGTTCCGACACTGACGTACTAAAATTATCCGAGAGAATTGAATGGACCATATTTGAACGTGATCCTGGAGACCATTGATCCTACCTAATTGAGCCAACAAAAACACCGGAACTGCGTAATCTAATTTTAGGACGGACATTAGTAAGAACAAATAAGTCCTTAACACCTCGGACTCAGTTACCCACATCAAAGCTGGAGACCTTATCGGGAGCTGTCAACTTGTCTCTACTGTAACATCTTTGAAAGTGGGAGATAGCCAATGTCCAGCTAGGAAACAAACTACTGGGGAAGCCCGTGAGTTAGTTTCGATCTTATTGGAGCCAACCCAGCTATCACCAGAGCAGTTCAAGGTACCTCGGAATCGGTGAACAAATATCGCGATATTTTCTCAACTGGTCAAGACGATGAAGGACGTACGAGTATGGTGACTCATGTTATAGGCACGCAAGGCGCTAAGCCGATCCGACAAGCGACAAGACGACTTCCATTAGCCAAGCAGGAAGAGGTAAACCGAATGATCTCAGACATGGAAAAACAAGGAGTAATCGTGCCTTCAATCAGCCCCTGGGCCTCACCTGCAGTCTTCGTGAAAAAAAGGATGGAAGCACTGGTTTTTGTGTCGACTACAGGCAGCTCAACGATGTCACGGAAAAAGACAGCTACCCGCTCCCACGCATCGACGAAATTATGGATACAATGGCGGATTCGAAGTGGTTTTCTACTCTTGACTTATAGAGTGGGTACTGGCAGGTTGAAATCGATTAGAAAGACAGAGAGAAAATTGCATTTTCAGTAGGTACTGGATTGTGGCAATTTTCAGTGATGCCGTTTGGGCTTTGCAATGCTCCAGCAACATTCCAACGCCTCATGGAATGTGTACTACGCTTGTTAAGCTGGAAAACGTGCTTAGTGTATCTGAATGACATCATTGTCATAGGGAGCACGTTCGACGAACATGTGCGCAACTTGGAAGAGGTGTTCTGAAGTACACACTTTTCGTAGCTGAAGTAAAGTACCTAGGACATGTTGTATTAGCAAATGGTGTCAAAACAGATCCTGATAAAATGAAGCTGTGAGAAGTTGGCCGGAACATAATAACAAGTGACAACTTCGAAGTTTCCTCGGACTGGCGACTATTATCGCCGATTCGTTAAAGACTTTGCAAAAATAGCGAAGTTTCTCCATCAGCTCACGGAAAAGAATCGCCCTTTTATATGGCGTGAGCAGTGTGACACAGCCTTCGAGATGTTGAAGAATAAGCTGTGTGAATCGCGGGTTCAAGCGTACCCCAAACCAGGAATAAAGTTCGTAGCTGATACCGATGCGAGTAGCAACGGGATTGGAGTCATATTGGTTGACGGTGAGAAGCGAGTAATCTCATACTACAGCCGAGTTCTGTCAAAAAGTGAAAGGAACTACTGCGTAACAATGAAGAACTTCTTGAAGGACACCAGGACGTTCCGATTGGAAGGACATATCAGCACGCGGCACAGTGATAAAAAGCTATTGGGCTCAATGGAACTCCCTTGATGTTGACGACGGAGGTCTGAAACAGAAATGGGAAACGGCAGACGGAAAGATGCATGAAGGAATATCGAGAGATCACCTTGAGATGAACAAGACACTGACAAAGGTGCGAGAAAGATTCTACTGGCTCCACGCTCGAGACGACGTTCTTGACTGTTGTCGTAAATGCACAATATGCGCTTCCGTTAAAGACCAAAATCGAAGAACGAGAGGGCAAAATTAACGACCTATAACGCAGGGGTACTGTTCGAAAGAAAAGCTGTGGATATCGCACGACAATTTCCCAGTCTGAATGGAGAAATCGGTATTGACTCGTTGTGGCTGATTATTTCAGTAAGTGGCCAGAAGTATATCAAATTCCTAACCAGGCGGCAACTACTGTAAGGGAGTATATCGTTCCACAGTGGGTTAGTAGATATAGCGTACCCTGTGAACTACATTCAGACCAAGGCAGAACCTTGAGTCACAAGTTTTTGCCGAAATGTATGAGCTGCTGGGAATACGGAAAACAAGGACAACACCACTTCACCCCCAGTCCGATGGAATGGAACGACACGCTAAATACACATTTGGCCAAGATGTTTGATGAAAATCAGAGAGATTGGGATCGATGCATTCCATTATTATTGATGGCATACCGAACCGCAGAACATGCATCGACAGGAGAAGCGCCCGCGAAAGTCATCTTTGTAAAAATTATTCGTCTACCAGCTGATGTAAAGTTTGGGACATCCCCTGAGCAGGCCCAACCCATTTCGGAGTATGCAAGCGACTTAAGGCAACGGCTGAAGCAGAAACCAGCGACCTGTTTGTGCAGCAAACAGGTCGCGCACGTGATAAAGCGCAACAATAAAATGGGGGATGAAATATATTGTTACCAACCACATCTTAACCAACATTATCCTGTTTCAAAGTTGAATACGATGAAGAAGAATCTCCTAGCGTTGAACAACATTTTCTTCGATGCTAAGGAATCTTCCGACGAACAAATCAAAATATTCAACAACTAAAAATTGTTCCGATTTGTCCATTTTCACTGAAGAAATCCTTATGACCTTTTCAATAGGCGACCAAATGAAGCAATTTTATGCCATACAATCTCATTTTTCAATCGTTTCGAGCACGTTCTGCAACTGAAGTTTGTTGATTCGCTTTATTGCAGGCAAAAACTGTATGAAACACGTCATCCAACTCACCTTCACAAAACATGCAATTGTGGGTCCTTAACCTATCTACCTTTGGAAAGCAAAGGTGGGAACATACAACAAATAAAAATGTGCTCGATTGAGCCATAGCCTCAGGTCAGATACGGGATCTATAGTTGCGCATCGCTCTGAGAACGTTTTTCTTCTCATTGTTGACCTCTGGCCTCTTGTTCTTGCCCTGCGATCAACAGTATCCAATATTCGAATGTCATTCATACCGTCCAGTGTACGAAAACACATAGCAGTTCCATAAGATCGGATGTCCTCCTGTTTGTCCTAGACGTCAAAAAATGTATTTAAATACGCTAGATGGGCGAATACCATGGAAGTGCTTGAAAATCATTTTGAAATAGTAGAATATCGGGTGCGGCTTATGAGAGATTACCTGAAGGAGCGCAGCGGAGAAGCTTTTGCTGCCATTTTATGTAATTTTCAAACCACCGAAAGGTGGTCTGTGGGACGGTTTTCAAAAATTCTTGCAACAGCATCTAAAGGTGGCCGTTAAACATGTCTTCCTCCAGATGACGTACGATTCGATCAAATAAGCCATTGGCCTACAACTCTCGATAGAAGTGCTTAAAAACTTAAAAAGTTGCCTGGTTGTAAATCAGAAATTCAAGTAATTTGCCTAAAGTGCAATGTGAATTTATGGCAATCTGCTACAAATAACTCTTCTTCATAATTCCAAAATGTGAATAAATAAAGTATTCTTTTCTGAAATTCAATGGTCTTTTATAGAAGCTCTAATCTCTTACTCCTTTTCTTAATTTTCCGTTAATTGGCAAGACCGCCACCAGGTCTTGATTGATGATTTTGATGGGTTTGATTGAAACCCATCAAACTACTCCTGACAGGTGAAAATTTACCTTAAACCAAAAGTAATACTTTTTTCGGTTATCTTGGTCCAAAATTAATCAGATATAAAATTTTAGGCAACAAAAATGGCCTACTCGAGGGTTAAGATCCTATTAAAATTCAAAAATATCCTATAACTTTTACTGTCTTAATGCTTGTGCTCAGTTCCCAGGTTCGACGTTCTTCCTAATTTTCTTCAGGATTCCTGCGCATATTGACCACCAGCAGATTCCTGCTGCCAGAGGCAGTTGTTATTTTCGTTCTTCTCGTTCTTCTCGTTCGTTCTATTTCTCGTTCGAAGTTGGTTTTTGCAAACATTTGGCCATCTGTTCCACCAGTCCTGTCTTTTATGTCTTCGGTCCCACAACCAAGAAATCAGATGCTCCCTTTTTGTACCTCGAAAACACAAAGCACAACAAAATAAGTCAAATTATGTTATTCAAATGGAATTTCAGAAAAACTAGTAAGAAATATATTTTTGACATCAAGAGTAACCAGCAAATCAACCCGTCATGTGGAACTGCATTGTACGTGTGCACATTGAAACATCTTCTCAGATTGACCAAACTATGCTCATGTAAATGTTTCTAATATTAATTGAAACTATCCAACGTCGATTTAGATTTGAACAATATCTCCATACTCTTACTCTCAATCTGTTTTTCAATCATATGTTTGGTGCTATTCTTCTCAACGATGTTTGTCTGTTAAGGCACAGGTTTGTGATAAATCTGTGAGTCAAACTACACCCAGTGACAAAAAAATCTACGAATTAGGAATTTTCCAAGTTACCATAAAAATGACATAATTAGCTTCTCCCGAGGCAAACGAAATTGTCCAGGTAAGAATTAAGGATCCTATATAAACCACAGAATGCAAAGTTTCCGAATCAGTCTGATTTTGCAAGACAATAGGTAAAGAATTATCCTAGAGATGCGAAAATACATCACTTTGAGTCTAGAACAAAAGGCCGAAATTTGGGTATCTTACCAATCACGTAAGTCGAAATCGGAAATCGCTCGGCAAGTAGGGTGCAGCGAGGGGACAGTTCGGAATTTAATTAAAAAAATGAAAGATACAGGCAGCCTTGAAAAAAGAGCCGCGGAAGAAAACGAGTAACCACACAAAGGGATAAAGACCATTTGAATTTCCTGGCCCTGGCAAATCGATTCGAATCAGCATCAAAATTGTGGACAGAGTTTTCGAAATCAATGAGTAGGCCTTGCAGTACCAGAACAACCCAAAGAAGGTTGAACGAGATGAGTTTGCGTTCTTGTCGTCCTGCGAAAAAGCCGCTTTTGAATAAACGAATGAGGCAAGCTAGTCTTGAATGGTGCAAAGATAGAAAAAACTGGACGTTAGAGGATTGGAAACGAGTTATTATCTCAGATGAATCGAAATTTAATATTTATGGACCAGATAAAACATTGCAAGTGAGACGCAGAACCGGTGAACGAAATTCGGATGAATGTTTCCAAGCAACGGTAAAGCATTCCTCCTATGTGATGGTTTGGGGTTGTATACTACATAATCCCGTAGGGCCTCTTATTATTCTTGAAGGATCTGTAATACTGCTATTTACAGAGAAATTGTTGGAGAAGGTGTAGTTCCACCCATCGTGGATCTAACGACACATGTGTCAAATCCTTTCTTCCAAGACGATTCGGCTCCTGCACATCGAGCTCGCTCTGTAAGTTATTTTCACATTGAAAAGAAAAATATTTTTACTAATGAACTTTGTAAATTTTTTTATCTTTTCCAGGGAACACAATCAAAGGAGCAGCTAGGGATAGAGTCGTTGCTATGGCCAGGAAACAGTCCCGACTTAAATCCCATTGAAATCCTTCGGCAGATAGTGGGTTCAAAAATAAGGGAAAGTGAACCGCAAACTCTCCTAAACCTGAAAAGTGTGGGAAGAAGAAATCAATGAAGATTTCTTAAAAAATTTGTATGACAGCATGGTAAGGCAAGTGAAGGCAGTCATGCAAGCAAAAGGCTGGCCGATCAATTATTAATAATTTTTAAATACAAAGGAACTAACTGAATATATGTAATGTTAATCTTTTCTTAGTTATTACAATATGTTCACTCTTTTGTATTCATAAGACAGAAAAATAAATTATAGGAGTAATTTTTTTCGCATGAAATATTTTGCGGTTTTTTTAAAGGTACCTACCTATTTTCTATTTTTTAACGAATCAGGTATTGGAAAAATGTTCAAATATTGTAACGCTTTTTTCAGAAAAGTATTTTGTATTTAAAAAGTGAACGTTTCCAGAAACTCGATAAAATATGTAGTGATTTTCATTCAACTGGCATCTCGTAAATTTTTTTTGTCACTGGGTGTGTTTATTATTGCGGATTCTTGAGAGTACGTCGGATATCCGACCTGAGTCCAGGAATCAATCGAGGGCACGGAGAAACTGATTTCTATTTGGACCAACTCTTGGGTGGGCATGGATGATTTCACCCTTTCCCGCACAAGGTTGATTAGTCGAACTGCATTTTGGATAGGGTTGGATAATGCGTGCCACATTTTTCGCCTGCAAAGGATGGAATAAACAAAGTTTCGTCGAAGAACGTGCTTTTAACACCTCATAAATGGGATTATGGCCAGGCTATCTTATCAGCAAGAAACAGGAGGTAGCCGTCGGTGATGGAGGAATATAATTTCTAGCATTCCCTTCCCCAAAATTCCTTTTTCCATACGAATTCATTTCTGTAACTTGAAGATGACTTTATACAAAGGATGACGAGGCCTAGCCTCGTGTAATTAGTCGACCAATTGGTTGATAGACTGACAAAGACAGGTATTTATTGGAAGTTCAGAAGTATTGCGTGTCTGGCAATAGTCCCACACTCAGAGCGTAAACAGCCTTAGATTTCAGGTTAATAATTTTTTTGGTATTCGTTTGGCCGCCTACTGAATTAGTCATATAGAGTGCTTAAGTGACTACATTGAATTTTATATTATGCTGATAAATATTTTGACACCAAACACTCTTTCGAAACGAGGAAAATATCATTGAATGCAAGGAGATTATATCATCAACGCATAATGATTGCATATCATACATGTTTTAACCATAGTCTCTGATCATCATCAGCACATTCTATGCTGATGCAAAGAGAATTGCATCATTAGAAATTTTTTCGTTTTCAAAACGTAAAGTTAACTGCCTAGGGTTTCAAAATATCAAAACAATTTCTAAACAATAATAGTGTACGCGTTAATTCTCATTCAAGTAAAGTTCTACACATGTTCGGTAATATTTCAGGTTTTGGTTGCTATCAGTAGAATGCACGCTAAGATTATTCCAGGTTAGAAAAAATATCTGGGAATTTTACTTTCCCAGTTCATAAGGGGTAACACCACTGCAACGGTCGAAAAATAAGACTTTTTCTGATATTTTTTTTCGGAAACATGGAACGATAGTAGGAAATTTCCGTTAAAGGGCTTTAGTAAGCACACATTGAAGTATGAGAAAAAAATTTTTATTATAATTTTCATACAAAATGGTGGCGATAGCGTCGATCTTCATATAAGCGTTTTTTTATTGATAAACCGACGAAAAGATTTAGCGCAAACGATGAGACCTGGAACGAAAAGGAAACAAAGTTCATTATTCACATATAATTAGCTATAGAATCACGTAGGCATTTTTATTGAAACTGATTTTTGTAGAAATAGCGCATTTATGAATTGTTTATAATTGTTTGAAAAAAACGTTTACACCCAATCAAAAAACGGCTACGTGATGCTCAAGATACTGCATTTGCAAAGCTAAAAAAAATTTTTATTGTTAAAAGTGTTATAATGTTATATGTGCCTTTAATCAGCGATGCCTGCACCACACATTTGGCCATCCATGTTGATGCTCGCCTCTTCCGCCTCCTTTCTAGATGCTTTCATCAACAATCGAGCCTTTTTCGCAGCAGTGACATTTCAGAATATCGAACAACACGGTCGTCTGCCTCAACGCAAAATTTGTAGCAGTTGTAGCCAATTTTCATACCTGATTTCTCCATGAGCCTCATTATACTCGATAGGCCATCATTATAAATGCCCACAGCGATATATATAGTTGTCTCAAGTACTTTCTTCCTACTGGAACTTGATTTCGGAGCCATCGACCACACCATTCCATTGAAGCTCTCGTTGCTATTTTGCTTGGTAAATGCTTGGTAAATTGAAGATATTGGTTCAAATACTTCTTTTGACATCGCTGGCTTATAAGCATAAGTTAAGTCACCAGTAGCCCGTGCCCGCTGCCACGAGCACCAAGAATCTTCTCCTTTCGGGCATCTGTCGTATTTCGGATTATCATCTGTAGATGCTTTGCGGTCTAGCGTTGCATAGATATCATTACGCATTTTATCTACAGAATCATGATTTCCACGTATTGCTAGACCATAATAAATGGACAATTCATCAGTCAGTTTACTGGTCAGTTTGCTTCTTCCTCCAAGGCATTTGGTTTGCTTTTTCGAATTATTAAGACCATTACCCATTCGCCTCTGGACGTGGTCGATGTACTCCTTTTTCTTAATAAAATTTCCATAGGGATTTGCATCTAAAATACCTTTGAAGGTTTTCAAATCACCGTCACCAATGTAATTTTCATATTTCAAATCATATAAACTTTCCGAACGATGAAACATTTCTACAACGGCGTCCACTTCCATCTTTCGAGAAGATCCTTCATGGTTCGCATCGCATTTATACTGATGGCTTTCAGCCCATTCCTGGTACTCTTCCGTGTCACTTCTTTTCTGCCAAAATTCAAATGATTTACAATAATTAGATTTCACTAAGACATCTATAACTTTACTAGTTTACCATTCGATAAGTGACACTAAACCGAAAAGCGACATAAATCCCCGTTTTATACCCCGTTATATCATTGATATGGCTTTGCTCGTCAATTTGTTTCTTCTCTTGTAAAGCTGCAGTTTTCATACTTTGATCAAAAACATTCTTTGCTTTAAGATCGTAGAATCGAATTAAAATATAAACATTTATAAATTCATAATTTTTAATTGAATAACTACTCTTTTCTTTACTCCATCCCTTCCATGGCGAGGGAGCTACAGTTCTCACATTGGTTCTTGCTGTTGAATAGAATGCTTAACCTGAATACTCTTACTGACGTAGAGAGTTCCTTAAATCTGCCCATCCAATACAAATAGTCACCCCTGCAGCAAACTTAAATATTCTGTATTATATATAAATCTTTATAAGCATAATTAACTAAACGTATAACGTTAACACATAATGGTTGAACATTGCTCATGTTTGGAGTACATACGTCTATCACATAATTATCAACATTCTAGGCGGATGCAGAGAGAATTATGAATTTCAAAAATCTACTGGGAATTTTCCATTTTTCTTAAATGTAACGTTTATTGTCTAGTATTTCCGAGATTCGTCAAGATTGTAAGCGTTACTCCTCATTCGAGTAAAACTCTACTAATGCTCGGTAATATTTTGGTTTCTGGTTGCTATCATTATAATGCAAACTAAGGCTATTCTAGGTTAGAAAAAACAACTGGGAATTTTACTTTCCCAGTTCTTAAGTGTTTTCTATGATCTATAAAAGACTTTACACAAATCGAAAATGCATCAGAACATTTCAAAAGCTGTAAGAGCTACAACCATTCTACAATCCCGATCAAGAACGAAATCTCAGAAGCAACAAAGATGACGTCGAGAAAGCTTTTCATCTTCATTGCTGTTATCGTGGTTGTACTATCGCTGGCCGTCCAAAGTGAAGCTGGTTGGTTCGATCGCGTTTTTCAAGAAATCGTAAGTCACTGCAGGCTTCCGTATCACTAAACTTCCAATACTAATCCGTCACCGCATTAATTTTTCTAGGAAGCTGCTGGGCAAAGAGTGCAAACTGCAGCTGATAAAGGAATCGCGATTGCTCAACAAGGAAGAAATGTCTTGGATACACTTCGTGGTGCAGGATATTACCATGGTGATGATGATTTTGATGACGATGATGATGATGACTGAGTAGTTACGATTTGTAATTAATACGCATTGAGTGATAATATTTATTGTTAGTCGGATAAGGCTGAAAATGAAATTTTGAAAACGAATCACAAAATAAACTTTAAAGTTGCCATAAATTCTAAGATTTGGCTGTTTGAATCGGTTGATGGGAATCCTTGCATTCGAAACCATTTCTTTAAGGTATGGAAAGAAGATATCCGGTGACTGTGGCGGATGTTGCTAGAATAGGAGTTTCGACTTTTTCTTTTTGTTCTTCGAGGCATCTGCATCGCTGGTTCGTATATTTCTCTTACTCTTACTCTGACTCTTACTTTCGATGTTGTCTAATAATGTTATGTATAAACAAAGAGAATAACCAATCATATATTCGTTTTTCGATACGTGTAATGAGTCAAGAAATATTTAAGAAATTAACGTTAACAATCACCTTCGTGGCTATATTGCCAATATGAACAGTTCTCGTTCCAATGTCTCCAATGAACTTTTTATCAGAGCTAAAAAGGGTATTTTGATTAATAAAGTTAGAACATTGTCAGAGACTGGGGGTTCGTATAATAAGTGGAGAACTTGGCAAAGGCCAAAGGATTCACTTCTGTCGGTCTTAAATCTTACATTCAATATGGTTAATGATGTAAATCATACAATAAAATAGTTAGTGAATATAATAAAGCAGGTAAAAGGGTATGCAAAAATCGGGTATGAGTTATTAGTTCTCATATTCTACAGGAAAAGAACACCGGATACAGACGAGCAATCATAAAGGGACAAGATCAAGAATGAACTAATTTTAAGATCAGAGTTTTATAGTTTGCGAAACTACGTCCGATAAATGATTAATTTTTTTAAAGTAAACAATAGGAGAATTTCTTGCATTATGTTGAGGTACCAATAATGAATAGCATTTATACATGGGGGTATATGATATGATAATAAGGACAGCAGCAATTTCTATTAAGGACTGTACACCAAGTGTATGCAGTGTCCGTCGGTCGTTAAATTCCTGCACGAGTTGGATTTTGTAAGCCCGCCACCTAAGATCCTTCCGTAAAATCTTCCGGCACAGGCTCAATTATTGAGCACGACGTGGATGTGTTCCTTCATTACCCACTAGGAAATGGAATTAGTGTATAATTAATTACGGGATTGATTCCTTGGAATCATAAAGCAGTTGCTTTTTGGATATTTCAATGTTTTGTATGCATTACATTTAACGTTAGATGTCATAGGGGGCAATAAATTGCTCCAGCTACGATTACAGTGGAGGCGTTCAGGTATCAGATACTACGAAGCATTATTAGTACTAATTACATAGTAGATACGTAATTAATTTGGGAATCAGTTCATAAACTCATTCCAACCGAATATTTTTTAAGGGCTATAAACAAGGGCTATAAACATTCTAACGAATATTTTGGAAATCAGCTTTTCCAAACGAAATTGGAAAATAATTTCCAATATCTATCATCCTCAAATTCAACAGAGCGCTGCAATGTTAATTATTTCTCTTAGGAAAATATATAAACAGCGATAAAGTATTTGTTGAGAAAACTCAAAAAAAATTAATTAAATTTAGAATCGTAAAATCAAGTAAAGTTGTTACGTATTCCGAGGTGTAGGCGACATTAAACAAACAAAAATATATATATATATATATGTAAATAAATGAATAAATAAATAAAATAACAATTAATTTTGAATATAACAATTATTTTTTTTTGTTAATTTATTTTATATATACCCATATTTTTAAGTTAAAAGAAAATCATACGAGATGAAATAGAAGTAAGAATAAAATTCAAATAGAAACATTTATAGTTAGATTTAGGTATTAAGTTAAATAATATTGATAACAAAGAAGAAAAAAAATAAAAAAAAACCTCAGTAAAATTAACTGTCAGAAGATGAAAAAGTCTCAAAAAAATATATTCATCGCAAAAAAAACCCAAAAAATTTCTCGGAAGTAATTAGCGATTAATTTTTCTATTGATATGATTCACTAGGTTGTTGTTTACGTATCAGTATAAATAGAACAGAAATTTTGAGGTGTGACACTACCATAGAGACACACAACCAATAGAGGTCACACAATCAATAGAGGAATCAATTCAAGTATCAATAGAAGTAACGAGACATACCTTCCTCAATAGAGGAAGTTTCAATAAAAGTATCAACCAATTGAAGAATCAATAGGACTGAAAAGGACTATCAATCAATAGAGGAATCTCGATCCGAGGTAATGCAGCAGAACCGGTGAATCCTGAAACCAGCTGAGGTGCAGATTCGTGCTAGAGGAAGCATGATCCGAGGAAGCGCAGCAGAACAGGTGAACCCTGAAACCAGTTAAGGTGCAGATTCGTGCTATAAGAAGCGCGATTAGAGAAAGCGTAGCACAAATCAGAGGTGTTCAGAGTCAGCGCAACACAATTGACAGGTGGGTCAGAAGCAGCGCAGCACAATTCAGAGGTGTTCAGAGTTAGCGCAGCACAATTCACAGGTGCACAATTCATTATTCACATCTTCTGATTTTTGATCCTTTTATTTTAATCTAATATGAAGGAGTAAGCTTCTTCTCTGTGTGTGTGCGTGTGTGTATGTATGTAACATGGAAGGATCAGGGCTACAATAATGTCCTTACCCCTACGCCCACGCGGTGAGCTAGTCGGTTAAAAGTAACTTTCTTCGGCCGCCATTATACGGCCTTTGTATTTTCAAATAACCCTGTCTCAATAACTTGTTCCTTTCTTTCGCTGCAGGTGCGACCGATCGGTTCCCCGATTTTTATTTATTCATTCTTAATTATTGATTTATCATTTTATATTTTTTGGAAAAAACATAACAAAGTCTAATAAAATAATGCCAATTTTAACTTATTTTTAGAGTATTTTAAACTAGCTTAGCAAAGAACGTAATTAATATAACCTGACCTAAGCCAATTACAAATCTCTGGTCGATGCGCTGCTCGGCTTACTTGACTTGCTCAGACAGACTTTTTTAAAGTAATTGTTTTTACTTCTTTTGAACGCTTACTTTATCTGCGTTTCATAATTTTCATGACCGATTGCCACTGAAAAATTATAATAGAATATTAGGAGAGAGTCGAAGACTTCCTGCGTTTTTGTCATATACCTTCAAACATTTTATTTATTTTTTCGTAAGTGCGGAATGGTAATTTCCCATGTGTCCCATTAAAATTATGGGCTATGCAGATATCCTCTGAAAGGAGCTTTCTTAAATTTTTTACAAGACCGCCATGTTTGATTTTTTCTTTTACAACTGCAATCTAGTAATGTAGTGAATTTTGATTATATGCGGATGAAAAGCAGAAAATACTCTTACGTATATAGAAATATCGTCCTGAGTTAAATTTTTATTTGAAATCTTCAACTCATCCGCAAACAGAAACATCATGTTGCAATGTTTACTGTTTAAACAGTTTTCTCAGGAGAACAGAGTTTGCTGCAAGAATGTCCATTATTCACTTATTTTGTCGGTCAATTTTATCTGAAATCAAATAGTTCTTAGCTCTAGACGCAGTCCTATCAACTGCGTCTGTTCCCATGAACGATCGGATCAAGCCAGGGGTAGTGTTTGAAATTAGCAATAAATTAAAAAATAATAAATCACCAGGCCATGATAAGATACCGAATATAGTTCTGAAGAATCTCCCTAAAAAATGGTTATCCTAATACACTACATCTTTAATGCCTGCCTCAACATTAGCTACTTCCCCTCTACATGGAGGAATGCTATAGTTATTTTGATCACAAAATCAAATAAGGAACGTCACCACCCAAACAACTATAGGCCAATAAGCCTCTTACCGTCACTCGGCAAACTGCTGGAAAAATTAATTCTCGACCGGTTAAACAGATTTGTTGAAAACAATGAAATTCTCCCCAATTATCAATTCGGTTTTAGACATGTGTATTCAACCGAGCAACAATAATACCGTGTCACTCAGGACATTAAACATGCCTTGAAAGGAAAGGCGTCTACAGGAATGCTTTCACTTGATATCGAAAAGGCATTTGATACAGTCTGGCATAATAGCCTCCTCTACAAGTTGGTTCCACTTAAATTCACTCCATGCTTAGTTAACATAATCAGCTCCTTTTTAAAAGACCGGAAATATTCCGTTAAGATTCGAGACACCCTATCCCACTCTCATAGTATATCTGCAGGAGTTCCCCAAAGCTTATGTCTAAGATCACTAATTTTCAACATATATACTTCGGACATGCCTGTCCTGGATACATGCAAACTAGCTACCTTTGCGGACGACACGTTTTTTTATACTTCCTCAATAGACCCCAATAAATTAATAAAAACCTTAGAATCATTGCTTGAAAAAATGTACCAATATTACCATCGGTGGAAAATTAAAGTCAATAACTCCAAAGCCAAAGCAATGTTCTTTACGAAGAAAAGAAAACTGAACCTTCTGCCTAACCAGAACATCAATTTCCTAAGTCAGGAAATAGTATGGTCAAATGAAATTCCATACCTTGAGCTTACTTTTGACAAAAGTCTAACATTCCAAGCCATATTGAATCGACTATAACTAAAGTACTCAAGGCAATATTAGCACTTTATCCTCTGATGAACCACAAATCACTACTCAACCCAAGAAACAAGATCCGTGTCGTATTCTTATCGATCCTTATCTTAAAATGGTGATTATGCCCATTATGTTGTATGGAACTCCTGCCTGAAGCTCATGTGCGAATTACCTTAAAGCTCAACTTCAAGTTTCGCAAAATTGATGCCTGAAAATGGCTCATGGCCGTAATGAGGCTAAGTGTGCCAATATTGGTTTTTTATTTTCTTTCGAGATCTTATGAGCAATTTTATTTTCAAGCAATCGGATCAATATTTTCCTTACTACTCCTAGGTCCAACAATTGCATCACATGAAATGGAAACTGCGATATCATACATATTCCGATTTCTTCTAATGGTGTGATCCTAATGGTATGATTTTTCTAATGAAATTTAAAGTGATCCTTATGAATTTCTGGATGGCTTCTTACTTTTGATTGGTTATCAGTCACTATTTCGCACACTTTAGTCTCAGTGTGACTCCTTGAATTGATTTATCTTTTTGATACAGCTAATGCGTCCATTCAAGGATGTGTGGCCAACTGTGCCGCGAAGAAATGCTTTAGCAGGAGCATCGCAAATAAAAGTTCCAATCATGAATTTCAATGATTTCCCGTTAATTTCAATGCCATTTTCTAGTAAGTCTTTAATTTTAACAGCAAAATCATTAAGATAACTTTCAAGGCAATTTGGTTTGTTTGTGCCTAAATAAGTCCCGATCAGAAAGACTCTTAAATTATTGACTTTTACAACTTTTCGTAAAATTTGGCTAGAACTTGTGTACAAGGGCAGCCAATCAATCCCAATATCCAAAAAAATTTCATAATACGTTTCAAACACATCTGGAGTTTTTTGAAGTTGATTGCGTATTCCACAGTGCCAGTATTCTCCAAGTAATACTGTTTTAACGACAATTTCTGCCGAATTTCCAATTATACTTTTGGATGATATGGGTACATGTAAATTTTCGAGTTTGAGAATTTTCGAAAGTTCGTCAAAAGCTTGCCTCCCATTTTAAATACAACTTTTTAAGCTTATCTCTCAAAGATTCTGCTTCTGCTGCATTTGGAATTGCATCAATTTTTGCAACTTCTTCGATGGATATCCCACTGCTGCCGATGTTATCATCACTATTGGTTGGAACTGGCCCATTACTTGCTTCATCACTTCTTAATTTTTGCTGAAGTCTTTCTCTTTCTTCTTTTATTATGCGCGACAGCGTCCTTTTGCTTTTTCCAGTTCGATCAATTCCTATTTCCAGTTTTTGAGTTTATTTTATTTAATATTCAACTTCAAAAAGTAAAATTTGTACTTACGTATAATTTAATTGAAGCGGCACTCAAAAATTTATCACCACAGAATGTTTTTCACTATTTCAACCAACTTACTATTTCAACAAAGTTTTTCACTTTTTCAACAATGGAATTCACTGTGTAATTTTTACTCCGGAAAAGACTCGCTAAACACGACTCAACGATAAGACTGATACGTACAAAAGATTATGTAATTTTCAATTTGCATAATGCAATCGCGCGAGTTTTGTATCGTCGTGATCGAACTTCCAAAAAAATCAAAGTGCTCCGTGCACCTAATCAAAACACGGACTTTTTCGTGTATATAAAATCAATTTATTTAAAACACTACTTTTAGTGACGGACAGAGTAACCTCTTACGATTCTATTCGCTAACTCTCTGAGGGTTCATGTATATGCCTCTATTTATTCAAAAATATTGCTTACCAATCAAAAGTGCTGCCTTGTTGTCTAGACATGGTTCATGGCCATGGCTGATTCGTTGCATATAGGTAAATGCAACGATTGCAGTAATTGGTCAACGTGGGAAAAGTTATTTTTATGAGAAATTGGAGTCGGCATATACATGACTTCTCCCCCCTTACAATAAGAATTCTCCTGGATTCTTGCCTTTTTGATATAATTTGTTTTAGTATTTTTATCTACACTTATTATTATTTTTGTAGTTTTATGCAATTTATAGAAAATGGTAAGTAGTGCAGAAATGATACATATAAATATTGAAATCATAGTTATACCTAAAATTGAACTAGTATTTTTGTAAAATTTAAGAATTTCTATTGGTTCTAAATTTTCAATCGGTCTTATAGTAATATTTTCAAAATTTATACTTTTGGTCAAATTAGGATCGTATTCTTCTTCATAATAAAATTTATCAACAAATTTTAAATCATTACTGGTAAAGGATTCGTTAAGAATTTGAATTGTGCAATTATTAATTGTTATTAAGTAATTTCCATTTAATTTAACATATCTATCATCACAATTATTGACAATTTTTTGATTTTTCATATTTTTACAAATTATAGTTTGATCATCCAATTTTTTAATTTCTTGAATAGTGTTTATTTTTGTAAGGCAATTGTTTTTTACAACACAATTATTTACAATTTTTAGGTCTTGTTCATATTGAATTTCTCCATTATATTGATAGTTGGTATGATTTATTTCAATGACAAATTGATCTTCAATATTTAATTCAACAAAATTTTTATTTGGGATCGAGGTTATCAATTTAAGGTCAACTAATTTGTATTTGTTAGGAATTTTGATGGCAAGAGTAAGTTCGTCCTTGTCAAGTTGTAAAAGTCCTGTCTTAGCGTTCTTAAGTCTGTAAAAGTCTAGTCTTGTTGTCCAAATTTCAGTTGTGGTCAATAAACTAGGGTGAACAATACCGTGTCTGGTAAAGGCGATGCCGTCCATAATTTGGTCTAATTTTTCTTTTAGCATCTGTAGCCTTATCATTTGATCTAATTTTAGCTGTTTCACGATAATTTTTCTCTCATTAGCGGTCACCTCTTCATAAGTTTTTGTAATTTGATTTCTGTCTAATTCGATAGTCTTTTTCAGAGTCTCTATAGAGTCCTTGATATGTGAACTGATTTCGATTTGTTTGTTTAGATTGCTAATGGTTTTGTCTTCGTTGACTTCTAACGTTTTCATGTGTTCAGCGATTTCCTTTCTATCATCATCGTTCATGGTACCGAAAAGCCATTTTTCTGCTGTACCAACGATATTGAGTAATCCTCTTTTTTCTCTAGGACTGGGCTGAAGTGTTCTAAACTTCGATCGAATAGTCTCTAATTCTATTCTAATAGTAAAGTCATTCTCAAGGTTCAGCCGTTTGATGTTTTCATCTGCTAAATCGATTGCCTGCCTAAATTCTGTTAAGTTGATTACGTGAATTATTGTTCTTGTGTCTTGAATAACCTCTGTTGTTCCCATGTTTATAATTATAAAACCATTCTCAGTCGATATTGGTTGTATGTTTAATGTCCCCATTGTTGGTTTTACCATAGAGATTAAAAGCAACCATATGGTGATCATTACCTAAAGTAAATATTTAATCTTAGATATTTTATAACAAAAGTACTTTATTGATGGTTAAAGTGTGTATGTTATAGAATTTTTCCTTGCAAAATGTCTGCTAAAATTTTCTTCCTTAAATAAATCATGTTCTCTTGAGAAAATTTTGGTTCCTCATTGCGAGTAATATATTCCGCAAATGTGCAAACAAATACGCCACAGTCATAGCCATTTGTTTGAAGTGGACCGTTTAGAATTTGCTCCTTTTTCCAAAATGAAAAATCTAGAACTTTGTTTTTCTTATCCGATGATTTTTCTTTAATATAGTCTTCTAGCAGATCTAGAATATCGACATTTGGAGTCCTCATTGGGTCATAATATTTTATATATTTTTCTTTTGGATTTATAAAGGCTAAACACCAATGTGATTGTTTTATGTGAACAAGGATTATTACTCAGTCATAAGAAAATACATCGACTTTCCTTGTCCATCTTCGAACAGCACTATATCCGTGTTTCTTTAAGCATAACGTGAAAAACGTATTCATTGTATACACTTTTGGCAAATTTTCTTTATTGTCTAATGAGCTTCTTTCTACTAGCAGATTTAGATAAAAGTTAATTATTTGGTCATTTAACCATTCTTTTCCTAGTAATGTGGCTGCATCGCTCCTTGTTATTGACAGATTAAATTTCTTTACCAGTATTTCACCCTTGAGGCCTTCTTTGACTTTCTTTTCTGCGTCTAGCATTTTTTGATCCTCTGTATTTATGCTATCTTCTTCTGAATAGTCATTAAGTTTTGTGTATTTTAGTTCTCTTTTGCTATTTGTAGGATGGACATTATATAATTTCGCCTTTCTATATCTCGGCTTTTCCTTGTGTCTTACTGCTTTATAGTCCTTTATGAATCCAGTCGTTCTGGTTTCCTCGTAGTCTTCCCGTTTTTTATTTATTTTTTTCAGGTATTTTTGTTTGAATTGGTTAATATTACTTTTGATTTTTAACGCATTAATTCGTTGTTCTTTGATCTTGTTATTTGTTAACATTAACTGAGTCCTATATTTATTTACGATTTCCTCTTTAATGGGTATGTGATCTTGTAGATCTTCTTCCGCAGAATGGTTGTAGCTATTGTACTATCACCTTCTTCTAGGTTAAATACTTTTCCTAAATCTGAATAAGGGTTTGTATGTGAAAATGAGCTTGTTGATTTCTCGTCCCATTCCTTAGGTTGATTGGTACGACTGAGAAAATCCGCTACTTTATTTTCTTTTCCCTTTGCATACTCGATATCAAAGCAATATTCTCCTAGTTTCAATAGCCATCTTTGATGACGAGGTGATAGGTCTTTCCCTTTATATTTCGCATGCAGATACTTGATAGGTTGGTGGTCCGTAAATATTGTGAATTTGTTACCATAGACGTATGGTCTGAAATAATTGACTGACCACATAATGGCAAGGAATTCCTTGTCAGTGGCGGCGTAATTCCGCTCATGACAATTTAACGTCCTTGAGGCGAAGCATACTGGATGTCCATTTTGTGACAAAACGGCACCAATTGCATACTGAGAAGCATCAGTTGTTAATTGAAAAGATTTTTGAAAATCGGGAAATCTGAGGACAGGATGAGTGGTTATAAGGGCTTTTAGCTTCTCAAAAGCGTTTACATAATTTGGATCTTTGCAATTAATCTTTTGATCCTTTTTCAAGTACTTTGTGATGGGTTGAGCTACTTTCGCGTAATCTTTTATAAACTTTCTATAGTAACCCGTTAATCCTAGAAAGCTTTTTATTTGTTTGTGGGTTCTTGCTAATTCCAACTTTTGTATTATTTCAACTTTTTCTGGATTTGGTTTCAATCCATCTTTGGAGATAATGTGACCCAAAAATGTGGTTTCTTTCTTCATAAAATTGCACTTATCTATTTGAATTTTAAGTTTGTGTGCTTTTAAAGTTTGATAGATATCTGTCAGCGATTGTATGTGTTCCTTTAGAGAAGTACTGAAAATCAGAATATCATCAAGATAAACAACGCAAGTTTTATTAACGAAATCCCTTAACACGTCATTCATTAAGCGTTGGAATGTCGCTGGTTCATTCTTCAATCCGAATGGCATTCTTACAAATTCATAAAGTCTGTGAGGTGTTACGAAGGCGGTTTTGTGCCTGTCTGCCTCTTTGACCAAAATTTGATGATATCCTTTGGCTAAGTCGATTGTTGAAAAATACTGAGCTCTACCTAATTTGTCCAGGATGGAGTCAATATTTGGTAAAGGAAATTTGTCATCCAATGTTATTTCGTTTAGTTTTCTATAATCTACCACTAAACGAAATTTCTTTTCTCCTGAATTGTCCGATTTTTTCGGTACAATTATAAGAGGACTTGAATACATAAAATTACTTTTACGAATGATTCCCTGTTTTTCCAGTTCCGCGACTTGCTTCCTTACCTCAGCTTCATGCTTAGGAGGATATCTATAAAGTTTTGAATTTATTTGATTTTCATTTGTAGTCCTTATTTCATGTTGTATTGTGGGTGAGTGAGTTTGTGAGTTTGTCACTCTCTTTAAAAAATATCCCCTCAAACCGTTTTATTAACATTGTAATTTCAAAATATTCTTCCTTATTCAGGTGATCTAACTGTAATCTTTTCAGATAATCACCGTCTACTTCTTCAAGAGAATTTATTTTCTCGAACGGATAGGGATTATTTGTAAATTTAATGGTATGTCCACTTAAAATAATTATTTTCCTTTCGAAGTCAATAATTGTATCAAGATTATTCAGTAGATCAGTTCCTATTATAAATTGATACTTTCGATTTTGCAATCTTTTAACTTTCCACCGAACCCAAGCTTGTGAGGGTGGAGGATCAATTTCTTCTGGTGATGGAGTATGGGCTTCATACTCGATCTTATCTTTTCCTGTAATTGTTGAAAATATAAAAGGTTTAATTTTGATCTTTTTAAATATATTAATACGGTCATCAATAACACTGAATGATGCCCCAGTATCGATTAAAGCTACATATTTAATATTGTTTATAGTTATTTGAATCAAAGGCAATTGTTCCGAGGCTAATTCCGAAAAAAATATTCATTTAGGTTAATTTCTGGCGATGAATCAGAGAAGGCTTTTTGGTTAGATATATTATTTGATTGATTATGGCTTTTAACGTTGGCTCTGTGAAGTTGAGTATTGTCGACTTCCATGGGCTCAACAGCATGTTGAAACTTTGATTTCCATGTTTGCCTTGAGCGACCTGAAAAATTGTTGGGTTTATTCTGACCCGACCTGTTCGAGTTATGATATCTGGAATATTTGTTTTGACCACTTTGATATTACCCACTATCCATGTCTTGTTGTCTGTTTTTATTATATTGTCTGTTCTGTGCGTCGAAACTTTTGTCAGTCTGTCTAGTTTGAGAGCCAGTGCCAACTGTTGAATCTGCTCCTCTCTCTGACGAAGTTTTTGTTGAAGTTGTTCGACGATCTCCTCCATTTTGTAAGCACCGTTCCGCCCTTGGTTGAAGATATTCCCTCTTCTTGTTTTTCTCCCAGCCGGATCCACTTTTTAAAAAGAATCTTAAGATCTGTTACCTGTTTCCTTTGCCAATGTCCGATTGTTGATTTTCACCTTCACTATTAGTTTTTCATTTTTTTTTTCACACAAAATATTATTATTTTATAGGTGATCAGATCTCAACAGCAGCCTCACTGCGAGTTTTAAGCGGGCCTTTATGCTTCGTGTGCCTGCTCTGATCTTATTATAGAGGTCAATAATAACCGTATTGACCTTCGCGGCTTTCCGATTATTATTATTGTTAATATTTTGTTTATCGGCACCTTAACGGCACTTTACCGATTTAGCGTTAACTTGAATTTTCACCACACTTTTATCTATTTGCTTCGCGGATTTTCGATTTGTGGCGTTTACCGACTGCGCCAGTTTTGTATCGTCGTGATCGAACTTCCAAAAAAAATCACAGTGCTCCGTGCACCTAATCAAAACACGGACTTTTTCGTGTATATAAAATCAATTTATTTAAAACACTACTTTTAGTGACGGACAGAGTAACCTCTTACGATTCTATTCGCTAACTCTCTGAGGGTTCATGTATATGCCTCTATTTATTCAAAAATATTGCTTACCAATCAAAAGTGCTGCCTTGTTGTCTAGACATGGTTCATGGCCATGGCTGATTCGTTGCATATAGGTAAATGCAACGATTGCAGTAATTGGTCAACGTGGGAAAAGTTATTTTTATGAGAAATTGGAGTCGGCATATACATGACTCGCGTGCATCAGGCATGCACACAGAAAAACAGGATCCGGGATCCCACAATTGCGTGTGTGTGCTATATGGCACATTCGAACCCATTAGACAATGCATTAGATTTGATAAAACTGTCATGCAAAAAGGAAGTAGTTACTTGTGCCTGATAATGATTTAATATCGAACTAGTTCTCCCATTAATTACCGATGTAACTACTTGCTATATTTCCTAGTAGGTACGCAAGTCAAGTACATTCCAAGTTCCCACGATATAAAAATTCTTTTAGACCAAACAAAGTAAAGACAATTGTAATAGAACACCTTCAAAAGTATTTGCATTGCACGAAATTAGAAACTGCCGACATAATGTCAACATCTTAGCATTACACGAAATTGGAAACATAATGTCAACATTTTAGTATTGCACAAACTTGGAAACAGCAGACATAACGTCAGCATTTTATAAGTATATTAAGTGGGTTTTAGCTGGCGTTCGAAGAGAGTTGCTCGAGAATCCGTGAATAGCAGTTTAGTCTGTTCTTGTGTCAATTAAAATATAATAAAAAAAAAGGTTGCTTTTAATAAATTAAAAAGTGTTTTTATTTAACTTTATAATAAATAAAACACATAACTGGAGCAGTCGGTATACGAATCAAGAAAAAACCGCAAAGGATAATTCTTGATCGCGTTAAAAGCCAATCTTGAAAAAGCAGCAAAGGATAATTTTTGCTTGAGTAGAACAATTGCCGTGAAAAACTTAGTGCTTTAAAAGATAAAAGAATATCTTTCATAATCTAATAGGTCACTTAATAAGCCTAATAGGTCACTTAAAAATCTTAGCTGAGGCTGGCAAGAGCAACCTGGTTAATTAATCAATAAAAAAAGTGAAAGTTATTAAGATAAAAAGTAACAATTGAAACTAATACAGGGCGAGATAAATTAAAAGTGGATCCGGAAAATAGAAACATGAAAAGAAATTTGCACTTTTTCTCGAGAAGAAATATCGAGATGGAAGCACAAATCATTCAACTACAAGAGGCGCTTCAACAGCGGGAACTACAAGTCCAAGAACTAGTTTCTGCGTTGCAACGAGTAAGTCTGCAGCAAGAATCAAGGACTCAGTAGGAACGACTATTAAAGGAAGTTTGATACATGTCGACATTCACAGGACAAGGAGAAGTACGAATCAATAGCTTCATTAGCAACGTCAAATTTTTCTTGACTCAAATCAATGACGATGTGAGCAGAAAGGCGGTGACCCGAGCGATATTCTACGAGAAGATTCAAGGAGAGGCAAAGGACGTGATCATCAACATGCAGGAACCAGACAATTGGAACAAGATAAAGGAATAATTGAAACTTCGATACCGTCCAGATACAGAACCCGCTCAAAAATTCTACATGAGAATCAGTAATTTAAGAGCAAATAACGTAAGTGAACTAATTAGTGAAGTACAAAAGATTAGATGTAAGGCACATGAATTAACAATTTACTATAGAGAAAATTCATACATAGATTTAAGTAATGTAAACTCGCTACTAGCTAATACAGTAAAAGAAATGAGCCAAGGGGTACTTCTAGACAAAATCTATGACGAACATAATCTAGATGTTATCCTAAATATTATGAAGAAGAGAAGGTATGAAGATGAATGTATTAGAAGTGAATTTAGAAAACAAAAAAGTTATAGTTTCCCTAAACCTAACAATATTAGAAACACAAATAACAGATACTTCATCAAAAATGACGACAATAGAACAGGATAAACTAAACGACAAGCACAAAATAACAAAATAATTAGAATTTAAATAACAAAAATAATTTAAGTGACTTTAAAATGCAGACTCCTATCTTCAGAAATAACTAGAATCGGTCGAGTCAATCACGATTTACTGATTGATCCAAAAGAGCGAAAGAAACGCCTATGGGAGTAGAAAACATCCAAACTGATATAAAATGTTAGATAGTGAAAATTTTTATCAAAATCAAAATAAAGTTCAGGGAAAAGAAGTTAATAGCAATTGCCCAGAATTTTTTTGGAATTAGCGTCAGAAAAAATCCCTCTTATTAGCATTACCATAAATAAAACAAAATATATAGCATTTATAGATACTGGATCATTATTTAGCATAGCAGATGATTAAATAACTAGTTTTAATAAAGTAGAAATTAATCCTTTACAATTCTCAACAATTACTGGTAAAGATGTAATTCGTTACGAACTGCATACCCCAGCCCCAAAGGAACTTAATCCACCACCAGGAGCTATGATTCGCTGGAAAATAACAAATTAAAAAAATAGAAAATATCAATTTATTATTGGTATCGATCTACTTAGCAAACTTGAAACAGTAATTGATTTAGAAGAGAAGACCATACTAATCAATGGTCAAAAAATTCACCTTTTGAATAGCCCTTACTCCAATAGAGAAATTCATATATTGAAAAAAGTAAATAGTGATTATTTATCTCGAATAAAGCTCGATCATCTGAATGAAGAGGACTATCGTGAAATAGTCAAAGTTATAAAATACTACGAAAGAATATTTTTCAAAGAAGGGGACAAGCTAACTAGTACACCAAATGTAAAACACGAAATTAAAACGACCACTGTCCAACAAATTAAATCTAAACTTTATCGATACCCTCCAAAACATGAAAATGAGGTCAGAAAAAATATTTGAAATGGAAAAACAGGACATTATTCAAAAAAGCAGCTCAAAATATTCAAGCCCATTAATAGTGGTCCCAAAGAAAAATGACAACTCAGGCGAGAAAAAATTCCGTATAGTAATAGACTACCGGAAATTGAATGAAGTCACAGTGGATGATAAATTCCCACTTCCGAATATTGACTCAATCCTAGACAAGTTAGGAAGGGCTCAGTATTTCTCAACAATAGATCTCTCAAAGGGATATCATAAAATTCTGGTTAAAGAAGAGGATCGACAGAAAACAGCGTTTGTAACTCCTCATGGATTATATGAATTCGTCAGGATGCCATTCGGGCTGAAAAATGCCTCAGCAACCTTCCAACGGTTAATGAACGATGTCTTGAGGGATTTTATAAACAAGACATGTGTCGTTTATTTAGACAATGTGCTAGTATTCAGCACCACCCTACAAGAACATGTAAAAGCATTAACGGATATTTTCAAAGTCCTGGAGGCTAATCAATTAAAGATCCAGGTTGACAAACGTAATTTCTTAAAGAAGGAAACGGCATTTTTAGGCCATATCGTCACGAAAGATGGGCTTAAACCTAATCCAGAGAAAATTGAAATCATCCAGAATCTAAAATTACCTACAACAGGAAAACAAATTCAGAGCTTTTTAGGTCTTACCGGTTACTATAGAAAATTCATAAGAGATTATGCTAAAGTAGCTCAGCCCATAACAAAATATTTAAAAAAGAATACAAAAATAAATCCTAAGGATCCCAACTACGTGGAGGCTTTCGAAAAATTGAAAACATTAATCAGTTCTCCACCAGTATTAAAATTTCCTAACTTTAATAGAGAATTTAAACTTACTACAGACGCATCAAATTACGCTATAGGCGCTGTTTTGTCACAAGATGGCCACCCTATATGCTTTGCGTCCCGTACCCTTAACTCACACGAAAAAAACTATGCCGCAACAGATAAGGAATTCAGTCAATCATTTCCGACCCTATCTGTATGGAAATAAGTTTAAAATACTAACAGACCATCAGCCAATTAAGTTTTTACGGACAAAATACAGGGGAAAAGATCTCTCTCCAAGACACTAACGATGGCTATTGAAATTGGGAGAATACAGATACGAAATTGAGTACTTGAAAGGAAAACAAAATCGAGTAGCAGATTTCCTTAGTCGAATTGAACAAGACATTGAAAATGGTACAGAAGAAGCGAATTCAGAAATGGATACAAATTCATATTCAGATCTGGGAATGTTATCTAACATTGAAGAAGACGACGATGTTACAATGGCTACAATTCACTCAGCTGAAGAGGAACTGTTGGATCACATTCCTATCAAGGACGAAATAGTCAATAAATACAGAACTCAACTCATTATCACGAATAGTAAAACCACAAACTTTCAAGCAATTCACAAAAAAAGGGTGATATATATTTCAGAACATGATTTCCCAAATCTGCAAGAAATATTTCGCAGATACATTAAAAAGGATATAACGGGTATCTTTACTGAGCTTGACGATCATAAATACAACGTACTACAACAAAAACTACGAGAATTGTACTCTAATGACAAACAAATAAAATTTGCCAGATGTTCTCATAGAGCTCAGGATATGGAAACAGAGGTAGAAGCTGTGAAGCAAATATCGTTGTATCACGTGAACGAGAGTATGCATTCCGGAATCTTGGAAACATTCAATTCCACCAAAAATAAAATTTACTACCCGAAATTATTAGAGTTAATCCAAATCGTTATCGATCAATGTGAAGTATGTCAAGCAGTAAAATATCAAAGAAATCCAATCAAACGAAATCTACAATTTTCAGAAGTCCCTAAGGAAAAAAACGAGATAATCCATGTTGATAACTATACTATCATGAAGTTCGATTTTCTAACTGTGATAGATAAATTCTCAAAGTATGGATCAGCCTATTATCTACCCGATATAACCCATATAACGCTAATAGAAACTTTAGAAGAACATTTTGCCAAATTTGGGAAGCCGAACAAAATAGTTTGTGGAGATGAGTTAAATGTACAGCATATAAAAGATTTTCTGAAAACAGAGAAAGTAGCATTACACATAACGAAACCGAATAGCCACACAGGAAATGCTGATGTGGAACGGTTGCACAATACCATCGCAGAAAAATGTAGAACTCTTCTACTAAATGACCCCAAACTAACCGCTAGACAACTAATACAAAGGACAGTCAGAAACTATAATGAACGATATCATTCTACAATTAAGTGTTCTCCTGCAGATGTACAAAACCATAGGCTAAATATAGAAAAAATACGGGACAATATAATCGAAAAACAAAAGAAATATTTGGCGAAACTCAATGAAAAACGAGAAGATTATCGAGAAACAAGAACAACAGGCTTTATTAAAAACTGCAAAGCAACTAGGCATAAAGAACAACCAAAATATAGAAAGTCAAAGTTGGACAATATTCATTTGGTAAACATAAAGAGAAAACTTAAGTATACAGACTATCAAAATGCTGAAGAAGTTCAGAGAGATGTTATGACAGATGAACAAATATTGACCGCCCAAAATACAGCCAAGAACAAACCTAAAGAAGAAATATTAATCTCAAAATTTAATCAACAGAGGTTATATTCAAACGGTATTGGGATCGGAATGGTTAAATGACCAAATAATAAATTTTTACGTGAACCTCCTTGCAGAACGAAGCTTGGAAAACCATACTGAAAACTACCCCAAAGTTTACACATCCAACACTTTTTTCCTGCTATGCCTAAAACAATCAGGATATAGTGCAGTCCGTCGATGGACACGAAAAGTTGATATATTCTCTTACGATGTAATGTTAATCCCAATTCACCTTAATAATTCGCATTGGTGCATGGCCACAATAGATTTAAAAAATAATAAAATCACATATTATGATCCAATGGGAATGGCTGGTCCGGAGGTATTGTCATTATTGGAGAACTATTTGAAAGAAGAATCGAATGACAAACGAAAGATTCCTTTGGACATCTCAAAATGGGTTAAGGAAAGTGTTATAAATGGCCCCCTCCAAACTAATGGCTATGACTGTGGAGTATTCAGTTGCATGTTTGCAGAATACTTCACTCGTAAGGAAGTGCCCAATTTCACACAAAAGGATATTCCCAAATTTCGCGATAAAGTACAAGTACAAATCTTACAAGAGAAGATTTTACATAGTTAATATACATTACTATTTATTACAGGTATCGAAACCAATAGCACTTATACTAATGGCATTAACTATGCAATCAACATCGGCAACTTTAACAACACAACATATTACCAGCAATAATGGGTACACAATAATTAACATGGGAACAACGGAAATATTAAATCACAGCAGAACGATACAACATATATTTGACCTTCAGGAACTTAGAAAAACTATAAAGACTACCATACAAAACATAGAAAAACTAGGAGTGGCCGACGATCCTTTAATAAATAAACAAATAGAGAATATTGAAAGCAAATTAGAAGCAATTGAACCAAAAGTTAGGCATAAAAGAGGGTTGTTCAATTTTGAAGGTAGTGCTCAAAAATGGCTTTTCGGAACAATGAGTGATGAGGATCGGCAAGATATTGCAGATCATATCCAATTACTTCAAATTAATGACGAAAAAGCCATTAAAATCTCAACAAACAGATTGAAATCAACTCTCATATTACCGAGTCACTTACAAATCTTAAAAAAATAGTAGAATCTGACCGAAATCAAATCACCCAAACATTCGTACAAGTAACAGCAAATGAACAGAAAATCATCCTAAACCAACTGAAGCTCGACAAAATCATTAGATTACAAATGTTAACGGAGAAAATTAACCAAATCATGGACAGAATATCCTTAACAAAGCATAACGTAATACATCCTAGCTTACTAACATCAACAGAACTTACTATCACAAAACTGGATTTTTATAAACGAAAGAACGTTAAAACAGAAGTCTTTAAATACAATGAAAACTTACTCACATTGGCGATACAAATTCCTAACTCATATAAACTTGTAGCACTAAAATTAATTACACCAATACCAAATAATGATTATACAGAAATTATCTTGGAAGATCAGTTTATAGTAGAATTTAATGGCACAAAATATAGGTACAACCATGAAATTCAATATGAAAATGAATTACAACCTATTGAAAATTGTATTACTCATAATAATTGTAAGTTACAACACAACCTTATATCAGAAATAAAAACAATTGACCAAAGTACTATTATAGCTAAAAACATGAAAAATGAAAGCATTGTTAATTTTTGTGATGACCGCCTTATTATACTTAACGGAAATTATCTAATCACTTTAAATAATTGTACTATTGAAATTCTAACTGAAACATTTAGCAATAGCAACATTAAATTTATGGATAGATTCTATTATACACATGAAACAAAATACAATTTTACTAAAAAACCGAATTTCGAACATATTATGTTAAAAAATGTGGAAAACCTAGAACGTATTAAGAATTCATATACATATAAATATAGTTACATTACCAATAATTGCTAGTATATTAGTAGTCATTATAATTTATATACTTATACTTTCACGAAAAAATGAAAAACTACTAGTTCTAATAAATGATGTAAAAACGAATGAAAAATTAGAATTCAGGAGAATTCTTCTCTGAAGGCGGGGAAAGTCAAGTACATTCCAAGTTCCCACGATATAAAAATTCTTTTAGACCAAACAAAGTAAAGACAATTGTAATAGAACACCTTCAAAAGTATTTGCATTGCACGAAATTAGAAACTGCCGACATAATGTCAACATCTTAGCATTACACGAAATTGGAAACATAATGTCAACATTTTAGTATTGCACAAACTTGGAAACAGCAGACATAACGTCAGCATTTTATAAGTATATTAAGTGGGTTTTACCTGGCGTTCGAAGAGAGTTGCTCGAGAATCCGTGAATAGCAGTTTAGTCTGTTCTTGTGACAATTAAAAGATAATAAAATAAAGAGGTTGCTTTTAAATAAATTAAAAAGTGTTTTAATTTAAAAACACATAACTCGCACGCTCGACATCTGGATGAATATGTGTTATCAGTGAGAGTAAAAGTGGTGCGGCAACGATTGATGATTAGCGCTCAGGCGGTAACCATTTCATGATAAAATAGCGAACCAAACTGATCATCAAAAGCATGACATGTGGCACACCATACGTAGCATTAAAAAGTCTTGCAAACTTAAAGTTTAATACCTCTTAAAATATCCTTTACAGAAGGAATATAAAGTAATTTTTCGTGAAACCAGCAAAAGAATCCCATAAGCAAAGGACAATGATTTCGATATTGCCTAAAATATGGACCCTGGCAATAAAAGATATAGCGATGGACGCAAAAAGCACTGATGTTTAAAAGGCAATCGGACAGACTCTAAAAGATAGTGGTGGGATCAACATTCAAACGCTGAGAACAAAAGCTGGCCATGAGAACATTACTTGTGGCAATGGAAATCGGTTGATTTTTCTGTGAAATATGCCAGAAAGCCACCCGTAGCAGGTGTTTTAAATGGTTTTTTCTGGTCACATAACAATTAACTACAAAAGGCATCACAGAAGCAATGAGGGGGATAAATGCAAAGTTCCCGGGCAGAAGGCTAAGGGATTCTCTAGCGTTTCATTCCGCATAGGTTGCAAGACGGCTAATATGAAGATCGGAGACTTGACTTATGCCATAAGTAGTGGGTAGTGCTTGATCTTTTGAGAGCCTCTTAACCCGACAAAGCCAAAACTATGATGATTCAAGTTCTAATCATAAGACTCAACCTTTATCATCCGCTCTTCTGTTGTGCGCAAACTCTATTATCATTTTGTTTTCCATCATGGCTACTTGTTTGATCGTTCGGTTTTTATTAGTATATAATCACAATAAATGGAACGTATTGGGAAAACCCTCATCAAAAGAATTGCTTTTAAAATTTCATACAAAATCCGACTTAGAGCTTTCCAATTTTCACGGAGATGAATCATCATCGTAAATGTACAGTACACAAAGTTATAAGGACCCTACTTCGTAACGGTTACAAAAGAAATACAACGACAACGATTAATACTTGGTCTTATCGTTTACCCTCTCAATGAAAAATCACTGAACTTTTAATACTAAAATGTCCCAATACAGAAATTTTTCCAGACATTGATCCTTGCGTCAAATTATTGTCCTGATTTTCTGATAAAATGAAGACTGAAAATATTCACTGTTAAAGAACAGATATCTAGCAAATCCTGCTTTCAACTCCTCGAGATGTTCATTGGTAACTTCTTCGTAAGGAGAACATGAAAGGCTAGTTTTCCGTGGCCTATAGCCGTTATCACAGTGTAACTGTGGATTAAATAAAATGCTGAACACAGGAATTACGTTTATTTCATTTTATTTCCACTAAAACTATTGTCTTTATTAAAATTATTCAGAATGTAAATTGTATGTTATGTTGAAGTATGTTTCTTCTTGGAGTGCAGTTGACTGAATGAATGTTATGAATGTCAATCTGATCTATGACAGTGTGTCTATAGTAAAATGGTAAATGTCAAATGAATATGCTAAGGTTACGTTGGCGCTGACAGCGCATGATAATACTGATTTGAATTTACAATTTGAACGAACGTTAGAAATTATTTTGTTATTATTCTAATTGCAAAAACGGAAATTATTGTTGGCGTTAATCGCCACAGTACTCCCCCACCAGTGACTTGATGGTAGAAAAGGCACGATAAAAATGTTGACTAGGTAATTAATTTAACCATTGACGAAAGTAACAAATCTTTTTGGCTTTTTGATGATTCTGCCGTCTCTTGTCGTTTTTGGTTGATCGTTTTTGGTTATCGTTTGCTCTGTAAGATCCTTTGGTACGTTTTCCGTTTCCGATGTGGTGTTATCGTTGATTGGGAGAAAAGCTGCTTTTACCCTATCGATGCTAACACGAACTTTGCGATTATTGATGAGAATTTCCAATGTTTTATCGTTTCGGTTCAAAACTTCGTATGGTCCGTCGTATGGCGTTTTAAGAGGTTTTCGAACTGAATCGTCGCGCAGAAAGACGTGACTGCATGTTTTAAGATCTTTTTGAACGAAAACTTTGTTGTTTGAATGGTTCGATGTTGGAACTGGTTGAATTTTTTCCATTAATTGTCGAAGTTGTTGAACAAATTCGGTTTCCAAACTGTCGTAGTCAATATTTTCGAAAAAATCGCATGGCATTTTGAGTGTTGTTCCGTAAACCATTTCTGACGGTGTTGCTTTAATATCGTCCTTGTAAACGTTGCGTAGTGCAAGCATTATTAAAGGTAATGCTTCGGTCCAGCGTTCGTTGTTTTGACATTTAATTGCAGCTTTCATGGTGCGATGAAAACGTTCGATTAGACCATTGGCTTGTGGGTGTCGAGGGCTTGATCGAAGGTGTTTTGCACCAATCATTTGCGACAATCCATTGAAAAGTTTCGCTTCAAATTGTTTACCCTGATCGGTGGTGATTTTTGTCGGAACACCATAATATGTAATCCAACCATTTATTAATGCTCTTGCAACAGTATCAGCGTGAATGTCTTCGATTGGAATTGCAACTGGCCATCGGCTGAATCGGTCGATAATTGTTAAACAGTAATTGTAACCGTTTGAACATTGAAGCGGTCCAACTATATCGATGTGAATCCATGAAAAACGTTTGTCTGGCACCGCAAAATTCTCGATAGCTGACCTATTGTGCTGAGAAATTTTAGTTTTTTGACATGAAATGCAAGTTTTTACCATATTGGCGATGTCCTTATTCATGTTGGGCCACACAAAACGCTCGCTGATTTGCTTAAGTGTTGATCTTTTACTTGGATGGGCCAGGTTGTGTACCGAGTTGAAGGCTCTTTGACGAAAATCCTTTGTGATGAATGGTCGAACATGCTTTGTTGATATGTCACAAACCACCTCGCTTGTCGAATTTGGAATTTTGATGAGTTTAAGTTGAAGCGTTGACTTGTTGTTTTCCAAAAAACCATTTAATTCTTCGTCGGTTTTTTGGCTTTCAGCTAATTCTTCGAAATTGATTGGATCGCAGCCAGTGATGCTCTCGATGCGTGAAAGTAAATCAGCTACGATATTCTCTTTTCCAGGAATGTGTTGTATGTCAGTAGTGTACTGTCCGATGAAATCGAGATGTGTTAGTTGCCGTGGTGAGGCTTTTTCAGGATTTTGGAAAAATGCAAATGTAATTGGTTTATGGTCGGTCAAAATTGTGCAGCTTCTTCCCTCAATCATGTGTTTGAAATGTTTGATTGATTGATAGATGGCCAATAATTCGCGATCATAAGTACTGTAACGTTTTTGTCGGTCTGTCATTCGTTTCGAGTAGAAACCCAGTGGTTGAAGTTCTCCGTCAACGAGTTGATGAATGGCGGCACCAACCGCAAAATTGCTAGCATCGACGTGAAGTATCAATTTAGCGTTTGCCTTTGGATGTGCTAACGTTACTGCGCCTATCAATGACGTTTTACATTCTTCAAAAGCCCCTTCCGCATCGTCGGTCCAAATGATGGGTGTTTTGTCTTTTTTCTTGTTACCCCTAATGAGGACACGTAGACGACCCTGAATACGCGCTGCTCCCGGTAGGAAACGACGATAAAAATTCACCATGCAAATGAATTTGCGTAGTTCGTCCGCGACTTTCGGTTTATAAAACATTTTGGTGGCATCGATTTTGTCAGTTGGTGGTCGGATTCCCGCTTTACTGACTAGATGTCCGAGAAATAATACCTCCCCTTGTGCAAATGCACATTTGGCCACATTGATCTTCAATTCATATTTGCGCAAACGCTCAAAAACAATACGTACATGTTTGTGGTGTTCCTCTTCGCTGCTGGATGCTATGATGATATCGTCGATGTAGCAAATAACGAAGTCTAGTCCGAACAACACTTGATCCATGAAGCGTTGAAATGATTGCGCTGCGTTTGTAAGTCCGAATGACATGACATTGAATTCAAAAAGTCCAAATGAAGTGATAATTGCTGTCTTTTTGCGATCCTCTTTGGCTATTGGGATGTTGAAATAGGCTTTTTCTAAATCGAGTACAGAAAAAATTGATTTACCAGTCAAAATTTGGGTGAAGTTTTGGATATGTCTGATTGGGTAACGGTCTCGAACAGTTTGTGCGTTCAGTCGTCGATAATCTCCACATGGTCGCCAGCGTCCATCTTTTTTTGGTATCATGTTTAGTGGACTGGCCCATTCGCTGTTTGATGGTTGGCAAATTCCCGCATTAATCATGTATTCGAATTCTTTCTTTGCAACTGCAAGTTTGTCTTCATTTAATCGTCGTGGGCGTGAGAAAACCGGTTATCCCGTTGTGATTATTTGATGTTGAACAGTAGTTTTTGTTGTAAGCGCTTTGTTGTAAAGTTTCGGTGTTGTCAAGTCAATGAATTCATTTAACAAATCTTTGTAGTTGTTGTCGCTGTTAATGGTGAAAACTGGTTGATATGCTGTGTAACCGGAAACACATTTTGTTTCAAGTTTAGTTTCTCTGTCGATAAGTAATTGGCCCCTGATGTCAACCAATAAACCGTATTTGTCGAAAAAATCAGCACCTAAAATTGGTTTTGTAACGTCAGCAATGATGAAATTAAAATTGAATTCTCTTCGCAGTCCCAAGTCGAGTGATAGCAGTTTGTCGCCGTACGTGTTTATAGTAGATCCGTTAGCGGCAAACAACGAGTATTCATTTGATTTTAATTTTTTCGGAAACAATGACGCTGGTAAAATTGAGAAATCTGCCCCTGTGTCTATCAAAAATTTATAATTAGTGTTACGGTCGGTGATGAAAAGTCTTTTCGTTTTCTTTTTGTTGCTTGTTTCGCAAACCATTGGTTTTCGCTGAGCTTCAAATTGGCTAATAACAAGACGGAGTTTTTTCTCATTATTGTCCGCTTCATCTACCGTCGATGGTGAAGCGGGTTCTAGTTTTCCTGTTTTTTGAATGCGCATGGTTCAGCGCACCTTTTTGCATCTGCTCCAAATTTATAATGGTAGTAACAATTCGGATATTTTTCCGATTGGCTCTTCGAACGAGTGCGATTGCGTTGTTTGTCACGTGCCGGAGTTTGTATTCGACCGCGTTTGTTGTTTGTCGTTTTGATTTCATTAATTTCTTTCCGTAAAGCGTCAATCGTCTGTTTGAGTGAGTGGAAATCGTTGGATTGTGGTAGACTTTGTACTGCCGAAACACTACCGAAATTTTCAATTTCCATCATTTTATCCGCTTGCTGAGCGCAACGATCTAATTCAAGTTCGGAAATTGAAACAACAGCTCGCACACTGTTTGGTAATCGCTCAAGCCAAAATGCCTTGATTGCGTCGTCCTTCAATGCTTTGCCGGCGAGGTCGCGCATTTGTCTTAGTAATTGTGTAGGTTTTTTATCCCCAAATTCGCATTCCCGTATCAGTCGATTCAGTTTTTTGTTTTCGGAATCTGTGAAATCTTTAATGAGTCGATTTTTAATTGCATCATACTTGCCAGTATCCGGTGGTGAACGAACAATGTCTGCAACATTTGCTAGAGTATCACAGTCCAGTGAGCCAACCACATAGTCGTATTTTGTTTGGTCTTGTGTTATATGCGCGTTTATTGTGCGCCCATTTGTATGAAGTATAAATCTGGATCGCGTTTGCTGAAGATTGGTGGTTTAACGCCGATTTTACAAACTTCACCAGCTACCGTTGTACCTTCTGAAACAGTTGCTTGAGCAATGTCGTCGTTTGCCATGATTGCAGTTATATTAAATTCCGTACTTGAGTCACTGAACAATGGATATACTTTTACTAAAGTTAAACTATGGATAAAGCTTTTAACGGGTTCGGCCGATCCAATTATCTTCTTGTGAAATTTTGAATTTTATGGCGTAACTCGGAGCAAAAACAAATATGGTCGTTAAAATCGATGTTTATAGTTCCACGAAATTTTGGTCGTCGTCGTGTCGCCGGTATGGTTTATACTCACGGTCACACTATGGGCGCGTGTACACAGTCGGTATAAGAAAAGCTTCACACTGATCGTTAACACACAATTATTTGAAGAAAATAATTTGCTAAAAATGTTTTTCACAATGCGTGAAATGGAATGTTTTTTAACACTATTTTCGTTTTGTCTGAGTTTTTTGTGCAAATATGTTCACTTTGGTTAATTTCACTGTCGATGATCGAATGATGTTATTCTTGTATTGATTGTGAAATCATGTAAAATCGCCGCACAAAAAATTGTAGCGTATAAATTCACGGGGTCACCAATTGTGGATTAAATAAAATGCTGAACACAGGAATTACGTTTATTTCATTTTATTTCCACTAAAAATATTGTCTTTATTAAAATTATTCAGAATGTAAATTGTATGTTATGTTGAAGTATGTTTCTTCTTGGAGTGCAGTTGACTGAATGAATGTTATGAATGTCAATCTGATCTATGACAGTGTGTCTATA
Source organism: Stratiomys singularior (assembly GCA_954870665.1). Classification (NCBI taxonomy): domain Eukaryota; kingdom Metazoa; phylum Arthropoda; class Insecta; order Diptera; family Stratiomyidae; genus Stratiomys; species Stratiomys singularior. The sequence continues at coordinate 77,533,164 of OX940877.1, read as the reverse complement.
GTAAAATGGTAAATGTCAAATGAATATGCTAAGGTTACGTTGGCGCTGACAGCGCATGATAATACTGATTTGAATTTACAATTTGAACGAACGTTAGAAATTATTTTGTTATTATTCTAATTGCAAAAACGGAAATTATTGTTGGCATTAATCGCCACATAACCATTATTACAAAAGGTCAGTCGATTCTGACTTAAAATGGTGGTAGTCCAGGACACAGAATAGTAGCAAAATTATTAGCATAACTGACAAATATTATTTAATGGTGGGCATTTTGGTGGAAACAGAGAATTAAAGAACGCAATTAAATTTACGATGTATTACGTTATTCGAGCCATATTCAACCTTATAAATAAATAAATAACGACTTACTCACTGACTTACAGACTGCTGACTGTCCTTCGTGATTTAACTAGTCCTCACTGCTTACAATCAAGACCAAATTTGCACTACGTGATTTCCATTGAAAGTGAGCAATGAAATTATACACGTGGAAAGACTGGAAACTGTATCCTTGAGCGCCAACAACAAATGTTGAAGTAACGTTGCATGCAGCAAAAAGGAACCATCAGCTTGATATACTACCCCTTTTTACACATCCACATCGGATTGTCACAAAGTGGCAACATTTACAATCAAATTGATCATGTTTTCATCCTGTAATGACAGGCTACAATCATACTTGTTGTGATTTCAAGGAGCGAACTGCGACTCAGACCACTATTTGATAAAGTTCCATCTTTTTTTAGTTTGGTCCCTGCTCTAGACAATGATGACCGACAAAGTTTGTCCCTTATTCTAGCCTAAAAAATATTGACCAGACCAGTCAAATATCAGACTCGAAGAAGAAGAAATACTGTGTTATTTTCTTGGGCGCAAGTGAAATGATTCTTAATTAATACAAATTAAACAATGACAAATTAAAATACGCTGGGCATTGATGAGATTTCAGCCCAGTAAAATACATTTTTTTTTGTGGTTGGGAGGTGAAGACTATTTACTCCCTGAGTGTCGAATTCTCAGTGGCACACGGCAACTGAACTACCGACTAAACACCTCCCCGGTCATACCGAGAACCTAGCCTGGAACTGTTTGACACATTACTTGGGACTAGGCCTCTTCAGTTTCCCCTAGCGGCGCCTTCGGATTAGAGAGATCTCTCCCTCAGCAGGAGTGGACAGAAAGGAGAAGGATTACTGTGAGAGTGAGCCCACTTCCACGATGATGCCCTTCTTCATAGTGACAACCGCCCGAGCGTAGTGTGACACACAGTTCCATTTGTCCTTAGACACCAGAATCTTTTCCATCAGGGTATCTCCCCTATTCTCTACCTGAGATGTAAATGTAGTCTCAACCACCGTTCGCATGTGAAGAAGGTGTAGCAACTATCATCCGCAATCCCCGGGCAGTCAGGAGACCGTGACTTTCCCATTTTGTGTTGGTAAGACTGAAAACATCCGTGTTCGCTGAGAAGCTGTGTCAGGTAGTAATCAGTCTCGCCATGCTTTCGGTTGAGCCACGGCTCCAGGTCCCTGATTAGGCACGCGGTCCACTTGCCCCGTGTACATAAAATATATTAGTACCAGCGCTCAAAATACCATTAGTAATCTCATACAATACCTCTGAGATCAAGAGCAGATAACGCAGGAGTGGTTCAAATCTTTTATAACCATTATCTTTTAAACAAGAGACAAACTAAACTGTAAACATTATTAAGGATTACAAAATTCCTAATCTGGTTAACATAAAAGAAGCATTAAAGAAACTTAATTGGTAGATGAACTTATCCATTCTCACTCATAAGCTGTAAGTGACTGATACCATTGCTATGCTGATTTTAGCGAGGACTCAGAGGTGCGCAAGTTTAGATCAAATTTGTCGAATAGCTCGATGGTTACTGTTCTGTCTCGCGATTATTTTACCGCGAAATTTAGGGAATATTGGCAATTCAATATTCCTTTTAATGTTGCTGCTTGAGCTGACAAATGCTATCTATCTTTTAAAACATTTTACGAACGAGGAAACTTATTAGCGATTACACAATTTTATGGTGGGAAGGTCGGAGGATTACAATTGTAGGGCGTAGGGCGTCGTACCGTAGAGAGGAGCTAGGTAAAAAGGATACGGCATCAAGGACTGATTTATTATAGGAGGACATAAATTTTTATTGCGGGAAAATACGCTAAATTAAATACAAAATATTTAAACAGTGAAGGCTATGGGTTTTTTGTGCGTTTTTTGTTATAATAGCAAAGAGCATGTTGTTGACTAGACTGGGAAATTCCCAAGAATCAGGAAATTTTTCGGCGACCAATTTAAAGTAATTTACGTGTAAATATTCTGAAAGATTAGCAGAGACGGAACATACTGCCCCCTTTGAACAGTCTTGTTCAAATAATGCGAATTACGTCTGACATATAAGTGCAGCAACAAAATGATGTTGAGTAAAAACTAATTTTAGATGATAAGCTTCATAAGATAACAATAATCAATATGATGTGTGATGTGTATGTGTTTAGTCGAATGTAATATGAAGTAGATCGGTCCTACTCAATGTGCAGGGGGCAAAGTCCCTTTACACATCGTTTGTAGACTCCGCTGTTGGTCCTCAACATAACCACTCGTAAAACGCCATCATCGCCTGGATGAGTGGCGGTGATTCTTCCAAGGGACCATTGTAGAGGCAGTAGGTTGTCTTCCCGGATGATAACCAGCTGGTCAAATTTTAATTTGGTCCATGAGGTTGGTATGGTGATGATTCCTGGTCAATAGCTGATTGAGATATTCCTTTTGCCATCGTTTCCAAAAGTGTTGCCTCATCTGTTGTGCGTGTTGCCATGCAGACAACCGATTTGGCGGCAAGTCGGTTAAGTCTATCTGTGGAATACTTGTTAATGGACCACCAATAAGGAAGTGGCCAGGAGTTAAAGGATGTAAGTCATTGGGATCAGAGGACATGGGTGACAAAGGGCGAGAGTTAAGGATAGCCTCTATTTCTATTACATAAGTTTCGATTTGCTCGAAAGTTAATAGCGTTTTTCCTTCCGGCTTTCCAGATGCCACCAAAGTGTGGAGCTCTAGATGGTATGAAATGCCACGATATTTTTTCATTGTTCAGAAATTGCCGTATCAACCCATTGTGCGCTTGTGATTCGATTGTTTTAATTAATTCGTTTAATTCGCGATCAGCACCGACGAATGTTGTGGCATTGTCAGAATATATATTTTGGGCCTTCCCTCTCCTAGAAAATAAACGTTTCAAGCTGGCAATGAATGTATCGGTAGCGAGGTCTCCAACAAGTTCTAGATGAACTGCTTTACTGTACATACAAATAAATACTGCTACGTATGCCTTGATTTTATTTCGGTTGCAAAGGCGCTTTTCTTTAATGAAAAATGGTCCGCAATAATCGACACCAACATTGTGGAAAGGGCGGGAATAATTTACTCGAGCCTTTAGCAAATTACTCATCGTGTGAGACATAAAGCGGGGCTTAGCGCGAAAACAAGGAACGCATTCGTGTATTATTTTTCTAGTAATATTTCGACTATTTAGCGGCCAAAAGTTTTCTCTTACAGAATACAGGGTGGCTTGAGCACCGGCGTGTTTCAGTCTTATGTGTTCTTCTCGGATAATTATGCGCGTGATATGATGATCAGCAGGTAATAAAATTGGATGCCTTTGTTCTATAGGTATTTTAGCTCGTAAGAGTCTGCCGCCGACGCGCAAAATTTTATGCTTATCTAAAAAAGGAGTTAGGGGAATGAGACGACTAGTGGAGTCAAGTGCATTACCTTTTTTTAATGCTTCAATTTCTTTGAAAAATGTGGTCAACTGCACGCACTTTATTATGGTGGCCAATGCTGCATCAATTTCAATTTTTTCTAATGGGCCATTCCTTTATTTCCTTTTGTTTTTTGAATTGTAGGCGAAACGTAATAAATATGCGATTATTAGCTGTAGCTTAGCTATATTGCTGTATCGAGATAGTAGGCTATTGTCAGTGATAAAAAGTTTGAAACACTGTTCCGAACTTAGGACTGGTTTAAGCTTTGGTACATCTATAAGCGAAATTTTCTGTTTGGGCCAATGGGTTCTGCTTTTAATTAGCCAAGAAGGACCAGATTTCCAAATATTTTCTTGGAGGAATTTAGCGGGGTACTGACCACGAGAAACAAGGTCCGCTGGATTATCCAATGACGGTATATGTTGCCAATGACATGACTTGTGAGTGTTTGAATTTCCGCGACGCGATTTAAAACAAAAGTTTTTAACAAATGAGGCTGCGTTTTAATCCAATGCAAAGTTATTGTTGAATCCGACCATAGATAAACCGTATTGAATTTTATTGGAAGAGATTCCTTAATAATCTTGTAAAGGCGCGATAATAGGAGTGCAGCACTCAACTCCGGGTGAGGTAAGGTTAATGAAACTACTGGAACTACTCGCGATTTAGAACAAATTAAATTTATGCGAATTTTGCCGTATTTGTCAACTGACCGGAGATATAAGCAAGCGCCGTATGCCTTCTCGCTTGCATCACAAAATCCGTGCAGTTGTATTTCTATAAAATTCGGCGCAAGAATTAATCTATCAAATTGTACGCTGTTTAATAAGGGAAGTTGCTCTTTGTATGTTTGCCATGCAGTGTGTATGTCTGATGGAATTGACTCATCACACATTACACCAGCCTTCCATAATAGTTGTATCATTATTTTGGCTTTGACTATAACGGGTCCTAGTAACCCTAAAGGATCAAAGATCACTTGTGACAATATTTCGCGCTTCGTGACTTTTTTAGAAAAGTTTTCTAAGTTTACGTGATAGAAGATCGTGTCCGTACGAGAATTCCAGTTAATCCCTAAAGTTTTGATTGTAGAATCGAGGTCTAGCGACATGTGCGTATTATTTGGATTTTTGTGTTAGTCAGCAACTAATGTAGGGTCATTAGAGGCCCATTTTCGAAGCGAGAATCCGCCTTTTCGTAAAAGGTTTAATAGTTCGTCACGTAGACTCTCCGCGGTTTCTCGTGTGTCAGCACCAGTTAATAGGTCATCCACGTAAAAATCTCGCTTGACTACTGTAGCGGCATGGGGAAAAGCAGTACCTTCGTCTGTAGCCAATTGCTGAAGTGCGCGTATTGCGAGAAACGAGGCAGAAGAAGTGCCATAAGTAACAGTGTTTAGATTGTATTCGATAATAGGACTATTTGGTTTGTCGCGAAATAGAATTTTTTGGTATTTAGCATCATCTGGGTGAACTAAAATTTTCCGATACATTTTTTCGATGTCGGCGGTGAGAACGAAGGCGTAAGTTCGAAAACGAGTGAGAATAGCAAAGAGGTCGTCCTGAAGCTTAGGACCGACCATGAGCGAATCGTTTAGCGATATACCACTCGATGATTTAGATGATGCATCAAAAACGACTGTAATACTGTCTTTCTTAATTACGGCGTGATGAGGCAAGTAAAAACAAGAATTATCATTGCTACTCTGGTTACTAATCGACATGTGTTTTAAACTTTTATATTCTAACAAAAATTCCATGTAGTCATTTTTTAATTGAGGTTCTTTCTCAAATCAATTTTCCAACGCATAAAAAGGTATCAATGCCATCGAGCGCGATTCACCGATTAAATTCCTTTTTTCATTGAACGGTAGTCTAACCATATAACGACCTTCTTGCGTTCGAGTGGTGTGATGATTAAAGTGATCTTCACAGGCCTTTTCTTCTGGAGAGATGACCTTAGCAGTTGGAAATTCTTCTACTTCCCATAATCGTGTGAGATCAGCGTCTAATGTGGGTGAGTTAACCGAGCAATGACATTGGACTGTTTGATTTTTATATTGGAAATTGCTGAGTTCACCGGCGACTATCCAACCAAGTAGTGTTTTTTGGAGTACAACATTCGGATGATTTTGAAGCATGATTTTACCAATACATAACAACTGATAGAATAATTTAACACCTATTAGAGCATCTACGATCGATGGAGTATGAAATTCAGAGTCAGCAAGTAGAATATTGTTTGGAATGTCGAGATTTGCGCGATTTATTGGTGCCGATGGTAATGCGTTTGTTATACGAGTTACTACTAAAAATTCCGCGGTTTTTCGATATTTGCTGTGTTTTGATTCGAGAGTTGCTGAGACTGTATGGTGAGCATCAGCGGAGATACCTTCTAATCCTGTGACAGAGATACTCACAGGTTTTCGTTTTAATTCGAGAAAAGTTGCAATTTTTTTCAGTAATGAAGTGGGCTTGCGAGCCGGGGTCTAAAAATACGCGACAACCTTTTCTTTTTCCTTGAGGATTGACGATATCAACAACAGCAGTAGCTAATATCGCTTCAGAAGAAACAGAGGCATGTAAAGTTACGACAGACGAAGATTGTTCAGGTGTGATATGCTGCTCGTCACTTGTTACAGACGGTGTAGAGGGAGGCATTTCCTTCTTTTCAAAATGCAATAAAGTGTAATGTTTTTGTTGACATGTGCGACAATGGGTAGATGGGCATTGGTTCACACGATGATTTTTTCGAAGACAATTTATGTAAAAGTTAGCCTCTTTTGCAGCTTCGTAGCGTGCATTCGGTATAAGGCTAATGAATTTTTTACACGAATTTATATTATGGTCGCCTTCACAAAATGAACAATTTATTTTAGCAGTAGTGGTGGCGAAAGATTGTTGTGACCTTATGTTTGTACGAAGTTGCGAGGATTTTTTATCAGTCAAAGAAACATCTCTTAATGAGTATTGATTATTGCGCATATCATCAAGCTCAATACGCTGCAATAAAAATGAGGTCATTTCGGCCAATGTTGGCTGTGGGCAATCGCGAGTGGCTTCCGACCATTTTTCTAGCAGAAAATTGCTAAATTTTTCCATTATTATGGCGATAATAAGGGTATCCCATGAGTCAGTGGGGTGGCCTAAAGTTTTTAATGTGCTGAGATATTTTGTATGCTATCTAACAACGATCGAAGAGAGAAATCTTTGCTTAGTTTGGGGATATTTAATAAAGCCTTATCATGCTTTTGTCGAAGAAGTTTCTTATTACAATAGCGTTCCTTTAGGATTTTCCAAGCTGATTCGTAATTTTCAGCTGATACCGGAATAGAGGCAATAGCATTAGCAGCTTCACCTTTCAAACTACCTTTCAGGTATACTAATTTTTGAATTTTAGGAATCCCATCGTCTATATGTGTAAATTTGAAACCTCTTTTCAAACTTTGCCGCCTGCCCGTTCGGTCAAGTTACCTTCGGCCAGACGGTTAAGTGACGTTCATTACAAACTTCGCATCGGTTGCGGTCAGGCTAGACAGACGTCGCTAGGCGGCCACGCTAGGCAGCCACATTTTGCGTGATCATAAATTGTTATTACTTTTGCTTCACAATTACTATTGGTAATCAAACACTTGGTTAAATCCAACTTGTTGTTGTTTCAGGTATTGTGTTAATCGATATGTTATCAATAATGTAAATAGTGTTAATATGAAACCTTAAATAATATTCAATTACAGTTATTTTACTGCAACAACTCGAGTCGATTTATTCAAACTCAGACTCTCATACAAACCCTAAGTTTCCCAAATTTGAAACTTATAAAACAACAACAATTAAGGAACTGCATCATGGAAGTAAAGGCTACATTTCATTTCTTTTCTGAAGCTGTCGACTCAAAGACGACCGTAGTCAAGGTTAAAACTATTCAACTTGAGGGACGTCCCGAAGCATACCAATTTCCTCTTGATCAACAAACACGCACACACCATTTAAAACTTTTCGAGCATAAAATTACAAAGCAGGTAGTCAAGAGCTTGACTACTCGCAACAAATATCGAAAGGTCAATATAACCTTGAAGGAAGGCGAGCTGCTGGAGGAATACCTGGACGAGGAGGGTAACGTAGTTTTTAATGAGTTCTATTTAGAGGTTTTCAAATCTGCATCTCTTCACTCTCCTTCACCTCCCATCCCACCCGCCGAAAAATCAATGCATTCCATTGAAAAAAATTTAGTGCTGAATAAATTTGACGGGAATGATGTGGACGCGGAATCATGGTTAAATACTTTCGAACAAGAATGTGAAAGACTCGGTGTACAAGAGGAGAAATATTCTGAAATATTGCGTTTGTGTTTAGAGAATGTCGCACTGGAGTGGTACGCGGTGTTTTTAAAAATAAATAAACTCTCGTACGCGTGGGAATTTTGGAAAGCTTCTTTTGTTGACACGTTCGGTTCAAAGTCGTGGTCAGAAATCACCTTCGCATACACTTATAAATATTTGGGCGGTTCGGTTTTAGATTATGCATTTCCCTAAGTTTCCCAAATTTGAAACTTATATATGTATAAAACTTTCGAATAGGTCATGATATTCTTGCCACGATTCATAGGCTGCGTTAAAGGTCGGCAATGAAACTTTAGGAAGATTCGACATGTGAGGATGAATATTGCTTGGACTGGTGACAGCTTGCAGATTTGGAAGGACAGTAGTTGATGTCGATTGTTGCGAAATTGATTGGGAGCTTAAAAGGCTCAAAAAGCTTTACTATAGGTTTTTAAATATTTTGTTTCGAATTCTACGCGCTGTTTTTCCGAGTCATCTATTTCACCGAGTACTTCTAAATCTAGTTGCACCGCTTCAAACTTTTCGCGATTTAATTCATTGTCATGGAAACGCTTTTCTAGAAGAGCACGATCTACACAATCATCGTATTTCGACAAAAAAGTCTCGTATAAAGTTAATGCCCGTTTTATGTTTTTTCTTTTTGTTTTTAAAGTCTTGAGTTGACCCGAATGTTGGCGTTTGATTACCCGCACCGTTTGTCATTCTGATTATACGCAATTAAAATCCGAGATCTTCAAATGTATAATAGAGGAGATAGGTGAAAATGCTAAGGATAATTGATGGTTCAAAACAATACGTTGCCAACTCGATAGCTGTTGATGGCTTGACGTTCGAAGTACTGGCGGTGGACGATGAGGTTGGGTACTGGAGGTGGGGCAGTCCTGATGAGGCTGACTCTCCCAATGCTGGATACTCAACTGGATAACTCAGGAGAGCGCAGCTAATGCTCTAGTGACGTCGTCGAAGGTGGTGAAACCAAAGTGAAACTTCTCTTGATGATGCACAAGCACCACTGACGATGAAAACCGGAATGATATCCGGCTCGAAGGACCAATGTTCTGTCTCGCGATTATTTGACCGCGAGATTTAGGGAATATTGGCAATTCAACATTCCTTTTAATGTTGCTGCTTGAGCTGACAAATGCTATCTATCTTTTAAAACATTTTACGAACGAGGGAACTTATTAGCGATTACAAAATTTTGTGGTGGGAAGGTCGGAGGATCATAATTGGTTAACAAAAAATTGAAAGGCGTGTTGCAAAGGTACATATTTTTATTTTTCTAGGAGTAAGGCGTCGTGCCGTAGAAAGGACCTAGGTAAAAAGGATACGTCATCGAGAACTGATTTATTATAAGAGGACATAATTTTTCATTGCGGGAAAATACGCTAAATTAAATACAAAATATTTGTACAGTGAAGGCTATGGGTTTTTTGTGCGTTTTTTTGTTATAATAGCAAAGAGCATGTTGCAGACTAGACTGGGAAATTCCCAAGAATTAGGAAATTTTTCGGCGACCAATTTAAAGTAATTTACGTGTAAATATTCTGAAAGATTAGTAGAGACGGACCAGTTACATTGAAAGAGAGGAAGGAAGAGCTCAAGCTGGTTTCGAACACTCGCCCCTGCCGCTTCTCGTTAGGTGCCAACAATGATTGAGGAGCGAATACCCCAAAATTTCCTTGCAGTTGAAATAGAATGACCTGTGAGAAAACACATGAATCTGTGCTTGATTCAGAATTAAAATACGAAATGAAATAAATATTTTATTGTGAAAATAAATAATTGAAACTATTAAAGTTATTTAATAGTCGAAAAATGAAATTCATTTTATTCGGCCAATCAACCTCGCGCAGTTGCAAGGACATTCGCTCCTTGTTGGGCAACCGCTATTGTTTGAATGGTAGCATCTCTGACGCGCTGTCCAGCTCTCTCCTGAAATGTAACATGTTTAAGTCTAAGCTATTTCAATTTCAAGTCTTTGGTATGGAATTGATGAATCTTTCTTCACATGTTAAGTACCAATATTATAATATTTTATAATGTTGTGTAAATGTATTCGATCTTATTATAAATATATGGAAATGATAGAGACTTATGTTCAATATCAAACCTGATACTCACCACCGGTTTGAATACCTTGCTGAACCAACCTGCTTCACTGTGACCAAACATTGCTACAATGAGGATGGTTAAGATTATGAAAACGTTTGCGAACTTCATATTGTATAAAAAGATTTAGAAGTAAGAGTAAATTAATAGATGAAATGATCTCCTCGCTGTTTGGTGGTAAATTGATAACATTTCCGTTCGCGAGTTTGCATTAAATAGCGTTCATAATTGGTTGTGTTGATTGATAAGGGAAAAGAAAATAGTTGGAGGAAATTCCCAATTGATGGATTTAGATCAACATCAACACTTGGGTGAGGATGCCTGGAATCGGGGATATACAAAATGAAGCGGGCATATTAGTGACAGCATCGTTTCACGTCATTAATTTCCCCACTGTTTGGGCATTACATATAAATACCAAAAAACTAAGCGAGTTAAGTAATGTAACCCTCCACTAAAAATTCACGTTCGCTGGCTTAAAAAATATGGGAATATTCGCCGAAACAAATTGAAAGTTTTCGGCATTTTCGGCATTTACGCTTTTTCATTCAACGACTAAGTGAGAATCAATAACAGAAATTTACCCTCCAAATCCCTAGCGTACAACATCCCAATCAACGCAAATAACCTCATTGTATTTCAATATCCTTTCAAAACGCGACCTTCTTTCTAATGTTGCCGTGAATTTTCATATTTCAACACTTTTGAAGAAAGTAAACTTCAATACATTTTTCCCTCGTTCAAAAGATGAAAGCCATTACAAGAGACAAAGTCAAACTGCAAACAGTTTTTGTAATTTCCCTTATAATATTCTGAATTCATCAAAATGACGCCGGAATGGTTAGCAAAAGAAGAGCAGAGATACAAGCCATCTGCCATAGACGAATAACTTAAAAGTTAAGAAAACTATAATTACTTCCACTAACCGTCGAAACTATTAACAGGCGACGTAAGACTTTGAACAATTTAACTATCCTCCATGATCTAGAGAGAAAAAGGCCTCTCCATTAGGCGGAAAAGGTTCTAAAAAGCATCATACCAACCTGCGTTATGCAAACGAGCCTGAGTGAAGGAGTTGAAGCTGGAAGACCTATCAACGAGAATAGGTCACTCCAGACGCAACTGGCTAGAGAAGCCTAAAACTGCTTTGGAGGAAGTATTTTGCATGGCCGTATCTGTCGAAAATCCAACTGACAGAGGTCAATGCATGGATAAGGTCAAGTATGACCTCATATGAGGAAAGCCGAACAGCTAATGAGGGCGGACGAATGACGAATAGGGTGTGTTGTTTGTCAACAATGACAAGAAACACATGTTCTTCTGTTTTTGAATGGCTCGGAATCAGGGATACAATTGAGGGAATGCAGAGTTAGAAGTACACATAAGGCAGCACTCTATCGTTGGTTAGAGGTCTAATACAAAACCAGACGATTGGAAGTACACTTAAAGTAAAGGCACTTGTCGGGTTTTCAAAAACAATGCAAGGGTTCATATCCTTCAAATCAAGCTCTATCGAAGCATACTATTGCATGATTAGCGCAAACAGTACACGAGAGATCAGAATACCAACTTGCTTGTGTCCGAAAATCCACACCACACCTAAAGATCATCAACATGGTATCCTAACGAATCGTGATCAGTCATCAAGGATCAAAACTTCGCTCATTTGCATGTGAAGAGGGGTAGAGGAGATGGTTTCTTTTTGTTTAGGTGTACGGGGACTGCAGTCATTAGTGCTTACCTAAAGCTGCAAGTATTATTTTCATTTTTTCATCGTATGGCACCGTCATCCACCGTCACATTCCATCCAACGCTTTGTACAGAAAGCTAGATAATAAACCATCCACCCAACCGATCATTTTCAGAGGCTTACTTATTGTGATCCCATTTAATTCAGGATAAGTGCCCTTTGGAGGCACTCTTCCACCTCAGTGGTATCCGTAGAGCAGCAAATTCCCATTTGCCATTTGTTTGCCACATGCCATTAGTTCATGTGAGGGCACGTCTTCCCGTCCTTCTGCGTGGACTTTTCTGAAGGGCGTCTTTAACTGCGTGACGTTTTGTCAGGTCTAAATTCTACATGGCGGTCACCTGATGGAATCAGCTGAACTATTCTTATGGCAGTTTAAGCGTTATTGGGGTTCACAGCTCCTCAGATTTCCCGCAGAATTGTGACCAGCAGTGCATATCTTAGGTTTTTGCGGTGTTTCTTACTTCAGGGTGCTTATTTTTGGTGCGGAGATTCATTGCCTTTCACCCCACGAAAAAGTTTTTAAACGAGCGCATCTGTGAGGAGGTGCCTTTTGGACGCTTTCTTGGTAGGCTTAGCTTACACCACCTAGAATCCGTCATTTAATGGAGCCTATCTGTAACTGCTTCGTCACATATTGTTTTGTCTCGATCATCTTGAATTGCGCCATCAGCAGATCTTTGGAAAGTGCTCTGCGCGAATATGACTTGTGTTTCGACCGAGGTGTTACATTTTGCTATTCTTCTGCATCTATCCATTTGCATATTTAGTGGCCGATGCGGTTTAAGAGCTCTTCTAGTTCAAATATACTGTTTCTACTGGCCTTATTTATGTTTTATGGGTTTTAATACAATTCCTGCCTTTCGTGTGAAGCCTTCTTCCTCATGACGGTTCGGTACAAAGGAGCTATTCTGGGCTTCGTTAAGATGCAGACGTTTTGCCAGCAGTATCATCATGTCCTATTATGCTTTGAATATCATTGGTGGTTGTTGTAATATTGTAGTTCATTCTTGTACTCATTGTTTTTTTTTTGTGCATTTACGCAAAACGTGTAGACTATGTGAGGGTTGATACCAGCCTTTATGGAGACTGGGGCTCAGAGCAAGCGCTGATTTGCCTTAATCGAACCAATATCACCCACTCAATCGACAAACTTCGGATTTACTCCGAAGCACGCATGGAGCCGTTCTCCTGCGATGATACCTGATGCTACCTGATCCAAAATATCATGTCCGCCAGCCCAACTACACCAATTTAGATCCGTTTGTTATTTTAATGTCCATAGTTATTGCAGGGTTACCTTCCGCTGGAGGAGCCATATGAAAACTTTCAAATTTTCCGTGTTCTGTGGGGCTAGCACTCTTTATAAAGCACTAGCTTCCAGTATACTCCTGTTGATCAGTATTTTAGTAAATTCCTGCTGAGCAGCTTTCAACAATTCCAAAAAATATGTATCACGGTCTGAAGAGTTTTGTGAAGAGGTAATTTTTATATTAGAAAGCAAATACGATAATTTCGGCTGTAATGGACGGCGACTTGTGTGGTTTAGAGTTAAAACTGAATCGGAAAAAACTTGAAATCTTCCATAAAACACGGAAAAGGAAATGTGATCGTTTGGGATGCAATAGTGTAGGTAATTCAGTATTTGCTTAAACTACAAAGGACAAAGTAAAGCATTTGGGAATTTAAAGAATCATCGAAAACAAAGTTGTGGCTAAATTGGCATAAGCCGTGGTGTTTCGCATTATTTTTTCAAGGTTCGACTTTCCTTTCGCGGTACGATGAAGAAGGCGGTGATTTTTTAAGCCAAATAGTGACAGGCAATGAAACATGCGTCGCCTACGGTACACCAGAATCGAAGCAGCAGTCTATGGAATGGTGGCATTCGACTTCGCCTAGGAAAGTCAAGTTTAAACAAACGATGTCAGCCCGAAAAATCATGTGTATCATGTTTGAAACAGAAAGGGGGTGTTGCTGGAGGAATTTTTGCCTCGTGAAGAAACAATAAATTCAAAGAAGTATGGTGAAACGTTGAAAGACTTTGCCGTGCTATCCAAAAAAAGTCGTGGCATGCTGACTAAAGGTGTCATTTTGCTTCACGACAATGCACGTCCACATGCGGCTAACAGAGCCCAAGAGCTGATCAGACAATTCGGTTGGGAACAACTTAATCATCCTCCCTACAGTTCAGATCTAGCCTCCATCGACTACCACATGTTCCTTCATTTGAACAAAATCCTGGGCGGCAAGCGCCACGACGATGATGACGAAGTCAGAACAGCTGTGTTGGAGTGGTTGCCAGGACAGGCGGCAGAATTCTTTGATGACGGAATTCGAAAGCTAGTTGGGCGATATGATAAGTGCCTCAATATTGGTGGTGATTATGTAGAAAAATAGTTTGAAGTACAGGCTTTCATTTAAAAATAAAATTATTGAAAAATCTCTGTTCATAATTTTTTTATTTCAAAACGGAAATGTTTTTTTTCTTGTATTTATAACAATTAACTACAAGTAACTATTTTGATTTTAGAACTAACGCCAATAACCAATAAGTAATACATAAAAATCAACTTACCTGTTTTGATTTTCAAAAGCACTGACTCTATTCCCTGTAATGGCTGCTGTATGTGTAATTTTTCAATATAGTGTATTTCTCCATACGACGCCAGATGACATAAGTTGACAGCTGAACGAAAAAATTTAGATATGGAATAACAGCTTCAAGACTTTGAGAGTCAAAGCTCAGTCTATTAACGGCAGATTTAACACTAGGTTCACTGATGTTTTTTATATACCTTTCTCTACGAATGCGCGTCAATTTGACGCACGGACGAATACATGTAATAGTACTGAAAAAGCAATGTTACTATACTCTATAAGTAAGGAAATGAAAATATTTTTTCAGCACTTTTTTATCAGTACTGGCCAGCGATGCTCGATCTTTTGTCTTGTTGTCGGTTGTTTGTTCAATGTTGACTTTTGTTTATGTGATTCGAACCGCTAGCTATTTTGTTCTTTGCCTTCTCATGCTGCTTATGTCCTTTATGAGTCTTGCGTTTAGGAAAAGAGTTGTGCCTAATGCTGCTGAGGTTTGTTTGTGTGATGTGAATAAGGTTTGCACAAAGATATTTGTTTCAGTTAAGGAGGGAAGTTCCCCAAAGAGAGTCATTTTACTTGCAGTCAGTAGCTTGTAAGTCTTATTGAATTGATTAAAGAAATTGTAGTTATCCTTGATTTGGTTATACTCGGTGCATTTGAATATACGGTGTCCATCCATCATCCGTTGCTTGCAGAAATTGCAAGCAGTTTCTGATCTGAGGTTTTCTGTTTCATTCTCTTTCTCTATCGTACGTTCTGTTTGTGAGTAGTCTACTGATGAATTAGATTGAGCTCCCGGTTAGTACTTGCTCCCAACGGTTTGGTTGAAAACTTTCTGTTGTTTGGTAGTTTCAATGTGCCATGTTTTCTTTATTTCTTACAGTATACGTATAATACTTCATCTGGTTCCCAATGCGTCTCAACTTGCTTGCTTCTTAATACTCCTTCTTTTGCTTTACAATCTTTTTTTTCTAAGTCCATCAGTCCGTTGTGCCATTGAATGCATTGATCATCCACATCCACAGATGTCTTATACTATAAGCATGTTATCTTTATTTTTTTAAATATTGTATAATATCGGTAGATTTGAACATCGTCATTGTTCTTGAGAGTGCTGTCTCGTAGCACAGTAAGGATTGCCAGTGCGAAATATCAGATATTATATTGGCAAAATGTTTTTATTATACAATGATTTGATTATACAATATTTCAATATATTCTGGTGGCATATTCGGGAGCCATGTGATTTACTACGCCAATGCCAGACTGTCTCATTGTCATATGCTATTGTTTCTAGGAGTATGGGTTTTATTGCCTTTAATCGGTTTAAAAGCATGCTTAGCACTTGGGTAGCACAAATGTAGATTTGACTTGCTTTTATTGGAAGTGTCGGGTAATAATGTCAAGTGTTTGTCTTGAAAAAGCATTTATTTGAATAATTAAATAACTGAGTACATTAACCAATATATCGCCCATCGTTATCTTTGGCTTTCCCCCATCTTCTGGGAAATATGTTGTGTCGACGTTTGAAGAAGCCCTCATCTTTCGAAGCAATCCATTCATCAACCCATTTTCGAACTTCTTCAGGCTTTCGAAAACGTACGTCGGCCAAACTGATCTGCATCGATCGGAACAAATGGTAGTCAGAAGAAGAAACCTGAACAAACTTTTTGAACTTTTTGAGCAAAACAACTTTTTCTGGCAAAAAATTTGACATTATCGAAGCAAAGAAAAACTTTGTTGTTTACCATATTTCGTTCAATGACTAAGTGAGAATTAATGACAGATATTTACCCTCCAAAATAACATACAAGTTGCCATAGACAAATACCATATGTTAAAGTTGCGCCATCTGTCATCTTAATCGATATTATTAACCGACACTCCGAACACATATAGTTAATATGCATTTTCCTTGATTGCTTTTGATCTTGATTTTTTCTGGCTTTGGAAGATCTTTTTTGTTGGCTAGAATAGTCCACTAGAACCGACGAAACTGTAACAAGCGATCTAAATTATGCATAAATTCCTGCAATGAAGACTTTGAACAATTTTACTATCCTCCATGATGTAGAGAGAAAAAGGTCCCTCCATTAGGCGGGAAAAGTTCTAAAAAGAATCATACCAATCTGCGATATTCAAACGAGCCTGAGTGAAGGTGTTGAAGTTGGAAGACCTATTAACCAGAATAAGTCACTACAGACGCAACTGGCTAGAGAAGCCTAAACATGCTGTGGAGGAATTTTGCATGGCCGTATCTGTCGAAAATCCAACTGACAGAGGTCAATGCATGGATAAAGTGAACTATGACCTCATAAGAGGAAAGCCGAACAGCTAATGAGGGCGGACGAATGACGAATAGGGTGTGTTGTTTGTCAACAATGACAAGAAACACCTATTCGGTTTTTGAATGGCTCGGTATCAGGGATACAATTGAGGGAATGCAGAGTTAGAAGTACACATAAGGCAGCACTCTATCGTTGGTTAGAGGTCTAATACAAAACCAGACAATTGGAAGTACACTCAAAGGAAATGCATGTTTCAGATTTTCAAAAACAATGCAAAGGTTCATATCCTTCAAATTAACCTCTATCGAAGCATAATCTTCCATGATCAGCTCAAACAGTTCGCGATAGATGAGCAACCCAAGTTCCTGCCAGATCATCAACATAGTATACTAACGAATTTCGACCAGTCATCAAGGTCCGAAACTTTGCTCATTTGCCTGTGCGAGGCGAGGGAAGAGGAGATGGTTTCTTTTGTGTTGTGTGTTCTGGGACTGCAATTTTTGATGCTTACCTGAAACTATACGGACTATTTTCATCTTTCCAACCTAGGCTGAATGCTTTGGATGATCCCGTTTTGAGTGCTCCCAATATATATAGTCAAAAGAGAGAGTGCGAAATTCCATGAACTCATTGATTTTTACGCTAGAGCGGTCGGATGGAGAACCCCCCAAATGGGATCAAGATCTTGAAACTTGAAGATCAGGTCTGAGCTCGTCGAATTGAATACAACATTCCACTTCTTTTTTCACCGATGGGATTAAGTTGATTCCATCTCTCGATCGAGGTCTTATATTTTGTTGTTCCTCTGCTTCTAGCCATTTCATCATTAGTTCTAATACTAGAACTGTTTTTGTTTTAGTACTGTTTCAACTGTCCTTGTTTATGTTATTATGGACATTGCAGCAAGCATTGATATTTAACATATTGGCTTCCTTTCGCGTGAAGCATTCTTCCACATGACGGTTCGATACAATAGAGATATCGAGCTCCTCGCTTGGATTCGGACTTTTTGGCAGTAGCATCATCATGCCATGTTATGCTTAGAATATCGTAGTTGCTTTCATATTGTAGTTCATTCTTTTGCTCATTGTTTTTGAATACCGAAGCTATGAAATTAATGTTACTACCAACAACATGATTTGTGCAATATGTTAGTTTCAGTAGAATGTTAACAAGCCAACAATTCTCATGTTTTACAAACAATACAAACAGCAAAAAATAAGTAGAATCCTTCCTCTAACAACAGACAAACTAAAAAGTCCGAGTCACACCTAAAAGTAAAAAATAGAAATTCTTCCTACTACGTATGTTAGTGACCATTGTTGAATATTATTCTGATAATTATTCTGATTAGCAAGCAATTTTCATTGAGACTGTACAAATACTGAATGTTTAATAACAAGGTACTAATGTATGAAATAAATATAATAGTTTATTGTTTATCAAATAAATAAGTGAAACTATAAAAGCTGTTTAGAAGTCGGAAAGTTAAATTCATTTTATTCGTCTAATCAACCTCGTGCTGTTGCAAGGACATTCGCTCCTTGTTGGGTAACCGCTATTGTTTGAATAGATTTAGAAGTAAGAGTCAATTAATAGATGAAATGATCTCCTCACTGTCTGGTGGTAGATTGATAACATTTTCGTTCGCGAGTTTACATTATACAGTTTTCAACAGTGGTTGTCTTGATTGATAAGAGAAAAGAAAAAAGGTACAGGAAATTCCCAGTTGTTTGAATTTTACATTTGGATTTATGTTGCTTGGTTCTTGGGGAATGCACATAAACTCGATTTGGTTATAACTGGTAATAATAAATAAATGAGCGCTTATTTAGTTCGTGGCTATTTTTTTTTAATGGAATATTTATTGTTTTAAATTTAGAATAAACAGTTGACTTACAAGCTAACAAATATACTGCCTGTACCCAAAAGCTATGAAGCGATTAGCCTTGCCTCGAGAAGATGCTATGCACCACTAACAATTCAACATAATTTGCTTACCTAACGCGTAATTCAGATAAATGTTTACCATCCAGATAGTTTTGATATAATTTATACCCTCCGAATAACAACAATTATACATCTCTTTTTTTCGTGTTTGGAAATCGAAGGCTTTAAACAGCTTGTGTGGATAGCTACTACCGGTAGAAAGCTACAAGACTGAGCTCCAAACGCCTCCCTTGTCACGAACCAAGCCTGGAACTGTTTGTCACATAAAATTAGACTATGCCATTATATCCTCACCAATGATTGCCTCGGGTAGAGGAGTCCCTTCTTTGTGTCTGTCTCACTCTGTGCAAATGAAACAGCAAATACTCTTGCAAACAGAGCAACCGATTCAGGTAGTAGTTGATCTCAGTATGCTCTTGACTAAACCATGGTCTCACGTCGTTAATAAGTCGCACCATCCACCAACTCTGCGTTTTATGTTTCCAGTTGCTCTACCACAGTACGAGAATATGTTGCCTTTCCTCATGTGTGAAGCTTTTATTTGTTCACGGAAGCTCGTGGAAAAACAAAATATGAAATATTTTATAAAACTTTTACTGCGTTACTGCGTTATCTTCACTACTTACAGAAGATGAACCGTGCCGATCCATTATTTCTTCACAATTACGACTTAGGAGTTTCCCTGTCTGAGGTTTGTTATCTTCTCATCCACTCCGGAATCGGAAACGGCAAAACGAACAATTATGTCCTTTCCAACATTTGCAGCCTCGAACGCTCGTCATATATCATATACCACGCCCAGAATAAAATCTTGCGCAACTCCATGGGCTAAGTCCATCATTATCTCTTCTCTATCATATATCTCTTATTTCCAGGGGAAACAAGGGCCTTAATTTCGAAATCGTAGCCATTTTCTGAAGAAGTTATTTTACTCATTGCGCGAAAACTCCGCAACTTGTTGTTTCTCTTTCAAACTCGACAATCACACCACCTGCTGTTATGGTTCGTACTGTTTCGATGTTTGCGCCTAATTCCATAGGTTCGACGATCTTCCTGATTTCTTTTGGGACGTCGGCGTACTATTGCCCAACCTCTAAATTACTAGGAAGCGTTGCATCTTTTTTGGAGCTCCTTTCTGCGAAAGTTCGGTTTTCTTTTCATATCAAAGAAATATATCAGAAAATTATCTTTCCGATGAAACCAATTTCATGGAAATCAATACAATTTATTTGAATATATTTCATTACAAAATCTTAGACCTTTTAAAAATACACACCCTATACAAGCGTCACACCCTACACAAGTGACTTCAGAAACTATTGCTTCAAAACCACCTTGCCTTTCACCAATGCCTGACCTGAGGTTGTTGCATGCCATTATTTTTCATTTTGTAGCAAGAGGTTGGTTTATAATGATTATCAATTATGACATCCTTGTTAGTGTTTTCTGGTTCGATTTAACATTTTTTTGCCTCTTTCGCGTCAACTGCAATTTGTTGCTCCAACCGACAGAAATATTCAGTATTCTGGAAGTTTTAAGTTTTGAAACTCCCATTTTCGACGGAACTGCTCTTTCCACTCAATGTCAAAGGTTTTACACATTACGTTTTTCGAAGCTTTTGGTGGAGTCCTTTGAACCTTTGTTCCGATCGAAATTTTGATCTCACGTTGCACGTTGGATTGCAAGTAACTGTTTTTCAACAAACACTAATCTTTTGTTTTATGTAGAGTGTGGTTTGTGAACAATTGTTGTATCCAAGTTGAAGATTTGACCAGCATGAATTTCATATAGAGGATCGCAATGGATTCATGCTCTTATCTATGCAACAATTGTATCAATCTGTATAGGATGACTAAAGTAATGCTAATCAACACTTCTCACATTCATATTATATGGGTGGTTGCGTTGAAATGGTTGGTTTTGGACATGGTAAAATATGTAAATTTTTTAAATAAAAGGTGATACATTTATTATTGAAAATAGCTACCATTCGCATCTATGACTCATTGCCAATGTGATGGTAAACAATATATATTCCTGTTTGATAAAAATCTGTCTCGCCCATCGAAGAAATTTTGTAATGCTATTTCTAAGTCCCGCGGTTAGTGAATTGTCGTCCTCGCATGAAATTATCCATTCAATATGGTGGACGTGATAAAGTTTCCCAGCCAATTACCTTTATGGCGTCCCTGGTGAATGTCGCTGCATGTGGCAGTACGTTATCCTAGAGGAACCAGACTCCCCTCATATCCACGAGCGCTATATGCGTACGTCGCAATTCCTGATGAACGTCTCTCAATTGCTGACTGTACACTTCAGCTGTAATGATTTGGCCAGGTTCGAACAGTAGATACCATACGATGCCTGTGTGATGCCACCATACACACAACGTGGTCTTTCGCTGATGAAGGCTTAGCCTTGGAATAGTTCGTCTAGCGATAGCCACTGATACGTGCGTCGGCTATTGTCAAACATAATCCATTGACATTGATTGATTGAAACAGACACGTGACTCAAAAACGCCTTCCGTTCATTGCGCAACAACAGCGAAGTATAGATCCCTATACGCTGCCTTTTTTTGTTGTCGGTAAGTTGATGAGGAACCCACTGATCGAAGCCTTCGAAGATAGCGACTAATGGTACTTTTTTCAACGTCAAACTTTACGCTTAATTGATGCAAAGTTTGGTGGGATTGTCCTCTATGTCGATAAGAAGCTACCTGTCATTTATCCAAAACATCACTCCAGGATGATCTTCGTCTTCAAGGCTGTCATCTGTTTTGACACTATATCGTCTCCATATGCGTCATATATCCTGCGGGCAGCCGTTGCTGTATTTGTTACTAATTTGAACTTGTAGTAGAAAGCACACCTTAGTTTTACAGTTTCACTGGCCGTATTTACACTTCAATATTTTCCAAAAGACTGAAGCACACTCGAATCACACTCGACCTCTTATAATGGCAGCCGACATCCCTTTTCAAGTAGGTATACGGACTCCGGGAAAATGACTTGGCGGTCTGGAATAAAGAGGTATACAGATGAGTCATCCCTAAACCGACACTCGCAATGCAACCACCCAATAATATTAATTGATGACACAAAAGGATAACTAGGAGCCCTCAGGAATTAAATGAGGGTTCTACGCTTTGAAAACGTTTATTTTTTGTATTTGGAACATAATAACAGATATGTAAAAGGTTATTCTTGCTCTTCATTGTAACTAATCAAAAATTTGTTAATACGCTCTGAGCGATGAACTGAGATGAGAAAAACCCTAGAATAGACGAGGTGTGATAGCGATCAGCTTACAAATATCTGAAAGCCCGTTTGTATTCAGATCAGAACGAAATCAGAAAAACGAAAACCAAAAAAAAAGCATCATATTGCACCTGTTATAAATAAACTTATCTTAACTTAGCATAAGATCCGGCACAATGTTTCTCCGAAACATAATTAACTATGTTTTTTTATTAAAGATATTCCCGATTGTCGGATATTGATTTCCTTTTTTGACTTCATTTTAGCCTCTTGTGGTCTTGGATGGAATCTTGGAATCCAAATTTATTTTTTCCAGAGAATATTTTCAATATTTTTCAGAGAATATTTCGCCATTTTCTCATGCCTTCTTCCCCACTCCAATCCAAATGGGCCCTTGCAAAATTTAGTCGGTTCCGTATGTTTTTTTTTACTTAGGAGAGGCACTTTTCTTGGTGATCGGGCTGGTAAGTCTGCGTCCAACAAACTCTTCTACGAATTGTTCTAGCACTCACGTTAGCATTTGTTTCCCGCAAAATCACGACCGAAGATGCGAAAGGGATTCTTTTACAGACGCACACAATTTTTCGATCCAATGATGGAGTGGTTTTCCGTGGCCGACCACGATTTTCTTAATCATTCTTCTCCTTCATGGCGTTCTGGACCATTCCCAAAGAGCAGTGAGAAGTTTGTGCAATCTCTCGAAGAGAGTAGCCGTCGTCTCTTAGGCGTTGAATTTCGATCCTCTTTTCTGGAGAACAGTGCTTATTTCGGCCCATGTTTGAATTAAAGAATTATTACAAAATCATATAATGTGAACTTATTACAAAAGATTTCACTAAACTTACTCAAAAGGAAATAAATTTGGAAAAAAAACTAAAAAGTGGCCCGAAAGTACTGATTTAACAACACTGAATTTATTATTTTGTCCAATGTGAAAATGGTCCTTTGACTATCAACTTTCAATTTGATATGTGCAAACAAACCATATGAACAGGCTTGCTACGTACAAAACTGTTCTCATAATCTAATGATTCATTGGAGCTGATTGCGTCACTTGAAAAGCGTTGCCAGCTGAAAAAATAGATGTTTTACAAGAAACTTTGGGGTGTATTTATTATTTTGACCACCAGTGTACAAATATATATATATATATATTAATATAAAATTTGTCTTTGAAAAGTTTTTTGTCTTCATACCTTCGTACATCAACCAATATTTAAAAAAGTCACTTTAGACCGCGTTATTATTTATTATTTCCAAACTTCATATTTGATACTATTTGTGTTGCAGTTGTAATAATTTCATCAATAAGTCAGATTGAATTCAAATCACAAAATACTGTCATTATTGGTGCATTTCCAATTCCAACAAAAAACCTAAAACTAAAGGTCAAGCAGGCAATGCAAGAATTAATC